>OY743224.1:6520061-7829204 GCA_963555765.1 Orthonevra nobilis | reverse complement strand
AATTGGTGCAGACACATTCATTCAAAGAACTGAACGCCAGCAAATGTTATGTTATACAGCAATATTAATCCATTTGTTGCGAACCTTTTCGCTCTGTAACATTTTTTTGATCACTTTTGATCACACCATCAAACGCTGATCTAAAGAGCTTTCCAATCCTTTTGTGCGGTGTCTGAAATCTAGTCTCCACTAAATCCGTTCCTTGAAAATTTCTCCGATTTGCCCTGATGGGCTAATCGATAAAACCTAATTATATAAGTAGCCACAGTCTGTAATTGATCAGGCCCTTAAGTCCCTTGAGCATCGCAGTAATGTTGCAAATATTATATTATTTCTTAATCAATGCCATTGTTTAAGCCAGGACTAAATGTGAGAGAAATAACACCAAGCAAGACCAAATAACAAATTAGGCCTCGGCACTTAATTTATATTACATACATATACGAACAAGCTTTCACTAGACAGCTGATTGACACTTTATTTATGCGACATCTTCTGCGTTTTATCAAACTTATTGAGTAGGGATTCAATTCAAGGATTCACACTGATAATTGTTGAAGAAAATTGGGGCTTAGTGCATGTAAGCTAGGCGTCAATCTAGGATGTTATGGAAATAAAATATCAAACCTGCATATGCATATATGATAAATTTTTTATCAGTTTCAGATGCGGCTACGGATTTTTATTGCGAATTATCCAATAGTTTCGAATAATCGATTTTTAAGGATTTTTATAGGAAAATACAAATACTTGGTTTTGCAATCAATAAAATAAGTGATTATTATAGTAACGCATTTTTAAGTTTAAACAAAATTATAATAAACAAAAATAACACCACAAGTTCCTAATATATTATTTAATATTTTTATAGGACTCGCACTGCCTACAATGTGTTAATAACCACCGAGCAAGACCAAATAACAAATTTATCAAAAATGTGCAAATTAAACAAGACTTAGGATGCATTTTGCCAGATTTAAAAAATTTACACAATAAAAATTCTTATCTAAAAAATTTTATCACTGTATAGCTGACTAACATAGCTATTAAGTGGGCTTGGTGGCACAGTTGGTCAAGCGCATGCCTTTGAATTAAAAACGTCGCAGACTCGGATCTTTAAAACATCTAGTTTTTTTTTAAATCTGGGGGGTTAAATGGGGGTCTTCCTGCAGTGGCAAGGATCTTGGCTGTTCGAATTCTTAGTTCGTGTTGTCAATCATAATGGTTTGTGTAGGTGATGTGTCGTTGACTCTGCTGTGAAAGCATTACACTCCGAGCAGGGGTGGTGAACCGATCTTTCAAACTTTCAAGTACATGTATCAACTAATATCGAATTAAATCCTCTGAACTAGGGTTATAAGTCGAAATCAAAATCTCTGCCCCACTTCGATCTGCAAACGTTGAGCAATCGGAACAAAAATACATTCCATTCTTCTCCTAATCCTTCTACTCGCTCTGTGCAACGTGCATAATAAGAATCTTCATTACATTTTGAAAGCGAGCCAATTAAAAAAAAAAAACAAATGCAAGAGTCGCCCGCGGTCTGTGTGTCAGCTTGGCGGGCGGGTCATAACTTGACATCGGCCCTCTATGAAACCATTCGAAAAATATACATCAGATTCGATTACAGCTTCTGATACATTTTTATTTCGAATATCAGATAGTTTCGGTTGCCGTTACGGAACTCCATAACATCCCTGGTGTAAACACCGTCAATTATTACTTGGCAATGAAAATTATCCTTAAATCCAACCCCTTCGGCTTGGATCCAATCCTTTGGCGTCCCCTCCGCACTTATTATGGAGTGCAAAAAGTAGTGTCCAAATTGCTACCGAAGGATTTTATGATATGTTAAATTCAATGTCATAAGTTCTCGCTCGTTAAAGTCCCGTTAGATATTTAAAATTTTGCGCACTTCTACTATTCCCCACCAGGTGAGTTAGGTATCGCTAAATGAAAATTCAAACCTATCAAAAGAAAGAGACAACAACAGTTGCAAGCCGCGCCATTTTTCCTGACGCCATATTCTTTGACAGCTGGTGTTGCAAACTAAAAAAGCCGTGAGCCCGTGAGTGCGAATTCAATACTTCCAATCAAATAAAGTATTTAACAATCGAAAATAAATCAAGCTATTATCCGATCACTCGATCTAAATATATTCCATAAGAACCGAACCATAAGCGGTGGTTTCTTTTTTATAATTAAACTTTAACAAGAATCAAATCTCTAATAGAAAATGTCAGGCATTGCGGTTGCTCGACTCGGTGAAGAAAGGAAAGCGTGGCGCAAGGACCATCCATTTGTGAGTGCTTTGCTTTTGATTCGTAACGAAATTACGAAATACCTTTTTGATGTTTAATTATTTAAATCAATTTTAGGGTTTTGTCGCTAGACCCACAAAGAATCCTGATGGTACACTAAACCTTATGATTTGGGAATGCGCTATTCCCGGAAAGAAGGGGGTAAGTTATATTATTTGATTTTTCTTCTCACCATTATCAATATCTTGTTTTGCCTGAAAGTGGAGATGCAAGTAATCCGAAGGTTTCTTTTTATTACTTATATTGAAAGTGAAAAGTGCATTGCAATCTGAATTTGTTGAGGGTCGTGCTGGTGTTGTGTTTTACAGACAGACGACTCCGATCGGACTGGTTTCATAATTTATTTTTTTGTTCCTTGTGTTTATTTTTTTTATCCTGTTTCGTCGGTGTAGAATATCAGGTTTGCGACCTCTCAAACCTTGTGTTTCGAGATTAGTCTTAAATGGACTGCAGATTTCGTACGACTGTTGAATTTACTTAGAAATCAACGGCTTGCGTTTTTTTGCCGGTAAAAATCAAAAAGACCAATTTCTTGTACGCATGTATGTATTGTCAAAGTCCAGAACATTTATAACGCGGATTGAATGGATATACATTTTGTATAGTAACTATTTGGGGTTTTGTGTGAAAATCAAAGATAATTTTATATCTTTTTATAATTCCATGGAGATAGTCGAGTCAACAAAAAATAACGCTTTCATTAAATGAAACATAAAATCCTTCGAATATATTTTATAAAAAGTAAGATAGGATTGTTGTAAGCCGAAATCCTCTTCATTTTATGCAAATCCTTTCCATTCCCTTACAATTATCGACCGATGCAACTGTCAATGGATTCTTTGGGACAAGTCCATCAATCATCCGCCTCACTTGTTATGATGGAGGCAATGATGATCTTCAGTTAGTCCCCATTAATACGTATCAATACACATTCATGCAACTATCGGAAACTCCTTTTGAAAATTAATATTTGAAACTGTTTGCAACTGCACGCAACACAGAGAAACAAGCAAATGGAACAATTTTTCATATTAGTTGCACGAAGGCGAAACCCGCGCAACACATCGCGCTTGATAATTTCCAAGAAGTCATGTTTTTTTTTTTTTAAGAGAAGATTCTGAGGAAGAAGCAGAACGAATATAATAGCCTGAGAAACGGGTTTATGTTCCTGTCTTTTTGATTATGTCGTCTTAAATTTCACTGTGCAGAATCTTCAACGGTTTCTGTTGATCTGCTTCCCAGTTTTCAGTGAAGAAAATGAGACTTGGTTTTCAAGAAACTCGACTTATTAACTTATTAAGTTTTGATTTTATCGCTATATCGCACCTTACCGGCGTTGAAAAAAGATAATTCAATAAATAACATAAACATTGCGATGTTTTTCAACAGAATTGAAGAATGTTTAAAAATGTTATTTACCAATAGAGCAGTCTCTTTGATCGATTGATGGAGTACCTGTATAAAATTTACAATTTATTTAATTTAACGGAAATATTAAACATAATTAAGACAATTGTGGCTTTTATATGAGCTATTAAATTTTTGTTTTACACCAATTATGCTAGTGGCAAATCATTGTCGCTATCGTAGTGGTCCGAGTCCCAATTTCACAAGTTGGACCAAGGATTCCTTAGCGCTCTTTATGGCAACACATCCCATGCTTGTTTCAGTAATATAATTGCTCTGCTGGTTGATTATTCAGCTCCACCAGCTTCAGCGACTTATTGAGCAAGAAGCTTACTTCTGCCGATCAATTTTGTTATCTTTATTGGTTGTACAGCTACTGTCACAGTTGATATAAAGAAATATGCAACCATGTTTCCATTGTCACCTTGAAGATTGTCGATAAGCAGATGCAAACGGAGGCAAACTATTTTCTTCTGAAAACCGCACGACCTGTTACATGAAAAATATTTTAAAAATCATGGAACTAAGTAATAAGATTATTTCTCCTCACTGCTTTAATAAATATCCTGTGAAACCACTACTGAAGGATCCGCGAGGTCAACCAAGTATTTTTCGAAAAGTCGAAATGAAGTGGATTGCTTTTCCGATTGCTTTTCCGATAACCAATGACTGCATTCTGTTTTAGCCATCAGTATATGCGCCTAGTAAAATTGAATTGCGTTCCTTTTGTATTCACCGGTTTGTTCCTTAGCAACATTAATGTCTTTACCACCTTATATGGTTTTTAATGCTAAAAAGACCATTCTATGACTGATGAAAGGATTTACATCTTTAAATTCGACTCTCTTCGATCCCGGTACGCTGTTTCAAGCGATGTACACCAAACGCTCTGACTTCCGTGATTTCTTAAGTTGCTCTGGTTTTTTTCCTGCATTAGGATCAATGTTTTTTAGAGTGCGCATTTCGCCTTTTGAATTAGGAGTTTTGAAACAATTGTTTCGCCAATCTCGTTGCTTATTTTGACAAGCCTTCGCGAAATCTCCAGAATTTTTTTAATGGAGTTATTATTTTTATATACGTTCATATGAATAACCAGCTTTGAAGTAGACTTAAAATTAATTGTACACTTAAAGGATTTGCCTAAATGTCGTTGAATGTTCCAACAGTTCTCGAAATCGTGTATGCAACATTTATCAAAGATGCACATCTTTATTTCTAACAAGAAATTGGATCGCCTGTCTTGAAGATGCACTTCCTCGCGCTTAATTTCACTTATTAAAAACCTGATTGATAATTTGGGTAATCAACCTATTGTGACGTTAATATAAAAAATCATTTTATTACACAACACTCACATAAGAGTAAAAGAAAGATATGCGGTTGAAAAATAGTGTTTTATTTAAAAGAATGAACAACGTTTAAGCGACCTGGCTCAAGAAACCAAAAAAATCTTCCTCTGTGTTGTCTGTGCTGATGTTGTTTCGCTTTCGTTCATGATGCAAAATAAGTTCCATTGAAACTACCGTCGAACCCATATTGCCACCACCGTATTTTTTCAACTAAGTCGAAAATTCTTCGTATAATCCTTAAATGATATCCTTATAGAGCAAAAATAAGTTACGCAACTTATGGTACCATCTTCGTGGAGTTCACATTGTGTTCAAACCATTAACTCACCGATCCAAATATATTGCTTTGTAGCAAATACTCTGTGGATACGACCTATGACTCAAAGTGACTGTTAAATCTACAAAAATGTATGTTGAAAGAAACCGCCCAAGTTTTCTTAATTCCACTTTTATTTAATTTTTTTATTTTTCACATGCGCTATCGTAAGATTGTAACACATCTTTTAAAATAAGTATCTCGTCAAATATGTAAATATTTTCTTCAATATTAATTTCAGACTCCATGGGAGGGTGGCTTATATAAATTGCGTATGATTTTCAAAGATGACTACCCGACCAGTCCACCAAAGTGTAAATTCGAGCCACCGCTTTTCCATCCAAATGTATACCCATCGGGAACAGTTTGTCTATCGCTTTTGGACGAGGAGAAAGACTGGCGTCCCGCCATAACCATCAAACAGATCCTCCTCGGCATTCAGGACCTTCTCAACGAGCCCAACATCAAAGATCCCGCGCAGGCAGAAGCCTACACCATTTATTGGTAAGAATTAAACCTTCTCAAAAAAGAAAATGATTTTCCTAAAATGTAAACTTTTTCTTCTAGTCAAAACCGTTTGGAATACGAGAAACGAGTTCGAGCACAAGCCAGAGCCATGGCAGCAACAGAATAATTATTTTTAATAACAAAAGATACAATTTAGTTTCCTGGGTATTCCTTCAATGTTGAAGCGCTACTTGAAAGAAAATAATATAACTTTAAAGAAGAAATATATAAATAAATGAGAGAATAACATAAAAAAACAAATAAAAAACAAAACGAGCGTACATTTGTATGCTAAATTATTTCTTGAAATCATATGAAACACAATGACGAACACAAATCGACAAATGTTTTATTTGATCGTAAAATGTAAATTTTGCAATCTGAGAAGAAAGAAAAAAGTAATAATTTAAAATGTTATGTGTCCTCACAAGGTGTAAAAGGCGTTCTTTATAAGTAGTTTCAAGCGCCGGATTTGGATAGGTATTCGAGTTTTAGCCGAAAAGAATCGGAGTTTTAATTTGTATCGATGCGATGTCCCTTTAATTTTTTTACTTTCTAATAAAACTTAAGATATTTGATGTCATTTAAATGATTTGTATTTGTGTAGGGTTTGCAAGAGTTGCAGATCTAAAAATTGGAAATCGATTTGCGAAAACTGTAACCGAAAATCGCTGCTGCACGGATTTCTTACGAGGAGAAAGAAAAATGTTATTTACGTTTGACTCGCATCGAAGCAATGGGAAAAATCATTTGACTTTGTTGACTTTTAAGGACCAAAGTTGCACCATCCCACAAAAGGGAGGTTTGACATTCAACTTCTCAGCACACCATATAAAGCTAGGGACTACAGAGAACAGCTGAGGGATGGAATCCCATATGCCGTTGCCAACAACAAAAGCCAAGACTATATGGGAAATATGCCGCACTGTCATATCGGTCATATCCACCCTAACCCGCGCAGTTTGGACCCCAAACCTCCGAACTACTGCAAGGAGATGCATGATCATGTGACTTCCTCAATCTTGTCTTGGAACACGACGGGAGTTGACACGGATGGTACCATCTTTTTCAAATCTACCCAGCTTCTGCGCTACGCAGACAATACCGACATCATCACCGCGATTGAAGAACAGGCATAACGGATTGGTCTTTGAATCAATGAGGATAGAACAAAATATACGACATCAAACAGAAGAATATCCGTCGAACACCATCTCGGCCAAAACATAAGGAATGACAGCTACAACTTAGAGGTTGTGAAGGCGTTAAACTACATCGGAACTTATATATCCTCCACAACGGGCGACACCACGGGTGAGACTCCACGGAAAGAAAAAAAAGAAAAATAATTTTGCTTAACAAGACACTGATTTTTCCATCCATGGACAGTGCCATGCGAATATAGGGATTCTTCGGAAGAAAAATCATTCGTCGGATAGAAAATAGAGAAGAAGGCATAACCGCGAACTGGATATATTTTGAAAGGCAAAAATTCGTCGACTTACATCGAGGGAACGGACAATGACGCTCCAGCCAAGAAAGTCTTCTAATTAGCTTACTCTTACCCTTCCAGGATCGTTGACCGTATAAGTAAATAAGAAAGAGTTCAAGAACAACTAAAATAATTGTTCCATTTTTACTCAAAATTCCTTTTTTTCTTTTCCATATTTGTGGAGTTTGAGAGACAGAAGTGGCCCGAAGAATTTGGCGGTCAACGATGGGAAACGCAGTATGTACATCTTGGTCAGAACGTCACCATAGGCCTCTATAACTCTGTTTTCCCAGGCTGCTTTTAAGTTTGAGTATAGCACCAGCGCTGAGATCAAACGAAGAATAACTCTCGCTTATCGCTGTTCCTTTGGGCTTAGAAAGCAATTGAGTAGTAAAGCCTTCTCTCGAAAAACTTAAGTATTGCCCTGTAAGACCTTCATCATCCCGGTTCTGCTATATGGTGCAGAAGCGAAAACGATAAGGGCGCCTTAGGTTGTTTCGAAAGAAAGAAAATTCTAAAATTCTGCATAGACCATATTTGGGAGAGAAGATTCAACGACATCGTCATAGCAAAAAGGATAAAAGTCGAACGACTGAGATGGTTCGGTCATGTAGAGCGAATGAGCCTGCACACACGAGATGACTTATTCAGAGGAGGACTAGTTTTGTGGGAAAGGAAGTTTAGTGTGCAGTATGAAACGGAATAAAATCGTAAAACTTCAAATAATGTTCATCTAACTTTGATTTCGAAGATTTCTGTAATGATAGCACATATTATCACGAATGCGTGGATGTGGTAAAGGTAACATAAGAATTTTTTGTTGAAATCTCCTTACATTGCACGATAGATACACACGATTAGATGAACAGCTAAAAACAAAAGTTTATCTGTGAATAACATTTTGAAGTTGTATTTAATTGCGCATCCGTTTGGCAACAACGCATCTGAAGCTACGTATGGCAGCAGGAGTATCAAATCTTGTTTAAGTCACTAGTTCGAATATTCGAAGAGACATTTACATCAAAGAATCCATCAGAATATAAATGAAGCGCAATCGGGAGATTCCTCTTAAAGTCATTGTCAATCCAATAGCAGAGGATTCTGGCCAAAATCTCCTTTTTCGCAAGGTTATGCTTCTTATGGTGAACAGATTTTTTATAGCACAAAATAAGTTATTTTTTTGAATGGAAGGAACTACATTTTTTGGCTTTTTATAGTTCGTCATACGGCATTATTTTTCAAAATTCATAATGCACCAAAACTGACAAAATAAATTGCTTAACTTTATCGCTAGGCGATTCGATTTTATTTAAAAATGATGTTTAAGGTGTAGTTTTATTTTAAGACTCCAGATTATCCTGATATATTCCCGCACTTTCATTTTCAACCACCTCAATACCTTAAGCTTAAGTTATCACGGCAAAAAATGAATGAAACCATATTATTTCAATGAAATAATTACTTTATTAATGAGCTTCAACATCAAAAGTCTTGATAGTTAACAATGTTCTTCTATTGCACAATAGTTCTTTGCATTTGTACAATTTAAATTCACGTTACTTACTCGTAAGTACATTAAGAAGATTTCATCAAAAAACAAAAACACCATTTTATTCGAAATGTATAAAAAATCAAATAAATATCCTAGCTACAATTCGCATCAATATAAAAATGTCGCAATGACCCATCTTTTCGCACATTCAAACTGGATTGCTACACAGAGATGTGGCGAAAAGAACTCTTTACTTTCAAAAGCGCCCTACTTACATCTAGATACATCTAAAAAATATTTATCTATGCAATTAATTTTACATTCTTAAATAAAAATTTAAATACGAACAAAATAATGTAATTTTTTTGATTTATATTGCATACAGCTGGACGAATATGGCTAATCGACTGTAAATACTATTTTAAGGGAAACAAAAATAATAATTATAATAACAACAACAACGAAATAGTCTTAGTTGATATAACTTTGAACTGAGGCAAATGAGCACGTAAATAATATAAATGAAATACAAAAAAAAAAAACTTCAGTATTCTGGCAATTAACACAAAAAGAAGTTAGTCGCACACGCAATACAATGAATACTTAATTTTGATTTTCAAAAGCAGGAACATAACACGAGTAGGAGGATTTACACGCTACGCGTACATGGGGACAAGAATGATCCGATGCTGGTAGATCTTATGAGGATTCGGCGATGCTATCCGAATTGAAAAACAGAACGGTTATGGTAATGTCGTCTCGGTAGAGACGTACCACATCCTGCGGCAATGATAGATAATACGAGATCTTAGAGTGTTCGATTCCGTAGTCTGTGCCCCCGAGAGCGTGCCGAATAAGGTGGGTTGCTGAGTTTTGATCCAAAGGTTTCCGTTTTCGTCCATCTCTAAACAAAAGAATATAATTTTTAATAAAAGAGGATTTAAAATATTAACTCCGTGACTCTAGACAAAATTGAAATCTGATTTTTTAAGGAATATAACGTTCTTTTTTGAACAGATTTAATAAACTTTTTTCCAATGAATTTTAACATTTTCTAAATCTTACCCCAAGGAAGTTAAGAACTCCGTCAAAAAACTGGAGTTAGAGAGATCAAGGCGTAAAATGTGACACAAGCAGTACTAGAGCTGATCGATTAAATAGTAAATAGCTCCTAAGTGGACGAGAAGTTGAGACACTTAAAGGATGTGGGAAAACCCCAACCGTACTCCTCCGTACGTGCTCAAGAGTCGATCCAGCCATAATATAACTAAAGATCAACAAAGCTACTAGTAATGATGAGTTGTCATGAGAACAATTTAAGTATGGCGATTATGTTTAAACAGAAAGCATTACCGATAAATATAGTAGTCGAGTGGCTCGAGGTTCTGCTTTATAACGCAAATTGCTGGCCGAAAAGCCACAATTCACTAAGAAAGACATTTCGTAAGATTTTCGGCGTGTATTCGAGGGGGGCGATTGAAAGTGCTCGTCTATCAGATGTACTAATAGGTAAACTTAGTCCAAATTTGACTACAACGGTTTGGCAACATTTAGCTGATAGACGATAATGTTCTAGTTCAGACAATCTTCAAATCACGGAGAGTGCAAGAAGCACCGAACCTTTGTTTTACAGAACAAGCAATCTCGGATAACAGTCAGCAATGGGCCCGAGGTCGAGGAGGAAGAAATGTCGCTGTGTCTTAAGCATGAACTCTCCACAGTTCGGTAACTGCACGTTTTTGAACATAAATATTTTTTACAATCTACTGAATCTCATTTATTTACGACTTCCCTAGCTTTAGCAAATGCAAGAATTATGTGAAGTATAGAAAAATTCTGTAGTGGTTTAAGGCTCAGATTGTTCCGCTTGGATTAATATATTTCTAATTTTGTTTGCTTCGTTCGCAATATTTTATTCGTCATAAAGTTTAAGCGTATTTGACCGCATCAATGAATGGTGACTGGACCGGGTCTAAAACTTTGATAAAAGTTCGAGAGTTTTATGATCTACTAGAAAGAAAACGTGTCGAACCCTTAAAATCTTGTGGTTGCATAAATTGGGACAAAAGATGAAACCACAGTATTTCTGATGCCGTGGCATAAAAAACCTCTCACGAAGAGAAATTCGTTGGTCCTTCTTCTAGTACTAATAGTCAAATTGCTTGACAACTGGTATTTTGCTTTGTACGAAGGCTCAAAGTTCTAACGCATTTTGAAAAAAATGTGCCTTTTGCAAGCTTTCAAACCTATTTGAATGGACTTCATAACAGGGGCTCTAGATAATATCCGTCTATTAGAGTATGGACATAACTATGGTAGAAATAGAGTGAGGTCATTGAATGAGGGTCAGAGTTCTCTCAAGAGTTCGTTTCATTGCATTTTATGCCAACAAGCGAATTGGCCATTGCAACAATATACTCCACATGAGGAACAAACCTACATTTCTATGTGCTTCCACTCTATCCAAAGGCTTTCGATAATTGCAAAAATGTTAAGTAATTCATTAATGGCCCGTGAAAAAGTTATGCAAAAACATTTCTTTATGTTTAACCTTAGGCAATTTTCGAGACACCATCTTTTAATATTACTTAGAGTCAGGAAACAGTGGCGGAATTTCAATTAATTTATAATAACATTAATAATAATGAAGGAAACACGGGACCTAAATGACTTCACTGCGGGAACAGATTTGCATAAAATGAGTCTCAGTAGCTGTCGATGCAAACTTTATGTACTCTTCCAATTAAGAACGATGACATCCATTTCAATATTGCAGAGTGAAAGCTAAATATTTACATCTTCCTTATCAGCAACATATAATTTACAGAATAAAAAGTATGGCATCCACTAAGCAACCGCCTTGGATTGTTAAAATTGAAAAAGACGTGAAATGGGCCAAATTCAATGTTGTCGAACGACCTGGTACGAGCCCATACTGAAATTCAGTTGTTTGTTCTTTTACATGAAAAACTCACTAACTTTTCACAATATTTTCGAGAGCCTTGGTGTAGCTGATAGTTAACAGCAAGATTCAAATATTTAGAAGCTGATGTAATTTTTTCATTCATTACATTCGATCATGTAAATCTTGAAACAATTGTTAAGAACTGGATCTCTAGAAAAGGTTGTAAAGCCTCGATCTAGCTTCATTGACATTGGCGTTCAATTATGAGCAACTTGTATTCGTTTTCTTTTGTCCAATTTCACCCACTCTCTCCGAAATTTGTTAAAGAATGAATTTTTGAATTGAAGATAAAGGGAATTGAGGCAATGGTCACTATTAAATGAAGAAATTATTTAAAAAAAAAAGTTCACTTACTTCCGATGTGTCAACGTATCTGAGATTTGTTCCAGTTTCACCTCGCCTTCGGGCATTTTGAGCGGTTCCAATATCTTCTTTGACATTATATGTTCTCCAACCAGATTAACGACCTGCTTTGGTGACAAAAAGTCCCACAAACCATCGCTGGCTATCACCAGAAATTTATCAGCAGGTGTTATTTTGTGATGCACAATGTCGGGCTTTGCGGTCAAGTATGGTGGGGTTAGGTAGTTCGGCGGCTTGTAAATTTCTCCAAAATGTGCTACCACGTACTTTTGCAGAACATCATTCGGCCATTTGTAACGAAAGTCGCCAAAAGCACGCAGGGGCGCCAATTGACCCAGAAGCCTATCGTTTCTTATGACCGTCTCGGCCTCAGTTTCTGGATGTTCCGCCAAGATTCGTTGTACTTCCCTCAAATTATCTGTGTTGTGCTCGAAGGAAAGCTTCTTTGATAACCACTGTCCAGTTTCGTTCTGGAAGCCAATCACAGCGGCGCAGTCTCCCGTGTTGGCCACGTGAATGTCACGTCCCTCTATGTGTGCCACACATGAAACGGCACCTAGCAAAGTCAAAAACGATCGGGATTGCCAATTCGGTACTCAAGATTGAAAATTAATAATTAAATAATCACCTGACATGGCCACAGCCATGGTAGTCCGCACATTGACATGTTTCAGTGCCTCTGTCGAAAGATCAGCATCTAATTGCATGCATGCCTTATCAATGGCCTCGGCCGTTGCCATCTCCGTATCAACTATCTGCTTCACATACTCCTGGAAGCTTTTCTCGTAGATGTGTTGGATCTCCTTGACAAAGTCTACCTATGTAAGAAATAAAATTTGAGTTTTCGCACAAAAGTGAACTCAACATCGACCAAACAAACTTTGTCATTGTGGCACTTGAGAAATGACTGACTCGTATATCCCTTGGCTATCTCCTCGCGCAGTGCTTTGCGATCAATAACGCCGGCTGCAATGTATCGCAATAACCTCTTGGAGATCACTTGAGAGCATGCTGGTCCAGCGTGACCGTCGAATATTCCACAAATGAACGCTAGATAACGAATGAGTTTAATGACCTCGACAATACACAAAAGAAATTCTGTTTACTCACCGTTTTTATGAATGAAACTCGCCTCGGTGCGTGAGTCCTCGATTGGCATATTCGAACCTAATTGATTTGACTCGTAGCTCATAAGGGGGCTGTCGACATCGGCAAATGTATGCGAGAACTCATTCTCGCGCAGAACTAGATTGACCTTAGACGAGGTCGGGGATAAATGCGTTATACAAACATACAAGAAACAAAACCACAATGCCAAATAATGTAAACAAGCCTAGGTAGGCCTTTAATTGGAGGACACTTACAAAGTGCGGAGTACTTACATCATATGGTGACAATTGGGGCAATTGTACCAGGCGATTCGATGTTAAGGAAATTTCTCGGATTGTTGTTGTCGTGGAGCGGATATTGAAAAGTGCATGTCGCAGCTGAAATGTTAACATCGGAGGTTGGCGTGGGCGAAAGTTGTTTTGACGATGGGGTCAGCAGTTTTAGTGGGGATTTGATGACAAAAATCGTTGAATGGCAGTTGAGAGTTTCGTTCGTTGATGAAGCGAGAAATGTCGGAAAATCGTTTGTTGTGTTTGCTTTGAGGTGATTTACTTAAATGCGTTTTAATTGAGCTTTAATTTCCGTAGACTTCATCGGATCCGAATAAAATGTACTTATGGTTTGATATTGACAGGTGCATAAGTGTCATTTCGACAGCGTTTTGTCTTAAGCTAAGGGTCTGTTCACATAAACTATATTTATTAGTATGTGATATTTACAGTGTGTTCAGCGAAAATTGAATTCTAAATATTTGATTATCAAAATAATGTGCTTTAACTAAGATCAAGTTCATCATTAATTCAAAACGTTATAGCATCCATTAAATTTGTTAAAACACCAAATCACATTAGCCACTGAAGCGCCAAAAAATGAACAAAAAATGCAAATGGCAGCTAATATGGATGTATCAAGCCTCATTAAAATATCACAACAAATTCTTATCATTTCATTAAATTAAACATTTGATTGAAAATAGTATATGCGCACACGCGACGTGCTGGTAACATCACCCTGGATAAATTCAAACTGTTGTCCCACTCTATCCTTCATAAAATTTAATTTTGTTCCTTATTCCTCTCACTGGTTTAACAAACACCATCGTAATATGGGGAAATAAAATTTCTAAACAATGTATATCAATAAGTAGAGGGAGATCATTGACCTATGAATATAGAGGTATGTACTGGCGTTTGAACTGATGACCTATATACCGAGGTTTCATGATCAGAGATCAAGAATAACTTGGACAATTGAAAAAAATTATCGTAAAACACAATTTCAATTTCAAGTTTGTGAAAGCAAGGAAATAAAATTGTATAACGTGGTTGAAAGAAAAGGGTTGCTTAACTTTCAAAAATTGGTTTTCCGCAACAACATTGTGGAAGAAATCTAAAATATAGATTTCAATTAAATCAAATCAATGTACATACTTCAACTTAGTGCCAAGCTGTAGATGGATACAGAAGTTTTCAATCCTGATTAAATAAACCAATAATCAAATCGTTCATTTCCCTATTATTATTATTTGCATAAGAAGTTTGTTCCAACGGGTGACCAGATAACAATGATACTTTTTTTCCATTCGTTATGTTTAGGCAGCTTTCAAAGTTACCTATGACTTCCAGCTACCAAATTATTCAGTAAGGCTGGCCATATCATTTTGCATCATTTCACGCTTGCCGAACTAGTGGAAGTAATAAAAAACTAGCAAAATTTCGTCCTAGTTATAAATACGCTAAGTGAATTTCATTGTTAGATCAGTCGTCATCTTGGCTTCAGTGTGCAGGTTATTCGTCGCACCGTGGAAAAGCTTGATCTTGAGTACACCCTTTTGAATCTTAACCCACCAACTAGATTGGTGCAAATTAAAGAAAACATAGCTGACTTAGCGGCCATTATTGAAGAAGACTGAGAAATGTCGATTCGGCGCCGATCAGCTGAATTGGGCAACGCCAGTGAGTCAACGCGAGACTTCATCATTACGAAATTGTGGTGACGTAGCTTCAAAAATAGGCCATAACGAATTTTATATCTCACACCGTAGTTGTTTTATGTCAGTCTGATAGCTCTTGACAAATATATAATATTGTTTGTTCTGTGGTCCACGTTGTCTCCAATATATTCAGTATATTAACAGCAGCATATGAACTCAAATTGATCTTACGGCACAGCTTAAAATTACTCTCGTTGCCATATTTTTTGAACCAATAATAATTAAAGGATGTAAGAAGAATTCGATAATATATTAACGGTTTACATACAACTCATCGACAGACTCCTCCAGATTCTTGAAGGCAATTCCATTTTTTCTGACATTTTAGCAATCAAAGTTTTTATGTGGGAATCAAATTAAAATCGTAAGCATACTGTTTCCCTGATGTCTTTAATTTATGCTGCGGCATTCACTTTTAATCCTTTGAAAATTGCGAAGAATATAAGGAAAGAATATGTTGTTTTAATATATGAAGAGCTTGGATCTTTTCTTTACTCTTTGGTTCCTATTTAGCAAAATCTTGCCATCCACCATAACGAAAGATATACATAGATGTTTGAAATTTCATCCCTTATCGAGCAATCTAAGCCTAATCTAAAGCTGCTCCTTAGCCTTCGTGGCCCCGGCACACTGCTCCCAGTTAGTTAGATAAAGCTTTCTTGTACCCACGGCTGTTTGAACCTTCAACCGGACTGAAGGCATGAATTCAAAGACGCTCTTAACTGTAACATTATTGTTCATTAGTTCAATGTGACGAAGTCCTTGTAGTCATCGGTCTATATCCCCATTTTCACGCAAACACTGAATATAAAATCCGATTGCACAAACGTGCCATGTTTTTGGCTGATTTCTAAAAAAAAACCACCTTATCTCCTACCTTACCCTCATGCACTTTATCATTGTCGTTTTTCCATTATCCATCCAATTTCGTAATAGATTCGATCTGGAAAGACCCTTTTCCTCTATTACGTTTTCAAAAATAATGTACACCTGTTTCTGTCATAATTTTCGAGGGTGTTTATATTTTTTCTCCAATTATTTCTCAAGAAAACTAATAAAAAATCAGTGTTTCACAAACAAAATCTAACAAATTCCAATGCCTGAATAGTTCTAAAATGAATTGCAATAGTTTTTAATTGAATTCCGTGCGAAAACTAGTGTGAAAAAATGATATGATAAATACGTTTGTGAATTTTCCCCATTTTTCGTTTTCATTTTCATTTCCTTCTTCGCCCATTTTTCGAGATGTTTACCATTCGAGGTAATTATTAAAAAAAAAGAAAAAAAAACAAGTTATCTCTAATCGAAATGCATCAAATTATAAGTAAAAAGTGTTAATTTTGTGAAATTATGTTTCAAAAATGGAATCTCGGGGGTTTTCTTGTTAAACGATTTGTCGCCTCCCGTTTCAGACATCTCGCAGTCTCGTTTGTAATGTGAAAGCTGGATAGAAAGTTTTTCAGTGCATCCCGCCCTCCTTTCCCGTTTGTCGACGAAGCAAGCACCTTACACCAATAACAACAACAACAAAAGCAGCAGCACCTTCGACCATCGTTGCTCCTCATTTTTTTTATTCCGTTTCTGTGTGTAGTTTGGTTTTTCGTTAATTTTTTTTTTGTGATTTTTCCTGCTGCTCTGCTCGTTGATTTTTTACATTTGTGGCGAAAATGCCAGTATTTTTTTTTAAGTGGAAATTTGTCTGCATAATTAATGTTTTATGCATGTGCGCTGCTGCAAACGTTGCTGTGTGTAATATTCGGGTAAATCATTTGTGGATTTCATAAATAATTTAGGAAAGCCCGATCAGGGTGAACTGTAGCAGCATCAGCAGCCTATCGTCGTCGATGGGAATGGGATTTACACATTCACATTTATTGGAACGGATGGTGTGGTGATAAGTCTCTGTGGCTTTTGTTGGTTCATGGCCATCCTGTGCAGTTTTGAGCTGCATTTGAGCATTGGTTTTGTTTGGTGGTTTAAAGTTGCTAAATAATTTATAAAGCTGAAGCGAGCATACAAAAGGAAGCATGTGGCACCAGCTGGTATGGTATGGGAGGTGAAAGGATTGGTCAAGTGCATTAATATCAGTAATAAACCATCTCTGTGCTGTGATTCAATATTGGTATTTACGTATACAAAAATTGAGCGCCTAGATTTGATTGATTATGAGTTCTATATCAGTTTTGGTCGGCCAAACAACATCCGCTTTCGAGTATTCTGATTGCTTTTCTATTTAATTATTTATTTACAAAGCAGCTATTATATTAAATATTAACATACATACTTGTGATGTCTTTCATTAATCTTTTCACACCTACATATGTACATTAATTATAATTTGGCTCTACTTGTACTTGAATTGCCACGAACTCGTAGATCGTAAAAATATAATTATTTATTTGACTGCACCTCACCGACATACTTAACAAGACTATTAGCATGAGCATACAGCATAAGTATATTTCCTTTTTTTCACCAAATTTTGCAATCTTTATGCATACATATGGGTATTTTCTTTTAACGCGGCTAGAAGAGTCATAACAGAATCGCTGGTTGACAAATGACAGCCTTACACGTTCTTTAATCACAGACAGACTTCTTCCACTTGTCTAAGCCAATCCTTTTTGCATACCCAAAAACTTATTCTTAAAATTATTTTCTATTTTTTGCCCTCAAAAACCGTTGAGTAATTAAAAAAAATAAAGTTTGAATATGACATTGCTCACTTTGCCATTAAATAAAAAGGCTGTTGGTTTCTCTTAAAAAGGCTATAAACAAATTCTGAGTTCGGTGGCAGAAATTCACGACCCTGCTCTTCGGAATTGGACATCGAACGGCAACGTACATGCATGCAGTTTAACTCGTTAATAAGTCACTTAAGCCGTCAGCATTCCTGGAACGATCAGAACCTCAGACAGAGCTGACCCGAAGTTCCTGAGCACGCTGCTTCCAGTTTGTAAGACAAGGCTTGACAGCGTCTGCGATTGCTTGAGTCTCGAACCGGAGGTCTTCCCGTTGTTTTTGAAACCTTTGGCTTGGATTCGAAGACTCCCTTGACTGTAGCGTAATAGTCAATTCTCTCCATGTTTCCGAGCTAGTGTAGTCGACGGATATTTGCCTTGCGGACCATATTTATAAAGCTCGTAGAGCGCTGCGCCGTCATCGTTTGCATCCGTTGTTATCCGAGGGTTCTGTCTCTTTCGTATCTGCTTTTTGTTTTACGTAGCAGATAGAGGAAGTTATCATTTGCCTAAGCCTCTCGCTGCGTATCTAGCAGCCCCACATGCAGACTGTATGTCAGCTTGAAGTGTCCAGGGGCATGGATCGTAACCAGCTTCCGCCTGGCTGTGCAAGTGGATTCTATTTCCAATAAAATGTCAATATAATTTTTTAAGGCGGTTTATTTTCAATGAATGGCCATAAACATTTGAGGATTTAATATTATACTAAAAACATTAATAAAAAGGTAAAGAAAATAAAAAAATGGAAAATCTTTTAAATAAAGCAAAAAACTAAAACTGGTACTTCGCCTGATTTCCCGAAACAAAACGGGTATACTTATCCCGAACCGTAATAAAAACTGTCGTATTAGCTGGATTCCACAACTGCAAAATGTAAACAGATTAAATAAAACCACTTGTTTCAAACGTTATAAATGAAGAATCTTTTACCTCTTTGTTCCCTAGTCTTTTTAAACAAAAACAAGTGACGTTTTGGTACGCCAAAAAACATCGCATAAAATTTGTGTCTTGGGTGTGGGTGGCTTCAACGCTTCGATTTGTTGGTGACGTCAATGTCTCCAACTAGGACAGCATCTATGCGTCTTGGCATTGATTACACTAGCTTCCTGTTCAATTTGGCAAGGATTTCTTGTCTTTCGGATCTTTTATCCAGATACTCCCACAAGTGCTCGATCGGCTTTAGGTCTGGGGATTGCGAAGGGTTTTACCAGTTCCTTAAGCGTCTGATAAAGTAACTATCCCTTAACCAATTTCGATGAGTTTTTGGGGTCGTTATCTTGTTGGAAGACCCAAGGATCAAAACTACACGGCAAACAATTGAAAATTCTGTATCTATTTTTGTCGGTTTTCTTGAGCTAAAAATCCCAAATTTGCTCTCGTCACTGAAAAGGACCTTCGCCCAGAATGACATGGTCTCATTTTTATATTTCTTTACATAAAGAAGTCTTCGCTTTCGGTTTTCTTTCGGCCAGACTCTTTGGTCTTCCGGTACGCGGTCGATCTTTTACGCCTTTTAATTTTTTTAATATATCCAAAAAAAATTCATCTTACTATGACATCTGCGAACAGTTTTAGCCATTTCGCGATAAGATTAATCTTCATTTCTTAATTTTATAAGAAGTTGTCTTGTTTCAATTGCACTTTGTTTACCCATTTTAAGTAATGCGAATGGACTCAATAAAAATATACAAGTAATTGTAAATGAATCAATTATGAAAAAAATAATTACAATTGTTTTCCTGATAAGCAGAGTCTTTGACAGAACGCGCGGCATTTTTCTTAAATTTATTGAAAATAAATCACCTTAAAAAATTGTATACCTATGCTCATTCAATTTTCCAAAAAACTTTTTGAAAAAGGCAATTTATAATTTGTTAACAAAAGTTTGTCTTATGTCCTATGATGACTAATCACTAAAAGATCCAACAAATGAATTGAAAACGAACTTGATAGCAACCCTTGTGTTTTGAAGAGCAAAAAATCTCAGATACAGTTTTTTTTTTCGTTTGTACTCAAATTTAGTGGTGCCCGGTGGAATTAAAAAAATACGATTTCTTGCGCTTAATGATAAGGGCTATGTAAAAATTAACAATATTTTTTTTCTTCAAGAGGGCTCTGCCATTCTCTGCACCTTATTTTCAATTCATTTTCGAGAGTTTTAGGTCTTCATTCACGAAATGTTTGACCAATATTAGTCTCGAGTGCCTTAAACGTTCCTATTCTGTCATGAATATTCGGTTATCTTACCTTTTTAGCGCTCTCCATCGACTGTACCGTTCTTTCCATTGAAAGAAAAATGTCCCAAGAATGGCATCAAATGTTCAGAATGTATTGGGATTTCTTCATACTGTGTGGATTTTCAGAACTTTGAGTTGTAAACGTAGCCTGCCAAGATGGAAATGCGAAAACTTTAACCAAAGGAGTCCTTTTTCCCTTAAATGGAAAAATTGTTGAAATATCTACAGCTACAGATGCAGTAATTGATTCTTTGGTTCAGGAATCGCTTGGCAGTCGAAACTAAAACGAAAAAAAAGAAAGCGGTGGTTAAGATTTGTTTCAGTCACTTCTGATATGGCTCTTACCTTGATTTCATGCATTCTTCGTTTCGTTCTCTATTCTAAGAATTAAAGAATCGCTGCCAAAAAAACTTGTGATGTACAAAAAAAAAATATATATATGAGTAGCTCTATTTTCGTCTCATTTTTTTTCCATTTTTTATAAATTCAACGCGCTGCCATCTCAACGTTCTCCTCAAATGCAAATCGAGTGTCTTTCAATTGTTGGAAAATAATCCTTCTTATATTTGAATTTTGTTTCCCTCTTATCGCATTTTTGACTCGCAGTATCATCAAAACTACCTTATAGTGATTTAAATATTATTTCTTCATATCTATTTTCAGTGAGCTATCGTTGACATGAATAATATTCGCTAATCAAATCAGGCGGAAGGGGGTTGCAGAAGGAGTTTGGACTCAAGTATAACATCCATTCTGCATCTGAATCTCTTACCGCCAGACAATAAAAGGAGTTTCTCCACATCACAACTAAAGAGGAACATTAACCTCAGCATAATAAAAAAGTTCAAAAGAATTAAAATGGGCGCCACAACATCGTCCGATTACCCGATGCCATCGACATCAGGGCTACAATCGACGTCATCTGGCCTGGGCGGCAATAGTGGTGGTCCCAGTGGTGGTCCCCATTTTCGGGAGCAACGTCGAAAGCGGGTTACTGGATTCGCAACACTCAAACGAAAATTCATCAGACGACGACGTTCATCGAAGGCCTGTGATCATGCCAGGGTTTTACGAGATTTCGTTTCCGATTGGAGTCCATTAGAGTTGGCTGCTCTATGTGAAGAGTATGAGGCTTTGGCAGCACTAAAAGATCTTTCAGTGCAAGCAGAATTAGCTAGACCACCAGCGACCACATTCAAACAAGATTTGGCGAACCTTTTCGATATGAAAACCTGCACTGATTGTGATTTAGTTTTCCGTGGTACAATCTTCCCGGTTCATCGGTCAATTTTGTCGTCACGATGCTCGTACTTTCGTGACTTGTTGGCCGGTTGTCCGGGCTTTGGAGCACGAATCTGCCTTGAGCTACCGTCTTCACCAATTGACGTACAAATGTTCTCATCACTGCTGCGGTACTTGTATACCGGTGATCTTTGCCCACACGATCCGAGTATCGATATTAATCTCCTGCGACAATTGGGCGACGATTTCGGGACCCCCAATCCACTTGAACATGATCTGAGATATTTACTTGAAACCGGAGGCTATGCAGATGCGGCGTTGGTCTTCACTTCCGAGGGTAACGATTATCATCGCCCCGATTCGGGCAGCTCAGAGTATGGTTTCCGACCGAAGCTGGAGCTGCCGTGCCACAAAGCCATATTGAGCGCACGTTCACCGTTCTTTCGTAATCTAATTCAACGTCGGACGCGTAACGTTGATGAATATACGGAGCGTGCGCTGCATGTGCCAACGCGTATAGTGCTAGACGAAACTGTGATCCCGAAGAGATATGCTCGTGTGCTTTTACATGCCATTTACTTGGATACTGTTGATTTGACACTGATACTGAGGGGAGCCGGCAGTGGTAACAGTGCTGGAAGTCTGGGTGAAGTTCACGCATTAACTCACACCGGTCGTGCGCGTCCCACTCCACTGGAAGAAGCGATGGAACTCTATCAGATTGGACGATTTTTGGAGTTGGATATTTTGGCGCAGGGCTGCGAAGATTTGATATTAGAATGGCTATCGCTAGATACGCTGCCAACTGTGTTAAAATGGGGAAATCAACCGCACGGGTCAGCTTGGGTATTTCGCCAGGCGTGCCAGTATTTGCGTGAAGAATTCTCGGCGGTCATATCATCACCAGTTCTCCACCAGTTAGACAAGGCGCAGTTGATAAGCGCTCTTCAAAGCAATTTCTTACAAGCTTCCGAATTGGAAGTACTCCAAGCGGTCCTTAAATGGGGCGAACAAGAGCTGATTCGTCGTATGGAAGATCGTGAGCCGAATCTCTTAAGTCACACCGCGCATTCAGTGACGCGCAAGGGTGTCAAGAAACGTGATCTCAGCGATGTCGAGCTGAGGGAGATTCTCTCGGAGCTACTGCCGTTGGTGCGAATGGACCATGTGCTGCCGCCAAATAGTGAAATACTCTGCCAGGCAATCCGGAGAGGGCTTGTTAGCACTCCTCCATCTCATATGATTGGCGACGAGCGGGAGAATTTACGGGTGAATGCTTGGATACGCGGCGGCAAGAATCAAGGACTTTTTGTGCGGCCACGACTCTTTATGCCGTACTTCGAGGAGGTGAAAGCACTATTGGAAGACCGAATGGCTGCTTCGCACCACGTTGAGTTGCTCAGAATGCGACGATCCAGGCACTTGCCTGACATCCCCGACACTCTTTACATGGTGTCACGAATGAATGCTGCTGCAGGCGGTGGCGTAGGCACTGCTTCTGGTCCCGATAATATAGATATGCTAGCTGCTGCCGCGGCTATTCCCCCACCTGATGGACCTACAATGACGGCGATGTTTAAACGCGAGCACAAACTTCGGCAGTCGCCCATGTGTCAGCGGGCTCTGCTCCTTCCACTATCTTCAAAGCATGAAATCAACCGTCAGATCCGATTACGAGTGGTTCGCGAGTTCAATTTGCCCGATCCAGTTTCAGAATTGTTGGACAGCTCATTGAGCAGCACAGGAGGTGCGGATGAGGTCGCGGCTAACAATACAACACAGACTGACGATATCGACGATGATGATCAGACACCACCGCCGTCTCCAGCGTTGGCTGACGGCAATGATGCCCCATCAGTACAAAATAATTTGCCGTGCTATAGTCGAAATATGACATTTCCGCGGCAGCACTTAAGTGTCGGTCCCGCTCATCATAGTGGTGGTGGTGTCAGTGGCGCGGGAGGAGGCTTAATGGGTGGTGGAAGTAGTTATGGTTCAAGACATTCTTCCAGTCATAGGGGTGATTTACCTGCATTGATAACTGAGGGTGATTACCGGCAATTCGCTCCAATGAACGATGGTGTTGATGGGGCGAACGGTGTCGTCTGTGATGGTGGCCATTTGTCGGATATGATGCCCGATGTTGCAATGGCTACAGCGTCTTTAGGACAATTACATTTGGCCGGCGAACCACCGGATAGCTTGCAGTTGGATTTAGGCGATGGACCAAGTCATATTATGGGCGCAGCTGGACCAATCGGATTGCGGGGACTGCAGGTAATATTTTTTTTCCTTCAATTTGAGATGAGGTTTTGGCTTGATCATAATTTTTTTTTTTTTTTTTGTATAAAGAATTTATTCCGTTTTGAGTTTTTTGATAGTATTTTTTATACAAATGAACAGTCATTATACTAAGAATGGTCAAGCTTAGCACAGTTGAATACTAGCCAATATAATTTAGTTTTGAGGGCTATCTCTTATGTTCTCCTTATCTCGATGATTTGAATCTTGGCTGCCTCGAAAATAACCAACAAAAACTTACTCAGTGAATGTGTTTATATATTTTTTCATATTTCTACGTTCAGATATGTAACTCCTCATTTTCATACAAACATCGACCACTTTAAACTTTGGCAGTGCAAAAAAGCTAAACAAACATCGCCATTTAAGAAATAATTTGTTTAATCTTTTGTATTCATGAAGAAGACAACTTGTAGCCTATACTCAAAGCTAGTTGCAGTTTTCACACAGTCCTCCGCCTACCTTGTATCGAGCTCGATCTGCAGATGTAAGCGAGGCCTATTGTGCTGAATGTTTTTGAGTAAATCTCCATTGTTCAGCGAAAGCCTTCTTACACTTCCAGAACGAACAGTTTGGTTGTGTCTTCTTAAAGTGAATTGTTGAAGAGCGTCAACCTTTTTCGAAAACTCGTAATGTACTTTCCAGGTACTTCGACAAGTTATGTCATTAATACTGAAACTTGGGTACTAGTCAGAATTTCGGACCTGGCGCGACAATGAGGTTTTGTTGCAGTACATGCCACTATTTCGATAATTATATGCGATACCGATAGGAATTTGAACTTTGCAACTCATAGAATAGACAATAGTTTTGAAATGCAGATTGCATGCTTCTTCTGATTGTAATATTTGATCCAGGCTATCTTCAAGGTTTTTGCAATCTTATTGCGTTGCTCCTAAGATATTTTACTATTTTCAGCTGTGGTCGACTTCATGATCCTTGGCGGTGTATGTCTCCTTTAGACGGCAAAAGTTGAGTGTAAATACGTACTTTATTGCTGAACTCTTGCGTCGCAATCCGTTACCTTTAAGAACGTTCGTAACGTTTTGGAGTACTTTGCCTGTTTCTGTATGTTCTTCCGGCCCATGAATAAGCTTATAGTCTAAGCCCTCCGGATGTGTTTTGCAATTTAGTTACTTTTCGTGCAGCTTTTGAATTCGATGGGACTGTTTTATCTTCTAACGTCTTCTTTGTTGTCATTTGTTCTCAGCCAGGTATAATACTAGAACTTACTACCGCTGGTGCAGTTGCACAAAAAGATTTTCTAGTTGTACTGCTCATTTTCTGTTTTTTTTTTATTTTTGTCAATTTCTGCGCTGATTACAGATTCCTTTAGGTAAGACAATTATGCTTATATCTCTCTTTCAAAGGCTTGACCAATATCATAAATACTACAAGAACTAGAACAAGGCACAGAGTGTTGATTTGTTTAAAATTTTATTAAGCACACTTAAGCTATATAGTTTAAATTGTGCAACCTCAAAAGATGCCCTTATAAGTTATTTTTTGCTTTACTTATTTTCTTCACTTAGCATCAACTGCCGCCCAGCAATTATCACCATTTTATGCAGCGTTCGGATTCACCATTTGATGTTCTTCGCCAAGGTCAACCGTCACCGGCACCACCGCAGGGGACATATAATTCAGGACCACCAAGATATTTATAGAGTTTGAGAGTGGCCCCCGATGAGGGCCTTTATTTTAGCATGCCTTTTTGAAAAAATAAAATTTGACAAAAATAAATAAAATAAAAACTCAAAAAAAAAATGTTTAAAAAATAAAATTTTCAAATTCAAGCTAAAATAAAGCGAACAAAAGAAACAAACTAAATTTATAAATATTATATATATAAACATATATAAATTATTAATTAAATTACAATTATGATTAATTATAAATAAAAAATGTAAACAAACGATGATAATATTTATTAAACAAAATATTTAAAACAAAAATACAAATTCAATAAACATTATATACGTTCATATGTGAATATATATACATATATATAAAAAAAAACTAAGAGAAAATAAATCAAATTCAAAGCGCACGATGATGAAAAAACCAAACAAAACAAAAAGAAAAATTACAAAGTAAAGAAATAATCGAAGAAATGTGTATTTTTTAAAATAAATATTATGAAATTCGCATTAAACAAATAAATATATTTTTCTTTAATTATTATTTTGTGATAAAGGATCTCCTTTTGTAAAAAAAAAAAACACTGAAATGAAATCACCATCAAGAGAGGGTGTTGTCTTTCCCTATTTTTGTAAATCGTTTAATTTTTCTCGTTACGCAAATTCTCCGTTTAAATTGTAAAGTTTAGGATATAAAAAAATTAAAAATCAACTCAAACAAAATTACAAAGACATTTAAAGTATATTTTAAAAAATAGTGCGTTTTTAACAAAAGAAACGTAATTAAATTCTAAGTTAATGTGCGAATGACAGAAACAAACGAAAAACGATAATTTTAAATAAATGATTGTATTTGCCTGGCATATAGTTTAATCGAAAACAAGAAAAAAAAAACATTAATTAATTAATTAAAAGAACAAACTGAGTAACGTGCAATACGAATATTTGCCAAGCATAATTTATATTTGAAAATTTCTTAACAAGAACACAATTTGTAATGTTTTCTCAATTCGAAGGTACAGCTCAAATGCGGAGCGTACTAAATAACGCTTTTATGAATTTTCTTATTCTCAGTACTGATTATTTTTAATTAATTGCATTAACTGGCACTTGTGTTTTCCTCTTTCAAACTATTCGAATCATTGCAAAGTTAATTTCTTTGCAATGAATAACTTTATGATGTTTGGTATTAGATTTAAGCGTGAACATTTTTGGCATTATCTGGAGGCGATTTCTCGAGGCTATGAACGCTTCTTATGGGTGAAGATGCTCAGATCACATTCGATCATCGTGTAAAATATAATATGCCATCTGATGCCCATTAAACCTAACCTTAAAGGGCTTTCTTAGTGCTGATTTGAGCTCCTACTGATGATCGTCTACATTACTTATATGATTAAACAACTTTCGAGTATTTTCAACTTGGTTCGCTGATCAAATGATGGGAGTGCTGGCTTTATTTCGTTGGAAAGTTGAGTACAGAACGAAAATCAAAGATCTTTCTTAAAAGGATTCAGATACAATTGAGACCGTTTTGTACCTTCAAGAACTTTGCAGCGCGATTTATACAACGATGACACACATGGTAGATGTGAATAGATGTGAAGTACTGCACAAAGTGTGGATTGTTAAAATATTGCATTATCAATTTAAAGTTCAGCAGCACTTTGTGCGGACAACTCTTAAATGCTGTCAAAGCTTTGAACGTTTGGAGTACAGAAACTTCATATTATGCAATTGGGAGAACAAGCTCTTGGTCCTCGATTTCCTTTGACAAAATGCTGTAAACATTTGTGTGCAGACGACGCTCAATGACATGGATAAAGATATCTTTTTTTTAAACTTGAAAATAAATTTGGCTGCAATCTTTTGATCAAAAGAAGCAATTTAAAATATAAAAACTGCTCCTGAAATTTTATTTCTCATTACTTTTGAACAGTGAAGAATATTTCAACCGGCGGTAACTTTTCTCCGACATTCGGTTCAAGTTGCTTCGCGAATTGCAAGATTTTTTTTTAACTGGAAATTTTCTAGAAACCTTGAAAAATGCGCTTGTGGAAAAATAAAATTCAGTTCTAAAAATGTCATGGCATATTGATATTGCCAAGCATTATTTGGAAAAGAAGGCCAGCTTTTTGTGTTCATAATAATGACCGATGTGATCAAAATTTGTAATAGGAAAACATGTGGCTCGTTTGACTCGTTTACATGTTGTGAGTAGAAAGTCAAAAGTATTTAGCAAATATTCTTATTGAGGACAATTGTAACAATCTGTCCGACCAAGTTTGGCACTCAAAAGGATTTTGTTTTCTTGAATCTCTTTTTCTGTCTTGCGAGATAGTTTGTTAAATATGCATTTCTTAACACTTTACTAATTGATTCTCACCGTTTTTACCATTCCTTTGGAAGAGTAAATTATTCAAGCATCGGACATGTGTACTAAAATGTCGAAAAGATCATGCGACATACTTTTTTACTTTACACTTAACAAAAATAATTAAAATTTTAAATATGAATTATTAACTATTCGTGATGCACAACGACCATGTGAAAACTAATTAAAAAAAAAATATAATAATTTTCTTTTTAAACTCTTAAATAAACTTTTAACAGACTAAAACAAGATAAAATTAATGAAAAATAATAATTTATTCTTCTTTAAGTATACTCATTACATTTAAAACAATATAAATACGCCCAACATATATATATATATATATAAATATTAATATAGTTAATGAAAAAGAAAAACAACAAAATAAACCATCAATGTTTAAATGTAAAATAAAATTAATTTAAATTCTCCCTGGATAGACTGCTAAGTTTTACATTTTAATTTTCATTTTCTTATAGTTTAGCATTTATTAATAAATTCTTATATCATTTACTTTTGCGTTATTTACCAGACGTTTTATTTTCTTTGTTTTAAATATAATTTTCATATCAAATTTTATTAATTTATTAATTAAAAATAATATATAAATATACATATATATTTACCATTACATAAAAAAATATTAATCCTGATCGCATATTTGTAATTGTAATTTACAAGTAAATAAAAGTTTCAAAAGAGAGTAAATTATTATAAGAAAAACAGCGACAAGGACATAGTATTTATGAAAAATAATACTTAATTGAAAACAAACAAAAAAACAAATTGAACATATTATAATTAATTATAAAATAAACGGATATAAATAAAATCAAATGAAAGAAAATAACAACAAACAAAACAAAAAAACATAAGAAAACGTTTCAAAATGTTGTATTTAAATATTTGTTTGTTTTATTGTTTTACAAGTTGAAATTTGATGGGTTCTCCATGTGGTTCTTTAATATATGATAATTTCTATTTTAACAGAACCACAAATTGTAGATTCCTAGAAACACACTATGGACATTTTGAAAATTAAAAATTAATTGAATGGTTGTTGAAGACTTCAATTGTAATTCCATATCTCACACCTCATCTGAACGCCATATAGAATCCACCATGAAGGATTTTTAAAGATGCCACATCACATCGAGGGTATGCATCCGTTTTTGAGATATAACGTAGATTTTCAGTGCACCGAAACGAAAATTGCTCATTTACCGTTCAGATCGAACTGGGCTGCAACGCTCATAATGAATTTCGATGAATAAGAGGATTGACTTAGTGGGTGTCTTTGCTGTAGTGGTTACTGCATCTGCTACTGGAATTCTTGGTTCTTGTTGTCAAAATTATAGCTCGTTCTGATAATTTGTCTTTGGCATTGTTGAGAAGGCATAAATAATAAAAAAAAACATCTTCAGCAACAATGGCAATATTCTCGGCGGTAAGAGCACTATAGTTGCCGAAATTTGCAAAAGATAAGCAATGTTTCTTTTTTGATTCATTTCCAATTTTGCAAGCACCCACGAAACGAACGACACTATTATGCATATTTCTATTATACCTCTTGAAGAGCTTTTCATTTTAGTCTAAAAATTCGATAGGCGAAGAGTAGTAGGGCCAAAAAGCTAGTTGAGTTTCAACAGACGAGGTATTTGCACATCGGAGTAATACATTGCGTATAGGCAGCACCAGCAAACGACTTGATCTGCTGAAATATGCTTCTCAAATATCACAAGATGATTTTTCACCAACGTAAATCTCTTTTTTTTTAACAACCAAGCTTTCGTTCTATGCGGCGAAGAATCACGGACCTTAAACGAAATGGATGCAAATGCTCTTAGTCGTTTAAATAGAAACATTTATGGACATAAGGAGTGTAATTAGGACACATTTGGAATTTGTGAGGACTAAAAATGATGCATTGGTGTCGAAGACGCTTTTATTTATTCTTTCTTTTCGGGTTAAATATTTAAAATATGATCGCCTTATTTGTGGGCATGAATAAGATGCAAGGGGAAAGGTTCATCCAATTTCATTGGTTTCGAGAAGCTAGGTTTGATTGGACAATTTAACAGTTTTCATTTTTCCTCACTTTCTCTTGGGTAAGATGAAGTTATTTGCCTAAGCGTCAAAAACTTCGTTTCTCAAAAGCTGTCGACGTACATATTTGTTTTGTATTGAATGGAAAATATTTATATATATTTCTAAATTCATTAAATGAATGGAAGGAAAATATTTATATTTACCTCTAAATTCATTACAATGAATGTTCCTTGTTCAGAATCGGTCACGTGAAGACAACATAATCTTCCTTCAATCAATAAAGCAAATTTTCAAAAAAAAAAAATGCTGAAATTACTTTGTTAATGTAATAACGATTCAAAATTGGAGCAGTTCTCCGTATTATATAGTAATTCAACATATGTATCATCTTAAATTAAAATAAAAAAAAAAGATTCCTAGCATGACGAGCCAGGCCTAGCTTCGCTGATTGTGAGTGCGTTGTATATTTGTTGGAATAAGGTAACTGCGCAGAGAGAGCATGGAAATATTTGCCACGCCTTTGCTGCCTGGAAAATGATATATAGTATACAATTCGGCTGAACTTTCTCTATTTTCATTGCTATTTTATCATACCGATTAAAATAAATACCGATACGCTGAAAATTTATAACCAAAATTTGGAATATCCCATTTATCAAAAAGAAAGAGCGCCTGTAGGAGCAGCTGTCAAGAAAACTTCAGCACTTGTCGGACTTTCGCAATTGGTCATCTTCAAAACAATCAAGAGCAGAATAAAACTGGAACACTACGATCACCCAGGAAGAAAATTCCTCATCGGCTCATACTCAAGAAATTGATTAGTCTGCGTTAAGAATAAGAATGAGAATAGGGAATCAATTGAACTCATTTGAAACTATCTTTATAAATGGAGTCGGACCACAGTTTACTACCAACACGGAAATTAAATTTTTAGACGCCACATCTTCCTCAACAAGTCGAAAGTTTTAAGATATTAAAAGCGGGTTAAAATAGAATAGAGATGCTCCCTAGCCTAGGACCCCATAGGTCCTAAAATTGAAGAATGCTAATTACTCTTTAGTGATGTGGAGATCAATGATATTATAAATGAGGAGAAATGTAAACAATCATTAGATCATTAGCTTTCTTTATTTGTGGGTTCGTTTGGTGAACACCTGTCATGGAGATCCGTCGAAAACTCTTCCAAGGCATCTAGAATCAAAAATCCTCAAATGAAGAACCAAAAACAGGCATTATAAAACACTCATTTTGACATAGGAATGATTGTTATACCATAAGCAGGACAGCTAAACATATTTTAGCGATCTTTAAAAGAAAAATTCTCCGTATGGTCCTTTTTGCGAGGGATGCAAATGTACAACCGCGAGTTCTATGAGCTGCACAATGAAGCAGATTCGACAAGAAAGCCATTATTCCTCGAATGGACCACTGAGCTCCAGCTGTATCCTTAGAATTCAAGCCACGACGTTCACGAAAAATGAGAACAACGAACCCCTGTCTCAATGATCAAGCAATTGCGAATGCTAGGAAGCTTCTAGAAGGATGTAAAGGAACTTCAGCTTAGGCTCTGTTTCTCCATGGATAGAAGGCCTGATAACTAACGTAACGAGTAACTTAAACATTCTTCCAAGATTTTTCGCAAATCGGCGGATCAAGCAGGTTAAAAAGAACACTGATAAAAATTATATGGCCTGCCCAATTAGGCTCGCTTAGTCCTTAGTTCTTGGCGTATTCGCGGCTTGTTTGAGCTGGAACAAGCTCTACTTATTAAAAGGACCATAATCTTATGAAACTTACTATTAGAAGAATTGCGTGTCGGCGAGAAGAACACAATTGCAAATTGTTTCCAAAGAAAAGAGCATCAATAGAAACTCTAAGCATTTAAGCAAGCTTTCGCCAAATTTAAACTTATTGTCGCAAATAATGTCCATGAGACTGGATTCGGTCTCATCGTAAATATGTTGTTTGCTGTGAACCTCTAACAACAAACCCACATTAACTTGTTTGGTTACTAAACACAAAAAAAAACATTAAATCAATTTATATTTTAATTGTTTTGTTGTTTTAAAACTTATTACAGATAAATTAGTTCAAGAACCATTTGACTTCGAATGGGTTTGAAAAATCATGCCTTGAAGCTTGTTTTTTAATGTAAAACAAGCGGTATCATGCAATGAGAAAACACGAAATTCCATTTTTTGATGCTGGTTGAAAATGTTGTCCCATTAAAATTTGTTAGATTTTTAACTTTATTTTCAATAACATTACTTTAGTCTGAGAACATGTTTCGAATTATTGCTTCTAGAATGGTTTCTGACTTGAATTCGGATAGCAACATTATTTACCAAGAATCGTCTGAGATTATTTTGTCTGCCAATGTAACGGTTTAAAAACAAGGTCATCCCTGTTGCACAATTGAAAGCAACTTAAGAAAGTATTAACATACAATATTGAATTTATATTGCGTCAGAAAACTCTGCGATTTCGAACAGGAAATAATCAGAATCTAGAATTGAAATATTTCCGCCCTCACATTGTCATTTACTTAGTTGTAGCTCCTTGGAAATCAAAAGTTACTAAACTTCCAACTTAACCTATACTACGAAAAGGTTTTTCAATAAGGACTTGAAAACTTTCTTTTTAAATAAAATAAATCGGTTGTAAAGTGTGCTGTGTGGTTTCTGGCACCAGCGCGATAACGCTGGCCATTCACAGTAACGTGACAATCGTTATTACGCCGCCTGCATGCAAACCGCACCAAACAGTTTTTTTGTGGATAAAGTGGTGATTCATTAAGCAAATGTGGGTTTTCACCAATAACGCATATTTTGCTTAGTGACGAACCCATTGAGCCAAAAATGAGCTTCATCACTGAATTTCATCATCTTGGCGCATCTTCTCCAGGGCCCAATCGGAGAACGTACTTCGGTTCAAATGGTCCATCGGCTTCAATTCTTGAGTCAGCTTGATCTTGTATGGATGTAAGCAAAGATCCTTACGCAAAATACGCCATAACGAGGTCTGATTATGGACTGATTTGGATCGTTTGCTCTGGAGGGCGAGAATTAGGGCCGAAAATTGGAGTTAACGCTCTTAAAGGTGTGGTTACCGACTCCGAATTTCGGTAGAAAATTTTTATAATATGCAGACGTTGCTCGTTCGTGTACTTTACCACGGGGAAAATGTTGAGTTTACTGAATAAATTGACAGCTCAATGATTAGTGAAAGGGTGCGTTCACAAATTAACCGATAGACTTACTGAGCAGCCAATAATTGTACTTCTGATACACATAGTTATTTTTGTGTATCGTAGTTGGCGCATATTTAACTTTTGTCGTAGTTCTATAAAATGTACGGAGTAAGATAAATGTAAATGGAAAATGCACCATTGGCAGAAACCACTGGGACAAACACCTCTAACTTCTCCAGGAATCAAAATAACTTACTCAGCTGGCTTGGCAGAAGGCCGATTCCACGCCAACTAACATCACCAAATGACTGATTGCACGATTATTGAACAAAGTAAGGAATAAACAGGTTGCTTGACAACTTGAGTGGCAAGTAGCCGCATTTTGCTCTAGCTCGCCCAAGTGCAGGTGCTCAATTTTAGGTCAAAATAATAATTATCATATCTAGGCTCCCACTGTCATCTTGAAAGAAATGCGAATTATGCTACCACTCCAAGAGCCATATCAAACAGTAAGATGCTCAGGATACATTGGGATCTCAATGACTACAAGTTTATTTTCCGAGGCCAAACTAAAGGCAAAGTTTTCGGTTATTTCGAGCTGTTCTTAGATCGGGAACCAATATTAAAGCGGGTGGTCTTATTATTTCCGAGATCCTTATGCGAAATTTTCTTCAGTCTAATGCGACTGATGTTTAAGTTGCTGAGATCGAAGTGGACGAACACTTTCTATAACAGTTGCAATACTTTCCCTTTTAGCATACAGGATGAATACGGAGACGAGTTCGATTAATAATCAACAACCGAACTACCTTCACATATCTTAATATAGCAGATGCATCTTAACGGTTGAATCAATTCGATAATTCATCGATGTCGAATCCGCATTTGACAGCATTTATGTACTGTGTAGAATCTTCGCATTATTTCAGACTTACACTGGATTCCTCTTGAATAGATTATGCGGCGAAGAGGTGTCAGTATAGAAGGCAGTGTGCCCAGCTCTTGGAATATGCAGATAATATGAACATTTTCGCTCGCACCTAAAAAACTTCCATCGAAGTTTCACGGCGAATACAAAAGAGTCTCAATGAGTTCGTTTCAAATTAATGAGGATAAAACAAAATCCGAAAATTATGCTCTAAAAAAATCCCATCGGATATACGATCCGGTCCGCGAGTATGGCAAATGAAGTAGAAATTACAATCACAAACCCCATAAGCTGTACAATTATGTGGGTCTATCCGGTTCTCCAAAATTTCAGTTTCTCAGTTTGAATGCTTTTTTTTATTTACTCATAAGAACTACTTTCACACTAGACGAAACCTTTAAACTAACTTACATAAACTAACTTTACTTAACTAACTTACTGGATATTTTCGACCGCTCTAAGCTAAACCTACTACTAAAGTTTATGCCTTTCGACTTGGACTAATCAATTTTGTTTATTTCCTTAAATTAACAAATATTAGACTAAGAATATTTAGATGTCCAAAATCCATCGCCTCTAATGGTTTGGACATTTTAGACGAATGAGCTCCAGCTAAAAGTGATTTCGGTTACGAAAAATAAGAAGACAGCTTATATACCAAGCAATCTCGAATAGCTGTCAGTATGGTAAAACTATCTGAAACTCACTCCTTCAGAGTTTACCAACTTCCAGCATGAGTCTTCTGTCTTTGTCGAAAATTTATCAAAAGATAAATACCTTAAAGACTTTCCCTCAAATCTTTTGCTTAAACTACGCGACATCAAGAATTACATAAGCCTAGAAAAAATGTATCCAAAGAAACAGAAAATTGCTCTAAATAGCTGTTGAAAAAACGTGTTACTCACTCATTTCATTACAATCCAAGCTCATTTTTCTTCACGTTTTAATACAAAAAAAAAAAAAACAAAACAATGTCCAAGCCATTTCAATAAACAGAAAGAAAATTACGCGAAGGTTGCAATTTTACAAGCTGCCACTTGAGCTGGCTAAGCAAAATCAAAATAATTAAATAAACTTTCGTTCATGCAAAATGCAAGTGACCAAGTATGTTTCCAGCTTCATGTTGCGAAAAAAAAAACGCCACTTGTCCGGAACATAATTCATCCCAGCTGAACAAAGTGAGCGTGGGTAAAGATACTTTGGATAGTTCCCCAACAATCAGCTGTAAAAGGTAGACAGTGGCTATGTAGATGACTTCATGACGGGCTTGCCAATGATTATTGTCAGTTCGATTTGAACAGCCCAAGTGTTAGGTTCAACGCGATCGACTCTTGAGACAAAGACGCAGTCTCCAGAACAAAGAGCTTCAGTTTGTTATTTTCCTGCATCCCGCCAAAAGGTGTTTCATTAACAAGAATCCATTAGCATTGAATTTAATTGGAATAGCTTGAAATGCGCGAGTTATGCATTGCGGTTGTGTTAATGTTGTTCCTAGCATCAGTGAATGCCCGCGAGCATTCAAATGTGCGCAGGTTTTCCGGGTTGGATACTAGTGCAAGTGAAATTGTGAACGCGAATTCACAGGCAGAGGGTTCCCAGTTTTACGGACGGATACTACGGCTGGATGAGTTTCAGATGTTTGAGAGAGGACTGCAACTGGTGGAAGATGATCGATGCAGATTAGATTTGAATGCAACGCTGTGGGGTATTGTAAACGAGGAGCGTTGGGCTGTATCTAGTAAGTACCGAAGGGTTGTTAATGAGCTATCCAAATAAGGGTTGGGAGGTAAAGTGGACGTGTGTGCTTTTTTTAAGGAAATTAATGGAAATAGTGAGAAAAGTCTTGCGTTTGTTTTACATCGTGCTAAAAAAGTACGTATACGTCAGAGAGGTTTACATAAGAATGTGCTTATGTCTCGAAAGTGCAATTACTAAGAAGTTTTTAAGAATGTTGATCAGTTGATACACAGCGAATTGTTTTCTTTGACTCTGCTGGATCGAGAATGGTATAAAGAAATAATTACACATTGAATTCTTGAATCTAGATAATCACTGTTTTTAATGAACATTTCTTGATTCAGCTTCTAATAAATATTGATGTATTAATGACGCAGCATTCGTCTGATTTTTCATGGTTTGATGAACAATTACTTTGGCTTGTGAAAATGTATTTGCTTTAATTAAAACAGTTTAGGCTAGTTATATCAAAACCTGCTTGCGAATTTATCGAAGAAATGTGTAGCTTGTCTTTGAGAGTTAACTATTTTGAAGAAACCGACGTTGTCTTATGTACAGTGTTCTTGAAATGCTATGAGTGTCCATGGCTCAAGTGGTAAGTACTTTGGGCTGGTTAGTTTGGGTACTATTTCTAGAAGTATCAAATGTTTGATTGCTGTTATATTAACTGATGCATTGTAATTTGGGGATATTTCGAACTGTAGTCCTATTTCGCTTTTCCATCGGTCTTCATGATTTCTGAAGGTTATTTCAGTTTGGCACTTTTTGATTTAGTATTTGGAAATTCATTTTTCGAAGTTTTGTTCCTAAATTTTATTTACTTCCCATCTGGCAGTTATGGTCCGACTTCCGGAAGGAAAAATTTCGACATATCTCGTCGTTTTTAGAATGATGTCTACGTATGTGTTCCTATAGAAATACATACGTACCTGAAACAATTTTGGTTAACTTTTAAAAAAATGGACAATTCCACTTGATCAATTGAAATCAAATTGGTTTTCAAATGATAATTGTACACAATCAGTTTAACTTTTAGTTTCCAAGTGTCATATTAGAAATACACATGTGTATAAATACACACTCTCGTTCATAAGTTTTTGGACAACTCTCTTCCTTTTTTGATTTTAATGCCAACATTTTTTGCACATACATAGCCACATACACAGCCAAATAATTTTATCAAGTTAGCCGTATACATAATTCATCAAATGAGTATTAAATGAAAATTCGGACTCCTTGTCGTCAAAAAATCCATTCATACACCAGGCCATAAATCGAGACATTAACTCGATCAACTTCTTAATTAACCTGAAGTATCTTCCAAAGTGCTTTCGATAAGGGCGGCATTTTCTGAACTTTCGTACCAACAATGATGTTTTCTGCAACGACTTTGAATTACAATTTATCAAAATGAAGTCAAGAGGATATCAGCACGGATTAAAGCCTGGACATAAGGCGAGACTTCGTTTTGAAGTTTTAAAAATATTTTCGTGCTGCTACTCCACCTTGAAAATTTGCTAAGAGTTTTTTGTTACGATCGAAGAAAAAGATTTCACTTCAAACAATTCTTATGATCCGACCAGGTTTTTGCTTTCATGTTGAACTTAATTTATTCGGCGTACATAAACTGCAGGCCTATAGTTTGAGGTCTTCCTAAAAATCTGACTTTATTCATGCATGGAATTTGAATGGAACGAGATAGAATACATTAAGATTTGTCTGCCAAACTTTTTTACCTGCAAAATGCACAAAGCATGCGATTTTTTTTCGTATTTCTTTTCTCTTTTTTAATTTTATTTTATAATTCAATACAAACTTTAAGGTTTGTTAATAGTTCGTTCATCACTGAAATTGATTGATTGATAGTACCCTAAACGTTTTAATTCCCTTGAGAGTATTTAAATATGCGTAAAATTGAGTTGCGATTTCGAAATATTTTTTTTAATGGTTTATAAAACAAATTTATAATTTTCGAACTAGTCCCTTACTTGTGCTTTCTACATCAACGAGAAATGCCCCCTTAGATTTTTATTCGCCCTTGCGAGTGACAAAATATGCGTCGAAAACAACCGTATCTTTTGACTGTGACGATTCAGAAGCTTGATTATTTTGCAGCTTTTTGATATTCAATTCAACTCAATACTTCAACGCGTGTCTGCGTTCTTTCAAACACAATTTTTTTTTCATTTGAGACCTGGGAGCAAGCCCAGATATGGTAGAAATTTGATCAGAAAATGCATGTCGGGAAAACGCAATGCAGCAACTCAATGTTATCCAACCAGTTAGCCTTAGATGAAAATTGTTTCGTTATACTAAAGAACAACATTTTTTCTTACGTTAATAAAGTCGCATTGTGAAATCATTGCCTTGCACAACAAGTACGACAAGTTTATTGTTGTTGCTAAAGTTATCTGCGAATTGTAATTCTTATTTACTGATGCCGGCATAACCAATTACAACACGAAGACATCAGCGCATATGGGAATTCGCAAAAGGAAGTAACGTGTTTGTTAAAACCATCGGATCTTTTCAAAGTTGAAATTGAATTATTGCAAAGACGCAAAATAATATTTCGATTTAAAAGAAAGAAAAACAGGAAATAAAAAAATGAAATCACCAAAACCGAAAAAAATTCCCACATGTACCAGCACTTGACTCATTTAAAAATCAAAACAATCGTTATAATAAAATGTCTGCCGACCTGTGGTCGAAATTCCTTAAAATGATGAAAGCAACACTCTGTGTGCTTCTATTCGGAAATAAAATAAATTCTGCAGCTTAACGATCCACGCGAATTTCTATAATTCCCCAATAAGCATTCACAGCGTGTACCAAGCATAAAATGGTGCTCTTGAATTTTGCTAACTATCCGTAAACAAGCTCCGCTCACATCATTAGACACTTTGAATGTTAATCCTCCAAATTGACAAAAATTATTCTAGGGACATTCAGAAGAATAAAGCTTCATATGACAGGCGCACAACAAGTCTCGACGTTAAGTATCCAAGCATTAAGACCCGGAAAATCAGTGTCATTAATCAGTGGCACCAGCGCGCTGCATATTAATTGCCATCGAACTCACTCATCCCCTTGTTTTTATTGATTCAGACTCAAGCCTAGCTTCAAACAACAAAACTTACATTAAAATTGGAACAAATCTTGCATTTATTATTCAAAGAATTGTTCAGAAACTATAAAAACAAAAAAAAAACCATAATCGTGAGTTGGGTGACAGAAGAGGTAGATAAACCTATTTCATGCTTAGCGTAAGTACGCAGCATACTTTTGCAACTTTTGTCATTTTGTTTACCGGACAGCGTCTTATTGGCAATTGAACTTTTGTTTCTAGCCAGTTTGCCGCGTTTTAATGCTGCAAACAGTTAGAGCTGACGTCACAGCTGTCGATTTACGTTTCATTTGACAGACCGGTTGCGCATTGGAAGTTGCGCCGTTGCGCCGCCGCATGCGTCTATCAAGCCGCCGCACCGGCCGCCACGCTAATGACATACGAAATGCAGTATTGAATGCGAAAACAGCACCTTTGTTTGCGAACCATTAAAATTGGCTAGTCGCGTTGATGCTAAATGATTCGATGTAAAATGATCGGTTGTGTCAAGTTCGGAATGTTGACACTTAGAGTATAGACGTTAGACTATCAAATGGAAGTTGGAGAGATGTCAAGTGCGCTTGAGCGGTTGGCATTTGAATGTTTTCGAACGTCAACCATAGCTGATTAATACCTTAATCAGTGGATCAAGTGTGAACTTTTATGGAGTGGTTTTCGGGAAGCTAATGAGCGGATGCCAATCCAAGTAAGTGTGTCAGATGTGCATTTTCTCATGCATACAAATCTTGTGAGTGAATCATGAATTTGTATTCTGTCGAAAATTGAATGGTTTTTGTCGTGCCGCAAGAGACTGTTTGCCAAACATTTATGTATTCGTTATGAAGAAATTTGAGTTAAGTCATCACTTGATGTTTAAGGAAGTCTTACATTTAAATGAGCTCGTATTTGACAGCAAAGACGTCATCCTGCAGATAAAGAAGGTATTCTTGAAATATTCTGATGGAAACTTCATATACAGTGGCTGTTTTATTCATTCAAGGAGCGCAGACGTTTTTTGAATAGCTCTTAGAGCTATTTTGGATATTGAGTTATAATAAAAATTAAATAAAATAGGTTTGTTGCGAAAGCAAAAGTGTCCGTGGTTCAATTTCTAGCGGAATTCTTTTTCAAAATTTTCGAATCTGGTCCAGACACCAGCGGTAGTGGTTTCTCGACGTGTCATGCTGATAATCCTGGTTCCTGGCATCAAAGTTGTAGTATGTAAATATGATGTCATGGTTTTTCAGCAGAGTTATGAAGCAGTATTCCAAAACACAAACAAAACCAATGGTGAATGGCGTCAACCGAATGGCAGCTTACCAAAATATTATCCCCCTAAGCTCTGAGCGGAACCATGGACTTGTCTTAGCCAATGTTTTGGATTTTTTTTCGAAATAAACCTAGGATTCTAACAATTCAAGTGCAGATCCCAAGTTCGTTATCCTCCATCGTATGAGTCAACCTTATCAGAGGCATTGAATCACGTGTTCGCTCTTGCCTCATCCCATAGACAGATGCTTATTTATGGCCCCAGTTATTGAGTTTTCAATGAGTTTTTTTAACCTTTCAGTACAGATTTATTTCAAGCCAATATTTCGAATAATTTTGTTAATGGGCTTCTATTAAGAATAAGTTTATATAGTATGCTTTAATATAACCGGTTTACTAAATTAAAGAAGACTGGACATCAGCGGCACTCATGCAAGCTAGATTCTTCAGATTCTTCTTCTCAATGCAATATAACATCTGAAGCTTTTGAATGAATATAGCATGACATCATAGTCCAAAATCCAAGTTAATTCGTCACTAACATTTAAAATGATTAACATAAAATTCTAGCTTGTATTTCTATTTACTACTAAAAGTAAGAAAAAATGCAAAGAATAAATTGAATTCGCAGTTAATTTTCAATTTTAGAATTCTCAGTTCCAATTCCAGTTTGCAATTGTATCTTATAACACTTATTTGTACTCCATTAACATCCAAGTCTTTTTTTTTTGCAAAACAATGAAAAGAACTGCTGATTGGGAGAATAAACTCGGTTGACCTATATGTCCTTTTGGGTTGTATCTTACACGCGTATATAAAGAACTAAAGTATTTATTAGACGTGGGTTTAAAACAAGTAAATCTTGTTTAGCTCCGGATTCTGAAATAAACTAATACAGACTTACTTCAATTTTATTGTCAATAATATGATTTTGATGCAGATGAGTTCAAAAATTACTGGCATCTGACTTATAAAACCAATAACCAAATAGTGTACAAAGATCATGTAATAAAACCGGAATACTAATGAAATTAAGTCAGATAGTATCTTAATATACATATTGAATAAAAAATACAAAGAGCTTAATTCTATCGATGGGAAATATATGTACTTTTGTTTCTGTTTAGCAATGAATTCGTTTGCCAAATTTATGCAGAATTTAAAAAAAAACATCTGAAATAAGATTAGGAAAAACCTAAGACTTGTTGTTGACAATGTTCGAAAGTTATTTTGTTCGCTTAATTTGATATTATTTAGTGAAAAATTAACTCGACTTATGAGTTTTTAAGTCGAGTTTTTATATTAGACTTTTAGTAGTGGGATGATCTGTGCTAAAGCTGAAGTTCCTGGCATTCGAGTTTGGATTCGCATTTTTCGTGAACGCCGGGGTTGCTATCTTTTCAAAGACACTCTTAGCTTGAGCATTGCTGCTCGATGTGGCCGAGTTGCGTCAGATTTTTGCATTCTGAATTAGATCCATCTCGTCCTTCATTTCAAAAAATTTCGTGGGTGTACCTTCTTTTACATTCGCCCTCTTCTAATTTGCTAAATTTCTGCATTTAAAATGTGTTCCATAATTTGACTTTTCGTCCAACACTCTCGCATCTACAATACAATGGGGAACTGGCAAGAAGAGTGTTTCGTAGATCATTATTTTGGTCCTTCGAGCTTGAAGTTTTGATCCTAATCGTTTGCAAGCCGAATTCGTATTGTATGCTTTTGCTGAGTCTTAGTAAAATATTTGACTAAGGTGTCGTTTTGAAGTTGGCTAGAGATTGATAAACCCCTTAAATACCTTATTTATACAGCAAACAATTGTAATGTATTGTCGCAGTTTATGTCCCACACATTGCATGTCGACACATCTCACATCTCCTTCATAGAATCCTGTTTAAAAGCTGGTATTATTAGAAGTTTCTTGGCTACAATTTTATGACACATAGTGGACTTTTGAACGTTGTACGGCGTAATTGGATCATTTTTCCTCGGGATCCCGAATGAAGACTTTCATCTGCAGGTTTTGAATCGATGAATAGGTGGTGAATATATGAAGATGTGTAATTCATTGTTGATCTCCCAAATTTCACAAGGCTTGATAAATGTGCTTTGATCATCAGACAGCGATGAAATAGACACTTAAAGAACATAATCTTATCTGACATCAGCTTGATAGAGGCGAAAATTCACGAAACAGGCAACTTTCCCATCATCAGCTCCCAGACGTGGATAGACATGGAAGGCCGTTCTTAACGATGTTCGTTTTCTGTGTTTTTCCAAGTTTAAGCTTCGTTGCATGAAACTAAGAATACAAAGAGGCACAATCCGCCAATTTTTCTACTAAGTCGGCATGCATGTCTTTAGTAGATATTTTTTGCATGTGCAGATTTTTATCGCCGACTCTTTCTTCAATGAATGTAGTTTCATTTACGTTCTTCATTTTATTTATTTTTTAAAGAAATAGGAGCACTATAGTGTGAAGTTTTGAAGAATTAATCTCTTAAAGTTCACGAGTTTCTTTATATAAGTTTTAAAGGACATGAACCATATGGGGAATATGTAATCACTGGCCGGACGAGCTGCTTATAAATGAGAATATACGCCGGCTTGCAATGGTCGTTCTGCTTACGCATTGATGGATAAAAGCGTTGGAATGCGAAGCCAGCCACGCAAGGAATAACATCAAAGTCGAGTTTGGAGTTAAGCTTCTCAAACCCAGGTTTGTAGCTTTTCTGTGCTTAACGACGACTTATTTTTTCATTTGTCTATAATAAACATACATAAAAGTTAAAGGAAAATGATGAAATTAAAAAAAATATGCTACAGTCACATTATGACATTACTCTTTCTCCTTTTAGTGAATAAAATCGCTTTTTAACTTGAGGTCAAAGAGAGATAGCCGATAAATGCGTTTTCAGTATTTTCAAAATAAGGACTGAGCTCCAAGTTTGAAAAATATCCTTGGATATGCAGTAGTACCAGTTTATTTGTATATTTTAATAATTTCTGTTGTTAAAGTGATTGTTTATGTGCTTGTTGACAATGTTCATGACTCATAAGCATTATACGTCAATTAACTATGCTTCTGTTAAAAAATGTTTATTCATTAAATAATGCAATTCTTATTTGCCGTAGCAGCAACTTCTGTAGCCAGAAGTGATTCAGACACTGATAAAACTGCCTTTTAAATGCAAACTGATAGTTAAATAAATCAGTAAATATTTACTGAAAGCACTTAAGTTATAGTAAATACTTGATACATGAATAAAAGCATTTTTTAGAATAGTAGTTTTGCCTTAATTGATAGCTCTGCTCAGAGTCTTTATCAAACAATCATTTTTAGAACAATTTTAAACACCTCATTTATAATTTATATTAATTTTTAGTTTAAAAACAGCAAAACTCCATGTTCATTTCTATCCACTTCATCTAGAAAAAGGTGATCCTTAGTCTTGCAATAACTATCGAGGCATATCACTGTCCAATGTTGCTTACAAGCACCTCTGCCGTTTACCTGAAGCCTTTCAGAGCGCTAGTTGACCTAATATTCACACAACGCGAAATCCTGAAAGAGACCACCGGATTTCAAGCTGGTTTTACCAAAAAGGCCAAAGGACTACTTCATAGACAAGATGTGGGCTATATTCATAATCTATCAAATGGTCATACTCGTAACTCCTGGAGGAGTTGCTTAATTGTAACTTAAACAAATCTTTTCTTCCTGGTCAATCCCTGAAAAGATGACCATTACGATTTTGAATGAAAAATACACTTTAAGCTTTTCGCAAAAGCTAAAATATGACAGCTTCTTTGATGAAAATCTGTTTGGAGACTTGGAGGGTTTTTTTTTTCTTTTCAATCAGAAATGAATTTTTTTTGAGTCTTAAATTTAACCTCCTCTAGTGAAACTTTCTTACAAAGATCGGTGGAATTGTGAAACATCCAAGTGCTCCGAGTCCGACAAGAACCGCATTTATGTCTATGTTTGCTTAATTAAGATTTAGTCAAACATAAGGCTTAGGACTTAAGACTTAAGAGTACACATAAACTTTCTTTTGACGTTCTAACATGCTTCAATCAATAGTTTCACAATTTGTTGCAACAACGCCGAATCGACGCGGAAAGACCTCGATTTCTAGGCCTGACCATAAAACAATCAATTCATCTGTCACATTAAATTTCTTCACAATTAGACGGTCTTTTGTTGAACATTTTAAATAGCATGTGAAGCAGTGTTTTGCTTATGCGCAGCCCATCAAACTTGTATAAGATGAATCTCAAGTTAGTTTTGTGTCATGCCACACTCTAAAACCAGATTGGTTTACCGGGACAATATCTTTTTTTCCAACCCGTTAAGTCAGGGCTACTCGGAAGAAAGAGTAGATTTATCGACCAAATTGGCAGTGTCTTAAAATTTTTTAGACATGGGCTGGACTGCCCTTCTTCCGATATTCTGGATAATGTGTATTTTGCAACCAATTCAGCCCCTTCCGGATGAAGTTCCTTGGTAAATATTTGATAGTTAGTCTTTTCTTAAATTTTTTACCAAGTGAACCAGAGATAATAAGGATATCTTTTTTAGAAAAGAATGGGCGGTGACATAAGTTCCCAAATTATCTTCATTGAACATGGAAAGACCAGTGTTCCCCGTGTTCAATGGTATTTCGAATATCGAATTCATGCACTGGGACAGGATATTCCAAAACATGGTTGAGGCGATTGCTTACATTCACATTGTTCTAATCTTACCTCAACTTTCGTCGGAAGATCTTCAATTGCAAAGAAATTTTCATCTTCACCTGGGTCTGTTGGAATATTTGTTTATGCTGCTGGGTCGGGGAACGCTTAAGGCACCGAAGTTCGTTTTGATTTTCGCTTAAACAATTTTATTTTTGATCAAGGGTTACTTGCAGGTTATTAAGTGTTTATGAATTGAGGGCTGGAGTATTTTAAGCAGTGACTTCAGTGTCTTAACGTTTTAGCTTAGTTTGGCAGTAAAACGCCTCTGCAAGTATTAAAGTCTCGTTAAAAGCCTGTCTTTTGGTAGTGGAGTTTGTCGTTAAATGCGTTCTGGGTTAGATTTTAGCATTGTCATTAATTTCGTACTTCGGTATTGTTTTATCCATCCAGCAATTCATTGGATGGTTAAGATTCACTCATCAATATTTTTACATGCATATATGATCGATAAACGTTCGGGAAAGTCAATAATTGACCTGAGAATCGTCAAAAACCGTTGCCGTTTTTCGTTCTGTAGGGTTATCTTTTGATATTATTTTAATTCGACGCAATTCTTTACACTCTCATAATGTCATTCAAAGGAGATGATAGAAGTATCTTTGGCCTGCGATACTTTTTAAATGCATAAGTTCACTTTTCAGAGGAAACTAGCCTGGTTTTTCAAGCACCACGTTTTGCAAGGGACATGGATTGTATCCATCTTCCGCAAACAATGAGAATCATTGTCCTTTTTCTTATTTTAATGAAGTTGAATATTCCAAGATAATAAGCATACATGTACCTAATTTTGGAACGAAATCTGCGTCAGTCGGACATCCTGCGGGACTACCTCATTCAGTTATATAACAATTCATAACCATTTTAAGTTCATTGTCTTGCCATTCGGCTGTTGTCAAGAAATTGCCACAATAGGTTATGGCCAAAAACAATTCATTTTATTAACTCACGTTTTTGGGCCTCACTGTCCCACGATTAAATTTGTATTCTCAGAGCTCAGTTTGCGGTTCCACGAAAGTATCTGACTGGAATTTCAATTAGCTTCTGATCTTTATTTAAATAAACAGTTTTTTCGGCTTGCGCGGCAAAGTTTGCTTTTGCTTTTATTATTATAATTTTTTTTGTGTATCTAGAATCACTTCATTCTTTAACATTTTTACAACAAATCTTATTTGTACAACACCAAATAAGAGTACGTTGCTGAGATCTAACCAAAATGTTTTATGATTATTTATTTACGTTCACTTTTTATTATCTTTTTTTTATCCCACTAAATCAATGAATGTCAGATTCATTTTGGAGTCTCAAGAAGCCATAAGTAGACGAATTGTCGAAATGCCATTAATGGAACATAAACTAGTAAAATGTTGAATTTTATTATTAAGCGGATGTTAAATTTTGAAAAATAAAGTCATCGTGAAGTTGAGGTTGTTGACTTTACTCCGAAACCATTAAATTATGATGACTAGTGTGTTCGTACATTTAATGTGCTCACAATTTGAAATGTGTCAATGTAAATATTAACATGTTCATTTGGCCAAATTTATCAGTAAAGTCAGTGAACTTCTCAATCAATTTTGACTTCATCTCTATTTGTTAAGGGGTAAAATACGGGAACATCCATATTCTGAGAATGAGGAAATCCGCATCATAATTTCACAAAAATGCACAAAACCCAATTGACTTGGAAATTGAAACCAAATGACAACCCGCGTCGTTATCGTTTCTCTATTTTATCGGCTTGAAATTTATAAGAAATTAAGCTTATCTTTTCGTCAAGACAATAAAATTGCTGGGCTAAGGGCTGTGAAAGTTACCGAAGCATGATTACTGATTTTATAAGTCCAGAATTGGAGAAATTCGACTTGGGCGAGCTATGGTTTCAGCAATTAAGTGCTACGTGCATTTACTTCAATCATGTAATGAGTGGTTATAGTGATGTTGCGTTTGGCCAAATCCTCAAGGAGCATGAGCTTATCGATGACTTATGTATTTAAAGCTCTTCCGAGAAGTAAGGCTTTTAGCTGTTAGCACGACTAGATATCTTAGTTAGAGACAACGATTGGGCGGTTTTGCTGTAGTAAAGTTAACTATTGTGCTAATATTGTGCTAACGCTTACGCTCAAATTAATTCGGAGGAGTTGCCGTGAAGGCAAAGATGTTGCATAATTTTAAAATTTGGGCTCGTTAGTCTTTTCGAATAGCTTATCACAGCATTTTTTTTTGACAACGTGTTCTTTTTCTTTACTCATGACATGCGCACAAATGAGGCTGGTGACGGCAAACGCAGTCTTGATGAGGTTCCTTGTGAAACGATAACCCAATCATAATTGCGCTAACTCTGCGAAAGTTAATCTCATAATAAAAAAAAATCAAGGAGTGACATTAATGCATGTATGTCAATTTGTTAACCCTGTCTCAATTGTTTTTTGTCTTGTTTTTTTTTCCCAAATTATTATATTTGTGAAGGAAAAATGGACGTATAGTATATCAAAATATTGAAAATATTTTGAAAAAAGCGATCCGGCTTCTACAATGTGACTTTTTAGAAAATTTGAGATTTAAACAGTGGACAATCCCTCTCTCGCTTCTTTGACCTTATGAGGTGAATAGTGGAAAAATATAAAAAAATTATTCTTAAATAAAATGCGTAGAAGCATCTTTATAATAGAAACAAAAACATAAAAATCTCACATTGATATAAACGTCCCAATTCTTACAATCCTCCACTCTCCGCTGTAAGCATTCCAATGTACGAATGAAATCGCTCTTAACTCAATCCAAATATGGTTGGGCATAAAGACTTATTTCTGAAGACCACATCTGATCACAAATCCATTTTTGATTTTTTTCGCTGATTTTCTTGTCATGGTTTTTTGCCATCATGACTTCATCATGTTTGTTATCTTTTTCATACAGGATTGTGAACCTTTATCTTCTTCTGAGGATAAATTTGCTGTTTTAGCCTTCAAGGCTTACAAAATTTACCTGTGCTCGTACCTGCACATGATCGCAGAATTTTTATCCAATGGCTTCTCGACGCATATTGGGCATAAACAGTCATTTATGTACATAACAAAGAAAATTTGTCGCTAGATCACATCACAAAAACAATTAAGCCTAAAACGGATCCTATTCAAACCACATGTGTTCCACATCCAGATCTTTAATTTTAGGCAAAAAAGTAGTACGAGAACTGACGATGACGGGTAGACCTTCCTCATTGTCGAGGAAGTATGAACCAACGATACTACCAGAACATATTGCACACCTTTCTGTGACTTACTGTCAATGAAGTGGTATTTCAACTGCATTCATATTTGTTAACGTATCCACCAAGTAAAAATGGGTCTCATCGATAATGAAAATATCGTGTTAAAATTGGACAGCCAAACGCTGAAATACAAGTATACGAATACAATCGACTTAGGCATTCCAAGGGCAGCTGTGTTCAATTCTTAAGAACGAGTAAGTTAAACTTTCTTAGGATGGTTAAGAAAATCCAAATGTGTTCCAAGACAAGCCCAAATACCATGCTCGCCGTGAGATCCGACAAATTTGGACCTAATGTATAACACTTTCTGAAACGGCAGCTATATGTATTTGTTTTTTTTTAATTATTTGCTCGCTCTTCAAGAGGATATTAAGACTCTTATAATGCGTGTAGCACAGAGCGAGCGGAAGAATCAGGAGAAGAATAAAAGATTGTGTAGTGGTTTGAGAAACTCAGGTGTAATTGGTTTCGACTCACTTCCGTGGGTGGAGCCCGAAATGGGACGAGAGGATTTTTGATGTCGACCTATTTGCTTTAACCTAATTCCTTGAATTTTATTCGACATTAGTTATGATCTATGAACCTTGAAAGTTTGAAAGATTTAGCTTAAACACCCCGCTGTCAGTATTATGCCTTCACAGCAGAGCCATCTACACACAATCTACACAAACCGCTATTTTTGAAAACACGAATAAGGAACTAAGCCGATACAACAACCACTACAACAACGCCACCCATTAGTCCGACAACTATCACTGGGCGACAACCCCAGTGATAGTGCCATTAACTTGATCCCAATGGGAAATGGTGACTATACCAGATTTGAAAAACTACACCACTACTCTAGGAATCGAACCTCCGACCTATCAATTGAATCAATTGAAAGGCAGGCGCTCTACCAACTTCGCCACCCAGCTGTAAGTACTTGTTTGGCCTCAAGGCATCCGTAACAGAGCCGGTGTCTTCGAATCCAAAGAGCGAAATGTACACATAACATAATCATTTTTATAGTAAGCCAATGTTTAAGAATCTATATATGTTGTCGAATGGGACTCCTGAGACTGAATATACAGTCTCGGGTAGAAGTTCAATTTGACGTATCTCAATGAAACGGTGATGTCAAATCCGAATTATAAATTTGAAGGCCCCCCACTTTCTCATGAAGCAACTAAGCTTACCGAGATCTGTTTACTTACGTCGATATTGCTTTGGTCCATTGCCTTGATTGGGTGTGGAGGTGAAGAATTTACAAGGAACTGTTTCCACAGGCTGGACAGCGATATGGCTCATTATGTACGAACTCTCTTGCGTGTTCATACCGTTTTTGCCATCAATTTGTGTTAATTATTCGATAATTGCTATTGTTTTCGATGTTAACAAAAAAATTCGTTAACCAACAACTTATAAATGTTTATCTTATAAATATTTTCCATTTCGTTTTAATTGGCCTACCATTTAATAAGCACACTATTATTATGCCACTAAACGATACCTTACTTAAAACGTATGGATTAAGATGCAGATCTTTATTTTAGCCATAAAAATATCAAAATTGTTGCAATTTGGTTTTTCAGGAGCTCTTTGTTTTACATAATGTTAATGGGGTTATGTACTCGAAGCTATCAAAAGGTATTTAATTAGCCGTCAACTTTGATGGCACGTGATGTAAGCTTCGTTAAAGTTGGTACAAATCTGGTATCTTAACGTCATCAGGCGGGTCATTAAAATACATACCTTGTTCTTGACCCTTTTATCTGCTCTTGTTTTAAACATGAAATATTATGACACTAGATTGTTTGTATCTCTTTTAGTGTATGATGCATCTGCGAAGGGTTTATATGGCATAGAAAGCGGCATGGTCTATCAATTTGGACACTATGATCAATGTATTGAGTTAAACAGAAATTTGGAAGCTGATTTGGAACAAATTCCAGTTAGGTCTAAATATTGCTTGGCAGATGTTATCATTGATGGAATAACAGTCAAAGAAATCGCTTCGAGAAAATATCAGGTACGAATGTGTTAAAAATTACCGCCACTTTTTTCTTAATATTTCTTTTTACAGCCAGGAAACTCCACAATTGTTCATTGGGGTACATGTGTACCAGCTTCTTGTGGGGCTAAAGATGTTGAAATATTTTTGCGAAATTTCTTACAAAAAACAGTGTCTGTCGATGAGAAACTTTGTCAGGTCGCAACAAAGCTTCAGATCTCTCAGGACATGTTGATATACGCGTAAGTATAATTTATATTATAAGTAAGCTCTCGTGGTATGTTTGATGTAACATAATCACAGAAGCCACATGGATCCAAAAAGTTTACGTGTCACGTAGAAAAAAATCGAAACATCTGAACATCGGGGGCTGAATGCGGTTCACTTCACTGTACCAAGATCTTACAATTCGGTTCCTAAATCAACTAATCGTGTTCCTCAGATTTTGTAAGGCTCTGTATAATTTGGCGTTTAGAAGTTGAACATCAGAGACCGTCTTACAGCAGCCGACTTAAATTCATGGTGAAGGTCATCTGCTTCACGGCCATCGTAAGGTCTAGTATTACTGTTCAACGTGACAGCTAATTCAATGAAAAGATTCGGATTGCCATTACACAATCACCCTAATAACGTGTGTCGTTTTCGTCTTTACGATTGCCTCAGAATAAAGTGCATTCTATTTGGCGGTTTAGTATTTTGTAATAGATTAGAAAGACTTATGTTGGTATTACGTTTGCCATTCAGCAGGCGGATAGATGTCCTATCTAGGCGTAAGTAAAGTACTAAACGATTGCCACAAAGAGAGTAGTTTTTATTGTATTGTTTTTAAATTAAATGTGTTAAAGAGAAGAGAAGAGAATTTTTTTTTCGTGATATAAAATCAAAGTTTCACTTATTCAAATTTTTGAGATGAAAATAAAAAACAAAAGAAATTTAAAAAAAACAAGCGACAGGCCTTGGCCCATTTGACCTCGAGCAGATCAGTTAAATTTTATTTTCTTCTTTCTGCTGTATAAAATCCCAGTACTCAACATTTCTTCATTCTTCATTTCCATTCAACGATTTGAATTGTGAACTGTCAAAAATAAAAAAATATTCTACTACACATTTTCTCAGTCGAATAAATTACAGAATATATTTTTTATCGACCCGATCCGACATTCGACTTGAGTCGATTTGGTCTCTCGACAAATGTCATTGCGGTGAATATCTAAAGGCTTATCTTCACTTGCATAAATGTCTAGAGTCCCAATATCAAAAAAAAATCCATTCAATGGGTTTAACTTGTTCGGAATGAGCAGTTCAAGACGATCCGCGCGGCAAGTGCAAGTGGCCAAAACGACTCGAAAATTCATTCTATAAAATGTCCATTATCATGCTAGCTGCTACATGTCCTGCAGTCAAAATTCGCCCTTTTGCGGTTGATAATTTTCCTGTATAGTCTTCGAAAAAATTAGGCCCAATGACACTTCGTCCGATATAAACGTTGCATCATGCATTGAGTGAGTGAACTGCAATTGGTACGTCAATTTTCAGTGGCCACATTTTGGTAATTTATCTTTCCGTACAAATGGAATGGGCCTCGTCGTATATGATTAATTTTGATCGGACGAATGATGAATTGATGGTCATTTAGATGAAAATGACTGCACTTTGTCATGGAATATATTCAATTCATTCATGTTGAGGTCAATTGCATTACACGTTGTTTGTTAGCCGTTGATGGCTTATCTGCCACATGCTGAGCCAAAGCGGTGTTATTATTGGCGGATCGAGCACTACGAGGTCTTCTGGAATCTCTTCCGTCATTTGTAGTTCCAGTCCCTTTGAAGGACAGTCGGGAATTCTGCGCCGAAAATCCACATTGCGCTAAAATCACTGACAATTTATTCCGAAAAAAGTCATGCTTGAAGAGTGTAGCACTCCACGCCTCATCTACACTAATGATGCACTAAGTAGATTACTCCCAGTAGAAGCGGTCGAGATAGCCGATTTCATAGTGAGTGAGTAGTGCAACCAGACAAATATGTCATCAAGGACGGCATAAACCTTTTTCACTGCCTTGATCAGTAAAAATGATGGTGCCTTGAGCTTCAAGATGATTGCAGATGACAGCCTATGAAACCCCTCTTCATCTTTAAGCTGCTACCATCAAGGATATTGCGAACCGTGCTTACAGCTACTTACTCTTGGAACGGTCTATCATCCAGAGAAAGGAACTTAAAGAATTCTAAGTGATTTCTCGATATACTGAATTCATGCTCTTGTCCTGGTCAAGAGATACAATCCATAGGTCACTGTCTCAAGAACTAACTCGTAGCCTTGCTATACGTTATACAAGACTGTTATGTTTAATCCGGTGTAGGTATTCTCCGCCTTTGTATCGTCAGCCTTTTTGTCAAACGTTTTTATTATATTTAGGTCCATTGTTATGTTCTTTATGGCACTGGCTTTTGCAAGCACCTTGTATCACTCATATGATATCTACGTAAATAGAGACGAGACGAAGAAGCCCCGAAGAGGAAATCTCGATATAGCGCTCAAGGCCTTTTCAATTATTGGTAAGTTTTAAAGAGTATTTTTGTTTTGTTGGCAATTATTTTAACCAGTTTGGGTTTTTAGAAAATTTGAGTAAATTGGGCAAATCCAGCAAAGACCATTTAGGCCTACAGGCAATCAACGGCATCAAAGCGATTTCAATGATACTCATCGTAAGCGGTCATGCTCTGTCATTTTTCTACAGCGGACCCGTATATAATTCCGGCTTTATGGCTGAGGTTTGCAACTTAAGCTTGTTTCTTAAACAAGTATTCTAATAATATGTTTTTATTTTAGAATATCAAGAAATTTCAGAACGCCTTCCTGACCAATTCGTTGCTATTCGTGGATATTTTCCTCTTCCTGAGTGGATTTCTCTTTTGTCGAATTCTGCTTATGGAACTGGAAAAACGTCGAGGCAAAGTGAATGCCTTGTTCCTTTATATTGGTCGCTACGTCCGTTTGACACCGTCTTACATGGCTGTGATTGGATTTTATATGACTTGGTTTCCTTTTGTTGGAAATGGTCCGATTTGGTCGAGAAGGATTTTGCAGGAACAGGAGAGATGTCAGGAATCATGGTGGTTGAATATTCTCTACATAAACAATTACATCGGGACTGATAAGTTGGTAAGGAACAAGGAGAAACCTGGATGTATAAGTTTGCAAATTTTTTTTATTTTCTGTTTAGTGCATGTTTCAGTCTTGGTATCTATCGGTGGACTCACAGCTGTTTGTTTTGGCACCGATTGTGATTTACCTTTTATATAAGTCCAGCAAGATGGGTCTTCATTTACTTATGGCCTTGCTGGCCATTGCAATGGTTATACCATTCACTGTTACATACGTTAACAAATTGGATCCAAATCTTATGGTCTACGCAGAGTAAGTCGAGCTTAAGTGATTTGCTTTTGGACAGATTTTAAGGAAGTAAAAAAATTTTAGTGAAATTGAGGACTTTGCATCCAACCCTTTCTACATAGGATCATACATCAAGACGCATATGCGAGCAGTGGACTATGTGTTGGGACTTCTGGCAGGATACATTGTCCATATTATGCATGAAAGAAAGTATGTCTAGATTTAATTTCCAAATCAAATTTACAACTCTGACTTTTTGTAGTACGAAAATTCCCAAGTGGCTTGTGAAAATAATTTGGATCGTGTCCATCGCTGTTGGTGTAGCTTCAATGTTCTCAAATACACTTTTTTATACCAAATCATTTACGGCTTTGGAAAGTGCCTTATATGCGGTATTTCACAAAGTAGGCTGGGGCCTATCGATTGGATGGCTTGTAATAGCAGTCTGCACGGGACATGCGATCAGTCTGCAGAAAATTCTGAGTAACAAAATATTTCCGCCACTTAGTCGGCTCACATATTGCGCCTATTTATGCAATGGTATGGTCGAGTTGTACTACTCGAGCGCGCTTAGGCATCCTGCTCACTTAACTCGACTTAGCATGGTAAGCTTCTCGATCAATTCAAAATTTGTATACAATTTATAAATGTTTTACCTTTTTAAGATGAATGAGTTATTAATACATACGGTGGCCACATTTGGGTTGGCGCTAATCGTTTGTCTGCTTTTCGAGTCGCCAATCCATGCACTGGAGAGGATACTTTTTAGGTTACAAAAGAAGCCTTGTCAACCAAAGAGAACTCAGACGACACCCAGTACAACTGAGGAACAAGTAGCGTAGTAGATTAAAATCTTGAAACGGTACATGTATACTAGAATATTTCGGGTGATAACTTACTTTTGTCGATCGATTTCAACCAAATATAGAAATGATTTAGAAAAAGTCGCGACTAGGTGCTTTAACCTGTGCAATAAAGTCTGCGTTAATATTATTTTTTTTTTATGTTTTATTTAAGTTCAGGTTAAGAGATTTTGTTTTTGTTCTGTTTTAATTTAAACTTTGTAAATACTCGTTTTATATTAAATTTTCTAACAACATGAAACAATTGTCTTTTTATTAATCATCTTCGGTAGTTGGGCGTCGTCGTCTTCGATTGCCAATGGTAAGAGGTTCAATGACGGATTCAATGGGCGGTGGGGTGGGTGCAGTTTCAGGAGTAATTGGTCTTCGGATGACTTCGTCCTCCTCGGCTATTTCTTCATCTTCTTCTTCATCAGGCTCAGTTTCTTCGCTGGTACTTGAAATTTCGTCGCTTTCCGAGGGTTCTTCCTTGGAGTCTACTTCTAATTCGGGTTCTAATTTTGGTTCGCTAAAATAAGAATATGAAAAATGAGCAAGAGAAGAGCATTGTAAAAAACCTGCATTTTGAGAAATGAATTTGATATCACAAAACAAAACAAAACGTTTTTTATTTAAATATTTAATACAATAATTCGGTAGTAGAATAATCGGTAAACTTTTGTCCTGAAAAAAGTTTGAAAGTGCATGTATCAAGTCCTGCCATACTATAAAACAAACAAATATCATGTATTATATTTTGTTCATTTTGCACAGAACAAGCAGAAGTAAATTAATGATCCTTGAACTTCTCAACATTATCCACATTGCAAACCTATTGGGGTGGTCTTTTAGCTGCTACCCTATGGTTATGTTTAGGTTTTTGATAAGCCGCACAACTGATTTGAGATTTTTTTCATAGATCCCCCACGAGGATGTCTGATTTATCTGCCTTTAAGCATGGTCAGAACCCAAGTACAATAGAGACACCTGTGTCTTTTTCGACCTTGGCTTCGTTCTGGCATATATCTCGTACAATGTCAAAATTTTCTTAAGCCCATACTTGTATTATAAAGATGTAATACTTGTTAGTTTGTTAGCTTGTATGTATGAGGTACTCTTCGAAACAAGCCATCCAATTTCAAAATGTCTTCCACCAATACTTCGAACGGACCTTCGGAATGAACATAGGCTATAAATTATCTCGTTTAAATAAAAAGGTCTCTCGTGGCGACCAATTGTACAGCTAAAAAATAGTCGAGCAAATTAGTTTTTTGCGATCACTTCTTTAACGGTAATAAATACTTAATTATTTTCCATAGAAAAGTTTTAGCAAGCAATAGGTTCTACAAAAAAGTGTACCACGACATAATTCTATATGTTAAAGTTGAGGTAATATTTAAGAGTAAAAGTTTGTAAGTTCGATTTCAAAAATTCTTCCACCAATACTTACAAATGAGTCAATTTACTCTCGAGAGTCTATCGTAGCGACCAATTATTCAAGTAAAGATCTTGAAAATATGGGAGTTTTTTGCGAATTCAGTCGTTACGGCAAGAGGTATTTACTTGTTTTCTAAAGAATAGTTTAAAAACTGAGAGCTTCTATAAAAAAGTCTGTGATGACATATCTCTATATATTAAGGTTCAAACAAAAAATGGTTAAAATAGGACTAAAAACTTGATTTAAAAAAAAGCAGGACATTTTGTTAAACGTTTGGGAAAATCAATTCGCTTTGGTGTCACGTGGCGATGAGTAAGACTTTTTGAGTCTAGCAATTTTTCAACGTACACGAGACCTACGCGGACGAAACGGCTAGTATATATTGAAGCCACTTCTTTAACTTTTATTCTATAACTTTTCCAATTATGGATAGGCTGAAGCAATTTCAGTAGACTTTCCGAAAGGAATGAAGTTATGGCTTAGACCCGGGGAGCTCTTCCCTTATTTTTTCTAGTTGGTTTTCCCTGTTTTTCCAGATTTTGGTATGAAAACCACACTCTGGCTTGAGGATATACGAGATATTAAAGGCAAGAGCTTAACAAGCTTCTACTTTATTTATTTAGTTATTTATCTGTGCTGGAAAATATAATATTGTCCATTTCAAGTTGTGGGCTGAAAGGATTAAGAAACAGTCACAAGTTTTTTCTTAAATGAGTCAGTTTGAACATTGTTTAGCAAGGAATTTTGTAGGCGGATTGCAGCTCAGGGAATCTCAATGCTTTTTTAGTGTTTTTGCAAAGCCCGTTTTACAAAGACATATAAGAATGCATTTAAGTCATTGCTCGAAAGAAGTAGTCCTAAGCCTGTGTAAGGAACAGGACTCTTTAAAAATTAATGCCTTACCTTATAGTTGATTCGATGACGGCTCCAGATCCATTTACCAAATGCGAACTAAATCTCACGACATACTCGTGCTCCTTTTTTTCAGGTTCATCACCCCAAATATCAGCAGCGGCAGGCTCTGGAGTACTCGAAGATGGCACTTGTTCATCTGGCGTCGCTTCAATTGCTTGCTCCGATATTTCTTCCGACTGATCTAACTCTACGTCCTCATGCAAATCTGATTCTTGTAAAGGCCTTTCGGTAAACAATTTCTTTATGATTATCAAGCGGACATTTTGAAATGGAACATCAATGAGGAATGCCAGGAAGGTTGAGCACAAAATTATAACGGCCAATTCTAAAGGATTTATCTAAATGTTAGAGGAAGAGAATATTAGATTCCCAAATTTCTCTAGACTCAAGTTCTTTACCAAGTCACTTATGTGATATTTGCTGGACTCCTTTACGCCGGCCACTGTGTATATTACGACCGCAAAGCTGACAAGCTGCATAGGAAACGATATCCGACTTAAAAATAAGACAGGTTTCGATGTCAATATCACTGACAGGACATTCCCATCTTTAGGTATCATAAAAACAATCCAAATTACGGATAGTCCTAGAACAAGAGGACACCAGGACGAATACGTCGCGGCTTCTGAAGAGTTGTAAATAAAATCCGACCTCATTCCAGACGAAGGATACCAAAAACACCAAAAGATGCTGACAGCCGCTGTTAACCATCCAATGTTAACGAGTCCATCTGGTATTTCAAGGTTACCGTCAGTAGATTTATGCAAGATTCCAGCGCCAATTCCAATGAGATACGGAGTGGCACGGCTTATAGGAGAGGAGAACAAAATATTTGCTGTCCGATAAAATTTACTGACGCTAGAAAGAGAAACTTAATTCGAATCGTCTGATAATTGAGCTGTTGCTGATACTCACTTCATTCCATGAAATAAAATGGCAGAGAGATGCTCCAAATTTGTCCTCGAGAACCGTGCTGCAACAGACATCGCCTGGAGGGCTCCATATGCGAAGAAACCGGCATCAGCGTCGGTATAATATAGCCAAACTATCAAAGGTCCTAACATGTAAAGCTGCAGCTCCAATGCCAGTTGAATCGTGATCGGTGAACACTGTCAAAAAATGTCTGAAGTGATGATTTGGATATCATTTTTCGTATTCTTACAGTCTCCTCGAAGTCAATTGCATTTTGAACGCCGAAAACAATTCTCCACATATTCTGCTCGCACAACCGAGCATTCTGTCCAATGAGCTTGTTCCAAAGAGGACCGGCGCCCAAGTGAGGAAGGATCCATGTCTGGAAGAAAAGAACCGCATAGATCGTTGGAAGGTATCGTAGGATTTTGGCAAATATCCTTTTTATCACTCCAATGTAGGTCTTCTGCGCCATCTCCTCGGACAGTTGATATGCTGAGAGAAATCCGCTGATTATTAAGAGGAGATCAGTGTAGATCATTGGCGATCGGAAGACGATGCTCAGGGGCTGATCGACAGTCCTTACCAATTTATCTCGATTGGTGATTGGCAAGTGACCGATCATCATGTACTTGAGGCACACGTAGAGCATAAATGTCGCAAGAATCTTAAGCAAGTGAAATATCGGGAACTGCATGTCCAACCGTTCCTGTGAAATTAATTCAGTAAACGATCGCTTAGGGGAGAAAGAGTGGAAGATTTCTTTTATGATTTGATGATTTGTGGACTCTTCAATTTCTTCTTCTTGTTCTTCATCTGGCTGATCTTCTTCTTTTGTTTCGCTGGTTTCATTATTTTCCGACGATTCTGCGTTAGTCGATTTTAGAAAACTATTGAGATACGAAGAAACCTTTGACCAATTTTCAGAGATGTATGCTGCCGCGGCAATAAACCAAAAGGATGCCAAATAGCACCTGGAAAAAAAATCGATCTCAAACAGTAGGTTTCAATTTTAAAGAAATTCTTACACTGCGAAGCTAAACTTTTTATCCTTCTTGAGAAGCCGGGTGATTTTCTTACTCGTTCTCACGTAACAATCGTTTTCAGCTACCTCTACACGAAATTCTACTCCAGTGTTGTTGTACGGTCGCAAATTCGTTTCGATCATTTCCTGAACAACACTGGCGGAGCAGGCATTTGGAATACAAACGCCCCAATTGGCTATAGCATATCGCGGTACAAAGTGACTAGGCTGAAGGGAAACACATTGAATTGTTTGCAAAATCAAAGCCACTACTTACGTTTCCCAAATGACTACGCCAAAGACCTCGTCCATGTGCCAAGTGCATAGGAACTTTCAGTTCGTCGATCTTGCCCTGCGTTTCGATATGAGCCAAGCAGTACTTTCCCCGAATTCTCATCGAAATATCGGGAGTCACCTTGACCACGGTTTTAGCATGTGTGCACATGTCAAAGTCTCCAAGTTGATTGATACACCCGCGCAACATTCCTGATGCAATCTTTCCCGTCGAATCGAGCACTAAAGGCAACAAAAAAAGCAATAAACTACATTTTTAGCCTCTTGAAACTTACTTTGAAGGGTCCAAAACTTATTGCCGCGTAATTGACGATGAAATATCTGCATCTGACGGCGGCATTCTACATCGCTCACATGCGACGCGTTCACAACAAAACCAGGAACAGTGTGCAGCAGCGATTCAAAATGATCCTGACTCATCGGTACCGCGGCAGAACTATATCGAATTGAGTCCCCACCATTGGGCAACGAGATTTTTTTCTCCGGCTTACCGAATGGAAAGAAAGAATTGAATGGCCAACGATTGAGATATGACATCCAGTCGTTCATTGGCTTGGGTTCCTCAATAGGCTTCTTAAAGCTTTTACTAAACGCCTGAATCCACGAAATTATTCCATTTGACTTTTCCACCGGCGGTGTCACCGGCTGCGTTGGAGGATCTGGCGCTGACTCCTTATTGCCAAAAAGCCATCTAAAGATTGAAGTGAAAACTCCTGGCCCTGTTTCCTTCGCCACTGACTTCTTTTCCTTCTCATATCCCTCTCCATACTCATCTACTTCTGCATCCTCTTCGTCAGCAGTCTTATACTTCCTCCCACCTGTTTTTCGAACCCGTTCGAATTTAAACTCATCATCTAAGTCCTCTTCCTCATCATCGTCTTCCTCAGCAGCATCATCTTCATCATTTTCGGAAGTTACTACTCGCACCAGCTTCCGGAATTCAAATTTTCTTGGCCCCCTCTGACGAATAGACCTTCCCTCTCGGGGACTTGCATCTTCTTCATTTTCATTCTTCACACCCAATTCGTATGACAAAAGCGGAAAGGTGAACAACACTACAAAAACTACTGCCAAGCACAGGCGTTTTTTCGATGATGTAAACATCGAGACAAGAGCTTTTGCTCTCTTTTTTCGCAAAAAAAGAAGAATCTCAAAAAAACAAATTTAGCAATATTCGGGGGAGGGCGTCAGTACAGTAAAAATATTTTACTCTGCAAAACTTTACGGTGGGTTTTGGTTACACTAATCTTACACTAAGATCCACAAAAAATCGTTTCATTTATGAAAAAAGTAACACAGGCACAAGAATTCCAAGAAGGCAGTTAGGCTCCTTCCTTTTCTCGATGATGGCAAACTTATGACAAACTTAAAAAAATAATAGAATTTTCGAAGGCAAGAAAATTCATCTTCTGCCTATGGTCGCGGTTTCTTCTAAACTGAGAGCTAGAAGCTAGAAATTTTCTCACGAGCGCAGACGGTGATCGGCCGCATTTTATTTTTAGAAAAGCGTCTAAATGAAGCATGTATTTTGGGCTTCCAGCTGTTAAAAAACAAATTTTTCGCGCAGGCATGCGAACATGGGATTTGTTTTGATTGTTTTTTTTTTTGTGAATTTTTGTCTGAAACACTTTCGAAGTGCACATTTTCCGAAAAGCGTATTCGGTGGTTGCGAATACTTTTTTTTCTTCTTTTGTTTCTTATGTGGATTGCGTCTTGGATAAGTCAGGCTAATTTTGAATTGGCCTGCATTTTGTTGCTGGTTCAAAAAGCTTCACGCAAGAATATATTTTGCCAATTCTCTTCTAACGACTTCTTTATATCTTTGGTCCTAAAACATACTGAATTGTTAGCCACTTTTTTGGACTATCTCTAAAACTGAAACAGTGGTTGACAAACCTTTGCCCTTTCAATCCGCTCTGAGAGCGCCGTTTTTATGCCCACGAAAAAGGGTGTTTCAAAATGTATCATCCAATCGGAAATTGCTTTTACTTTTCCAAAAAGGCGTCAACTAACGGCGATTTGTATTGATATTTGTCAAACGAACAAATGGAGAATACACGCTAACACTCTATGGAAAGTTTGTTTTCTGCGAAATAATTCTTCAGTGATATTGTTGCAAAGTGAGGATGCGCGCAGATTTGCCGAGTGGGCAAAGTAAAAGTTTTTGTAATGAAACAGGTCTACACAAAAAATAGACACATTTTATACAATATTTGGAATGTGGTAAAAATAAACTTTTATTGCCGATGAAAAGTTTAAATTTATAATCTGAGTACATGAAAAACATTTGAATTTTCTTCTACCGGAATATCTATTCAAAAAGACGGGGTTCTGCCTCTGTACCCAATTTTTATACTGCAAAGACTCCACCGCAACCCAAAATTTGGTTGAACGGATTTATCTTCATACATAATTTAACTATCGAAACAAGCGGTCGTGCTACTCTAAACGCAATCACAAGCAATAATTGAAAAGAACTCTAGACTGGATGACGAGTTCCCACCGTCGTTCAAATTTCAAAAATTAACGGATAGTACATTCAAAACTGACATTCGATCTACTACAACTCTGAAGGAATGTTCCTACAGAAAATATTGGCATCACAGGCCGGCATATAACGGCAACCTCCGCACACGCAGTTTAAAAATCAACGATCATCCCCCACGGTGTCAGAAATCATCTGGAGCACGCAATTTCCATTGTTTCCACTGTTCTCGCAAATATTTAAAACCAATTTTCAGGGTAGTGTTTAATTATTCATAAATAAAAAGAATGCAAGTGCCATTGAAAGAAAATATGGAGAGCACTACAGTCATCTATTCTATGATGCAGAGCAACGGCTGCAAGGTATTTGGGCCGCCCGACGACTGGATTGGTCCAGCACCGAACAGCGCATGCGAGCTATACATTCGTCGGATCCCGAGGAAAGTGAATGAGCAGAAGCTGATGGAGCCTTTTATGCGGTTTGGACAGATCTACCAATTTCGAGTACCCATTGACTTCGTACATGGCATCCGAGGATACGCCTATGTTAGGTACACTAACGAAGAAGACGCTGCATGCGCCATGGAAGTCCTCAATCACTACTTCATTGAACAGCTAAAGACGTTGGATATTGTGAATTCATGTGAGAAGTGCCGCCTTTTCGTGAGCAACATACCAAAGCACCTCACGGAGGCACAGATTGAAATGGGACTGAGGACAGTATTTCCCGCAATGCAGAGAATCTACACGAAAGGACCTTTGAACAACAACGATGGGAATTTGGGCTACGTTTTCGTAAACTTTGCAACCCACACTGAAGCTCTAGACGCAAAGAAGAGTACCTGTCCTGGAATTGTCCAACTTTGGGGACACGACTTGAAGGTTGTCTGGGCAAATACTGAGAGTTCTGACAATTCAGTTTCTGTAAGTATTTAAATTTGAATAACAAAAACTGTTTCAAACAGGACACTTCTGCTTTTAGAATAAAACACTCTTCGTCCGCAACGTCGATTTGAAACTAAACAACCGCGATCTTATCAATTTGATGGTAAAGTTTGTTCCACGGACGACTATTCGAAAAATTTCTAAGGTTCGGACGAACGCCTTCATAGATTTCACATGCCGCGAGGCTGCAGAAACTGTTTTGCAAAAAATGCACGGAACAGTTTTAGACACGTCGAGGTTCGTTGTCGAGTGGGCTAAGCCATCAGCTCAGTAAGTACCATACGTCCCTTGGAGACGATATAGACTAAATCGTTTTTCCCTAGACAATCGCTTCATCGCATGCGGAACACGGATTTCGATTGTACTCTGCGTTTGAAGTGCATCGCAAACATGTGGAGCATTCCAGTGATCATTTTTGGCACGTACTTCCCAGTCGAAGGCATCCAATATGCAGCTGTGCTGTTGCGCAACGCCGATTGTCCACTTCGGTTTGTGATAGTTTTATTGCATTGCAGCGAGTTGGTCGATATCCACTCGCGTCTGTGTGAAGTGGTAGTCGCGATTATTGACAAAATCGGTGGATTTCCTGACTGCAATTACGTGTTTTCTGCTCAGAAAGACACAGCCCACTTCCGTAGGTTCAAAACAATAATATTAAACTCATCAATGAACAAGTTATTTCCTATTTCAGTTGGTATAGTCGCAGCCCATCCTACAATATCATTCATCGCATCTCATGGTGTGCCTCAGGAGTTTACTCTCGACCTAATGGAAGTTATCGACCTGAGTTTAGGTTGTGCTATGCTCTCCAAGTCAACAGAGGACTGCCTCATTCAAGCATACAAAAAAAGTTTTATTGTACAAGAAATCTACACTTACCTTCGGGATTATATTTTTAACTCTCGCATATTCGGAACCATTATGCCGAAGTACAGAAACAAGCCGCCTCTTAAGTACAACCTCAATGACACTCAAATCGTTTTGGCGTTGTGTTATCAGGCAACTGGCGTAAATGGTGTTTTCCCTGGACGAAGTTACAGCCCTTGCCCGGTCTCGAGCTTCGATTGTGGTCATATTGGTTTACCGTTTATCAGAATCACTCTGCTGCCATTGTCATTAACCCAGTCGAGGTTCGCTACAAACTATGTCCTCCCTCATGTCCAGTATGGAGGTACTCACTTCTATCATCCGGCTCTACAGACAATGGTATCGCCATTATGGATATCGGGCTCTTCTTATGCAGAGTGCTTGAGGCATGTTCCACGGGCAAGTGATACTCAAAGAAATTGCGAACAACCAGCCTCGACCTCGATAAATGTGGAATGAAAATCAATTTTGCTTTTTTTATTTATAAATTTTGAAAGAACTTTTGTGGATTGCTTGTCTCGTTTAGTTATTTGATTGTGGAAGCCTGCTTATGTTGCAAATTTTATTTTGTTTTTAAATCAAAATTACTTTAAGGATTAATTTAAGTTTTAAAAAATTTATGTTTCTTTGTCTTCACTTAAATTAAAATAAATGTTTGCTTTCGTCAAAAATAAACTTTTATGTGAGCCGAAAATGCTTTACAATTTGTTTAAAGACCTACAAGGGTAGAAAACAAAGAAAGTTACGAGCGCGGAAAGTAACCCGAAAGAAAGAATCAAAAATATGATGATATACTACACGACAGACAAATAAAACACCAAATCAAGCTGCTAGTACCGAAAAGAAAAATCGGATATGCATAAGTAACGTATCTTGTTTTTAAGTACATATGTGGTTTGGCTGGATTTCTCCAAAGCCTTTGTTAAGGTCAATCAAGACATTCTCTTCTGAAAACTGAAAAATGTTTCTCAATTCCTCCAATCGCGGTTAAGCTTATCAGAAGTTTCCTTTCAAACAGGTTCGAAAAAGCTGTAGAAGGCGAAAAAATATTTGATTTATTTTTTATCTGATACCTCAGGGATCAATTCTGATCTGCCATCAGTATGTTAATATGTTTCTGTCCACTTGTACGCTGATGATGTACAATTATATATCTCTTCATTTAACGCATGAAAAACGACGGGTCCAGAGTGGAAGGGTGAGGGTCAACTTAGCTAGGACTCCTTAGGTAGGATTAAGTAAGTTAAGGTTTAGCTTAAGTTTATTGCCTTTTTTGATTTTATTTAGAGAGCTAGGTTAGTTAATTTAGTTAGCAGAAAGGGTAAGTCTAAGGTAGATTAAGAAAATGATAGTTATATAAAAGTTTTTTTTTTATTTAACATTCGGATAGTTTTCGGATAAGTCGGTCCCCGATCCTTTAGCTTGGATCCTCATTCACCCTCTTTCTTTCTCCCTTTCTTTGGCACGACTAAGATTACCCCGTCCGACGATCTCAGCCGAGCAACCACAAGCGTGCCACCGTCCTATACCATATCGAAGATGCCTCCGCGACCTTCCATAGCTCACATCAAAAATCAAGCTAATCAATTACTTTTATTACTTTCATTGTAAAGAATTTTTTTCAGAAGCGAATTTTAACTTTGATAAGAGCTCTGTATTTCATCCTTGCCAACGTTTTTCATCGGTTTAACGAAAACTAAGCAGTAATTGCGTTAATAGAGAAGCGAGTTGGTGTGGCTCTGGCTTTTGACGTGTGGTGGCCACCATCCTCTGTGAAATAAAGATCTCTCGCATCTGAGAAAAATTACTTACAAACTTGAGGTGGCGCTACCATGGCCTCAGCCAACAAGCTTCTTCAGCCAGCTCGGTCCCTGGCTAGCTGTCTTTATTATTGCAGACCAAGTTGGTTGATATCCCCTTCCATTTGTAAGTCGCGGTCTTTGTCTCCCCTCGGTTGCGGATTCGAGGACATTCCGCGCCGGAGCATTGGTGTATATTCGATCTACATGACCGAGCCATCTCCGCCATTTGACTTTTATCTTTTGATTACGTCGATGTCGCTGTACAACAATCTTCTCCTCCACTCGCCGTCTATGCAGACATGACCATAGATGTGGTCATGCTTCTGCACCAAGAAGAGGGCTTCCTTAGCCCAAAGAAACAGTCATTGGCAAGTCATTCCTCTTTTGATCTCAGTGCTGGTGTTGTTTTTTCTTACAGCGGAGCCTATATAGGCAAGGCCCTAACTACTTCAAACTTATAACGGTTTATGGTGACATTCTGACCAAAACGTCGGTGTTGGGTTTGCTTTCTTGATGACAGCATAAACTTCGCCTTGCTCTCGTTTGCCACAACTAGACATGGCTTTATACAGCTCATCTCCGTGGATGCTGTAATAGGCGGCTTGAAATTTCCAATACCTGCGGTGATGTGAAAATTTTTTCTGGTTTAAACCCCCACTAATATAGTTGTCGACGAACGGCTTCAGACATTCAGACGCAGTTCTCCTTTCTTTAGGATCGGGCAAACAATATTGCCCATATACAGCATAAAAGATGGTGCATACTCCTTACTAAGTCATCGCCCGCCGCTGTTAAAAGTTCGGCATTATTAGACTCAAGCTTCTCTGAGGAGAATTACCAGAAATAAATAAAATACTTGAACCTCTAAGAAACCTTGAAAACCCTAAGGATTTCAGATTATTCTATGTAGTTTGCAATTGGGATTCGTACATTTCCCAGTCCAATAGAACAAACACAGCTAAATCACTTTTTGATTTTATTGTTAACTTGATGGAACCTTCGAGCTATCTACGGAGCGCTCCTTAACTTCTTAAACCTAAGCTTACGTAATACGGTCCTTTGCTAAGAACAACATTTATTTTTGAAGACAGCAAACATTTATTTGAATTTTAGTGAAGACAAAGAAACATAAATTTTTTAAAACTTAAATTAATCCTTAAAGTAATTTTGATTTAAAAACAAAATAAAATTTGCAACATAAGTAGGCTTCCACAATCAAATAACTAAACGAGACAAGCAATCCACAAAAGTTCTTTCAAAATTTATAAATAAAAAAAGCAAAATTGATTTTCATTCCACATTTATCGAGGTCGAGGCTGGTTGTTCGCAATTTCTTTGAGTATCACTTGCCCGTGGAACATGCCTTAAGCACTCTGCATAAGAAGAGCCCGATATCCATAATGGCGATACCATTGTCTGTAGAGCCGGATGATAGAAGTGAGTACCTCCATACTGGACATGAGGGAGGACATAGTTTGTAGCGAACCTCGACTGGGTTAATGACAATGGCAGCAGAGTGATTCTGATAAACGGTAAACCAATATGACCACAATCGAAGCTCGAGACCGGGCAAGGGCTGTAACTTCGTCCAGGGAAAACACCATTTACGCCAGTTGCCTGATAACACAACGCCAAAACGATTTGAGTGTCATTGAGGTTGTACTTAAGAGGCGGCTTGTTTCTGTACTTCGGCATAATGGTTCCGAATATGCGAGAGTTAAAAATATAATCCCGAAGGTAAGTGTAGATTTCTTGTACAATAAAACTTTTTTTGTATGCTTGAATGAGGCAGTCCTCTGTTGACTTGGAGAGCATAGCACAACCTAAACTCAGGTCGATAACTTCCATTAGGTCGAGAGTAAACTCCTGAGGCACACCATGAGATGCGATGAATGATATTGTAGGATGGGCTGCGACTATACCAACTGAAATAGGAAATAACTTGTTCATTGATGAGTTTAATATTATTGTTTTGAACCTACGGAAGTGGGCTGTGTCTTTCTGAGCAGAAAACACGTAATTGCAGTCAGGAAATCCACCGATTTTGTCAATAATCGCGACTACCACTTCACACAGACGCGAGTGGATATCGACCAACTCGCTGCAATGCAATAAAACTATCACAAACCGAAGTGGACAATCGGCGTTGCGCAACAGCACAGCTGCATATTGGATGCCTTCGACTGGGAAGTACGTGCCAAAAATGATCACTGGAATGCTCCACATGTTTGCGATGCACTTCAAACGCAGAGTACAATCGAAATCCGTGTTCCGCATGCGATGAAGCGATTGTCTAGGGAAAAACGATTTAGTCTATATCGTCTCCAAGGGACGTATGGTACTTACTGAGCTGATGGCTTAGCCCACTCGACAACGAACCTCGACGTGTCTAAAACTGTTCCGTGCATTTTTTGCAAAACAGTTTCTGCAGCCTCGCGGCATGTGAAATCTATGAAGGCGTTCGTCCGAACCTTAGAAATTTTTCGAATAGTCGTCCGTGGAACAAACTTTACCATCAAATTGATAAGATCGCGGTTGTTTAGTTTCAAATCGACGTTGCGGACGAAGAGTGTTTTATTCTAAAAGCAGAAGTGTCCTGTTTGAAACAGTTTTTGTTATTCAAATTTAAATACTTACAGAAACTGAATTGTCAGAACTCTCAGTATTTGCCCAGACAACCTTCAAGTCGTGTCCCCAAAGTTGGACAATTCCAGGACAGGTACTCTTCTTTGCGTCTAGAGCTTCAGTGTGGGTTGCAAAGTTTACGAAAACGTAGCCCAAATTCCCATCGTTGTTGTTCAAAGGTCCTTTCGTGTAGATTCTCTGCATTGCGGGAAATACTGTCCTCAGTCCCATTTCAATCTGTGCCTCCGTGAGGTGCTTTGGTATGTTGCTCACGAAAAGGCGGCACTTCTCACATGAATTCACAATATCCAACGTCTTTAGCTGTTCAATGAAGTAGTGATTGAGGACTTCCATGGCGCATGCAGCGTCTTCTTCGTTAGTGTACCTAACATAGGCGTATCCTCGGATGCCATGTACGAAGTCAATGGGTACTCGAAATTGGTAGATCTGTCCAAACCGCATAAAAGGCTCCATCAGCTTCTGCTCATTCACTTTCCTCGGGATCCGACGAATGTATAGCTCGCATGCGCTGTTCGGTGCTGGACCAATCCAGTCGTCGGGCGGCCCAAATACCTTGCAGCCGTTGCTCTGCATCATAGAATAGATGACTGTAGTGCTCTCCATATTTTCTTTTAATGGCACTTGCATTCTTTTTATTTATGAATATTTAAACACTACCGTAAAAATTGATTTTAAATATTTGCGAGAACAGTGGCGAGGATGGAAATTGCATGCTCCAGACGGACGGTTTCTGACACCGTGGGGGATGATCGTTGATTTTTAAACTGCTTATGCGAAGGATGCCGTTATGCTTCGGTCTGTGATGCCAATGCTTCTCGTTGAACCTATCCTTCAGAATTATACGAGATCGAATGTCAATTTTTCGATCTTGTTGTAAACGACCGTTTTGAATATTCAATAATGGAAAGGAACCGACATTATGAGAAAAAGATTTTCAACAATGATTGCAATCAGCTCATTGTTGCGACGAATAGATTCAAGTGGAAGAAGAAGTCGAAGAAGTATTTTCGCAATACATGCTCTTGGAAACGCTGAATAAGAGGAATTTAAGTCTGGCTGGCATATGCAGAGTTGACCGCCAGAATTTCACCGACCTCCGATGAACTATGCAAGCCATAATAGCTTTCCCTATTCAGTCCATTTTTTTCATATTAATGTGATAATTCCATGTATTGGTAAAAATACTTTAACTTGCTATAACTATTGGCCTGCCTGGTGACACCTCTTGATGATCCTTTCCTTTAAGGTCTATTATGAAATCTTCTATCACATAGTCAAGATTGAATGGTGTTTTAAGATGGGTCACTTAAGCCCGGAGGTATCAAGAGTCGTTGCATTACCAAACCTTTCTGTTGAATTAAGCACAGATTGATATTAAGCATGCATCCCGCCTATCGGGTGCAAGAGACACTCTTCCGGTGGCACAACCTCACTGCTTTTAGTCCTCTTCATGATACAAATCGAACAACGTCCCTAAGAAATATGCTTTAAATGCTTTTTGGTGGAACAGCTCATTTGCAAGACATGGTTTCAACATATGTACAAGTTATATCCTTCGTTCAAATTGTGGAGGCGGAAAAGAGCAAGAAGTATCTGACAACAAGGGTTGAAATAGATGATGATGTCCCACTTTGTTCAGCCTCAGTTGACTTAACCGAGAATCATTTTTAGATGCTATCTTTGTGGACAGTTCCTCTTTCATAAGCTGGTTAAAGCTCTAAAGTCTTATTTATTGTGATCGAGGATTGCATTCTCTGGCCTATTTAGTAAGTCTTGTAGTTAGAAAAAGTGTCTTCTTCCTTTCTTCACATTACAGAATGTAGCTTACGCAGCTGAGTTCAACTCTGTTTTGTACCGATAAACAGGCGACAAATTCCTCTCTTTTCAATACAGACTGCGCCTTTCAATATATCACGACCCGGTTTTCAGATAATTCTAACCGTGTCCAACCTGGGAAGAAGTTTATTTCACCTAAGAGTGTCTTGGAATTCCATTCACAAGGTTTACGAAATTGAGACTGAAGCTCCGGTTCAAATATCAAACAATTGCGAATAATATCTTGCAAGGGACCGTGATCCTCTAGGGACCGAAGGCTAGTATATCCTTGGATCGCAAATCAAAGCCTAAAGCGAAATTGGAGCGAGCACAATTAGACTCTTTAAACCACATTTCCACCGTTAATTGGATTAATTTTACTAATAAAACAACCTTCAGTGATTAGTACGTTAGGTCACGGACCCAAATCCGGGGGGGGGTTATCTGACCACTTCGCGCAAGTTCTTCTGCCATGATATAGTTTCTGTGGTCGTACGAAGCTCTCAATAAACTTTATGTCCAACTCCTCGCACAATAGTGAGTCTCAATTTCTATCGCGTTTCTTACATTTCAGAACTTGATATATTCTCCTGGGCTCCTAATCATTTCATTCTCGCGTTAAGAAGAGAAATATTTTCAAACATAGCCAGTTGAGTTCTATGTCGAGCTAATCGTACACCCTTATCTTAGCCAAGACACTCACAGATGATCATGCTACTGATGGTCCTCTTGAGGATTGTACTAGATCTCCCGACTTAAGTCTGGCTGAAAGCTGTCTTGCCGTCTATTCGTCGCCAGTCAATTCAAATAACCAATGTCCGTCGGTTGGGTTGTTTCTCGCATTCGAATTACGCATTTAAAATCAGTCGTATTTTTGTTTGTTTGAATCAAATTTGTAGTTTGTGCTGGGTCGCGATGTTCTCAACGTCCAATCGATTTGTTTACGAAGTGTATGGTCCACCGGCAGATTGGATTGATGCTGCACCATCGTTTCGGAATAAGTTGTTATTTAAAAATGTACCCATCGATATGAGTGCCGAATTCCTCTTAAACCTGTGCAAACGGTTTGGTATCGTGTATCAATTCCGGCTAATTATTGATTGTTGGAAACAAAAACCAAGCACTGCCTATATACGCTACACTGTTGAACTAGATGCGTTGGCAGCGATGGAAATGCTAAATCGTTATTATTTGCCAAATGGAGAAACGTTTAATGTGTTCAAGATTCCGGATAGGCGTTCTTTGTATGTGGCGCCGATACCTAAGGATGTTCCTCAATCTGTCCTGCACGAAGAATTCCTGCGAATATTTCCAAAGATGTCCAAATTGGTGCCGTGTTATGGCAATTCCTCGGAAAGGCGCAATTATGCTTTTGTCGAGTTTAGCTGTCACAAAGACGCTCTGGAGGCGAAGAAGCGATCCTTACCTGGGGGTTTAAGGTTGTGGGGTAGGAATATGATTGTTGTATGGGCACAAACGCACAAAAAGGGAACTGTAAATTCGGTAAGTGAATAATTTTAGTAAGTGTTGCATAATGTTTTAGTCCTATTGAAAGTGAAAATTTGAATTTAGCTCCTCTGAAATGAAAAACTACTACAAGTCAAATGGTTGCGAACTGTGATTAATATTCACTAACTTAGGAATGATTGACTGAAGAACCACAAGTATCAATTTGGGGACCCGCTCCTTTTTCGTGTTTTTAAAAATGACTTGTGTAAAGTCTTACTCTCGAGACCTAGCGGACTTGTCGAGCATCTTGTCTCTAGATTTATTGAGGACTTATCTTAAATAGTTAATTTGTTAAATTAGATATTTTTGTTTTTGAATCCGACGATTCTTGCATCGAAGAATTTATACAAAACCGAACAAATTCCACAGTTTCCTAAATTCCACAAAACTTCAATTTCTGGAAACTGAGTTACTAAGTATTTAAAATAAATCAAGTCAAAGGGGATCAGGAGGGAAGAAAGGAGATGTCCTGCGCATTGTTCTAGAATTGTTCCAGATTGTAATAAGTCGGGAAGCATAGATCGTGGTGGACATTCTGTACTTGACAGTAAATGTGTACTGTATATTATTGATGGACCGTCGAAATGCAGATAGAATTTCGCTGGAAAAAAAGACCTTGTGACGATGTGGAAGGAAGTCAATTTCATTTATGCCTAATTCAAGCGAGTACACGTTTTATAGAGAGCTTTGATGGAGTTTAGAATTTCCTGCAGCGTTTAAGGGACACTAAACACATTTCGCAGCATTTTTAGCAATATCGATAATAAGGTAGTCGAAGTTTGATAAGCGAAACCCATTGGTAGTGTTATGGCTTATCTTGGGTTAAAGCCTTTCTGTAGAGTGAGCTTTTAGGAAAGAGAACAACATATTATCATTAAAAAGATATGCGAAGTTCGATTTAGAGTGAAACTAAAACTAAGTAGATAATCTAACTTTACATCCGTATAAATGTTCGTGGAGGTTACACTTTGTCGAGGAATCTTCGTGAGGAGAAACTATTCACGACCGTTTCAGGAAATTCAATCAAATTATGGATGAAGACTGAGCCGTCGCGAAAATCGAGGTGATTATTAGCGAAAAAACGAACATACATTTAAATTGAGAAGAAAGTAAAAAAATATATCAAAAGATTCATTACAGTTCCAGATTAGTAAACGGTCATCTGACTGATATCATATACTACTGTGTCCAAAAAATAAGGTGACATTGTATTTATTTTGAAAATTCTTTACTTATTCTTCCAAATCAATTTCATCCCCTTCAAAGTAATCCCCTCCCGATGCAATGCACTTATGCCAACGGATTTTCCAATCTTTGAAACACTGGTTGTAGTCACTTTCCGGGATGGCCTTCAGTTCCGTCTTCGCTGCGGCTGGAATCTCCTCTATCGTATGAAAATGGTGTCCCCGGAGCGGTTTTTTGAGCTTGTTGAACAGCCAGAAGTCGCACGGCGCCAGATCAGGTGAATACGGTGGTTGCGGAACGATATGGGTTGAGTTTTTGGCGAAATGATCACGAATTACGAGTGCGGTATAGGATGGTGCATTATCGTGGTGTAAAAACCAAGAAATGTCTTTCCACAATTCCGGCCTTTTTAGGCGGATAGCGTTACGCAAACGACGCATAACGTTCAAATAATATTCCTTGTTGACTGTTTGGCCGGTTGGAAGGAATTCATACAGCACAACACCACGATAATCGAAGAAAACAGTCAACATGACCTTGATTTTTGAGCGAATTTGGCGCGGTTTTTTTCGGTACCAGTCGAGATTCGACGCGCTTGAGGCCCAAAGCATCCTTCAAAATGGTATTGACTGAGCCTTTCGATAAGCCAACTTCATCAGTCTCTAATCGTTAATCGATGGTTTTTCAACACCAAATCTTTGATTTGTTGGACGTGAGCTTCATCGGTTGAGGTTGATGGTCGCCCAGAACGCTCTTCGTCTTCGACACGTTCACGGCCGGCTTGGAAGTCACTATACCACTTGTAAACATTTTTTTTAGACATAGCCTCATCATCAAAGGCTTTCTGCACCATCGTCAACGTATCCGCAGCAGAAAATTGATTCCGCAAACAAAATTTAATGCAAATTCTTTGCTCAATAAATTTCGACATCGCAAAAAACGAAAAACTCACTTTTAGCAGCTCACAAAACGACGCGTATCTCAAACACTATGAATTTATTTTGACATGAAATTTCACATAGATGTCACTGACAGTACTACCAACCTAAAAAGAAAGAAAAATTTCCAAATCCTTCGACGCGCGCAGTTTAAATTCATATGTCACCTTATTTTTTGGACACAGTAGTATGTCCTGCTTTAAATAAAAGTAAACAAATGATATTGTTGAATACTGCCTTTCATTTTTTTCATCGGCCTACCACCCGCAGTGATTGAGAATCCTCCAAAGTGTACAATTCCCATGATAATGCTCTTGAGGCTTTTTGGAGTCGGTGATAAATTAAAGGCCCGACCAGCACCATTTGTGCGTTAAGCATAAACTGCGAGACTTGACCCATTTTACAAAATTCAAGAAATTATTTGGAAATTGAAATAAAACTGCGCACTGTATTATCGACTAACATCAACAAATAAGGATTCCTACACAATGACTTTTGTAGCTGTTGTAAGTTTGAAAATTTTACCAAATTTACTCTTAATCTACTGCAGAACTTGATGCTATTCACCATCCGTATATGCTAAACTTGGTTTTTAAATAGGAAAAATCGTCTTGCAGAAAAGTTTAAAAGTTCTTCGAAAAAGTAAAAATTTAAGTAAACAAAAAACAAAAAAAAAAAAAATAACACGGCAACCTCCTATCGTTACCGATCATGAGCATGCCGATTTGAGTTGCCAAAACCAAGCGCTATAACTTCTGTAACAGTTTCATGGTCTTTCCTTGTCGCTAAGGACCTAAAGGCTGTGATTTAAAAACAATTCGCTCGCTGTGGCCAAACAGTGTACTAGATGTGTTTTGACTTCATGGACTACGTCCATTTTATACAGCTTATAGAATTCGAAGTAGTATCTTTTTCTCAATGCGCCCTCATCATTCTTAGGTGTCTTACGAAGATTGCGTATGGAAACGAAACGAACTTGGTACTGCAGCATTAAAAGCTGCTAAAGTAAACATTTAACTTTGGCCACCCTCTTAGTAAGACAACTATCGCTACCTATCAAATACTCCAAATAAAATTAACGCTAGATAGTCTTCAGACTTTCACAGAGTACTTTTTTTTTTTGAGGAGGGATATGTCGAGATGTGTAGATCTTATAATCCGGTCGCCTTGTTGTTCTGATAGTTGCGCCAGCCTCTTTAAAAGTGGAATGGAGACAGAAAGCTTTTTTCAATGACTGGAGAAGGGTTATGACCTTTTCCGATCACTTTCTTGATGCTCATTTAGTAGCTTACTCTTGAGAGTTATCAAATTAAAAACAAAACTAGCAGGACTCTTGAATGCAGTAGGACCTTTATTTTCTTCTCTCATGTTGGGCTGCTGTGTTTGTAACTATTTGTGGAATATCTGTCATCTTTTTCCGGCGGCTGTATTTTTCCTCATACCAAGGACTCTTTCAAGCTGCGGTTAGTATCCTTTGGTGGTCAAAGCTTCCTCCTGACGATGTGGCGATATTGGTTCCACAGGTTCTCAGGCGCTATCTAGCTTGTAGGTCACTGTCAAGTTTTCGGAGTTAACGTTTGATAGTTTGATAGATTCGTGTTTCTCATCTATTTACAGCTGGTCGATTTGTTTGGCAATTCGACCAATTGGAACGATTCAGGTTGCTGTGTGGGTTCATAGTCCTGGCAACCAAGTGCAGCTTATCACCGAAGCCGAAAGCCGCTGTCTTTTGAGTTCCGCTCATAAATATATCATTTATCTTGATTTCTTGTAAACTAATGAGGCATATCCCTGCTTAAGGTCGCGTAGAAGTCCTATTCTGTGTATTTTGTGAATTTCTGAAGTCTAATTGGCCAACACTAGTGCGGCTTCAAAGCTGACAAATAGATAACAAACAATGCAATGCCCCACACTATGGAAAAAATACAAACAAATTGAAAGTCGAAACTCAGCACCTATTCTTTGACTTCCGAACCGCATATCACAACCATTATCGCACTGAGCTATACAAGGTATTAGCCAAAATCAGGATCCCGGAAAAACAGATCCGACTATTTTGCGTATCGGTTGGAATTCCAAACCCGCGCCGAAGGAGCAAAATCATGCACTTCAAGACAGCAGAATAAATTTGAGCTGCATTCGAAAGATTGAACCCTTCTTTCGAACTTAACGAGCCGTACAATTATGTGGATCTCTCTGAAGTACGAAAATCCATTAACTACATTGAGCGAATAGACAACTTTCATTTCCCATTCACTTGGCTTTAGAAAAAAAAGAAGACGGTTTAAAGATCAGGCAATGTCAAATGCCAGTAAGCTCAGTCAAAACAGCTTAAACTCAGATCCGCCATGGATTGATGGCCTGATATTAAAGAGAGGAATTATCATTTTTATTTTCATCACATTTTATGTGAACTCATTATGGTCACAAGCGGTTGATTTAATTGAAATGGGAAGGCCTAAGAATTCTAGAGAACCATTCTTTTCTGTATTTAAAGAACTTCGTAAAGCTTAAATTTAGAGGTGTCTTAAAAAACTGAAGAGGCTTTGAAGATAAATCAGTCTTCACTTATATTTTTCAGAAAAATACACTTATTGTTCGAGGAATGGGTTACAAGAGCAACAAACAAGAATTTTACAAAAGAATTCGACACTTGGATGTAACAACGACGGCGTTATCCAATGACGAAGTAATTATATCATTGAACAATCGTACAGCAGCTTCATGGATCCACTTGGAATTAAAAAGAATGATTTCCTTGGGTTACTCTGTCCAATGGGCAGAAGGCAGCACCCATACAGTGTGAGTTTTTTTCTCTGAAATCACATTTTTGGCCTTCTAATTTAACTAGCTTCTTCCAGGATAACGAAACGTGTCACAGACTTCTGTGCTGAATTGCGTATGATTTGCTTGGCGAATGGTTGGCATATTCCCATCATTTTGTTTGGAAATAATTTTCGAAAGAGCAACATACAATACGGATCGGTAAGAAGAGAGATCTACAAATGGATTTCATATCCAACTCATTTTCCTGTACATTTCGTTCTAGATCCTTCTTTCAGATGGAAATGGCAACTTTGCTGCGTTCCTCATGGAAATCGTTACACTTAACATATTCGATATTCAAGCGACAATGTGTGAGTTGGTGATTGGATTCCTCAACAAAATGTGTGCCTTACGATCACTGACTCTGGTCTATAAAGTCACTAACCGGTCTGGTCACTTAGGTAAGAAAAAACATTCACATGCCTCCAAGAACAATCATTCACTAAACAATTTTTTTCCTTTTTAAAGTGGGAAGGCTCAACAACTTGATCGAAATGCAGGAACTAGAAAGTGGTCGCATTCGGGACTGGGGATCTATATGCAAAATGGGCTTAACGCTGTTAAGAATAACCATGCTCACCGATGAGCAGATTTTACAAATGTATTTGCAAAGCTTTTTGCTCAGCTCGTCGAGTTGCTCTGGCAATATGGAGGAAGCCCTACCGAATTGTGTTTCTGTCTATCCGAAATATCGTAATAAACCTCCATTGGATTACAACCTGAATGATACCGAGATTGTTCTTGTGCAGAGAAACAATATGTTCGATCAACAATTACCACCAGCAAAGTACATCACTGTGCTTGATGAGAACACCATTCAGTTGACTTATAAGAGGATGCCCGAGAAGTATATATTGACTTATGTCGATGGAGGCAGATATGACTACTATCATCCAAGTCAGCAGATAAATGTTCCACCGATCTGGGTGTCTGGTCACACCTATCACCGTTCAATAAAAAACTTTCCCTACATCCCAAGAAATAGCATGACATCATTCCATCGAAGCATTTAAACCTATTATGCGACGACAGGTTCTAACGATAGACTTCCGTTTTTGATGATACATTTTGTCCAATTCGTCCAAATAACATATTTGTTTATTTTTTTTTGTCTCCATATCGATATATCGATTACACACCAAACATAATTTCGTTGTTTATTTGTTAAGAGAACTGTCTTGCGATATATTTTTTACTTGATCGCGTTGCTTGTAAGTTTAAAAAAAAAAATTAAATATTTTATTTGCATTCCTTGAAATAATATCATCAGACTTTGTTTACAAAAAGGTTTGTGTGTGCATTTCGGATTATTTTACACAAATTTCTTGGAAAAAAGTCGACTGAACCTTATTATAAAAAGAATTTCACACTTCGGGGTGAATGGCATGCAAAAAAGGGATCGTAAGTAATGTGGAGCAACGATTACATCACGGATAGTGGAGAAAATTAACTGACTCGAGAGCAGCACAATTCCAGCTGACGCGGATAGACTTCTTAACTACAAAAAAAAAACACTTAAGTAGCTATAAACTAAGTGATGGGCATAATCAAATGATTTCAATAATCGACAAACAAGTATTCGAGTGTTTTGAATTTTCATTCAAATGAAACTCATAATCCAATTATTTCATACAATTTTTGATCTGGATTCGAGATCGACGAACGGGCGAATATTACTAATAATTTGAGCTCCATATAAGAACGAATACTATTAACACTAATTGATTCAAGTTCGTGCATAAAAACATGCACAAGAGTTCGAAAATGTTCAATCCGAACCTACATGTACTCCTGTGAGCATTAAACACATACACTATGGATATTGCATGTTATCTTCGAAAAGTGTTGGCACATAATTCGTGAAACATTCCAAATCATCATCCAACTACGAGATCTTCAGAGGTACAACATAGGTCTTCCAATAGGGACTTCCCAACTTTGACAGTTGATAGCCGCCATATTGTTGTAGTTACATCAGTCAAATTGGCTGCGAGGACTATTCACAGTGTGATAAAAAAATTTGAGTTCACCGGTTCAGCAAACGGTCAACCAACACACGTTTGTCGACGAAACACAAGATCTGCCGAAAATATCGCCGCAGTCTGTGAGAGTTTGCTGGAGAATCCGAGGCATTCGATTTCGCGTCGCTCACAAGAACTCGGACTTCCGCAGACCACAACTGCACCCGTACAAAATTCAACTGCCTCAGAAGCTGATTGCTCTGGGCTCTGATTTAGTTGGAAACTGAACCTTTTTTATCGATAAATCATTTTCAGCGAAATCTTGATGAAGGGACAAAATCATCAACAAACGAAATTGTAGAATTTGGGAAGATATTGACATGAGATGCAAGAGCGTCCAATGCATCCAGAAAAAAATCACTGTTTGGTGTGGATTTTGGGCTGGCCCCAATCTCCTCGTTCGGCCATTAACTTTACTGTTCCAACTCCCTATCTCACAAAGCATTTGCCCCATAATCTGGAAAAAACTCTTACATAATCCCAATTCATAAGGAAGGTCAAAGAAATGATGTTGCAAACTACAGAATGGCGAAGCTTTCGTCCATTTAAACTTTTTGAGAGCATAATCTATGACGATATGCTTTTCCACTGCAAATCCATCATATCTCCTAACCAACACGGATTTCTCAGAGGAAGATCGACAACGACTAACCTCGTAGAATTTGTCTCCCGAACTCTATGTGCCTTGGGGAAAGGTAAAGAAGTTGATGTTGTCGCCACCGACTTCAGTAAAGGCTTCGACGAAATATCGCACAAGTTAATTCTGCTCAAGCTCTTGGTTGATTGACTGGATTAAGTCCTACCTTGAAAACCGTCAATACGTTGTTATTTTCAGATCCTTTAATATAATCCATTTATGGCCACCTCAGGATTCGCTCAAGGGAGCCACGTTGGTCCTATTATTTTCATCCAAACTATTAATGATGTCACCCTTATTATCCGGAACTCGAACATATTTATATACGCCGACGACATTTAAATATATTCCCCCATTTCGTCTGCCGCGCTAACTCAGATCAGTCCATCTTTTCCGCTTAAACTCACACCGCACCAACTACGGTGCTCATGAACCTATGTGCCGAATGTTGCGTAAGGCCAATGCCACGCAGGAGATCTTATATTTCCACCTAAACCGATCCACCCTTAAGATTTAAGCACTGTTTGTATTAAGTAAATTCCGGGATATACCCCGGGCATCAAATAAATAAATTCATATGGACACCAACGACATGTGGTTCAACAGGATGGAGCTGCGTGCCACACAGATCACGCCACATGTATGGTCGTCTCACGTGGAGGTGATGTGAACTGTCCACCGAGATCGTGCGATTTGACCCTGTTAAACTTTTTCTTGGGTGGTTTTCTGAGGTCGAAGGTCTATACGAATGAGCCACACAAACCAGAGAGGCCCTCAAAGCCAACAAAATCCATGCCATCGGACAAATTCAGCCTGATTTATGCGCCAGAGGAATGGAGAATTGGGCATTTCGGATGCGCGCCATCTATTATTTCCTCACAAGATGCTTAAGTAAATCAGATTCAAAATTCGACACACGAATATCACATATAAACGATTATTCACCCAAGAGGCAACTCCTCAACGCCACCTATACGAAGTCAAACCACGTCTTACCCTAAACTATCTCCTTGAATGCAGTTTATTTGATAAAGTTTGTAAGAAAATTTCAGGCAATTCTTAACCGAAATTTCGGAAAAAATATAAAACATGCACACAAGTTGTAATAATAATAATAATACATTAAAAAAAACACCCTGGAAGATTGCTCCCTGTTTACTTGAGTCCTCAAAAATCCAGAAGCATGTTTGATAATTTAATGTTTAGCCGGGTGTATTCAGGTTCTTTGCAAAAAATTTACTTCAACTGATACTTACAAATTTTCAGTCGGTTTCGGGAACCAATTAAGGTTAATAATAGTCTTGTTCGAATCAATTCCAAGACAAACACACATTATTTTTGGCAGATTAAAATTTAAGATTTTTTTTATTTATAATTTTGGTTTTCAATATTTTGCTTAAAAGTTTGGTAAAACTATGTTTAATATTACACACAATTTTTTTTAAGAGATTTATTGTTTCTATTTACAAGTACTCTCTTTTTATTTTCATTTGTTTCCAAATCCATATAAATAAATTAATTAAATTCAAATATTTCAAACAAAGTAAGTAAGAATTATTATAGTATAACCATTCGCAAATTAAAATAAAAATGAAACATATAGTTTTAGGTTAGCCATTGATATAAGAATTAATTTACCAAATGCAAATTATTCATTATTCGGCAAGACTCAAATCCAATTAATAGAAGACTTTGTTTCGTTAAAACTTAAAATACGTAAACCTTAAATTCCTTACGTATTTCTCTATGCTTAATTTATTTGTTTTCGTTTTGCTTTTTTTTATATATATTTCAATCAAATCCTCAGTGCTTGCAGTGCATTATAGTATATTTTCATTACATAAGTTTGCTTATTTTTTAATATTGAATGTTCATTAATTTTTATATAATAAAAATTCACACAATTCTGATTAAATAAATTAGAATAACAAAAAAATAAAAACAAAATGGGATTCGAAAATATGAAGGACATATTTTGTTTTAAGAAAGCCAAAAAGTAATTATTATTATATATTAAATATTATCCAAAACTAGATTAAAGTATGTTTTTTTATTAGTTATTTTTAAATATTAAAATAGTGATTTAAGTTCAGACTTTTTTAAGTACTTAGTACTAAGCAGATTGTTATGTTTCGTTTTTGTTTTGTTTTTTATTTATTTCAGATTTTTACAAACTATATTCTTTTGTTTTATTTATAGTATTATACAATTTTTTTTGAAAAAAATTAAGTGAAAAACAAAGAATTTTAAGGAAGTGAGGTCATCAAGAACACAAGCAAATTTTTCGATGAACAAATATATAAATATAAAGAGGACAAATATTAGATTCGTTTGCTGTGCATAGATACGGTCTGTCATGAGCGTTGCTGTCTTTTTGTGACTATAACTGTTCACTCTAAATCAGATTTAGAACTTGAAACAAAGTACGAAGTGCAGATACTAAAAACAAGCTTCAAGGTGCTCATAATCTGTGTTTTGTAAAAGCTTTGTGATCCTTCTTAACGCATGTATATTCAAATGGGTAAGATAATTGTCCTTTCTTATATGTATCATAGTTTAGTGAACAGCAGGTACAGAAGTCGTATTATCCGTAAAGATCCTTACTCTAAGAATATTTAAAGAAAACTTGAATGCCCTATAAAATGCAAGGTATGATGGCCTTGGAATGCTTATCTGAAAATTAGAACTTCTTTCTAGAATCGAAAGTCGCTACAGTTGTTTATCTTTTAGTCATTGGAAGTAACTTACAGAACAACGCTCTACTGGCTATTCGTAATTCTTGAGGGCTCTAAACAAAATGCCTAAGAACAAGCTTTTTAATCAAGCATTAGAAACTATATCCGTATTTTTTTTCTTTGTTTAAAATGCTCCTCGAAGGAAACTATTTAATTTATTTGAGAATATCTGATCAATCGAAAATTTAAAAATAAATATTTATTTGGACTTGGAATGCCATTTCAATGGAATTACCTCTCTGAATTGAATGGAACACTAATGTAAAGCTGGAACTAAAAAACCATACAAGGAAATTTATAAAAAATTTGTTTACTCTCTTGAAAAAATGTTAAAAATTTTAACACGTGTCGTAAATAGTTGAAAATGACGTTTAAAAATGCAGTCAGATATAAATGTTCTTTACAATCAATAAAATAAAAATCTAATAGAATTTTGGTTCGCATAACTGGGTTGTTAAATAATGTAGTTATATTTGAACGTATTCTTCGAAGAGCATTCAATGAATTTAATTTTATGATTGCGTTTAATGCTGCATTGTGAAATTAAAAAAAAATTAAATATCAATAGCATTGACTGTCCCATCATGTAAATAAATAGAATCAATAATTTAAAAAAAAAATCTTTCGCAACCTTTGCATTCATTTAAATAAAATTTATGTCGAAATGAATTAAAAGCAATTAGAGGGATTATGTCACAGTTTTTGTATACAAAAGCACCTATGAATTTCTCAATTCATTTCAACGACCTAATTTGGAAAAAGACAACAAATTGAAATATCAATGATATTGTTTTTACGCAAAACCCACAGGGCTAAGATCGGGGTAGCGGGTAGTGATCTATTATTTCCGGTTCATAACCTCGTCTAAAAGGAAAACGGCCACCCAAGTGGATTATATTAAAAGAACACCAGCAAATACATTCCATTCACTCTCAATCAATCAAAAGACAGAGAAGAAGTTCAAGCTATACTAACCACCACGGTTATAAAGTAGATAATGATTTTTTTACGTACAAATTGTTTAAAAAAAATTATTAAAAAATAAAAATCAAAATTTAATTCAATACTTTTTTGTATTTCGTCAAATATATTTATTTTTAATAATAAATATTTTATTATTTTAAGTTTATTTACATAAGATCGAACAAATTCTACTAAAGTATTTGTTTTTTATTTTATTTTTTACTAACACTTATATAGCTAAAATTCATAAGACTTTCGTTTCAGTGTAGATTTTTTTTTGTCAAATAACAAAAAAAAAACAAAAAAAAAAAACCATTGGATCCATCATTTTTCAAGTTTTTCTTTTATGTTTCTAGATTTCCAATGACAAAAATTGGAAGAGAGATTTTATTATTATAATCATTTAAATGTTAATTATTTATTTGTGTGTAAAACTAATAAGACTGGGTGCTTTTTATTATAAAAGAAAACAAATGTGAGAACGTGTATTATTGTGGGACGTTGAGATATTATTAAGCGTGAACTATGATATATTGATTTAAATTTATGTAGGTTTTGGGTATTTTAATTGGACCCTGTGTTTTCTTTCTTTTATATATTTTTCTTTGTTTAAATTAATTTTTCTATCTACATTCCTAGTTTTCAAATGTATATGCTAATAATAAAATTGCTTTAAGAAGTAGAATATTATATATTATTATTCATGTTTTGTAAAAAAAAAAACACTAGAGAAGAAATAATAAAATACATTTTTTCGTTGTTGTTTATTTAAGAAAGATCAAAAAAAGAATTAGAGGATTTTTATTTTATTTATTTATCGACAATTTTGGTTTATTTTTTGATTAGAAACTTTTTATTTTATATGTATTTACACTAGTAGAGATATCTTTAAGAGCTAGATTGTCGTTTGCTTGAAATGGTTTTTAAAACTATTTGTTTTTCTTATAAATTTATGTAAAGAAAAATTTAATTTTAAAAAGTGTTTTTTTTTTTTGTTTTTAAACGTAATTAAGTAACGATTTGTTGCACATTTTGGGGCTAAAAATATGCAATAAATCATTTTTCAATTAGCATTTCTATCATTCATTCATAATTACCATAATAAGTTAAACGAATATTGCATTTAATGCAAAAGAAAAGCTTATATGCTTAATTATGTTTCATTATTAATATCTAAATATTGCAGTTGAGAAGTGTTTTATTTAAGTTTAATTTTCATAGTTATATTTCGTTAATAATTGACTTCATTCCAATGCTAAGTTATAGTTTTTCTTCTTTTATTTAACTCAATTTTCCTTTTTTTACCTATTTTCTGTGATCAATTTTTAAGGATTTTTAGTTTTTAGTTAATATAATTGTTGATAAATTACATTTTAATAATTAAGGTGATGGAAAATGTATTTGTTGAATTTATTTACATTTAAGTCTTGTAAAAAAATATATTTATGCGTAGTTGTTTAGTTACATATGTGTTTTTGGTTTTGTATATATTATACATGATTAAAATTTAATGTTTATCACTTGTATTTTTCGAAGATTAAAATACATTTTATATTCTTTATAAGGGAAAAAAATCTTTGATTGTTTTTGTTTGTAAGTTCAATTTATTGAAAAGTGAGATAAATTTTCGTTGAGTATTATTTGCTTTTTATATATATATTAATTTTTTTTAAAGTTTCAATTGTTTACAATTTTTTGTTTAATATTTACAAAAGTGCTGATATGCATTTTTGAAAGCACATAGTTATGTACACAAGTTTACGCTGCAATTTATGCCCGAATGGGAAATATGGTGTTTTTCATTATTCAAAAGATAGTGTTTTAGAAGTTGATACATTTTTTGTTTCTTTCTTAATTTTGTCTTATAGTGAGAAATCTTATGTATTTGAATCTGTAAGAGCGTCCGTAGTTAATACACATGAGTGTTTATTTATGCTTATTGAGTAAAACTATGCTATAAGGCAAGATACTTTATTTTGTTTGACTGCCAAAAAGTATGTTGCAGTTAAAAAACAAGTTGTCAGGAAAAAGTTGATTGAGAAAAAGAGACAGGCTTTAAATTGTTCTAAAACCAATCGTGGTCTTTTTGGGATAAGAGACTTGAACCAACTTGGTGTGCAAAACTGGAGGCATGTTTAGCATCATCATGTTCAATGGCTTAAGACTCTGAATTATGCAAGGAAGCATAAAAGGTTTAATTAAGTGTTCAATTCAATTGATAACCCATTGGAAAATAATTCATATTGCGTAGTCATAAGCAAACGTTATTAGCACCTTGATTATTAATGAATTTAATTACCCAACAGATAACACATCCAGCAACACGGGTGACACCGAAGGACCAGGACCACGCTCTTACAGGACCAGATTGTATTTCGAAAAAAGCTGTAAAAGTGCCAGTTAAATACAACTGAGGTGTATATCTTAAGGATAGAAAATCGTTCGGCTAACGATAATCTTTATCTAACTCTTCCCTGTTGAAAGGTCCCTTTTAATATTTATTTCGGCATTCTTTTTATTATTACATTTCTTTTACATACGGCACTGTTTCTTTTCCATAGCCGAAGATAATGGACGTAAATCTGAGAGCGAAAACTGGGTATGCTCCCATTTTTATCAAAATGAAAAACAGAGTCAGATAAAACCGGAGCCCTGGGGCACACCAACATTTCTGTAATGAATTGCAAACTTCAAGAAGAAGAAATTCTTTTGCTGATTTCCACCTACTCGGGGAAATAAAAAAAAGACCAGTGTCGAGATAACAGAGGACTAACTATTAATGTTCGACTTGCTCAAGTTCATAAGGGGTTAAAGCATACAATTTGGTACTGAAGAGCTTACGGCAATGGGTTGGTATTCTTGTACTACCTTTGGGAAAATGTGGTAGTTTTTGAAGAAGCACTCGTAGAAGAATTTTCGTGGGGTTGGGACATACTGTTTATTACCAATTCCGAATAGCTGCATAAGTCTTTCCCCTGCGGCTTCGCTTTATGCCAGATGTAAACTGTAGGATTTAAGCCCGGGGCTTGAATTTTGTAACCTTAAAATGTATTGTCTGGTGATCAGATCAGCACTTCCTCAAACGACTTCTTTAGAGAGCCGCTCGTTTTCAAGGTTCTAAATTAAGTGGTCAGATAAAAATGATCGAAATCGAAACATTCATCACTTGATAAAAATTGGTGTTCAGTACATACGAAAATTATCATGTGGCATAGTTTGGTTTTCCAAAATTATCTGCAATCGATTTAAATCATTTAGGTCCTATGAAACTGTTTTTTGCTCGGAGTATGTATGCTCCTGATTGAGTGAGTGAAAAACGAAGGTGCAAACGTCTGGGTTAAGATTGAAGAAATAACAACCGAGGAATACAGGCCAAGATGATTACTCTTAACAAAGTTTGGAGTGTTATTATTTTTATCATTTATATACAGGAATTCAACTGTTCACTATAAGACCTCGTCTTTATCAAGTTTTATTCAAAAATGCCAACAAATACAAAGTGACACACATCAAAAAAAATACTTGACAATTTAATATTTCGCTTCATTTATGGAGCTGCACATGGAATATCACAATGTTTTTTATTCACTAAGAGTAATATTTTTATTTTTTGTTATGTTTTCATTTCAATAAAATCAAAGGAAAACAATTATTTAATCAATATAAATTTCTAACATCGAATTCGAAAAGTGAAAATTTAAATAATCTACTATTAATTGAGATTTCAAAATGATGATTTCAATAAGTTTCTAGTTTTCCTAATATACTTAACAATTAAAAATTAATACCTATAAATTATTATCTTATGAGTCAAGTGTTTATTTATTCGAATTTTATTTAAATTTTTGTTTGTTCTTAAGTTTTCGTCACTTACAATCTAAGAATAAATAGGTACATAATAATAATAATATTGAAAGTTCATTTCTTTTAACAATAATAGAATGCCAACTTAAATAATTTAAATAAAAAAAAAAAACAAGAGAAACAAATTAAAATGATAAGCTTAACAAATGTGATGTGATTATTTTTTCAATATTTCTAAATTTGTTCTTGTAGATCCATATGTAAAAATCTTTCTTGACCTATTTAACAAGTCAAATTAGTGGAATGTTTTTGTGATTAAAAAATACAATTTTCCGATTTTGCATGTGTGGAAAGGGGAAATATGAAAAATAGAAAATTAAATAATATAGAAATTTTAAATTATTTTTAATTATGATTTATACACAGCATTTTGTTTAAGGATATAATGAATAATGGCGTTGAGTTAAACGCTATTCGAATATTGGGACCAGCAGGGACTTAATGGACGTTACACTAATGTACTAAAAGTTCTACAACTCTATATCAATGTTATGATTTATGTTTTTTGTTTTTTTCTTTTAATTTCACTGGACTATCGTAAAGTCTTACTTTCAAGATAGGTGGCAATATCGCGTGCATTTACATTGAACGCAACCATCATTGGTGTGCAACCGTTGTCGTCACGCATTGAAAGATTTGCACCAGCAGCCACCAACATCACAGAAATGTCGCGGCGTTTATTTTCAGCGGCCACATGGAGAGCAGTTTGTCCCCTTCAAATAAAAAAAAATATATTTAAAACTTATAAAATTTGAATTTATAATAATAATAATTTCGTGTCAAAAATGCGTTGAGAAGTAGGGGAACAAGTAAGGGTTACCTTAATTACTTTCTGGTAAAACAATAAATTTATTTATAAGTTTTTAAACGATTTCGAGAAGCAAAACAAGTGGACGAGTCAGTTATGTTTATTAAATATGCAACAGGAAAAGGAAATTGAGGATTTCACTGAAGACGACTGGCAATTTTCGCCGGAAGTATGGGATTGTCTCAAGGGAAATTGAATATTGAAAAAAAAAATATATATTGAAGGTAGTTTAAGAAAACTTAGGAATATGTAAACATCTTTTTTCAATGCAAAAAGAGTATTTATGGGTTTAAGCTGGTTAAAGTGCACGGAATGACAAATAGAGGGGTTGAAGTAATGAATTGTTTAACCCGGTGCAGACGAAGTAGATTTTTTTGTAAAAAAGTAAAGTTTTCAAGGGATAGTTGAGAAGATCAACCACTTTCAGGAACTTCTGACACATCGGAAGGGATTTCGTCCAATAAACAACAAAACTCGTCAATGGAAAATTTGTCAAAATTTATTTTTCCCTTCATTTTTAGGTCCTTAAAGCAAAAAGAAATCAAGTCAAGAGGACTGGTGGTACTATAAGGAACCACTTAAAAAATTGCAATAAACCTTAAAAACACAAAAGTGTTCAACGAAGTCTCAATTTGTAAAAAACCGTTGTAAAACAATGTGTTATATTACTTGTAAAAATATTTGTTCGTCACTGCTTTGTAAATGAACTATTTACTTTGTGATCAATGCGCACGTCCGCTGCATGAACTGTCGTCAACCGTGGTTCCCGCTCTCCCTATGTACGTGGTTCCACAGTAGAACCACTAAGATCTTGAGGGTTAAAAGAAGAGATAATCTCTGTCCTTAAAAATATAACCCCTTTTGTACTTTACAGATTAATCACGTGAGACACGGTGAAACAAAAGGTCCTATCTTGGTCACAAACAGAAGACAACCAAAACAAAAGGCAGTGATTCATGAGCTTATTTGGTACGTCCACTTAATAAACCTAAGTTTGCTTATCGGCTAAAATGCTAACATTTATCATATTTAGTGTAGCAACAAGGTTCCATAGTATATTCAGGCATAAAGTTAAGTCCTCACTCTTTTGAGTAATACAGGAACAATTCGTATAGAAAACTAGAGAGTGTCATTATGCTCTGACTACTCCAGAATATATTACTTTTAAGCAAAAATATTTCTTCATACCACACTTCTGCACAAATGAAATGGCTGACTTTTTATTATTATTGTTTTTATTATTGGAGTTTTGGCAGTTTAATAAATCGTCAGGAAAAAAAATTATATCACAACTATTTTTAAGAAAGGATCACTCCTTGCCAGCAAAATCACTTACTCCACCGCAACAGATTATAGAACAATCAGTCTTTCCTAACTTGTGCTGAGGACGACGAAAAGCCTGCTAAACCTATATGTGAAAGATCTTCATAGAGAGGAAAACATTTTCGATACATAATAGGACTACCGGTTGAAAATGTCGTTATTGCAGACAACTTCATATCTATTACTCTGAGGTGAATTTATTTTTTTTGTGTAGGTTATTGGTCATTAGTGACCATTTAAATTCATTTAAAGAAAAAAGCAACCGAAACGCATCAATTGCTTACCGAAGCTTACCCGGGTATACTAAAGACGTTAGAATGTGTCAGTGGTGGTTTAAGCGGTTCAAAGATGGTGATTTTGACACCGAAGACAAAGAACGCCCCGACCAGTTGAAAAAGTCTGAAGACCATGAATTGGAGGCATTGCTCGATGAAGATCCGTCACAAATGCAAGAAGAACTTGCAAAATCAATTGGCGTCGCTCAGCAAACCACATCCGATCGTTTGAAAGCAATGGGAATGATCCGAAAGGTAGGACATTGGGTGCCGTATGAATTCAAGCCACGAGACGTCGAACGCCGATTTTGCATGTCCGAAATGCTTCTTGAACGCCACAAAAAGAAGTCCTTTTTGCATCGAATCGTTACTGGTGAAGAAAAATGGGTACATTGCAATAATCCAAAACGTCGGGCAACGTATGGATACCCCGGACATGCCTCAACATCGACGGCCGTTCAGAATATTCATGGCCTGAAGGTTATGCTGTGCATTATGTGGCAACAGAAGGGTGTTGTGTATTATGAGCTGCTAAAACCGAATGAAACAATCACAGGCGAGGTCTACCGACGACAATTGATGCGTTTGAGCCGAGCACTGAAGGAAAAACAGCCGGAAACGGTCGCAAGACACAATGAAGTTATTTTGCAACATGACAATGCTCGGCCACATGTTGCAAATGTCGTCAAAGTTTACCTTGAAACGTTCAAATGGGATATCCTACCCCACCCGCCGTGGGGGAATCGCCAGAAAAATGGGAAAAATGTGTGGCTAGCGATGGGCAATAATTTTAATATTGAATTTATATCTATTTTTCCTCAATAAAGCCTTGATTTTTGAAAAAAAACGACATTTTCAACCGGTAGTCCTATTACGAGGATCCATGGAGATAGCAATTCATGAGTTTATTAGCATCATTAAAAAAGAGGCATCACTATCAGGAATATATGAGCGTCTAACCACGTGAAATCAGAGTCTCTAAGGAAGGCACTGGAAGATATTAAAACAGAACCCAACTAAATGGCATGGATTATCAAATTTCCCAAAATATATGTGATGAATTTACAAACTGCAGGGGTATGCCACAGGGTGGAGCGATTTGACCTTTGCTGTAGGTCTTTGTAATAAAACAAAATCCTTATCAATCCCAGGGATAAATACATTGAAATTACAGCAAAGGCCGATTACGTAACCATCGCGGACGTAACATCACGAACTTCTCATTTGGGTAGAATTAACTGATTTGAGTGCCAATCACGAAAAAAAACGATCGAGGAAAAGGAAAAAATGAGCTTCAATGCCCCAATTCCAAAGGAATCCCCCTTTAACTTTTCCGAGGAACCAAAGGACAGGCGATAATGCTCAAAAACTTCAAGGCAATCCATCTAAATACAAAAAGTGATTAAGCCGCTTTTTTTGATAGTTTTGTGAGGAATTAGTCAATCTGTATGTCTTGCAGGAAATACTAGGCTTTTAGGATATAATATGCGACTTAAATTAAGAACTGAAGGCATAGTCGTACTGAACACACTTTCCGTGAGCTGAAAAGTACAGTCTGAACAGATATTCTCAATTCAATCCTTTGAAATACCAAAGAGTATATGCATATGCATTTCATAACTTCTATTAAGCATGCAAATGCTGAGTAAAAATAGAAATACTCACTTAATTGTATCCGCTCTGTTGATAACGGTATGTGGTGCGCACGATATAATATATTTTACTATGTCCTTGTGATTTAATTTGGATGCAACGTGTAAAGCAGTCTGTCCATTCGAGTCTACTGATTGTAATGAGAATCCTTGTTCATGTAATGCACGTAACTGCAATAAAAAATATAGTGATAAAATAAATCAAATAAAAAACATGTTTATATTAAAAAAATAGAAATTATGTAAATAGAATTATTCATTTATTAAATAATATTTAGTTGCTAACTACCAAATTTATATCGCCACGTTGGGCTGCTAATAATACGGCATCGGAAGTTTTTTCCAGTACTGAGCTAAAAAAAAAATACAAATGTGAACACAAAAAACAATATTAACACAGTTTCGTTCTCTTTTTTATCGTTCCAGTTAAGTATGCGTGTTTCGTGCATTTTTAAATATGTATAATTTTTTTTTTAATGTTAAAATGAAACAAGCGATGGATTGTACAGAGACAGTATGATATTTTGCCAATTGGTAAAAGCGAAGCGATTTTTGAAGTTTATTCTTTTATTGGCTCTTTGGTTTTGGGTGACGACAATGACGAAGTGAAGGTTGCTTAGAGAGTGTTGAAGGATATTCTAAATACCTGAAATCTGTATACTGTAAAGTGAAGAGAGAGTTCGGATAATACAACTCTTTTATTTCATTCACTATCTCTATTTGTTTTTGTTTACAAACACAATAATATTTATTTAAGATTTTGAATTAAGATTGTGATCAATGTCTTTTCTTTGACAATCACGGTTGCCAATCTAAACAATATTTTGCTTCTTGTAAAGTTTGCCGCCGTATTTGTACCCGATTTGCCGTCTCGGGAACTTTCGATTGTATGCGTCAGACGGTCCCCTCGGTGTTTCATCTCATTCACCACTTGACAGTTTATAAAGGTTGTCAACTCGCTGAAAGGGTGTGATCAAAACAACTATGGAACTAGTTACCTTTAAATAACAATATATCGTTTTTCAGTTTCAGTACTTATAAAAGTGCGCTCTTTAGATCCAAGGTTTGTTTTTTTTAATGGGGGTATTCTAGTCTAGAAATTTAAAAAAAATTGATTTTTTTTTTTATATTTTCAAAGTTTAACTATTCAAGAATATATCAACAACAGGATTTTTCAAAAATCTAATTATTTTCGGAGATATCAGTAATTTGCTGACCCGGCATCCAAACTGGTTCGGCCGGAACTAATCGAACAAAAGACATTAGGGATTCTCCGTCTACCTGAATCCATATTTCTGTAAAACCTTTTGTCCTTTGTCCAGATCGTAACAGTTCTACGAATGAAAATCCGCAACATATGTATTGCCCACCTGGTGCGGAGAGTTGGTGTAAATGGCAAAAAGCTGCATCTGAAGGTACATCACAGGAGTTTGACCACGAAAATCCTCCTCTGTGTGATGAAGTTTTGAAAATTAACGAGAGTTGATCATCAGAGGAACTATTGACTCGATGTTTAGGTTCAGAAACTCAAAATAATTATGAGTCTCTAAACTCTTTGATTTGGACTTTCGATCCAAAACATATTCATTGTGGACCTAAAATGATTGAAATAGCGACATTTATTGCTATTTGTATTTTTAATGAAGGCTTCATTCCTATTTTAAAAATGATGGAGCTTACGGGAATGAAAATTGGCACGGAAGCTCATTCATTTGCTGTGAAATGAGACAACGCCCGGATTAGCCGCTCGGAGATACGTGCATCAAACGCATTAAAGGAGGCCTGAACTGCTCGATCTGAAGAGAGAAACGCGGAAAATAGTTTTTTCGAAGTCGAGGAAGGTCTGGAATGGCAAACGCGTTTTTCTCGAAACTGTCTTTTTCAAAATAATACCCACGATTTCTCAGGTTCTACTGAAACGATTTACCTGAAATTTTTAGAGAGTCTTCTTTATAGAGTTGTTTATGTCTGGACCTATCCCCATCCACAAATTTCTATTACCTTTTTTTTTTAAATTCGAAACAGTCAAAAAAAGTGGAACAAAAATTGTTTTTTTTTCAGGCAGTCGCCATTTTGTGAAAAAAAAAATCTTTCCAACTTTTCCGTAGTTCCAGATATTGGAACATTATTCTAGATAAATAATAATCTTTCTTTTTTTTTTTGGTGTCAGATTGCTAGGAGGGGTGAAATCGTGGGTATGGTTACTTGACCCCCACTTCATCAACTGCTAATTTTTGAAATTTTCAACTTTTCTTATTTTTTGATTTTTTTTTCTGTATTCTTGTTATGTTAATTAATAACTAATAAAAAAAATGGCTACTAAAAATACAAGAAATTCATGCCTATAGACTAGAATACCTTCTTAAATCGAAGAATTAACTTTCTATATTTCGTCATGACTTGAACAATGTTTTTATCTACTTGCAGCTAAAAGCCTATTTAGTGTTTGATCTCTTAATGATCTAATTTAGCTAGGAATGCAATAAAAATTTTGCCGAGATTTCTTTTGTAACCTTTTTTAGGAGGCGAAAAGCAGGTAAAGCTAATAACCTCTCAGTTGCAGACACACAAACCATGTGTATAGGTTTCTAAAGTGATTAAAAATTTGTGATGTACACGGTGGTAATAAGAATAATAATAATAATAATAATAATAATAACATTTTAATTTATTGGACGTAGTTAAAAAACATTTTAAGGTATGTTCGAGACATCTCTTTACATCCTCATTCACCCTAACAAGATATTTTCAAACTCATGGCCAATGTTGGGAGTTATTTTTTTTTCTATGTGATTGGGTCCTACCTCTCTCTTGACGTTGATTTGAACTCAGTAGGAAATAATGAACCGTTCTAAATATTGGCCGCTGTATATTGTAGATATCCCACAAATGTACTCCCTTTTTTTCAAATTCAATTTGTTAAGTGTGAAAAGAAGTGTTCTTATTATGGGTCCTACGAAAAAGATTAAAAGAATCCTCTCAATCGTCATCGTCGTCTTTTAAGCCTTCAGATACAATAAAAGAATGCATAGGCAAATATATTATAAAAGCATCAAAACCAATACCTTAAGTTAAGTACATCTTCGGATAAGCTGAACAATCTTTGTTTATTGCTGCATGCATTAAATTTTATTTGAATTTCAAAGAAACAAAATACAAAACAATTAAACAGGAAACATTGCAAATAAAATTAAAAAACAAATATCGAAAAAAATGGTTGAATTAAAAAATAAAAGAAGAGTTATAATTTTTATTTATTTTTTTTTTATAGAAATGGAATGAAGTTCGAAATGAAAAAATAAAAACAAAAAGGTAATTTGTTTACAAAATTTTACCTCTTAAACTTGAATTCAGCATTTTTAATTTTAGTCCTCACTAGATGTCGTTAGTAAAAACACACATTTAACATTTGTTATTTCGCAAAAAAATAAAAAAATAAATTAAAATAATAGAAAAAACAAAAATAGAACAGAGAATTGAATTTTGGAAAATTAAGGAAACAAACTCTATTCGATCAAGAGAATAATAAGTAATTAAAAAAATACAGTTCGGTACATACATTTGCTTTAGGTTTGGTGTGTTTATTGCATGCTATACCATAATTTGAAAGGTTCGGAATACTGTTTAGTCTTTGCGTTGAACATAAGTTGACAAGATCCATGGTAAATTTGCAATACACAAGGATTTTACTCTGTTAATACTTACTTACGTTGGGCAAGGACTAAGCTGTATTCTGAAATCCTTGTTAAAATTTTATACTTATGCAATTTAAAGTTTACAGTTCAAACTCGATCTTAGTTTATTTTATTATTTTGTTAGTTTGCAATATTTATTTTTACAACAATAATATAACATGCAGTTTAAAAGACAGATATAACATATTTGTATTAATTAAAAGTAATTTTGTCATGCAGTGATTTTTAATAAGACTAAATTCAGTGAAGTAATATAGCGTACAATACAGATGTTAAACTACCACGATCAAACTTTTGAAAATAGCGGTTACTGTCAATTGGGTTTTAAGATTTGCGACGTATAGAAGAATAGTGATTAACGTCAACAAAAACACTCAAATATAATTCAAGAGTCCCTTCGAATGTTTTGATATTCGACTTAACATTTTCAATGTGAAGTAATTCTGGAACACATTCTCTCTACTTTGATGAGCTTTCGTGTAACTGTTTATAATCATTGAGTGGGCTCGATGTTATAACTTTCGTATCAAGCAACCACCCGGAGTACATTGTTCGAGGATAGTTGCGAAAAAATCGAACTGAAAAAAAAGCGATGAAATGAAAACTTGCGAATCGATTGAAGCCCGCTCCGGAAGCAGCAAGTCTTGTCGAAACATCTAATCTAGACGCGATTCGTGCTGCATAACCTTAAGTATCATTAAAGACTCCGAGCATACCAGGGACATACGGGTCACAATGCTTTGTCATCTTAACAGAGAGGTCAGAGAGGGCACCACCTGGCCTTGATTGCCTGTGACGAGGTCAACAAAGTCAATAATCGCAGAAAAGAAAACGAAAAAGGTGAAAACGCTTTGATGATGAAAACGACAGATCTCTCTCTCTCGATGAATTAAAAACTGTAGTTTGTTTTTCGTGATGAACAGTAAGTCGGACAACGAAGTGGTTCTATAAGGGTTCCGTTTTTTCTTTTGAGGCACGGAACCCTGAAATTTAAATTACGCGCAAATTAATTGGGAATACAATTTCTGTCGACTTGGAACGGCCCGTGGCAATGAAGAAAAAAATCAAATTTTGGCAATGTCTCGATTCTCCTTGTTTTATATTTTGAATATTATCTCGACTTCTGACTCAAATTGAATCTCGCTATATATCAGAAATAATATCAGAAATTGCAGCTCGTAACTAGTTCAAAATACATCTAAAATGCTCCTCGAATTCAAGTAACCAGTGACTTGCTTTTGTAGTAACACAGTTGAACTCGAATCGAGATATTCATGCCCAAAATCAAGTCTCTTGAAGAACAAATTGTTAGTAAAGTTTATTTGTCTAAGTATATGCGTGTTAGGGGTTATGGATACCCTAATATTCGTCAATGGCGCGGATGAAAGGCTCGACGATCATTTATTAGTTAAACGTAAATAAAACCTTTGTAATCTCAATACTTACATTTTTTCCAGACGAAGGTGCAACTGTTAACTTGAAAGCATGTATCGATGAGTTCATTTAAGTCCCATCTCTTGATAGGTCAATCTTATTTGCAGTTACTCTGATATTTTTTTTTAGCAAAAGTATTTTGAAGATCTTATTTCCCAGGATCTGGTCGTCGAAAAATATTCTATTAAAATTTATTGGGATAGAATAATTATTTAAGAGGTCCATTTTTAATATGGTCATTCTAGTAACTATATTCACAAAGGACAATTCAGGTCTATCTTTAAAGAATAAGCGGCGAATAAGACCTATCGAGGTAAACGGTACACTACCAAATCAATAAACACGAAAGAAAAAATCGTGTGAAAAATTTGCCTTGGAAGTACTAGCAAAGAGGGTCGGGAATTTATTAAAAATCTATATTAGTTTGAAATCCGAAAAATTTTGAGCTTAAAATGAAAAAAATATGCTAAAAATCCAGTAGGCAAGAGGACAATTCGTCGACGCCTTGCTGAATATGATTTTGGTATAAATTCTATCGTAAAAGGAAGTAGCTTTAATTCGCCTAGGAGTATAAGAACAAAGCAAAAAGCTTCTGAACCCGAGTTTTAAAGAACGAGAAGAGTTCATTTGAGTTTCAGCGGATTACAAAAAAAAGAAAAACTTCGGATTCTGAAAATAAATCGGTTATTTTGTCACATACATAGAACAATGAATCCATGCAATAATAAACCAATATTTTAATATTTGAATGTGAGTTCTTTGAAAAATCACGCATTTCGGTTTGTCGATAGGGTTTTCGGGAAGTCCCAGACGCAAAATTTTAATTAATTTTTGCATAATAATAAACTAGAAACACTCAACTGGTGTTTCTCTGACTTGATGCAGGGGGGCACCAATTTCGAAATAACAAAGCTCTTTGATGAAGTTCCTGCAGAAATGCTACAACAAAATTTGTCGAATCGGTTCCGAGACGATTCCAAAAAAATGATGTAATTTTTTACTTTTCTCTCTCTTTTTGTAAATATCATGTTTTTTGAGTTAAAGTTTGTTTATTATTTATTTTTCCTTTCAATGCTCACAAACCCTGTATTTTCTTTCAGTGTTCTGCCTCGAATTAAAAAAAAAACAGTTTTCGATCTTGACAATTCGAAGATCTATTTATGGCGAGATCTTTTTATATATCAATCAATAAAAACGTTGTTTAAGGAACGCCTTTGATGGAGCTCGATATCTTTAAGAGAGAGTGAATTCGTAGCCATATTGAAATTTTCAAACTTAATTAAAAAAACTATTAAAGTCTAGCACAGTTTGCATCAGTTTGCTTTTTACCCGAGCTCTTGTTCTTTCTTCACACATTTTTGGCACTCATTAATATGATAAATAAGGAGGACTTCTAAAACTTAAAAAAAATCGTTGTTATTCGCACTCACGAGAGTGCTGCGAGTTTAAGGGCAAGCATCTTCTTAATCTAGTTTTTTTTTACGAATTAATTTAGTAAACTCTTAGATGACTTGGTATGATGGTCAACTCGAAAACAATCACTTTTAGTATGCTTAATATTACTTCACTGAATAAAGTTCATGCAGTCTGTTAATAGACCAAAGATACTTGTGTTAGTACGAGTATACTCAACGATAAGACAAACATTTGACAAAAAAAAAAAAACAAAAAACAAACAATGCAAAAGCATCAAACATTTAAACGAAAAATTGAAAAACGAGTAAAAACGAAAGAAACACGAAAAACAAAAAGATTTGATTTTTTGTAACGTCGATAACGCATGCTTTCAAAAATATGTTATGTTTTGTATAGAAACAAAATAAAAAGACGTTACAATTCGAAATTCTTCTTATAGAAATGGTAATGCAAAAACATTCGTTTATAAGAGAACGGAAGCGTTGCCATACCCGTATTGGACGAACGTCCAGTCTGGTCAATGTTACGTCGTTCGTTCTCCTCCTGACGCTGTTGAAAGGCCGAAAATGCTCGTTCTTGATCCGGTGTTTGAGGTAATGTGGCACATTCCTGATCCAAGACATAAACATCATCAGCAGCAATGTCTGTGATGTAATGTAGATGTTCCTGAGCACGATCAATTCGAAAGAAGCGTTCCGCTGTGCAAGCTAGTAAAAAAAGAAGAATAGAATTTCAGTTGAATTCAAAAATAATGCACTGTCAACTTACAATCAACGAAACACCATTCTTGTGACATTTTTGGATAGCTAGTGGACTCCTCGAAGAATTTATTAATGGTATTCCGTACTTGTTCCAAATCAGAAACTGGATCTATTTCCACATTACCCAAGTTTACGGCAGTCTTCTTAAGCATGTCTTTGTCATAATGATACTGTTCATAGTTCGGCATTGTTATGCGTAAAATATTCATGTTCAATGGATCCAACCCAGCCGTTCTACGGAAGAAAAAATAAAATAGAAAAAAATCAGACAAGATAAATTGTGAGCCTAAAATGCAACTCTAATTCATTTGGAACGTCTCAGTTTTTAACCAACCGAAGCTCTGTTTCAATTTTATAAAAAGCCAATTGAGTGCCAAGAGACTGCACATTTAATTAAAAACTGCAGACAGTGTCATTTCCTATTAACGAGACGAGGATACTCGTACGTAGAAATCAATACCTCCGGATTGGAGTTTAATTAAGTTATAAGAGCACTGTCTGTGCGGCAGTGGCAGTTGTCGTCGCCACACAACAATAGAATACTTACGCCACGTTCACTCGTCCATGCTTTCGCTTCGCCAGCATCACAGCCTTGTTGAGCAGGTCGATTTCGATTATTGACGGCTTGACTCGGCACGCCTCACCATCGACCTGCATCGGGATTGTCTTCGTAGTGACGATTTTCGCAGACTTACACTGGCAAATGCAAGTGCCATGGGCACCAGCCTGCAGGAATGGCAATTGGTATGTGGTCAGACCAACAATCTCGAACATGCCATCATCCGTGGCGGGTACGGATTTTGTAAAAGAATCATTCCATGGATGAGTGCCGCCACCATAACTGAAAATTAAAACACAATTACCACATGTGAACTGCAACTATTTATCCGATGCAGCACATACCTTGGAATATTGAGGATGAGTATTGCATGGACACGTGCCTCCTTTAGCTTGGCCGTATAGTCAACACCATCGGCTTCGAGAGTAACACAATCTGCGAGATTTCGATATTTTCGCAGGATGAGATCTTTGCCACCCATTTGGCCGTAATACATTTTATTGCGGAGACGCGAATTAAAGCGCTCCGGGTGAGCTTCACGTGCCTCGTGAAACTCTAAGGCAATATGGGCATCAACACCGAAGGAGAAATAATTATTTATCACGTTCAATGGCAAGTTGTCCTTGCCTTTTTCAGTTGGTTCCGCATCGGGATTCGGTGTAACTTTCGCTCGCCAACGATCCATAAGGATTGTATTGGACATACCGATTTCACGAAGAATTTTACCAATTGGTTCGTCCGTATAGCCCTGAGATAGTTTACATTAGTTTATTTTGTGAAGTATGCGCATTTAAAAACGCAGAAAAAAAATACTTACACCACCCCAACCGAGGGCACGAGCCAGGTCATTGCCAGTGCCAAGTGGTAGGACGCCCACAGCCGGTGGCGGTTGCATATTGATTTGATCTAAAACAGAGAGAACCCATCCGACAGTACCGTCACCACCGCATGCCAGGACGCGTAAATTTGGGGCTTTTCGAAACATTTCCAAACTGTAATGAAAGTAATAAGCTGTGTTAAAAGAATTTTAAGGAAAAGCTTTTGAAATTTCTGAAGATTTAGAAACATAGACCTCTTTCTACATACATTCGAGGAACTGACAACACCTCATGAAATGTAAGCTGCATAAAATGTATATGCCAGAATCGAATCGAAGCATGAACAGGTACTCAAAGGAAATAATATGTTCCCAGCGTCATTGTATGGTAGGCTCAAAATCAAGCAAGATCCAGTTGGAGATCCTTCAGAAATTCAAACTTTTTGCTCGAAGGAGAAAAAATCATGCCGCCAAGTTTAACAGTAAGGGAATGTTGAAAAAGTAGAACTATGACTCCTATTAGCTACAAAAAATCGTTGATCTAGTTCTAGAAAAGCGAAAATGAGTCAAATACAAAGGCTCTGCTAAATCTAGCGAATAGACAAAAATGGTCTTAGATAAGAGAGAAGAATAGTCTCCTGACGCAAGGAGCAATTAAATGCGGATATCAGGGAGCTTCGTCCAACCAAAGCAAAACAAAGCAGCTGCAATACAGAACTCACAAAAAAGTTATAATAGGGTATTGTGCAAAACTAGAGCAACAAAGTTAATATTATTAATATATTATTATTTATTTTTGATAACTTCAGCGCATCTGCGTGACATTGAAGATCTTTTAGTTTCTTCTTCAATCCGTTTTTAGTGCTTGGAAATGATCGCGCTTATTTATGAATTGTCACTTGCAACTCGACGCTTTAGTATTAGGTGATTGCAGCGGCCAATCAAGAACTTCAACTCGATTGCCTTTTAACCAATCCTTTACCAGCGTAATCAACTGTGGTTTTAAAATATATATTTATGCCAAATGATACATTATCCCCCACAATCGTGTAAAAGAGTCCAAACCATTACGTTACACCTTAATGTTTTTTTGTAACTTTGCAGTTCGGAGAATTGAGTCTTTGTCCTTTCCGACTTCTTAATGTGGACATCCCAACTGAATTGACCAAATTGTACTTACAATTAGATTCGTTGCTGGAAAGGGCATTTCTTAATTTTTATGAGCCAATTCAGATGTGTTTATGCGAATTTGTATCTTATAATTACAATAAAAGGTGTTTTTTTTAAGTTTTGTGCAAATGCACTTTTTTAAGCATTGGCGTTGTCGTACCGTTTTCCAAAGCTCGTATTCAAAACCTGCTTGAATGGACGGTTTAATTAAGGGAAGCGACAATTTTTTTCGGAAGACATATCTGCTTATCTGCGCCCTTAAGTCTAATGCTGTAGGGGAGGATGGTATACCTTTACGTTTCATAAAAATGATACTTCCGCATAAATTTAATCTGCCTAACCCACATAGGCAACTTCAGCATAACGTCCTCCTCTTTTCCTGATTTTTGGAAAATGGACAAAGTTATACCAGTATCAAAGATATCTTAACCCTTGTTGACCACTGACTTTCGCCCAATCAGCATTCTTGCGGGACAGTTATCAAATTACCTAGACCAACATAACCTTTTATCTATATGACAGTCTGGTTTCAGAGCACATCTTAGTTGTACTACGGCTATGGTTAAGGTCATTGACGATATTCGACTGAAATATGACCTGAATTATGTTACTGTTTTGTGCCACCTCAACTTTTTCAAAACCTTGTTCACGGAATATTATGTAAAAAACTTGGATTGTACTTTGGAATCAGCGACAGATCGTTGCAACTGGTAAATAAATATTTAAGTAACCGAAGTCAAAGGGTTGTTATAGGTGATAAATACTCTCTAAGGAATTATTTCCGGGAGTACCACAAGTATCTATTTTGGGGCCATTACTTTTTTGTTTTTTCATAAATGACTTACCGAAAGTGTGCTTAGCTGTATCGATGCACCTTTATGCAGGCGATGCGCAAGTCTATCTCTCGAAACCTATTGGACTGGATGACGATCTTGCCTAAAGATTTAATGAGGGCTTGTCAAAAATTGTAAATTGGTCGAACTGTAATAACATTTTTTTAAATCCGACAAAATGTCAGTTAGTTCTTGTGTCGGGAAAACCTTACCTTGGCGAATATACGGGGGCTGCGCAAACTTTGGTTGATTTCTAGTTTTACACCCGTAGCCAGAAAACTTAAACTTTTAAAAACTTTATTATTTCCAATCATAGAATATGCCATAGTTGTGTACTGCAAACTTGATTCGCACTCTATGCACAGATTACAAGTGGCTTTTAATGACATGATCGAACATGTATTTGGACTTCGTAGATTTGATCATATATCGCGTTATCACAAGCTCTTCCTTGGTTGTACGCTTCAGGCGTTCTGGAACATAAGGTGTTGTATGTTCGTGCATAAAATAATACAAACACGATAACCAGCTTATGTATTTGATAAACTGCAGTTCCTACAATCACCCAGAACCCTGAATCTGATCGTTCCTCAATCAAATTATTTAAATACTGCCCGCCTTCTTTATGTCCACTGTACCAGACTTTTGGACTCAATACCGAAAGCTGTGAAGCAAATAAATGGAGCCAGCCTGATCCCTTCCACTAGCTTTATGTACCAAAATTTTAAGGGTAGTCATAACCCCTTGTACGAGCGTGATCGTTAAAAAAAAAAAAATTAATTCAAAAAAACCAATTATTTCCATTTCAGTAATAGAATATAGAATGTGCATATTTTTGTCTTTAACGTTCCCTTAACATATCCATTAACTGTTCTCTACTTCGTTTTTCGAGTATCTACTTAATTTTGTATTAAATTATTATTTAGTTATAAGTTATTACTTAAATTTTTGAACAATAAAATTAATTTTCAATTTTATCTTTTGATTGCCCTCTATGAAAAGTACTGTAAAAGACTAAGTCTTCCTTGTACACCAAGAATTAATAAATTTGAATTTGAATTTGATACAAATCGATTTTTTTAATTAGATAACAAATTCTTTTATCCATCTCTGGGGCGTTTTCCGAGGTCGACCATTCAAATGAATTGTTCCTATATTTCACGTTGTTTTAAACTTTTTTACTAACTGAGAGACAATAAAACGGTTTACATCAAGTTTATTGGCAAAAGAAATTTGAATCTGCCCATTTCGAAAATGCGTAATTATTTGCTATTTAATATGACAAGTAAATTTATTTTTGGGCATCTTTTTTTGTTCCACAGACATCTTTGTTGTCCCTTCGACTGACAACGATTCACTTCCTTATGTGTAATTGAGACTATAAGAGATGTTGGAAAAGTATCGCTAGCCTATTTGCCTTGCTTTTGGAAATTCAAGACATTGTTGGTTTAGCTTTACACAATGCCCCGAATTACATATTGTTGTTTTTGTTATGCCTTTCGTGTAAGTGAGGTGAGCCTACGGAACTTTTGCAAATGTCAAGCTCTGACGCTAAGATTTAGAGGGAATATCAACAACAGAAGTACCAATTAAAAAAAAAAAAAAATCAAATCGAAACGATGGGAGCGCCACACGGTGGTTATTCAGGGAACTTTTTGATCAAGGTGGTATATATATATATATATATATATATATATATATATATTTATTTTGTGATTTCTTTTTCATTTCCACTTTTTTATAAAAAAAATTTAGCAAAGAAACAAGATAAATCTTTCGTCATTGTGCACAGCAATTGGAGCTATGCTCGTCCACTTTGTGGAAGATTTTACGGAATGGTATTGGCTTTAAAGCTTATGAGGTCCACCTTGTGCAAGAGTTGAAACCGCGTTACCATTATTTGCGTCGCAGGTTCAGTGAATAGGCCGATAGCACGATAAAGCTTGATCCTCATTTTAAAAGCAAAGTTTTGTTCGCCGATGAGGCCTACATTTGATTAAATGTTTATATAAAAAAGCAACATTGTCGAATTTGGAGTGGAGAAACCTAAAAGTCTGTATCGAAACGCCCTTACATCCATTACAACTCACTGATTGGTCTTCTTTATGGGCTGATGGAATCAATGGCCCTTGTAAAAACGATGTCGTCTAAAATGTTGCCGTCAATGGAGAGGGCAAGAGTAACATGATTTCTGACTTCTTCGTCCCTTAGTTGAACACCATCAATTCATTGCGGAATACATTTGCTGTTGATAATTTCGCGTAATGGACCTATGAACTGGCCTCCACGATCCTGTGATTTCACATCACCCTTTATAATGTCTTACGTATTCTCAGTTATTGTCAAATAATTTTAGTCCTAATTACGCCAAGTTTCTATATGAAGTTCAGGATAGCCAACTGTATACCCGCTTAGCTCCTCTGCTTTTTGACTAACTTAGACTCGGTATGCACCTTTCTGCATCTCCATCTCCAGCGAACATTTGCATTACATTTGTTACTCCAGCTGATCGTTTTGAATAGTGTCTCAGATGCCGGGATGTTATCCTTAGAAGGAAAACAATTAACCACATGTGTGTGTAGACAGGACTTTGTCTACTAAGGCAAAAGCGGGTTGGAATGCCTCAGGTTGTTTCGAAAGAAAAATTCTACATGTGATCCATAGTCCCGTCTGCATTTACAGTGAGTAGAGGAGAAAATTCAACGATGAATTGTACGGAAAAGGATTAAAGTTCGACGAAACCGTGACTCAGGTGTCGCACATAAGTGGAAGGGGACATGCACAAACTTGGTGTTGAAAACTGAAGACAGATAGCTATGGACCAAGCTGACTGGAGAAGCTTGTTGGTTGAGGGCCTGGTCCACCACGGACTGTAGTGCAACCTTTAGAGGAATTAATCAAACAACCAATTCAGTTACTTTCCACGTTTTTACCATTTCCACGTTTAACCCCACTCGACAGGAAAGTGCACCAGTTAACGTTAAGGCCCAATTTCGTTACATAGTCACACAAAATCAATATTTCTCTAATCCTTACTATTGAAGGATGTTCAAAAGCAACATTATAAGTGTGTTCATAACCCATGAGTGCGTTTGTATCCGCATTTATTGTAAAACAAAATCCATGCTTCGTATTCCACCATTCGGACATATCCTTTAATAAACGTATTTCATTTAACATGAAAACGAAATCCTTTCTCGGAAAAGGAGACAACTTTAAAAGAAAAGCAAAACAAAGAGGAACTCACCCCATTTTCGGTCCGCCTTGCGTCAAATCGAAAACCTGTCGTGGGTTAAGAATCCATTGGAATTTTCCCAAAAGTTTAACGCCCTAAAAAAAAAAACAACGAAATCCCCACAGTTTAGGGGTGAATAGAATGAATAAATAAAAACAATTTTACCTGATTGCCACCGCTCTTTGGATTAATAAACACTATCACAGGTATTGCCTCTGGGGATGGAATTGGCTTCACAATGAATGCCCGGGGTTCCTTATCTTTTGGTTTCTTCTTATTCGATGGCTTGCGTTTATTATTCCTTAGTGAGGATTTAAAATTACCCTTATTCGGCAGCTTTACGATCCACGATGGTGGCACAATAATCGGAGAGTAGTTCCCTGAAAAACAACAATCGTAAAATTGATATGAAATATAAATAAGTTTATTTATAAAAGCAGGATATCAAATACTCGTAACTCTGGCATGTAATAAGAACACACTCCATTATTATAGGACACACACTTTAGGATGCTTTGCAATTAATTTAGTCGCATGAAGGGAGCCAGATAGGCAAAACCTTTTGGCGTAAAATAGCTTATAAGGGGTTTTTAATTAAAAGGATACACAAAGGCGGCGCCATACTCGAACTTGATGCTTCATATTTTGGCAAATTGCCACTCAGGGCTTTGCATCACTGAATCACATGTTCTACATAAATTCTCTGCCCTCTATTTAGAAAATGAGTTTAAGTGAATGTGGTCATGAATCCTCGACGATGCAGTACAAAGAGCAGATGCATTCTGATGAGCACTATTCATCCACAGTGATGCTATCGAGAGGATGCTTGAGCGGAGTGGCATGGAATTAATACGGTTTTTAGGGATCAATTTATTTGAAAGCTAATATTTTTACATCAGCTGGCGATAACTTTATTGAAAAACGCAATAAAACTGAGCTTAATTAATGTTTGAAAAGGACTGTGCAGATGGGTGTATGTTCAAAACACCAATTTAACGTTAGAGATTTAAATAAATCGAATGGTTATTATTTCGGATGGATAGTGGAATTTCCATTAAACGGCACTTCCAAACCAGACCATTCATTTACCTATTAATATGTAGTTGATTAGCAAGACCGTCATGGAAGTCATCATCGATAATTGAAATATGGAATTATATTATACCTCAAATTGGAATTCGGAGGACTTTTTAATATCAAAATGCGTTGCACTAAAAAGTTTCCGGACACACTTTTTCACGACAGTTTTTTGAACGGTGTATCACTTAACAGAACCAAATTCTTCCTTATCCTGATCTGGTCAATATAAAACACCTACTGACTTATTTCGATGGCGTTTCAGTCCGCGGTTAACCTGGGCCTTAACCAACAGTTCGACCTCTTCAGCTTCATCGATCCTTAGCTAGCTGCTCCCAATGGCGTATCATTAGTTGGTTAAGGTATCTTTCCACTTGTCTGCACCAATGAAGGTTAGTCTTACCGCATTTTCCCTGTGGTTTCAATTTGATTACTCTTCGCACAATTTTCCCTTGCATCTTATCCTTCATAATCCCAGTCCAAAGGGACTAAAAATCACGGGAAGGTTTTTTTCTCTTAAAGCAAGCCATTGGTAAGATCCATGCTTATACGCCATTTGACCGAGTCGTGAGATCTTAAAATCTCAAATTATTTTAAAAAAGGGTAACCAAGTCAAGGCATAAACCAATGTAGAGAATGCCACCCTAAACCGGAAATAGTTTTTTTCGCCAATATTTTTTGCCAAAAACAAAATTTTAGTTACTTTTTGGGAAAACTCGGCCTATACAAGTTCGAAGTACAAAAGTAGATTGTCTTTAGTTTACGGTGTCGTAACGTACACCAACAAACCACACCACCAAACATTGAAGAAATTCCCTATTAAGAATAACAGCCAACAAAATATAAACAAGGCTCGAAGGCTCGAAGCTCCATAAATCTGTGCGGCATTAAAAAAACTTGACACAAAATTCCGAAAAAAACCAAACTTCGAAAGAAAAAAAAATTTTTAGGCATCACCAAAGGAGCGTGGAGGACATTAATGGAAAAACTGATTCGACAAAAAAGAGGTCTTACTCTACTTAAATACCCTTTTTATTAATCATCACATCATAAGGAGATTAGTTTACCAATAAAAAGACACAATCATGCATGGAACTTTAGCTAAAAATGCTCAATAGATAGATGTAAGTACCCTCGTGAATGATATTTGGATTCTCTGTGCACTAAAAGCGGCAAATTTCGTTTCATTCAGATGGAAATGCAACACATCAAGTATTCCGCGGGCTAGCATTGCATGACTCTTCGATGAGTATTATGACCTGCTTGCTTCACAAATGTTAAAACAAAACTGATAGTTGCCGCTGGCGTCGTTTACAAAAGTTCTGATGGGCCAGTTGTTATCAAAGCTTTAATCCATCAAATGCACCCACCAACTGTACCGGAGTTTCAAACCATCACATATATAGTATTTATTTCAATAATACCATGCAAATTCTTTAAGAGCCTGCAATATTTACGAATATATTTGAACGTCTCCTGATATAATGAAAAAAGTGAATATAAATATGTCAAATAAACATGTACGCCATTATCTGAAGTATGAACACTTTTGAAACAATGAAAAAAATTCTCAAGAAATTCATTTAGACACACATTAAGAGGACTCAAGTTCGCTACTTTTTAAAAAAAATGCAATAAAACTTTACCTAATGAGCATTCTTCACCGATGCGCTCCTGATTGAAGCACGACTCCTTGTTGTGATAGACATCCTTGCACCAGGCGCACGATAATGCAACAATCTCCTTCGAACCAAAAAGTTTCCCCTGCACAGCCTGAAAATAAACACAAAGAAACAAAATTAAATACAAAGTCAATCTAAAGTGAAAAGTTCAAATATTTTTGAAAAACTAAATTGGAGAAATGGGAAAAAGTTCAATTAATTTTATGGAAAAGTTCGATAAATGAAAGAGTGAGAGGAAAAATATTTAAAGGAGTTTTATTTAAGGATAAATTCTGGAAAGTTGGAAACAAAGCACAAAGCCAAAAAGTGATTAAACCTTCTTGCTTCCAGAAGCCATTGATTCCCAAGTTAATTTCATTCCGCTAAGCATCCTAATTGATAGGAATTAATTAGTTTATCCGAAAATGACATTTAATGCGCCCAATCCAATTATCTTCACTTTCTTCCTCTAAGCGCGCCTTTTGGTTAATTTTGTCGCTCCCTCACCATATAAATTTTCCGACAATGACAAAAGTGTGTCATTGCGGCTTATTCAATGGCATATTGATCCCGATGCCAAGGCGGGAATAATTGAATAAGCACGAGTAACTCATTGTTAAAGTCGTCAAAGGCGAACAAATGCCATTTTCCAAAGACTAAGAATAGGAATTCCTCCCGACCAGAAATCACTGGCGCTATGGCCCATGATATCCAGCCAATAAATTCCTATCATATTTTATTTGTTGTATCTTTGAGTGGATTTTAATTAAATCAGAAAAATCTGTATCCAATGCACGGCGTATTTGTTGACAAATCGAATGCATCTCAACCAATGGCCGAGTGCTTTTAAGTGTTTAATTCGTGCTGTGCTCGTCAAGGCGAGTACACAAAGTAATTGAAATTGGAAAATATTAATTTTGTTTGAAGCCAGCAAATGAATGACAGATGACAGATCGAGTAGTTGGGAAGTTGAGTGGATGTGCCGAAAAGTGCCGCCTTTATCGTTGCCTGCGTTAATGACAATTGTCATTTTATGCACAAAACATTATTTATTTTTATTATTTGAAAAACTTAAAGCAGTCCACTGGGTATTTTCGTCGCAGGTGGTCAAACGTTTGGAGATGGCGGATCTTTGTTTGTGTTTTTTAATGTAAAATGCAATAAGCTTGCTGCATGCCTCTGCATTATGACCCTCACATAAGCATCGATCTCGTCAGGAATGTTTATCAATCAAAACCGAAGCCCAAAATTTGGCAAACAGTCAGTGTATCAGCCCACCATGAATTAACAATGCTCTGCCACACTCGCTATTTCCTTCTCATAAAAATATGGGGAACTTAAAGAAAAACGACCAATTGCGTGTGCGACTTGCACATGAAGGGCTCCGTACAACTGCACCTTTTTTTTTTAGTTTTCAATTTCTCATTGCCAATTTTTGGGATGGGTTGCAATTTTTAAATAGACCTTTATGATTTGTTTTTATACACTTGCTGTGAAAATTGCAAGTATCTACATATTACGGTACAGAAGACACAACGCTGACATGCGGATGGACGAATGATCGGACGGACAACGGAGCCTTAGTAATAGGGTTCCGTTTGGTTCTTTTGGTATCGGAACACTTACAATGTGCAGCAGTATTTTTTCTATTTCCTTGCTGATCCTATCCACGCAAGTCATGCGTCAACTTTAAGGCTCGGTTTGCATGTCGAAGACAAAATTTTTAGTTTTCAATTTCTCATTGCCAACTTTTGGGATGGGTTGCAATTTTTAAATAGACCTTTATGATTTATTTTTATTGTTGTGAAAATTGCAAGTATCTTCATATTACGGTACAGAAGCCACAACGCTGTGACACGCGGATGGACGAATGATACGACGGACAACGGAGCCTAAGTAAAAGGGTTCCGTTCGGACCTTTTGGGATCGGAACACTTACAATGTGCAGCAGTATTTTTTCTATTTCCTTGCTGATCCTATCCACGCAAGTCATTGGTCAACTTTACGATGCGGTTTGGACAAAATTAACCAATTTTTTACAAATCTGAAGAAGGAGCCAACCCAGTTTGAGACTTTCAGGCCGTTACGAAATCTGAGCTTCAGGATGTTGAAACATCGATGGGAGTGTGTTATTTCATCGAATAGGTGGACGAAAAATAACATAAGCGTGGAGATATGAAAGCACGTTGAGTTCTTTTCGGTCAGACCTCGTATGATGTTTTTATTGGGACAAAGATTTGGTAAGTGAATCAGCTCGAGAAATAGACCAGCCAATTGGCCTCGGGGTTGTCAAGTTACTCGTGTAAGACAGCTACAGTCGATGACTTCAGTCAGCAAGTTATTTGCAAAATAAGTCCGGCTATTATGGAAAAAAAGATACAAATATGGCCCCATAGGATAGTCGATTGAATTGAAATATTCGCAATTCATTCAGTTTTTTTGTAATCTACAATAACTCTTACCTTTCCACATTGCTTGCATTTGCCTTTTTCAGCGCGGCGATGCACCCAATGATGATGGGTTGTCGTTTGCTCTCTGTATTGTCTAACGCCTACGTCACGATATGTCGGCTTACATGCTAATTGAGTCTTTTCATTGACAAGTGGAATGCAATTTTGATGAGCGATTAGTTGACATGCAGAGCATTTCATACGAGGACCGTTTTTCTGCAAAATAGAAGAACAAAAAAGGTTTATGAGTTTGAATAATTTCAATCTTCTTTTATTAATCGACTTAAAAAAATATTTAAATGCTTTTATAAATGAAAAAAAAATAATTGTTTAAAAAATGGAACCAATGTTCTAGATTTCGATGTTGACCACCTAGTTTGCGATAATTTCCACATTTTTTTTAGGCGTTTGCAATACTTTTTTGAATTTCACGCATCAGTAACTTCCTGGCTTCGTTCCGTTGACATTTTTTCGTTCTTTGCAATGTTTGCCATGCAGCAAATGTACGAGCGGTGAAATCTTCTTGCAACGACAAGCGATGACCTTCCCGTTGAAAATTCCTTAACTACATTTTCAGTACATTCATTAGCCTTAATCGATATTTGTTGTCCTTACATCATTTTCGCATTTATTTAATTTTGATTTTATTTTCCGTTTTTTGCCGTTTCAATATATCGTAATCTGAGATACAGAACACATTCTTTAGAGGCCAGCAAACATTCTTTCTGTTCAGTTGTACTTTTGAAAAGAAAGAGCAGATTATGCTATCTTTTTTCGTAATTAAGCTAAAAAATATTCCATCCTTATACCAAACAGAAAAACCTTGGATTCCGGAGCTGTTCAAAACTTGAAACAGGGGCATTATCAGGAGTCATAAACTGGACATAAAAGCTTAAATATAGTGGGCTGGCAACTAAGAAATTTCGGATTTCACTCAAAGATGGCTTAAGTTGAATTTTTAAGTTTGCTGACATAATCGAAATGTCAAACAAATTTCGTTATTTGACAGTTGGTACTTCAACTGTCAATTAGTAAAAAAAAATATTTCATCGATTGTGTAGTTTTTGGTTGGCGTCTGTTGAAAAATGGAAAATCAAAACGAACATTACGTCATATTTTGCTTTTTTATTTCCGGAAAGGAAAAAACGCAAGGCAAGCTCACAAAAAGTAATGTGCTGCTTATGGTGACGAAGCTTTAAAGGATTGAATTTTCACTCAAAGATGAAAAACGCTCTGGTCGTCCAGTTCAAGTTGATGACGACCAAATCAAAGCAATTATCGACTCGGATCGTCACATTAAAACACGTGAGATAACAGAGAGACTTCATGTATCGCATACATGCATTCAAAGTCGCTGAAACAACTTTTCTATGTACGAAAACTCGATATATGGTTTCCTGATGAACTGAAAGAAAGTCATTTAACACAACGCATAAACATCTGCGATTTGTTAAAGAAACGTAATAAAAATGATCCATTTTTAAAACTATTGATAACTGGCGGTGAAACAAAATTGTCAATCGGGACATATCGTGGAGCAAGCCAGGTGAACCAGCTCAAACAACATCAAAAGCTGATATTCATCAAAAGAAAGTTATGTTAAGTTTGGTGGGATTACAAAGCAATTGTCTACGTTGAACTTTCAGCACCCAACCGAATGATCAATTCAGATTTCTACATTGAACAACTAAAAAAATTTAACAATGCAGTTGAAGAAAACCGGCCCGAATTGACAAAAGGTATTGTATTCCATCATGACAATGCAAGGCCATACACATCTTTGTTGGGATGTTTTGCCACATCCACCATATGGTCCTGACCTTGCACCATCTGATTACGTTTTATTTCGATCTTTGCAAAACTCCTTGAATGGTAAAAATTTCAATAATAATGATGATGTCAAATCGTTTTGCTGATAAAAACCAGAAGTTTTATGAACTTGAAATTTTGATGCTGGCTGAAAGATGGCATTAGGTCATTGCTCAACATGGGCAATACACTACAGAGTAAAGTCATTTCGTTCCATGAAAAAAATTGTCTTTTATTTTCTTAAAAAATCCGCAATTACTTAGTTGACAACCTGATAAAATAAAAATAAAACGAGTTTGTTTCTATTTCACACCCTATTTCCCACACATTGATACAACTCGGAACTCTTGCTCCAACAATAAAAGATCTTTCTTTTATTTTTATTTAAATGAGTTCTAAATGGGATCTATTTTGCGACAGTATAAGGTTTTACGATATCACTTCCAAAATTATCAGTCTTCATTTTATTTATTTTTCTAATAAATCTCCTCACAAATGCACAAGCTACTTAAAAAAAATAGAAGTACTACTGTGTCCAAAAAATAAGGTGACATTGTATTTATTTTGAAAATTCTTTATTTATTCTTCCAAATCAATTTCATCCCCTTCAAAGTAATCCCCTCCCGATGCAATGCACTTATGCCAACGGATTTTCCAATCTTTGAAACCCTGGTTGTAGTCACTTTCCGTGATGGCCTTCAGTTCCGTCTTCGCTGCGGCTTGAATCTCCTCTATCGTATCAAAACGGTGTCCCCGGAGCGGTCTTTTGAGCTTGTTGAACAGCCAGAAGTCGCACGGCGCCAGATCAGGTGAATACGGTGGTTGCGGAACGATATGGGTTGAGTTTTTGGCGAAATGATCACGAATTACGAGTGCGGTATGGGCTGGTGCATTATCGTGGTGTAAAAACCAAGAATTGTCTTTCCACAATTCCGGCCTTTTTAGGCGGATAGCGTTACGCAAACGACGCATAACGTTCAAATAATATTCCTTGTTGACTGTTTGGCCGGTTGGAAGGAATTCATAAAGCACAACACCACGATAATTGAAGAAAACAGTCAACATGACCTTGATTTTTGATCGACTTTGGCGCGGTTTTTTTGGTCTCGGCTCTCCTTTGGCACGATATTCGCTCGATTGATCGGTTGTTTCGGGGTCGTAAGCATAGATCCAAGTCTCACCGCCAGTTATAATGCGTTTCATGACATCCTGGTAGTCGGAAAGCATTGTTTCACACACTTCAACGCGATGCCTTTTTTTCCAAAAAATTCAATGTTTTCGGTACCAGTCGAGATCTGACGCGCTTGAGGCCCAAAGCATCCTTCAAAATGGTATTGACTGAGCCTTTCGATAAGCCAACTTCAACAGCAAGGGTTCTCATCGTTAATCGATGGTTTTTCAACACCAAATCTTTGATTTGTTGGACGTGAGCTTCATCGGTTGAGGTTGATGGTCGCCCAGAACGCTCTTCGTCTTCGACACGTTCACGGCCGGCTTGGAAATCACTATACCACTTCTAAACATTTTTTTTAGACATAGCCTCATCATCAAAGGCTTTCTGCACCATCCTCAACGTATCCGCAGCAGAAAATTGATTCCGCAAACAAAATTTAATGCAAATTCTTTGCTCAATAAATTTCGACATCGCAAAAAACGAAAAACTCACTTTTAGCAGCTCACAAAACGGCGCGTATCCCAAACACTACGAATATATTTTGACATGAAATTTCACATAGATGTCACTGACAGTACTACCAACCTAAAAAGAATGAAAAATTTCCAAATACTTCGACGCGCGCAGTTTGAATTCATATGTCACCTTATTTTTTGGGCACAGTAGTAATCTTTACTCTACCATAATGCTTTCTACAGCGGCCGTCACTTCACTGTTGTCGTAAATTTTCTTACACCTGATCTGCTAAGCCGGAAATAAGATACAAGTCGCTGAAGTCCGATCTGGAGTAAGGGTTGTTATTCAAGCTAAGCGTAACTCGCTTCTCGAATAGCAGACTTCGCAACCTGGGCTTTATGTGGTGTCTCCTGTCTAGTTACTGAAAAAATTAATTCACTAAACAGCGATTACTCTCCAGGCAAAGATGGCCTAAGATTTCTCAAACCTGAGTAGAGCCTCTATCCAATCTATTCAGACTGTTGCACAGGGTATTTCTCCTCGACTTTGGAAGCACTCTTTTATAATTCCAGTTCATAAGGAACAATGTGGCAAAACACCGGCTATCATACATTTCTAAAGTCTTTGAAAATATCGTGTATGAAACAATATACTCTCACTGCAAGACAATATTTTTTCCGAATCAACACGGACTTCGAAACGGCAGATCCACTAATCCTCATTATCTTGAATTGAATCCGTCCTCAAAGACCGGTTTGAGATTTTTCTTCTCTAGCTTCTTCACAGGTACTTGTGGCGTCGTGCAAGGCAGAAAATGCCCCTTTTTAAGAATCGCAAATCCTTCGCAACAAGAACGTCAAACGCAGATTAGATTAATCCGCCTCTAAGATATTCGAATGTTTACACGTAATTATTACTGTTGAGCTTGGTTGGTCGTCCCTGCCGATGCTCGTCAATTGTTGTTGTTCGATCCAGCTTAAGCTCCTTACACTTGCGTAAGAATATGGAGGAGCAGAGTCGTCCAGTGCTTCATCCAATTCATCGTGTAAATCTTAATTTGGCAGACAAACTGGATGACGGCTCTGACACGTTTCCAAGGATAGAGTTTTATTCTCATGATTTGTATCCCATTTAAAATGAGGGTATGAGCAAGTTATCACAATTTTTAATCGTAAGGATCTCCAGAAATTATGTTTCGTGACAATTACAACCAAAGGCACACACATGTATGTTAAAAAATATAACTATGAACTTACCCGACATTCATTGTCCACACAGCAAAGGTCACCGGAGGCCGAGGAAGGTTTCCAGAAATGATCACCTTGGATAGCATTTTCCGTCCAATCCGGTACAATTCGTATAGTCCGTTTCACAGCAGTTTTTCTGCAAAGAAAAAGAAAACCAAATATTAAAAATTTATATTTATACCCAATGTCAAGTTTCGTCCTTTAGATTAAGTTTAAAAATTCCATTTCTGTAAATCTCAACCAGAATACAATTTACCAAGAACACATCTGGAAGGGAATAGTAAGAAAAAAACTGATATTTGCATAGATGCTCCGTATGTCACAGGATGTTTCCAAGTTTTATGGCTTCATCCCTGCCAAAGTTGATTGCCCTTCTTTCCTCTTGTACGTGCAATCCTGAGAATGTCGACACGAGGACGTAGAGAGTACCTGAAGACCGTTTCGTAATAAATTTGAAAGTGCAACACAACTCGGCATTATGGAGATGTAGTCAAGGCGAAGCAAATTGGGCATTAGGAATGTGACGTGAACATAAGGATTTGATATCTTTTTGGAATCCTTATTTTGGATTTATTGAATCCGGAGCCGAACAAAATTTTCGTGGACAACAATGGTGAACAGTCTTCATGATTTCAAACCAATTATCGCTATGATCCTTGCAAAAGCCTAACCGCGGAGCATGAACAACCTCACACTCAGATGACCCAGTCGAAATAGAATTGGCCAATGATGTCCTTTAGACCATCCGTTTCTAATGGCAGCACCCGTGGTGCACTCTAAGACCAGTAGTTCAGGTAAACTCCATTGTGTAAAGAGACATGCAGAATCGCTCAGAGGATTTTGGGAGTTATCAAGTTCTGCCAACTCGCACAGCAGTGCATGTCAGCAAACACTCAGTTAGTTCAATTACCCCTGACAACCATTCGAGGGTGCACCGAATAGATGACGAGATAAATTATTTGTATGCCTGTATGCCCAACCTCTGGACGTTTGATGTTGAAGGGTTTTCCGCTTGTGGCACAGGTGCACGGGAACGGTTTGTGTTAACATCGACATGGCGGAAGCCCTTATGGAAAGGATTACTTGCTTCACATGTAGGTTGTGGATCTATGTACATATATGCATATGTCGAGGTTTAGCTCGTACGTGAACGTAGTTCGCAAAAATAGATTTGATGTTACTGTGCACTTTGTAGTCGAGTTTTATTAGAATTTCGGAATGAAGGTAGAATAATTTTATTTTCGGGTAGAGTTGAGGTAGTCCATGTTGTTGACGATACTGATTGGATAATGTAGTGAGTTGTACACAAGGATTACAATGAGCTACGGAGAAATGGTCTGATTTCATTTTAAGCAATATGTTTCTACGTTTTGTTAGAGATAGAAAGTATATGAAGTAGCGAAGAGAACGAGTATGAAATGTGTTTCTAGAAAAAAAGGAAGTTTTTATGGGGGTATTCTAGTACAGAAATTAAAAAAAAAAAATTTTTTTATATATTTTTAAAGTTTTACTATTCAAGAATATATCTACAAGGGGTTTTTTCAAAATTCAAATTATTTTCGGAGATATCGGTATTTTGCTGACCCGTCATCCAAACTGGTTCCGCCAGAACTAATCGAAAAAAAGACATAAGGGATTCTCCGTCTACCTGAATCCATATTTCCATATCCTCAGCGCAAAGGATTACACGCGTCCAGATCGACAAACAAAAAGGCGATTTCACGGCAATAGATTCACGGCACAGGAAGACATCAGTTTTACGAGTGCATCCAAAGAGGCCAGAACTGCTCGAAAGGAAGGGAAAAAGGGGGAAAATAGTTTTTTTTTTTTGAAGTCGAGGAAGGTCCGATGTATGAAGCAGGAATGGCAGATTGAATAAATGTAAGTCTACAATATCATTTCATGACTTAGACTGCGAAAAACTTTATCCGAAACTAAAAACAATACCCACAATTTCTCAGGTTCTACTGGACCGATTTACCTGAAATTTTTAAAGAGAGAGAGAGAGACTTGTCTATGTCTGGAATTAACCCCATCCCAATCCCTTCTATTACTTTTATTAAAATTCGAAACAGTCAAAAAAAGTGGTACAAAAATTGCTTTTTTTCAGGCAGTCGCCATTTTGTGAAAAAAAAATCTTTTCAACTTTTCCATAGTTTCAGACATTGCGACATTATTTTAGATTAATAGTATTTTTTTCTTTTTTGTTTCAGATTGCTAGGAGTGTTGTAATCGTGTGTATGGTTAGGCTTGTTGGAAAAATATCGATACATCGATATATGGATATTATTTTTTCAATGTATGGATATTAATTTGAATTCTACAAGGTGTCATAAACATCCGATAAGAAATAAAAATGATTCTTGTCTAGCACGCGAAGAAGTAAAGACATTTTTTATTTTACTTTTGCTTTCTTCGATTCGTTTTCGCTTCCCGGCAAATAAAGTGCGTGTCGTTTCTCGCTAAACAGTGCATCTAAATAGAAAAAGACACTTGGATGTTAAGAGTAAACATTTGCGTAAAGAAAAATCATCCGAGGGATTTTTATTGCAACAAATCTGAAGCAAAATGAAGTGATTCCCATTGCAAAGTTACTTCAGAAAGGACTTGAACAAGCAAAACCTTTCACCAAACTTGGTGTTGCCGTCCAGAAGAGTTTGCTAAATTTGCTCATGGCCAAACTAGAACCACTAGAGCGACATTTGTATCTTGCTAAAGCAACAATTTTAGACCTTCGGTTTAACCGTATTCTTTTTAACTCCGCACTAGCTGTTTCCACAGCAATAACCTCATTGTCAAAAGAAATACGTTTAAAACATAATCGTCGAGGACAAATTTCACCTGAACTCAGACCAACTTCTTCAATTCTGTCAAACTCTAAAAATTCTCCGCCGTCGTTGTGGTCTGGACATGAAAAAATTATGTTAGATTTTGCTGCAGCTTCAGCAAACTCCAGTTTACTTTCAACCCATGATGATATGCCTAGCGAACTGAAGCAATATCATCTAGACCAGCATATAATACCGAGAAAAGAGAATCCAACAAAATTCTGGTTTGAATTTGCCATTTTACTTCAATCCTTTCTGATATAGCTCTGAAGTATTTGATATCGCCTGCATCCTCTGTTTCCTCAGAGAGAGAAGAAGTCGGCTGACAGCCGAGCATATAAATCAAAGAGTTTTTCTAATGTCTGTATCTGATAAATATTGGTTTAATTAATAAATAAATATTTTTTTTAATGTTTGTTCTTGATCTATTGAAAATGATGTTTATTGATTAGGATTTTTCTAGCAATGTTAGATGATTGAAATTAATAAGGCCAAATAAATAAATTTTTAGAGCACGAATATTCTCTTTTAAATCATACCGATATATCGATATATCGATATTTTTTAATAAAAATATAAAAACCGATATTGATATTTTCAAAAAGTATCGATACGATATATATCGATACTTTATATCATTTCCGACATCCCTAGTATGGTTACTCGGAACCCCCACTTCATCAACTGCTAGTTTTTGAAATTTTCAATTTTTTTTGATTTTTTTCTGTCTTCTTCTTAAATATCTAATAAAAAAATGGGAAATATTTATTACCTTTTTTTATGACGCTTCAAAAATTACATGAAGTAATTCAAATGACAGAGACTCGTTTGATGAGATAAATAATACCGCGAAGATCCCTCGAAAAAAACTCAACTAGAGCAAATTCAAAGGTTGGGAAAGGTTGTAAATTCAAATATTCACACATATGTAAAAAGCAATTATGGACCTATCTCTTTACTTCCTGGGTTAAGTAAAGTTTTTGAAAAAATTATAAAGAAGAGGATAGTATCATTTTTAAATAAATCTAAGTGTCCTATTTTGTTTTTCATTTATATTAATTCCTTGTTTGAACTAAACTTTAAAGCTAATATTACTGCATTCGCTGATGTTGGCTGTTCTTCGAGTTCGTCATTTATATTGTTTAAGAGTCCTAAAAACGTTCTTCAATAGATCAGGATAGCTCAACTGGAGGTTAATTGAAGATTACAATTTGCGTAGAAACTTTTTTGTACCCAATTTTCGCACTACTACATTTCGTAATTTTTACCTAGTTTCATCGTGTCGTCTCTTTAGTAGACTTCCACCTGCAATGGAAGCTTTGATAATTTCTGGAGCGTTTGTAAATTGTTCAAGACAATGGCTTTTGGATCTTAACTTTGCATCATTTCAAAACTTTTTCCCTAACATTCTGATATTATTAATAGAGCATTTTAAGGTTTACCTTCTTTTCTTTCTTCATCTTTTTTTTTTTTTTTTTTTTGAATATTTTCAACTTTTTTTCTTCTTTGGTGTTTTGAATTTTATTCAGTTTTCTTTCAAATTAACTTGAATTTACAGTATCCGTTTTCAATAACAGAACATTTCATTTTATCATTAAGTTCAGTGTTATCGGGCTCTACAATTTTGCAATATAACAGAAGTCTTGCGTCGAAAATATGAGCTTAAGAGAAAACTTCATATCAACCAGGTTCAGCGATGCGTTTAACAGTGACCAAGCTTTAATAAACTACAGGATACGTTGTAAAACTGACTGAGATATCTTTTGCAAAAAGCTGTTCTAATATAACATATTTTTAAATAGTTTAAGTTAATAAGTTCACGGTGAGATTGACATCTTTTACCCTTACAGAAAAGCGGTTTTGAAATTTTTTTGTTTGCCTGCGATATGCACGTAGCTACCTTTAATTCATAAGAGATAAAACAAAATAAATTATGAAATAATAAATGAGAGGGTCCCTTTGCGTGTCACCCGTCCTGATACCCTATTGTAACGCCACGGGTTAAAAATATATTCCGTCAAAAAAAATCTATCTTAAAGCATAATTTGTAATGATAGAAATCAAGGAGCCTTGACTTTGACTTTTTTTTTATAAAACAAAAGCAGTTCTAATAGCGCGTATTTCTATAGGAAGTCTCTCTTATATTCCCTCGCCAACAATCAAGTGCTTTCAGAGTTTTTCTACTGCAGACTTTTCCAAGATCAAGAAGGCTACAGATTGATAAAAGTTGATGGTATTTTATCAACCCAACTAAGGCTTTCGTGAACTAACTCCAGCTAAGTCCACCTCGTTCTGAAACTTCGTCGTACATTGATGAGAAGCAACATTCGGCACAAATAAATATATTAAAAGCTTGGCGGCGAAATTGGTAGAGCGACTACCTTTCAATTGATTCAATTGATAGGTCCCAGGTTCGATTTCTAGAGTGATCTAGTTTTTCGAATCTGGTCCAGTCACCATTTGCCATTGGGATCCTTCTTCCGCGCGCTACACGCATTATAAGAGTATTAATATCCTCTTGAAGAGCGAGACAATAATAAAAAAAAATATATATTTCGGAAAAGCAACTAGGCCATATTTTTGGGCGAAGTTAGCAATATTATATTAAGCGGAAAAAGAGGCGGAAAATAATATTTGTTCGGCCCTCTCGTCGGTCGCTTCGCCTTCGAGGTCTCCACCAATTGCATTAACATCCCTCTTTTTTGAGGTCATAGAAACGTCGATAGACCTAAGCTTACGAATCACCTCGAAATAGATGACAATCGCGGTCTGGTGACTTATCCCATAGAAAAGTGGAAAGAAACAAATTGTGCTAGACATTTTATGGTGTTCGATCGATAAGTTGTTATCTTTCAGCGATGTAGCCAGTTGCGTTCCTCCTCTCAAAGCAATGCCCGTTCCCAAAAAACTCAGTTCCCAATTTCGGACGTACCACGTTATACTCGAGTCATTTCATACAAAAATGTTGAACCAAACTTCCAAAACACAACTATCTAGAATATCAACAAATGTCGAATAAAATTCTGCTTATTAAGTTAAAGCTTAATCAGTTTCATCGATAACATTCTCCGTCAGAATTCGGATTTCACACATGGAGCAATAGAAACCAAAATACATCTGAGTTTCAAATCACTACATAATCCTTCAACTCTTCTGCTGCTTCTCTCTACTACTTGCATTAAAAGAACTTCCTTGTGCACAAAACTACACTAGTTTCTCTCCTGCCGCTCCTTTGATCTTCACGTTATGATAACTCATTTCAATCCTTAAAGAACTGAAGTGTATTATAAAATTATTTGCAAGGATATATGAAGATTTATGAAGCTAGCCAATAGAAAGAAATATACATTCCTTAACTGGTGCATTCGAATTGGACTGCGCATCATTGCCATAAATTTTCACATAAAGGTGACATCAACTATTTATAATCAGTTTCTTCATGTCAATAAACGTCTTCAACTGAACATAAGCGCAGCTAAAAGCTAGGAAAACCCTTTAAAAGGATTTCAGCTGAAATACAATTGTAACTGGATGCACAATCTCGACTGACACAAATCCAGACAGAGCACAGAGTGCCATTTAAAATCGGAAACTGTTCTACTTGAGATTCTTGTTCATCGGATCCGACGGTTTCGATAAAATGAAGTCAACGATGGTGAAATCAAGATCCACCACAACTGTACTCGACGAAGAATAAATGGAGTGGAAAATCGAACAATTTGGCAAATTGACACTTTTCCGCAAAACGACATCCATCCGATGTTGATTTGATGAACTCACGTTCAAGGATGCACTTTCTTTGTGCATCGAGAGTGCTTAAATGTTGTTTTCAACTCGGTGAGAGCAAGACTTTTATTTGCAAAGTTGTTTGTAGATGCAATGCAAAATTCAATTCCTCGAATAAAAACGTGATTTTTTGAAAAATACATTCCCGTAATTGACAGATTATATTTTTTGTATTTAATACCAGGATGAGGAGAATCCGAACGGAGACTATGAAGACTACCATGAAGGCACCAGCCATGTTTTAAACTTTCCATCTGGAAGTTCTTGTAATCGGTTCAATTTTCGAAATTTAAAATTTTGACACTTCTCTACGTTTCGACGTGCAATGAGTCGCAATCCAATGTTTTAAGAAGGACTTCTTTGCGTGTGTGCACCTACGTTCGTGCGGATTTTTTGTCCCACATACCTTAAGATGGAATCAAGCTATCCAATCTATTCGAAGCGTATTCTCGACAATACATTCTTTCAGAGATATTCATATAAAGTTACGTTAACTGAGTCAAATGGTGTCAACACTAATAACAGTTAGTTTGCCTTATAACTAAAAATGCTTTGGTCTGATCTGAAGACTTCTTCAAAGATCTCCCAAAGTTTATTTCTCAATGTTGGACCCTGTTTTGTTTCATTTCATTTCATTAATTTCAAATGTTTATTTCAATTCATATTTGACAATAGATCTAGTCTGTTCAAGTAAAAGGCACGAGTACGATAACTTGGGCGCCAAAAATTGATAACGGTTTTTTGTAGAGGGGTCAAAAACAAGCATTTTTTACTACGGGAGGGTGGGGGGGTCTACCTCGCACCGTTTAGGAGGTAGGGGCAATTTAAAAAAAAATGACTTAAAATGAAAAAAAATAAAAACAACAACAACGGCAACAATTACAATAAAGTACTATATCGGCTTTGAAAGCCAGAAACATGTTCTTTAATCCTGGGTTTGAATTAAATAGTGAACTTTAACAATTTTTGAAAAATTCGCATGCAAACTCAAATTTTTGATAAAAAAAAATCAAAAAAACAAGTTTAGATCAATTTTTTTCAAAATTGTGAAATGAAGTGCTAAATTAGCTTTTTGTAGTCAATGCTTGTATCAATTCTGAATACAACACAAAAAACCGAATGGTTTTATGTCTTATAGTTTTTGAGAAAATTGAAAATTACTATTTAGTAAACTTTAATAATTTTTGAAAAATTCGCATACAAATTCAAATTTTTTATAAAAAAAAATAAAAAAAAAGTTTAGATAAATTTTTTTCAAAATTGTGAAATGAAGTCAGTGCTTGTATCAATTTTAAATAGAACTCAAAAAACCGAATGGTTTTTGCCTTATAGTTTTTGAGAAAATTGAAAATTACTATTTTTGTTTTGTGACATTTAAGTGGTCTTCCTTTAAGGTAACCGAATGAATAAGCGATTAAATGTCCGGCATGCGTCTATATCAATAGTTTTTTTTTTAAATCAACAGTACATGGGTGGCACGCTTCGCGGGTTAAAGGAATTCAACTTTCTTTCCGTAGACAGTCCACGCTCACGCGACTTCGTCGCTCCGCTCAGGGTACCTGCTTTTTGCCTGGCAGGTGCCTATGTCATGAATACTCTTCATCTAATTTGTATGTACTTATGTAATATGGAATGCACTTAATAATGATGCAAAAATATAACCGATCAAACTTTGAAATTTGTACCGTTGGTTTTTTCATGCAAATGTTTACCACAGCTCATTCTGTGTTCAACCTTAGTGCGAATCGAGTGTTATTTTTTGTGAATAAGCAATGGCGACTAAGCATTCTCTAATCCATCCTAAACTAAATAACTTTTCGGTATTTTGTTCGTTCGAGGATTTGGTATCAACCAACGAAAAGAGCATCGCTTTTTTAGATAAAATTGGTCTGATTCTCCTCTGACCTCCTCGTGGTGCATTCTGGATAACGCTAAATGATTTGCTAAACTTTACTAACAAAGATGAACCTATCATTAACATTTATACTAAAAGGATCACCATAAATATCAAAAAAACAAAAAATAGTTTTAGTAGATCTCAATTTTCTCAAAAACTATAAGACATGAAACCATTCGGTTTTTTGTGTTCTATTCAGAATTGATACAAGCATTGACTATAAAAAGCAAATTTAGCACTTCATTTCACAATTTTGAAAAAAAATTGATCTAAACTTGTTTTTTTGATTTTTTTTTATCAAAAATAAGAGTTTGCATGCGAATTTTTCAAAAATTGTTAAAGTTCACTATTTAATTTAAACCCAGGATTAAAGAACATATTTCTGGCTTTCAAAGCCGTTATAGTACTTTATTGTAAGTGTTGCCGTTGTTGTTGTTTTTATTTTTTTTTCATTTTAAGTAATTTTTTTTTTAATTGCCCCTACCTCCTAAACGGTGCGAGATAGACCCCCCCCCCCTGCCGTAGTAAAAAACGCTTGTTTTTGACCCCTCTACAAGAAATCGTTATCAATTTTTGGCGCCCAAGTTATCGTACTCTCCCCAAGCAAAAAGTTATATTTGGAAATTACATCAAATGGCATTACCAGGTTTATACTTAAAATTCAATCAAATTCAATCAAAACTCCAATGCTCACAACATAAAAGCCCTGAGTTGTAGGATTGAAATCAGTATAAGGGTTATGAATTGAATTTGTGCAAAATTTATAAAAATATTTTTACATAAATAACTAAAGCTAATACACTTTCGATAAATATTTCAAGGATAAATTTAATTTCAAATAATTCTCAGCCAAATACCAAGAAAAGTATCCTTTCTTAAAGTAAAATTCGTCGTTCTATTGAGTTGAAACCATTTCATATTTTCAAATACCCCTTTCTCTTTATCTGGATCCAGGCCCCAACGGTCAAGCTTGGGACAATAAAATATGAATGTGAATCCTTAAGTTTATGAGGAGAATAAGATAACAATGGAGTCATCGCCATGCATCACTGGTTGGACAACACAGCCGAACGTAAACTTTGTTTTTTAAGTATAAAAACTTCAAATTTCCACTCGTCCATATACAAAGCATAGAAAGATAGCAAAATGGCAAAGTTTACAAAAACAAGAATAAAATTGTATAACATTAAAAAAAAGTGTGGTAAGAAACTTCATAGCAACCGAAGATTACATTATTTCACCACTGTTGTGGTTTCTTGTCACAGACCATAACCAAGTGTTCGTTTTGCAAAAACACATAAAGATAGTTCTGCAATCGGATGGCTAAAATATTTTGAACCCTGATAAATTGCTAAACAATCTATCGAAATCGGCACTGGAAGAATTTTTAAAGTCCGCAAACAAAACCCGACTTGGTTCCCCTTTAAGCCAGAACTGTAAATATTACCCAGAAAGAAAAAGTGTTCAACGTTTTCCTCAGGTCGAAAGAAAGCTATGTGCCTTTGAACCATTCTGCTCTTTATCATGTAGAATAATGGTTGAAAACAGGTCTAAGTTGATCAGAGAAATATGTAAATGATCTGCCAGATTCAGCCAGGTCTTTGTTGATTTTGAAAGTAGTTTTCCAAAGGACTTTACTTCCCAAAAACCATTCCCTTCTTCAAAGAATATGAGAAGTTTGTGAAGAAACCCTTTATAAAGGCACTTTTTTCAAACATCTATTTTGCTATCAAATTTTGAATTTAAGAATGAGCTGTTTTCCATTCGACATCATAATGTTAATTTCAACGAATTTTGGGACATCATTGGTAGACAAACTTATCTTCTTGACTTCCACAGCATCGGATCTTGGCAAATCATCCTAAGATTATGTGAGCTCGTCAGCATTTTCAGTGTCTTTGACACCGAAGTGAGTGGAACTCAGCATGGTTTGAGGTGTTATTTTATTTGTCGATAGCTCTAGACCATATTAATTTGCCTGTACTAGAACCTCCGTCTATGCTACAGGACTCTGAAAGTTGTAAGATCCCCCTAACGGTTATTGCTAACTTTGTGTCTTTTTCTGCCATGAGCAGCTAGACGAAGAGGGATGCTATGATGATGATAAACACATTTGTGTAAGCCCATTACAAAAGTTTAAGCGCGTGTTTCTCGAAACCCGTTTTTAAAAATGGCTGACATTCTCCTTACAGCTGTTATTAATATATCGACCTGAAATTTTGAGAGCATGCTCAGAAAATATGTCTGCACGGAATAACGGATAACGTTTTTTCGATAGATACATTTTTGCATTTATTATTTAATTGCCGTCTTTTGCCGAAAAGTGTACTTAACGAAAAACCCATCCGTCTTTCCATGAACAAAGGGTCACAGATCCATAATATGCTTTGTATTTGTGTTTCAGATCAACAAAGAGGGGGCATTGATGTCAGCCTTTTGCTTCCCGCGATTAGAGGACCTGTCTCCGCGGAGGTGCAATGGCCGCCATTTTGGTTCTTTAAAAAAAAAAAATTCTCTACATCATGAACAAAATTAAGAAAAAACCGCACTCAAAAAACTTTACCTGAAATATGGAAATCTAAGGACAAAGTCTCCCTTAAAAAAACATCAAACCATTCCAAAGTTCAGTGTGGATTGTGCAAAACTGGGGTGCTCATAGTCCATCTGGTCAGCTTATAAATTGATTTGTATACTCTTACGGACAATATTCACCCAACAGGAGCTCGTACTCTTCTTAGTGAAGAAAAAACAGCACTTGGGTAATTGATTTGTATACTCTTACGGACAATATTCACCCAACAGGAGCTCGTACTCTTCTTAGTGAAGAAAAAATAGCACTTGGGTAATGAGTTTATCAGCGGACTTAAATTTATAGATTCGACGCCGTTCTCTGTAATTCGGCCTCTGCCTCTCTATGACCTACATCAGATCATACTAAAAGACATCAACTCAACTAAAGCTGAACCGAATTTTTACCGTAAAGTCTTCTTTGATGATGAAACTCAAACCTTCAAACCTTAAAAGTCTCTGTCTGGTGGGTCAAACCATCATTTTATTGGGAGACAAATTTATTTGACTTTGAGTCAACTAAACTACTCTCACGATTTTTTGAGCCTCACAGATGGTGTGGACGATTTTCGGCCGAAATTATAAGCGACGATACTTCAGCATTTAAATTAAAACGACAATGTTAACAAATAACATTTGGGCTTCTGGAGCAATGAGAATCCATATCCATTACATCTACTCACAGACACTGCATGGTGCGCCTCCTACGCCGTGGATATCATCGGTCCTCATCTTTTCGAGGACGCCGTACAACAAATGTCTTGTTTGGCAACTTGCGCTATCCGGCAAGTTCGCTCGATTTGACAGTTTCTAGCTTAGTTGTTTGGTTTTCCTTTGAAGATTGAAAATGCGGTAAAACGTGCCCAAATGGTCATCAGTCCTGGCGCTGTGCAATTAATCGATGTTCTCTTTGAAAACTAAAGGAATAAACTCTGCGGTCCAGCTCACCATCAAGAAGAAAAACAAAGAAATCGCGTGGTTTAGTTTAAAAGACACAGCAAAATAACATCAGGTGAGTGTTTTTGGGCCACTCCGTGAGTTCCAAGATTGAGTCAACGAAGAGTATTGCAGCAAATATAGATTGAGTGGCCATGGAAAAATTAAAAATACAAGCATTAAAGCCAACTAAAGTTTTGTTGAAGATCTCCAAAGCTTTCCATCTTTTGTTTTAATTTTTGCCCTTGGTCCCTCCTTCATTTGAATTGGTTATACAATCTAGAGTATAATCTTTCTGGGTGTATGAATAAGCTTTTAGCAAATTTACCTTAAGCCTGCCAACAAAAATTGATTTTATGTCAAAACTTATGTCACTGCTGGCAATATTATCCGAATCCAGGTGGACCAACTCAACATAATGAAAAAAGTTTAACAAAGATTGCTTTGAGAATTCGCTGACCCGCCCTAATCTCTGACAAGTTTTTCTGCCTAGAATATCAATGAGTGACCAACGAAACCTCGAAAACAAGCGGTCCCTTCAATTATTCCAAATCCAGAAACCCCATCAATTCCATCCCTTCGATACAAAGCCGCTTTATGCGGTTGGGTGGGATTTAAGGGCGTAACAATTGCCAACAATTTTTATTCTCTTTTTTGATGGAATATTTACCAAGAAGCATGTCGTGGATAATCATGCTAATTTTTTATTTTTTTTTTTGCTCCGCTGGTTTTATTGTGTACAACGAGGACGAATGAAGGATGATGTCCTTTAAATGTCAATTGTTTGGCATCTGAGAAAGGGTAAAATCCAGTTGAAAGGACTTTGAACGCACGTTTATCCATTGTCACGCAAAGAGTGAAGTAATTTTGATTTTAGGCTATTGGAAGGATACACGCATAACAATTGCGAATGTTAAGTGTCCTCGTTTTCGATGTCACGAACGATTTATTAGCTCGTGTAAAACAGATTCATTTTTTATCGACTGATAAATATGGTTTTATTGGAAAGAAAAAAGGAAGGAAGCGGGGTGGATAAAAAGAGTCATAAAATGTTATCTTTTAAAGGGTAAGTGTCAAATGTACTTAACAAGGTTCGTTAATACATATATGAGGAATGTCAGTTGAATTTTAAAATTCAAAAATTTTGAAATACGCAACAGCTAAGGAACTACTATGAGGGTTTTGAATAAGTACCCCCAATATATCAGAGGAACTCAGTAGTCGTACATTGAGTAGGTTGATTACGGAATAATTTGGAGCTTCTCCAATTCTCCTCGGTAGCCTTCCATTGCAGCAGAATCAACGTTGCCTTCGGAGCTTTATCAAGTTGATACCGACGACTTAATCATTATGCTGTTGGTTGCTCTTAATTGGGTTTTGCAAAATTGTCGCGTTTCTTCTTTATCGAACGCCTAACCACCTTGGGATGGAAAAAAATCTTCGTCCTTCTGCCGATGATTATTCCGACCAGCTGAAGAAAGATCATCCGCTGTGCTCGGTCGCGGAAAATAGTTTTTTCGAAGTCGAGAAAGGTTCGATGTAGGAAGCAGGAATGGCAGATTGAATAAATAAAAGTCTACAATATCATTTCATGACTAGTTTGTGAAAAACTTAACGTGAAAGTTTATACGCGTTTTTCTCGAAACTGTCTTTTTCAAAACAATACCCCCAATTTCTCAGGTTCTACTGGACCAATTTACCTGAAATTCTTAGAAAGTCTTGTTTATAGACTTGTCTGTGTCTGGAACTATCCCCATCTCCAAATTTCTATTACTTTTTTTTATATTCGAAACAGTCAAAAATAGTGGTCCAAAATTGTTTTTTTTTCCAGGCAGTCGCCATTTTGTGAAAAAAAATCTTTCCAACTTTTCCATAGTTCCAGACATTGCGACAGAATTCTAGATTAATAATCTTTTTTTTGGTTTCAGATTGCTAGGAGGGTTGAAACGTGGGTATGGTTACGCGCCAATTTTTTGAGACCCCCACTTCATCAACTGCTAATTTTTGAAATTTTTAACTTTTTTATTTTTTTCTTTGTTCTTGTTATATTAATAAATAACTAATAAAAAAATATTAATTGCCTTTTTTTTATGACACTTCAAAAATTACATAAAATTCATGCCTCTAGACTAGAATACCCCCTTAAAGTGGCCTTTGGTGTACCTGACTAGGCGTAGGGCACATCCTCCAGTTTAAGTCGTAAGTACACTTTATAACTGTTAGCCGGATGAGATCATCCTTGCATTAAAGAAATCTAGGGTTATCATTCATGCGACCTCGAATACCATGCCATTCCAATGAAGTTGAAGCTCTCAAAAAATCTAACAAGATTGTGAAAATTGCAAAATCTTTTCACATAAAGCTCTCTTAAAAATTATTTTTTGGGCTTCCCTGTATAAAAAAAAAATGTATGACACATAGACGGAATATAGCCAGACTGATGATGGATGGAATAGATGGAAACCCATCTACCTAGCTCCTATTACTAAATGAACCAGATTAATGCATCGGCGATGATCAAAAAGTATCAAGTTTGACGGGCCGTTGATTTTTTCGAAGCCTAAAAATCGTCCTTACTTTAATATTTAACCACTAAAATTGTACTACTTTGAAAAAAATCTTTCAGAAGATGACAGCAGTGTTCTGCTGATTGCGGAGTGATGGCATTTGTCTATTTAATAAAACACACTTGCAACTATACGTCTTGTCTTATGAATTAAGTGCTGTGAATTGGACGAATGAAAAATAACTTGAAAAAATATTTTTTTAACACTATTCAGGCTTAAAATAAATAATTATACTTTTTATTTGTTTCCTTATTATTCTACTAGCTCTGTACAAATTTTTTATGTGGGTACACCAAGTCCTTTAAGAGCCAATAAATTATTAATCCAGCATCATAGAAAATCTTGGTACTTTTTCGTGGTTTATTATTGGTTAACTTAAAAAGAACTTCCTGATGGGAAGTTAAACACATGCACACATCTTTCGGCTGGACGAAAATTGTCTCATTTTAAGAACTTGATTTATTTATTCAGATCGAAGATGGTAAAAGTCTAGAGACCCTTCCAAATCAAGGTCACAAATTATTTTGTTTATTATCAAAGTTAAATCCCTTCTCGATCAAAAATATCAAATCCAAGAATCAAAGAGAATCATTTTCATTCAAAACACGCCTCAAGCTATTGGAAAAGTTATTATCTTTGGTAAATAAAAAAAATTGTAAACACACCAATTGCGTCCTTAAGTAGGCTTATCGCTTATCTTACCTTTGTTTGCGCCAACTGCCTACCGAGTCATGTTTTCGCCTCCGAAAGCCAGCTCTTCGTTCGATTCCAACCGCCGAGAGTCTTGTTATTTTCGGATTCTGCTGCTGAATCAATGTGGCTGTATCCATTCGAAATCATATCAGCATAACAAGGACACTTTGCCCAGAAACGGAAAAAAATAATAACGATTTTTTTCTTTTTTTTTGTAATTCAACCGCGGTAGATTTATTTATTTTAAAAATTCCACGTCCTTTCATTAAGTCTTTCCGTTTTTATTTTTTAAATTTATTTCTCCATTAACCGCACTTAATTAATTGATTTTTATTTTAAACATTCAATTTTCTCTTTGTAATTATTTCATAGAAATAAAACAAATAAATAAATAAAAATACACTTTTAATTGGGCTGCTGCATTGAGTTGAGTTGTGAATTATGAGGTTTTTCCCAGATCCACTTTGATGGACTGCGGGTTCATTATGTTTACCACACTCAGAATGCCATTATGCGTGGACGTGCTCTGATTACTACGCGTTCCTTTATCCAAATACTTTGATACTGGATACCGGATACTGAATCAGATAAAAGCTTAATGGGTAATTTAACTTAATCATAGTGTAATTAGGGGTGCACAGTCAATAAAGCACTGGAGTAAGGTGAATAACGCAATCCACTGCGATTCAGTAGCAATTAAGGTTATCATAAAAGAAGATTGCACCGATCTTCCCATCTTAAAATAAGAGGGCGAGCTTTGGCGAGTTCAAGGGAGGCGCAATAAATGAACTCTTCGGGTTAAGCATTTATTTCCCGTGGCGCCCGTTTGGAACTGCTCAGTTCCAAGTTGTAAGGCAACATTAAGAGGGTTCATTAAAGTGACAAGTCGATAGCACCAAAGTCTTGAAATAATTTTTTCTGTCAGCCCAAACTGATTTCGCTGATGAAGTGCCATTAGATTCGAGTACACAAGTGACAAAAGTGTGACAGATGATAATTTTGTTCGCAACTTGTGCACATCTACTTTGATTTTGTGATTAATGGGATTGAAACTGAGTCCTTCAGATATCTTTTTTTGTTTTTGTAATGAAACTTGGTTTAAATGAATGATTAATGATAATGTTATTAATTACTGCAGGCTTGCATACCACAAGTAAGCCGAAATACTCCTTAATTAAAAACATTGTTATTAAATTTTTTTAATGAATTAAAAGATACCCTTAGAACTGTTCGTGTTGCTGGTGCAAGCTTTCGTCTTGTCATCGTAATGAGTGAAAAATATTGAGTTTACTAACATCCCCGATTTAAGTTCAAATAGCTTTGTGAAGCCCTGATGGGTTTAGACTCTAAGGAGGTTCCTCTCAGTAAGAGGGCTGATATAATTGTTCCCTTAATCGGGAAAAGTTGTGAACTTGATACTCAAAAAATAATTGCTTAAGCAGAGGAGCCTCATTCATTCATAAAAGACCCAGTTTTAAAACTTCAATGTTCAGGGGCAAGGCAAAAGCGACTTAACGTTTCCAGTTATAACGTAATGACATTTGACTACTTGATTTTATATTAACCATTTGAAAGGATTAAAGGGCTGCAAGTCAAACGATTGCAAATGTTTAGCTTCCTGCATTCTTTGAAGTCTTTTGAAGTCACTTGTTATATATTTTCGATTGCATTTAAATATGTTAAAACCTTTTCATTGTTGTCAAGTCTTTGGTCGGTCTTGAAGTCTTATGAAAACGTTGCGAGCTTTTGACTGCTTTGAATAGTGTTTTAATTGCGTTAATTAATTTCAAGTTCTTTGAAACTTGTTGAAAGAAGGCTTCATTCAATTTATTTAATTCTTCTTTGATTCATTTTCAATTCACGGGGCAATTTGAGAAAAAAGTACACAGTTCTGCTATCTGTACTAAAAATGTTTCTTTCCGTCGTACAGGGGTATGTTGATCATTTTTCGCGTTAGTTTAATTCATTCGCAGGCTAAGAAACATTTTCGAAAGGCGTAATGATCGGGGCCTTAACAGTTTAAGAATGTACATCAAACTTGTATACGCTAGAGAACGGGCATTACCGCCATCTCAGAGATGCAATGGAATGTGCTGAACAGTGATCACGAAATGTAACCAGGGTGCACTTGAATGTGGTTTTCGCATCAGACAGACTTAGACAAGAAGCCTTAAACTTTACGCATGCAAGCAGACGTGTGAATAAATTTTCAAACATCGTCAGTCAGTATTCGAATAAGCACTTCAAGAAACCCAAAAACCATCATGAAGGTATTAAACACAGTTGGACTCCAGTTGTAAAATACCGCCAAGCTTTTATTGAAACTCTATTTAATTCATTTGTGTTTTTGTTGCTTTAAAATGTTTCATCAACCAACCAAGATTATCAAACAAAAAAAAAACCAGACCATTTTTCATGACAAATCTCATACTCAATTTATCTCATTCGGAGACAAAAGGATACAACTCGTCCTCCAAGAGAAATTGTACCTCATCACATTTCTAACAATTTATAAAGTGACAATAAACCCCTTTATCTTATTTATGGCAATATAAAACACTTGCCACATTCTACTCCGTAACCTCATCCTTCGAATGTTTTATGAATGCTGTGCTACTGAAAAACACACAAATCACATCCTTTATCTCGGTGAGAGATTTTAATTGAAACCTAGTGAACCAAGTACTCAGGAAAAACTATATCAAAGAGTATCTAATCCAGAGGACAGATGAGAAAGAAGCTTCCAAATAAATGGTATTGTGGTACAAACTTGTGGGGATAATAAGTCATCGTTGTCCATGGGGAGTTTACGATTTGAAAACAGAGGGTACAAAAGTTATACAATTTTTGATAAATTTTTTAAGTTAAAGATAAACGTCCAATAAAATAATAGTATGCATATGTATTTGTTTTTTTTTAAAAAACTGCTCCAAAATGTGGCAGAGACTTGTTTGTCATGTGGGCTCAATGCAATGCAATATTGTAGTTGTGCGCGGTAAGGATCTTAACAGCTGACAATAAGTCGAACAAGCCTGAAAAGGATTTTTCGCAAGGATCACAAGTAAAAACGATGAAAACACGAACATAATCAGACAATAATCAGGATTTGAGAACTTAGCTGTTGACTCCGACCCTCAATTTTAAGGACGCTGGTAGAAGTGGAGTTTTACCAAAAAAGAGCGTGAAACTTGTTCACTTTTCCGTCGAAGGAAGTTGTCAGAATCCTAAGCACGAACCATTGAACCACAGTTTATTAAAATTAAATGAAGAAAAAGCTTTGTTAAATAATTTTCCACCTCTTAATCGAAAATTATTCCGTAGCGCTCTGGAACAAATACAAATAATAGTTGTGGGGGTAAATTTTAATTACAGATGAAATAAATTCAGCCAATCATTAGGAGAGCATGCCTTTCAATTGGATAAATTTATTGCTCAAGTCACCATTTTCCGTTCAAGTAAACGATGCCAGTAAAAATGAGAGACCCGCGATAGCAGTCGGACTAAGTGGGTGTGTGAAGATGATATCATTGGCATAACACTGAAAGCAGAGTAATAAACCAATGTTAACTAATAGTGAATAAAATACTGCGAATCGAACGAATGAAAATAAGACTTTATCTAATTCTCCATGGTATGGAAAAGCAAAATACACCTGAGTTTAACACCACTATATACTCTCTCAATACTTTTCTTTATATAATCAGGGTGGTCGTAATCACTTAGAGCTAGGGACCTTGTTCTCGTAAGACTGGTTCAATTAGTTTCTCATGTTTAAGGTTTCGCCGGCTTGTCAACTGCCACTGTCCTTATGTTTCGGCAAGTTGTATTTTGTTGCGTTTATGCATTAAAAGTCAATTTTTCGAAATATAGTAATCCTTGCAACCGCAACTCAAATCGCAAGTCAACTCAATGTTTTCTTAAGTCAAAAGTTTAGCCACGTGTACGATAAAGTGGGATGCATCGTAACCATCCAACTACAAAATGAGCATTGCTCAAGAGCGTAAACTTTAACACAAAATAACATGAAAACTACAAATTCGTAGAAACTTTATCCCTAATTGAAGTCGTGCTCCCCACAACTGCATCCGCCTAACTCTAGCTTTATCCGGAAACGAAATTCTTTTATCACGTCTTATCCCATTGAAACTTTTTCCATAGGAAGACCACTGTAATTTAAGATTTCTCTTAAAGGAATTACTTTAAAACTCCAGCAACAGTTGCAACCGAAAAGTATCTCTACAGATAATATGAATCAGGATACTCGCACAGGTGTGTCTATTTTAAAAGTTTTCCTGCAAACTTCACTTCAATCGCTGCTCCTTCTTTTTCTAATAAACCAACTACAGAGATTCAAAAGTACTTTGCGGATCAAAATCACAGCGCGACATTGCTTTTGAAATTTATTCGGAATTAAGTTTCAAAAAACAAAAATAATTGGCGCCCGACTGAGGGCACATAGCACATTTTTGCGTCAACTTTAACGGTCGCAATTGTCATTGAAAAGCGCCGTCATTACGAAATATCCGCCACCCATCTGGGAGTGGCGGTTCTGTTCGGGGCGGTTATAGGTCCCGTTAATGATTATGATGATGATGTTGATAGCCTGGCTGAACAGTTATTTTCCATAAGGCTCTCTAGGCGAGATAATGTGAGTTTTTATTCGTGGAGGTTGGACCCGGTAGTTTACGACTGCGGTTGTAATTAGCCGACTTGAAGTGCCGAACTTTGGTGACAGCACAAAGAGGTCAATAGGTGTTGGTGGTGTTGTGAAATACTTAATGAACGACACGAAAATGTAATTCGGATAGAGTAATTGCAGGTGCTAATTGGAGGTAGGGAACAGGTAATTCTTGACACTTAGCGAAGGGTAGGTGTTTCTGGATTTGTTGGTAATTCATGGCAATCATTGAAGGAGTGCTCATTAGGCAGTGCTACGATTATTTAGGGGTACTTGTGACTTATGAAATTGGCTTTAATTGCCTTCGCGTATAAGTGATTAAAGGTGTGGGTAATTGTTTGGTGCTGGCAACTATTTATCATTTATGCATTTTATTTAGCAGGAGGTAGATGATGTATTAACACCGAGCTGGTAGTATTGTAGATAATAGTCTTTTTTATTGTCAATAAAGTTCCTTTCAAGTGCAAAAGTTTGTGTTTTTAAGATAATATTCAGTTGTCCTTGTGCTTTTCCGCTGTGGTAATGGTGATACAATTTTTCTTGGCCTACAATATTAATTTGACCGATTCTGACATTAAGAGTTGCATAAGCATCTTTTGCTTTGCACTGACTTTTATGAAGACTCCAACACAGAATCTTAAAAACTTAGAATTATTCCCTGTCATCCAGCTGCCATTCGCTCCAAAAAAACACGCATCAAAAAAGCTTGATCCTTTCAACAAGTTGTGCACTGAGTGTTGTTTCTCCTTCTCTCATCCCATTCCCTGGATGGAGTAATTCTCGACGATGACATGTCACTTTTAAGTTCATAGTTTTGTCGAGACCCTTCTTAACCATTATGAATAATAAATAAGGTTATTCTTTATTGCTCAAGAATTTAATGAAAGCACAATATTCGATTTTCAGCTTATCATTAAAATGACTCGCTAGTTAGGGGTTGAAAAAGAACTGGCCAGGTTTTGGTGGACTTGGCGTACGAGTATAAATTCGCTTTTTGAAAAATGCTTTCAGTGAATCGAGAATTTTTAAGAATTGTAGCACTCAATCGGCTCGACCCATTCACGCTGCCATCGATGTGGACTTGAAGCTAGCGGTTAGAATTATCGTTACACTAGCGTATTCTAGTGTATGCTTATCTGGATTTAAGCTGTCCCTACGCGTAGCTTCGGATTGAAGATAAATGAGAGTTTCGAGTATTCTCAATTGTAGACTTTTAGGTTAAGCACATCAGAACGGTGATACCTGAAGTTGTACTTCAATCCTCGACAGAACTGAGTACGATTTTTCCAGTTGCCCAAACAACGTTGCCGGCCCTTGAGGAATAACTTCTTGTTGTGGCGCATCTGGTAGCAGGGAATAAAAAAATTCCTTTGGTTGGAGCGCCATTGTGCACTCTCACGATCCAGGCGATCCAGAATAGTCGATAGATTGCCACACAGTTTTTAAAGAATAACAAGCAGCGTTTGGGTTCATAATTTGTTCATTCCAGACAGTACCATATCCATTGCTTCAGTTTCTAGGACTTGTGGGTGTTGCCATTGTACCAATGGTTTTCCAACAGTGACTTGACAGCTTTGAACTTGTTTTGTGAACGCACCCTTTCACTAATCATCGAACTGTCATTGTCAATTTATTCAGTAAACTCAACATTTTCATCATGGTAAAGTACACGAGCGAGCAACGTCTGCAAATTGTAAAAATTTTCTACCGAAATTCGTAGTCGGTGACCGCAACTTTAACAGCGTTTACTCCAATTTTCGGTCGAAATTCTGGCCTCATTAGACAGGCAATAAAAAGTTTAGTGCAAAAATTTGAGACTATGTATTCGTTGTGTGATGTTGCTGTCGAAGAGGCGAAAATATCGCTGCCGTTAAAACGTCCATAGCAAACGATCCAAATCAGTCAATTCCACGGCTTTCTAAAGAATTGGGCATCGCTTTTGAGCAACGATCGTCACGTGAATGGTCAGCGTTATCGCGCCATGATTTCCGATTAATTTTAGCCCCAATTGGAAGATATGTACTTCGACGACATGTGGTTTCAATAGGAGGGTGCCAAAGAGCACACCTTTCAATCGATTTATCGAAGAGTAAGTTTGATGCCGTATCTTAAGAAATGGGCCGCCTCGCTCGTGCGATTTAACGCCTCTAGATTATTTACTTTGGGGCTACGTTAAGTTATTGGATTATGCCAACAAGCCGACGACGTTGAAAGAGCTCAGAGCCAACATTGCACGCGAAATAGCGGCCGTTTTGACCAAAATATGTGGCCGAGTGATCGAAAATTGGTTTCAACGAACCGACCGCTGCAAATGCTGTCGCGGTGGCCATATGAACGAAGTCAAATTCCGTTAATAAATAAATTCCATTCATAAATGTTTCGATTGTTCTTCAAGCTGATAAAAAAGTTCTTGAAGTATCTCAAATGTTTTGCGTTTTATTTAAAAAAAAGGTGACAAGTCCTTATTGGAAAAAACTTTAATTACTTATTGCTTAAGACGATCGAATGTATTAATGTTCATAAATCCGATATGTTCCGAAAAATCATCAGAAGACAAATTGTCAGAGTCCTGCAAGAATTCCTTTTGAATGTTGTAAGATCCAAACAGTATATTGAAATAGAATTTTGACTGAAATTTTAATCATAAAAGTGTTCTTAATAGTGATCCTTTATGACGCCTTGTTTTAAAAATAAATTTTAACTCAATGTCCCTTATCCCTAGTTGGGTGTCAATTATATGACGTCTCTGATGATGATAATGATACTTTGAATCTCGGTATATCTAGTAAGGATTATAGCTAACTCGTCTCAAGAAACTGAATTCAGTTCAATGTCAAGGCAGGAGCAAATTTACCATACGATTAAATTCATATGAATGTTTCCCTAATTCTCTTCAACAACCGCAAGCAACTGGGGGACCCTTGGGAAATCTTTTTTATTTCAAATCCTCTTTTTATAGCACGCAGTTAAATACTCGCCAACCACATGTGATTTGGATCGTGTAACTGGTTAAGAAGCCCTTCTCCATGTAGGAATATTTATAATCTTCGTACGTGAAGACGTCCTTTTTGCCATTGAAATCTTAATCGAAATCTTAAAACCAAAAGGACTCTCATAAGTGGTTCACTTTGTATTCCAATCATTCTCTCGACAGACACACCAAAAGGATAAAAGGAAAAGATCCAGGAAATACGTTCAAGGAAAACAACAAAAAAAAAGAACCATGCGCGTCTTAGTTTTTATTAACAAAAGCTCACGTGAAAGTGTAGTATAAAAATTTAAAAAAAAAATGCTCTCTCAGAAATAAACTTCATCCAAATCCAGGTATGTCAGAATTTTCAACATGAAAATTTCCCGTCATTTTCAATATGACTCTTACTTTCCGCACCCTCGAATAAGGTTATCTACTGCTTCCTAATGAGTTCTAAATATTTCCAGCACGTACTCGGTACCACAAAAAAATCTAAATGAAAATGAAGGCAAAACCGAAAAGCGACGAGAGTTCATTAAAATACACAAGCGAACCTCATCGGCATAGCTTACGTAGAGTACTCAAAGCAAAACCCAATACTCCTTTAGCGTGTAATTTCGATTTAATTAGAAAATCCGCTCGTTTTGGAAAGCAGCCACCCTTATGTCCGGCAACCGCAAAGCCGCCCTCGGCTATAAGCAAAAGAAATCAATTTGCTTAATGAATTGGAAGAACCTCCATAAATCAGCCTCCAGCTTGATTTTCGATTGAAAATCACAAGAAAAAAAGAAACCAAAAAGTATCTCGAACCCAATCAACACCTTTCTCCCACGATAATACGAACAAAACAAAAAAAAAAAACAAAAAAAAACAGGCGGGAATAAAAATAAGAAGTCTCGCGAACAAAGGTAAACAATAATGTAATTTTCCAAAACATGAACAAACAATAATCGAATTATTGTTAACTCTGGACTGGCTTCTGGTCTTTTTCCACCTGGACTCTCCTCATTGACTTTGCAAAGTAAGAAAAGTATCTGCCAGTTTGCATCCACCAGGAGACCATTCTCCTTAGGCACAGTTTCGAATTCTACTGTTTATGTTGGCCTGTTTGCCTGCCTCTCCTCGACTTCAACTTTGTATCTTGTATCTGATGTTGTTTATTTTCATTTTGAACTGTTTATTGGGATTCGATTGGGAAAACACCTGGCGGCTCATTGGTGTTGAACCTGCCTCAACTGGAAGTATGTGGACGTAGAATGTGCGTATGAGGAGACTCTTCAGAAATAGATTCGCAATCATTGGTTTGCACTATGGCGGCTGTTGTGTGAGGAGCCAGATGGTATCCAACGGCACGTGTTCGAGTCCTTGAAAAAGTATTGAACCTAGGCAAAGTGAATGAAATAGCAATTTTCTGACGAGGCGAGGGTGGCAACCAGATGGAACACCGAATAAGATGCTCGTATCAATATTTGTTTCCTTTTTATTGAGTGCTCACCTGGCACGGACGTTAAAAACATAAGAAAAGTAACAGCAAGTTGAGGGCATAACTTCCGAGTATAAAAGGTACAAAGGTTGATGTATTGATCAAGATAGCAACTCTTGAAAATTATGAGTTATATTGTGTGAAGTTTATGGAGAAGCTTGGGGGTAATGATGTCCTTATCGTAAAAGCTGATGAAATTCTGATTTTGTTACTTTGAGAAATTGTCAAAATTATTGTTCAAAATGTTTTGATTATTAAATTTCAATGGAATTGAATGGAAATCAGGCGCGACAGATTTGGCGGAAAGCTGCTTATATTCAAATATTTGAAGGGACGTAAGAGCTACAAATTCTATAGAACAATTTCTGTTCAAACGGGAAAGCTACTGGAATCCCGGCCGAGTTCAAACGAATCCCCTAAAAGACGTGCTTGTCAGTAAAAAATCTTCCTATCGAAGGGACAAATGACGAATAAAATACTGCGAACTTAGCGAATGCAAATAAGTCGAAAGCAAGAGGTCAAATCTTGGTTTCAAACCACGTCAAGAGCTTTCCATTGTTCCCCTTATTTGTCTTTAAAATCACACTGCGAGCCAGTCAATCATTTTAAAACAATATTAAATGTGCCTACAAAAATGACAAGAGTGCACTTTCAGATTTTGGAAGCAGCTGGATAATCGGAGCGCTGATAAGTTCAATCATTGGATTCAAATAATTCATTTCCAAATAAATTTAATCTTTACATAAAGGAACGCCATAGGAATGCGTCGTTTTAGCTTTCTTGTTCAAGCTGTCGCGTAAGCAAACTTGATTGTCATACTTTTGTAGACGGGTGTCTCAAGGAACTCGAGGCTTAAAGTTGTTCACAGTGTACATCCGAACGAAAACAAACTGATGATGTTTAAACCAAGTCCAAGTCATCCCGGATCCAAAGTTCAATTAGAACTTCGAATGCCGAAATGAAATGGTGTGTGTAGGCGGCCTTAGTTAGACTGCAGTCAGAGACTAAGAATATTAGTTGCTTTACGGTCAACGGCCACATCCAAAGCGAAAGGTTGCTAACGAGCCAAAGCAGAACAAAACTTAGCAATAAAAATGGAACGATGTTCAAATCTAGTTTTTCGAAGCTGGTCCAGGCACCATTTGCTAATCAGTTAATGGCACTATCACTGGATTGGTCGACCAGCGATAGGAGTCTGAATAATGAGTGGCGTTGTTGTAGTGGTTATTGTATAGGCTTAATACCTAATTCGTGTTTTCAAGATAGTTGTTTGAGTAGATGGTGTGTAGATGGCACTGCTTTGAAGGCATACCACTGACAGCGGGGTGTTTAGCTAAATCTTCCAAACTTTCAAAGTTCATATATCAAAACTAATGTCAAATAAAATCCTGCGAATTAGGTGAAAGCTAATATGTCGATATAAAAATCCTCCGTCCCGTTTTTGACTCCACACACGGAAGTGAGTTGAAATCAAATACACCAGAGTTTCTCAAACCATAACAGAATCTTTCATTCATCTCCTAATTCTTCCGCTTGTTATGTGCTACACGCATTATAAGAGTATTAATATCCCCTTGAAGAGCGAGCAAATAATTAAAAAAAAACCGACAAATAATAAAAAGAGAGCCCAGAGCTCTAAAGAGCTTTCCGTATCTTTAGACTGCGTTCATTTAGAAGCCTGCAGCTATAAGAGGCCGCAATCATAAGAATTTGATATAAATTCAAATCCCTCCATTTGCTCCTGGGCCAAAAAGGTGTTGACCGACAGAAGGACAACGAAGTTATCCTATAAGGGTTCCGTTTTTCATTCCACGGTACAGAGCCCTAAAACGAAAAAAAAGAAAAAACAAATTCTCGAAGGAAAAATAATATACGCTGCAAAAAAATCATCTTGACCGTTCTGTAAGGAGACGATGATTGGATTATCTGCAAGACAGCAGAGTGATTAAAGGAACAAGGAACATCTGTACAAAGATGTGGATTTAGTATCCGTGACAATGGTTAGGCTCCTTTGAGCAAATTGGCAACAACGATCCAGTTAAGATCCTCTTCAAATTCCGGAGTCACCAAGCTCACAAAAAAAAAAACAAGACTTAACATCTGCTTCAAGAACCCAACAATCGCGGATACTGCGTCCAGTATGGTGGAACTTCTTCCATGAGTTTTCGAACGAAAGTACAGTCGAACATATATGAGAAGGCATGGAAGAGACTATTCGATGCTTTAGGTGTGTCCAGAATTGACGATGTTATTCTGAACTTTGTGACAAATCATTTTGGGCATTGTTGTTGAAAACGAGCTCATATCGGGCTCGTTCTATTCCTTGTCCGAAATATTTAAAAAGGACAATGGCAAGGAGCAAGTAATGTCCCCTTAATATATCATGCTGCTAGAAGACCACAAACAAAAGTATGGCGTACTCATCTACACATTCAAGTAGACTGTTCTCTGGAGATACTGCATGAGCGTATCTAAAAACGATATTGAGAAGCTGACAATTAGGTTAGTTTAAGTAAAGTAAGGTTAGTTAAGACGATGATGATGAACGTGAATTCTCTTTCACGCTTTCACTCCAAAGCAATTCAAAAACAACCAGATTTGCAACCTCCTCGTTTCTTGCTTCTGAATCTTTTCGGTTAAATATTGATATGGTATAGTAATGGGAAACTTTTGACCTCTCTTAAAATTCTGATTTATACAATAAAACAATAACAATTACTTTACCAGCTTTAAGACAACAAGAAATCACAATATTCTTTATTCTGTCCACTGAATCAACCTTTCTTTTTCCCCTCGCAAAACTGTGTTTCTTACCTCATCGTAGGCTTAAAAAAACTTTAAAAGAAAACGTCGACTTTGGGTTTCTCCCAAAAGGCTTTACCTGTCAATAAATTTCAAAATTACAACCGTCTCCCTAAAAATAGAATTACAAATTGACACAATACTTATTTTCGATACTTGCTAAACTCAAAGATACACATCGCCCCCGGGTCAGAGAGCGCCAATCGTAAAACATCTAAAACACTAATTCGCTGAATAAATTTTCCATTTCCAATTCGGATGCGAATCTTCGGCTCGTTAACCTTTCAAAGTAAACTCAAGACTGTTTACTGACTCATTTCGCTTTCTTTGGAATTTCATTAGCAAAGCAAAGTATCATCCATCCGCTGGATTGTTTCCCGAACATTGACTCATTACCGCGGATCGCCCTCTTGGTCGTACCACCCAGCCACCTAGACCGGCACGGCTAAGCAAATTGAATTCCAATTCAATTGAGAATTTGGACAAATCAATTTGCGTCATTGGATTGCTCCTCGCTTTCGGATTCCTGTAAATACAAGTGCACGCACCGAAAGAGGAAGAATAGAAAAAAAAGAAAAGAAACCGGCAGTGGACCGGGGTGGAATGCTTTGCTGGAGTTTAGACCCGAGACCACCCGTCTTTGTAGGCAAATTCATCTCCATCGGCATGAATCGGCGATGATAAACGTGCGTACGTGTTCAAGTACGTGATTCGCGTGTGTCTAGGGCAGAGTCTTAGAGGATGGAACACTTGCACGTCATCGGTCGTCGTCCCTTTTGTTTGGAGGCGTCTCAGTCGATATCCATTTTTGTTTTAAGTTCAAAGAAATGTTTTTATTTCCTCTCTTTTGTTTTCGTTTTGCATTCGAGGAAGGAGCAAAGAAAACAACCCGTGAATCGATTAACCAAGGCTTGTACACATGCCTTCAGGCAAAGTTGTATTTTTAGATGGCTTTGAGATTGATTGCGAGTGGGGTAGAGTCGGGATACTTGGAAATGTGGCACATGCATGGATAGTGTTTGGGGTGTGATAATGGCTCTTAGAAGAATTTGCCGGTTAATGTGTAGGTGAATGATGGTAGGATTGTAGGTTCGTGTGGAAAACAATGCTGGTAGGGAAGATGTACTTTGCTTTTTGTGTCTGGATTTTTTTTTTCTTGCCGTGGGTGCAATAAACAATCAGACGTGAGTGGGCTAGGAAACAAGAGACTTAAATTGTTATGTTTCCACTCTGTGCAATTTTACACTGTTCCGCTTGGAGGGTTGGCAAAATAACTTGAAGTCGAAAAGTCGTGTGTTTTTTGCTCACAAAGTGCAAAAGGTGTTCTCTTTCATACGCCAAAAAAGTGTACATATAGAGTGGGCCATTTGTTGGTTTTAAGGCTATAAAAATACACTTCACTGTTTTCAAAAGATAATTGCTTCCGTAAAAAAGCGGGTTGGAGCGAGTCAGACTCACATACAAAGGGTTCCGTTTTGAGCTCCAATATTTTAAAAAATTATTAATTTATTTTAACATTTTTCATAGCCTTCTTGGCGCGAATTTTTAACAACTTGTTTTGGGGGGTCTAGTGCTTAATTTCAACTTTATATTATTTTAATTATTGTTTTTTAAGCAGGGATAGCAGCGAGTGACCAGATAGCAATGACACTTTTTACATTTGTTATGTTTCAGCAGTTGTCAAAGTAATCAATAGCTCTCAGGTGTCAAAATATTCAGTAAGGTTTTCCGTTTTATGCTTGCCAAACGTGCGGAGATTAATGAAAAATGTTTCGGAATCGCGGCTTAGTTGTTTATATGCAACGTCAATATTGTCGTAAGTTCAGTCGCCATTATGGAAGAGTTTGAGTACACCCTTTTTGGATCTTAAGCCACCAACCAAACACATTGGTGCGAAAGGTGAAAACAAAGCCGGTGAATATCAAAGAAGACCCAGAAATGGTTATCCGCCGCTGTTACCGTCAATGGTATCAAATATAGGGCGATGTTTTCCGACTTTTTGTGGTCGGAGCTTGACAACATCAATATAACCGATTCGAACAAGACGGTGCTACATGCCATACAAGCGACGCAACGCAAGAAAATGTGAAGAAGAAAATTGGGGACTGAGGCATGTCACAGTGAGCGTTCGTCAAGTGGTTGCCGCGATCATGCAACTTGATACCACTGGATTATTTTCTCTAGAGGTACGTCCTCTAAGTCCTCAGTCTTTGTTAACAAGTTCATCAGTTTGGACGAGCTCGAGGACAATATTTAAATAGTGTGATTATGCCAAGAATGGAGAGTGGATAAAGAGATAATCAATTTTATAACTAACATCGTTGTTGTTTTTTGTTTTTTTTATGATTTTTAATCTAATTTATCTCATCCGTTCACTCTTAAGTACACACTCTGTGAGAATTGCAAGTGTACCTATTACGGTTCCGAAGGCATAGCCCCGTGAACGATGTACGGGCGGACGGAGAACGGAGCCTTATTAAAGGGTTTCGTTGGCACCCTTTGGGTACAGAACCCTGAAAAATTAGATGCGGCATTCAACCATAGAATACTGTTTTTTTTTTTTAAATGGCTGCATCGATGTCGTTTTTATTATGCTTGTCGACTTACGAGAATTAATGAGCGGAATCTTCAAGCCTCTTCATTTGAAGGTACTCCTTAAACTGATTTGTTGTTCTGACCAACTTGTACTTAGCTTTGTATTTACACTTTGTTTTGTGTCAGAACTTTTGTACTGTACTTTGAACAGTAAGCGAAAAAACGCCGATACTATCTTTTCGACAAACTTACTCTTTGTCTTTTGCAAAAGTATGGTTCCGTGAAGGTGCCATCAGGAAGGTTTCTTCTAATCAAGCCTGACCCGTGTCGGAAAACTTTTCGACTCAAAGTAACGAAACCAAATGATCTCTATATGGCTATGGTTGATTTCAATTGCCTGGCTGTGTTGCGTTAATAAAATTGGATCTATCGCCTATAAATTCTGGTTGTTGTATCGATATCAATTATTGAATGGCGATTTATGACTGGTTTAAAAAGAATCTAAATAAGCGGTTGGCTTATTGAGACTCAAAACAAATTTGCCTCACAATAACCAAGCCACCCTTAAAGGAAACAAATTGTTTGACTTTTCAGCAGGCGCCTCTTTAAAAGGTAACAATCGAAACCAAAATGAGTCAGTAATCTGAACAAACTTAGATGAACGATAAACTAGAATTTCTCGAGATAAACGCACAAGTTCGTGAATGTTTTTCATGCACTAATGGTGGAGTCAAGAGAGAAATGGAAACCAGTGACTAAATCCTACTTGAATCAACATTCTTTTAAGATATCAAACAGAATAAAGTTGGAAAAGTAAACATGTCCAAGGAGATGAGATAATCTTTGTTCAAATATTTATTTTTAGTTTTTTATTACAGGAAATTTAGAAAGACATGGCACTGGAAATCTGTTTATAAACTTTAATTCTTATTTAACTATACTTCATGAATTTCTCCCCAAGTTTTAACCCAACTTCTTTTAAGGGAAAAAAATCCCCATTCCCGATAGTTTATGACCTCATTCTTGAATCGTTCAGGTGATGAAAATATCATCAAATTCTGAATTAAAATTCGAAAAAGGGTTTCAAAATATCGGAAATTCCTTACTTAAATTTGTTTCACCAGCTTAGAGGGCGCAAAATTGAAGAGAAATTCGTGAGAATTGGTTAGTATGGTAAAGGTTTAACAGCTGGGTGGCGGAGTTGGTAGAGCGCCTGCCTTTCAATTGATTCAATTGATAGGTCCCAGGTTCGTTTCCTAGAGTAGTGGTCTAGTTTTTCGAATCTGGTCCAGTCACCATTTGCCATTGGGATCAAGTTAATGGCACTATCACTGGGTTGGTCGACTAGTGATAGTAGTCTGACTAATGGGTGGCGTTGTTGTAGTGGTTGTTGTATCGGCTTAGTTCCTAATTCGTGTTTTCAAAATAGCTGTTTGTGTAGATTGTGTGTAGATGGCTCTGCTGTGAAGGCATAACACTGACAGCGGGGTGTCTAAGCTAAATCTTCAAAGCTTTCAAAGTTGTCGAATGCCGAACAAAATCCTGTGAATTAGGTTAAAGTCAATAGGTGGATATCAAAATCCTCCGTCCCGTTTCGGGCTCCACCCACGGAAGTGAGTTGAAACCAATTACACCTGAGTTTCTCAAACCACTACACAATCTTTCTTTAAGATGTCACACAGTAACAGGAAGAGGTGTTCTTTTTTCATCCCGAATCTATGATCACTTTGGAGCCAATGAAAAGGGGATCGTGTGTAACATGAAGCTGCTTTGTGTGCAAAGCCGAGTGCTTGGCTTTAATGCTGAAGTGATCCAAAACCAAGAAGTCAGATAGGCGAACCGAACAGATGGATACCAAAGGATGAAATAAAATGGGAGGGTTATAATTCGTCTATTCTTTCTGGTTTAGTGCCAAAAAACACGTTGTCCGAGGGAGATGTTACTTTGTTTCTTTAAATGTACGTATTCGATGAGTAATAATGAATAAAAACTTTGACTGGAAAAAATATATCGTAATCTTTTTTTATATTTCGCTTAAGGGACAGCAGACACCATTGAATTTTGAAGACATTTAATTCCGCTCTGATGTAAGTTCCCCACAAAAATATACTTTAAGAGTGTTTGATATTCGCAGTCTTTTCGCTAGTGCGGCTGAAGGCCATGGAAGTGAATCTCAAAGCAAATACATATTTTAATCTGAGGGAACTGAAAAAGGTCGATAATTGTTATTTTTAGGACTGGCTGGGCTGCTGTTGGGTTGGATAGGTGAAAAAGCTAACGCAATGGGGTGTTTACGACCCGGACCAGCGGATTTTTGAACGTCAAGATCTTGACCACAGTTTGGTACAGGTTCGGATCCCCGGAAAACCGATCTGCTTGTATCGTATAAGAGTCGAAAATATATAATACCCAAAACCACCAAACTATTCCAAACACCGGAGGAGGTACCTTGCCTTGGAACAGATAGTATGACGAACAGGTGTCGGACACGGAAGGTTCTATCTTTTTCAAGTCAACCCGACATATCAACCTCATCGTTCGTTCCCAGCGTGCTATAGTTAAAGCAGTCACGGCGATTGAAGAACCGGCAATAAGGTCAAAACAGCCGTCCATAGTCATCTCGGCCAAAATACAACGATTAACAGCTACAATTTCATAACACGAAGGACAAAAATAATTCTCTACAAGACACTGATTTTGCCCCTTCTGCTTTATGGAGCTGAATAATTAATGAATGTTAAGAGCAGTTGAGCATAAATTGGGGTCTTTCGAAATTAAAATCCCCCCTTAGATATTTGATCCCGTCAGCGAGTAGGACGACCGGCTCATCAACAGCTACAGTAATGTCCAAGGATCGAGCGATTTCGGACTTAACTTCATATAAAGGCATAGCAGTATGTTTAAGAAAAGTGATCCAAAAGGGATTCGATTTGTGTAATATACTTATTATATTTTACTTCGAGATAAATAAGTCTGAAAAACGATTTTCGAATACTGCGAATATTTCGTTCACTTCTATTTGACAAATCGCGCGAATTAAGCTTAACCCATTTGCCCCTTTTTTCGACTGTTGACAAAAGTATATATGTTATGTGTCATTTACTTTAAACTGACTTACTAAGGTGCTAATATATCCAGTTAATCGCATTATCAAAAGCTAAACGACATAAGATAAAAATGGGTTCGAAGACCTCAATTTCGCAAGTCAACCAAACAATTAGTTTGTATGTCAATTAATGTAAAGACCTACGCACTTTTTGTATTTCTGGCAACGAATGCCTCTTTTAAATTTGTTCATATTTTTAAATTAAATTTTGTTTTATTTTATTTTTTTCACGCAGTCACCCTTCGGGGTGGCAGGTGGCAACGACAGCATTCTCTAAATTTCAAAAATCCCATCATCGCCCCAAATTCATTCTCAAGTGGTGGACAATGGCCCGGTCGTTAATCAACAGAAACTGAATCATCTAATCCATCTGCTCGGCGGCAAGCCAATTAGATACATACTCGTAAATCCTCCAAACTGACAATCAAAGCAAGCAGCAGCTCCTGTCAAAATGATGCGGTACGGCACGGTCGCCTGCTTATGCAACACACCTTCGCACAGGCGATTTTTGCCGCAGTGATGTTGTTATTTTCTAAACAACATTTTTATCTACTTGTTGATGAATATTTTAATTACACGAGAATATCTCGAAAATAGTATCCACAATTACTTAGGAGCACAGTCATGAATATGTCGCACGATAACAGAAAAAATAAAAACATAGAACTGGCACTTGCTGGTATATTTTTAGAGCTTCCACAAGTGATTCCGCGCAATAGAGTGGGCCGCGAATTCGCGCCGATTTAGCATTTTTCGAAATTACCAAAGGTGACGGCAAGTGCAAATGGCAATCGACTTTCGATAAACAAAAATCGTATCGCACTTCACAGATACAAAAATAAAAATAAGGAGATTAAAATTAGAGCACTTGTAAAATTGCAACAGAATCGGTGCGCGGGTGAGGAACAAACGGGGCACAACAAACACTTGTTACACAATTAACATGCAGCAAAAACAATTGCTTGCAATTCACAATTAATTACTTTCGGTGTATTTGTATCTTTTGTGCTTAAAAGTGGCAGCTGGGAGTTTCGTTTCCTATACAACTAGATACTTTTGTTTTCACTGCGATTGTTTGCTTGTTGCGTGCGATTTTCAATGTAAACTTGTTGCACAATACTTGTCACGCCGGGGATTCGACAATGAGTTTGTTCAACGATTTACCGAGTAAGGTGTACATCCGACGACGAACGAAGAACTACAAGATAATATTGTTGGCAACGGCGCCAGTACCACTGATCATTTGCGATGTGGAACTTCTGTGACGGTAGTTGAATGGCATGTGTGTATTCTCACAATAGAACCATCGCCGTCGTTTGTCTAGGGAAGCACATTTACTGAGCGATAATTTGACCATAGGCTTGCCATAGTGCATTATTCGTAAAGTACTTCTATTATTTTAAGCTTAAAGCGTATAACGTGTGTCTGAGGCTTAATGAGTGGTTTAAGTGCATGGCAAGCTTGTAAGCTCGCTAAAGATATACTTTGCAAGAGTCTTGTGAAAGCTTTACGACTTTATGGCTTAGAAATTAAGCAAACTTCAATTCCGCAGCAATTAAGTTAATTCACAGATAGTCACATTTCCATTTATGCATCAATCACATTATTTGACACAAGCAATATGCCAGCTTTTTTCCGAGTCTTCGAAATATGAAAGAAACATGAAAGAATTGAATGTTTCCAAAACACGGTTGTCTTCTGTCATCAAAGCGAAAGTGTTTCAGTATCTCCGGATTAGAAATGATATGCAATTGCAACTCTGATTCCAAAAAGCTTTCATTTTGCTTAAGTTTTTTGAATCATGCTGTTTGCGATGGATTGTTGATTGGTTAGTATGGGTGTCCTATGACTTACTAAGACCACATTGGGTTTGCGATGGTGCATCATTGTCATTTAAATTAATCGGATACTCAAACGCAATTGCCTACCTGGAATGATAGGACAAAGAAAAGTTAGACAAATGAGACGCTTAATCATAATTTTTTTCGGTTTCGTCTCATGCCCTTCATTCTGGTGACTGTTGACTTGTTTATATGTCCACAATCTATAAAAAATGTCAGAACAGAAAAGTCGGGAGTTTTAACTCAGCTCATCGATTATTAATACCGTCATCATCAGAGACTCAAAAGAGCCTGGCTAAGTTTTCAGTTCATCGATATTAAGACCGTTAATAGCATCATTCTTATAGCATCCAGCATCCAGACCTAGTTTTGCCCTTCTACCAAAAACATCAGGTTTTTTAGGTTGACTATGTCTGTTGCTTTAGTAAGGTCGAGAGCAATGTGCTCACTCATTTCTTGTTATACGATTTCTTAAACATCACCCTCCAAAGAATAGCTCTGGATAAATCTGGGATCCATAAAAACTTAAATGAGAAGATCCGTACAGATATCAAACGAAGAATCGAAGGCAATTGAGAAATAAGACACTTTTTCAAATTTTCAAACAACTGACATAAAAGAGCTAACAGGGCTGGTGGTACTTTTTGTTGTTGGATCATGATTATAATCAAAGGCTTTGACATTTTTGGTACGCTTTTTGTAAGCCTGTATTAGAAAATATTGTTTCCGAAATCCTGACATTTACATTGCAGATTGTATGTTGTTTTAACATACTATGTCAAAACCTTTTCAATTATGATTCTTTTGAAAAACCAGATTTGTAGATAAAAGTGTTAGATTAAATGGTTTAATTTTTTCACTTCATTCTTTGTGCTTTTTCGGACTTGTATTGCCTTATGTGTAATTTTTTCCCCCAATCGGTTTCGCTTTAGCAGTGTTGATATGTGCATAAAACTAAATCAAATTAAGGCTACAAGATTATGTTGGAAGACAGTTGTTGGTTTTAGGTAAGGCCTTCATGTTGTCTTTTACGAAAAAATATCACTTTTCTTCAATTCAAAATTTTTTCATCCAACGTGATTCGGGCTTCTTTCCTTTAATTCACATTAGTTGAGTAATAACAGAATAAAATCTAAATCAAGCATATGCTATCGGCAGAAAAGGAAACTTCGAAGATAAGAACAATGACACTTGCGCAAGAATAATCGAACGGAGCTGCAGAGCGGAAATGAGCTAGGTAGCATATTCCGTGTATAATGCTTCAGTTGACTGGGGAATGGAGATCAATTTAAAATCCCCATGAGTCTTCGAATCTAACTTACTAGTTAGACACAAAAATGGAAAAGAATGGTTGGCTTACTATCTAGCTGGATGGAAACACTTGTTGCTTAAGGTGAGATCATTGACTGCAAGGGGTTATGAAAAAGGAGCAATAACCTCTTAATGAAGCACTTACTCCGTAGGCTAAAGTAGGCTGTTTAAATGTGATTTGACTGAGGAATTCAAGTCCAAACACAAAGGACTTCGAGCGTCTCACTTTCAACAGATGAACGTAAACTGAGAACGGAAATTGCCATTTAGTTTGATCTGTGATATTCAAATGTTTCTAGAAATGGGAGACATTTACACCTCGTTATTAAATAATGCACTTATTGATAAATATAATGCTTTTTTAAATTTTTTTTTATTTAAAAAGACACGCTAATATTTTGGCACATGGCAAGCCTATTAGCTGATGTCTACCATCGCGGTTTTTTACTTGTGGCATGTGTGTTTGTTGTTTTAGGTTGTGTCGGCGGCGTATGATGCGCAAACTGATATAGTGCTGGACTGTCACTATGGCAGTTGACAGGGTAAATGTTGTATTCAGTTTGGCAGGCAGCGATGCTGCGATTGAGTGATGACGTCAGACGTTCAGAAGATGACGGTAGGCTGCGATCTTATTGCATATCCACGTGTCTGCTTTACTTTTAGGAGAGAGAATTTGACTGAGTAGGAGATCTTTTTTTTTACTAACATCGTTTTCTGTATTCCTAGTCATTTAGGTTTAAGCCATATTAACTTGAGTAAGATTATTGATTTTTTTCATACCAATGTTTTTTTGTCCTTTCTATATCCTTTCTTGTAACAGGAAAGGATAACTCACCTACTTTGACGCAATCGAACTGGAGTTCCCTTCCACACCAGTAGTGGGATATAGCTATAAATGTTTGCTTAAATATATAGAATATTTTCGGATTCTGCCTTGAATTTTCCAACAAGAAAAAATCTAAATACACACTCTCAGGCTTGCCAGATACTTTGTTTACTAAGAAAACGGAGGCACTAAAACATTATGGAAATTTTTTTTAACATTTCTCTTAAAAACTTTGTAAAAGCGGTTGAGAATTTTAGGCAAAAAACTCCTAAATCAAGCTTTCCATAATGCTTGGAAATAGATTTCGCTTGACTTTTTAAAGTTCATTGTCCGAAAATAGCTTACATATTTATTAAAATATAATTAACATTACTTAAATGCAAACATTTTTTTAAAGCCTTTTCAGTTGTTATTTATTTGGCTTAAAGAATTTCTTATGAGCTTTCCTGATAAGCCATTAAACTGGTTGCATTTCTTTTAGGAAAATATGTAAGTACATGTTTCTGACTAAGAAAATTCGGTTACAACAAATTGTGCCCTCATCCTTGTGACTGGCAGTGTATTAATCCACGAAAAATAGTTTTAGCTTTTTGGGACATGAATATTTATTCAAAAAACATTGAGTATATTTCAGTTCCAAAATAATGTAAATCAAGAAAATACGCGACATCATCAAACTTAACAAAAGTACCACCAATCATCTAAGAATTAATATCTATCACGAGGTTAAAACTGACACGTAAACCTCTCAATCACATCAAAGTCCACTGAATCCCCCATTTACATGCGTAAAAACAGAAGGTAAATAAAATAGAGTAAGCCACGCAAAGGCAATTGAAAGCTTGCAGACATGATACTTAGCTACCAAAGAACGCATTTATCTACGCCGCCGTTCGGTAATTGGGGGGAAAACGCGGAGCTAGTGTCATGACGATGATGTTTTTGGATAGTTTAGTGTTGTTCTACAAAAGCCCATGACACACATTTCCGATGAGAATTGCGTGAGTTCTTCCACTTGATTTAGTTCTATTTTGAGTTAAACATTTAGCATGGAACATCTCTTATACGCTGTATCTGTATATATCAATCATAGTTTTTTGCAATGCTATTAAATTTATCATATTTTTCTAGGATAGTTGAGAAATAAATGCGCAAACTTACCCTCATCACCGAGTGTACACAGAACCCAAGCATGAGCCACTCTCTAGAAGCTCTCGTTGTTATAATTGTTTCACAAGAATCAAGATAAGCAATAATGTATCTTCTTGGGTAATCTTTGTCAGTTGACTGTGTATTTCCGGAAACTAAGAACACTGCATATTTGAATAGGATTAATACAACCAGTAAGAAGACACAATAGGACACAAATGAAAGGGAGTAATAATTATTCCAAGCACTTCAGTGTGTACACAAACAAGAATACGAAATGACGCTTTGGTGCGCTGTCATATTGTGTTGTTATTGTAACGCATTTGCTTAGAATCAACAAGGAGTTGGTAACAAATACAAAATGGGTTCCAATTTGGAATATATTGAAAGTAACAATGATTTTGATAAAAATTAATGCCTTCATTGTTTTCCACATGATGGGGGTTTCTTGTTCATGTTATTCAACAGCTAGTTAATCGCTTGCCTTTTAATTGTATCAATTGATGGATCCCAGGTTTGAATCCTGGAATAAGTCTTGAACTTTTGTCTAGTCCTGGAATCAAATTAGTAAGCGATAAAAGTCTAAGGCTGGCGATAGACATGACAAAAGATTCTGACACTGTTTTTGGAGATGTGTAAACTAGAATGAGGTAAAGTAAGGAGTGCTAGATGGCATTCAAGAATAGCGAATTTTGGCAGTATTTTACCGATATTTTAAGGCGGCTGCCTGAGTTTGACAACTGTAACTAGAAAAAGTTTAGCGTGAGAAGTTCTTTTAAATAGAAGTATAAAGATATAAACGTGAAGCGAAAAGTTCTTTGCGAAATTAAAAAGAGTGAACAAGAGTCGACAAAATTTACGTTAATATGGATCAATTCTGTCGTATTTCTAGGAACAAATTGAGTGGGCTTCATCGATGTGCATGGAAACGATTTCTTGTGATATTATTAAAGAAAAACATTTTTCTACCACTTGTGTATTGATTTTTTATAACCCCTTCAGTTCTGGTTAAAATATAATATGCAGTACTCAACATTGTAATAATTTCAATACGCCCGTTCCAATATGACGGATAACATTTTCTTTTCAACACTAATCTTAAAGGAATTGAAGAATAGTAAAAGATACTGGAAGTCCGATGAAAATACAATAATCTGGTAGTGAAATTCTGGTATTCCAGCAAATAACGTTTCCGTAAGAGGGAACTACTCAACTTCAACTTGAAACTTTTATAATTATACGTTTAACTTAAGTATTATACCTCAGCTTCATGATGGTGAGCATGTTATTAATAATTTATCTCTTAGATAGGTAAGTTGAACAGAAGTGTCGCAAGCAAAATGCCACTCTTTTTTTTTTTAGGTTCGCATTTTTTTTTTTATATAAAAGTTTGTTTTTAAAAAATATTTTATATATTTATTATTTTTCAAAACAAACGGTGACGTTTTTATCCAAACTCATTCCAAAAATTTAAGTCGCTTACACTAATTAATCATATTTACAAGCAAAAAATATCTTATTTTTTAACTTACAGATTTCTCCTGTAAATCGGTTCTTTTGTACGTTTTGTCTTCAGTTATACAGAGTATAGTATGTTTCATCCTTAATCCTTTTTAACATGCCCATTCACAAAAACCCGAACACATTCAGTTAACCAGTAAAATTTGAGCAGGAGTTGGTATTCTTTTACATTACCAGTCATTTAATTTTTAAGAGTTTAGGTTGCTCAAATGTGCCGGGAAACCTTTTGCGTGGATAAAACGCGTCTCTCATGTGGGTGTCTTTTTTTTGATTTAAGATGCCACTAGGTCCAAGACGACAAAAGGCTAGAGCGAGCTGGAGGTAAGGTCTAGACAAGAAAATCATTTGAAAAATTATGTTTAAATGGGAAAAAGGACTTTTTTCTAAATCAAAGATCCCATCCTTTAATTAAATGTTTGACTCTAGTAGTTTGATAAATTGGTTTTTGAGAAATAATTTATAAAAAAATTTCAAAGTCAAAATTTTGCATTGTTAAGAGCCACTTTGTTTTCCAATATCGAAAATTAAATTTTGTGAAATTAAAAAAAAAATTGATGCAAAACGGTGGCTTAGTTTTTGAGAAATAAAAAAAAAATGAAAGATATTTTTTCGCAGAACATTACTTTTTTTTTGTTTGTCTAGGTTTGGACTTTTTGGTCAATTATTTTAAGGAGGAGAAATTGCGTATTTTATGTGTGATTATTTAAAACGTATTTCGGTTTTTAGGTTTGAATATTGTCAAGCATTTTATATTGGCTTCAACAGGAAGTCAGGTCAATTATAAATAAATTCAAATAAAAAAGAGATAATGCGCTCATTTGATTATTGACCTTAAACTCCAAACAAAGAAAAAAGCCCAAAATATAGTGTTGTGTCTGTGAAAAAAACCTTTCATTGCTTTTTAATTTCTCAAAACCGAAGATACCTTTTGGCAAAGAATAAATTATTCTTCTTATGAATGCAAAATTTTATAAGAAATCAACTTGAAGGAAAGATAATATTTTTTTTTGTTTCAAAATATTGAAATTGAAATTTTATTTCTCAAAAGATTTCCTGAACCAACTTGGTTTAGTTGCGAAATGGAATTTTCTGTTGTATCTTCAAAATGATCTGGCAGCAGATTTCCGTCGAAAATTACCAAACTATAAAAAAAATACACTCACATGTACATTGACTTATTGCGAATAAATTACTGTGAATTGGGTGAATGCAAATTAGTCTATATCAAAGGTTCTGAGAAATGAATTATAAGGGTGGTCATAATCCCATCAAAGCAAGCAAATTATAAAAAACAAAACATCACTTTGTCTTGTCTCACCTAATATTGCGGACCTTTGTCCTTGTATTGGTGTTAGTGTCTGGCACTACACTCAGGTGATCACACGAAATACAGAACAGTATTTGTACACTATTTTATTTCCTATATAGAAAATATAGAAGTCCGGGTTTGGCCCTCGTGGCGACAAATCAAAACAAATCAAATCAAAGAAGAAGGAAGAACAAAGAAGAGCTAAAAGCCATGACTGAGCTAATACTATGATTTTTCACCCTTTCTTTTATTTAAACTTAATGAACAAAGCATTGACGGGTAAAAAGTATGGGTTGTAACATCATCGAAACAAGACAGCAAAAGCCAGCCATCTAGGGTAAAGCTTCAAAGGTTCACATTTCATTTTCGAAACTCATTAAGAAAAACAAGAATAATGCCAAAAAATCACTCATCTGCGTTCCAAAAAAGTAATACAAGGACTAAATGCTTAAATTTAAAATAAAAATATGATTCGTACGTTCATGTCAGCTGCACGAAATAGTACCAAACAATCAAGGCCACGACTCTCAAACGAATGTCCATGCCAAGAATCAATTATTTTGTAGCTGTGAACGAAACTTGTCATCTAAATAATTAAAAATGTCAAAACTCTATTAAAAATTGATTTAGTTCCCAAAAAAATTCTTTCACTACCATGAAACTGTCAACAGGTTTCAGATATGCAGACAAAAAAAGCTTAAAAAGAGACTCAACAAAAACAAAATAGAAAAGTCTAACGAATATGAATGTTTTTTTTTTCTATTGGTGTGTAACTTATTTATTTATCTTTCATCAGCACAAGCAATCCTCGGTCGTAAATTCCCTTAAAAGACGCGCAGTTCTGTTTTGACGATGTGCCAAGAGTTGACACACCCTAATCTTAATCTTAATCTTTTGATAGCGACAAACTTTACCCAAAGCAAACTCGAGCACGATACTCATATTTCATGAATGAATTAGTGGTGGCAATTTTTTTGTGTTGATAAGAATGTCCTTGGATATTGAAGAATGGGGTCGGGCATGATGAACGGTAACACTTTTTGAAATAAAGGAGAGCCCAGTCACAACACATCAAAGGTCCTTTTTAATACTCAACAAACTGAAAATATGCTTAAGACTTCATCCACTCACCAAACGACTTACACTTGAATCGCCTAAAACGAATCAGCTTACACTTGAATCGTCTTAAAAAAGCCAGTAAGAGGAAGTTTCATTTTTCACAAGCTTCGCTGTAACTCTAGCCGTGGGCGCTACCCTTTTCAGGTGTTATTTATGTTTTTTGTTTTTATCAAGAAACTTTTTAAGCAAAGACCTACTGGCAAAGAGGAATCATCTCGCCATATTGTTATTTGATCAGGGCACACAAATTCTGATGAAATTTCTGGAAAGAAAAAAAACCTACCATTATCCATGAAGAGAGCAGCCAGAGCGAAAAAATTTTCGCAGAATGAAAATAAACAAAATTTGTTTCAAATCATCCGCAGGCAGAATGAAAAGGATTTTTTGTTTTTTTTTCTTGGTTTACCTCAATTGAGGACACATTCCCAGGTGAACATTTCCCAAAAACACAATCAGGAAGTCAAGTTTAACGAACACAAAAAAAAGACGCACAAACCAACAAGCCGACAAACGATGATGACGTCTACACACAGTTCCTTAAAGGATATTTCATTATAAAAGAAAGCTCAGCCCAGCTCTCGTTCTTATTAAATTTTAATGGAAAAACATGTCATCCTCTAGAGGCTGGGGACCGTGTATCCGGTGGCCGTTATGTTGACGTGACTAACAAATATCCGACTCTGGCATCAATTAGAAATGACTCGTCTCCTTACTCCGCCAGGTTTGTGACTGACTTGTATAATTTAAATGAAAGTCATATGCACGAACCCTTGCAACCTGGCTAAGGGACACGTTCACTCACATTACGATAAGTGTCCGGGAAGGTGAATGGGAAAAACACAGAGCCAACAAAGCCGAGAGCGTGCAGCCCATTGCGTGTGGCCTGTTGCGTGTGTCCCTTTTTTATGATTTAATGCCACACAAAAGCTGTCGAAAAGAAGTCATGGGAAGTTCCATAATTTCATTACACCACCCATATGTCTAGGATCTGGGATCGAAGGATGGTTATGATGGTAATGATCGGGTTGAATGTGTTCATCTTAATTTTGGGAGAATTAGGCTACGTGACGTGTTTACTAAAAAGGGTTCGATATAGTCTTGCCCATAGCGTGGCGTTATTATTGGTGTGACTGTTTGTAAGGTTTTCGGAAGGCAGAAACTTTGTCGTCGTTCAGTGATTGAATTTTAACATATGTAAAAGGATATGTCCTCTGGGAGAATATAAAGCTGCTAGGTGAGTGGGTCCCATTAGGGGATGGATGCGTCCTTCTTGTGGTTGGTATTGAAGTAAGTTCTTAAAGAGATTGTTGAAGTGAGAACGTGCTTTTTCTATTTTCTTTTATTTATGGATTACCAAAAAGGACTTTGGACTGGGGCTAGATAAAAATGTTTGGAATTTGTCATCACCTTTTTGACGTATGGGTGGTAACGTTCATAACTTTAATAAACTCCTGAGTGCTTTCTAAGTGTTTCACATCTTTTTTGAATGTTGTTGAAAAACCGTTTAAAACTCGTACAAAAAATGTTACGTATACGCCCCCGAAATTGGGGGGGTACTTTTCTGATTGTGTTTAATGAATATTTTAGTTATTTTGAATCTTATTATCAGAAAAGAAAATAAATACATCATAGCGTTGTCAATTATTTTACAGGTGTATTTTATGATCCTTGACTATTGGAGGATCTGAGCTTCCATGCCATTCATAGTCCGGACATGCATTTTCACGTTTTCTCGCACCTGCAAACGTTTAGCTTTTTAACTGGAGGTTCAGTCTTATCTTTTTCCGAGAACACGGTGTCTATTTGCTTGATGTGGACGAAACATTTAAGTCGCAATATTTTTTGCAGAACTTAATCCAGCAGCTTGTAGAACTCGCGGTTCTACGGATTGAACCGTATATCCGACGTAGAATTTTTCTATTCAAGGTTCCTGAACTCTATTCACATGTCTGTTCTTTCCTGTCATCAGTATGTATTTTATTTTATCTTCCTCAATTTGAAGACCAAACCTTCTGGCCGCTTCTTCAAACACCATGAAATCTTCAATGAAGGCGCGTTTGAGGCATTATCCGCTTTTTAAAAAATCTGCTTAAAAATGATTGCGGATTTGTTTGAAACAACAACAGCAAGCGTTTTTAACCAAAGTTGGTGTATTCAGAGAGAGTGTCGAAGGAAAGTTCCATAACTACTGAGTACCTGAGCTAACATCACAGAAGTGGAATCCATGGCAAACTTCGAATCAATTCTTGAAAAGGCTTCGATTGCATTTACATTCAAGCTGATTTTTAGTCTAGATTTGTTGAGATAGTAGGGACACATGTTAGCAATCATGTTCAGGTTCAGGTTCAGGCAATGGTAACGCATACAATTTAAACCACATATATTGCCAAAAACAAAGGGTGTACCGCAGGGCGCCGTCACGGGTCTATTCTCGTTGACGAAAAACCTAGCCGAAATGTGCAGCGTACATATGTATGATAATATTGGGTAAATATTTCCTTCAATTTGAACTGCCTCAAATAAGGATTGCATCGCAAAGCAAATATATACCTCGAAATCATCTCTAAATAGTTAAAGATCGCAGTTCTGTGGAGGGGATATGTTCTTGAATTATTGACTTAACGATGTGTCAAATATTCTCAATAATTACATTGAAATCTAAATTTTGAGGTGGCCATATCAACACATCTTGGGATTTATCTGAAATTTTTTTTTTCATTAATTTCAACTCCTTTGAATTGGTGCATTAGCACGCTGAAGCGGAAAATTATTTCCAACAATGAGTTGCCATACAACTATTACAACATTGTTTAAAATTTATAAAAAATGAGATTGTTTCATTTTAGAGGGTATCCTGCGATTAAGCCAATGCGTTTTTTTGCTATATTATATACCCCGTTACAAATATTTTGACCACATGCGAATATCGAATAGCCGAAATTGCGGGTTGATTTATCTTTCTTTTGGGCAGAATAACAGTTTCTTTTATTAGTAACGTCGTTAAAACATGCATTCTAATCTTAACACAAAAATATTTTTTTTTTGCACTTTGAAAAATTATAAAAAAAAAATTGCACCAGCTATGAACGTAATTATGAACTGTTCTCGGAAGGTTGTTTATTCACTACTCAGAAGATTTGTCGATCAATTATTTATGCAAAAATATTGCTTAGTGAATCCAAACCACCTGAGGACCAGCTCAAGCATTCACACAAAACTTCATCCGGACAGCCATTTACAGCCGCACAAAAGAATTTTATAAATAAAGATAATGAATTTAAATTTTAAAATAAATATCGGTAAATAAAGAATTCTTGAATACATATGGTAACAAAAAATAATGCATACAACAATATTGTAATAAAAAGCGAACATCAAAATTATTAAAATTGGGTCAGCTATTTGGACGCAACCGGCGGACATGCAAAAAACGATGGTCGTACTTAATTTAACAAGTATATATGTTGGAGTGTATCATAATTGTTGTACCGGAGTGAGAAGATCGCAGCACAGAATTGTCACGTTTAAAAAACTTGTTTTTCAACATAAATGTATGTACATAAATAGATTATGTTTTTTAAATATAAGACTAAGCGTAAAACTGTTTGCTTAAACCCCAAAATTTTCTTAATTTTAGCATTTGTAAATTTGAACCGAAACCCTGATTTTAAAAATTTGAAGAGGAAATTTAACGTACAAAATGAACCTTGATTATGAAGCTATGAAGTCGGATAAGACATATATCATGATACGAATGTCATCACCTTTTGCTCTACCCGTGTGCATGAAGTTATAACCCCCATATTGGAATTTCAACTAAGAAAATTGTTTGCTAAAATGTGCTCGGTTTGTGCTATCAAGTGCCGCATCGTAAAAAAAAAATTCTTGAAGAATGCAATTTTTTTAGGGAGGTCCTTTATCTCAAGTTAAGTTGACCCAGTGTTTTGATTCGATAGGAACCGCAAATAGTGGTCTAGATTGGTTCGGCATGTGCTACCATGTGCCGAAAAGACAATGACAAAAAAAGGAAAACCCAAACCTAGCAAATTTATTATATAAATGAATAAGAAACCGAAATTAATCACTCTGTTCATCGCTGAAAACCATATGTCAATCCGTTTGGTAGTTTTTGAATTTATCGCGTTCAGACAGACCGAAAGGTAGGAGAACTTTATCTCAATAATTCCGCTACACTAAAACCACACGAAAGAGTGACGCAAGTCTTTTCATAATTCTTGTTCGCTTTTTGTAGCCCAAAGTTGGATATATGCCTCATCAAAAAAGTTGATAATTACATGATCATTGGCCCTTATTCTCAGAACTGTGCGATTCGCCATGAAATTTCCGGACTTAGGCGCAACATTCACAGGACAACATGATATAAAGTTCTACTTTCAAGGAGAGAGCATGTGTTCTATATTATTTATATCAAGACAGCCTGTGAATATTTTCCATTCAGCAGTCATCGCGCCGTCCTGAATAAATGAATAAAATTTACTTGAAAAAAAAAAAAATATTATTCGAAAAATCCCAATCTGCCATTCTTTCTGAAAATCTGCTCGCCCTTTTAACTAACCACAAAATTATCCTACAAAGTTTTTCGAATCCCCAATACGATTGTAAAAATATAAAAATTCGCTTGAATATTCAAGACCACAGAACATTATCGACTTATCTCTACGGAAATCGTTCGTGCCTCTGATATTTATCACATTTTCCAGCTTTGCGGAGGCATCACATTACTTGTCGATCTGATATAACGCACGAAACACATTTTCCCCCTTCAAACCCAAATTCCCCCCGGGGTTTCTTTCGAAAAGTTTAATCCTTTTCCCCAAACACATTGGAATCGCTAGTAAATTTAAAATTCAAGCTGTTACCTCATTTAGCCTCTAAGTAAAGTTTATCTTCTTGCTTAAAAGTATTCGTACATACCTGTAAAGAAAGGACGAAAAAAAAAAGTTGGAGTTTATTAAAAATTCAGAGCGAAAAACGTGAAAATAAAAGAAAAAGGAAAATCGAAAAACTCGTAAATCAAATTCAATTTGAGATAAAAATCGATGACAAGAGCCTGCGAATTCTACTGTATTATCTTGGTCCTTATCGCGGTTTACGATCAAAGCGAAAGGGCCCTCATAAAGGAGAACCAACCAACAACGTAGCGCGCAGGATATAACAATCAGATTCGCGACAAATGAGAATAAAAGGAAAAAGACTCTGCTTGCCCAGAGTTTCCATTCCATGTTCTATTTCCGTTTTTTTTTTTTTTTTATTTGCCGAAGAGGTATATCCCGGATGAATTGGAGAATATTATGTTCCACTACGAGATTCGTGAGATAAGCCGCATACCAAGGCATGAACAAACTTTCAGAAACAACAGCCGCGACTACAAATGACAATAGGACTTGACGTCCTTTTAGGGTGTAAATATGGCTGCGTATATGCCAAGTGCGTAGCTCACCATAAACGGAATCGTATTCGCGCTCGTATGATGAGAGTTCGTAAAGAATAATGTTTATTTCAAACCTTTGTCGTTGTCGAAGGCTTAATCCTTGCTGCAGACGATGGTGATGATGATGACGCGCTGAAACAGGGATAGGATGAGATCTGTACATATTCTCGGGAGGCTCATTTTTGTTTGCTACGTCAAGTGAAATACAGTCCTGACGGAGAAGATGTAAATACTTGTGCGTGGTCGGTAATTCACGATAATTTACGGGCATTCATCCACCAAACCCACACTCAGTCGATTCGGGGGAAAAAAAGTAGTTCCCATTTCAGGATTGATAGGCGGGACAAGATTGCTGCTATCTGAGCAGAAGTTTCAAAGGACGTTGATCTTTTTTTCGCCTTGGCCTTGACTCTCGAGTAGGGAACCGAATCGCTTACGATAAACCGATGGCGGTACACACATTTAATGAAATAATAAAATTGAAAATAGTGTTTATCGTCCGATAAAAGTGCTGTTTTGCGTGCGGGGCGTGAGGAAAAAAAAATACGAGAGAGAAACTTCTGTGAAGCTCTTTCAAAGACAAGTCTGACGTGTCGGAATGTTATTTCGTTTTGTCGATGTAAATATTTGATGGCACATCGAGTTGTGGCTTTATCCAAATTGGTTTGAACCGTTTTTATGTTTTTTTGTTGGGGACTTTGGCAGACGACATCCTCATAGAATGAGTGGATCAATGATGATGGAGTCATTAAACAGTTGCTCGTAAACCTGTGTCAGGTTCTTGATGGAAACGCAAAAAATTGACAGAAAGATAGAATTGCTTTAGTCTCCTTTTAAGTGTTTGCAGAGGTCAAAGTGCCTATCCCACCGTTTAAATTGAACAAATTTAATGAATGCGTGAAAAACAATCGCAAACCGCAGTATCGGCCTTAGACTAGACAGCCTCATTTACTTCATCGAGAACAAAACAAAAAATCTTGGAGGAGGATTTAAACCCGAGTTAAGGTTACTTGCAATTTGCTGATTGATTGGCTGGCTGTTCCCCTATTTCGTGGATGGAAAGATTAAGGTTAAAAGGAAGGGTTGTAGTGAAAAAGAGAGGGGTGGAGGGATGTCAGAGGGATTTCTATGGAGTGTCTTGATACGTGTGGTCGGGTAATCTTTTCGTTCGTTTTACGAAGTCCATGATCTCATCGATTCTCAATACTTTGAGGTGCGAAAGATCCGGTATCAGTGCTGACCGCAGTATTTTAGGTCACAGTCTCACTATTGCTGCGCAGTATCTAAGGAAGTGCTCCTCATCTTCCTCTTCCTCCTCAGAGCTTTGGCGTGTTGAGGTTTTTGCTAGACCGAAAGTAGATAAAGGTTAAAATGTTACCAATCCTTCCATTAGCCATAGATTCCATTTCCTGGAGTTCAGAGCTCGTTTCGCTGTCCTTTTAGTCGGTGTTTCTACTATTGTTCTATTGCTGTTTTGCACGTTGTAAGGTTAAACCAGTGATTTTTTAATTCCTGGGTTGCCCATTCGTTTATAACTCTTTTAATAGTTGTCAACGGGAGGCCTATTTCCCTCACAGAGTTTTGGTGGCTATTTCCTGCTCCTTTCTTAGCCAGTTCGTCATCTTTTTCTTTCTCCTTTACACCTTCATGCCCCCGGTAACCATGTAAGACTAACGTCGTAAAGTGTTTTTGGTTTGTTTAATTTGTGCTTCCACTTCCTTACCAGTGTCGATTCTGATAGAGGGTTTGTAATAGCTTTGATTGCTGCAGTACTGTGAGGCCGGTGAGCGTTTCCACTCCAGTTAGAATTGCAAAATTCTGCTTGAAAAACCGAGACGAATGGTTCAAGATAATTTGAAATTTCGATCGATGGTTGTCGTGTTACCGTTCACCCAAGAAGCTTTGCTTGAACAATTTTCTTAAATTTGTTCCTGAAGGTGAAAGTTTTCTCATCAAAGTCGTTTTGCCGATTACAATTTTCCCAAGCCCGGTGTTCTTCCTGTCATCAAAGTGATCCAGGTCCTGCTTGTCTTTCCACTTCCAGTTGTACTGGTATTATTTTTAAGATAGCTTCGATGGCTGCGATCGGCATGGTGTTTTGCGCCCGTTTATTCCCAATCTGCCAATCTGCGTGTTTATCGTCGAATATTCAAACGTATAGTCTTTCGAATAGGAGGTTTTGATTCCAAAAGGAATTGCAAAGAATGAGATATTATCGGATTTTCACCAATATGTAGCTTGCGGAAAATATGTTCAAGTATGTCTCGAGGAAGATAAACTCCTACTTAAATGATATATTCCACATTCTATCTTGGAATCAGCTCGTCGCAAACTCAGCTCAAGAAAAAGTTTCAAAAAATCATTTAAAAGCGCATCTTTCTGTTCAAAGCTGGACAGTTCATCCGGTATTTTCGGCTGTTGTACGACATAACAGGGTCAGGTTATCAGCCGGTTTCAGTGCGCCAGGTGATATAGTACATGTTCCATACCAGAACATGTCCAATATTTGAATTATTCAGCTTGTAAATCATAAGAAGCTATTTAATGCAATTCTTAAACCCGCTTCAGTGAGTTGGAAGCTACTCCATCGGCTGGAGTAAGGTTTTTTCCGTATGCAGATCCCATAGATGCTGCTAGAATACATTCACAATTTCTTGTGAAACAATAACAAAATTTCCTTAATAATTACGGACAAACTGGGTGCTTAATTTGTAGCCCATGCTCAGGTTTTTTATTTCCGGAAAAATCGTATGTTATATAACTGTTCTTAGACACTTCCATATTCTTGAGTTTTGAGACAGCTAAGGCTCTTTACTGAATTTGTTTCTCTACGTATAGCTCTGCACTCATCCCTTGCTGTTTATGTTATGCTTTACAGTATCTTCTTACCTACTTACTCAACGAGCTTCCGACCCGTGTACAGTTTCTGCCAGAGACAAGGCAGCCTTTGCATTTTGTTGATCCCGGGCACGCTGCTTAAAGTTTTCCATACCAAGCGTTCTGGCTTCCGCGATCGCTTGATCCTTTTAACGGAGGTTCGGCTTTCCTTGTCTACTCGAGCCTGGGGGCTGTGATTCAAAAATCTTTTTAGCTGTGCAATTATCAAAGCTTTGTAGCGCACACATTTCGTCTTTCGAGTTGGAAGCTTTGAACTCATTTTTTACGCCGAACCGAAGCATCATCTTTTATGTTTATATTGCCTTCTACTTCTGAATGTCATCATTCTTGCCTGTGGCGATTGGTTGTTGTCTCGTCTACTTTGTGACCACATATTGTTGACGTTGAGCCATTGTAAGAACCACACGATCTAGTTGGGCAGTTCACATCACAAAAATGCTAACTAACTTATTTAAAAGTCAAGTATCAGACAACGTTGTCACCGTTTTATTGAATTTAAATGTCTTTTAAATTAATGTCTTCAAATTCAACATTGGTTAGAGAGCGAAGGGAAGTGATATACAACATGAATATTTAAAACAAGAAAAGTATTTTTTAAAAAAATCAGATGGTTTGGAGTTTTTTGCAGAAGTTCGTTGGACCGAGTACACGAACTTCCAGAGAAGTAGTTAACAATTTAGACTGCAGCTTCGCTTCTGTACAAGTACAACAATTTTTCATTTCAATCCTAGTCGATAATATTGATGCAGCTGTTTATGCTGCATTAAAAAACTAAAAATATGCCTCGTAGAAACTGCAACCATGGATCACTTGTGATGTCATTAAGAGTTTGGTCTTGGCTGTTGCATTGCACAGTAAATTAAAGCTACGTGCAGATATCTGTTGCATGTTGTACATGCTGTGGGTGGTTAACTTCAACATTTAAATATGCAACACAAACTGGCCTGAATTTATTTTTGTGCCAAATTTAAATAACTGAAACAACTAAAGTTGTCAGGCACTTTAATTAGTGCAGAATTTAAATCAGTGCTATGACCTGTCTACATGCCACGTTATACTATACATAATGGCATTGCAAAGGTTCCACCACGAAACAAATGTTTACACGAAGTCACTCACCGTAAGACCCGCCAGGCCAAGCCCCAAGCAACCCGCCAAGTAATTAACATTAACCCCCCGATAAACAGCATGAAAATTTAGCTCACAATCTCGAAATATATGCAGAGCTTTCAACCCTTCAATTGTGTTGCATAGAAAGATTGTCTCGCCGCCCTAGCTATGAATATTCATAGACACAATGGAACGAAAAATACCAAGCCGGGCTACCATCATCCATCAAAGCCCAACACAAACTCTGCATGGCAAGAAACAGAGCCCTCATAAACCACCCAGCTTCAAGGTGCTTACGTGTTGTATACCTTTTTGGCCAATGACTCCTTTGGTCCTTTGGATGGGGGCTTATGTCTGCACCGTGTATGGAAATGATTTCAGCTTGCAAAGAAATATGAGCAAATTTTTGTGGAATTTCAGGAAATGCCACCCGAGCGTTTAACGAGTCCTGGCACATTTGTTGGCCCATTGTTTACGAGTGGGGCTTAGCGTGTGATAATTTCGTGATGAATTGGCGGATTTTTCTTTTTCCTTTGCATTTGAAGTCTCACACTTTACGAGGGCGGACTATATGCGTGCCCGAGACCATAAAACTTCACATTCCACATGAATGTGTTGCCATTTCTGTTTTTTTTTAGAGCCAGAAAGCTAAGATATGTCTTTCATGAGAGACGTGTTTTGAATTTTGTGACCTATTTTTTGGTAGTTGCTTTTGCATTTCTTAAATTTATAAAAAGACAGACATGAGATGTGAATCCAAAGCGAATAAATTATCCAAGTATAATGCGGTTGCTGAAAATTTTGGATTCTAGTAAAGTATGGAAATATGTTATCCTTGGTGTGGAAGAGACGAGTACACCATGCTGGGAGATGGAAATAGACACTTTTCGAAAGTGTAAATCAAGAAATGAAAAAAAAAATAAAACGTCAGTATCATGAGAGGGGGAAGGCTTTTGTAACTTGGTCTTTAATCGCATACTTATATTTATAAGGGGGTAAGCTTTTAAGATGTGTTTTTCGCGGGTAATTTACTTGGTACTGAAAATGCGTTTATAATTTACGCTAAGAGAAAAAAGTATGAAAAAAAATTGCAGTATCAAGGCGGCAGCATAGTGTGGTTTCGTGGTTTACTGATATGTGCATTGGACTGCCGAGCCTGAGTATCCGGTTTTTAACTATTTGAAATTTTTTTATGAACACTTCTCAAGAGTGACTGGTAATCCTGCGAACAATATAACCGCTTTGAAGAAGCTTCTGGAGTCGTTCAAATCGGCATTAAGCTAATAGTTCAAAATTCTGCCATTTGTGTGAAAAAATTAACATGCACACAAAGTTTGAAAGCCTAGGCTCTGGGTTGTTGCATCGCCAAAATTTGGATTAACTTTTTTCGGCTACGGCTGTCGTTGACTTTACCTAAAACGAGTGATGTTCTTGACTCGTGTTAGCCAGTTTTGAAGCCGACTCACCAGGTATGCAGTTCTGAATGTGACAGACCCTAAAGCGAGTGCTGTTTTTGACTCGCTCGGTTAATTGTTCAAATAATATATTATTTAAATTTAATTTTTAGTCAGAAAAACATCTGACATAATTAAGAATATCAAAAATAGTACTTCAATAACTTCATTTACCTTGTTTGTCACTGCAAGAGGAACATTCTTATCTGATGATATTTGCACATAAAATCAATAGTTTCATAGAAGATAAAACAAGAAGACATTATTGCTTGAACTCTTAACTAAAGTCGAACCAGAACAAGCGAATAAATAACTTTATGAAAAATCGTAGGACTTTTGGTATTTTTAAAATATATGAAAATTGAGTTTAAGCGGGAAATTGAAATATAAATGTACCTCATCAGCAAAGATATAATACTTTAAATGACGCAACACAAGGATTAAATCTGTAAAGAAAAATATAAGCAGAAGTGGACCCCATGCTGAGCCTTTCGGTACACCACTGAGAATTTCTAATAAACTTGAAAGCTTAAGATTGGGAACCGTTTAGTCTTAAAGGTTTGAATAAGCCTTAAGGTCTATTCGGAAAATTAAAGAATGCCCACAGTCTCTAAATTAACTTTTCAGTGTTGACAGGATCAATGGCCGTTCAAAAATTGAGTTAAATAGTAAGGGTACATAAATCATAGTCTGTAACTTTAAATAAGGCCGTTATACAATTATGTGTCCTCCGAAAACTAGATTTTAAATGCGTTTACAATTTTTTGGTTTAATGTGGTCTTTAATATGATGACTTAGAATGAACTCAAAAGCTTAAGAAAAAACAGGAAGTACAAAGATGGACCATATTTATTTCCTTCGCCGCTTTTTAGTATGGACACTCATAGCTCTCATACCTGTTGTACATTCTCAACAATTTTGAACTATGTAATATATATATGTAGCCCTAAGCCAACAGCCACAATGTAGATCCCTTTTGATGCCCCATGTATTTCCAAGAAATATGAAATCCCGAATTTCTTCATTCCAAACAATTCGGAGGCTGCCAAAACTGAATGAAAATCTTTAACACCAATTCCAATCGACCAATACAGCACAGGATTTGCTTCCTCTGCAAAACGTTTATTTCCAAGAAAAATAATTATCTATATGCTTAACGAAGGCTGGAAACCAACAATGTCGTCATACAGGAACAAAAGCAATCAATAATATGAAAAATAACAAAAAACAATAAATAAAGACAACACCCACTTAAAAATGAACTTCAGAAAATTCCATTTTCAAACCGCAAGTGTCGTTAAGTAAAAATATCTCTTAGAAACACTTAAGAAAATTGGCCATAAATTTTGGGCAAACTGCCGTCATGGGATGGATACGAACAATTGATGAAATAGTCTGGGGGCTAGTTAAAAAAAATTGCACTTGAAAACATATAAAATGGCTCTAGAGAGCTTGTGGCATCAGAAAATATAAAAAAATAAGCCTACCAACATGGTGATGAGACCAAATAGATTTTAACTGGTGCGTTAGGTATCTTGGGGGTGGATACTGGCACTGATACCCGCCTTTGTTGAATTCGTTCAAAAACTGACCAACATTTGTATCTTTGGATGACGAAGAAAATGGAATTGTGATTCAAAATTGCGTCAATCTCTTTCTTGTATCTTAAGTTTACTAAGACTATTAAAAGGCTGTTCGATAAATCAGGGACTTTGAAATTAAAAACTTGTCATGTTTTTCTCAAAATTGAATGTATTTTTTAATGTAGTCTCCTTTCCGTGCAATACACATTTCTCAATATGAGATCTCAAACTCTACAAAATTGGCAATTTCTGGTTCAGTGATTTCTTCATTTGATGAAAATCTTCTTCCGTCGAGCCGGTTTTTCAAACAAGAAGTAATTGCTTAATCAGAGCCAAATCTGGAGAGTCAGTTAGATGAGGGCGCAATTCATATCGCAATTCAGCTTATTTTGCCATCGCTTCTGCGGACGAGCGAGCCAGTCACTTTTTTTAGGGTTCCGAATTCAAAGGGTTCTAAATGTACCAGACCCCGCTGTCCGTCCGCCTGTCACAGGGTTGCATCTTGTAAGCCGTAATAGGTAGATACGTGCATTTTTCACATAATAAAATGATATAAAGTTAAAAATAAAAGGGGGTCCCCGTACAAGAAACTTGTTTCTTAATTTAGCAAATTTAGCAAATTTACCTTAAAGTATGCAATGATTCAGTTTCTTGGATTAGCTGACTATTGGCGCGACAGTTTGTAGGAATTTGTCGAATGGTTCAAAGCTAAGAAACAATGCACGGGTGCCTGTCTGGTGGACTTGGAGAAGACCTTCGATACCGTTTGGTTAGAAGCGCTCTTTTACAAGTTGAACAGGCTTGGCATAAGGAAACCACTACTGTACATGCTTTATAATATGCTAACAAATAGACGGTTCGTTGTGAAGAATGGCAATGTTACTTTCATTTATATTTTCAAGTTAATAAGAGGTCTGCAACACGGTGCGGTTAATTCTCCGATACTTTTCAGCATTTTCACGATTGATCTTGTAGGTTCTCTTCACCATGCCATAGCGTACGCAGACGATTTGATTGCATTGAAATCGGGACTGAAGATTGAGGATATCAGATTGAATTTGCAATGTGACTTTAATAAAATCCAGCGCTATTGTGAAGATTAACTACCAGAAACCGGAGAATATTTTCTTCAGGATTAAGGGCCACTTGCGATACAAGGAAGAATTGGCGAAAATTCTTTTCCAGGGAACAACACGGGCAACCATAAGCAAACAGAAGTGTAGTCAGATACCTAGGGCTCTGGCTCGACCAATATCTATATATGATAATAACTTTGTCTCTCCGGAGGCTTTACTCTACTTCGATTCTAAAGATTTGATACAGAACTGTAGGGCGATGCCGCTTATCATCCACATCGCCCGTTCAAGTGTAGACAGGCGACTCGATTATAATCCAGACATCGCCCACAGTTCCAAAGATTGTCTCCGGTATCGACCCGCGATGTGATGGATGCACAGAGGCAACTATTAGAAAATTGATAGGGAACTCTGTCGTCAACACCCTTCAAAGTCAAATAACCTTATGGGCAAAGTCGGCCTCTTTTCTTTTTAACTTTCCTGTTAGCTCCTGTTTTAAATGCTTTGACCGGCTTAGTTTTCTTAGTGTTAGTAAAAAATATATAGAAAAATATATATTATTTATATATTGAAATATGTATATATGTATTTATATTATATACATTTTCGTGGATTTTTAAGCGTATAAATATAATTTTTATATTTATACATACATAGTTTGAAGTATATATTCTTAGTAATTTAAATGTAGTTTTAAGCTTAAGATATAGAATTAAAAACGTTCGACCACTAAGCTTTTCTTTTGTGTAAATTTTCTTAGTTTAAAAGTTGTTAATATTATGAAATTTATAAAACTAGTTTGTTTAAGTCGGAAAACATAGCATTTAGTACTAGGTTTAGATTAGAGCGCCCGTGAAGAGCCAGTGAGTTAGTTAAATAAAATTAATTTAAACAAGCTTTTTTAAGCGTTTTGTTTAAGAAGTTTTAATGAGAAAACAAACACAATGCATTCAGAAGTAAAAAAATGTTAGTAGGAAAATTATTCCCTATCCAACACAAAGCTTGAAATGGATTAACATATGTCAAAATGTAGTGGTGCTGGTGCGATTTGAATATAATATAATTTTGTACCCAACCGTATGTAGTGTCACATCAGTTTACGTGTTTTCCTTTCGTTACGGCACTTTTATCAACGCGAAAAAATTAATCACAATTTAATTTTCTGAAAAAAGATTATTAAAAAAGGTAATTCATGTGGTTTTGATGTGTGTTTGAACTATGATTGTACCAGCATATTCAATAAAAATCGGGTGGGGATGTGTCGGGACACACGGCCGTTGATTTAAACGTCAATATCAGCGAGTCGCTTTTAATTTTAAAGATTGACTTCGTTCTTAATAATTCAATACAATACATTAAAAAGGTAGCACGTCTAATTTATTTCGATTTATATTCGACAGCGATTTAGTTTGGCCTGTGATATGACAAATAGGAAACAAAAGACATGATGTCAACATTATGCTCCCGAAACTGCCTCGCTCATTCGGTGCATGGTCACTAGCCTCGTCTTACTGACGATAACCGTGATATTTATTTCTCGCTGGTTCTTGCACGGGCCGAGGCCGGTATATTGAATTATTGTATTTTATTTTAGACTTCCTGGTCATTCTTAACTTGTAAACCGGAAAAACCGCCGCGCTTTCACGTGTGAGTCCTGAGTTACGCTGAATACAAAGGAGCTAGAGCGCCGATTTCGGTCATTCTAGACAATTCCACTAACCTACCGTAATTGTAAAGGTGAGACGATATAGCCTATTTCGATACAGTCCACTTTTCTGACAAGGCGCCTGTGTGTTTCGATTTTCAAGACGTTTCACATCAAAACGCAAACATGGAACGACGTTGTGGGTATCTGATTACATCTAAAAAACAATGTGTCCATGTTTTTTTTATTTTTCAATATTTTCCAATATCTTGTTTAGAGCAGTTTCTTAAATAGGTTCTCTGCTTGAATTATTTACTTCGAGGAAATATCATTACATACAATCAATGTCGTTAGTTGTGCGCGAAAGCAACACGCTCACGGATGTGAAAGGGTAGGAAATTCGAATTCGCATTTACACCACTACATTTAGACATTCATCAAGGAATTCCGAACGAATTTGCACTCGCTTTGAGATGAATTTTTCAAAAAAAAAATTCGGAATCATTGATTCACACATTTTAATAATTAGCCTTCAAATAACATTTTGATTCAGATCATTTGAATTATATTAATAAATTTCAATTCGTTGTTTAATTAAATTTTGTTCTGCTCATGTTCTTGTTATTATTATAGTAAGTAACAAGTAAATAGATATTGAGCTTTAAGTTTGTGTGACTTACTCATACATAAAGTATGTGCGATGGGAAAGATAAATATATAACCGCCATAACTCTGCCAGCCTACAGAAGTTCACTTGTCTATCCAGGATTCTTCATTGTTAAAAAACGCCATAAAAATACACTTGTAAGAGTTCCAAATTCTGTTCTGAAATCTTCACCCAAAACTGTTTACGAGTAAATTGTGAGCAAAAGCGGCTCCCTTCTAATCGTTAATTTTTTCATGTACGATTCTTAAACAATACCGTAAATTGTGTTGACTCTTTTTTCCGTTGTGATTTCATTTGGACATCGTGAGCGCTCAAAGTCTTTTATGCTCGTTTTACCGCTCAAACGTAGTGCTTTATTAAAAAACGAAATTCAAAAACTCAAAAAATCTCAGAGAAACAAGCTTTCATAGTAGAACCATTGGCAGATCATGATCAGCGTGAGTAATTCGATACAGTAATCACTACTGCAAGGCTTTTAACAATCTTGACGGATATAATTTTTGGAGCTATCAGCAAAAATGGTCGAAATGGGATGAACTTCCAGGCTACTACTTTTCGCCAAAACGAGACAAAAATCTTTCAAAATGTTTGTTATCGCGCGAGCTGTGTGTGCGTTTGCATTTTCCTTCAGACTTTGTGCGTTACCTGGCTTATAAACGTGGATTCAGCATCTGCTTCCTATAAGAAGTAAAAGAAGTCCTTTATGACATCAGGTGAGGTGACGTGGTTGTCCAGTTGGGCAGGAATTCATGACTACTTCAACATTTGAAATTGTTTGCTTAACACAAGACACGCAGCAAAGAAAATCAATCTGCGACACAAATTAGAGCAAAAACATCTAAGATGGATTCAACTTTCCTTCACCTCATCACTCTTGCAACATTTGATATGATTTCCTCCACCTTCTGACTAAACAAATGCAATCAATCTCACTTTGCGAAAAAATTACTAACTGATTGGCAGGTCAATCCAGCATGTTCTTTCCCATTCTCATCACGAGGTTCCTTTGTATTGTGTGCCCATCTTTTCGGCATCCTAGTTATCATGTTCACAGCACTTCACGTTAAATAAACATATCCGGAAAAATTGGAAGGGATCCACTCGTATTCTTTACATCAATAGAACCAGCATTCTCGGCATCCATTCTTCCGGAACTTCTATCCGCTCCTTTGTCTGCCTTTTCCTGTCCACAGCGAGAAGCAATCGAAATGGACGAATGATAAATTGAAACGCCCCCTACGAAAATGGTGAGCAATTGGAGGAATTTGCAGAACCACTTTAGTATGCTGTCTGGTGAACAATCTATCCACGAGATTGGATTAGTAATGCTGGAGCATTAATAGAAGCTGCTAAGTGCCATTATATGGGTTGCAAGTTCGCAGAAAAGGGTTTAAGGCACTCACGAATGGAAATCAGATAAAGTCAATTGCAATCAGTACCGAGGGAGATGAATTGATGACCGAGGGAAGTCCAATCAAGGAATGGAATATCTGATTGGGACTTGTGCCGTGATGGTTGGGAAATGATGAAGGGCAGAGATCTCGAAAATGCTTGATTAGACTTTGATGATGTTTTTTTTTGCTGCCAGATGCAAATAATGTGTGTGAATGATTTTTTTTATGGCTCTCGCGTATTCGAGGGGTTATGAATACCCTTACACGTTAGCACAACAGGGTTGGGAAGTATCAAGGAGACAAAAGAGACAAGTAACTTCTGAACTTTTTTGAGTGAAGGAGAGCGTACCACATTCGTTATAAGTGACTATAAAAAGAATCCTTGTACATGACTGCATGTTTGAAACTGGATTTAAGTATTAACAGATGAGCGGAATCGAACCGGCTTATGAAATGAAGTTCTTTATTCAATTTATAAAAGAGATGCGGCAGAGGTTGTGCCAATGTTGCTGTAGGTTAATTGTTATCGCAATCAAAATGTCTCTGAGGAATTTTACAACTCGCTTTTGAACTCTATCAAGTAGATATAATATGATGATAGCCGATCGAATTCCGAAAACGAGTGACTTGAATTTACGAACGAAAGAAACCGATATTGAACACTTAAAAGAGAGCCGGAGACAAAGCGGAGCCTTGAGGTACACCATGATTTACAAATATATACTGAATTTGAGACTCCAATGAAAATTAAAAGAAATTGTTCGAAAATTAGAAACTGTAATCGACTGAAGAAGAGATTCGCCGATTTCTTATGGACGTATTTTCGTAACATAGGACTTTATTACAAACTCTTCTAAATAACTTTGAAAAATCAAGCGCAATAACCCTACTTCCATCTAAAAGATGACGCTAGCGGTTCCACTTTTCTTGATGAGTTACTTGGAAAGTAAGACGAGGACAAATTTTCTTTGCTCAGAGATCTGTCGGATGGAATATAAACGGGGGTCGAAATCGAAGATGTTTGATGTCATTTGGCCGACTTTTATGGCCTCGTCAAAAATTTACTGTATCAAAAGAAGCAGAGAGTAGAATCTAGCTCTTCATTCTGGTTAGACTGAGGACTTCAAAACAAATACTTTACAACTAAGCACCGTCAAACTTCAAACTTAATCTTTATGAGGTTGTCATAAAAGTCATTATTTTTTTAAGCAACAACCCTCCGGTCTAAATGGCCTTGCCATATTATTTCCTCCAGTAGCCGGGAGCATTTTCAGACAACTCTGAGGAAGTTAATTTCTTCAAAAAGCCATAACTTATTTCAAGGACTCAAATGTTTTCAGGTGGTGCACTTAACAAAAGAGAACATTCCACAAACAAGAAATGGAAATAACAAAAACAAGTTGATATCCTTACAAATTGAAGGACAACATTTGCAGGCCAACTTGATCGTTAAACACAATTTGCCTTACAAATTCCATTTGCAGCGACTGCACTCAGGACACCATAAGAACTCCAGTCCAATTCGTCTTCAAGTCCACAGGGTGTAATAACATGTAAGTGTATTAATTTAGCTTGTCAAACAAAAAAAAGGCAAATGGAAAAAAAAACACAAACGGCAACAATAAACAAAAAGTTGACTTAATTTGAATGTTGTGTCTTATTGTCCAGTTACAATATTTACTCGGCTTCACAGTGAGGTCCTTTAGTCTGCTGTAGTAGTGTGGGTGAAAAGTAACTTTGTAAGGACGGGAGAATTGTTTTTGGTTTTTTGTTTACTCAGGTCTACATGTGCGTGAGGTTGGATGCCTTGGGTTGCCTTACTTAAATGGCTAAAGTGAATGTGAAGAGTCAACTTTGGTAATTAAATTATTTTTGTTGTTTTTTTTTTGCCATGAGTTGAAAGTTGCTCAAAGTGCATATCCCGTAGAGATATACTCGTACTGTTCCATGGTTTTCAAGAGTTGCAGAAGATTTTTTTTTTGAGTTTAAGGTTTCATTAAAAATTGAAAAGATCTTTTAATTAAATTGTTTTTTCTTTTTTATTAGAATGCGGTTAGAGGAAAATTTAAAACGAATGAAGAGCCATTTTTTTATGACAATGGAAATTTAAAAAACACTTAAGAGTTTTAAGGAGAATATTGTTTTTATTATCAACTTGATGGATTATTTGAGTTATGGAAAAAGAGCTCAATTTGGTATAAATTTTGCAGGCGTTAAATTTTTAATGGTTTTCATTATAAGATAAACACAATTTTAAGTTTGAATGAGCTCATTAAAAGTTACTTTTAAAACTTGCGTGGACTACTGAAAGATCCAGTGATCCCATCCTCCAAAGACTTTTCGTACATTTCAACAATTTTTTGAAATGAGGATTAATTTCGAAAACAATTCGAATAAGCCAATGTTTTGAAAATAACAGAATTTTGAGCGCATTTGGATTAAGACTTCAGTCTTACAACAGAATATACCAAACGAAGCACAGGACTGGTCCTTCGCGATACCGAATAAGATTTCGATACAATTTGGCACGAAGGATTGCTGTGTGTGGAGTAAAAAGTACTCATAGATTACAATATACCTGGTTAAACCTATACAATATGAAAAGCAGGCGGACCCCAAGGTGCAGTACATTGCCCAATGCTTTACAATATTTTCACATACGATTCCCCGCGGCTGTCGTTGTGAATCAGCTATTTTTGCAGTTGAAAAGTGTATTTATTCGTGCTTGTAAGCAGTCTCAAAGTGGGCAGATAGAATAAACAGACTTTCAAGTCGGATTCAGAAGAAATTATCTCACAGTTCATCATATCTTCACTGGAATATAATTCGAACTTTTGTAGCACGAAACAGAAAAGTATTTTGCATTTTTTGTGAGTTTCAAAGCTGCGTTTGATTGTGTCAATGGAAATGCAATTAAATATAAACTTTCGCAGGTAGGACTTTCTACAAAGTTTCTGCGTATCAAAGAGAAATCGTACTCGGATTCCAAAGCAGCTGCTTGGGATAGTTCTAACCTTTCAGATTGTATTACTATGATATATGACCTTGTACTTTTTAAAGCCATACTGCAAAAAACCGGTGTTGGTTATTAATACCAAATAAATTAAAAAAATCGAAATACTCGGAGAAGTTGAAGAAATAACTGACTTTTTTACGGATCTCGTTAAGAAGTGGCAAACAAATACACGCACTTGAGAGTAGAGTTGTTCCCAACACTGGATTTTAGAAATCACCTCAACAAGAAATCTGACATTGATAAAAATGACATAGAGAAACATTTTTTCTAAGCAAAAATTGTTTCTCTTGACGAAATACAAAAGTCAAAAAGGTAAAGTCAACATTGTGCTTTGCTGAGCAGGTTTGTGGATGAATATGAAGAAATTGAGAAATTCCACAGGAATTATGGCCTTAACGGATGTCCATACAATGGAAGTTCAAACCAATTTTATTCCCTACGAAAATTAAGATCGAAAGAAGACTGCTTCAACTTACTCAGTGTCTGTCCAATTTTCAAAACCCAAAGTACTTTAAGTGCGAATTGGATACAGAATGTTTATTATTATAAATGCGCATATGAGTATATATATACATACTTTCGCCATTTAACAAATTTACTTAGACTTAAAGAATTAATTAAAAATTCTAAATGTTGCAAACCGAGCTGACGGCAATGCCATATCTTATTAAATTCATATTGTAATGTAATTGTAATTGTAATTGTTACTATTTGAAATTATGCCTAAATTATTATTTCGTCACATATTTTTGTTTTCAATATTGAAACTTAGGAACGAAGGATACATTTCTTAGTCTTTTTTAAATCGTTACTTTCTCTCTACAAATGGTATTAAGACGAATTGAAAATGGGGTGTTTAGTGCCCCGCGGTGCATCCTGGCCTGCAAGTACGCATCGGATTGAAAGAAATATTTAAATGGCGCCCGAGCAGGGAATGGCGTTACATATGCTTTTGATCCTCCAATGCTAGTGCTATTGCCTTAGAGAACTAAAAGGATCATCGTTCCGGGAATATAGAATATTCATAATAGAAGGCATAGACGATAGTGCTTAAGATAGTACATCACCTCAACCTGATTTTATTCGATAAACTTACTTCATGGGGAAATGGCAGTGACAAAGAACAACAACATTAAGTAGTAAGACAGGTGGCTGATAGTCGAATTCCACTTGCACCAAATTAAGTAGAATAGAATCAGCTTGGAAATGGGTATCAGAGTCAGCAGGAGATTATTGAGAGCAATAACGGATAGTCAATGAACAAGTTTTTGGGGCTCAAAATAAGCAGATTAATGGAATGATTTTGCAACGATATCAAAACCAAATGTTTTCAACAAGATTTTTTCAACAGTTCATCCATTTGCGCAAATAAATCACAGTCCAAAAAACAGCAGAATGAGACCCAGACCCGGTATACCACCAAATCTAAACTTACGTAACTCATAACCTCATATCCCTTAATTCCTCTTCATCCCAAAAATACGACCATTTGAAGTGGCACATGAAACGTGTGGTCTGATCATGGCATTGAAAAAACATGAGCTTTATTGGCATAGAATCTCATATAAAACATCACTCTCATATGGCGACTTATAAACCAACGAGTTTTCTAATATCGTATTCGTAACCGAAATCCCATTCTTCCAACCACCTTGTAGTGGCAACACCTTATTAAAGTTTGAGTTCTCTGTTGCATACGTGATGCAAGTTACCACCGCTCTACTACCTCAGATAAGCAGATACATTGAAAAACAAATCCAAATGATATCAGTATCTACACGAGAAAACATAACAAAGCTATCACTGCATTTGAAATCATTTTCCATTGAAATCCAACTTGAGGCCCCCAATTTAAGCTCCCATTGAAGATTTATGTCCAATGCCATGTCATCTTTCCTGACCTATGTCCATCTATCTCCATTCGGGTGTAATGCTCACATCACTAGCTATTAACAGCTTATGCTCTGCAATGAGGAAGGCATATCTGTCAGATAGTTTACATGTACAAAGAAAACACAAAAAAATGAAGCGAAACAAGGACCGATGACGCAGCTTCAGAGAGTCAGCAAAAAATGGTTCATCAATCACTTCACCAAATACAACATGATAGAGAAAGACAACAAGAAAATAAAAAAAAAGGAAAATGCAATATACATTACAAAGAGAAAACATACCCGTCAGCGTAGACTCCTGCTGAGCCAGTCAGTGCCAGAGCTTTGTAACGAGCCTGCTCGTCGGTCGGCAGGACAATGTCCACAGAACGTGACCTCGTTGCATTTATATTCGGCACCGTAAGGAAACATCCATCATCACTCGGCTGCAGTTCTTCGGTTTTGCCGCTCGATGACAATTTGGAAAAGCACGAGTCCACCGACGCAGCACGGTCACGCTTCAGATCAGGTACGGCAAGATAAATATCCCTTACGACCAGAGCCGGTACTTTCGATGTACCATCAACGATGATAGTATCCCTTGCAGCAGCACCATCAATCGTCACCTGTTGCTGTTGCTCTTCTTCGTTGGAAACGTTCTCTAGGGAGTTCCCAGTTGGTTCGACAAATACCGCCTCTTGACGTGATATCGACCGGCGACGTGGTCGCGCTTGAACAGGAGGCACTGAAATGGATTCCTCGTCATCGGGCGCCAGTGAAATGCACGGCTCCGGTGGCGGTAGTTCAATAGAAGGCGAATGTGGAATGAATTCAATCGACGGCGACTGAGGCGTCGTGGACAGGTACATAGGTGACACCGGCGATATTGGGGGCGAGCCGTGTCGAAAGGGAAAAGCGGGTGGATCATAGTCACCATTTGTCGGCGATAGGGTGAATGTAATATTACACGGCGTTGTCGGTGGCGGTGGAAGCAGCGTATTGCCAAACTGCGGACTATCATCGTCAACGCCTTCATCTTCACTGGTCGTAGCCGATGGAGTTCTGCGTAGATCCTCTTCATCCTCGTCCTCGCTGCAACTCGTACTATAGCTTAGCGACTTCAGTTCTCGATGATCGATGAAGTATCTCTGATCGGCGCTGACCTGTTTTTCATACTCTTCTAAATACAAGCAATGATAGCACGGAGGCGGGGTTTTCGTATTCGATGCTCGTCGAGCACGTATCCGACGGGGCACATCCAAAAAGGTTCCCGAATCATCACTGCCAGCGGAGTCGAAACTTCGGGAGCGCTGCGATTGCGGTTGAGGCACTTGGAGTAGTCCCGCATCGGAGGAACGTTCATCAGCTGACGAGGATGATTGTTGTTTGAGCAGATGCGATGTGGAACGTTGGGCTTCCAGTTGCATTTCATCGAATGATGCAGATCGTACCTGTTTGGGGTTTTGGGGAGTAGTTACTTCAAAAATATTGGAAGCTTTATTCTTATCTGATTCGGAAAAAAACAAACATGGCGGCTAGGTCACATGCAAAGCAGTGCAATAAAAGAAATAAAATGAAACTTAAGTGGTGATGGGCGAGCGGAGAAGTCACGCCAATTATTGTCGTTCAAAAAAAAGCGAGGCAAAAAATAATTCGCAAACAAATAAGGGTATGAACAGTTCATGCAAAGAGGTTTATTACACTGCTTGGCCCTTTTATGAGGCCTTGCGTTAAGGGTTGTCGTCAATTAAGTACATTTACATTGGCGCCTAACTCCAATGAAATTTTTATAGGACATAAAGTTGCCAAATTTGCAGGCTCATTTAACGGGCTTGACACGCAAAACAACCGAGTTTCTTTTCTTGATGATGAATGTGCTGGAGTGTTGAGTGGTTGTGACAAACTTGTTGGTTTTAAAAAAAAATGAAAATTTAAACCTATGACTGTCGTTCAAGGAGTTTTGAAAATTATATTAGAATAAGATATGGGTCAGATTGCTTTGCTTTTGCTTAAAAAAGCAGCGCTATGAATTCATAGCTTTTATTGTTTCAAAAAGAAAGTTTTAAAGGCTGCAGCAATATTTCTCGCCCATGTCAATGTCGACGGCGACTGGACCAGACACGCAATTGCTCATAACAGTTTCGTCTTTGCAGCACATTTTACTGAAAGACTTGATATTTACTGACGGCAGGCCGTGAAACTCCTGAATCTCGACAAGACAGTGGACGATTTTCTGTCGAAATTCATCACAAACGACGAGACCCTACAGAGCCAAGATTGAAAACTTTTTACAGCTGCAACTTAATCAACTTGAACTCTCGGAAACTGTTTTTTTAAAGATGCATTTTTAGTTGTAGCGATTTGCATTTCTGGCAACAGCAAACGATTTGTCATTTCATTTCAATGATAGAGCAAGACAACATTTCTGTACTTCATTAATATTCGTAAAGTGTACTTTTTCGAAAAAATACGTTTTTTTTTTCAGTTTTAATGTGACAACAAATACTTCTGAGGCCTCTGGGGACACTGACAAGCTCGGAGAAGTATTTGAGTCAAGTTTTTGCCAAAACGAAATTACCTCGGACGCCAGGATACCAATGATAAATGACTGGAATTTTTTAACTGGCGCCCAACTAATGACATTGAAAAATAATTAATAATTAAAATTTGTAATTTAAATTCATTTCGATAGCAATAAATCTTTTATTTTCACTTAAAGCAAAACATTATAACCTCTGTCACATGCTAAAGGTTTGGGTACGAACTTTGTTGATCACATCAACAAAAGTACTTGCAATTTATTGCAAGTTTGCAATTTTCAATTTCACGTTTTCTATTTTTCCCTTTTAATTATAATTTGTTAACGTAAGCATAATTTTGTTTATTTGTTTGCTGTTGTTTTCTGTAATTTTGCACCTTTTGATAACGCATGCACCTTTTGTATACGTTTTTGCCACCTGCACGTTTCTGTTTAAGTAAGCACTTATTTTTGTATAAATAGATCTGAAATAAATAATTTGACTCACTGTTAGTATTCAATCGAACCAAGCCTTTTCTTGTTTACCTAATGTGAGGCTGCATTAGGCGATTGAAGTTAACACAAAGTAAAAGTGTCTAAGGAGTGGAACTTTACATTTGGTCCTTCGAGCCGGATTAGCCGGAAAGTGTTAAATTACATATTTTAAATTGGTACGAGACCAAGAAAAATATATTGATAATTTTATTGAGTTAAAGTGATATCAACAAAAGTCTACAAACATTTGCAATGAGTGAATTCGAGGGCATCGCGCAATTACAAACCGATATTAGTGAAGAAGTGCATCGGTTGTGGACCAATTTTAAAAAGGATGGAGAGTCTCGTTACACTAATGAGTACTTCAGGAAGCGACTCGAACAATTAGAAGCGTATTGGACCGACTTCCAGATCAACAATGGGTACTTGGAAGACCTGCGGAAAACCAATCCGCAGCACGACTACTTCACCCAGAAGTACTTTCAGCAGTTCGAGACGAGGTACCAGGACATCAAGGGCACCTTTAAGATGAAAATGGAGCAAATGCGAAAGAAGACTGGCCCGCAACATTTTGACGAACAAGCGGCGCCAGCAACATCAACGAAAGCACAGTCTCAAGTTCAGCCACAACCAACACTAGAGCCATTGTCCACTGCAGGCATGCAGCCATCAAGGTTGTCTCCCATCAATGAAGATAAATCAGATCCAGGGAAGGTTCAAGCGAGGTTCAAGAAATTAATTGTCATTAAAAACAACTTCACCCGCATCATTAACAGCTTGGATTTGAGTCAAGGTGCTGTATACCTCAGATTCAAATTAGACCAGCTAAGAGATTGCTGGACGAAACTTGAAATAATAAACGACGACATAATGTCTACGTTAGAAGAAGCTGACTACGATCATGAATATGTCTGCAACAATGAGTTTATTGAATTGGAGCAGATGTATCAAGATGCGTACATCCAAATTAAAGAAGCTGAAGGTCAGCAGCAACCACCTGTACATCAACAACCACCTACACACCGAGAGATCAAGCTTCCAGCAATAAGCATTCCATCGTTTAGTGGAAAGTACGAGGAGTGGACATCATTCTGGGAACTGTTTGAGCGTTTAGTTCACCAGAATATTACTTTAAGCGACGTTGAACGGATCCAGTATTTGAAGGGAAACTTGAAGGGTGAAGCTGCCAGAATAGTTAGTCACCTATCCCCAACATCAAATAACTATGAGACAGCTATAGAACTACTTACCAAGCGCTTCCAAAATCCTGCCGTACTAGTCAACAATTACATCCAAAGGTTGTTGAACTTGAAACCGACTCGGAACGAAAACGCATTTGAACTAAAAACAATTATGGACACGTCCCGAGAAATCTTGTACGGTATTAACAACTTGGGAGTTGACACTAACTCCTGGGATCCGTTAATAATCCAGTTACTTTGTCCAAAACTTGACCCGGAAACCAGGAAATTATATCAACAGTCAAGAGGGACGTCAACAGAAATACCTAAGCTTGAGGATTTCTTTAATTTCATCGAGGGCAGATTCCGAGGTTTAGAAAGTAGCCGCGAATCAACCCGGGACCCCCAATCATATACAATGAGAGCAGCAGCGACAAGGAACCATTTGACTACCGTCACACAGTCAAAGTGTGCTGTTTGCAGCGAGTTTCATCAAATATATAGCTGCAAAAGGTTCCTAAGCATGAGGCCTAAAAACCGTTTGGAAGTAATCCAACGGTCAAGGTTGTGTTTTAACTGTTTGAGAGATGGACATGTCGCACAGGAATGTCCAGTGAAAAAGGGTTGCAAAATGTGCGCACAACCACATAACTCCTTGCTTCATCTCCCCCGAGCACCAGTAGAAGAAACACCATCGTCAGCACGAGTCGCTACTACCTGTCATAACAATAGGATGACACTATTAGCCACAGCCATGGTGAATATTTGCGTTGGAGGAGAAGCAAGACTAGTACGAGCCTTGATTGACCAAGGGTCTCAATCGTGCTTCGTTACGGAGAAACTAGCACGCCAAATGAAGATACCCTTAGTCCAGTACAGATCTAAAATCAGTGGCATAAACGGTCATGCAACAGAAATCGTTGCAGCTTGTGAAATTACTATTCGGTCAATTCACGATGAGAGAGTCAGTTTGGAAGTGGAGGCATTAGTTATGCCAGTAATTACATCGAGACTACCAGTGCATCCAATTAGCTCCCACCAGTGGCCGCACATAAAAGGTCTGAAATTGGCTGACCCATGGTATGGAGAACCTCAAGATATCGACTTGTTAATTGGGTCTGATATCTTGCCACAATTTTTGACGAAAGGAGTAGTCAAAGGTCCAGCTAATACTCCGATGGCTCAAAATACAAAATTTGGCTGGATACTTTCGGGTCCAATCATCACTACACCGATCTCGAGGAAGCAGTCCCAAGGCAAAAACCTCACATCATGCATCAGTGTGTGCAGGGAAGATGAGGAGTTGAAGAAATTTTGGGAATTAGAAGAAGTTCCCAGTGAGAAAATCAAATCTGAAGAAGACGAAAGGTGCGAAAATCACTTTCTATTAACGCACAAACGCGACGAAATGGGACGTTATACAGTCCACTTACCCCTGCGAAAGGATCGCACTGTATTGGGAGATTCACGCAAAATGGCTTTGAAACGCTTTTTCATCTTGGAACAAAGATTCGCAAAAAATGACAGTCTACGGCAAGAATATTCGAAGTTCATTCAGGAATATATTGATCTGGGACACATGGAGGAAGCAACGGGGTGTACTACTGAAAAGACGTATTATCTTCCGCATCATGCAGTCCTAAAAAGTGAAAGCTCTACAACCAAATTGAGGGTTGTGTTCGACGCCTCAGCAGCAACTACCTCTGGTGAGTCCCTGAACAGCATTATGATGACTGGTCCTGTGGTTCAAAAGGATTTGTTCTTCCTGCTTCTTCGATGGAGGTCCTTTGAAATCGTGTTCACTGCTGACATCGAGAAAATGTACCGGCAGATATTAGTTAGCAAAGATGATCGAAATTTGCAGCGGATTTTCTGGAGAGCTAGTTCTAGCGACCCCGTCAAGGAATATATACTCAGAACCGTCACTTATGGTACAGCTTCGGCACCATACTTAGCTATTAAGACTCTGTGTCAGTTAGCCGAGGACGAAAAGCAGAGATATCCATTAGCAAGCAAAACTGTGAAAGAAGGATTCTACGTGGACGACTGTCTGGGTGGTGCGAATTCAATAGGAGAGTGCCGAAGGCTACAACAAGAATTGACGCAAATGCTCCAAAGTGGTGGATTTCACTTACGTAAATGGACATCAAATCGTACGGAGATTGTAAGCGCGTTGCCCAGAGACGAGGTTGAAATGGAGCTAGACCATGGCTTTGACAACGAAACAACATTCAAGGTCTTAGGCATAAAATGGTGTCCTAGGGCAGATGACTTCCGTTTCAAGGTCAACTCGTCGTTATTCAGTACAAAGGGTACCAAACGAGCAATACTTAGTGACGCTGGAAAAATCTTCGATCCTTTTGGATGGTTATCGCCAGTAACTGTCAAGGCAAAGATCATTATTCAACGTCTTTGGCTTTTGGGCATTGGTTGGGATGAGAAAGTCCCAGAGAAACTTCAAGAGGAATGGAGTGAATTCAAGACCAGGCTATCATCGTTGGAAAGTGTCAGAATTCCGAGATGGACACAACAAAATGAAGGATCTCAAGTTGAGTTACATGGATTCGCAGATGCATCCGAATTAGCATATGCAGCCGTTGTGTATCTCAAGATTAATAATGGCGACGCTACTACAATCAGTCTAATTGCATCAAAGACAAAGGTGGCACCGGTGAAGCAGGTTTCATTGGCAAGGCTAGAGTTATGCGCAGCAGCACTTCTTACGAAGTTAATGAAGAACATCAAGGAGGGAGCAGATATGAAATACAACCGAGTTTTCGCATGGTCAGATTCTACCATAGTACTGAGCTGGTTAAAACAACATCCAGTGAAATGGAATACATTTGTTGCCAACCGAGTGTCCTATGTACAACAACATTTTGTAGGACAATGGAGGTTTGTGCCAGGAAAAGAGAATCCAGCTGACATTCCATCTAGAGGATCATTTGGAGATACTCTCGCTGAAAATTCATCTTGGTGGCATGGACCAGACTGGTTAAAGAAAGATGAAAATCATTGGCCAGCCGACAAATCAATGACGGAAATTCAAGAATTACCGGAAGTCAGAAAGATACGCGCTTGTTTGTCAGTGGATAACAGCATTCCACCATGCAAGTATGATATTTTTCTCAAATTCTCTTCGTTCTCGAAACTTCAGCGTATAACCGCATATTGCTTGCGATTTCAAAACAACTGCAAAAGGAGTACCAGACGTGAAGAGCGTACACTGGGCGGGTTAACACTAGAGGAACTTTTGGAAGCAGAAAGAATGCTGGTAAAGGGTGCTCAACAATGTTTCTCTGAGGATGTGGCAAATCTTCTGACAACCAATACTTTGAAATCAGACAGCAAAATATCTTCACTGAACCCATTTGTCGATTCAAATGGAATATTACGAGTGGGAGGCCGTTTAAAACATGCAAACTTGACAATGGATCAAAAGCATCCTATGATTCTCTCGTCGTCCCACCCACTGGCACGATTAATTGTTACTAAGGCTCACAAGGATACGCTGCACGGTGGCGTAAGACTCACTTTAAATCACATCAGGAGAAAATTCTGGATCATTAGAGGAACCAACACCGTTAAAGCGATTATAAATCAATGCGTTAAATGCTTTCGTTTCAAGGCCAAGGAATCAAGTCAACTTATGGGACAACTTCCGGAAGCACGAGTGAGGTTTTCACGGCCATTTACTCACTGTGGAGTAGATTATGCAGGTCCAGTCCACATCAGATGCTCACAGTTTCGGGGTGTTAAGTCACATAAGGCTTACATAGCACTTTTCGTTTGCATGGCAACAAAGGCAGTGCACATTGAGCTTACTTCTGACTTAACAACGGACGGGTTTATGGCAGCATTACGACGCATGATCAGCAGAAGAGGATCTGTGTATCACATTTATAGTGATAATGGAACCAACTTCATCGGAGCTAAAAACATTATCGACGCATTGCAAATCAACCTAACAAACAGTGGAATACAGTGGCATTTCATACCACCAGGAGCTCCACATTTTGGTGGACTCTGGGAAGCCGGAGTTAAATCCGCGAAGTACCATTTGAACAGAATTATTGGAGAGCAGAAATTAACTTACGAAGAGATGAACACTATTCTGGTACAAGTAGAGGGATGTTTGAACTCCAGACCACTCTGTGCGTTAACAGACAATATTGAGGATCTTGATGTATTAACACCGGGCCATTTCATTGTTGGAGAACCATTGCTAGCCTCACAACAAGATTTCATTTTGGATATGTCTGTGAGTAGCTTAAAGAGGTGGAAGCTAATTCAAAAACTAAAAAACGACCTGTGCAAACGATGGTATGAGGATTACTTATCAAGGATGCAACAACGATACAAGTGGAAGCATTTAACAAGGAATATTGAGGTCGGACAATTGGTACTGCTGAAGGGTGAACTTATTTCACCATCGAAGTGGCCTTTGGGAAAAATTGTGGAAGTGCATAGTGGAGCTGATGGGCTAACCAGAGTTGTGACGGTAAAAACGGAAAAAGGAGTATTGAAACGACCAATAACCAAGGTGTGTCCGCTACCCAATGAAGAAAACCCTATGAAGCCTCAGGAGAAAGAAGATGAATCGAAGGTGAAACAGTCTCCGATTTCAACAAGGAACCAGAGAATTAAGAAACATCCATGCAAGTTTCCTGTTGCTCTTGCAGTTCTGTCAGTTCTTGCATTAGTTACGCCAGGATCTACACGATACACAATAACCCATCCGGAGGCTGGAATATTTGTGGAACAATTTGGAACAGCCAGAATTCAACGGGGCGTACTTCGCACCAGCATTCGATACCCGATGCTAGATCTACTACGTGATCAATCAAACGTAAATAAGACAAGAGACCAATTGATTGAGCTATGTAGACGGGCAAGTGCAGCGACTAAGGAAAATCAGTGCGAAGAATTGCGAAATCACTTGGATGAAGAATGGAAAAATGTATTCTCGATTTTCAAGAGGCTTGAAATAACACCACACAAAAGACAAAAACGAGGAATACTAGGAACCATCCTTACTTCAATATTTGGAGTCAACGAAGAAGTTTACCAGGATATCGAAGCTCTTGACAAAAATCAGAGGGCTCTAATCAAGGGTAGTCAAACCAATACCAAGATAATGCTGTCGACAATTGCGAGTGTGAACGACACAGAAACCAGAATCGGCAAGAAAATAAACAGCTTCACCAAACGACTTAATGCTGGTTTAGAAGAGATCAACAAGATGGAAAACTGGTACAAATTCATTGATGAGAATAAGATAAACATATACGTGACGAACGCATATTTGATAGCGCTTAGCTACATGCGGGAGATCGAAACAAAATACAACAAGCTACTTAATGCATATCTGAAACGTAGCCACTTATTGGAATTTTTGTCGCATGAAAGCATGGAAAAGATTATCCACGAGTGTGCTGAGAAGCTTGGTCCTGACATGACAATTCTACCGGATCCAATGGACAAATTGGAAATTTCATCAAACTCATCAGAGATCCTAATAACGGGATATTTCATGATTATAGACGCCAACGAATATGAGCTGATTAAAATCAACACTGTTCCTGAAAAAATCGATGTGCAGACATTCCGAGAAGTGCAGATACAGCAACCGGTACTTGGAGTCAATTATTATCTACAACGATATTTTGAAATACCATTGAAAGATATAATTGGGACTCAAACTATCAATGAAACAACCTTTATTCTTCGGCCATCAATATTTCAAAGTATTGACCAGAGCGAGGACTGTATTGTTCAACAGCTGTACAAGAAGCTGTCCTTCAAACAATGTCCAACCAAAACATTAAAAATAAAGCACACAATATGGAAAGAATTATGGACTCACAACACATGGATGTTCATAACACCTAAAACAACAACAATATTTGTAAATTGTGGACTAGAACGTGAAGAAGTAGTTCTTAATGAAACAGGCGTAATTCATATCTCACCAGACTGCGTCATCGAATCCAATTCCATACGATTGGAAGCAAGGGTACTCAAGGAATCAAGAGTAGTGATGCATTTTAGCAAATCAATTGCCACTCTAAACACAACACTATCGACACACGTTCCAGTTTATTTTGCGAATGAAACTATCATTCCGCTCAGTAAGGATATAACGGAGATCTCAAATCTAAACCACCAAGAAACCATTGAAGCGCTCAACCGGCTACATGACGAAAATTGGAAAACCATCATAAAACATCAGTATTGGGCATTTGGGTCTTGGATTTCAATTATTGTTGCAGCAATTCTTTTAATCTTATTATTGGCTGTAATCCTCAAATACGGCAAATGCCCGACCAAAAGATCCCAGGACATCGAATTAAGAGACAACAGAAGCAGTACAACACCACGGTTTAGGATGAACTGGAGAACAGCTCCGGAGGAGGCAGAATGTTGATCACATCAACAAAAGTACTTGCAATTTATTGCAAGTTTGCAATTTTCAATTTCACGTTTTCTATTTTTCCCTTTTAATTATAATTTGTTAACGTAAGCATAATTTTGTTTATTTGTTTGCTGTTGTTTTCTGTAATTTTGCACCTTTTGATAACGCATGCACCTTTTGTATACGTTTTTGCCACCTGCACGTTTCTGTTTAAGTAAGCACTTATTTTTGTATAAATAGATCTGAAATAAATAATTTGACTCACTGTTAGTATTCAATCGAACCAAGCCTTTTCTTGTTTACCTAATGTGAGGCTGCATTAGGCGATTGAAGTTAACACAAAGTAAAAGTGTCTAAGGAGTGGAACTTTACAAACTTCAATCCACAGTCGACTACAAAAGGCCTCAGAAACGTGACAGAGGATTGCAAATTGCTGTAGAGGTGGGGACGAGCAAAAATATCAGATCAAAAAAATCAAATATCCCGGGCCGTAGCTCACGCTCAGCATTGATCCTTACCACACCCATTTTATGTAAATACTCGTATTAATATATTTGGTTGGCAACTAAGTAAGTGTCGATTTCATACATTAGTTTGGCGTCAGCTTTTATATGAACTGCATTATCGTTGTTTTTATTTCCCTAAAGGCAAGGGTGCTGAGCAAGCTGCTAAAAAGTAGCGCGATGTATCATGCACATCTTAGCCTTAAAAGCATTTCAGTACTGAAATCGATTAAAAAAATGTTGTTCCGAAGATTATTCACTGAAAGATGAACAACGATCAGGTCGACTGGATGAGCTTGATGGTAATCAAATTGAAGCCATAATCGAGTCGGATCGTCATGTAAATGTACGAGAGATAGCAAAAAAATAAAATGATACGTGTTAAAAAGCTTGATATTTGGGTTCCACATGATTTGAGAGATGAGCATGATGAGCTAGCACAATCCACCTCCAAAGTTGATATCCACCAAAAGACGATTTTGCTCTCAATGTGGTGGGATTGCAAAGGTGTGGTGCTTTTTTAGCTGCTGTCAAGGGATCAAACGATTAATTCGAATATGAGCTGTCAACAACTGGACAGATTAAATACAGCGATCAAGTAACAATGGCTCTGCCAGTTTGTCCATCAAAAAAGGTGTATTTTTCACCAGGACAACTCTGTGCTCTTGATTCAGTGTTTTGCCGATAAAGATCAGAAGTTCTACGAACGTGGAATTATGAAGTCGCCAGAAAGATGGCAAAAGGTCATCGAAAAAAATGCATTAAAAACCATTGATTAAAGTTTGTTCGATGAATTAAAAAATAAATCTATTTATTTGAAAAATCTTTTTTAACGTTCCTATGAATAGTATAAACGAAATATTATTTAACTCCATTCAAAAGTGTAAGCGTTTCATTTATTTAGCCACCCACAATAATCCGTTTGCACCCAATCATAGATACAATGAGATGACAGCCACTCTTTACATATAACAACGCATAATAACTTAAAAGCTTACACATTCCCTTATCCAAATATTTACACAAAATAACAATAAAACCGCAGCAGTTGCAGCGCCATGCCCGAACACAAGCAGCGGGTTATGTTGGCGTTATTTTTACATGTGCGGTCATTAGTTGCACAGCGAGCGAGTGACGGATTGATGGCCCGGATAGGATTATACCCAGCCATGGATGATGGGTCGATGGTTCTCAGTTTTTTTTCTTTGCTGGATTTGCAGCTTTCGCATGATGTTTGCACAAATTTATTTGATTATGCAGATTTTTTTTTATTATTATTTGCCTTTTGTAATTTTAATTTTTATTCGAGTGGATTTAAGTAATAAATCCGTAAAGTCGAGATTTAATTATTTGTGGAATGGGGTAATCACTCATCGCTGCGTGAGTACTGATAGAATTATGGACGTGAGTTGAAGTTTTCAGAATGCATTTGTAATGGGTATGTGTGAGGGGAGCGTTTTTTGTTTGTTACAAATGGAGCTTAAGCTTTTGACTTAATCGCAGCTGTTCGGTATTCTGATTATAAGCTTAGTCAGCCAAGTCGAAATGACCATCGAGACAAAATGATATAGCACTCGAACCGTGCGTACTTCATGATTACAAGCTTTAAAAAAAAAGTGTTATTATATGTCACTTGTAACTAATAAGTTTTAGTTACGATTTTGCAATTCGAATAATTATGCTTCAAATTTATGCTTTAAACGGAGTCCAGGACAGTGATAGTCAAGATTTGGACAACAAGCGTATTAAATTGAATACACGATTTTTTTTTCTTAAAATCATGAATTGAATAAATTAAATATTAATTGCAACATGAGAAGCATCTCCAGCAGCTTTGATGAATTCAAAAAAAAGCTGCATAAATTGTTCTCGTTTTTTATTTTTCTTTCGCTTAACCGAAGCTGAGATTGTTATTATCGAAGCTCGGTCGAAACTTTTTCAAGAAAAAATTTATGATTTCATGTCAAAGGTAAAAGTATCTCTTGGTATTTTTTTGGATCACGTACCAATTTTACACTGGCAGCTTTAAGGCGATCAAAAAATCGCGAGGAAATTCGCGGCATGAACTTGTTTGATGCTTAGTAAATATCAAAAATGCGTATGTTGTGTTTTTAAAAATAAATTTCGGTAGAAAAAAGATGCACTTCCTGCAGAATATTACAAAAAATCTCATTCTTATGAAAAAAACTTTAATAGCGAACCAGCCAGTTCTGGGGAAAAATAAATTTAGAAGAGGCTTTGTTCCACGGGCTCCTGCATCCTTTGTTTTATTTATTTTTACATTTAAAGGTAAGTGCGATTTGAGGTACTTCAAAGATGAAAGTCGTTTAAACAAATGTTCGCAGTTGAGTGAGTGAGCTCCGGCATTTCTGTTCGAACAGAATCCGGCTCGAAGGACCATATTTTCATTTCATTCCAGAAAAAAGCTTTTATTAAATCGGCAACACATTTTAATATTAAAACATTGTCCTTCTTAAAATAAAAAAAATGTACAGAAAGTCAATATTGGAAGCCCTACCAAGCCCAGTGTTCTTTATGTTTGCTAGATAAATAAGGCCTTTTAGTACTTGCACAAAGAAAAGAAAAAACAAACAAGCTAGACAAAACTTAAACATGCATTTGTCTTATTTGAAAACGGGGTTAATATTTGCTTATTTCAAAATAACACAAATAAAAAAAAACGTCTTGTGAGGGAGCACAAAAAATTGGATTATATGCCACGACAACAATCACAGTCATTCCGGAAATAGAAAAAGGAAAAAGAGCGACTGAAATTGCAAAATAGAAAAATAAATAAATGTCTTGTAAGATAAATATCGAACACACGAGAAAATCGACTAAGAAACAATGACATCGATGTGACAACAAATAAGATACAAACAAATAAAGGCGCTAAACAAGGTTCTCTATTTTTATTTGTCAGTGGAAAAGTTTTCTCAAAAAAAAGGGCGCCTTGTGTGCAAAAGAAGTTAAACGGAACGAAAAATAAAAAAAAATTTAAGTAATTGAAAATTTTTGCCAGACCTGTTTGGGTACTTCGAGGCTGTTTTGAGTTTTCATTTCAGCCCCAGTTGGTGTACGTGACCTCGTGAATGTGGTGCGCAATCGGTGCATTCTTTCAGCTGAATGTGGCTAACCCACCACCACCACACACATTCACACGTTTGCACCTCCTATGCTCTTAGTGATGTTATTGAAGGGCTTTGTGGTCTTTTTTGTCTTTTTTTTTTGGGCTCGGGTTGGTTGCTGTTTCAGTTTCTATTTTAATTCCCTCCCCACCCTCAGATGACGGTGGTGGAGGCTACATACCACCCCATCGTCTCCATCTAGTTTTCCAATCCATTCCTCACACTCTCGTCGAACGCGGATGGCAATTGTTTTGTTGTGATTTTCAACTGAAACTGCCCTTGTCCTTCTCTGGATGTTGTTGATTTTAAGCTGTTCAGTTCATTTGGTATTATCCTTTTGAACAAATCCCTGTCGTTGCAGCTAAAACAACACGATAAGAAAAAGAGGAAGAAATGCAGAAGAAAACACATTGTTACCCAGAAGCTTTACAATGAATTTTTCAAAATAATAAGGACCAAGGATCAACAAACAAAAAAAAAAAAACATTAAACGAACATTTATCTTGATTCAAAGAGTATTAGCCAAATGGGACGACGAATGTGCTGTTGTGTTATGTATGCACACAATTGCAATCCGTAAATATGCATACATATATATTTGTCTACCTTGTTTGCCTTGCAGGATCTTTTTATGAAACACAAAAAAAAAAACAAAATTTGCATTTTGGCTTTATGCAAACTGGAAGTAGCCCTCGCATTTTCAGTGCACAGTGCAGGGATGACTATGTTGGCGTTGGGGACTTACAGGGATCAGGACTTAAGGGATATTCTTTTTTTGTTTATTGTCAGCACTGCCAGGATGGAGGTAAATATTTAACGCGCATTTACAAGTTTAAACTGATGTCGTCTTGTGTGCGGATATTTGCTTTTTACGAGAGAACGATTTGAGTGAGATAAAGGAAACAGAAACTATATCTCTCGGAAGCTACGGAAGTTTGCTGTGAAGTTTTAACCAACGTTCATAAAATATGAGTAACGACCAGGAGCAACTACAAAGAGGATACCGAGTTTAGAATGGTTATAACTTTCTCTTTTCCTTAACATGTTTAAATTAATTTGAAAAAAATAACTAAAATCATGTCATGTGACTTCTTCAACAAAATTCTTGTCTGTCCAGCTATTGGAATAAAAATTGTAGTTAACAAATCTGTACAATCATAAACTCCTCAAATGACATTTTGGCGGAGATCTGACGTGGACTCATCTTAGATCCACTTGAAAGACAAAAAAACTAACCAACCCTTCTTTACGAAGCCGGTTGTTGGGTCAACCTTCGAAAAAAAATATGTCGGTCGGATGAAGAAGGAAGGTGAAAATACATACCAGGGTTCTACGAGTTATACAAAAATAGGAATCTTTTCCGCTTAAAGGATAATAATTTAAATGCGGATACCAAGAAGCTGGAAATACCGTGCCGGGGACCGTGACGAACCGTCTTTGGGAATCGCCCGGTCTCAGGCGTGAATCCTTTAATCATTTTCTACGTCACCCGCGAGATTTACAATATTTCGATAGTATAACTAGCATTAGAGAGATAGCAAAAACTACAGCTGGCCCCCAACAGGTACACAAGAATTATAATTTTTTTATAGTCCACAACCCTTCCATTCTTCTCCTTATTTTTCTGTTCGCTTGAGAGCGAGCAAATCATAAAATAAAGAACTGAAGCTCTCTCAAAACTTGTATTACTTTATTTGTTCCAATTTTGGAAATAAATCTGGGAATTCTTTCAGTTTTGTAGTGCCCCTTGACGCACTGCCGTGTTCATACTTCGATTAGCGAATTTTTGTTTATATCCTGGCAGCAATGATAATATTTTTTTATTTTGTTGCCAAATATGAATAAATAACTAAAAATTGGTTTCACTAACCTCAGAGTTTATCACACGCATTCATCAATTTAACTCCTAAAATGTTGACAGGCCAATAAATGGCCCTCCTCATTATTTCCTAACAAATCATTTCTAACCCAAAGAAACAAAAGTTTCAAACACTCAGACTCTCGTTTCAGCAGCAACTGCGCCCAAATGATTAGCCTTAAGGCTAACAAATTATAAAACCTATTAGCTAATGATTAAATATATCCAGCTGGTAACATCTGGCCAAAACAGAGTTGACCCTCATTTGTATTTCATTCGGAATGAATTATTAAATTTCGAAGGGAAAAACTTTTTTCCTTTTCGTTTAAAGAAAAAAGAAAATTCTTCAGCAGAATAAGCATATTTTATTTGTATTCGTAACAAACCTTTAAGGACACTCAGTACAGAGGACTTTTATTTGAATGCTCAAAAGCATAGACAAACAGAAAAAAACAACCGGCATGAATTAATTTTTGCGTTTCGAAAGAATGTCGAGTCGTTTTGTTATGTTTTTCGATATTTTCCAAAGGATACAGAAATCCTAGAAATATAGTCAGAAAAGTGTGTATTCTCTTTTTTTGAAAAGAGCAATGCCATTATTTTTTTTTTTAAAAATTGCAACTCATTTTTTTAAAAGTATTACAAGTTGGTTGAACTTGTTTTACTGCTTGGTTTATGGATGACACTTGAACTCTAAAGCAAGCATTTGGTTTTGTGTTTTAGTTCAAAGGCAATCTCTTTGCTGAGTAATTGCATCGCGAAAATGGTCCTTCGAGCCGGATGGGCACATTTCACATCGATTCTTACTTTCACGTTATTATTCATAATTAAATGGAAAAGCTAAAGTTGCATATTCAGTGGGTTAAAAAAAATTCACGTTGGCAGGAAATTATAAATATTATCGCGCAGCAGTTTCATTAAAATATTTTTTTTATGAAATAATAGCATTCATTACGATGGCATGCGACTTTAATTTCCTGACGGGCAGAATATATTCTGTTGGTAATTATTTCAGCATGAAGGATAAAGATATCTATCGGGGAGTACATAAAAGTCCCATCAAATCATTGCGAGCTTCACGGAAAGCATGCAAATGATAGACTAAAAGGGTTGCCATAAAAAGACTCGTTACAGGGTGCAAGGATGTTTGATGAATAATTTCATGTCAATGGGAAACTGAATTGACAAGAAATGGCTTAAGTGGTGTTCATTAAGTTTTATGGAAAAAAAAGATTTCAAATAAAATCAAAACGAATGGATTCCTTTTATTTCATATTCCTCGGAAAAGTTTGACAACTATTGTAAATGACTTTTGTATTATGAAATATTTTTAACGACAACGAATAAAACAATAAACGTATTTCTCAGATCAGAGCGAATCCTTTTAAAATTTTGAACAAATACGTGTGAATAGCGAACAGAGATTTAGATTAATACATATCAAGGAAAAAAACATGATTTGAATCAATAAGAAGCTAATTCTTTATAGTGTATTAGAGATGAAGATGAAAAAATTATAATTTGGTGGCACTACAGATCACCATTCACCATATGTTTGTGCGTCTTACATTTTCTTTCCTTTATGGCGGGAGTTGGTTGGACCTTCAGTTTATTATAGACTCCGAGAGGGCCAGAAGTTATTTCTTGACAGTTGTACTCATCGCAGCACATCAACCTCACTGTGCCCAAGACCGAAGAGTCTCCTAACTCCAGTGGGGACTTCAAAGGCGTTCAGTCGTATTCATGGAAAATGTGTGAATGGTAAAAGGATCAAAAAGACCTAGTGGTGGTGTTTGCAGAGCGAAGGATATCTTTATCCCTTGTGGCTAAGCTTAAATTATCGGTGTGCTTCAAATCGATTGGTACTTAGGCAACACTAAGTGTTGCCAGGTGCAATCTGACATTTCCATTGGAAAGTTTGACATTTTTTAGCATAACATCACTCAGAACGTGTTGTCATTTAATCGTGAATTGTTTTATTTACAGAGACTTGAAAAATTCATCTCGGCAAAAACATGGAATTAACTCGTGAACACTTTCGTGCGATCATTTTTCACAATTTTCGACCTGGATTATCACGACAAGAGTGCATTGATGAACTTAAATCTTTGTATGGCGATGAAGCACTTTCCTATAGCACTGTGAAAAACTGGTTTAATGAATTCAGTCATGGCCGACGCTGGCTCAAAGACGAATTCCGTGAAGGTCGTCCAAAAACGACCGTTGTGCCACATTGATGCCGTGCGTGAACTGATAATGCAAGATCGTCATGTGACATACCGTGAGATAGAGGCAGGGATGCATTTTTCCCATCAGCATACATTCGATATTGCATGAACACCGTAAAAAAGGTTTGTTCTCGTTGGATCCCTCACAATTTGACAATCGCTCAAAAAAGGCTCGCGTCGATTGGTGCAGAGAAATGTTAAAAAAATACGATCGCGGTGCTTCAAAAGACGTTTATAAGATTGTAACAGGTGACGAATCATGGATCTATGCGTATGAGCCCGAACCAAAACAACAATCGACCGTGTGGGCTTTCGAAGACAAGCTAAATAAAGCAAAAGTGTTTCGTGGAAGAAGCACTTCGAAGCAAATGGTTGCCTGTTTCTTCGGCAAAACTGGTCATGTGGCGACTGTTCCGCTTGATCAACGTAGGACGGTCAATTCTGAGTGGTACACCACAATTTGTTTGCCTGAAGTCTTCCGAGAAATTCGAAAAACGAACAAGAGAAGACGAATCATTGTTCACCATGACAATGCGAGCTCTCATACATCGGCTCAAACCAGCGCCTTTTTGACCGGGCAAAACGTCGAATTGATGTGTCATCCGCCGTTCAGCCCTGACTTGGCACCCAATGACTTCTTTTTATTTCCGCACATCAAGAAAAAAATGCGTGGTCAACGACTTTCGTTGCCAGAACATGCTGTTGAAGCGTTCAAAAACCATATTTTGGAGGTGTCTCAATCGGAGTGGAAAAAGTGTTTCGACAATTGGTTTGAGCGCATGCAAAAGTGTATAAACCATGGGAAGTTTTAAGATGAATTTCGCACAGAGCCAGAAAAGAGAAAATCTTAGCGCGTTGAAGCTACATGAGCGTGTGATTCCAAATTGAATTTCGCAGGGGTAAGATTGAGATTTTAATTATTCTTTGAATTCGATTATAATTCGAAGGTAGCCACTCATATAATTCATGTCTAAAGTGCTTCAATAAATTCAACTTGATCGCTTCTTTTCCTTCTCTTGCATACAGATACTCATTTCAGAGTTTGATTTGGGTTCGAGTTAAGCTGTTCATCTTTCATGGCTTGCTATATATTAACGGATAGACGGATAGACTAGACGAGTAAACTTTTTGACGAGTTGACCAATCGATGAATGGACCAAAGGTCAAATGGACGAATTGCCATTCAGCTAAAAACACAGTAAACGGGAAGCACATTTACAAGGACGCCATATCGTCGGAGGCAAGAAGGTTCTGGCTTTATTTTAAGGAAGACTGAAACCATCAACTCTTTTTAGGATTCTTAAGATCTCGATAGTATTGGTTTATTCATCTTTACACTTCACAAATGAGGGTATGCATTGAATTGTCCGAAATAACTGCAACTAGGGCCGATTCCTTCTTTGCTTTCTCATCAGCCCTATACTATAGAGAATAGATATTTTAAAGATGTGGTGATCTCAAACTATTGAGAAACCATAGGAGTTGTACCTGTAAGGATTAAAAAGAAAGTCGTGTTAATGTTATAGACAAAGCAAGACATTGTTAGGTCGAGACGTGGATTTGAAAGCATCTGTGAAAAGCTTCTTGGTCTTTCTGATCTTTTCCATTGGTTTCCAACTCCACCATAAAATCGTTTCATAGCTGAGACGAGGTCAGAGCATTGCAGTGTTCATTGGTATCGTAAGGACATCAAGTGGTCGAATAGATACAAAAAGCCTTGTTCAAAAATGGTGCCATGTTTGCTCGGAGTGCTTTTTGGCTCTCCTCAAAAAATATTAGCTTTTGATGTCAAAATTTCAAAATTTGTATGTGTTCTTGGCTCAGTAGTTGGTACATCCAGGAAGAGTATAACTGGCATAGTAAAGTTTCTCTCGTCATTCGGAGTGGTAAAAAAAGTAAAGGTGAAGCCTGGTCCTGGCTCCAAAAGAACCTCAAAAAAATATTTTTTTACATAATGTGACAATGGAAGAAATATGGATCCAACAGTACAACGAATGAAGGTAGCAGACAACTGGATGGACAGAAAAAAATAAGATGTGATTCTATTTATGCAAAAGTTGCAACTTCGTTTTAGAAGAGAAGGTAATGCAACGTTGGAAAAGCACGGGGCAAAGATGGGTTAATCTTTAAGCTCTTTTTAACCGGAGGAAGTGAACTATACTTATATGAATGATTGGACGCGATATTAATTTTAATATGTAATCTAAAATATGATTTACGAGATTTGTTTGGATTTTACAAAACTGCGTTATTGAAGTGATATTTTATTCTATGTGAATGTCCATAGCCTACTTCAAATACGAAAATAATACAAAAGTAATCAAGTGATATCAGCAACTAAAAAATTAATAAATAACATTCTTGATAATGTTTTTATCTCTCTTATTCAGCATTAAAATAAGCAATAATAAAAAAATCAATTCTGCCACATACAATCCAAAAATAAAATCCTTTTTCTAATTAAACTGTCCAATAAACAAACAAATAAAAAAATCGATAAGGATTTCACTATTAATTTATTTTAACATTCATCCATGAATCTTTCATTAGACGTCACCGTAATTGCATATTAAATGCGTTCAGGTAAACAATGGCTGCCCGTATACTGCAGATGACACGGGCGCTGGAACAATGCAAATACAATAAAAATCCAAAGAATCGGTCAGAAAAAGAAAAACACAACAAAAGTATTTTTCAATTAAAAATTAAAGTTTTTTTATTGGAAGGGGGAAAAGCGAGTTTCCATATTGCTTTGGGAGATACCCGTGGGAATGTCGCGCACAATACCACAACAAGCGGTTGACAATATACAAGTACAAGTCCCACTGATATATTAATTGACAAGCGCTGTCACAAAACCCAATTTATTAGCCTGAACTGTGGTTGAAACATTCGGCAAGCGAAATTTTGGGTCAAATTCGGAAGGGGGCTTATGGTACCATATTGTCGAGGGTAATTATGTGGTTTAATAAAAATAATAATTTGAAAAATAATTTATTCTTGACACGTTAGTTTCTGTTGTGTTTGCTTTTGTTGTTCAAACAAAAGACGATTATGATGGAGTTTGGTGTGTTAATGACAGTAAAATCCAGTTTCAATGTGAAAAAATGTAGAGATAACTTTTTGGAGAGTAGTTTAGTAGTTTGACTGTACCGAAGAAGTCTTTAATTTTAAGCCCTTTGTTAGATAACGAATAGAGATCTATTGACACGCTTGTGTGAAATTTTATCCTAAACAAATCAAAATGGTCCGAAATGCATAACCCTTTCGAAAGATGCTTTAATTTTTGCAAGTGACAACAAAAGTCGGGTTTACTAAGGTTTTTGTAAACCAAACAGACACAGAATACGCGTCAACAAACCACGGAACGCTTAGTATCTGGAAATCAAGAAATACTCGCTCCGAAGAAGACGAAATAGGACGTGACTAAAGAGGTTTCACTAATGGGAATCAACATCCGCTAAATTGATGCTTTTCTTAAATTTACCTGGCCTTAATATACAATATGGACATCATATTAACAACGCTTAAGTGGATTTTTTTTGTCACTTGACAGCTCTCAAAAAAGGGCTTAAATGGTCAATAATTATTTTCAAAAAGTAAGAAAAAACTCGGTAAGGTTTAAACAAACATTTTATGAAAAAAATGTTTGATTTTAAGGATATAATAAAACAACAAGGTTTTTGTGCAACTTTTAATGTGCCGTACTCGGGCATTTTGGAATTGATTCAACTGATTTTTTTGGAAGAGCCAAAAAGTATTCAGGTAAATCGATCTTGCTGTAGAAAAAAAAAACAAACAAATGCGATCTTTGTGTTTCAGTCAAACTACTTTTAATGTTAACCTCCTTCTCTGAGCATTCTCTGCAAACCTCTCTTATACCATCTTTAAGATTAAGCATCTAATCATTTTTATAAACACATTTTCTCTGTTCCAAGAGGCACAAATTCTGTCTTTGATCCTGCATTTTAGCAACAAACTACCCTATTGGACTCAGGCGAGTGGTAATGGACCCACTTTCTATCGCATTTGTGGCCTCGTTTGACCTTCCAGAGCGAAGGGCACCTTCGGTGTTTGTACGACAACATTTTGTTCTCAAAAAAACATATGTGGAATAACATATCTGTAACCATTGCAATGATTTTTCTAAAGTTTTCCGCATCAAAAAACAATGCCTGATAAAGATGCGATACTCCAGCTTAACCGCGAAAGAAGCGAATAGACGAAATGTCATGAAACTTCTTAAAACTGGTGACAGATGAGTGTCTTGCTATGAGTCTTGATAATTTTCTAGAAACACCACCTTACAAAAAATCTCGGGATTTTTCAGTCTATGTAGTATATCAGTAATTCCTTCACGCTATTTATGAAGGACAAGGTAAGTTAACAATCTTTTCATCTTCTTAAACAGCTCATTGTTATATTCCTATTTTTGTAAGGTTTTTCCGGCCTCTTCTTTATTATAAAGTGTCGCATTAATTCAGATACGTACGGCGTATACTTACTATTTTCTGAATTTGTGTTTTTGTACTTGAAAAATTTGTTACTCTTAGAAAGTATCTTTGTCAGAGTTTGAGGTTAATTAAATACAAAGTTGATGAAAACTTTTCGAATAGAATTTATATTATTCGAACAGCAAATTAAAAAAGGTATTCATTTTTTGATAGGAAAAACTTTCAACACAAAACCGACACATAACCCTAAAATACCTCCGCCTACAAACAAAAAACATTCCTTAAATGAGAATACTCACTAAATGGATACCTTTGCTAAATTGCAGCTAATGAAACATCTCAACTTGTACGTCAAATATTTACCTAATCTCACTGTTCGCATTTATCATCAAACCACACATGCCCAAAACTTACTCGACTGCAGCCCAAGTTTGATTCGACTTCCTACTTTAATTTCCTCAAAGTGCCTCTGCTTCCGCAAAAGTTGTGACGTTGTCGTTCTTGAAACAACAATTCGTGCCTGCAGATATTGTTAAGTTTTGTAACTTCTCACAAAGGCTCATGCATGCATTCCCCACACACCACCCACCTGCTCACATTATTAAGGCAAATTCTATGAACTAATTCTGCACATTCATCTCATTTTCATTTCCTCGCACGTAACCCGTTCCATGAGAATGACATTCACATTCTACAACAAAAAAATGCATTTTTAAAAAGAAAAATTTTAAAATTTTCATTTCGTTTTCTACCCAACGGTCATTGTGCAAAAAAAAAAACCCCGAGTACGGAGTGTGTGTGCTTCGCTGGGAATAATCCTTGTGGAAAATTGAAAAGAAAATCCTCCAACAAAGGACCACACACAGCCACTTCCATGAGGACAAAAAAAAATATGTATATATGCGAGAGTAGAGAATTTCCACATTGTGGTGTGTATGCAACATTCTAGGGTAGGACTGTGGTGATAAGCCTTATTTTTCACTGTGCGATTAAGACTGCTCTCAAAGCAAAAGAATGGAGGAGAAAAATATATATTTTATCACTTGCGTGCAGTTTTCTACCTGTTTGATGGAAAAAGGAAACTAGTTTTCCTTGGACAATACGTTCAGCTTGGTTCGCTTAAGGATGAATGTAACAATCAAAGTCTATTCTAGGGACGAACTATAAGGTAATCTGCTGAAGGACACGCATTGTAGCACGTAATATTTAAAAGCAGCGAGGAGCAACTTAGGAAACTGAATGTCCTGCGATTTAGCCATGTAATCTGGATAAGTATGTATGTAAAACTAGCTTTTAATAGAAAGCTTTTTTTCAAGTGGAATTAATTTTTGTAGCTTTCACAAGAATTTAGCAGTCAAACTTTGAAGGACTTCATACAGCTTACGTGCCAAAATAAACTCAAACACTGACAGCAATATTGCAGATCTCTGTTTCCTCAAACTACGAAAGTAACAGACTAATAATGTCTAATTAGAGAAGTAAAGCCTTGTACCATAATCGTTGTTTGGAAATAGTACTTGAAGTATACCCCGAGCTCTCCTTGCGTTCTTTGCATCAATGTGACTTACGAACCTTTTATGCTCTAATAGAACTGTTATTTTAAAAATGCTAAAAGAACTTTGGAATTTGGTTTTGCAGAAGTGTTGAAATATTCATTGGCTATTGTTTTTGCGATGCGTCTCAAGCGTTTCCCCATGCAAGTAAAATAGAGCATAGTAAACTTGTTTTGAACTTGTAATGATGAGCAATTTCGTAAGGACGATCGAATTTTATCAATCAAACCTTTTATACGGAATAAAAAGGTGTTGGACAAACGCTTTTTTGTTAGCAAAATCTTTGTTGTGCTTCATTTTCGTTTTGATGCCATTAATTATTGAACCATTATCGTGGCACACTTCTAAACTCGTCAAACTCTTCTCTCACAGTCTTAATTTTATGACGTACAACTATCGCTGTATCATCAGCATACATACATATGTGAAAGATTTACTAAGTCTGAAGACTCGGAATAGTTCGTTAATGAACAGTTGAAATATGATGGGACCAAATATCGACCCCAGTGGAACTCTGCACAAAACTTTCTTTAAAATGCTGAATCTTTGATTTGAACTCGGAAAGTCCATGAACGGAAATAATCTATCATCCAAAAAGAGAGAATTCCACTAAAGCTTCTATTATTTTAAGGTGTTTGAGTTCTTTTAAAGGCCTTCATTGATTGTGTTGGCAAATTCGCTGAGAAGTTTACCAGTGCTTTTATTTATCTGGAAACCTTACCGTCTCTCATGTATAGTACTTTTCTATGAAGATGAACAAACTTCTTGTAATGTCCTTTTCCTGATTATTTTCAATAACTGCTGGAAATGATGTAAGCCTATAGATGCTTAGTTGATGTTATACTCCACCTTTCAAAATCAGGCGTAAAACAGCTGCTGTCAGCGTATGAGGGACTTAAGACTGCTTTAGACTGTGGGTTATTAGTTTGGTTTAAACAGGAGTATCAATCGCTATTGTACCATCTGCCCCATTGTGCCCAAGGAACTAAAAATCCTTTCTGCTTCTTTCGTGGTCGAATCTTCAGTGACTTTCATTTGCTAAGGTCGAAAGGTATTTATTTGAAGGAAAGTTCTTGATATTGGTATCGTCTAAGCTGTGTTTTATCCCACCTATGATTTTATTAATTAATACCCATGTTATTCGTGAATATATTCTTGAGTCATTAAGTTTAGTTTTGTAGAAATTCAATTTCTGATGTAAGATCTCCCTACTTAATATATTTCGGAATCTTTTATATACTGACTCATACGAATTATTCAGTCTGTTGTTTATTGTATCATACTTATTGTGTAAAATATCCACATCCTGCTCAGTCAAAAGAGCCACACAATCTGTTGCCTGAATATATTCCTGCACTTCTCTATATTTTCGAGTTTTCAGGTAATTTAATATTTGAAATAATTTCGTTAAACATATGCTGTCATTTCCTTACCATTAAAATAAATATGAAAAACTGCGGGAATCGTCTGCAATAAAGGGAGTGAACTGGACTTAATGTGGAAGACAAAACTGGACACAACCTACCTTTATAATGTGTTTCGCAGAATGAAAATCCGTGTTAAACAACTTGTATTGATGGGCTCTAAAAGGAGTTATTAAGAAGAGTTTGCATGTACTTTCAACTGCAAATTCTATGAAATATCACCACACAGACTCCTTAAGAAACTGTTAACCCATCGCAGTTGGCTAAGTCATATCGCCAAATTTCTCTCAGCCTTTGTTTTATAAAATTAAGCTGATATATGACATAGTGCTACGATGAACCCAACGTATATGCCTGGAATCCGGATGGGTTTATTTACAAGTTAATTTTTGAGTATTATCTGTCCAGAATGTGAAATCAAAATTGGGGAACAAAGAGGATAAGCGGATCAATCTCGTCCTCTAATAAGTAGCATTGTTGTCTATGAAGAGACTTCTATAAATACAAAAAAATAGTAATAACTTATTTTCCACATAGAATTGAATTCCAAACCCTTTTATTTTACGCAAAGTCAGTTCGGGTATGACACTTAAGAGGTCTTCCGACTTCAGCCGAAGAAAAGAAAACAATTTCTATTGAGAATGGGTACAAAAAAGGAATGGAATCACCGTATTCGGGTGATGGAAATCATGCGAGCGAGTGTCAATCAAACCACGAGGGAAATCTAACATAATCTGAAGTACAAAACGCGATATGGTCTACATTGTATCATAAATAAGCTACAGTCAATAATCCGCAACACGAAAAATGACCAAGTGCAGCTTCAGCTTCAGTTTTCTCATCGAGATAGCAGAGCGATCGATAAGTGAAGGCGTAAAACAGGCTCGAATCGAATCGAAAGCTTTAAAAAAGGCTTAACAAGAGGAAGATGTCGTTATATAAGGCACATTTTATATATATATTATAGTGGATGGATCACAGATTGAGGATCTTTAAGAATAAAACATGATCTTACTTACTGAAAACTTTAAACACGTTTCGTAGAAATCACTTGTTTTGAGGTGGCTGGAAACATAACTCGAACAAATCTTTACCGATCAATTCTAAATTTCCACAGTACTGTAGTGTACCTACATAATAATGGCAATGATCGTTTGAGGATGTAATAGGACTCGATCAACCTATTAAGCGATATCGTGAGTCAGCCGATTGAGCGATATTGGGAATGATAAGAAGGGTCAATAAGTATTTAAGGAGAACAGTTTTCGATATTAAAACAGAATCATTTTCACTACCAATCAACTTGTTTCACTCTATGGCAAACACTATGGCTTATTGAGCCTGCCTCCCTTTCTTTTCTTATTGTTCTGGCAAACTACTTTGGCATAACTGCCTTGCCTGTAACACTGAGCTTACATATGTTCTTGAATCCACCACGTATCTTGAAGCATGACAGTATATTCAAAATGGCGTACATAGGTTTTTTTAACAAAATAAAATTGTGACGTTTTTCGTTTTTTTTATGAAACTCCTTGCTTTTTTTTCAAAAGTGCATCATATTGCGGGAGCTAGGTTTTTTTTCCATGGACCCCCTGGAAAAATGCGCCAGCGGGGAAACGCTTTAAAGAATTTAAAAGAATTTCGATTCATCTCTGTCAATTTCCGAAATATGCCTATTTTTTCGTTCTCCGCAGTGATGCACTACAATCTTGAAGAATCAGACTTAGGTGGCCTGTATATACACACATAGATGTACACAGCAAAGAAATTCGATCGTTTTTCATTTTGTGTGGTTTAAATGAACCAAGTTTTTCAAAATTCACCAAAAAAATCCTCTTCAGTAATTGATGAGGTTATTAATTATGAACATGATTTATATTCTCTTTCAATTCATCTTGATACCTCAAAAATATTTACTAAATGTGAACCAATAGAAACTTACTCAAAGTTTAATTACATTAAAAACTAAAACCATCCATTTGGTTTGGTTTCTTCTCCTTAATATTATAAATAAACAAGATACTCAATTTTCTACTACCACGGATGAAATATGGCCGCAAAAAAAAAAAAAAAAACAAAACAAAACCGCCGACAGCTACTTGAACCAATTAATAATTCAACTTTAAAAAGGAAACCACTCGACAGAAAAAACCCTCCATTAACGATGGAAGCGTAACGCTGCAGAGGAATGTACAAAAGAACACTAAATTATAACACATAATTAATTGCTACCTCTTATGGCCTTCTTGAGCGTTGTTTCAAGTTTTAATTAAATCCAAACACGAAGCACAATAAGGCTCACTCGTCTTCCAAAGTCCGAAATTCTAAAAATTCCATTGTCCATCCGAAGGTAGTAGAATGCTCACCAGCATTTCATCACACTTACTAAGGGTTGTTCATCACCCCTAAAAACGCGGATAGAAAGAACTCATATACTCGAATTTTAAAAGAGTGTTCTTTCTGGGCGGAAAAAAAGAATTGCTCTAATTATGAGTTGGCAACGAAGCAAATGAAGGGTAATAAATTTTATTTCATTACTGAAAAAGAAAACACACATACGCCAAAGCATGCAAAATGGTGGAGCTTTAGAAGGGTTGCGGTTCGCATCCGGTTTCTGGTAAAACATGGCAAGCATTCCTTATGAAGTGGAGACTTTTTTTTCTTAGAAACGAATTTAAAGGGTATCCAAACTTGTAAAATTTAAATCGAGTGTTGGCGTCAATGAATGCAGCTTTGCGAGGGAAAATGAAAAATTTAAGCATTCTTGAAATTTATTCGAGACCCAGCAGATGGAGCTTTCCGGATGTGAATATTCCCGGAAATCGTTGTGCAAATAACTCCAGCAAGCTAAATTTGACTTTAGGAAGTACACACTGGGGAGCGAAACGTTCATCCAGGAGGACTCTGAATTACAAATAATGCAAAAGTTGGCAACTTGTTATGATGACGGAAGTTTTAAAATCCAGGAAACGACAATTTTATTTGACGAACTGTATAGAAATACACTTCAAATGTTTCGCTCTCAATCAGAGAAAGTCTTTCTAAAAGGGAAATGATAATTTTAGAATGAATAGGAGAATAAATTAAACATACTTAGTTTGAAAAGCAAAAACATAAAGCTAGATAGGCGGGCAATGCCCGTAATATAGATAAATTATTTATCGTATCTGCAGCATTCTGACATAATTTTTGTCACCCTTGTTGTTCAAAGTCATGAGACGAGGCAACGTCGAAATTAAGACCTTTGTAGTTCGCCTTCATGCACGCAACTCGGGGAAGGACAGATACTTCCTTTCTTTTGGACCCTTTCAATTTATTATGGCTGTAAAATTGGATTTACTATGACGAGAATTTCTTCAACCTTGTCGAAGTTTTTCAATACTAGAGTGCGGGGACCTAAGCACACCTTGATTTTGAATGGCATTCATTTTTAAAGCGTTTCCGATCTCTATTTTTGTTATAAAGGTTTAAAACCTTCGAATATGATTTATATTTTCCAATTTTTTTTTTTTAAAGACTTTGTGAAGCTTTCGAAAATACTCCAGAAATACTATTCCACCCTATCATAGAATGATTACAGAATGGGCACTCAAACCGAATGGGTCCAAGTTCCATAGTGTCGCCTGGAACCAGAGGACTGTGTTGTTTGTTCTGGAGATATTTTTTTTTAAACTAAGGACGATTTTGGTATTTACTTCACCCTATAACTTTCTTTATTTGCTGTACAATACGTTGCCAAGATAGCAAAGATTTTGAGAAAGTGCGGATTTAAAAAAAAATTACTCATCATCTCCTTTTTTTGAGATTTATAAAACGAAAAATACGAAAAAACGCAAGTATTCTTTGAGAACTCTTCTCTTCCCTAGTCTACAGTTGCACAGGGAATTTAAGCTTGTTAGAAAACCCACAGAAGACGATCTAAGTGAAGGACGTCCATCTACCTTCCGCAGCGAAAACAGACAGACGTACAGCGAAGTGATCCAATAATTGTTCCGGTTTTCTTTTTGAGGAACAGAACCTTAAACAAAACACGTTGATTATTCGAGAACAGATCTTAGTGCCTGACTTTTGAGGTAATATACAACAAGTGTCCGACCAAAACAGAATTGTCTACCGAAACTTATTTAGGCATCTTGAAATTTTCTTTTTATACCAAATTTGTTTTTTAAATACATCCACATGTCTAAAGGCAGTAAACTTGTCCGAATTGACTACACATCACGAGCAAACACTTACCCACGAAAACTGTGTCTGGGAGCCGCCGAAGTTTTGGTCGATTTCTGGTCGAATCCGAAACTGTTGCCGAAGCCGAAAACAAATCGTCGGTCGGTCACTATTAATAACCATGGATTCGACCTACACAATATCATACGAAAAAATGCAAAGTTGCACGTTCGTCGCAACGGTTTAAAGCGTCCGTGCTTTAAGTAGTAAGAGGGTCGGCAAAAACCTCGAACTGGAGTGAGGTGCTGTTTCAATAAGACAACACACAAACTCGAAGTTGCTATGACTTTTATTCGAAAAGTATGTTTGTATGTTCAAGCTCAATTTGAAGCCAATAGTGTGGTGCTTGCAGCAGTGTTAGCAGCATTAGAACCATCAGTTTGATACAGCTTTAACTCTGACTGAATGCAGCATTTCAACTTCTTCTTACATAGCTGACACCCTTTTGTTGATGGTATTTTGAGCTTGATTGGGTTTCAGCCCCATTGTATGACAATCAAGGTGGCCTCATAAAAATATCGTTTCAAATACCTCACCCTTACAACGATTCAAAAAGCCGTCAAAACTTCGCATTCAAAAGTGACTCATTAAATACAAATGAGATTCACTTTGCATAGAATTTCAAGATACAATGCATTATTATACCCAAGCAAACATAAACAAACGACCTTCATTCTTGTCAACCATTGTTTCAGTTTTTTTTTCATTTTAAAAAGGAGAACAAAAAATGAAACAAACCCTTTAAGGAAGACAGATCGAATGGAAACACAAAAACCCACCATCACTGCCGTCATCCTCAAAGCCATCATTGTATCTCTGATATTATTCGATATCTTTGGTGCTCCAACGTTTCCGCTAAGAAAACAATGATTGCCGGAAATTAAACACTCTTCTCTGGGTACCTTGTATCCATCCATCCGTCTATCCGATGACGACGATGACGATGGTCCTTAAACTATATACCATGGCTCTATCGTTGAGGGAGAACTATGGTACGGGGATACGTCAATGTATCATTTTTCCAAATTAGTTGACTATTGAATAAAACATGGCTCAATATTGTTGCCGGAGATTAACAACAACCGAGGCACAATGGGAATTTTCGAAAGGCAGCACTTGGGGTTTTGCATATATGGCAAGCTGAACAACCCTTTACCAATGGGCTCGTAAATAAACTGAGTATGCAATCATTTTACTTGATCAAAATCGAATTAGGTTAGGATTACATTTCTTTATAATGAACAGGGTGTTTAAATCTGCAGTCACTGATGTGGCGGAACGTAACTTAAAAACAAATGTATTTAATATTTTTGTTGGTCTAGCTATGTGCCCGGAGTCTTCTCGCATGCTTTGATTTTGGTGACAAGCTAGAGCAGTTTCTCAGGCCTCAAATATCTAAAAAGAGTTTAAACATATATTCGTGGATATACAGCAGCTTTAAGAAGCGAACCATCTAAAGAAAATGGTCTTAACCAATCTCTGCAGGATGTTTACGGTAGAGCATTGTCGCCATATGGCTGCGCAAAAGTTCTATCCGGAATTTTATTTTAAACTCTCGCACTCTTGTCGAATACTTTTTTGAAAGCCTCCATAGTCTGTGCCTCGTTCTCATATTCCGATGACTGCTGCGGTCAAATTCGACGATCTTGTCGGCCAAAGCAAATTGGTATAACATGATTAAACGTATCCTTCAATACGTTCACAGTTCACGCAATACCGCGTGAACTGTGCCTGCAGTCTTCCAATCCCAGTTCGTCGATTTTTGGCTGTAGAAATTTATTGAATATGGTTCTGCATACAGCACCAGTCATAGTTACCGTGTTACCCAAACTGTGCTAGAACAAATGGCGAGGATTTTTTGGCCGGCACGAACACTACCTAGCCTTCCTGCTACTCTTTTGCCACGTGTTGTTCCAGTGTCTTCGACACAAGCGGTTTAACACCTTAAGGCTTGACCAGTTCGCGTTAGAGACGTCTGCGAAATCTGCACTGAAATTCATCTTGGGTCAATATCCCTGAAGAGTTATTCCATAAATTAAAAGTTACAAGTCTTGAGGTGTATAGCAAGCGTGATTTTGCATCTTATTCCTTAACAAGTATAAAAATTACAATGATGGTTTCCGCCATTTACAAAAGTTATCACATCTTTTGCCTGGGTTGTACTTTTTGGTCCCCTTTGCACCAAAGTTTCAAACCATCACCCAATATTTAATCCTTCATCTAAATATCTTAAAGCAAATTTATAATTATAAGTATACAGTTTTTGCAACACCCTGTCTCGTCTCGAATAATGTACTCAAAATATTTTAACCAATTCTCAAACATCTTGTTCTTCCAATTTAGAGCTTGTTAATTTATTTAAGTATCCGGATATAGACAGTTGTTCGCAGCCGGATATATACTTTATAAGAATGAGATCTTTTGTGGCTGTATAAAGTTTATCCGTGTTAAGGACATCTTTTCTATTCATACATTTGCTTCTATGGCTTCGTAAACATTTAATATCGGTTTAATTGATTAAGGGTGAGAGCAAACATTGACAGAAAACAATACCAAGTATGAATGGCGAATGATGGCGTAGCTGGTCGACGATGCGGAGGGATGCACAAGTCCTTCAATTTAATTAAATGAACAAACAAGAAACCAATTATAAAGTTAAATTTTTGATAGCGCCATTTGGCGAGGACACAGATGTTGTGTTGCTCAATCGAGTGAGCACGGTACGGTTCATTGTGCCTTCAGGCAAAAAGTTCATGAGAGGTTGTCGCCATAAAAAAAATGTTATGTATTTTCATCCTTCTTGTTTTTTTTGGTCCTTTCAGGTGTGGGTCATTGTAAACCCTCGAAATTGGAAAGTTTTTTTTAAAACTATCATAGCGTGTGGATTGAAGCTATGCGAATCTGCTCTATTTGAAGAAAATTTATCAAGGGGAATACTTTTAGTGAGCAAAAAGGAAGCGCAGGAAATGCATATTGCAACTGCAACTGCAAGCCCGAAAGAAAAAAAAATAGTGTTTGCTTTTTTAACTATGCTGAAATTGGTAACTGACGTCTCTGGATATGAACCAGAGGTGGATTTTTTATGAACTTGGACTTTGGTGACTCGGAAACGATATCCTTCCTTCTGTCTTAAGCTACCGCTGATTCGGTAGCTCTACCCATGTTAAACCTGTATATGAGTATATGAGTGATCTTTAACAAAAAATTATGCATTTTCCCTTAAGTTCCAGGACCTTATGAATTGTTAGTTAAAAATATTACATAACTCACAAGATCAAGAAATTTTTGAAGGGGTTCTTTGACTGGTATTCCAATGGAAAATATTATCTTAAGCACACGACCACTTTCCTTTAAGTCCAGCTTTTTGTTAGGCCCTGAATTAAACCAATGCCGGTGAAAATTGCAGAACAAAAAATCGGCATCATCTTTTTTGGCCCGAAAGATTACTGAATTCAAATTTGAATAGTTTGGACACATCAACATCACACAAGTAAAGTATTTGCTTGCAGCGAGATTACTTAAAACACCTTGTGTCATCTGTCATTCAGAGTTGTTTCATTTTCCCAACTCTGTGATAAACAGTTATTGACGAAATTCTTCCATTTTTCGACAGAGATGAAATGATAGTCACGTAACTTGCATACAAATTTGGCTTTTAAGGCTCCTAGATAAGTCCAATTCTGGTCTTAAAAATCGATAGTGTGCCACCGGGCTCCGATTTATTTATTTATTTATTATGTTAACTTTATTAAATTGAAAATCTTTAAATACATTTTTTAATTAAACAAATTTCAAAACAAACATAAATTCAAAGTTTTAAAACGAAATAGTTAGGACATTCAGTTGTCATAAGGACAAGAGGCGAATGAACCATTAAACTTAAAAAAAAAATCATAACAATGCGTTGGTAGGGGTTATTTAGTAAATAAATAATACATGAGTATAAAAATAAAAGAAAATAAAAATATAATATACAAATTTGTATGCAGGTGCATTTGTAGATAAAAGAAACGTTAAAATTCAAATATATTGCTACATGACATTTAATTAAACAAAATTTCAATTTCATTGTGGTTGAATGAGAAAATCCGAATTTAAATATTTCTTATAAAGGTTGATTCATTTCTTTCGCATCTTATACATTCGGGTAAATAAATAAAGAATCGGAGCGCATTGACATTAAAAAAACGGGATAAAAGTGTTTTATTTATTTTAGGCATAGTTACGAAATTTCTGGTATTCACGCGTAAGCTATAGTTACCATATAATCTGGCAGCGTTATAACCGGATCTTAGAAAAAATGCTTTCATAAATTTATACACATAAACAGATCAAAACTTGGGGTTCTACGATTCTTCTTAAAAATTATGCGAAGAGCATGTTTTTGCTTGATAAGCAATGGGCCTACCTTGTTAAAATATGTACCACCCCAGCATGTCACTCCATATTCAAGCTTAGATTTGAGTAGACCATTATATACTTATTTCAGGATTGATGGAGGACAGTAAAGGCTTAGATGATAGAGTTGCCTTACGATTATATGAAGATAATGCTTTAAATAGGAAGTATGGTCATCCCAAGTTAGCTTAGCATCCATTATAACACCTAGGTATTTAAATGTGTCTACATGTTCCACTAAAAAACAATCGGCGGTACAGCTTATGTTAGAATTGTATGTAGGCATATTCTGATCATGGGGACAAGCATTATTTAAACGCAGTTTTAAACAACTAGGAGAGTGATATTGGAGATTTATACCTTCGCGAGAAATGCTCGTGTTTTTGACAAGCATAAACTTCGTTTTGTTACTTATAACTAGCTTATGAAGCTTAAACCATCTGCGAAGTAGTTCTAGATCCCAGTTCACGTCCGAAAATAAACTAAATTAATTTCTGTTTGAGTAGGACAGAGCAGTATCATCAGTGAATGTTGTTATTTTACCATTAAATGGTTGTATGGAAAGAGAATTAACAAAGATTAGAAACAAAATAGGACCTAAAACTGAGCCTTGTGGAACACCTATATTTACATTCTTCAGCGAACTCAATTGATTTTTAATTCTGACCCGTTGTCTTCGATCGTTTAGATAAGAAGCAAACCAGTTATGGATTGATCCTCTTAAGCCCGCCTTATACAGTTTGTCCAACAACAAATCATGGTTCACCATGTCGAAGGCTTTAGTTATATCTATAAACAAGGTGGCCGGAATATCAGATTCGTTAAAGCTATGATAAATTTCGCCACATAGCTTCAAAAAGGCATCTTCAGTAGATCTTCCACTTCTAAAGCCGAACTGGGCATTACTAAAAAGTTCGTTTTATCTAAGAATGATAACATTCTAGATTTGATGCCTTTTTCAAAAATTTTTCCATTTCCATAAATTTTTCCAAATTCCATAAATCTAATCTTGTCCCTTATATTGAATTCATTGCTCTTTCACTGATGACTATGATTTTTGGACCAGAATAACATCATTGAACAGCTTTTCGAGTTCGCGATCCTACCTTGTCCTCTTACCTAGGCTCGTCGCAGACTGGACCGTAGATTTGTCGTAGAGTTATCATTTATTCTTCGAGTTTTGATCGTTTGTGGAATTGATATTTGCACCGAAATACATAAGTTCTCTTAATACATCATTGTCACAGCTTTAAAAAAAATAAGCTGTTTAGTCGCGGCTGGTGTTTGACGGATTTGGATTTTTTTCTATTTGCGTGAAACCTTTAATGACGGCACATTAAGTGCGAGCCTTCCATGTTGAAACCTTCTTATTGTAATCTATTCAGAAACAAGTTTGAAAAAATCAGATGCGAGCAATTTCCCGAAAGTCATTGGTCAAAACGGCATGTTTTCGAACATCTTGTTAAGATTTGCAGTGAGAATAATTAAATAAGGTTCGATTGCAAAATTATTAATATTTAATACCCATTTTATCCAAACACATTTTCTTCTTATCCGAAAACAAATTAGCTATGGTCATTCGATGAAAAACAAATCCTCACAGAGCCGCATACGGGTCGCAACACTCATTTATTTACAAAAGCTTTCCCCGCAAGTCTATTTTAAAACACAAAATTCTAATTATAGTAATTGAACTCTAAAAGCCCACAATTGACGCCATAATAACTTAATAACTCGCTTAATACTTAAAAAATAATTAAAAGCCTGTTGTTCAAAAGGACAGAGCCAAGCCATAAAGAATACATTAGAGCCGTCGCGTCGCACCTGCTCTATGCATTGTCAGTCATAAATTGGCCATTTGCCTAATGCACATTTTCATTTGCACGCAAAGTCCCGACCGGGCAATTCCAATGGCCAACCCATTGTGGAAATATTCGAAATTCATGAGCAGTACAGGTGACATCTGTGCCACAAAATCGTACCCCACCAAAGAAGGGTTTTCACTTTAATTGAAATAGAAAATGTGAAAACCTAACGCTAGCTGGTACTCACTCGTATGTGTGTGCTTTTCCAATGAAAATAATTACAACTCAAACAAATATCCAAAGCTTCACCACATTCAAAATGTGCTCCGTATCTGTGCCCTTTTTGAATGACGATGGTGATTGTATAGAGTAGAGTCCTAGAAGGCGGGTTTCTGGAAAGAGGGGAAAAAAAAACTCAACATGCGGGCAGGTAATTTCCAGCAGCGTCGCATTTAATTAGTTCAGATTTTGTAATTTATTGCAACGATGAATGATTGAGGCTATGCCTCAGGACTTCTGTACAACGTAACGTTCATCCGCCACAGAAACCGTACAAAGTGCGTTTTGGAACGTAGTTACAGTGGCCGAAACCGCTCTCGAACTGCTTGATTGCATGTTCGGAGTGCACGGCTTTTGAGTATGAGGTCACATATATTGTGATTTACTAGCGGCACACATGAGCCGAGGATGGGAGGATAATTTTAACGAACAAAATTGGAATTGGCCATTAACTGTAGTGGCAAAATTTTTCGCTCGGTTGAAAATTTGTCATAGTCCTCCTGTGCTAATTATCCTAACCGATAGCGAACATATCATTACACATATCTGCTTGATTATTTTGGTTTTAAAATTAGCAGTAGTAGTGGGCTTTGGAATTTAAGTTCTATGGGGAAACAACCGATTTTCAATAATTGCATGTGGAACGTTGAGATCATTAATAATTCATGTGCAACCAAATAATGTGCTTAGGTCCTGGACCACAATAGAAATGATAACCATGGATACACAACAAGCATTTGTGTGCGCTTGAGGCATCAGAAGTATTTGATGATAAGGCTAAGTCTAAGGCCCTTGAGCGAACTCGTTACAACAAACTGCCATCTAGTGCGGTAGATGTTGAATCGTATCACGCAAATTAAGTGCGAAGACTTCCAAGGAAAGCTGATAGATAAAACAGCTGAATAAGAGAACCTTACTGGCGCCGGTCAGCGGGTAGTGCCTTCTCAAAACCCGTATTTTATTTTCCTTCTTTGTATTTGCATTTATTGCAATGCGATTATTTAACATTTAAGACTTTGTCTTTTAGAATAATGTTATAGTAATTTCATTAAGAGTTGAAATATGAAACGGAATATTGAAAACAAAATATGACAAAGAGTTTTAGTATGTTAGTTCAAAAATAAAAATACACAAGCATAAATGAAATAAAAAAGTAAAATTATAAAAATCATGTGAAAACAAAACACGTTTACTGCAAATTTTCCAGATCCGTTTACTATGAATTACTAAGGTAGCGACATAGTTCTTTTTCGAAGCTATTCTCTAAATATTAGAGAAAATTGAGTTCCAAAGCTTTACAGAGTATACAAAAAATTGTTATTGTAAATAATAATATTTCAACTTATGTAAAATGAAAGCATTGGTGCGGCTTTTACGTGTCTTTGGAAATAATATTTGGGTTTTTCGAAAGACCTGAGATCGAACAAGAATAGAATAGTTGTTAGATCAAAATATTTCCTAAACGACATTTTAAAAACGATATTTGTGTACAAATCTTATGGTGTTATTAAACACTACTTTAATTCTTCGTTAACAAAATATTGGTTGCGCATAAACCAGGATGGATAATAATAGAGATTTGAATATTATTATTTTAATTTTGCAGTGCATTAAGACCCGAGGAAGATAGTTACTAAACATTTTTTTAAAAAAGTTAGGACCAGAGAATAGATCCTTTAGGGACGCCAGTATTTGTTTTTAGAAAATCTAAAAAGCCCTCGCCAGCACGAACAGCCGAACTTCTATCGCTCGGATAGCTTGCAATTAACTTCAGTGCTGTTGGCACTGAACAACAACAGCGCTGAATTTTGAAATGAGGAAAGAACAAAGTAAAAGCTTTGACATCGCGAGGGTCAAATGACCTTCAAAACTTTTCAAAAAAATCAAATATCTGGGTGTCGTTTTATTCGTAGATCGAAATTCTCAAGCAGAAGGAATGTTGAAGAAAGGCTCAATTAGGCACCACGTAAGAACTGCCTTTGGCAAAAGCTGGGAACTTCCAATGAATTTTCATGAACGTTGCGATGGTCATATTGTTTGGTTGTGTGCAGCAGAAAAAGTCAGCTACGCTAGCAAAACTTAAAAAGGTAAAATAGCTCATTTGTCCAGCTGTCACAGAGGCAATAAAATCATTGCCTCCAGTGTAACAAAGATTCAAAAGCTCGACATATGAGTGAGTCTTTCATATCGAAGTCGCAAGATAGGGAAATGACTTAGCGAAGCAGTCAGGAATCGATATGGTAACAGGACCAATAACAACAGACGATTACTTATTAAGCTAAGTAGACTTTTAGGGCCAACTATCGGAACTACAATATCTCTTTATGTTCATAACCCTTCTATAAAAGTGGGTTTGTTTCAAAGGGGATGGTCCAACTAGTATTGGGTTCCATTTAACGGGCATATTTTCATCTGAACAAACTTAATAAATAATTTGTTCTTTGCAAACCAAACTTCCTTTCTTTTCTGCATACATCCTGATGAGCTTTTTTAAACCTTGATGTATTTGTTGGTGGCTAATGGATGGTGATGATGAGGTTTGATCTTAATCTCTCCGATCAAGATTGGCAATGACATACTGGTCATTCGGTTTCGAAGCCAAGAGAATAGCCTCCACCTGAGCAAACCAGAGATATGGTCTCTCGTGCCAAACTGGGACAGAAAGTCCTGAGGCGGCCATTGGAAATTCGTGTTCATTTTTTGTTGACCTCGCTCCCGGTTTCGTTCGGCATGCTTCCGACTTTGGATGTCTTAGAATATCCTAAATCAAAGCGACAACCTACCGCGCTAGATTGTAGCAAACAGAGGGTGTCAAGGAAAAAGAAAAGCAATTGCAAAAAATGTTTTAATGAAATAGGATCAACAATGCAAAAGTGAAATGAAACAAGACTCGTTCCAATTCTTAAAACAATTTTATTATATAACTTTATTTTTGACACAACACTGCCACTGTTGCTACTTCAAAAAGAAAGGAGAATAAATGTTTAAAATTGAGCACGTTAAGGCCAAGTACTACAGGCACATATATTTTACCTAGTTTCTTCTGATTTTATTTGCGACCTCATTCAACTAAAATGAAAAAACACTTATCTGTTTTTCACATTCAGGATGCCCTTAATAATGACTGACGTTGCCATTGTAGTTCTTGCAAGACCTCGAGGCAATGATCCTCCAAGAGGATGAATCAGTAACCTGCTTAACTAAAGGACCGCTCAGTACTTTTTTCTTGCGTTTTTTGAAGCCGCAGATAAATGAGAACAAACCGGAAACAGAATATCCTATCAGAGTTAATTACCCGAACTTCTTAGCTACATAATTGAAAATGAATAAAAAGAGCTCGAATGGTCATGGTCAGAAATAGCGCCCATTTGGTCGATATCATTTTCAAAAAGTAATGTTAAAAAAATCTTAAATCCAAAGCGAGAACCTAGTTAGCACTACGTTCCGTTTTAACGCCACAGGTCTGTTACCTTATTTATGAGGTGTGTCTCTAAATCCAGCCTGAGGTATTTAAGAAGGACATTAGTTGCTTCATATCCTTAGAAGAAATCTCATCAATTGAATTGAAGAAGGGTCTACCAAGCGCTCGTTGTCTAGCTCTAGCAAGGGCCGGACATGAGCAAAAGAAGTGTGTTAGGGTCTTCCAGCAGTGGTTTTGCAGCTGCGACAGTGTGAATTGTGTTAGGCGACTAGCTTAAAGGCATGATCTCCCATCGGTCAGTGTCCTGTGCAGACCGCCACTAGTCTAGCAATATCATGACGGTTACGCCCAAGGAGATCGTTTGTTTTTAATTGTTTGTATTCAGGCCATTTTACCTTGATGTCGCACAGTATGCCAGACTGGCCCATCTGAGGTTTGCTACTTCAAGGAAGTATGAGGATATAATAGCATTAACTGAAGTGAAGTGCGACGAGCTGAAGAGCAGATCCCAGCATAGCAAGTTCATCGGTTCTCTCATGTGATGTCACTGTGCCCGGGAACCCATATAAGGGAATTGAGCTGACCTTCTAATAACGCTATTTCAGCTCGGCATTCATGTACTAATTTTAGGTAAAGGAGGCACTAGCTTTACTAGCTGCTAAGTTATCAATGCATATGGCAACCTTCTGACATGGCAGGCTATTTGGATGTATTTTGATTTGACGACATGCTTCCCGGATTGCAAAAAGTTCCGCTTGGAAAACGCAGAAATAGCCGGGCAGTCAATAGACTTTACTGATTTTTGGAGACCAAAAGATTCAACTAAACATTAAATTAAATTTCTAAAATTATGACGGTTTTTCAAAAGATATGTTAACACAAAATCTGGCGAGTAGTTTTGGGCCATCAAGTACTTAATATATTTTTATTTAAGCTGTGAAACAAGCCGTCACATTGATAAAACTGTTTCTTGGCAGTTTGCAAAACGACAACGCCGTAAGAGCGATGGAAAAAAAATTCATACAATAAATTAAATCAGCCTTAATGAGTCGTTTTCAAAACTTCCCATCGCACACGTCCCTCGTACGCAGGCTTCAAAACCAATGAAACTTTTATTTTTCGCTGAAATAACTTCGCGATTTCTCAAGGGACACATTCAAAAAGTATTTATTTTTTTTCGTTAGAAAATCATAAATCATAAATAAATTGTCTCCTCCCACTTGGGTGACGCATAAATCATCCTTTGACTTTGGTTAACTCATTACGATATGTGTTTCGTCCTTATTTTTTTTGTCGACTAACAAATTGGAATACGTTTCGCCAATAAGGCAGGGCAAACTAATAAATTATTTAATACCAACGTCGCCACTTTATTTTCTGATTGATTAGCTCCCACGAAGAAGGGCCCAAACCAACGCAACTTACGCACACGTGCGTAGGTACATATCCTGTCGTTTACATGCGGTTTATATTGTCACCTGGCTTCTGCACTTAACATTCATTAATGTTTAATCGAAAACGTTTTAAAGGCAAGCTCAAAGTGCGCATAGACTCAATAATTGTTCTCTCATCAATCTGTGGCAACATTTCGTCCTTTCTATTTTATAACTGTTGAAACCACAACTTAAATACACATGAGTAAAATTATTAATTTATTCACTAACTCGATTTACTGGTGTGCACTCTGTTCTGCTATTGATTTGTGTTCTAATGAATTCATGAATTTTAAAAGCGACTTGCACAAGGAAATGCCAGAGGCTGTCAATCAGGCATCAGGCAATCCTTGTTAAATGCAATAACATGAAATCGAATTTTATGTTGGTTGTGCTCGAAACATTTTCAAAATAAAAATATTGTATATAAAAATGCAGTTTCCGTGCTTAACATGATTTTAGGGAATGGAAATGAAATTTGGTTCGGAGTGAATTTCGTGGTCTGTAATTGAATGTGTTTTTCTGACTGCGAAATCTTTAGGAACTTTAAGTTCAATTGTTTTTCTATATTTACACGAGTACGATATCAGGAGGGGAGTAGAGAAACGCATCTCCTTGTTCTATGATACAGATAGGGACCTTGGGTCTTAAAATTGGTTCTCTTTTAGAAAAAGTATTTCAAGCAAGAAAGCGCTTAGACGCCTTAGCTTTGTAGCTTTGCAAATGAACTGTAGGGAAAAACGCACTATGGTTTTTTGAAACTTTCCATTTTGAGGTTCTTTGAGTTGCATATCAAAGCTTTCATCAAATTTAATTTAAAAAAAAAGAATGCCGGACTCGGGACTCTCGGAAAACTAACCCGGATACCACCACGAACCAACTAGACTTGCGCCGGATTCTGACAAAGTGATGCTGTCACATGTGATTTTTTCAACCTTACGGGCAGGTATAATCATGGAAGGTTATGCCTGATCAGCGGCGGTTGAAGAATATACCAAAAGAGTTTGGCTTTAAAATGTTTGGGGTTAAAATAAAATAAAAGCCGTCGACGAGAAATCAAAAATTGAGGGAGAAAAGGAACATAGGTACAAATAAAACCTTGGCAAAGATCTGATGGTGCTATTTCGATTTGTCCACTCAACTGGGACCAAAACGTCTCATTCGAAGGACATAAGTCAGAAAACACCCCTCTTACAAATTCTACCGTCTGGAACCGAACGTTGGATGAAAAAACTTAGAAAAAAAAATCTCTTCTTGGATTTAAGTCATGTCTGCGAGAAGTACCAATGAAGGAGTAGCTACAATCACTCTACGGAGGGTTCGGATACCCTAGACTAAAATGGCTCGACCACATGGACCGGCAACAATGCGCTAGTTTCGAGAGTCTTGGAATCTTAGTTTCCATAATTACTAAAGGCTGGAAAATCGAACAATCGTACATGGCTGAGAAGGTCTGAAGGCAGCTTTGTCTTGGGCTCAGATCCTTCAATGATGGATGGTCTGGACATCCAGAGAGGTCATTAAGTCCCTTTCTAAGATTACATTTTTATAGGAAATCTCGTCCTTCCTTGCTTAATTAAATCGTATATTCATAAAAAAATGTGGTGAAATAGGGCATTGAGAAGCCTCTAGGCCATCATGCAACATGAATTGAATCAGCGGATAATATGACACGATAAGTGTCGGTGATCAAAGATTTAACAGAAGACGATTCGCTTTAAAAAGTAAGCGATATTTTAGTGAAAAACGAGGCCACCACCCAATAGCATTCTAGCAATGAGCTCAATCCATGACGCTTCAAAAGGATCCTTCAAAAATGTGTATGAACATGGTAGAGGACAGATGAAGCTTCAGTGCACTATAGTTAATAGAAAGCAGAACTCAAAGCATATAATGAAAGAGATGAACTCTTAAATCTGTTGAAGGCCTTCGTCACAATATTCCAGTGAAAAATCTTCGCTCACTGCATATAAACTCACCAACGAAGAAGCTTATTCAAATCTGTTCGAACGGAATTCAGTCGATATTTTAAATTTGCCCGCTCTCATAGGATGAGAACTACCCCTATACTGCATTTTGCTCATATAAGGAGAAGGATAAAAAGATTTTGTAGTGGCTCTAAAGTGAAATGTATTTTTTGCATTCTCTCAATTCACAGTATTTTTTTTATTATTAATTTAAAATAACATCAGTACTATATTTTCAGTGTTCCCTTTTTCATTAGAACCAGTGACGACATTTGATTCCTATGGCAATGGTAAGAAGATAGTGGCACCTATGGCAATGGTATTTTAGGATTCGGTCCGAGATTTGTCAAATTGAAGGTCATATAACTTGACCAGCCTTGTAAAGGAGCTCAGATGCATCCCTAATTTGTTCTAAACCGTGATAAGTACACCAAAGGTGCATTTTAGCATCTGAACTTGTTTCTTAAATATGGACTTATTTTCCAAGACTCCTGTCAGAGTAGTTGGGCGATACGAGAAAGCCAATCCGGACAATTTGAACAGTTTACTTCGGACTTAATCGAACGATATGATTCCACTAGAACCATGTGGAATCCCTTACCCATCAGCATGGAATTATATATCCCTCAGAGGCTATAAACAAAAAAACACGAATTTCGAAAACTTCTTTATGTACGGCAGTATAATTTTCTTAGCGAAAGCTCAAGACGCAATTCTTCTTCAATGGATTAGAAACTAACTATCATATGATTCAAGTTGTCAATTATTTGATCCAGAAGTTTCGCGATTTTTCCATTCGAAGATGACTTGTTTCAGCTTATTGCTTTGGCGCTTTAATTCGTTTACTTCCGCCACATGTTTTCGAAAATCTCATTATCGAAATTCCAACATACTTGTAGATCACGGGCCTTCAAATCTAACATATGTAAGGCTATTCTTAAATTGTTAATACAGCTAAAGAAATTTTTTTGTAGGCTAACTTTTTCATCTAACTTCCATTTATTTCCGATGTGACATTGACTGTCAAATAGCATAATACCACAACTTCCTGGCGTAGCTCATTCATCACCGGCATGCTCCGTTCAAGGATAATCCACGAAAAGAATCGATCCATTAAATCAATGTCAAACTACATAAGACTCGGGTATATTATGTCAGTTTGATGTACTCACTGTCATTCCAAAACCACACAAATGAAACTTTATCCTTTGCGACAAATAAGAAAAAAAAAAAAACAAGAAACAAAAGTAACAAATGTCCTTGTTACTTGCGCTTACAACTTTATTCATTTCGCAAGGCTCTAGCACATCTTGGATATAGTTGCGTTTATCTCGTACGTACACAATTTGACCAATTGATTTTGCGGCAGCAAGGACATAACCGTTCCGTACAGGGTGTACATGGAATTTGGTGAATAGATGAACTTGAGAAAGGTCGCATCCGGTGGAACAGACAAATTATGCAGCACATAAAATCCCACTGGCATGGGACAACTCAAAGATAAATTGCCAGACTCTGGCTGAAAGAACAGTGATGCCACCTCACGAAAAACCCGAACACGCTTGACGAACTTCCAAAAGTCACAAACCTTGATGGTGCCATTGTAGTGTGTCCTGTGATAGCTCTGAGCACTTTGCACAATCTTAAGGTGCCACATTGGCATGGGAATCTCCTTGTAGACGTTCGTCAGCGAGGATATCGTGTTGTTGCCGTGAATCGCCATGGTCAATCTGTAGTTCTGCGTATCGGTTGACTTGTACGTCAGTAGATTCATTTTGTAACAGTACTGTTGGGGGCATACGACGAGGTAATTTCTCTTAATTAACTTAACTAAATTTAATTATATTCGGTGAAATGCAACAACTCACTTGCACTGCGACATGGACTAGGGACACATTGATGAGAAACTGTAGAATGGTGGATTTTCTGCTCGACATAATTGATGACTGGCGGGCAGTAACGACACGATGTTGACACTACGACTGGGGCAAAGTGTGTGCGGGCGAGTGTTTGGGGGAGAATTTACCAGTCCGAGGGACAGTGATTTGGGAATTAGATTTTAAACACATTATGTCATGTAGATAGCAACTAACGAGGTTATAATTTTAAATTGAATTTTTGATGGTGTGCTTTTCGATATGAAAATCAAGATAGACGGCGGGATGTCTTTCGGAAAAGCACTGCGAGGGGAAATGAACTGTCAATGGAATGAGATTTGTAATTTTGTTAAGTCATTAGGCTATCGGGATGGGATATCAAGCTAAACAGTTCTTTCGAAGTTCAAGAAACTTCAAAGCGAGTTTATTTTTTTATTTAATTTCACTTCTTATGTGTTGCGGAGGAGAAGCTTCACTTAAGTGGAATCTCTCATAACTACACCAGCACGCATAAGAGAGAGGGTTGAAAATGGATTAAGCAATTTTGGACTACGTGATGAATGCATTGAATGAATTAGTTTTGATGATTGGATTCACTGAATGCAACAATAAGTTATTTGACGTGGAAATGACTGAGTTCATTTTTGAATCATTCAGTTGTTTGGAAATGTTTGATTTGAGTTCGTTGCATTCTTTTGAATTCGCTGCTTTAAATGAATTCAACAACTTTTTTTTGCATTTGATAAAATCGTAATAATCACTGAAATAATTTTGACGCAAGACTTTTAAAAAGTTTTTCAATAGGGACGCTACAAATTTGAGCGACAGAGACAGCAATCGACGCCATATTTCTTGCCGCTCTTTTGACATTTCCCTTCAGTAGGGCTTGCCATTTCATGATGGAAATATATACGAGTCAACAACGGGTCGAAATTATTAAAATTTACTACCGAAATTCGGAGTCCGTGGCCTCAACGTTAAGAGCGCTACGTACAATTTATGGTCATCATAATCATAATCGTTCTAAAATGTTCCCATACCAGTGAGACAAAGAAGTGCCCGTAGTGTCGGAAATATTGCTGCCGCTGAGGCTCAGTTGCAGAAAGCCCAAATGTGTCTCTCACACGTCGTTCTCAAGCGTTGGGCATCTCTGTGACGTCGTTGTGGCGAGTTTTGCAAAAAAATCTTAGCCTACATCCTTATAAGATTAAATTGACGCAAGAACTGAAGCAGTTTGACCACCAGAAGCGTCGTATGTTCGTGAATTGGGCTGAGCAACAACTTGAAAATGATTCGGATTTTCATCGAAAAATCATCTTCAGCGATGAGGCTCATTTCTGGCTGAATGGCTCCGTCAATAAACAAAATATGCGGTATTGGTTAGGCAGCAATCCACACGTACTCCATGAGTCATCATTGCATCCCGAAAGAATTACGGTTTGGTGTGGTTTATGAGCCGGCGGCGTCATTGGGCCGCACTTCTTCCGTGGTGATCAAGACCAGCACGTTACTGTGAATGGGGATCGCTACCGTTCAATGATAACCGAATATTCTTGGCCCCAATCGGATGATATGGACTTGGAGGAAATCTGGTTCCAACAGGACAAGCCAAACAGCGAGTGTCACAATCAATTTATTGGAAACCAAGTTTGGAGAACCTGTTATCTTCAGTCTCTTGGCCGCCTCGGTCGTGCGATTTGACGCCGTTAGACTATTTCCTGTGGGGCTACGTCAAGTCTATTGTCTATGCCAACAAGCAAGCGATGATTGATGAACTTCGTTCGAATATCGAACGTGAAATTGCAGCAGTATCGGCCGAAAGAAAGAAATCGAGATTATTACATAATGGCATCGAACGTACTCTCACAGGAAAAAAGAATTTCATTGAACGTTTGTAGCGCTCTTATTGAAAAACCCTGTATTTCATTATTTTTTTTTATTATTTATTTATATTATTTATTATTTACCAGTCATAATTTATTATTTGTTCTTAAATGATGAAATACCCTTTTCTTTTTTCCCCCGTAAAAAGTCTGGGTTGTATTTGATGAAGGTTTCAGAAAAGCTTTTCCTTTAATTTTATGTTAAATCTGTGGTATTTTCTAAGTAAAATTAAAAAAAACAGTTTCTTACTTTTTTCCCTTCTTTTTGTGCCGAATGCGTTCAGGTGAATGCAAAGAATGCAAAAGAATGCAAGAGAATGCACGGCTTGTACAAGTACTTCAAAGACAGAAGTAGCATCGCACAAAAAAACAGTGGTTTCGCCAATTATTTGACACAATGCGCCTTCCTGTTCGAAATCAATTAAGCCCCTACATTTATTGTTTTAAATTCAACCACAATTCGTTTATTAAAATAAATGAGTTGAAAAGAGTTCTGCAGCAACAAGCAGCAGAAAGGGAGGCATTCTGAGAATTATTTTTCGATTTTTAGAGCCCCAAATACAACACCCTATTGACAAGTCCACTCAGTCCAAACTTCCAAACAGTTCAGACGTGCTTTCCATTCGCTCTCTGTATTTCTTTTTACCCTACGTCCGCTGTTTTCATTAAACGCTTAACTCCACGCGACATATATTTACGCTTTTTGCCCCAACCGCGATTTCTATTGACTTACGCGAGCGAGCGACGCCCTTAGTGACCCAGTTACGTTATTTGTTTTTTTTGTCACTTCGATTTTTGCTGACTTACGTGAGCGTTCGACGCCCTTTAGTGACCCAGTTTCGTTATTCATTAACAATAAAAAAAAACTGATATGGAAAAGTGCGGTAATCAAAATTGCTTCGACAGCTCCAATGATGACCTAATTCGCTGCAATGGTCTTTGTGGTAAATCCTTTCATGCCCCCTGCACTGGATTAGGAAGGAGAGCATTGACCTGCCTGAAGGAATTCACATGCAATTATCTGTTTTTCTGTGATGCATGTAAGGCAATTCCTCTCTCACTCTCTGATGTTCTCGAAGCGGTCAAGTTGTTAGGCGTAACAACTCATCAAGCAATCAACGAAAACAAGCTCCTCTTAAAAAAACACATCGACAAAACTAAGTTCGAAGACTTATTAAAAGCTGTTGACGAACTTTCCAACTCCATCGACTCGATTAATAACTCCAACAATGTAAGATTCCGTAATATTGAAAAACAACTCCTCACTCTCAACCCAAATGCACTCCGGAGTGTTTGACAAAAAAAGACTCTCTCGAATTAAAACGCGATTTGAAATCGTCAATCGAACTTTTGCTTGCAACCCATAGCCCTCATTTAATCCAACAATCCCTTGACTCTTTGCGATCCGACCTTGAGATATACTTTCAAAACTCCTCAAAACAAGTGCATCTTACCCACCGGGCTGAATCAGACCCATTGCTCGTCGACCTTTCCCGCAAAGTCGAAGTGATAAGTGATGAACTTATCTCGTCTCACATAAATATCGCGGAAATGTTCGATGAAATTAAAACGGTAACCCAAAACCTTGAGCGTATAAACCTCCAAACGCAATCCGAACATCATGCTTACAACACTTCTATCCTCGCCGAACTAACTGCTGCCAATTCTCCCCCACGTGTCGATTATTCTACCATCTCTATGACGTCATCCTCAAAAACTAACACCTCATCTGCATCTGTTCAGCCGCCGAACCTCATCCAACGCTTCAACACACACTGGACAGCCTCCGAATGGAATGAGCGTCTCGCCAAACTAGACGCCGTCAACAAGCGAGCTGAAGAAGACAAGGAAATGACATTGATTGTGAAAGGCACCCCTCGTCTTGCGGATGCTTCTTGGATCAGGAATTTCTTTCATCGAAACTATGCGATACAGTGCCATAAGATCTCGCGGAAGAGAACTAATAAAACTTCATGGTTTAAGGTTAACATCCCTTATAAATATGGATGGCTGTTTGCTAATGCGAAAAACGACATACTCCGTTTGGGCAAAATAACCATCACCAAATGGACAGACAAGATACCACCAATAGCCATCAAACCGGACACCTTAATCCCTAACAATAGTCTTAAGCCTCCTTCTAACCACGGAAATTTGTTAAAACAACCCTCACGCCAAACGCCTGTCCAATCCAACTCTGATCCTAATTGGAGCTATAAAGTTGGAATCTTTCCCAACTTCACTCCTCTCGCTTTACGAAATGTTGTCCAACCTTCCAAACGGTCCACGCTCCTTTCAAAACCACCTGTTAACGGTCCTGATCCAAACAATAGCCTACGCAACAAATCACCAAATCCCAATCCTCCTAAACCTTCTTCATGCCCATCGAAATCATCAAACAACCGGGTATCTTTCAACCTCACCCCCGACATTACTCCGACTAAAGCCTCTCCCACGGTCGACTACCCAAATTTCCTTAAATCGCACACTCTCAACCCTGCCGCTCCCACAGCCTCTGTTGATGATGACACACCCTCGTTTCTAGATCCTTTGGTCCCCCCCACGACCAAGCTCACTAAACAATCTGCTCTTCTCAAAGACGACGGCCGTTACATTCTTTCACGTCTAAGGGACCATAGAATATACGAAAATGTGCGTCTTTACCTCGCCTACCTTCACAATCAGCCTGAATCCTGCATCGATGGTAAAACAAAAACTAATGTAATGGTATCTATCCAGCAGGAAGGCCTCCCAACTAACCCAGAAGACCTTAGAAAAATTTTTTTGCGCTACCATGAAAACCTCAACATCTCACCCAACGATGTTGACAAAGATCTGTCTACATTTGCATCCCATATCTCGTCTAAACGTATAACACACCTGCAAAGGACGCGTTCCCACATCAAAAACTACTTTCGCTCCTAACCCTTCTTCTTCAATCTCAACCCCACACCAATTCATCTCCATCTATTACCAAAATGTCAGAGGACTGCGTACTAAAACCTCCAACGTTTTCCTCAATTCTCAAACTCTACCCTACGATATTTTCGCTCTATCTGAGACCAATCTCACCTCCGACTATAAAAACAACGAGCTATTCACGTCTGACTTCAATGTCTTTCGCGATGACGGGGTCAACAAACCAGATAACTCCTCTGGTCGCGGCGTCCTTTTGGCAATAAACAACCGTCTACACTCGAGTCTCATCAAATCCTCACACACCGCCGACTTCGAATACATTTGTGTCAAAATAACGCTCCCTAAGCACAATATCTACATTCTCTGCTGCTATATCCGCCCATCGCAACCTATTGAAGGTTACCAACTAGCGGTAGATGCAATCGACTCTCTTTTTGAGACCACGGATCCCCGTGATGAAGTTATAATCATTGGAGACTTCAATCTTCCATATCTCAAATGGTTTAAATCTGATGACGATACCCACTTTACCGCATCCAATGCTACATCAGAGAAAGAGATCCTCTTTACCGACTCTCTCTCGAACGCCGGTCTTTTCCAAATCAGCGGCGTGACTAATAATCTGAACAGACAGCTCGACCTTATTTTCTCCTCCGATCCGCATAACTGTGTAACTTCAAAGTCAACTCATCTCTTGTCCACACTCGATTCTTTTCATCCTCCTCTTTCCCTCACTTTCTCTTACGAGAATAGAATAAATACAAACGATCACGAGTACCTCTACGGTTTTGACTTTCGCAAGACTGATTTCGACAAATTGAACAGCCTCCTTTCAAACGTTAACTTTAGCTTTCTCAACACCTCACACCATCATATCTCTATCAACGAAGCTCTTACTATTTTCTATAGCGAAATCACCGGATGTTTCATTCAATCAGTCCCTTACCTTCCCCAAAAAAACGCATCCTCGTCTCCACCGTGGTACACAAAAGAGCTTCGTTCACTTCGTAACAAAAGAAATAAATTATGGCAGGCTTACATCAAAACTCGATCTGACTCCATACACTCGCTCTACCAAACCGCATATACACAATTCTCTGACCTATGCAACTCTCTCTACCTAGACTACGTTAACCATATGCAATCCTGCTTAATATCCGACCCCAAGCGATTCTACCAATTCATCAAAGTCAAAAGTAAATCAGATGGCTATCCCTCCACTCTCAATTATCTCGACTCTTCCTCACCAGACCCCAACATAATTGCTAATTTCTTCGGCGATTTCTTCAGACAATCATACGCGGTGCATGAAGAAGACCCCGACCAGGATTATTTCAGATACCTAAATCATAGTACACACACAACCATGACATCTGTCGAAATTACACCGGAGCAGGTAGCAGAGAAGATCACAAAGCTTAAAGACGATTTTTCCCCTGGCCCTGACGGTCTGCCTGCTATAGTGCTCAAAAAATGCTCCGATATCCTTGTTCGGCCTCTAACTTCACTGTTCCAACTCTCCATCTCGCAAGGCATTTTTCCCAACATTTGGAAAAACTCTTACATAGTCCCAATTCATAAGAAAGGTCCAAAAAATGATGTTGCAAACTACAGACCAATCGCGAAACTTTCGTCTATTCCCAAACTTTTTGAGAGTATCATCTACGACGCTATGCTCTTCCACTGCAAATCCATCATATCTCCTAACCAACATGGATTTCTCAGAGGAAGATCCACAACCACTAACTTAGTAGAATTTGTCTCCCGAACTCTATGCGCCTTAGAGGAAGGTAATGAAGTTGATGTTGTCGCCACCGACTTCAGCAAAGCCTTTGACAAAATATCGCACAGAATAATTATTCTCAAGCTCAAAGCTCTCGGCTTCCCCATAAGGTTTATTGACTGGATTAAGTCCTACCTAGATAACCGTCAATACGTTGTTCTTTTCAGATCCTCCAAATCCAAACCATTCTCGGCTACCTCAGGAGTCGCTCAAGGGAGCCATATTGGACCCATTATTTTCATTCTTACTATTAATGATGTCGACCTCATTATCCAAAACTCATACATATCTATTTACGCCGACGACATTAAATTATATACGCCCATATCGTCACCCGCTGACCACCACCTTCTCCAAGATGATCTGAATAGGTTTTCGATTTGGTGCCAAAAAAACTTCCTAGATCTAAACATTAGTAAATGCCAAGCTATCACTTACACACGAAAACGTCCACCACAGCCTTCCAGGACCTACCTCATCTTGAATCAACCTGTTCCGTTAGTCTCTTCTCTCCGCGATCTGGGTGTTATCTGTGATAGAGAACTCAACTTTCGCACACACATGGACTCCATCATCAGTCGGGCTAATTCCGCCCTTGGCTACGTTAAGCGATGGTCCAAAGAGTTCTCTAATCCCTACGTCACGAAAGCCCTTTACATTACTTTCGTTAGACCTCTACTTGAATATGCTTCCCAAGTCTGGTCCCCTTTCTATGAAACCCATATCCGCCGAATCGAGGCTGTTCAGCGCCGTTTTCTTCGCTTCGCACTTCGTGGTCTCCAATGGACAGACAGCTTAATCCTTCCACCATATACACATCGCTTGCAACTCATCAACCTACAGTCCCTGGAGCAACGCCGTGACATTGCCGACATCGTCTTCATTCACCAACTCTTATCCGGTTTGATTGACTGTCCCACGCTGCTCCAATCTATCTCTTTATTTACCAACCCACGTAACCTCAGATCAGTCCAACTCTTCCGCCTTGACCCACACCGCACCAATTACGGTTCTCATGAACCTATGTCTCGAATGTTGCGAAAGGCCAATGCCACGCAGGACATTTTTAATTTCCATCTCAACAGATCCACCCTTAAAAATATCCTTTCCTTTCACTTCTCTCATTCCCCAAATACCTAGTTATAAGTTAGAATTAAGTTAGAATTAAGCATCGCTTGTAATAAGCTGAGTCCGGGGCATGCCCCCGGGCACTAAATAAATAAATAAATAAAATAATGGGACTGTTGATGGTCAGCGCTGTTTGTGATACTTGCAACTGATTTAGAATCGACAAAGAGGACTGTTGACGGAGTAATTTTCCGTGAATAAAATTCACAAATTTAAGAATTCAGTTATTTATATTTAAGTTAAGAGTAAAGTACTGAGAAAGAAAAGAATGAAAAAAACTAAAATTTTCGTTTTTCCGGTTGGGTTGGTTCAAAACGTCAACTCGTATCGTTTTTTGCCTCGTGTTGTTCCTCTGACAGGACTTTTATCGTGACTATGTCAAGTTTGCTGGGAGTTTTCGGGGTTGTTAGTGCTGCCAGGTTTGCTAACAAGTACCTTTCTCTCCTTGCTCTCGAGCAGGATTTCAGATCTTCATATCACTAATTTGTCTGAAACGTCGGAATGCAGAATGATTTAGCATTTGCTAAATGTAAAGGTTTTTATGTCGTGCGAGAAGCTATTGAAACAACTTAAACAGTTTCATATCCTTAAGTAATCAACAGATCTTCGTAATACTAACTTTTAAAATATTATTATCTCCAAGTAATTTCTTTTCTCTTCTTCAGTCACTTTTTGTTAAAATAATAGTCCAAATCGAATACTCCTTTGTTGGAGTAACGAATAAATTTTAATTCCAAAAATTTCCAATCGATTTGAATTGGACAATTCCAAAATCCAATTCGAATAAAAGCACTTCCATTAACGTCGCATGCAATTCCACACGATATAAGCAAAAGCGTCTTCACTTACCTCAATTAAGACAAATAACAACAACTCATACACCATTTATCTGCAATTTATTCATTTCTGTCACACTAGCTGGGAATTGTCAATTGTTGGGCGCCAATTAACCCTCCTAGCAGCGCTTTATCACTGTGGCATTTATTTCATACGTGCACAGTTTATCAACACTCTTATCCGGCTGCTGTGAAAATACAGTCCCAAACAACGTATACACCGAATTAGGAGCATAAATGAATTTCAGTATACCCGTATCCGGTGGCACGTGAACATTCTGCAAAACGTACTTGCCCCTTGGCAATGGGCACGTCAACGACATATTACCACTTTCCGGACGAAGAAAGAGCGTGGCCACCTCCTTGAAGACCCGCACCCGTTTCACGAATTTCCAAAAGTCACACACCTTAATCGTTCCATTATAGTGTACCTTCATTTGACTGGGCGTTCGTTGGACCAGCATCAGATGCCACAATGGAACTGGAATATCTCTCAGCACTGTTGTCAAAGAAGAGATTGTATTGTTCTTAAATAGATGCATGCTTAGCTGATAATATGGCGACTCAGTCGACCGCTGCGACAGTAGATTCATCTTGTAGCAATACTATCCAGGGATGGCAAAGAACTTACAGTATAGTTCAACATTGATTGCGGCGATTTTAGACTCACCTGGAATGCCAGCTGTATGAACAAAAGATGCAGAAGAAGGTGCAAGCTACCAGTGGGTGACATATTTTTCGTTGAACGTTGCGACCAGATAGTTTTCCCAAACATTATGTGCTCGATGGAACGAGAATCTATAAACCAGGCTAATGAGATTATAATTTTCCCCAAATTAAAGCTCGCGGACGCTGGCGGATGTCAATTAAAAAATCAATTTACGCAGCAGATGACGGAGATTAACTCGTTGGACAAGTACAAGCTGTATTTAACTGGATTATAATAAGCACAAGACCGGATGGACTCAATGACTGACGCGACTGTTAAATTCCTCGGTGAGTAATTTTGACATAAAGCAGTCCATCAACAAAAAGGACTTTTAGTTCTCATCGTTTACGCATAAGTTGCTTTGGCATTAAGGACATGCAGCAGACATTGTAGCTAATTGATACATCAGATAGATATTTGAGGATGGAGGTCGTCTTGTACATGAAATGGTAAATTTATGACAATCAATAGTCTAAGATGAAATAGCAATCTAAAAGCTTTATGTTAAATTGAAAGGCCAATTACCCTCCAGAGATACACACTGTATGTTGTTGGAATGTTATGTTGGGGTGTAGATGTTTCTCAGAACAATGGCTATGGAATGTGTTATTGATGGAGCAAATCGATAGCTTATCTATTAGTCATGTTAATGGAATGCTCTTGAGGCTAAAACAGTGTTTCGACTTCAAATTGATTATGCTGGAGAGGCAAAGTTGTTGGCAAAACATCTTCATTGGTTTCGTTGAAACAGGCTGGACTTGTGAAGTTATAATTGGTTAGGTGTTTGTCTTATTTTTATATGCGGTGAGAAGGTACAGTGTTGTTCAACAAAGATGTTGGATTTGTTTCTATATTTACCTTGAGGAATTTTGAGGATGTTTGTTTTAAGTGCTATATTGAACCATGTCCATTTTATTTTATTTATGTTGGTTTAATAAACAAGACAGAAAAGGCAAACATAATGAAGAAGATCAACGAAATGAAAAGGAGAAAAAACAAAAAAAAGATAAAACGCACTAGATAAGGCTTTTTTTTTACTTAAGGAAGTTCGAATGCTGAAAAAGTATCCTCTTATGTAAAGTACGTCTGATGTGAATAGAGGAGGCAAGGCTTCGAAGTTCCACTCTTGTACTTGCACACTAAGAGGGTTCACTTTTAATCCTATTGGCGTCATCTGAAGAATGTTTTTAAATGGACAAAAATTTCGCTTCTTCTAGTTCCTACTCGCAAGAATGTGTAGATTAATAAAAAGACTTATCAAGTTAAAATAACAACAGCAAGTTCCCGAATCGATGGTTCCTCAGTGCCTAACTTCTGGACGTAGAACTGCCTTACAGGCAGAGATATATTTTAACGAATGTAATCAAGACTTTAACTTGAAACCTGATGCGAGATCTTAGTTACTTACCTACCTTTACTACTTTTAGATTCAAGGAAATGTGTCTTGCTTGGCTTTGTTTTATCGCTATTTCTACCACCAATGCTAATTGCATTCCGCCCCTCCAGAAATTCACTCGCAACACCCGTACATCATCCAATGCTCATCAGTTTACCCTAAAGCCTACTTTCGGGCGCACTGTGAAATTTAGAAATTCTTTTATAAGCCGCACAATGCGCATGTGGAATGCGTTACCTCGCTCTATTTTTCCTTTGTACTGTAACCTACAACAATTTAAAACCAATGTGCACTGGTACCTCCTTTCTCTCCCTTGCGCTTCTGCTAGTGCTGTGTAAAAAACACTTTAAGGGTACTTCAAATCCCTTGAGCACTTGAGCACTATTTAAAAAAAAAAGGAGGCGGTCATCAAGTTTAGCCTCCAAAACCATGTTCACTGACCTTGTTTTTAGGAAACAAGTTCTGGTCTTTGGCTCCTCATATTTATGTTGCCTAGCAGCGAAATCAAGGCCCAAGCTGGTCCTATGTTACGCCAAATGTAAGTAGGTTGGTTGCAGTGACTGGCATTACCATAGGGAGGTTATGACTCACTTAGACCATTAAGGTCCATTGTACTGTCACATAATCGGCTCACCCAGACTTATTGTTGACCTACTTATTTCATTCGTTTGCTTTTGTTGCATTAATTCTATAACCAGTTGATGGTTAAGAGAAATTTTAGGATGTCCTTGGTGTTAATGTTCGCTAAATCTTTTGTTTTTGTTTCTTCGAGGTGCCCGGCCCTCCGGTAGTGAAGTACACTTTCCTCATTCTCCTCATCTCTACCTGCATTCTTTCACGTCTAAGGGACCATAGAATATACGAAAATGTGCGTCTTTACCTCGCCTACCTTCACAATCAGCCTGAATCCTGCATCGATGGTAAAACAAAAACTAATGTAATGGTATCTATCCAGCAGGAAGGCCTCCCAACTAACCCAGAAGACCTTAGAAAAATTTTTTTGCGCTACCATGAAAACCTCAACATCTCACCCAACGATGTTGACAAAGATCTGTCTACATTTGCATCCCATATCTCGTCTAAACGTATAACACACCTGCAAAGGACGCGTTCCCACATCAAAAACTACTTTCGCTCCTAACCCTTCTTCTTCAATCTCAACCCCACACCAATTCATCTCCATCTATTACCAAAATGTCAGAGGACTGCGTACTAAAACCTCCAACGTTTTCCTCAATTCTCAAACTCTACCCTACGATATTTTCGCTCTATCTGAGACCAATCTCACCTCCGACTATAAAAACAACGAGCTATTCACGTCTGACTTCAATGTCTTTCGCGATGACGGGGTCAACAAACCAGATAACTCCTCTGGTCGCGGCGTCCTTTTGGCAATAAACAACCGTCTACACTCGAGTCTCATCAAATCCTCACACACCGCCGACTTCGAATACATTTGTGTCAAAATAACGCTCCCTAAGCACAATATCTACATTCTCTGCTGCTATATCCGCCCATCGCAACCTATTGAAGGTTACCAACTAGCGGTAGATGCAATCGACTCTCTTTTTGAGACCACGGATCCCCGTGATGAAGTTATAATCATTGGAGACTTCAATCTTCCATATCTCAAATGGTTTAAATCTGATGACGATACCCACTTTACCGCATCCAATGCTACATCAGAGAAAGAGATCCTCTTTACCGACTCTCTCTCGAACGCCGGTCTTTTCCAAATCAGCGGCGTGACTAATAATCTGAACAGACAGCTCGACCTTATTTTCTCCTCCGATCCGCATAACTGTGTAACTTCAAAGTCAACTCATCTCTTGTCCACACTCGATTCTTTTCATCCTCCTCTTTCCCTCACTTTCTCTTACGAGAATAGAATAAATACAAACGATCACGAGTACCTCTACGGTTTTGACTTTCGCAAGACTGATTTCGACAAATTGAACAGCCTCCTTTCAAACGTTAACTTTAGCTTTCTCAACACCTCACACCATCATATCTCTATCAACGAAGCTCTTACTATTTTCTATAGCGAAATCACCGGATGTTTCATTCAATCAGTCCCTTACCTTCCCCAAAAAAACGCATCCTCGTCTCCACCGTGGTACACAAAAGAGCTTCGTTCACTTCGTAACAAAAGAAATAAATTATGGCAGGCTTACATCAAAACTCGATCTGACTCCATACACTCGCTCTACCAAACCGCATATACACAATTCTCTGACCTATGCAACTCTCTCTACCTAGACTACGTTAACCATATGCAATCCTGCTTAATATCCGACCCCAAGCGATTCTACCAATTCATCAAAGTCAAAAGTAAATCAGATGGCTATCCCTCCACTCTCAATTATCTCGACTCTTCCTCACCAGACCCCAACATAATTGCTAATTTCTTCGGCGATTTCTTCAGACAATCATACGCGGTGCATGAAGAAGACCCCGACCAGGATTATTTCAGATACCTAAATCATAGTACACACACAACCATGACATCTGTCGAAATTACACCGGAGCAGGTAGCAGAGAAGATCACAAAGCTTAAAGACGATTTTTCCCCTGGCCCTGACGGTCTGCCTGCTATAGTGCTCAAAAAATGCTCCGATATCCTTGTTCGGCCTCTAACTTCACTGTTCCAACTCTCCATCTCGCAAGGCATTTTTCCCAACATTTGGAAAAACTCTTACATAGTCCCAATTCATAAGAAAGGTCCAAAAAATGATGTTGCAAACTACAGACCAATCGCGAAACTTTCGTCTATTCCCAAACTTTTTGAGAGTATCATCTACGACGCTATGCTCTTCCACTGCAAATCCATCATATCTCCTAACCAACATGGATTTCTCAGAGGAAGATCCACAACCACTAACTTAGTAGAATTTGTCTCCCGAACTCTATGCGCCTTAGAGGAAGGTAATGAAGTTGATGTTGTCGCCACCGACTTCAGCAAAGCCTTTGACAAAATATCGCACAGAATAATTATTCTCAAGCTCAAAGCTCTCGGCTTCCCCATAAGGTTTATTGACTGGATTAAGTCCTACCTAGATAACCGTCAATACGTTGTTCTTTTCAGATCCTCCAAATCCAAACCATTCTCGGCTACCTCAGGAGTCGCTCAAGGGAGCCATATTGGACCCATTATTTTCATTCTTACTATTAATGATGTCGACCTCATTATCCAAAACTCATACATATCTATTTACGCCGACGACATTAAATTATATACGCCCATATCGTCACCCGCTGACCACCACCTTCTCCAAGATGATCTGAATAGGTTTTCGATTTGGTGCCAAAAAAACTTCCTAGATCTAAACATTAGTAAATGCCAAGCTATCACTTACACACGAAAACGTCCACCACAGCCTTCCAGGACCTACCTCATCTTGAATCAACCTGTTCCGTTAGTCTCTTCTCTCCGCGATCTGGGTGTTATCTGTGATAGAGAACTCAACTTTCGCACACACATGGACTCCATCATCAGTCGGGCTAATTCCGCCCTTGGCTACGTTAAGCGATGGTCCAAAGAGTTCTCTAATCCCTACGTCACGAAAGCCCTTTACATTACTTTCGTTAGACCTCTACTTGAATATGCTTCCCAAGTCTGGTCCCCTTTCTATGAAACCCATATCCGCCGAATCGAGGCTGTTCAGCGCCGTTTTCTTCGCTTCGCACTTCGTGGTCTCCAATGGACAGACAGCTTAATCCTTCCACCATATACACATCGCTTGCAACTCATCAACCTACAGTCCCTGGAGCAACGCCGTGACATTGCCGACATCGTCTTCATTCACCAACTCTTATCCGGTTTGATTGACTGTCCCACGCTGCTCCAATCTATCTCTTTATTTACCAACCCACGTAACCTCAGATCAGTCCAACTCTTCCGCCTTGACCCACACCGCACCAATTACGGTTCTCATGAACCTATGTCTCGAATGTTGCGAAAGGCCAATGCCACGCAGGACATTTTTAATTTCCATCTCAACAGATCCACCCTTAAAAATATCCTTTCCTTTCACTTCTCTCATTCCCCAAATACCTAGTTATAAGTTAGAATTAAGTTAGAATTAAGCATCGCTTGTAATAAGCTGAGTCCGGGGCATGCCCCCGGGCACTAAATAAATAAATAAATAAAATAATGGGACTGTTGATGGTCAGCGCTGTTTGTGATACTTGCAACTGATTTAGAATCGACAAAGAGGACTGTTGACGGAGTAATTTTCCGTGAATAAAATTCACAAATTTAAGAATTCAGTTATTTATATTTAAGTTAAGAGTAAAGTACTGAGAAAGAAAAGAATGAAAAAAACTAAAATTTTCGTTTTTCCGGTTGGGTTGGTTCAAAACGTCAACTCGTATCGTTTTTTGCCTCGTGTTGTTCCTCTGACAGGACTTTTATCGTGACTATGTCAAGTTTGCTGGGAGTTTTCGGGGTTGTTAGTGCTGCCAGGTTTGCTAACAAGTACCTTTCTCTCCTTGCTCTCGAGCAGGATTTCAGATCTTCATATCACTAATTTGTCTGAAACGTCGGAATGCAGAATGATTTAGCATTTGCTAAATGTAAAGGTTTTTATGTCGTGCGAGAAGCTATTGAAACAACTTAAACAGTTTCATATCCTTAAGTAATCAACAGATCTTCGTAATACTAACTTTTAAAATATTATTATCTCCAAGTAATTTCTTTTCTCTTCTTCAGTCACTTTTTGTTAAAATAATAGTCCAAATCGAATACTCCTTTGTTGGAGTAACGAATAAATTTTAATTCCAAAAATTTCCAATCGATTTGAATTGGACAATTCCAAAATCCAATTCGAATAAAAGCACTTCCATTAACGTCGCATGCAATTCCACACGATATAAGCAAAAGCGTCTTCACTTACCTCAATTAAGACAAATAACAACAACTCATACACCATTTATCTGCAATTTATTCATTTCTGTCACACTAGCTGGGAATTGTCAATTGTTGGGCGCCAATTAACCCTCCTAGCAGCGCTTTATCACTGTGGCATTTATTTCATACGTGCACAGTTTATCAACACTCTTATCCGGCTGCTGTGAAAATACAGTCCCAAACAACGTATACACCGAATTAGGAGCATAAATGAATTTCAGTATACCCGTATCCGGTGGCACGTGAACATTCTGCAAAACGTACTTGCCCCTTGGCAATGGGCACGTCAACGACATATTACCACTTTCCGGACGAAGAAAGAGCGTGGCCACCTCCTTGAAGACCCGCACCCGTTTCACGAATTTCCAAAAGTCACACACCTTAATCGTTCCATTATAGTGTACCTTCATTTGACTGGGCGTTCGTTGGACCAGCATCAGATGCCACAATGGAACTGGAATATCTCTCAGCACTGTTGTCAAAGAAGAGATTGTATTGTTCTTAAATAGATGCATGCTTAGCTGATAATATGGCGACTCAGTCGACCGCTGCGACAGTAGATTCATCTTGTAGCAATACTATCCAGGGATGGCAAAGAACTTACAGTATAGTTCAACATTGATTGCGGCGATTTTAGACTCACCTGGAATGCCAGCTGTATGAACAAAAGATGCAGAAGAAGGTGCAAGCTACCAGTGGGTGACATATTTTTCGTTGAACGTTGCGACCAGATAGTTTTCCCAAACATTATGTGCTCGATGGAACGAGAATCTATAAACCAGGCTAATGAGATTATAATTTTCCCCAAATTAAAGCTCGCGGACGCTGGCGGATGTCAATTAAAAAATCAATTTACGCAGCAGATGACGGAGATTAACTCGTTGGACAAGTACAAGCTGTATTTAACTGGATTATAATAAGCACAAGACCGGATGGACTCAATGACTGACGCGACTGTTAAATTCCTCGGTGAGTAATTTTGACATAAAGCAGTCCATCAACAAAAAGGACTTTTAGTTCTCATCGTTTACGCATAAGTTGCTTTGGCATTAAGGACATGCAGCAGACATTGTAGCTAATTGATACATCAGATAGATATTTGAGGATGGAGGTCGTCTTGTACATGAAATGGTAAATTTATGACAATCAATAGTCTAAGATGAAATAGCAATCTAAAAGCTTTATGTTAAATTGAAAGGCCAATTACCCTCCAGAGATACACACTGTATGTTGTTGGAATGTTATGTTGGGGTGTAGATGTTTCTCAGAACAATGGCTATGGAATGTGTTATTGATGGAGCAAATCGATAGCTTATCTATTAGTCATGTTAATGGAATGCTCTTGAGGCTAAAACAGTGTTTCGACTTCAAATTGATTATGCTGGAGAGGCAAAGTTGTTGGCAAAACATCTTCATTGGTTTCGTTGAAACAGGCTGGACTTGTGAAGTTATAATTGGTTAGGTGTTTGTCTTATTTTTATATGCGGTGAGAAGGTACAGTGTTGTTCAACAAAGATGTTGGATTTGTTTCTATATTTACCTTGAGGAATTTTGAGGATGTTTGTTTTAAGTGCTATATTGAACCATGTCCATTTTATTTTATTTATGTTGGTTTAATAAACAAGACAGAAAAGGCAAACATAATGAAGAAGATCAACGAAATGAAAAGGAGAAAAAACAAAAAAAAGATAAAACGCACTAGATAAGGCTTTTTTTTTACTTAAGGAAGTTCGAATGCTGAAAAAGTATCCTCTTATGTAAAGTACGTCTGATGTGAATAGAGGAGGCAAGGCTTCGAAGTTCCACTCTTGTACTTGCACACTAAGAGGGTTCACTTTTAATCCTATTGGCGTCATCTGAAGAATGTTTTTAAATGGACAAAAATTTCGCTTCTTCTAGTTCCTACTCGCAAGAATGTGTAGATTAATAAAAAGACTTATCAAGTTAAAATAACAACAGCAAGTTCCCGAATCGATGGTTCCTCAGTGCCTAACTTCTGGACGTAGAACTGCCTTACAGGCAGAGATATATTTTAACGAATGTAATCAAGACTTTAACTTGAAACCTGATGCGAGATCTTAGTTACTTACCTACCTTTACTACTTTTAGATTCAAGGAAATGTGTCTTGCTTGGCTTTGTTTTATCGCTATTTCTACCACCAATGCTAATTGCATTCCGCCCCTCCAGAAATTCACTCGCAACACCCGTACATCATCCAATGCTCATCAGTTTACCCTAAAGCCTACTTTCGGGCGCACTGTGAAATTTAGAAATTCTTTTATAAGCCGCACAATGCGCATGTGGAATGCGTTACCTCGCTCTATTTTTCCTTTGTACTGTAACCTACAACAATTTAAAACCAATGTGCACTGGTACCTCCTTTCTCTCCCTTGCGCTTCTGCTAGTGCTGTGTAAAAAACACTTTAAGGGTACTTCAAATCCCTTGAGCACTTGAGCACTATTTAAAAAAAAAAGGAGGCGGTCATCAAGTTTAGCCTCCAAAACCATGTTCACTGACCTTGTTTTTAGGAAACAAGTTCTGGTCTTTGGCTCCTCATATTTATGTTGCCTAGCAGCGAAATCAAGGCCCAAGCTGGTCCTATGTTACGCCAAATGTAAGTAGGTTGGTTGCAGTGACTGGCATTACCATAGGGAGGTTATGACTCACTTAGACCATTAAGGTCCATTGTACTGTCACATAATCGGCTCACCCAGACTTATTGTTGACCTACTTATTTCATTCGTTTGCTTTTGTTGCATTAATTCTATAACCAGTTGATGGTTAAGAGAAATTTTAGGATGTCCTTGGTGTTAATGTTCGCTAAATCTTTTGTTTTTGTTTCTTCGAGGTGCCCGGCCCTCCGGTAGTGAAGTACACTTTCCTCATTCTCCTCATCTCTACCTGCTTCTACAGAAATCATTGTAGGGCGCTTCAAGTCTTCTGGCTTGATTGCCAATTAGGCAATAATCTGTTATTACGCCCACTAGATTGCTTATACGCTTACTATCTAGTTCAAGATGAATTTTAGTTTTCCCTTGATCTGTCCGCTATCTCCCTAAGAGATAGGCGGCAGAGTTTCACCATCTTGGAGTTGATCGGTGGTGTTTCCAGAGCCTTTACAGGTGCCTGGCTATCTATGTAAACAACAATAGAACTACCGTCTATCGGGGTCATTGATAGCCGGAGGACTGCCTCTTGAATAGATGCTATTTCTGCCTGGGAAACATTGCAGTGGTCCGGGAGACTGAGCTAGAATCCTATATGGGTCCTATACCTTCCTCCGACTAGGAACCGTTAGTGTATATTTTGATGGCATTCGAGTTGCATACCTTATCTTCATCCCACTCAGCTCTAGTGCGGATAATTGTTTTGTGCTTTATTTCGAAGTGTCATGTAGTCTGATTCCGTTTGAATCTTCGAGTTTTGAAGTAAGTTCATGTGGCCTTTGATGTGGGCTTTTTCCCATTGGTTACACTCTCTCAGCCTTATGGCTGCATACGAAGGAGTAAGCTTCCCGTATTTGTCCATAGGGAGAAGATTTAGTAACATTTTATTCCGCTTATTCAAGTCAGATTTTGTTTAGTCCGAATTGCCGGCCACCAAACTAGTACACCGTAAGTCAGGACTGGGCTTACCATTGCAGTGTAGAGACAGTGTATTATACTAGGTCCATTGCAATGGATGCTCCAGTTTAGTTTTCTATCGACAATAACACCCAGATACTTAGCTTGGTTAGTGAAAGTTATTTCCTCACTTTTAAGCTTCGGTGGCGTGATGGAATTTTATATTTGCTCGAGAATATTACTAGGTCCGTCTTAGATGGATTAATATCAAGTCCGACCATTTAGCTAACATTTGCAGTGCTGATTCCTTCATGTCCTTGATGTTATCTGCGAATTTACTTTTGATAGCTAGTGCTATGCTATGGGTTTGCAACAAGCCGCGCTTCATCTCTTTAGGATACTATCAACTACTATAATCCAGAGAAGACTTGGGAAGGAATTTTCTGTACACGGTTAAGCTGTAAACTTTGGCATATGAATATGAAAAATGTGGGCGAGTGAATACTTTAAATTGATCTAGAGAAATTCACCTACCAAGAGCGAAGGACCTACGCTTTCAAGGTTCAACTTCAAATTCATTGTCATGACTCCCCTTCACTTAGATCTTCTACAGATGTTCATGACATGAAAAGGGTTATCATTTGATATGTTTCAAGAAATTTACTCTTCAAAATAATTCGGGAATTATCTACCAATGACATCAAACTTCCACTTCCTACGTTGTCTTCAAAAATTGCCATGAAAAACTATATTCTCAGTTCGAAGACATCCAGTCCAAAAAAGCAATGTTATATTGAATCAATTTGAAAATGGTTCACAAACCACGTTTTATAAAAACATTTGTTCATGTCATTCTGCCGAAACTCATATTTTAAACACATTCAATATGAACACACTTTTCCAAGGAAAAATCATTTAAGGACGCACTCAAAAACCCATAAAAATTTCGGCCAAACCAGACTCACCAGTTGCGACAAGACCGCCAAATAAACCACTCGTAAAATCCTCATTCTAATGGCAACAGCCTCTTAATCCTCCTGCTTGCCGTTCGTCGTTCGTCGATTTCCGCCAAAAATGACACAAATGTATCCAAGGCTTAGGATAAGGTAGATTTTACGAGTATCCATGGTTTTAGATCAATTCCTTACTTCAAGTACCTCGTGCCCAGCGGGGATTAGTTCCACCTTCAAGCTAATCTTTAATTAAAACTCGTATAAGCCCAATGTAAATGCACGCAACTTTCGTCTGGAAATGTAATCCCAGCCAACAGTTTTTGTTATCCGAATAACTAATCGTTCGGGTTATCATAAATTCAATTTGCCTATAATTAGGTTATTTAAATTCTCAGACTTTCCCCCTGTTTGGGGGCGAGAGCGCCCCAAAGGTGAATGCCACATACAGTGGCAAGTTTATCCAACCATGGAACCAAGGATATCATTGGTACCTTGTGGCAAGGAGAGATAATTAAAATTGTCTGGTTGTCAATTGTCAGATACTGTAACTATTGTGTTTCATTACGGATTTTGCTTTTGTCCTTTTGTCTGAACATCTATTATGTTTTCTTGGTGGGGATTACAATGTCTTTTGGCTTTGATGATTGTTATGTTGCTGCTGACAATTGCTGAATTATGCTGAATAGATGATTTGTAAGACAGACATAAAGATCAATTAAGTTTGAATAGAGAGAAGGAATATACGGAGGAGTATTCCTCATTTGAGGAATTACATAAATAAATAAAATGGGGTAAGAATTAAGTTAACTATTCATTTCGTGCTGGATACTCAGCCCTACACTGTTTCGGAAGGCAAGACAGCTTGAAGGTGGGTCTAAAACATATGGAGTCTTCACTGTAGCCTTTCTTGTGGATACGGTTTTTGAAAGCATTTTCCGTTATTTTCAGGGGTGGCTGCAATATTTAGGCTAAAGTTGCTACTAGACAACTTCAGCCTTGCTTTACTATTAGTAGTGGTATTTCATGTTATCAGGCGCAGAATTTAAAAAGAATTTAATCTTTCGAAAAGATATTTCTATTCAGAATGATTTGAAGTCTTTTTACTAAACAAATGGGATTAAATAAACATAAACCGGCATTCTTTTGAAGTCAGTGATTGGAATACTCAATTTAAACCAATCATTGAATTAAGTATAAATGATTGCATTTTATTAAGTTACAAAACTGAATTCATTTTACGTTACCTTAAGTCCGATGTGAATTTACATGAAATCAACTGAAGTCAGTGAATTCAATGGAAACAATTTGAATTCTTTTGAACAGTGGGGGATTAGACGACAATCCATATTATTTTCAAATCACTGACTTCATCCACTTAAAAGTAAATTCATCAATGAATTATATGAATTCACCGCTGACTTCAACTTATGGTCCCCGATTTCAATTGATTTCCGTAAATGATTTTAATTCTATGAATGCCCTTTTTTGTTTTGATTCACAGTCTTTTTAGAATTCAATAAAATAATTCAAAAGTTTGAATTCTTTGTTAATTATTCCGTGAATAATTGGGAATGCATTCTTTTGCAGCTCTTATCAGGCGTTACTGAGATTGCTTCCATAGAATCAAGACAGAATAACAAAATTGCAATTGGAATGTACAAATTCATCAGAATTCTTTGTTCGGAATCGTACCATGGGCAATTATTGAGGAGGCTGAAAGCGTGGCCTCAACAGAAATGGGTAAAACAATGAAGCCAACATCCCACCAACACCCTGATGAATAGTTATAGTTATGTAAGCAATTTAGGGAAAACCATTTTATGAGTTACCCTGTTTACGAGGAAAGAAAAGTCGGGCAAGGTTCATAGAGAAAATAGTCCACAGCCTACAAAGTCAAATAATTAACCATGTAATTGTTTAAAATTTCTGTGAAACGTGAAAGGCTTCCTTGTAAAAGTTAAAATCCCAGAAAATAAAGATCCTTCAGCGGCAACGATTTCATAATTCAATTTGCGTAAATCTCTAAGCTCTGAATCTTTTCACATGTCTGTGCCAATCTCATTTGTAATTTACAGAGATCCATCAGGTTTCGCAGGAAGCTTTACTTCCTCTCCAAAACATCATCTACAACATGCGACATTCGTTTTCACCAAGTGTATCCGTGTTCTCAGTTCATAAAATATGTCATGGTTATCAGTTTTCAAAGATGAGTACCTTCTGGAGTCTTACACTCAATTCCCATCGTCTTTGTGTACCTATGTATTTATCGCACGCTATCTAGAGCGAGAATCCTTTGAAATCAATACTCCAACTGAGTGTGTAATGAAAAGTCTTTAAGCTTACATAGAAATATCCTTCAATCACGATAGTTAAAATGCATTCGCTCAGCGAATATGTAGTTTAATTCAATTCATGCGAGCGATGGTAATCTGTCAAATTGATTTTTAATTCGATTTTAATTGCGTTCGCATCGCCAAGCCAGGTATTCTAAACGTGAACCGTGGGAATTCTAACACGTACACACACACACAGGCATATGGTACAGTATCGGGAATTAAAGTTCCGAGTTTGAATTTAATTTTGGAGGATCATGGTTTGTCCCATTTTTTGCTTGTATCCGATTACAATTGCGGCGATTTAATCCAGGATTTACATGGGATCAGCGTGGTGCTTGGGAAATTGATTGTTTTTGTAAATTTATTTAAGGCACGCTGGCCGTTGGAAAAGGGACATACCGTGGAAATCGATTGCCCAAATGAGGAAGAAATATTAAATGTAAATTGTACGAAATTTGTGAGAATCAATTTTGTTAATCCAAGCATTTTTTGTGGGCGATTTTGCAGGACTGTTGTAAACACGATTGGATATTTTCAGGCACTCCAATGCTCTTTGACTATCAATTCATTCAATCAGTAAAGTCGTAGTTGGGCTTATTTGAGCGTAAAACTTTGCCATTCAGTGGGAGAATAAAAATATTACTGCACTTAATTGGGCTTATCTAGGGTGGGTCAACTGTTGCATTTGTTTTAAACATTCAATAAAATAAACACGCTGTTTTTAATGATTGTTGTCTTTTTGAAAGAGTAGTTAACTAACATTCTAAAACTTAAAAAAAAAACAACACGCAACTAGTCCGCAAAGGTGATTCGCGTACACAAATGCACGAAAACAGATTCTCAGATGTCTGTCAATCGTAGACATTTGTCAAAGGGAACATTTTCTACGCTAAGACGATCGTTTTCAAATGCAGTCCTTATTTGGGACAGTTCTGACTCCTACAAGTGGGCTGACCCAACTGAATGCATATTGAACAGAGCGAGCGATGAGCGCGTCATCAGATGTATTCGGTTTCGTTACAATTCTGTGGGTGAAGCCCGAAGTGTGCCGGAAAATTTGATATCGACTTATTCGCTTTCACTTAATTCGCATGACTTTATTCTACGTTAATTTTATATACTTTGAAAGTTTGAAGGATAAGCTCGACACCATCGTGTTAGTGTTATGCATTCACAGCAGAGCCACTGGCTCAAACCACTATTTTTCACAATAAGAACTAAGAATTCTAGCAGCCGATACAACAACCACTACGCCAACCATCAGTCAGACTACTATCGCTGTCCGATAAGAGCGCCATTAATTTGATTCCTTGACTAGAGGTGTTTGGCAACGATTCACATGTGTCTTAATTTGGCAATGTTTACGGATGTGTATAACGTCGTCGATTAACATAAACCGAAACCGGAGGGGAAACTAGTGAATTGGTGAAAGACATCTTCAACGTAATTTTTTTTTGATTAAAAAAGCAGCATGATGAACAGGGACACCACGTCATGAGAACTTCTGTTGATCACTCCAAATAACATGTTCGTCATATAAAGTTGGAAGCTGAACACGTACAGCAGCGACAGAAATGAACCACAGTTTGACTACCATTTTGTTTTCTTATATCTCTAGACTGCGGAGTGGAGTCGGAGAACTTCTTATCGGTCAAAGCCTCCACAAAAGGATGAGTGGTTAGGCCAAACGAGATCATATCATGGAAAAAAAATAGGACGCATCAATTCTGTACGAGTCATGATACTTATGTACTCATGATCCCATCTACGCATACTCAGTTGTGGAAATGTTATTTTTTCATTGTTTAAAGAAAGGAACTATGGAAAATATAGTCCAAAAGTCAATAGGGTCATTTTTTTCATTCAAACTTGCCACAGTCCCAAGGGATTATGAATACCCTTATTATGCATTTTGCATAGAGCAAATGGAACGGCAAGATTGATAAGAGAAGTGACAGATTGTATAGTGACAAGGTCACTATCAAATTTGATTTCAATTGCTTCATTAGCTAAGTCCGAATGAAAGCCGAAATCTAGCAAAGGTAGTGCTAAGATAATTGTGCAGAAGTTTGAGATGAGTAAAACGCACCACCAGAGTCATCAGAGTTTCCAATGCAAGATGGTGAGCACGAGTGATTTGATTCTATTTGAAATGAGATGAACGCAAAGTTCAAGGGGTTATGAGTACCCTTATAATATCGAAACAAATACAATTCTGGTGGTCAGGATCAAGGCGAGACTTCAAATTGTATTAAATGGTAGAGAGTTCTACTTTCGGATTACGCAGTCCTCATACATGACTGTACGTCAAAAATTGGGCTAAAGGGTAATCTAGCGAGTCGAGTTCGACTGTGAAAATGTTGTACGGGTGGATCACTATAATGAAAGAAGAGAAAAAAGTGACAGACGCAAGAAAATTTTCATCTAGAAAGAACGGCTATACATTCAAGTTAGACCAGCTCGGTGTAAGCGCTGCTTTACATAATCTTAGATATGCTCACAAGCAGACACTTTATTGTGAAAAATGGCAGTGTTACGTCTGCTGGGTCCTTTGAAATTAACAACGGTCTACAACAGGGTGTAGTTATTTCGCCGATTTTATTTACGATCTTCACAAGCGATGTTGTAGGATCTCTCCACCACTCCATAGCGTACGCAGATGACTTGATCGCATACAGGTCAAGTCCGAAGATCGAGGTTACCGTAAGTCTTTTGCAACGTGATATCGAAAAAATTAAGGGATATTGCGATGACTGGAAGTTGAAGATCAATTTACAAAAGTGCGAAACCATCCTGTTCAGGGCCTTGACATAGAGACTGTTTCACAGCAATCAACTCAATGCCAAGGTGAAGGTCATCTGCTACCCGGTTCTCATTCGGCCTGTTCTTACCTATGGATGCCCCATATTAGCGGTACCGTCAATCTTCCACGTTGGGCGAAAAGCTGTGGGCGGGCGAGTCAACTAACACTAAGACGTCGCAAGTAGCTCACCATGGACTCTTTGGTTTAGAAGGCGGTAACAGACCGCGACAGAGCTGAGGTCGTAAAGCAACATCGACACTATTAGTGGCTGGAAAAAGGGTAGAACTAGGTCGTCCATCATATATCATGGGTGCCATTAACAAAAAATAGCATTTCCTGTTAGCCTTTGCCGGGTTACATATTTTTATGGAAGTGTTAGTAGTTAGTAGTTAGTAATTAGTAAGTAGTAGGTTAAAACTAGGTTAAGATTTTAGGGATAAGATTAAATTGTAGTTTAGTATTTAGGCCTAGATTAAGTTCAAATCTCACAGTACTTTCACTAAGTTTTTTTTCACAATTATTAGTATTTTCTTAGTTTTCTTTATAATAAATTTTATATAATTCACATAAATAAATATGCAGTAGTCGAAAGTAATATTTTTAATTGTTTGGTTTAGCATAGAGCACCCCCAGAGAGCCAGTAAGTTAGTTTTTAAATAGTTTTGTTAATTAAGCTAGCCTTAAGCGTTTTTTGTCTAATTCTAAAATGCACTAGAAAAAAAGGAAGGCTATACACTGTGGTTGTAGGTCCTTGCGATGAGAAGAAATCGATAAAGCAAATTAAGTTGACGTTAATATGTGAATTGCTAACACAACTATTTGTAAAAAAAAAAAAAAATCCAATTTCTAGGGAAGAAGTCAGATTATCTTTCAAGGATAAGGTGTAAATTTCAGGTCAAAATGGGCAGTCGACGTACGTATTCTCTGTCCCAAGGCACCATAACACAAGCTCTTGAACAAGTTTATTTTAGTTTATATGCTGGGGCTGCACCAAACGGGTTCATGTCTTTTAGTGCGATACTTATTCACTTTTGATCGGTACTGAATTTAGCCTAACTGAGTTACCAAACAATGTAAGCAGTCCATTGCTGGCATCTTTACCTTAACCACATCGTTTTGAATAAGTCTTTTAAGAGCATTATTATGGCAAACCTAAAGCGATGAGAAATATACCATAATCCCTTCTCTTATCCATTGATTATGTTGCATCAAATATTTATTTATAAACCATTCAGCTGTAAGCAATCCAATTTGTATACACAACCCAAGCTTGGCTGACCTTCTTACGAGATATTTACAAATAATTACTCCTAATCGAGCCTTTTCCAAAGACGAAAAAAAGAAAAGAAAGTAAAGAGGAAAGAAAAACGTTAAGCCAAATTTTCTTTCATTGAAAATCTGGCACGGTTGAGACTATTTTCATTCCCAAATTGAATGGGTACCACAAAAAGGACACAAAAAGTAAAAACAAATTCAAACATCCACAAAAGCAGTAAATTTTTTTCTTTCAAGTTTATCAAAGGATAACTCCGCAAAGGATGAGCGAAAAACGAACAAGTGAAAATAATCACAGTCGAAGGCAGGCACGCTGGTGTTTTAATTTTGTATTTAGTGTTGCTGCAGGAAAAGATATGGAATGCGATTTGAGACACTAAGAGCCCACAACCGCAAAGAATCCTTCCATTGACGTGTACTTGTTTTTCTATTTTATATTAATTCAAGTGAGCTACAGCTGCAGACTATTCTCATGGAATCAAGAGTAAATCGGGCACTGCGATTGCTGACGTTTCAATAAGTACATGTATAGTTCGAACTGACATCCTTAGAAGTTTATTTTATCTGAAGAAGCATTATCATGCCATGCAGATGTGCTTGAATGGCTCTCATGACACGCTAGTGCCGAGACCAATTGTTCTCTCGTACAATCGGTAAATCCGTCTTGAACACTTGAATGCTACTACGGTATGTAGACTTCCACCTCCGATAAAACATGTCGATTCGATTGAAATATTTATGTCGGACATGATAATGTCGAAACGATTTCGAGGGAGCAAACCTTCCAATCTTCCAAATCACGCTGATTCATAATTTATTATTATTTGTGATTTATCCTCGATGGTAGGCGCAACGGGCCGGGGTCAGATAATAAAAGTATGCAACGGAGGCATCAAAGTAAACAGGGGGGAGGTCTGTTGGAATGCCAAATAGAAGCACTTGATTCCCTAACGATGTAATCAATGTTAGTCACTTGCGGAGGATGAGGAGTTTGTCTGCGTGGTAGGGATGAAATGTGATCGGTTTTTAATCCTTGTTTGTGTTTCCTTTTTTGAGGGGGAAGAAGGAATTTGGAATTTTCTGAAATTTGACAGAATTTTAAATGAAATTGAATATTCAAGAGAAAGCAGGAGCGCATGACGTAAAATCCGCCTGACAGAAAAAAAAAAAATTATTGTGAAACATTATCCTGAGTAAGCGCACCTTTGTAAGCTGAAAAGGTAGTAGAGATTTTATCGGTATTTTTTACCAGCGTAGATATTCCTTGACGTGTAACAGGACTCTGCAAAGCATCGATGACGTAAAAGACGACATTTAAACATAAAATGACTCGATTGAATTCTTAGTTGAGCTTTCAAAATAAAGTCACTCGCTCCAAGTCAGTCGCTAAAATTAGAAGAAAAAAAAACAGGAAGTGTTCATGAGAGTGTGAAATCCTGTTTTCATTCGAATTGTGGTAACTTGAAGTAATCCTGCTCCCACAAGGAATTTTAAATTTCATTGACATCATGCAACAAACCCATTCTGTTTCTTACAAGCTACTGTTTATAGGTTTAAGAGTGTATTTCAAAAGTTCCAAGTTCGAGGGAAAAAATCATGCGCTACAAATCAGTTAAGTTGTTGGTTCATCTAAATGGAATTGATTGCTGAAAGGAGAGCAGGACAGCAGGACAGGTCTAAGGGGGAAAAATATCTGTATTTGATAAACCGTCCAAATGACGATATAATCCGAAAAACAAATATGCATTCGCCACTGGCTAATAGACGACAGTGCTCTATGAGCGAATATCTTGAAATCACGGTTGCCAGTTGCTGTTAGACAAGTGATGATTTAGGAAATGAAGATGGTGTGAACTACTATCTGATTTTGTTATATATTTTTATTTTCATTGCTTTCATTTTCATTTCCACTTCCATTTTCATTTTCATGATCTTTTTCACTGTCACATTTTCATTTTCATATTCATTTTCATTTTCATTTTCATTTTCATTTTCATTTTCATTTTCATTTTCATTTTCATTTTCATTTTCATTTTCATTTTCATTTTCATTTTCATTTTCATTTTCATTTTCATTTTCATTTTCATTTTCATTTTCATTTTCATTTTCATTTTCATTTTCATTTTCATTTTCATTTTCATTTTCATTTTCATTTTCATTTTCATTTTCATTTTCATTTTCATTTTCATTTTCATTTTCATTTTCATTTTCATTTTCATTTTCATTTTCATTTTCATTTTCATTTTCATTTTCATTTTCATTTTCATTTTCATTTTCATTTTCATTTTCATTTTCATTTTCATTTTCATTTTCATTTTCATTTTCATTTTCATTTTCATTTTCATTTTCATTTTCATTTTCATTTTCATTTTCATTTTCATTTTCATTTTCATTTTCATTGTCATATTCATTTTAGTTTTCATTTAGTTATTTATATTTACTCTGAAGCCTGCAAGGATCAGAAGATAAGGTTAGAAATGTTGGTTTAAACACAGGGTGACCCCTTCATTTTAATTAGGTCAAGGTGTACCCACTGAGATATCAATTAATTAGTCCTTTATTATTCTCAATTATCAGAGTTTTAAGAGAGAATTGTTTTGAAAAGAAAAACTGTTTAAGGATATCTTTTGGGGCTTTGAAAAAAATTAATCAATGAAACCCGAATTCGGTCAATTTTCGACACCACCGTATCAGTGTCCTAAATCACACGCCTGTTAATTTTTGACCTATGCCATCTGATATGGAAACTATTTTTGAGGCGGAGATGCCGCAAGGTAAATCTTGGATTTGGACAACTGCAGTGTATAACTTAATTTTATTCAGTGACGAAACAAGTATGCCCTATTTTTTTGCCACCATTCAAATTTAATTTCTGGGGACATGGTGGTAGTACCACATGCACGTGCAGCTGCATTAGCTGCACAAAATTCTCCTATAACTCACATGAACATTTGGAAATGTTGCTTAATCGAGGATCCTGAAATTGTCACAGCCAGTTGTGTCTGGTGTTTGCACAACAAATTATTTTTGGTAACTTTCCGTCATGTTCAGCATATTTAACGTTGGCACGTTTTGCAATTCGTAAATATACTACAACAATAAGCAACGGACAACATTCTCTTTGTCATCCAAAGATGTATTCTGAACACAAAATATTTGCATTGTATGTGTTATTGATTAAATTTACCCTGAATGTAGACGAATACCCCGGCTTGGTCAGATTGCAGATGGAAACACTGGTAAGAATCTCAAACCGCGTGTTCGACACTGTCACAGCAACACCAAGCTCAACGATTGGTAAACAGAAAATCCATTATGCAAATGGCTTTATAGTGCTTCAACTCCCACAGCAATCCACAGTAGTTAATCGAAAGCGTATTCGCAAAAAGGCACTAGAATCCAGCTGCATTCAAGGAATATTTCCGACAACTTCTTCCATCGTAAAGTTCTCTCGCGAGGCAACACTTTTCACAACATTTTAGTCGTCTAGGAAAGCTTTTAAAATTTTAACAAACCCATAAGAACATCCGTATTACATAAATAAATCCCCTAAGTGGATGACACGTTGGGTCTTAAACAGCAACCAACGAAACGAGCATATCCTTTGAAAGTTTCAAAGTGGATCTATACCATGACAAACGCTCTTCTCCTGGCAACTGTCTCCAGGGACGAGGAAAATAGCTGAAATGTTAAATTTTTCCAATTCTCTTTGAGCACTGTGGCCTTAAGCCACAAATCGATGGAATTACTTTAAGTATTACTGCAATGAGAATAGCCAAAAAAAAAATGAAAATAAGGACGAGAACGAATTTGAGGCTTTATGGCTCAACTAAATAACTATATCCTCAGTTGGACGGGGGAACAAATGAAAGCAGTGGGCAGTGTATCCCTATTTCCAATACGATTAAATTACAGCTAGAACGGGATCCGCACAACAAACATACATGCACAGCGAGGACGAGAAATTAAAAAAAAAGGAAGCAATGCGAGAATACGCGCAATGTGTTTCGGACAGAATCCCGATAGCGTCGCTTTTATTGACAATTTGCCTCTTTGTTCATTGGAACGCGGGTGGGAAAATATCAAGTGTCCAGCGTTTTGGTCGATAAGGATGAATGTGTCGCTCGCCCACGCTGTATTTTGGGGACAGTTACGCCTCAAGAGCATATCAAGGATTTATTCATACATTCATTCATTAAAAACTATTTTTGATGTTAGTGGTCATCTTTAAATTTTTTTTATATATTGATTTTTTATATTTCAGTTTTGAAATTAACAACTCTCTGTCAAAAGTGTGAATTGAATTAAAACAATGGCAATTGGCGTATGACTTCCACTCACAGAATCATATTCGTCAAACCGAACTATCATCCGAGACTGTTTAAGGTTGCTGTGCCTGAACCTTTCTTTCCAGGACTTCGTTCGTTCTCCATCGTGGGCCGCCACTGTTGAATTGTTGTTGTTAGATTCGTTGGATCTGGCTAGATCTGTATCTCTATTTATACAAAGATGCTGCTCGGACAAGAGCCAAAACGGCATTTTCGTTAGCAAACAGACTGTTTCATAGAACTCCAGAGTCAGACTCTATAGTAATAAAATCCTGAACAAGGGGGAAACCTGATCAGAGTGGATAAAGCTTATTCGAAGTGACAATGCCGGAGCAATCGATGCCGACAATCTTCCACACTGGCCTAAAATCTGTGGAGGGATGAGTCATTTACGACCAAGACGACGCAAGTAGTTCACCGGAGACTCTTCGGTACAAAAGGTCGGTATCAGACCACGATAGAACTGATGTCGAAAGGCAATTTCAACACTATAGGTGACTGGACGGAGAGTAGAACTCTGTTGTCCATTATAAATTTGTTTTATTATGAAAACTATTAAACAAGGAACTGTATCCTTATTGGCTCATTTTGACCGTAAGCAGTTCTATGCGGAGCTATAAAAAGTAATGGCCTATCGCATAACAATCCCACAGGATCATTAAAAAACTGGACAAATGATTTAAGAGCACAACTTTTATAAATTAACTATATTTCAAGATGTTTTCCGTGAAAGTGATCTTTTAATTTTTTTTTTTTAATTGAAAAACAAATGATTATTAAACACCATTGGTGGAAGGTGATAAGCCTTGTTAAAATAGTTCAGCATCGCTTATTGACTTATCGATCGCAAAGTTCTTTACGTCATCTGCAAATAACAGACACTGGTAAAAATTTAGCGAAGATACGATATTATTAAATAAAATCAGAAAAAGTAGATGACCTTAGGGATTACGCTGAGGGACCCCAAACTTAACACCAAAGTATCTAGAGAATAGACCGCTGATGCATATACATTGGGTTCTGCTTGAGAAGTAAGACTTAAGCCACTTCAACTGGAAATCAAATTCAAAGGCTTAAGAAGACCTCATATGGTTGTAAACAAAATTTGAGCAAAGCATCAAATTAGATTCGCCACTAACGAGGCCATTTAATGAGGTTTGAAACAATTCTACTATTGATTTAAGATGCTTAGGAATTGTAGGAAACTTTGATAAACAGTCGAACCAGCTTAAAAATAGCTCGGATAAGTGAAAAAAAATCCTTTAAAACGTTTACTATTCATAGAAGAGTTCCGCTCCGCTAAATAAAAAAAAAAATAAACAAAATGTAGCAAAATAATGATCCAGCGGGCTTTGAATATTTGATTAATTTTATCATTAGGTCTGTTCTCTCTGTACTAAAATTCATAGCAAAAGTGTGTACCCCAATTCAAAATATCCAAAATAACGCGTTTTTCAACAATAAAACTCAAGCCACGAGAAATTAAAGACATTCGGCTTTTATTAGTCCGATTTGTCGGATTTAACACTTATCATAAATCTATCCAATGAAATTTCTTGGACTAAATTCGTAGCATGAAGAAATTCTCTTGTGAGCGCTCTTTTCTACGAAAAGCTAAGAAATTTCGTCGCCTTTGAACAGGATTCGTAAGTTTTCGTAAAAATTGGCACTGAAGACCCTCTCGTAGCGATAGATGTCAGTATGACATCATACTTTTTGTTTGTTTTGAAAATCAAACAGTTTGTTTCTGCTAGTGCTCATTTTTAACTTTTACAAATAAATGGAATAATTTTTTTCGCTAACTAATTCTACTTGTTCGTGTTAATTTCCAAGATATTCAATCTTTGTCTTTTTGTTATCCAAAGTCCGTTTTGATGAAAACCACGGTTAATTAAAATCAAATGAAGGATTTTTCCCCATTGCATTTAACCAGGTTCTATTTTATCTCTGTACATGATCTTTGGAGCCGTTTTTGTATATAGGGACATTATAAGATATGTAAATTAAAATCAAGGCAATTTTTCACGAATCCGTTTGAAATGTTATCAGTATCTTGTAGTGGGTTAACATCATGACTTCTGGGGCAGATAAAATATCAGCTTCCGAAAGTTTCGCATAATTATACTCAAGTCTTACCATTGGATTATGATTACCAATGTTAGGCTTGTAAAATGACTCAAAGAAACCAACAAATAACTCCACTTTACCTTCTAACGTGCTAAATTCTTTGTGCTTCAATATCATGCAATAAGGAATTCCAGCTGTTTTTCTACTATAAACTATTGGACACAATTTTGTGCTCTGTATCAGTAATATACTGGCCCAAAAAATAAAATCCAAATACAAATCCAAAAATTAAATTCTGGCCGTCAAATCATGGTCGAACGAAAGTACGAGGAATGATCCAAAAGCAATGATTTATCTATTTGAACCCGATGGTGCAGTTGGTTTAGCGCCTGAGTTTTAATTGGTTCAATTCTAAGGTCCATTATTCGAATCCAAGAGTAGTAAGTCTTGTACTTTCATCAAGTTTTCTAGGTCTGGACCAATGGATTGGTCGACCATCAATAGCGGTCTGACTGAGTAGGTTTCCTTGCTCTAGTGGTTCCTGTATCGACTGGTTTGTATTGCAATGGTTTGTGTACATGATCAGTCATTTGCTCTTTTGACTTTCTACTTTCTAGTATATCTACTAATCGAATAAAATCCTTCGAATCAAGCGAATGATACTATGTCGATATCAAGTTCTGTATCCCAAATCGGACTACACCCATGGAACTTCTGCTCGCTCTGAGGACATGCATAACAAGAGCAGTCATGATCTCTTGGGAGCTGGCACCCTTTTTTGAAAATGAAAATGAAAATGAAAATGGAAAACATCTTTGGGTGCCAGATCGGGAGAAAAGGGTGGATGATCGAGAAATGCGAAACCCCTTTACGAACGGTAATTCGTAAAAACTTTTGTGTTTTGGTGTATTTCATGAATGATAAATGATGATTGATAAAGTCTTGAAAACTTTGGATCAGGGCTACGCTGTAAGAGCCTCTTATAGTGCCTGTCTTTTCCAATTAATCTACTGTAGCTAAGAATCATCTTCCATTCTTCGGTCAACTTACACCAGATCTTCGACTTTTTTTATTTTCTCCATTGTGGACGTGGATGGACGTGATTCAAGATGCTCGTCTTCGTAAGTAAGCTGGCTCAGATTGTAGACATTTAAGAACCGCTAGAAACATTTTCCTATCATTACTTTTTGATCACTTTACGAACGTAAACTTCTTAGGAAAGAAGGTAAAATTTATCGGACAGATTTTTACACTAAAGCACTAAAACAATGAAATGAAGGGTGATTTACGATTTATTGATTAGACTTTTTGTCTGTTATTTTTTGTTTTAGTTTGGTCTGCTCAAGAGAAGAGGACCTTTTGAGAGAACTAACCGGTTGTATAGATTTATTCAGGACTGGGTTATATTCAACCTACTGAGCAGACGTGTCAATTCTTAATTTAAAAAATATTTCGAAGATAAAAATCATTTTTGAAAAAGTTGAAGCATACCGCTTTCCATAAAAATTATCTTGCCTTGCAGGTCCTTGTCGCACAATTTTAAAACCCCATTATAACTCTTGACTAAAATATCTCATAGGTGCTTCCAGTCGATTGATTCCGTAATCGAAATTTCGATTATTGGATTTTCGTCGCAAAGAGATAAACATAGTTTTCCAACCAGAGCCAGAGAGTTTCAGTTTCGAACAATGGGCCCTCCTGCAGATGTCCTTCAATACAACAGCATTATTATCTGCTAATTTGGCCTTAACGACTATTTGGCTCGAAAGCAATTTCCACACCAATGATTTCCTGCTTTTATTTGTAGCAAATTTTTATATACTCTTCTGGCATTCGAGATGTAAGGACAATGAACACACTCACATGTATGTCCCATACAAACAGTGACATGTCTGCCCTCACACATGAAGGTTCATCTTTTGGTTTATGTTTTCCACCAAGAAAACTGTCATTTGGTGGCTGGAAAATGAAAGTAATCTTCGTCCTTTCAATGGAACATGCCCCCCAGTAGGCTATTACTGATACTCGTACATTGCCAGAAAAGGAATGAAGGGAAAACCCATTAAATTTATACCACGGGATTGCAATTCACCTTCTTTTGGTCCTTGGATTCAATGATTTGTCAAAGAAACTTGGGAGAAAAACACAATGGCCCCACAATGGGTGGTAATTTTTGTTAATGATTTTCTTCTCTCTTCCCCGACGGGACAAACGAGTCGTCGAGTCCCAAATTCATCAAATATTTTTGTTTGAGTTCGGCTTTTACGTCAGCAGGGGACAGCAGCACCCGACCACAGCCTGAAACAGAAAAGGGGTGAAACCATCACTTATTGACCTTGAAGAGCTCTCATTTATCAGCATCATCAAGTGGGGAAACACTCAGGAAAAAAAGGCGTTTCTTGTCTGTCCCTTTGACCCATCAAAGTTAAGGAAACTTTTGACATATCCCTACACTGGTTGGTGATGCTTAATTCAATAGTTTAGCTCGGCGTAGGTTGTGGGATGGGTACTTCCGGGATCTTAAGTCAGTTGACAACAGAGTGCTCTATTATGGATGAATGGAGAAGATGCTGGTGTTTTCGAACTCTTCTGAGGAGGAGGATTTGACATCGACAATGATGATGGTGACGATGATGAGTTGAGTTTCCAAAGACAAACCTATCACTTTTTAATGAAACTTGAAAGGATGGTGAGTGCGGCTTAATCGCCTTTTCTGCCTTCGCTTACAGCATCTTTAGAGGCGTTCAAACCCTCCCAGCACTATTGCTATTCGAGACCAAGTAACGATGAAGCACTGAGGTTTATTTAAAATGAAAATGAAGCCATTGTGGCACAGAGAGAACTTTGGCTATGTGCTAATGCTAATGCTTATCTTTGGAGGGGATCGACATTATTTGCAGCCAAACTTTTCCAGACCACTTAAGAGTCAAATATCGTAAACTGTGGAGCGAGGAAAAGGATTTTAAGATTCTTAATTATCACCGCCGTAATGTGCTTACATTTTGTGGGCAACAGCTGTCGGATTAAGATGTTTTCTCTTGAAGGATGCGGACAGTCTTTATCTATTCATCGCTCGCCAGAGTAATTGGATCAATACAAACGTCTGTCAATCACTGATGGCAATTCATCAGTGGCAGTCAAAATAGAGATTTATTCTCCATTCAAATGCGACAGAAAGGGTTCTTCAACAAGTCTTGCTGGGAAAAGGAGAATCGGGCCCGGCAAAGGACTCGTTTTAAATATTCATAAATTTCAGTTTGTCTTCGTGAATAATCAATTGTGTCTGGCAACATAAGTCCTTTTATTCGCTTTTGAAAGTGCGCATTGATAGCTCCAAAGTACAGATGGATAAGATGGTGAAAGTTGTGCGACGCTGAATATCAAAGTGACCTAGAAAATATGCTAAGCGAGTTGAATTTATACGAAAAAGTCAGTCACATGAGATGAGAAAAGATTTTATACTTTAAAAAAATGATAAAGTTATACGCTTTCGAAAAGGTAAGTGAAGCTGATGCCGAATAAATTTTGATAAGCCATGAAACTCTATGAGCCATATGACTGATTTTTTTCTTAAATAATTTTGGTGCGACCTGAATTTCGACTCAAATTTCTCGGCCAACGGAGGTGTTTAGGCGCTCGGGCCAAGAAACCGCATCAACATATGACAGAAGCTGAAAGGCCTCATAGTTTATATGGTCAATGTAGCTGATGATATCGCCATTGTGCTATCAACGTCGACCAGAAGGAATGTCACGCAATTGGCCATCAGCATCAGCGGACTTTAGTGAAAGAGTTGAAAGTGTTGAAAGAGTTGAAAGTATTGAAAGTTGCAAATATTCGTAATCAGATGACAGTATACCACTAGGTAATTACTTTTTACTATTAAGTGAGGTTGTGTGTGTTGATTATTATGTTTCAGCTGATGTGCAATATCAAGTTCGAAACAGGGGACGAGGTCTTCAAAGAAGAGAAGAATTCAAAATCTGCCTCGCCTTACTTGGGCAGGGATAAAACTCGTCCCGAAAATCAGAGTCTTGGGGAGCATATGGTCATGAGTCTAATACAACCGTTTGTCAATAAAGGTAGAAACGTGACTACTGACAATTATTTAACATCTGTTTCTTTAGCAAGAAAATTACTTTCCAAACGAACAACACTAGTGGCTACTGTGAACAAAGGAAGGCGCGACATTCCCCCATATGTCAAGAACATGAAATTAAACTTATACAAAACGAAAGCTTTGAAAACAGACTATGAGAAATGTTAACTGATAATATATCAAGCGAAGAGAACAAAAATGGTGTTATTACTAAGCACATTACATGACAATGTTCAAATAGATGAAATTATAGAAAAAAAGCCTGAAACCATTACATTCTATAATTCTACGAAATATGGTGTTGATGTTCTTGACCAAATGGCTCGAAAGTACAGTGTCAAGGCAGCTTCGAGAAGATGGCCGGGCCAAGTATTTCATCATATATTAGACTTCGCTGCAATATATGCTTGGATTCTTTATCAGGAAGTGGCAAACATGCAAGTGCGAAGACAAGACTTTAAATACAGTTGGCTATGTTAACACGATAATGTTAGTTCTTTCTCTGATGGATTAGCACTTTTTAATGATTGATTAGATCAAAATCTAAATTTTTATTGTATGGGGTCAAATGACCCTGGAAGCCTTTCATGGTAAGAAGGTTTTTCCGTTCTTCTAGTGTTTTAAGGACAAAATACGATAAAAGTGCGATAATTTGTCCCCAAAATGAATACAAATTTGGTCAAAAGATCCTAAATGGTCATGAACATTGGTTGCTATTTTTCTTAAAACATGATTTCAATACAAGCTATGAAATGAACTGTCCAGAAAATTGTTTTTGGCTTCACTCTTTACTACAAGCTTTTCCTAAAACGTGCACTGTTCGTCTGCAAGTCGTTCGCATTAAAATTTGCCAACCATTTTCGACGACTCGTTGGTATCCGATTGAACCGATTGCATAGACCTTTAGTTCAGGTGACAATACTTTATGCAATACAATTGTAACAATTTCAATATGGCCGCCGCTCCAAGATGACAGAAAACATTTTTATTCAACCACCTCAATATGGGTATCAAAGTAAAGGACTTCAAGAGAAGATAAGGATAAAGATAGTTACATAACACTTAATTTAATTTTGCCGCCGGTCTCAGATGGTGGATTAAATTCTTTTTTCAACCCCATTAATTTGGGTACCAAAGGAAAGGTCATGAAGTATAGAACACGATTCAGTAAGTCCGGTGATAATAGGATAATCTGGAGGTTCGACAAGGATCATCTGCTCAGGAAAGAACTCTTGAACGGTTAATGACTTGAAACTTAAATATTTATACGTTTAATTTTAATATAATAATAAAAAGAAAAAAAAAACTAAAAGAAAAAATAAATTTAAGTGACATTTTCAAATAGTATAGGTTAAATATATTCTAGGTTCAGCATAACACGTCTCTTAGTAATTCGTCATCGTAGTATAGGCGTACATAGATAGGTGAGTTCTAGATATGTATATAAATATATGTATATAAATTTCAAAGCTTGAGGTACTGACATTGTTCAATATATTAGCATTTTGAAGAAGAAGGGATGAACATCGGCTTCTCCGTAGAACTAGAGAGCACGAAAAGCACGCGTTACTTCTAATGTTCATTAATTATTAAATGAACATGGCAAATTTTAAGAACCAGAACTGAACTGATGTAGGGACTAAGGCGGAAACATTTTAAAAGGATCATAGTCGGTGCTAAGAATATTGAAAGATCACATCGGCAGACTGTTAAACGTTCACGACGAACAACCTTACGCTGGCATGTAGAATGAACCATGATGAATTCCATATTCTTATATTCTTTTGGTGTGGACAAAAAGAATCGTCCGTGTACATAACGCATTGCAATGTTGAGTGAAATTTATAGCTTTCGGTAGGACAATGAGTCAAGTTTACAATCCAAAATCTCGGCATACGTTATTATTGAGTGATTAGGGTTTTTTCTTTTCTTCGCCTGGGGAAACCGGCAGTATGCAAAAACTGGCGCAGACATTCATATGTTCGAGCCATGACAAGATTGGATTCGATTTATCACACACCCTAGGCTACGTTCGGAGTCCACGAGCTTCAACACCCAGTTAGCTACACCGAATTTAGGAAAAAAGCTGAGGTCAAACAGACTATTGGATGAGGGAATTGCACGAGATTTCGATGGATTTAAGGACAATCTATTTCTAGATGACCATCGATGAATTGGCAGTACGCCTTCATTAAGAAAAGCAGCAAGTTCATCAATCATTAAAAGGGTCGGTCCAGGACGAGTTGGATATCGTATGGATATAAATACACATACCCAAAATGGATCCCTGTGGCACATCTTGCAAAATTTATTTCAGCAACGAGGATCTTCTACCGATTACAACTCTTTGCCATCTGTTGGTCAGAAAACTTCTTATAAACCGTACCGCTCTCGCACTGAAACCTTAGAGGTTTTTGACTGTCCAGCATAGTCAACGGTCGCTAGCAAACAAGCGATAACAAAATTGTCTTGTTTTCCATCAAAAATATATACCATAGCTGTTTAGTAGCTGTGATTAGCTCTAAAGACAAATTGAGTCGAACTAAATAGATTATACAGAGACAAGAAATGTGTTATCTGCTTCGCTATAATTTTTTTAAAAGCCTTTTGATAGGCACGGCAAAATACTGATCAGCCTGTGATTGTGATTTTGGCCAACAGCGTAACTTTCGGGATTTTCCAAGACTGGCGCAAAGTTGAAGTCATTATAAGTCAGTTTATCATGTGTGTTAGATGGCAACTAATCCAAGGTAATATTAATTTGATTAAACGAAGAGGAAAACCATCATCATCAGTAGAATAAGAGATTATGCCTCCACACCAGACTATAACATACTGATAGTAGCAACTCAATCCCAACAAGGCTGCTGATGTTGACGGACTTCTTGCCAAACTTTTTAAAGCCCCTCTTAACAGCACGAAGAACAAAGAGTTAAGTCCTCTTAACATCGCCTTTTTCTAATTCCGTGCGACCGCTTGAAGCCTCATATCAGTGTGATGTAAGCTCAACTAAGCCCATAATCGGCACAATAGACGAATAAAACTTCGACGCAGTCAAAGATTTCGTCTCCTTTGGATCAGTGAATTTGAGCAATCAAATAGAAGATCACTTGTCTCAATTAAATTTCCTCGTAGAGAAAAAAATCGTTTCAATAGTTTTTGGTCCTCTGTGCGGTGATGGAACTTTGAGGAGACGGTTCAACAAAGACCTTTAGTTTCCCGATATAATGTCTTAGTTGTTTAGAACATAGAGAGCGGATGGGTATCAGAGCTCAGAGCTAAACTTCGTTGAGGGACCGCAACGAAATTTAGTACGGATGGAAAGATTTGTTAGTTAAAGCTTAGCTCAATCCTGCGACTGAAGCGTGAGTGAAATAATTACAAATAAGATGTGAACAAATATTCTTAAGGCAACTTATCTGACATTATTTGAATAACAACTGCTCAGTTAATCGTATTCATTTAGCATATTAAACTCTTTTTAAGAAAACTAAACAAAACCCATAAAAGTGTGTAAACAGCGCCTTGTACATCCTTTTAAAACTAAATATCTTTTTACAGGAATTGAACACCAGTTCTCAGAATATTTCATGTTTTTTCACCTAATTTCCATCGCTTCACTCTAACTTCCCGTGGCCGCAATCTGAACTCCTTTCGAAAGTTCATAGTAAACTCTCAATAAGGGGAAATCTTAGTATATTCAAATTATATCTTTGAACTCAACGAAAAGTTTATCGCTGCAGAAATTAGGTGGACTAAGCTAATAACTTGCAGATTGTTGGTGAACTTTAAATGTCATTTAAAATATTACCCACAAGAAGCGTGATTAATGAGGCCTTGAGTAAAGTGGATTTTGCTTCCCTTAAGCTTTTGCAAAATAATAAAATCAACTCTGTTTTAAAGAATTTAATTTTGAAGAAATGAATATTCATTTGGCATCTGTAAACATTCAACACATAGCATAATTGAATAGAGAAGCAAATAAAAAAAGGGACCAACGAAGCCCACGGCGTTGTAGAACTGCTTTGCAAGTTATGAATTCATGTATGAGTCTGCGAATAAGCAGCTGCTTGGGATGAATTAAAAAAAAATATGTTTTCCATATTTGAAAGTTCAATTTCGGAATACTGAGCATATTTGTTTGAAGTTGATAGCGAGTGCGTGGAACTGAAATTTTATTAAAATCTATTCAATTAAAGGATATTAAAAATGTCCTTTACTAAAATCAAAAATTAAGTGAGCTGAATTAAGATTTGATGCTCTTCTGACATTTCTTTTCATTTTAAGCTGAACCCTTTTCTACATTCCGCAAAATCCCAATATGATCATCAGAGTGCCACACAATTAAATTCTTATCGGACTGATGCCTGCTCCTCGAAATTGATTCTGTTAATGGAGCGACTTCAAATATATCTCATACGTGTTTCCACTCAATTGGTCCTGAATTCGATTCAATGAAGCATCAGTCGTTATTATGATTATTGAAAATACAAAGCAAAAGGATATCACCATTTCGGTTTCGAGTTTAACCACTGAACCGCCTCGTAGAAATTGTGCATCAAAACATTATCGCCCACCGATTAAATTCGAATGACGACTACTGCCGCCCGTGAAAGCAATTTCCCTTCCACTTATTTCCTTTCATATCTCATTGTTTACTTGCCACATTTCACTCTGGTTCTGTCCTGCAGCGGGGCGTACTTCAAATACACAAACATCAATTTTCCAAGCAATGTCACAATATACAAAAACAAAAAAGGTAGGAAAATACAAGCAATCTGTTTTCTTACGAAATCGAATTTGGCAAATGTAGGTACACCACCAACAGTTTGGGACAAGGATAAAACGAAACATTATTGAATTTTTACCGACATCCTGCAGTTTCCTTCTCAACCTGACTATCACTCAACAACAGCGGTAAACTTGACTCCCATTGATCGCCCTAGAATGTATTCTTTGATGAGGTTGTACAAGCACATAAAATATTTACATTCGAGTCCTTCGAAGGGTCCACCTAAAACGTCATTTGAACTTGAAATAAATGCCGAAGGGGTGTAGTAAAACCATTGCCATAACTGGTCAATTTTCGGTACACATCTATTTGGCTCATTTAAAATAAAGGCAGGAAACACATCGTTTTACTTTGTCAAATCACTTTCGAGTGTCCTTGTCAGGACTCTACTGAAGAATTTATAAGGAAACTAGAACATGAATGAAGTGCTCGAGTTTCATTAGTTCATGTCCGTTGTACTCGTATTCACAGTGAATGTCAAGAATTGTAAACTTCCTGGATCATAATTTGTCCCTGGACGACAGAGTGTGTGTTCCATAATAAATGAATGGACACGGAATCCAATTCTAAGTAAGAAGGTTCGAATTTGCAAATGCGTATGATCCCATCACTTTTTAATGAATTTCGGAAAAAGGGTCCGTCAGCCTTAAACTGACATTATTTCGTTCGCAATGGCTTCCTTTAATCAAGAATTCTCCTTACCACTCTTTGGATATGCATGCCAGACGCTGCGGGATAATTTAAAAGAATAACTAAACCATGTGATTTTAAATGAGATTATTTCCGTCACGACTAATGGTGACCGAGCGGGTGCGGTTAAACTGATGTGAAAGTGATTTAACTCTGGTGTGAGTAGACACTTAGTTTTTTTAACACAACAAAAGGACAAGTGAAAGATTGAAAATATACAGGGTGGCGCATATAGTTTGGAAATATGTTAATATTATTTTTCGCATATAACATTTCTACACATTTAAGTTCCTAACGCATGCGTTCCTTTCCTGTTATTGACTAAAAGCTTCTATATGATTCTTGGCTTATTTGAATATTTACCAAACCTCAAAAAATAATATCTTGTCAATAGAATAGACAACAATTTTCCTCGGGTGTGTCATAAATCAAAGGCCTTCATCTTGTGGCCTTCATCTTGTGGCCTCCATTTGGTTGGAACTCAAACTTCGGAAAATTCAAAAGGATACGGTTCACTTTTGTATGCAGGGACCCAACCCTTCCAGAAGGCAATTGTAACCAATCACTTTTCCTTGTTATGACACAACAAGTATCAAAAGTACCAAAAAACGAAGTCGACAGGGTACGATATATGAGGCATGTTTCTGGAATGTAAAGACACGTTAATTCTACAAAAAACCAAAAGAAGAACGCACAGGGAACTATGGATGTATTCAAGCAACATTTTCATTAGCTTAGAGTTAAACCCAACCCAACGTCAGCCGATAAAGTACTTTTCCTACCCGCTTTAGATGACGTAAGTGTGGCGTCAAAATGTCTAAAAATTACGAAGCTTCAAATTGAGATAGATGAAAAGCTTCACTTTTGAAATATGGCCGAGAAGTTCTGAGGGGAGCATAAATCAAATCAGTTATCGGGTTGGGAGACGAAATATCATAATATCGGACGAGAGAGAATATCTGCTCATACCTGTTTAAAGTCGCTTTCAAGGTCACATTCAGTGTATTGTTTGAACGTCTGAAACCTTCCGACCGCCAAAAAGATAATAGATCAAAGTTCTAAACAACGCCAAATGCTGGATAGACCTACGAATTTCAAGTCGATGATCAGTACCTCTTCATGGACTTCAAAGTGGATCGTTTTCATTTTGCTTATTTGCTCGTTCGCGAGAGGATGTGATTACTCTGAAGCATGTTGCACAGAGCGAACAGACGAATTAGGAAAAGAATGAAAGATTGTGCTGTAGTCATTTTTCTTTTTTAAATGCAGTTCATGGGTGGATTCCACAATGGAACGGAGAATTTCATATCGACTTATAAGCTTTCTCTTAATTCGAAAGATTCTATTCGACATTTGTTTAATATATAAAACTTTGGATATTTGGAAGATTTGTTTTATGTCCTTACCACAGAGTCGATGGCTTATCATCTAATCAAACCACTTTTTTGAAAATACCAACTAAGAATTCCAGCAGCCAATACATCAACCACTACACAAATGCCGAAATCAGTTGGACGCTGGTTTACCAATTCAGTGATAGCGCCATTAATTTGATCAAAATGGCAAATGGAGTCTGGACCAGATTTGAAAAAAAAAATACCTTGGACCCTTCAATTGAAGTAATTGAAAGGCAGATTGCTCTGAAACATATTTGTGTAGTTTGGGCCATCAATTTCTGAATATTTGCACTGCCGACAAGAACATGCACCGTCACAAGATTTTGTTAACCTGATCCTTATCTCTTCTATTCACATGTTATCTCGATCAGGACAGACTTCAACTCCATAATCGATATCTTGCTAGAGATCCAATATAGACCCATCATAGGTAAACGATGCCACTGCGGATTGTTAAAACATCTAAAAAAAACTACCTTCTTACGCGAAGGTCAAAAATCGTGCTCCAAAAAACATTCGTCTTGCCGATTCCTCTAAATTAATCTGAATATTGTTTTGAATTTCGATAATCCCAATATATAAATGGTGATGTGATTTGCATACACGAAAGAGTATTATATTATCAATATTACAAAAATCTAACCCATTAGCTCTCCAGGGTGACCAGAAAAATGCAATACTAGAAAAAATGTGAATAAAACAACTACGAGGTGAGATATAAAATTGATTCTGGCTTTTTGTGTGGAACAGCACATCACTTTGCTGGCGGTGCTTCAGCGATCGGTCAAATTTCTGATGACTCGGTCCACTATGTACGGCATTATTGTGGCACTAGCATCTCGAATGACGTAGCCCCAGCCAAATTTCACATCGATATCCGAGCTGTGAATCCAACAGCTCGGATATATCGATGTTATCGCGCTCTGTCCACAGACAGTCAATTTACATGGCTCTCATCTTGGGACCATTGACGGTATTTTTGTCGCCTTCTATACCATAAGCCGGACCAAACAGTCAATCTTTGTGAATGACTTGATACTTCCTCGAAAACTTGTTGATTATGTTCGCTTAAATGATTACTGAATCGTCAAAGAAGATTATTTTTTGTTCAAAATCCAAATTTCCGGTCAACATTTTGAGCGCCCGATTTGCGCACTCACGGTGATGTGCATGGTCGTCTGTCTTTAAATCTTGCGTGACCACAAATTTATATGGGTGTTCGGCTCAAATCCAACTACAAATTAAGTCAGGTTGACTCTTTGGCTTTGACTCGATTCAGCTGATTGGCTCCGAATCGGCATTTCTGGGTCTCCTTCGGCATTGGCCGCTACGGCGGCTATGTTTTCTGCATTTTGCAATTGCCAATCTTGCTTAGTTGGTGGCTTGAGGGAAAAAGAGTGAACTCACGCTCAAGCTTTTCGACGCATTGCACATCATGAAGCCACGATGTGGACCGACATCGCGAAGATATTCACGCTGCGTACGTAAATTTCGAATTTCTATAATATTTTTTATAATTCACGCAAGTTCGATATATTTTGACAGCTGGATGTCACTGGTACCTTTGACAGCTGACTCATATTTTGCTTGGGTTTCTAAAACATAGTAGTACTATGTAAGCTGCAGTTGATAGTTTTCATTTGAAATTACTACTGAGATAACAGACACCTCACCTTCCTGTCATTATTAAATTTCGGCAGCAATCAATTTGACGTGAAGATGGAGACATAAATTACACTTATCCGTCAAGTCCAGATCTGTCAAGTGGCAACCTCCTTCTGGCAAAAGTAAATCCTAAATTAATTCCCTTGCCACAACCAATTACCCCGCCTTCTTAATTCCATTTCGCATTCGGTCTTTTCCATTTCCTGCCTAGGACATCCAAAAAAAAAACAAAAAAAATTCTATCAGCCTCTTTCGTGAAATTAAAACTTCATCTCTTTCCTCCAGTCAATGGCCGAAAAAAAAAACAACAATGAATGAGACGAATTTAGCATAACAAAGGGGACATAAAAATGAGAAATGACGAAATTTGTATCTGAAACAATCCGGGGACATTCAAAAAGGCTTCATTAATCCTTGAAGGATTTTTAAGAATGTCTCCGTTTTGAAACAAAGCGTCTTGGACTCGCCGCTGTCATAACTTATCACTGATGCTGGACTCATCTTGCAGTTGAATAACTCTTCACTCTTCTGTCATGACATACCTTCCACGATGGCACTCATCATCTCTGTTCTGCCATCAACATTAAGTTGTCTCCTCTAGTCGCTTAGTGTTGTTGATGGCCAAGGTAGTGAGTTGTAGATGGAAATAACTATCAAAATACGAAAACTTTTTTTTTTTTCTCTTTGTTGTTGTCTTATCCTTTTACATTGTTCCCGTACACCAACTAATCGGCAGGACAGGATCTCGTGCCGCAAGTGTTTTTATTCACTCGGGCACTCGTTTAATTTAATTATCCTCATCAACGAATGGGCCGACGGAGGGTGGATTACTTACTCCACAGCATGTTTCACATATTTGTCAAGTCCGCCACCGAGAAGAGGGCGTGCACAAGTATAATGTGCGTTTCAAGTAGCAGCACTTAGGATATCTTCATTATTTTGAGCTTATCCCTCAGGTCAGTTGAAATATTTGTTCAGCTCCTGAGCCTGTGGCCAACGTAAGGACATCGGTTCGCCGTTCTTTTTAGATAAGAACAAACATTCCAACGCGACCCCTCCCAATCAAAAGGGACAACGGTAGCCGAGTATGTAAATCATGTTGGAGGGCGACGATATTACCTTTTTTATGAGTCCCAAATTCCGCCATCCTATTTTTTTTTTTTTATTTCACATCTGCGTTAGGTTGGGTTTGTGTTTTATTGGAAAGATAAATATTTAGTAGTCGGGAGTGCCTTATGAAAGATTAATTGTGCACTTTGTTGGGACGGAAAATTTAAGGCAAACAAATGAACTTGGCAATGACTTGGATTTTTTTTTTTTGAGTTCATCTCGTTTTTCGTTTTTTTTTCGGTCGTTGTAGGCTGTTGTAGGCTGAGGGTTCTGACTTAATTAAGAATATTGTAAATTATTATAGGTGATGATGAGATGTGTGCGTGTGTTTTTTTTTTCACTTGAAAAAAGTTTAGTCTGCAAATGGATTTATCAAGTAATGATACGGGTGGGCCATCTCTTGGTTTCTTTTTAAAAATGCTGTAAAAAAAAACAGCTGGTTTATATATTGTTGAGGAGCCAAATTTCTTAAGGTTATTCGCAAAAGACCGATGCAATATGTTGATTGCTTGGATTAAATTTTAACTTTTAGGTTTTATACATAAATATGTATATTTTTAGAAGTTTTATTTTTTTATATGTACATTTTTAGAAAACATTTTTGACCATGAACTCCATTTTAAAACATATTTATTGAAATTATGTCACTTTAAGATTATAAATAGCAGTATTAAGTTCATTTTTTATAAAAGATAATCAAAAATTTCTTGCCAGCCGTTGGAAGAAATTTTAGGAAAAATTGCTTGTCTGGAGTGAAGGGTAAGAAGTAGACGAAAAATTAAGTGGAAGATGAAGACTTAAACTTAAGTAATGAGACTTTTTCGTCGTCATACCTTGATCGTAGCCAGGCTCTCAAGTTTTCAAGAAATCCGGATTCACATTGGATACGACTGCATACATCTGGAGGTAATATGGAGCGTCTGAAGTGTTCGGTATTCACTTTTGGTACTTAGAAAAGCCTTAATACTTTTTGCGCATATAAATGCCTGAGTGGACAATTGGGAATTGAGGAAAGAATGGCAATCATCTTGTTTTAAACATCATAACACGAACTATATTCAGCTGAGTTGTGATGAGGGGTTAGAGAGTACTTACACAGGCATTGCCCCAACATGAAAATTCATATTCTAGGCGAGAATTCACCGGCGCATAGTAAAAATTGTTAAGTAAATTGGTCGGAACCAATATCAAGTGTTAAGTAAATTGGTCGGAACCAATTGTACAATATAAATTGTACAATTTAAATTTTAACACAGATTTTAGAAAGTTTCCGTCGAGGAGTAGCTATTTTGTTAGAGAAAGGGACATAACTTTTGATTTGCTGCTTAACACCATTTAGTAGTAAGCGAACCAGTTTTTTTAAAATTTTACAGAGTCCGCAGATGGAGATACATAAGACAGCAAATGGCCGGATTTTCCCCTGTCGCTGAGACAACAAAAAATTGAATTTGTATAAATAAGAAAGAGCAATGGTCCAAGGTCCGATCCTTGGGGAACTCCAATACCTGGGCTGCTCAGGGAATCGCTCAGTGTACGCTAAGCTCGTATCAGCTGTTTTCGGTTTTTAAGATAAGAATTTGTTCTATTTTTAATAAAAGTTATTGATTCACTAGGTCAAAAGTCTAAGTTACACCTAAAAATAGCGCAGCGTTTTTTTTAAACTTTTATCGATTCCTTGATGAAAAGCTTCCAAAAGGGATATGATCTTCATTGACTGGAAGCTTTCTTGCATAATCTTGATAGAAAATGACCTAATAATGCCATCACTCCGAAGGTATACACCAGATAGTCACTTTTTAAGGATGTTTTGCCTTTTCTAATCCAACATTTTGATTTTGTCACGACACAATACGACAATTTTGCTTGTTAAGGTAGTTGCCGAGATAAAAATGCACCTCATCTACCAAATGAATTTTCAAGCAAAATGATCGTTAATTTTCGTCCGCTCTTTTTGCAACAAAGGACAAACACGAGAATTTGTTTGACCATCAATCAACAAGACACTCTTACGAACACAAGATTTTATTAATAAACATTTTTTTCAAGTCTGCAAACCTAGGAATCATTAATTAATTCAAAATTGTGAATTGAAAGTTAGGAGAAAACATCTTCAGTGTTATCTGCTTTAGGTTATGAATTTGTTTTTTTTTTTCGTTTTTGTGCATTGAAAATCAACTGGCATTCAAAGGAAAATATGTTTAACAAACTTCACATTCAGCTGGATACATTTCTAACAGCATTGTTTCAACTTTTTTTTTAAAATTTAAAAAATATGATTTTCCAAATGGTCACGTGTGTTATAGTTCACGTTTTCAACGTTCAAGCGGAACACCTTTTCGCCGAGCCATGTTTGAACTGCACCTTTTTTTCGTACTCGCGCACATTCAGTCAACAGCTTGCTTAAACGTTGTTATGAATTTTGATATCTTTTAAGTTTTGAGGATCGTCAACACAGGAGCACAATCGTAACATACGGCGTTCAATCGCTCTTTGATATGCTGCACATTTTTCATTCCAAAAGCAAGAATCCAATCTTCCCGATCCCAAAGGTTGCACTAAGGTGTTTAAAACAACGAGTTTGAAAGACACAACTTAAGAAATTGACGACAATTTTTTAGGATGCAAATGAGGCAAGAAGCTAAACAAGACAATCTTTCTGTTGATAGCGAAGTTGAGCGTGAATAACTTGGTACCCACAAGAGGAGCAGAACACAAACAATTTTCGGATAACAGAATTTATTGAAAAAGGTATTCCTCGAGCAGATAGCTATATAAAGTCTCTGTAAGCTAGTCCCCCTTCCGGCATTCGGTTGTTGTACTGAGTCAAAATATGTGATCTCAAGTGGCTGTTGTCTGAGGGCAAACTTACAGCTTTCTAATATTCTCCTTGTTGAGTTTAGGGATTTCTCTTAAAGAGAAGGGATTGATCAATAATTTTTACTGTCTCAGCCCCGATTGATTTCTCCAGTGGGCGATTCGTAGCATATTTTACCACTTATTGTATAGCCGTAGTCCAGCTTGCACCACAGAAAGGTTTCGGACCAGTGAACATGATTTTAGAACCAGCCCTGACTAGATCGTCCGAAATTTCACTGCCTTCGATTCCATGATGATCTTGAACCCACCTTTATCTAACTTTGATACTTTAATACAATCGTAAGACGTCATAATAGGTATGTCGACTTGATACTATCTAGGATCGAGCAGAATATATTTTTATCCGTGGTGAAATTGATTATTCGCAAGTGTCCCGTTTTGTCACGAGGTTTGTATTTCATTTCCAGTTGCGTTTTTAGGACATTTCTGTCGACTATTTTCCTAATCAAAATGTCAAGAAGAGACAGTCCTATAAAAGCTTCCAGTGCTACTGTAGGCCAGGTGCTAACAGTGATACCGAAACAAGCTAAACGTTGGCCTTTTTCTAGCTTTTAAGAAGTTGTTACTTCTAAAGTTTGGGCTACTATGGCTGCGTAGGTTATAATAGGTCTGACCATCATGATGTACAACCATAACAGCATCTAAGGTTTGTGACCCTAAGTCCTACAGGCTCACATGGCCTTGGATGCGCGTTCTGTAATGGACTTGACTTGTGAAGTCCTCTTAAGCTTCTTATCCAGGATAACACCGATATACTTGACTTTACTGAAGTATTCTAAGGGGTTTCCCAAAGTTTTAAGACTTGCATGATAACTGAATGCATAACGCTAGTGATTGTGGCATCGTATTTGCCTCTAATGACAATCGCCGGATCATTAGCATATCCTATTGTGACATATAGCCTATGTCACTCATTTAGACTGACTTAGAAGATGTCTATGACAAGTGATCACAGGAAAGGCGACAGAACGCCTCCATGAGGACAACGTTTCGTTGCAGTGACTGACTTTGACACACTACCAAGCGAGGATAACGCGACTTTCCATGTCAATTGGAGACAGAGGCCTTAGAAAGAAGGGACATTGGTGCCACGGGTCTATTATTGTAGAGATTTGAATTGGAAAAATGCAGTTTTCCATCTACTCTGAAAGATACCTGTACTTAAGGACCGATGAAAAATCTATCGCAGTGGATATCCCAGCGTAGTAGGACACCTCTTCTTCTAGCTTCGTTACAGATATTTATTCTGCCGGAGGAATTTGTTTAACCTCTGGCTTTTCTTGTCCAAACGTTTATGGTTATAAACTGAAAAGTAGCTTGCTCCACCCAACAAATCACGGAACTTAAAATTCGTGGTCACCCTTAGTGATCATCAATATTTTCAATTCATTCAACAGTTGGTTTACCAATGTTATAAATTCCCAATGCGAAAGGGAACGCTTTTTATTTCTCAGAGATAAAATGCATAGAAAAGCTCGACATTGGGCGTTTTTGAACTGGGATGGGATGTTCCGAAACTTTAGCTTGAATTTTCTACACGTGTTCCTGAAAAACGCAAATTTTTGAGTCGTGTGCGATATTACTCCTACAAGTTTGTTTTCAAGTTTTAAGAGACAAATATTTGTGTAGCGACATCTGCCATGGGTATCCTTCGCGAGTTCTACTTTTTCCACTCGTCGGAAAAGATAATAAATGCCATTTTCTAAGAGATCCTTCAGTTCCTGGAAAGACAAATTAAAATGAAAACACATCGTTTTTCAAATGAAAACATTATGCGAATCAAAAGCGTTACAAACTTCGGCATCAGAACTCCCATCGAGCACAGTTTGTTCCCCAATCCCGCCAGATCTATTTACAAATTCATATCCCATTGATTTGTCAAAACCGACAAGGACACATGTGTATTCACTGCGTCAGTCTGCAGCTGTTGTCATGTTTTTTAATATAAAATGATTTGAAACATCCGCCAGCGATCAATAATTCATGCGGTTAGATGTGATGTGAATCAATTTGTCTTTATTTCCAGTCTGAGTTGTTTTCTTAATTTTCTTGCACCCCCCCATTGACAGGATGCCACTATTGATTAGAGTTTATATACACCTGACACACAAACAGCAGCTACAGCTTTACGATACAATATCTTTTACCATTTATCACGGCTTTTCCGTAACGAATTTACTGTTAAGCTGATGGGGCAGTTATCGGCGCATTGTTTTTTTATGTAACGAAAATTTTGATTGATGGAGCTCGGAGGGGATTTATGACCGGAACATAAATCTGAATATCAATTTATAGCAACAGTTCCGAACTTCCCCAAATGGCCGGCTATGCATACATATGTATATATGTATTTTTGCAAGTTCAAAAGCCAGCACCTTAAGTCAGGGGATGAAGGTTAATAGAAGTTGGACAAGCGAGGAGATTCTTCAACGTCTGCAGCCGACAAGTGTGTGTGCATCTCCTGTTTTGGATGTCGGCCTAAATGGATGGGGCTATGCTCATATATCCTTATTATTGCCGGTGGCTGTGTAGGGAAGGCAGACGACGAAGGACGAACGACGACGCCAACGAATAAAAATCCAGGATAATATAATTTATTAACATGGAGTTGATGAAAATTTTATCTCACAGGACCTCTGTGCTGGGCTGCTCTCTGGCAGATGTGTATAAAAACATAAAAGGATAAAAGCGGTCGAGCTGTTTTTTTTTTCCTGCTTTATTCCTGCAGAGAATTTGTGCGTGCCAGACGCAGGTGAAGCTTGTTGACGATTTTTTTTTTGATGCTTCTTCCAACTTTTCGTAATTTATAAACATGATGGAACGTTCTTTTATTTTGTTTGCAATTTGTTTACAAGTGACAATGCAAAGCAGCATGATTACAATAAACCGGGCCTTGTAACCGGCGTTCGCGTAAAAATAGATTTTAAAAGAAAACAAAAAACCTGGCACAAGTGATGGAGGTTAATATGGTTTATGTAATGAAGAAACTTTACAATGACCACCTTTAAAGAAAGAAATATCGAAATTAGTTAATTTTGAGGACGAATCAGGGTAAATTAGGTTCGATAAATCGATAAACAATAAAAAATTAATTTTTAGAGATACACGAAAGTGGGTCTACCTTTCAGTGGTTTGGAGGATTCACGACCTCCGATGGTATGGAAGATTTCAAACTCAAAGACTAAAGTTCAACGTCCCACAAGGCGATCCTGGATACCTTCATCTAGCGAACGAATCCACCCAAATGGTGGTTCTGCATTGGGTTGACACTTTAACCAAATACCTTTGAAACGAGGGCGTCACGGTATGAAAGTCATGCCTGTATGCATAAAGCGGGACATGAGAAGAAAGTACTAAGGCAAACTGTAAAAGCTGTACAAAGATGTAGACTTGTCAAATTTTTTTCAGTTTATCTTCGATCGACGAAAATGCCGAGACTGACCCTCCTGAACCTGTGATTGATCTAACCAAGTGGAAGCAGGGTTCTTTAGACCGTGAGCTCAGACTCAGATCAACTAACGATCAATATAGAAAAAGGTCCCTCAGGCGAAAAGTGGAACTAATCAATTGAGTAGAGTAAAAATAAAACTAGAAAATATATTCACATGTGAAAAATATACACTTTCGATGCACAGATCCTTTCTGTGTGAAAACTTATGAATTTCAGTGTATTACATCAATCCCAAAAATTATTCATCTTTAAGCAAAAAGATGCTTCCATCCACCCACTTTATCTCCGATGATTTTTTTCATTTCAAAAACACTCATGCCAAATGAAAGACGAAAAACTTATATCAAAGCGTTCAAAATGGTATACAAAAACTACTCAAAAATTGGTTTTATAATTCCAAAACTTTAATGGTATTAATGTCCCGGTAAAACAACTGCACCAGGGCCACTCAAGTGCTTGTTATTGCAGGGTAGCTTAAAGCATCTTGAAAATAGCATATCATTTGCTTCCAGAAAAAGTTTGCTTTGCATTTTTCATTTTTACATTTAAAAAAGTTTAACAATTATCGAGTCTACAGCAGCCGGCTTTGTATGTATGTTGAAAAAGTTACTCCTTGTTGCAATTTGCGTATAACAGGATGCGTCAGAAAGTTTGTTTACAAATGCACTTTATTTTCATTTTAAATGAAAAGGTTAACTTTTCGGTACGAGTAAAGTAAAGTAAAGGTTTTTTTTGTTTTACAATCCTTGAAAAAGATTACATTTAAAAATAAGACCAAATAAAAGGGGGACAAGTCAAGAGATATTCTAAGTTACTTAGAAAGAAGTGGAATTGTTGGAAATTAGTTTGAATCCTTACAGTAAAATTCAACTTCCATTTGTAAGTTATTAAAAAACTTGAATTTTGTTAATACATATTAACATTGTGGCTGTTTGGAGGGGGAGTGGAACATTTATTTGCGCGCGAATATCGTTCTTAGCTTACGAATTTCGAAGTGAGGAGTCTTTATTCGCCGACCACAAATACGACCGACAAAAATCCCATTGGCAGCTTGTACGGTTATTTTTTTTCATCAAGAAGGATTTGAAATCTTTTTGCTAAAAGGAATTGGGATTTAAAAAAAACTCTTAATTCGCCATTCTTTTGAAGTCAGCAATTGGAAGTTTTTAACCAATCATTGAATTAAGTGAAATGATTGCTTTCTCTTGAAATATATAATTGAATTCACTTAATTCAAGCTGAAGTCTACAGTGAATTCATATAAAATCAATTGAAGTCAGCGAATTCAAAAGAAATCATTTTTTTCTTTTGTGCAGTTGCGAAATATTGTAAGAAAATTATGATGATAATTTGTTTATAATGAGCCGAGAAATGTAAATTTGTGAAGCCGAGTTAAATGAATTCAGCTCGGACTTGTTGAGTCCGTGAACAATGGTTGATCAAAAAGTGTGGCAAGGCATTTGTTATCTTTTTCTTATAAATATTTATTTTTCCAGGTTACAATTTATTTCGCTTACGATCCTTATTTATTCCCAATTTGCGTACCAAAAGGGCTGCAATTGAGTGCTAAATTTGCAACCACTCTTTCCTCGTTCATAACTTCGCCAATAAAAGGAGAAAGAAGATACTCAATTCAGAACTACAAACACACATGTGAAGATCATTCAAGCACTTAAAATGAGTTTAAACAATTTTGGATTGATTCATTGGTTCAACCGATCCAAAGGGACCAAAACAAAATATTCACTGCTTTTTCAACTGATATAAAATGAATTCAATTGATTGCCGAAAATGATTCGAATTCTATGATTGCTAAAAGCTGAGTGCACCAGCGATTGCCTTAAAAAAAAATGGTGATAACACCGGATGGCGTGCTAAAAACTCTTTTGATCATACAAGTAGGCCGAATGGGCTTACACGTGATTCAATATTCCTAAAATTAAGTTCGGTGAGCTAATGTAAATGCACCATGGTAAAAAAAAAGAAAAAAAAGGTTTTTACCTGTAAGGTTTCCTGCCAAATGTGAAATTATTTTACGAAATTTTCTACTTAATAAGGCAGCATTTTATGTAGTTCCGCCTGTATGGGAAACGATTTGACTAGCAAAGGTTGTTCTTCAACTATGAGCGCGAATCGCCAGTTCTCATAGCATAAAGAGTAATTGAATTTTCGAAAAATTCAATTCAAACTATTACATAAAATTACTAACTTAACATACAATTTGATTTCAGCAATATAAATTCCTTTTTCTCCGAAGCGCATCTATAATACCAGCAATGAAAAAAAGATGGAGATTGTTGCGTAGCATTTAAAATATTTCTTTTTTAGTTCTAACGTATCTTTATGGGTAAGATATATATTAAGGCAATGCTTCATTTGTGAAATGTCCGCAGGTCCTGTTCCTTGTAAATCGGCAACTTACAAATATTTTTTTTAATTTCATTTGAAATAAGTTAGCGCCTTGTTGCAGTTCAACTGGTCATCAAGAAACTGCTTCGGGATCTACAACCTTCTGAATATCATCGATGCTTTTGCTTGATGTGAATTTATTAGTGTAAAAATATTTCAATTAACTGTTTTGAAAAGATGGCATCGTGGGCAAATGGCTGTATGACTGTTGAGTATTCTTCAAAGCACCACACGTCAACCTATGCTCTTTTTGGAAGAACTCTTAGCCCAAACTCTAAGTTTTAAATTTTAAATTTACATTTTTTTTATTAACAAACACATTCAAGGAGAAATGATCTAAGGCGCTGAAGACAATTTTTTCCGGTTTTTTTCCAGTTCAACGCTGTTGCAGGTCATTCTGCTTTTGTACTTGCACGTGCTTAAAGATTTTAAAACAAGTTTCCGGCGTAAAATCAGTCATTTATAAGAATTCCAAGTGCTGCGATAAACCAAACAACAAATAAAAACATATAATCACCAAAATTATGAACATATGAAGGTCTAAAATTGTCATTTTTTTTGTAATTCGTCTCTTTTTGATAATATTTCCATTGCAGGAGTTCAATAAGGTTTTCAACAAGATTTTGTTGATTTAATCGAATAGCATTTCAATTATTTTAAATTTGATTATAATTGTTAACTAATAAAATCACATACAGTCGTGTGAAAAATTATAGACCCAAACCAAAATTTAAATTATTCTCCGAATCAGTAATAAGTATTTTTGATGAGCTTTTTCCCCAAAATATTGGGAAACGATTCCGATTCGGGGAATAACTATTTTATGACATTTTTTTTAACGGAAATGAAAAGATTTTTCTAAATTAAATTTGCACTTCTGGTAAAAAAACAGACCGAATGTCCTGCTGTGAGAATAAACTGTAAGCAATTCACCGACTTCGAAAAACAAAGAAAAGTCTATTTAAAAAATAATGGGATGATGCAGAGAAATATTGTCACTGAAATAAATCGCTCTCAAGATGAAGAAAATTGAAAATTGTGCAAAAAATAAACGATCTGGACCACTGACGAAAATTTCACCGACTGTTAAACGAGCTGTTTTACAAAATGTTACGACGTTTTAATTTGGACTGCGATTCTAGCCTCTTAAGAGTATGGGCAGCAGCCTCCGACAGCTTGAAATACCGAAATTGCTTGGCTTAAACAGCACTTAAATAACGGCATAAAGACGCACATCTTAAATTTGCTGAAACACATGTCCAACACGGTAAAATGAAATGATGAAAAGAAGTTCAACTTCGACGGCCCCGATGGCTTCAAATACGATTGGCATGTTCACAGGAAAAAACGGAAAATCATGTCGCACAAGTGTTGAAGTTTAAGCAGTTTTCTTTTGAAGTAATTGTCTTTATTCCTGAAAGAATTCCTACCCATAAATACCAAAAATTGTTGGAGTAACACCATCTTTCCCTAATTGAGGACAATGATGGAATTTTTCAACAAGACAACGCCTCTATCCATAAGCAGGGACTACCTTAAGTCCGTTTATGATTAGGAAAAGCCACAAATTCCAAATGTGGAACAACTCTAGAAAAGAATTGTATACCGGAAAACAATCCTATTCGCAGTTAACCACGTCTAAGTCAAAGTATTCCTTGTTATATAAAGTTTTACCTAAAAACTACTAAATAAAAACATTGAGTGAATAATTTTTCACACGACTGTATGAAACGATAACAAAATTACTCTGTTGAGAACATGTTAAATTAGTTTTCTTTATCGCCATTTTTTTTATAATTAGAACTCGATTACTTTCTAATGTTCATTATAAGATAATCAAGATCTACATTCATTCATAACATGAAGATAAGTTTTACTAAAAAGAGTTCGAAAGATAAAGAACTCGGAACACACACACTTCGACTACCACTAAGCAACTAAAAACGATCTGTGTCACCCTGGCTTGAAGTATGACTTTGAACAAGCAATTTTAAGCGGGGATATAGTTCAGTGGTAGAGCAATCGACTGCAGATCGATAGGTCCCCGGTTCAAACCCGGGTGTCCCCTTTCTTTTTTTTCTTTTTTTTTTTGTTTTCCCTGATTTGGATTTTTATTTCCTTATGGTTCTCAGCAACAAGCCAAGAAACACGCACCTTATCATGTGCACCGAGTGCACAACCTCACCACAGGATACGTGAGCAAAAAGGAAATCACATCCTGTCGCAAAATTAAATTTACGAGACAGCGGCTGTGTTGTGCGGAGGAAGTTTTATTATTATTACTGTCAGAATAAAGATGCACGGGACTATGGCAAAAAGAGGTGAAATCCTTTACACCTGACGTTTGTTATGACATGACGACATATTCTACACCTTCTCGTGTGATTATTGTGAATCAGAAACTGCGGTATCCAGGTTCTGATCTAGGTATCTACATACATAGGCATGTATCTGCACACGTGTCACAAAAGTCAAATTAAAAAAATTCGAGTGTGTTTCTTTTGGTCTACGTGTGTAGGCATATCCCTTAAGATGAGTCATATTCGGAATGTGCGACACCAATTCGCATCTCAAATGAAGCGCCTTCTGATGATGTGAGCGGCAAATGCGGCATCACGTAAACCGCACCAAAGTTGATTAACATTCTGAGACACTTTTTTTTCGATGGATAAAGTTTGACTTTGAATTCGTAAAGAGGATCAACCATCTGGCAGGCCTGCAACAAGTTGTTGAAATATTTAAGGCACAGACTATACTCCCCTTCACATTCCTTTCGTCTTAGTCATTTCGACGCACGTTCGGCAGCTTGTGCGGTAAAATTTTAACTCGTTCGATGCGATGTGTGAACTTTTTAAATGAAAAAGGAAGTTCCGAACACTCGACTTGATTCGAAGATGGGAAATTTGAAAAAAAAAGTTGTGATAGTAGGAACACATTATAGATACTTCAAGATGCTTATTTTTTGTGTTCCTATGAGACTCGCAGTGCTTCCCGATGTACAAAAGCTTTAGCTTTTTTGGAAATAAACTGGATGAACAGGGACTTCGCTATTCGTTAGTTTGTTTAACTGCAGATTTATTTCTTCATAGTACAAGAATGACCAAAAGTTATATTGAAATGCAAACATGACGTAATTTGTGCAAATGGCGTTATACTTTGTTGACAATTGCAAGCCAGTGATGAACATTTAATGAACGCGGGTCTATTTTCAATTTGTGGTGAGTTTTTATTTTAATGCAGCTTGCAGAAACGCTTCTTCGTCATTTTCACCGCCGTGCTTGCCAACATTTAAGCACTTGACTGAGCGTCTTGAGGAAGTAAGGCCCACTTGAAGTTTTATCAAAAATATCACTGCTACGGCCGATGAGTACGAGAGAGCCAATCTCCAGTACAACGATGCACACAATTTGACATCAGCAAAAGAAAATTAAAGTGTCAAGTATGACAAGTTAACCACATTTATTTTTCGTGCAATCGAACCCAAGTTTATTTATATAAAAGCTTTATACATATAAGCATTAAAGTGTTTTTATTTCGGTTTATAACCTCAGTGATCAACGTGTACAACTAGTTTTGAATTATTATCCACAAAGATTATTTTGCTTTTAACTATTTTCATTTCTATCTCACCATGTCAGTGCCCAATCGTGAGACCCGTCCTGTCAAAATTCAGCAACAATAATCGCCTGCGCCAAGAAATGCCGAAGACAAGAACTGTTTCGAGTCTTTGGAAATCATGATAAACAAACAGTGTGCGGCACTTAAAAAGTTAATTCTGGTAGAAAATTCCAAGCTGAAAGTAAAATTGGACAAAATTGACAATGACTTTAAGCAGCGCCTTGATGAAGTGAGACAAACTGTTGACAAATTGTCTCTTCGAGTTCAACGTTTGGAAAACACGTCTGGAAGTCACCCGCTATGTCAGTACTTGCGCTACGAATATATGATCTTGAGTGTGAAAAAACCGCAGAAGATGCTTTTATTCGCGGCATTCCTCAAATGGATAATAAATATCTGCTCGGTCCTCGAAAAAATTCTTCATAAACAAATCTCGGCATTCATCAAACATAAAAAATTATTGAACCCATCTCAATCTGGTTTTAGGGAGCACCCTAGCTGCATAATGACCACCTTAAAAATAACAAATGATATTTGTAATTCTATGAACCAAGATGAAATATCCTTCCTGTGCCTCCTGGATTTTTCAAAGGCATTTGACACCGTCGACCCAAATATCCTTATCTCCAAGCTTAGAAATCAATTTCGGTTCACAAAATCTGCCACCGACCTTATTTCTTCATATCTTACGGGACAAGTAGTTGTTGTTGGAAGAAAGATTTCAGGTTTCTTGGAACTAGCATTAGATGGTGCCCTTTAGACCAACCAAGAATCATTTCCAGAAATACTGAGCGACAATTTTTTGTTCATGTTATCCGAACTTTCAATTCCCTACCCCTTGTCATAAGACGAATTCGCGGAACCAAACACTTTGGATGTAACGTTTTCAGATATTTGTCTAGGTAACTAATTATCTTAGATTTATTTGTATATGATGTTATATGTTATAGAACTTTTTCTCTTTCTCTTTTAAAAAATAAAAACTCAAAAATATACATATTTTTTATTTCCTAAAATCGTTATGATTATTTTTATATTATTATTTATTACTTTATTTGATTACTTTTCTAGGTATTAACTTGAATGAAATATCACAATTTAACTTTTGCGATTAAGGCTTAGCGTCTATGTAAAAGATATCATTAATCCAATAAAATCCATTTTTGTAACCGCAACTGGTGACCACAAAAATGTGATCTTCCGTTTCAACAATTTGATCTTGCTGGCCATCTCGCCGGACAGATGAAGATGTTATAAGCAAGACTGACTTTCGAATTAAGGCTCTCTATAAACCTGAGCCTACGAAGCTGAAGGGGACTGTACACATCTGCTTTCAAAAAGATGTAGGTAATGCATGGAGTGTTCAGACAAAATTCTTAGTCTGAGTTTGTACAATAATTACACATTTATTCACACGTATGTTAGCAATCGTCTGGATGATTTGTATTTTCGAAAGACCATCACCCCAATTATTATTTTTATTATTATTATTATTATTATTATTATTATAATTATTATTATTATTATTATTATTATTATTATTATTATTATTATTATTATTTTTATTATTATTATTTTTTTTAAAGTATTTATACATTTTAATTTATTTTTTATTAACTAATTTTTATCGTAAAATATTAATAAACATTTTCCTTCCATATTTGGAATATGTACTTTGTTTTTAGATGCAATGTCAGTGTATATTGACTTCACCCCCTTCTCTCAGACCAAAAGTCATAGAGTAAAATATAAACATATTGTTGTATTTTTTTCCTTATTATTACGAATGTTTTTTGTTGAAGCTTTTTCTTCAATAAAAAGTATATTCCTGTGATAATGATTGTATATATAACATAATAATTTGTAGTAGTAAGGTAACCTGTACCATGTTTCTAAAATGTGCAATATATTTTAGAACTAAAATTGTTATGTTAATATTTCACTACAATAAAATGAAATGAAAAAGTGACTTAATATTTGCAACTTATATGGTATTCAGCTGATGTAACAAAGGATTTTTTCATTGAGATAACAAATTGGTATTTTAATATAAATACTTCTTTAAATTTTTTTTTTGCGATCTGTCAATGTCAAAACGTGTCAAAACGTCAGACAAGGTTTATGTTTAACCAAAGTGAAGTCTACGAAAGAGCAACGTTCGCAAATTAATAAAAACTAATTCCGAAATTCTTAGTCGCTGGTCGCAACTTAAGGAAATCTAACTCCAACTCTCGAATGAAATAAACGTCCAATCAGACAGGTTATGCATCCTAAAGTAAAAAAAAATCTAGTCAACATATTCACTGCTGACTTTTCTTGTGTCAGTGAAACATTGTTCACCCGAAATTTTGAATCTTTAAGGCTGCGAATATTCACTCTCGTCAAGGACTCACTCGCTACACAGAACAGTAATATCCCTTCAAGGGAGCCCATTGTATCCACGAAAAGTAGTGTGGAATGGAATCAAAATTGTCAATGGAATACGCTTTCGGGTTATGTTGGAAGAATAGTTGGATGAAATCGACATTTGCTACACAACAAATCAGACAATTGATCCATAAAAGAGGACGTTCGGAAACCTCTTGAATTGGTAAGTCCGAAAAGCCAGATCGCCTTTCGCCGCGATACATTTTGTATCTACTGTCAACGAAAAAATCTTTCGATCGAATGTTTTATTTGCGAACGCAGCCTTTACTGTAAGAAATATTCAATTGCCTTCTATAGAAAAAATTAAGAACTCAAAAAGTTCTTTAAAAAAATTCTCCGACGACATAATTCTGTATGTGAAGGTCTGAACACAATATTATAAAGAGTTTAAGTTTGTTTGTTTGTAAATTCATGTCTAGGAGGTAATCTTCCAAACTGCTTATCCAATTTCAAAAAATTTTTTCAAATATATTCAAAATGAGCAAATTTCGTGGTGACTAATTTTGTATCTAAAGTCGATGAAAAAACGATCGATCAAATAGGTTTTTACAAACATTACCTTAACGGTAAGTGATGTTGAATTACTTTAAAAAAAAAGTTGTAGAACTCAAAAGGCGTATACAAAAGTCCGCGATGACATTTTTCTATATTTTAAGGTTAATACACAAATTTTAAATATATTAACAAAAAATATATTTAAAATTAATTTCAATTCGGCGGGTTATTCAAGTACAAAGTTTGAAGTTCTTATCAAATTAATTTTGGAAAGCATCGTGGAAAATGTAAGCAGCAAAAAGAACTAAATGCGCTACCAATCTTATTTTGATATCACGTTTACTTTTCGTATTTGAAACGTTTTCACGTTTAAAGAAAGACCTACATTAAATTCATCAAAGTCATTTTAAAGACTCTATCTACACCTCTTCTTATGTTGGCACAGACTATTTCCCTGATATCGGTCGCACGCAAAACAAGCATTCACATTGCCATGACAGATGACATCCTCCAGCACAATCATCACCCAATGAACAGCCAGCAGCGATTGCGATATAACAACTAAGCAAACGAAACTTTAAGTATCTGTGGAATCTCATTATCTCAGAGCACGACACTTCTTCCCGCAATTCCCAATTGATGATCATAATTTTCAAATAAAGTTGGGTGAGAGAAAAAAGCGACCCTAGTTCTGTTTATGTGTGCACAGATAAGAGCAGATAAAGGGCAACTCGTTTCGTAGGAAAGGAATATCACACTCAATCCAAAGGACGACTCACAGTTCTACTACGTAGACACCGAAAGGAATTTCCTCATCCCTAATTTATGAAAACTCATAGTTTGGTGTTTGTATGGAATTTGTTCACCCCCAAAGGAGGAGCGCAAAATATCTAGAAGCAAGCGAACTGAATTATGAAGCGGATAACTCGGAAAGGTCATCATTGATGATAAAGTGGAATACTTTGCGATGCCTGCTTCTGCATAGTTATTGTTTTGCCATGATGTTTCGGAGGATTGTGGTTTCGATTCGATTGAAATGACTGGCGCAAAAGTTATGCAGGACAAGGGTGGGTGGGTGTACTCCTCCCCCCGCCGCAGGACGAGGGCTGACAATTGATTGAAAATTGATGGGGATTGGAACGTTATCGGATAATCGACATGAAAAAGGATTCGCCGGCAAATTAATGGAATAATTTTTCAGATCGGAATACTATCCCGTAATCCAGAGTGTCCAGAGGCTTTAGTCTGATACGCAATCGTACAGAGAAATGTTTTCCAATCAACGACATGAACTGCTTCGGGTGCGTGGTGCAAATAAACACACAAATATATGACAGATAGGGCTTATCGCCATCTGGCAACTAGCCGGCGAGTGCTTATCTAAGTCTTCACAGTGGAAGCTGAACACGTCAGTGTTGAGGTTTTGAGTTTATTGCCATTAGCATGGTATTCAAACGGACTCATGTGAGTGCCAGCAGCACAGTACAGTTTATAAATCATTCGTTTCAATGAATAGACGTTTAAGGGACAACTTGTTGTTGAGCGATTTGTTTTTTTTCTGTTTTATTTATAATTTTTTTCTATTATAATTTTATTTAAAAAGTTAAAAAAAGGTAATGCTATCATACTTCAGGTTTACACATACTAGTTCTTGAAAACAATAGATAAAAAGGTTGGGTTGATCCTTCAGATTTTACTAAATATATTTTAAATTTAACTTCTTTAAGAGCTTACAGAGGCAAAATATTTATAAACGAAAGCAAACCACATCACAAAATATAAAAATAAAACAGAAAAAAGAGCAAATTTATCTAGCAGCCTACGTATTACATCCCTAATACGTATTACATCCATAATACGTAGGCTGCTAGATAAATTTCTGGCCAAGACTAAGTGTTGCCAGGTGCAATCTGATATTTCCATTAGAAAGTTTGACATTATTTAGCATAACATAACATGTTGTCATTTAATCGTGAATTGTTTTTTTTTCCGAAACTTGAAAAATTCATCTCGGCAAAAAAATGGAATTAACTCGTGAACACACACTTTCGTGCGATCATTTTTCGCAACTTTCGACGTGGATTATCACGACAAGAGTACATTGATGAACTTAAATCTTTGTATGGCGATGAAGCACCATCCTTTAGCACTGTGATAAACTGGTTTAATAAATTCAGTCATGGCCGACGCTCGCTCAAAGACGAATTCTGTGAAGGTCGTCCAAAAACGGCCATTGTGCCAGCGAACATTGACGCCGTGCGTGAACTGATAATGCAAGATCATTATATGACATGCCGTGAGATAAAAGCATCCCTGGGCATATTTCCTTTCAGCATACATTCGATATTGCATGAACACCTGGCCGTAAAAAATGTTTGTTCTCGTTGGATCCCTCACAATTTGACAATCGCTCAAAAAAAGGCTCGATTCGTGCAAAGAAGTGTTAAGAAAAATACGATCGCGGTGCTTCAAAAGACGTTTATAAGATTGTCATAGGTGACGAATCATGGATCTATGCGTATGAACCCGAAGTGTGGGTCTTCGAAGACGAGTCAAATCCAACAAAAGTTGTTCGTGGAAGAAGCAATTCGAAGCAAATGGTCGCTTGTTTCTTCGGCAAAACTGGTCATGTGGCGACTGTTCCGCTTGAGGACGGTCAATTCTGAGTGGTACACCACAATTTGTTTGCCTGAAGTCTTCGGAGAAATTCTTTCTCCGCTCCGCTCTCACACATCGGCTCAAACCAGCGCCTTTTTGACCGGCCAAAACGTCGAATTGATAAGTCATCCGGCGTACAGCCCTGACTTGGCACCCAATGACTTCTTTTTATTACAGCACATCATGAAAAAAATGCGTGGTCAACGATTTTCATCGCCAGAACATGCTGTTGAAGCGTTCAAAAACCATGTTTTGGAGATGTCTCAATCGTAGTGGAAAAAGTGTATAAATCATGCTGGAGAATACTTTGAAAAACAATAAAACCACTTTTAATGATAAATATTCGCATTTTCATTTTTAGGCCAGAAATATATCTAGCAGCCTACGTAAACGCATGATGATTTGTAAGTGCTCTAATAAAAATTCCGAAGTTTGTTAAAAAAACGACATGAAACACGATCAAAAAAATTATAAAGCGGATGAACGAAATTTGGGTATAGAAGCATACTTCATTAAAAGTATTGTCACGTTAACCAGAACTATTGATTAGTCTGATTTCATAAAAAAAATATAAGCACTTTATATCATATAATTGTCGGATTGGAAGAATCTTCAAATCTCTGAACACTGGAAAAAGAGGCTCCAAGCGAGGCTAATGACAATTTTTTTTAACAATTTGTTTTGAAAGAGGCTAAATTTTATTTCAGTAAGCTTGTCCCCAACAGTTAATACCATATTCCAATCAAGAATGAAAAATTCCACGATAAATCTTCAACAGTGCTTGTTTACAGCAAATATTGTGTAAAAAAATAAAAATTTCTGAGGATGCCATGGAAATGTTTTTTTCTTTATTTTTTTTGTGTTGCCATTAAAACTCATCGTCGAGTCAATGGCAAGGCTCAAATACTTAATTTCATTAAGATATTTTGTTATTTTAAATCTTGTGCAGTCACATCAACGAGAGTACACCTCTGCTTGAAAACTGTTTATCGCTACCATATTCAAGAACATAACTCTAGTGTTTGAGCTTATAACTAAATTATGCTCAGCAAACCATATTCTTAGTAAATAAGGATCAACAATGGCATACGAAATGAAATTTAAAGCACTGTCTGAACCATATGCAAAACCAACATCATCTGCAAATGTTGAAAGTAAGCCTTCGAATGGTAAACTTAACAAGGAATCGATATAAATCAGACAAAGAAAGGTCCAAAAACAGAACCTTGTTAAATTCAATTTTGAGAAACGCTTCTAATATTATATTTTTTACATTTTTTACTCTTTGTGACCTTTTTCTCAGGAAGGAAAGCCTCCGAAGGCCAGCGTTTTCAAATTTCCTAAGCAGTATGTCTTAGTAAACAATGTCGCTGTACATAAATCTGTGAGCAAAAATGGAAAAAAGCATCCTCTGTTGATCTACCTTTCTGAAAACCGAATTGTACAAGATTGAAAATACATTTTTTTTATTCAAAAACTCGTACTTTTAAAAAATTTTTCAAATTATTTGCTAATTGAATGTAAAAGTGAGATAGGCCTATTATAACCTAATTCATTAAAAGACCCTTTCTTATAAATAGGTAAAGTATCTGCACATTTCAGTTCATCAATACTCTGGAAAATATGCTGTTAGTGAAAATATGCGCTAATACAACAAAGTAAAAGCATACAATATTTTCAGTGTCAGATGAGATAAGTCAATTAACTTAGAGGAGATATTTAAGATTGAGCAATGATTAGATTATTTGCTTTGTGTTTTTCAGCATCGTTAGTTTTTCTTAAGACCAATAACCTTTTACCTGAATAGCAGAATAGGTACTTCAATTGTGGGAAAACGAAAAAAATACCTTACAATGAAGCAAAATTCAACGAAACCTCCAATGAATGCCAAAATAAGTAAAAAAAAAAACATTCTTGGCAGAGTGGCAGCAGAGTACAACCTAAGAAAGACAAAAGCTGCACTAAGCTGCAATAGTTAGAGACTACAGAGAGTATCTAAATTCCAACAAAATGTCGTCGCGATGCAGCACTATAGTTCACGAAACAGCCGATACCATTTTAGGCTACGAAATGCAAATATTCATAAGTAAATGGAAAGAAAAACTTCAGCAACAAGGGCAGAGTTCAGAGGTTAATTTTGAGTAGAACATTACCACGTACTTGCAATAAAAAACCGAAAACCTTGCTGCATGCTATAAAACAGGAACTCAGTCTCTCCATAATAGTAAAGGATATTTTTCACTGTTCCGCATATGTTTCTAGATGTATTCAAGGAGCATTTCCAGCAGTTTCTTAGCGATAATGCCCAAGGTTGGATGAAGTCATTCTCCAAATCCTTGGAGGAAAATTTAGCTTGGCAACAAAACAATAAAGCTGCGAATCTAGACAGTTTACAAGCTGAACTCTTTTAATATGCCTGAGATGTTCGGTTTCGAGCATGCACCAAGTCATCTTTCAAGTTAGGGCGGAAAAAATAATACCTGGTTATTAGTTCTTTCTATCTCAACTACAAAGAAGTCGCTCCTATGTTTTGCAGTAACTGTCAAAGCGCATTCCTGCTTTTCAAGATTATATCCAGCCTAACAAATCTTGTTAGATATTCTGACTGGCCTGAGCCAATATGGAAGCCAATGTCTGTTCCACGGCGACTGAAGAAGGGGGCAGAAAATTTGATGTTCAAAGTTATGAACTTTAAATAAAATAAAAACTTACAAGAAATCGATCCGCGAAAACTCAGCTGTGACAAAATAACATAAACGAGAACTGAAACACTAGATTTACCAGAGATGATGCCTTGATGGACATCTTACGATAAGTCATTCCGGGCATTCGATTGGAAGAAGTCGATGACAACTCACAGCAATATGTTGAGTTAAATCACAGAAATCCTTACCTGATGATAAATTCATCTTTAATTGAATTACATTTAATTAAATAGTCTAACATTCCAAAGAAGACGGTTTCGACCCTTGACATATGAATGCGGTTCCTAATTATCATGCTCCATCCATATAGTCTACGGCTGAGGAGTTTCACATAACAGAGATTAATTTGACCTACCAAACATTAACCTTTATGTGAAGAAAGGTATTCCTCTAATTAAGACGGGCTGCATTCATGCTTCGATACTAATCCGTGTGAATATGGGGGTTGCAATATATTACATGTTACATCGATCGTCTAAAAGTGGACCAGTAAAGTTACATAAACCAAATATGAATATGGACACGGAGGAATGTTGGAATTCATTTCCGAACCTTTTACTTCCCCAGTTCAAATACATACAGAACATTAAACTTTTATTCATATTTTTCATTGGAATTTCAAGTAAACAAAAAAAAAAAAAAAAAACCAGATAGGATTCTCATTTCAACCCGAAGAATACCAGCCACTCGTACACGTTATGCCTACCTCTCCTGTTATATGATATATACACACACACATAAGAGGCATTTCTTTTTGTCCTTATCCGCTCGATAGATTCCATTCATCCTCAATTTGAGGCCATTTCACGTTCGAGATATTTCCATTCCACACCGCACGTAACTGACTCAATAACAATCTCATAGCATTACGCTTGAACGTGCGAATATAATTTGAACGCAGATACTCAAGCCTCTCAAGAGCTGATTAAAAGATAAAAATTGCAATTTTATAAAATTCCACCATTCGGTCCTTTTAGCTACCGCAGTGGAATGGCAAAGAGCTTCATTGGGAAATTTAACTTGCATGAAGACTCGAAAACAACCACTTGCAGCGAATATTTACGTATTAATCATTACGGAAGAAATAACGTGTTTTGAATTTAAATTGGAAAAAGGAGCGGGGAATTCAGAGAGCGATGGTCGTTTTAAAAGTATGAACATAAATTGAACAAAAAATCACACATACGCCGCAGTGTCCTCATCAAAAGTTATCGCTTTCAATTTAGTAAGAAAATCATTTCGACATACTGTTCCAGTGGAATAAAACTGAGGCTGTCAAAGCGAAAATTTGACAAGTCGACCGCTCCCTGATTTAATGTTGTGATTGCATAAATTTTATTCAAAGCACATTTTCGCCAAAACCAAATTTGAAATGTGCTGGAAATGGAATCAGCAAAAATCGTCATCTGATCAGTCAGTTCGGTTTCAACTTTCGCAATGGATCGTTGGCAGAATCGTGTGGCTGTAGTGACTGGAGCTAGTTCGGGTATTGGTGCTGCCATTGCTAAGCTTGTGGTTGGTGCGGGCCTTCAAGTGGTAGGATTGGCACGTCGCCTCGAGCGCATGGAAGAACTTCGTCAGTCCTTACCCATCGATCAGCAGAATCGGTTTCATTTCAAGAAGTGCGATGTCTCACAAGAAAACGAAGTACAAGAAGCTTTTAATTGGATTGAAAAGGCTCTAGGCGGCACTGATATTTTAGTGAACAATGCCGGTACGATTCGTGATGGAAATCTTGTCAACATGGACCTTGCAGCTGTCAAAGAGGTTATCAATACGAATTTAATGGGTCCAATATATTGCACTCAACAGGCATTCCGAAGCATGGAGAAGCGCAGTTTTCCAGGACATTTAATCTTTATAAACAGTACAGCTGGCTTGGCGGGCTATAATCCCGGCCATGAGTACCCCAGCTTGAATGTCTACACCCCAACGAAATTCGGACTGAATGCAGTCAATGAGATTTGCCGGCAGGAATTGATTACACTGAAAACAAAGATAAAGACAACGGTAAGGATGCGATAAACGACGCAGTAGGAAAAGTTTTTTTTATCGAAATTAAGTTCATGGAACATCTCTCGATTTGTTTCTATTCCAGAACATCAGTCCAGGATGGGTGTCAACAGAAATTGTTCCAGATGAAACAAAAGCAGCGCTAGGCGATGTAATCCTTCAAGCTGACGATGTGGCCCAAGCTGTCATGTATGCTTTATCAACGCCACCGCACACTCAAGTTCAGGAAATCACTCTTAGAGCAGTCGGCGAATGGTACTGAACAAATAACAAATCCCGCACTGCTTAAGCATGCCAACTAAAAGCACTTCCAAATAAAAACAATTACCATCCATTACTAATGATTACTTTTGAAGACATTTTGTTTTTTTGTTTGCGTTAAAAATAAATATATTTTCTGATTAGAGGACCTCATTTGAAAAGGAAGCTTTAAGCAGAGAAAACGTTTCCCCTTTTTAACGGAAGGATTAAATGCAAAGTGGAATGGTTGGCGAGAGTTGTTTGTGTTGACTGCGAAAGCAAACAGGAGCATTTTATGATTGTCTGCAGAATCATCATCGTGATTTCTCAAATTTCAAGGACTTTTTTTTGTAATGAAACACCACTTCTCTCAATGCCGAAGTATCTACTCAATGAGCTTCCTCATTTCTATCCAAACATTTCGAATCAAATTAGCTTCTAAACGGATAACGTTTGATGTTGACGTAATTAGCAGGGAGTGCAAATTCAACGAAGTAGAATCTGAATAAATAGAAATATAAGTGCCTGGCAGCGTTAACAATTTCCTCATCCTCATTCTTCGACCAATCGACCTACAAAAAGGATTAAAACCCAAACTCGTTTGGATTTACTTTATTCTCTATGAAATAATTACTCGTGGTTTCCAATTAAAAATATTTTCGTTTACATTTTTTTGCCAGCAAAATTTGGCGCAGGAATAGAAATTTCAACTGTTTTATAAAACGTTAAATTTTATTTTATTCGTGGTATATTTGCTGGGATTGGCCAATGTCAACACGTGTTGAAAGGATATAGGGCGTGTGAGGGAATTTGAGTCAAAGCAAAAAGGCAAGGCAAAGGAACGTCTAAAATGTCGTTTTTTTGGGTCGGCTCTTTAAATTCGTTCATTAAAGTTTGAAAAATATCAAAGCTTTTCATTGGCGCCCGACAGAGGATTCATAATCTCTAAATGTGTAAAATCGTAACTAACAAATCGAAAAAATAAAAACAAGAAGAAAGAAAAAAAAGAGAAAAAAAAAACGTTAGAGGAATAGTAGAACCATCGCCAAAAAGGTAGCTTCTTCTTCAATTTTCATGTGTGGATGTTGACTCTTTTTGTACTTGATTTCGCTGAATGTGCATTGTACGATCGCACTTTGAAAATATGAGTAGACCTCCAATGACAATGACATGATTAATAATATGAAAAGTCATGAAAGCCTTAAACCTAAACTTTCTGTTGGTCAGAAAAGAATGCAGGTTCTGGTTTCAAAAGTACCTACAAAATACCATGTAGAGCACTTCAAGTGATAAAAAAACACACACACATAAAAATTTCCACCATTAAGTGTAATCATCTCTTCTCTCCTCTCGGGGTAATCAGTGGAAAAATTGTTTTCCTACCATCAGTGAAAAATTTGCCACCGTTTCATTCTCTACACAAATTGCTGAAAAAAAAACCTGCAATTCTAATTGTTTAATCTGTACCCGAAAGCTAACAAAGTAATAAAAAGTAAGCATAAAACGTTTTCAGCAAAATATGTACGCTCATCCTGCAATTACTCGCTACATTTCTCTCCTCTATCCTGCAACAATAGCAGGAACTTGGGCACTTCCGCCGCGTCGCCAATGGATGACTCTAGCTTTCGTACTCGTGTACGTGAGCCAACAGCACATTTCGATTCCCGAAACAAAGATAAACATAAAAAAATGGCGATCCAAAGCAAAAGAAACACCATATCCTTCCCATTTTGTCCTTGTGTACGTCCTTCTAACCGCTGCACATTTCACGTAAATTCTTAGCCATACATATTTTAAAACGGAGTTGCATAAAGAAAAACAAGAAAATTATGTTTCGTTGTCTCCTCATCTTTTTTTGTTTTGTTTTTTCTTATTTTTTATCACTCCGCTGCGCTTCCAGAATGTGGCGCATGTTAATGCCGATAGTCTGCATTCAATGCATACCAACATTGAAGTGTAAAACTTTTAATTAAATTCAATCAGTCCTGCCTGTGAACATACATGTCTAGGATGTAAGCAAATAGGAATGTAAGGAATATAAAAATGTATGGATTCCTTTATGAATTCTAGGTACCCATCACGCCCTCTGTTGGAGTAAAGTTTTTTGTTAATTTGTTTTTTTTTTTTTTGTAATATTCTTGTTGTTGCCAAGGGCTGGAATGACTACACTGTTAATTTCACGAGACGTCGTCGCGTCGCCCATGATATAAAGTTTACGAGTAGTGTGTGGGTTGACAGGATGATGTTTCCGCTGCTCATGCGAAGGCACATTGTGATATTTTGAAAACGTGCGAAGAATGAAGCACAAGTTCACTTCCTGATTACAAACACCTTGTTTTACACTCTGCTTTTTAATGTATTCCCCTTTGTCACACATTGTTGTCTTGAATGAAGGAATGAATACAAAAGAGGTGTCTGAGTAAAGGGAGTATCTCTGGAGCTGGAAGCATGAACTTATTGTATATTTGCATGTATTCTAATGAAGCATCCTTTTTGTGAGAAATTTTGTTTAGAAAATAATAAAGTTCAGCGAAATGTCGAAAGTAAGTGTGGATGGAACAAGCATTGTTGAATCCAGAAATATTTCCATTACAATTAATTTTCAATTTCCAGCTTTTATTTAAAAACTGGTTAGGCAGAGAAGGACAATTGATTTAAGAAAAGATTTGGAGTGGACAATCTGTTGAGGTCTTTTTTAAAATGTTCAGGATTTTATTTTTCAATGAATATTTCCCTTCGATTTTTAATGAAATACTCTTGCATTCAAATGACGGTTTCGGATGCTTGGGAGTGAGTCATTTTGGAATCCCAAGTTCACAAATAGTTTCACAAATTTCCACAAATTGCTGGATGACTTATGTCGTTTCCCAACCTTGTTGACATTTTGATAAGACCATATACCAACTAACATAAGACTTCGTGGATTCACCAAGCAAAAAATTAGAAAATATTGCTTGTTTACACAGCCGCCGATGTTGAAAAATGTCTTATCTCGAGGAACTCTAAAGGCCCAAACATAATTGCATTAAGTCAAGAAGTAGGAGTAGTCATTCATTTATTTGTATAACAAATACTTTACAAGAATTCGATAAAATCTTAAACAATAACCTAAGAATATTATTATTACATTTATCAGTCTTATTTTTGCAGTTTAAACATTTTTTTTACGAAATTTATGCATTTGCGTTTGAAATGTCTAAAACAATTTTCATTTATTATAATTGGCAACATATTGAAAAACAGCCCTCCCTTGTTCATCAGCGTCTAGATGTTCTTGTATTCTGACTATTGATACTGAAGTCATTGAAGTTATGCATCTGGTAGGATTGTGCTTCTCTAAGCCGTCTCATTCCACTTGTTAAATAACTTGGTGCGTAACCCTGCTGCATCCTATTCTCTGCCATCAGAATGTAAATTTCCAAATATTCTTTTACGCTTAACCGTATGAGCGCGAGCAGGATGCATGTAATCCATCACAATTTTTTGCATACTTTTCAAAGCTTCTCATACCTTTGTTGGCAACATGAGAATATAATGGTTGCAAAGTATTCGAAATGCGGCTTTGTTATGACCTTAATCGCTGTAATGCAATTTACTTTTCTCCTTTTCTTTTTTTGAAAAAAACAAAACATTTTTTATTTTTTGGTACTTAATTTGAATAAAGTTTTCTATGTGACTCTCGTTTAATTTCGGCTTATTCATTTTCAAACATTCAAAACATGCTAATACATTCATCAGCATTCTTTCCTTCCCAATAAACTAACGTGTCGTCTACAACATATGTAATGGGTTGGCAACTAAGTAATTCCGGATTTCACTCATAGATGACTGCTGCCGTAATCGAAACGTCAAACACATTTTGATGTTTGATAGTTGGTACTTCAACTGTCAAGCAGTAAAAATTTTTTTTTTGATCGGTTGTGTAATTTTTGTTGGGCGTCTGTTGAAAAATGGAAAATCAAAACGAACATTTACGTCACATATTGCTTTTTTATTTCCGAAAAGAAAAAAACGCATCGCAAGCTCAAAAAAAGTTATGCGCTGTTTATGGTGACAAAGCTTTTCAAGAACGGCAGTGTCAAAATTGGTTTGCCAAATTTGGTTGTGTTGATTTTTCACTCAAAGATGAAAAACGCTCTGGTCATTCAGTTGAAGTTGATGACGACCAAATCATAGCAATTATCGATTCGGATCGTCACAGCTCAAAAAACATCAAAAGCTGATATTCATCAAAAGAAAGTTAAGTTTGGTGGGATTACAAAGGACTTGTCTACTTTGAACTTTTACCACCCAAGATGTCTACATTGAACAACTAACAAAATCGAACAATGCAGTTGAAGGAAAGCGGCTCGAATTGACAAATCGAAAAGGTGTTATATTTCATCCTAACCATGCAAGGCCACGCACATCTTTGGTCACTAGGCAAAAATTATTGGAGCTTGGTTGGGATGTTTTGCCACATCCACCATATAGTCCTGACCTTGCACCAACTGATTACTTTTTATTTCGATCTTTGCAAAACTCCTTGAAAGGTAAAAATCTCAATAACAATGACCATTTTAAATCGTACCTTCTTCAGTTTTTTTGCTGATAAAAGCCATAAGTTTTATGAACGTGGAAGTATGATGCTGCCTGAAAGGTAGCAAGAGGTCATTACAGAATAAAGTTATTTCGTTCCATGAAAAAAATTGTCTCATATTTTCCAAAAAAATCCGCAATAACTTAGTTGCCAACCTGATATATCATAAATAGGAGCGCTCCCAGAATTGATCCCTGTGGAACACCAATATCGACTTCTCTCATATTCGACACTGGATCATAGACTTTTGTTCTTTGCGATTTTTTTGAAACAAAAATTAAAAACGATTTGAACAACTATTTGATCGGCAATTTGTTTAATGATATGCTGTGATTTATTGTTTCAAACGCCTTTTTTAGGTTTGAAATCTGCTTAAGCTTCTGTCATAATTCAACAAAGCTTCAGCTGACGTGCTGCCAAATTCGCAAAGTGCCCATAATGTTATTAAATAAACAAAAGTGTATGTCAATTTGTTAAATCTGTCGCACTTGCTTATCTTATTCTTGTAACAAAGTTGGAAGATGTCTAAAAGATATTGAAAATCATTTAGAAGACAAAAAAAAACGATCTTGTTGCGTACCCCCAAATAAATCGAGACCGAGTCGGAAACGGCGTCTTGAATGTAACTTAAGAAAATTAGATTTTTAGACATTGGGCAATTTTTCCATCGCTTTTTGATAATTAGAATCAAATGTAATGTCTGAAAGAATCTTGAAAGTAAAACCAAAAAAAATTGATCCCACTTTGAAATAAACGTCCGTACGGAACGTGATTGAAATCGCCCTCGACATATGGATCAAAATGTGAAAATTATGAGTGCAATACACGAATTTGGAGCACCCTCATAGGGTCAAAAACGAACCAATAACAAAGGCCAATGGTCATTTTGCTTCAAATATGGAGTCAGTCGGACCACCAGACTTGGATTCCATTGTTTTTAGAAGGTTGCCTGTGTGGATACGAGCGTACTCGTTAGGATAACATTGCAGGAGCCAATACGTCAGGTTACGTACTCAAAAAAAACAGACGCTTAAAACTATGTCGATAAGTCAAGAAAGGGAATGCTTAGTGAATTATTTACAGTGGATTGCGCATTTGGAATTATTAACTAATTCGTAAGGATCACAAACTGGTAAAAGTGGTTGGTAAAAGTGAGTTTGTAAAACTATCTTTCAACGCAACCTTGAAATGAAATGGATACTCACGACTATTCTCTTCTGGCCTCATCTAACCGGATTAAAATATTATTTTATGGTAATAATTTTTAGGGTAAGTTCACACTGCATACCCAATGCAATATTCCCTCGAATACAAGAACCAAAACGACCTATTCTTTTACACGAAAATAAAATAGTTCATGTTTTTATAGCGCATACGAGATATCAGTGTCAAAAGGAACACAAGACAAAAAAGAGCAAGGAGTTTAAGCTGCGAAAAACATCCACTGAAGATGAAGACAACGAAGGACGTCCATCCACGCCCCTCAATGAAGATAACGTGAAAAAAAATTCAAAGATGTCGTGTTGGCATGTAGCTGAGGTCACATGGATCAAAGAATCTTTGCCAAGAAATTAAATATGAAGAAGTTCTCTGCGCGTTGGGTGCCGAGAATTTTATCCGACGAGCAAAAGAAGAAACGAGTTAACATTTCGAGGGTGAAACACGAAAAGTTCCAAGCAGGTCACGAGAATTTTTCGACACGTTTTGTGACCTTGGGCGCGACCTGTATTCAGCAATTTGAGCCAGGATCCAAACCATAATCGAAGGCCTTGAAGCGACCCTCTTTTCAAACGTCGAGGAAATTCAAAGTGTCGAGTTCGGCAAGGAAGGTTATCACATCATTTCTTTGGGATGATGAGGGAAATAATTGAAAGGGGAGTCACTATTTCGGTCCTTTCTACGCGGGCCAAATAAGAGAATTGCGGAAGGGTGTTTGAACACCCGCCATATTCGCCAGATCTAGCTCCCAGTGACTTTTACCTCTTTCCTCGGCTCAAGGAACACTTCGGAGTAAGAAATTTGAAGATGGCCGCTGTTGAGGCGTTTCGGGAGAGTCAAGACAACGAATTTGGGTTTGGAAACAAGATGGACTGAATGTTTAACCTTGTTAGGGGACTATGTTGAAAAGCATTTTTTTTTGTTAATTATCTTGCTATATGTTCATTATCACAACTTTTGGATCACACCTCGTATAAAAGATTCTTTGTTCGGACGACCTTCAGTTTACTCAAAGGTAAACTGATGGCCACTCGGTGAAAAATAGCGAATGAATTGTTTAAGGGTCGGCATGCAATAAACTATTATGTCAGAGCACTTATGATAAAATTACCGTGCTTAACCAAATGCGTCACCCAGATCCATAACGCATTTCGAATGCGTATGGGACGTAAATGACGCGATTAAATGAAGCGATTTTGAACTTTTCGTCTTTTTGTAATCCCACCACATCAGTCAACTTTTTCGGACAACCATCTTCGCTCACCCTATTCGAACTTAAGTCCCGCCAAATCACCCATAAACTCTGAATATCCGCTAATCCTAGATTTCCATCACAAGGACTCCATTAGCAACGCCACTCTCATTTATCACCATCAAGACGAAAGAAAAATCTTTAATATTCCATAAAAAGACATTCGCTCAGGCGTGTTTCCAGCACAATCTAGACGCAGTCTTTTCAAAGGAAACACTTTAATGTACACACCTCCCCTTAAAGTTTGCCAAGGAAAAATATGAAAAAGTTGTCATTTCCTCGCGTGCGTCTTATTTATTTTTTTTTTTTTTGACAGGAGAATGTGACGTCAATTGGAAACTAAAAGAAGACACCTAAATCGCAGCGCATGAAAAAGGAAAAATAAACAAGGGGATTGAAGGTGCCTCTTAGTGAATTTCACGCTTGAATGCATCAATTGATGATTGGATCGAAATGCTGTCGAGTCGTAGATGGAAATAGATGGAAAGAGTGTCTGCAAGGCGTGTATTATTTGTTTAAACTTACATTTGGATATTTTTAAAATATTTAGTGCAATAAAACTCAGTTTTGTGGATCATCTATTCTATGTTATTTGAAGGTAATAACAAGGAAATTTAGGGGCTGGAGTTCGCGCCAAACTAAATACTTGTTCTTTAGTTAAAACTGTAGCTATACATTGTTATAGTGAGTAGTTGAATAAATTGAAATATTCCAAGCGTAGATAACACATTTTGCCAGAATGCTGCATCGCTAAATTTAGCGGCGGAATTTTCCTGAAATTTTGTAAAAAAAAAAAAAAAAAAATAATTGAAGTGAAACGCGAGAAGGCTATTAAGCTAAGCACAATCATTTTTCCACAAAAGGCTCCATGATAGTGGAAGGAGCTCTCATAGCAGTCGCCTGGGAAAAAAACACCACCACATTTGATTTAGGCCAAGACAAGAAGCTTTTGGCAATTTTTTGGAGCTTTTTTGACAATTTTTTGGAGCTTCGAATGCAGGCCTTTGCAAAAGATGGGACCCACAGTCATATTCCGATCGAAACTCCAGCGTTTATAAACAAAAACCTGTGAATTAAAAAATTTTCAAAAATTTGGATTCCTCTTAGACGGTTTATTGTATTTATGAAGGTCCCTCAAACCTCCTTCTTATCTGCATGACATTTTTTGTGAATTCAGCTAAAGTTAATTTAGATGTTCTTCATCCCGAAAGAAATTGCGAATCGCGGATTGTAAAAAGTGTTTTTTTTAGAGTTGTACAAATTCAATATAAAATAAAATAATATAATATAAAGCTTATGTTACTAACTTTTTTTAACAGAAAATTTTATGCCATTACTGTCTTAAAATGATTTCACGCGCCACGGCTTGCTCGAACGTAGTGCATTCCTGAAGTCCAATTGTCGACAATTTTATCGAGCAACTGGGATCGAATATCAGGAACAACATGGCAAATGTTGATTTTCAAATCGACCAATCACTCTACGCGATCTACGCGAAATTACGAGCTCAGCAAATGTTTTCCGCAATAAATTGATGGTGTCGCGTGCTCTGTCGTGTCGATGCCATTCAACTGAGGAACGAAGAAGTTAGAAATCTATATTTCTATAGCGCTCTCCATTGACGGTAACATTTTTGCCGGCATCGTTCCTAAGGAAATAATGCCCGCTGATTCCATCAGCCCATAAAGCACACCTTACAGTGACTTTTAATGGATGTAAGGGCGTCTCGATAACGGCTTTTGGGTGTTCCCCCCCCCAATTTCGGCAACATCTCTTCTCCAATTCACCGCCCAATAAATTTTTGCGTTGGAAATGAGGATCAAGCTAAATCATGTTTTCGGTCCAATGGTCACGCGGTTTCAACTCTAGCTCAAGCTGGAGTAGCATAGCTCCAATTGATAGGCACCATGATCACGCTCCACAATGGCAATAACTTCTTTTGTTCGCACTGTTTGTCTTCTTTGAGGATACGTATTATTCATTTGAGTGTACGTGGTGCAAAATCTATTCACCGTGTTCCAAAGAACTTGCCCAGATGGACGATTATGTCGCCCGTAAAATGAAGGTAGGGCATAATAAGTTTGGCGAACCGGACCATGGATTTCTAAATAAGTTTCCACAATTTGCGCACGTTGTTCTGGCGGTAATCTATTCAGTGTAATATGGCAAAACGTATTAATCACAAATCAACTTTCAACTGTCAAATTGATAACCTGTAGAAACAGTGCCGCCAGTTTGAAAACCAAAACTCTTAAAAAACAGCCTTTATATTGTTCAGCACTTCACTCGAAACGATAACGCTGAATTCGTTTTTCGAACATGGTAAATTGGTGTACTGAATATAGAAACATTCCTGCCTTAAAATGAATTGAATTCACTTGCTTTTGAGCTCCAGATCTAGAAAGTCGTAATTTTCGTCGATTTTTTGTTATTTTTCAAGCGGAAAACAGAAAAATCAGAGGCAGCAGACTATCTTTCTTTAAAGTTTACAACTATGATCATGCTCTTATGTAATTGTTAAATTTAAGTTTAGCAAATTGAATTTCATCCTTTTATAAAGGGTCCGCCATCTAACGTGTTTTTTTCAACTAGTGCCTATTTCGTGAATGGTAACACTTAGCTCATGTCTGATTTCCGCGGAACGAATATGGTTGTGTATACGCTTGAACAACGCTGGGAAATATTGCGACATTACTTTGAAAATCATGGTAATGTTGCAGAATGTGTGCGAAAATTGCGTACGGATTTTGGAAGAAGAGAAGCACCGTCAGCTCCGTATGTTCGTTATCTTGTGAAAAAAGTGAAAGAAACTGGCATCCACATCGATAAACCAAAGCGTGAAAAGCCAAAAACAGTGCGTATACCCGAGAATATTGCTGCTGTGGCAGAAAGTGTGCGTGAAGCGCCATCAACATCAATTCACCGTCGTTCTCAACAATTGAACATTTCGGAGACATCATTGCATCATTTGCATGAAGACCTTCGTATGACGCCATATAAAGTCAAAGGCGTTTTCGCTTCACTAAGTGGGCCTGCGATCGACTTACAGAAGATGCCTATTTTGCCAAAAAAAATCATCTTTTCAGATGAAGCTCATTTTGATCTTGGCGGGTATGTAAACAAGCAAAATTGTCGCATTTGGGGCACAGAAAACCCGCACGCATACATTGAATTCCGGTGCACCCAAAACGAGTCACTGTTTGGTGCGCATTTTGGTCCAGAGGAATCAATTTTCTGCTGCGGATACGTTGAGGATGGTGCAGAAAGCCTTTGATGATGAGGCTATGTCAAAAAAAAATGTTTACAAGTGGTATAGTGATTTCCAAGCCGGCCGTGAACGTGTCGAAGACGAAGAGCGTTCTGGGCGACCATCAACCTCAACCGATGAAGCTCACGTCCAACAAATCAAAGATTTGGTGTTGAAAAACCAACGATTAACGATTAGGGACCTTGCTGATGAAGTAAGCTTATCGAAAGGCTCAGTCAATACCATTTTGAAGGATGCTTTGGGCCTCAAGCACGTCAAATCTCGACTGGTACCGAAAACATTGAATTTTTTTAAAAAAGGCGTCGCGTTGAAGTGTGTGAAACAATGCTTTCCGACTACCAGGATGTCATGAAACGCATTATAACTGGCGATGAGACTTGGATCTATGCTTACAACCCCGAAACAACCGATCAATCGAGCGAATATCGTGCCAAAGGAGAGCCGAGACCAAAAAAAACGCGCCAAAGTCGCTCAAAAATCAAGGTCATGTTGACTGTTTTCTTCGATTATCGTGGTGTTGTGCTTTATGAATTCCTTCCAACCGGCCAAACAGTCAACAAGGAATATTATTTGAACGTTATGCGTCGTTTGCGTAACGCTATCCGCCTAAAAAGGCCGGAATTGTGGAAAGACAATTCTTGGTTTTTACACCACGATAATGCACCATCCCATACCGCACTCGTAATTCGTGATCATTTCGCCAAAAACTCAACCCATATCGTTCCGCAACCACCGTATTCACCTGATCTGGCGCCGTGCGACTTCTGGCTGTTCAACAAGTTCAAAAGACCGCTCCGGGGACACCGTTTTGATACGATAGAGGAGATTCAAGCCGCAGCGAAGACGGAACTGAGGGCCATCCCGGAAAGTGACTACAACCAGTGTTTCAAAGATTGGAAAATCCGTTGGCATAAGTGCATTGCATCGGGAGGGGATTACTTTGAAGGGGATGAAATTGATTTGGAAGAATAAATAAAGAATTTTCAAAATAAATACAATGTCACCTTATTTTTTGGACACAGTAGTACATAATGCAATTAAAACGAAACAATTTTTTAGATTTGTTATAATTTCTTTTTGAGGTTCCGTACAGAAAATGTGTCAACGGAACCCTTTTACTGAGCCTCCACTGTCCGTCTGTCCGTCCGTTCATCTGTCACAGGTCTGTATATTCTGAGTCATAATGGGTAGACATTCACTTGTAATTTATAGGATGGGTACTACTATGGCCGCTATAAGAACGAATAATAAAAAAATTCAGTTAAAAATAAAGGGGCATCCCCATACAAAAATCGTGGCATTGAAACACAAATTCCAAACGAATTCGCATCATAGATTCACATGCATTTTAACAGTAAGTCTGCAACAAAAAACATTTTAATTTTGACACGTTTTATTCATAAATGATCATTTGAAAATGGGTTTCTTCATTTCACTTTTTGGAATTGCATGCAAACCAATTTGAATTTTTTTTGTCTTTATGTCGGATAGAGTTCCCAAAATCACTATCAGGTGTCGCGTCGCGTGACAACATTATCAACCATTAAGTTGTTTACTAGAACATACGTAAATATGTGCGATGCTATGAGAAAAGAAAATTATTGAACCAGATCCTGTGCAATTAACTCCCTAATCGTTTGGGCATCCTGTAAATGCTCTTCATATTCTTCAGCGTTTAATTTTTTTCCCCCATTTCCTCCTCTGGTTTTGAGCCTTAATCGTATACTTGATTTAAAGATTTGTACATGTTGTGGAGGGTAAAGCAAGCATTAATGATTTTGACAAGTTTAGCTGGCTGATAGTTAAGAGTATTCAGAAAACATCAACATCATAAGTCGCGTATTTAAATTGCCAATAGTTCTCCGGATAACATTTCGAGCAGCTGAATGGTTTCTTTTAAAATCGTTGCTTAGTTCCTGATTGTGCAGATTTCTAGGGAGGAAGAACAAATAGACTCAGACCGAAGCATGCATATCCAAGCTGCCATGCACCGTGTTCATCATTTTCTACTTTTTCAACGACATAATTTTGACCATCGCTCATTTGTCAATTTAGATCAACATGGCTTGCCCCAGGGCATGTCGAATCAAAAGCTCAGAAATATATTTTGAAATTGTAAATCTTGAGAAAATAATTTTAGTTTTCCATTAGATTAGAGAAAAGGATAAATCATTTTCTATTATAAAAGAGGTTGGAGCTCCAGAGAGGTTTAATTACGCGCATATACTATGTGCCATTCAAACATCTTACCGCAATGGTTTTAAAAACAGGGAAATAATACGCAAATAGAATTTAACTTTTGCGATGTTCATTAGGATTTTTATCTTAATTTTACACCCTCAACCCTCAGCGACTCGCATCCATTAACATCAAATTCAGTGCTCTACGGTTTTAGCTCTTAATGTACTCACAGTGCGCATATGTATCGCAAGATTCTAACGAGCAACGTTACCTCAATTAAATGCAAAAAATCGATTTCAAAACACATGAAATAATATACTTTATATTCTTCTTGTTCTTTATTTTGTAGGCCACATCCCACCCTGTCGACCATAACACCGGAAAATCTATACTTGCTCTCAATCAAAAAGGGGGCTTTTTCTTCGTTTTTTTTTTTGTTGTTTCGTACATTTAGGATAAATAAACGTAAGGCGGATTTTTTTTCTTTCTTGGAACGTGTGGGCGTGGCGCCACCACACAACGACTTGTGGTTGCATGGGGCTTTTAATGCGAAATTTCACATTTTTGTATGAACGTCTTATGAGGAATGAAAAACAAAAAAACAAAATAAAAATTATAAAACTTCGTCAACGACTTCGAACAGGATATAGGGTGGGACATCTGTTTGTTTCTTTAAAAAAAAATATACATATTCTGAAATATTTTTCAAAGAACCATTTGATAAATTTAAGAAAACCATTTCAATTTAGTTATGAACCTAAGTTTAAACCATTTTTACGAATTTAACTCTCGAGTGGCAATACGACAAATTTGTTAAAGACCACATTCTCTTGGGAATGTATTAACGCAATTTTTGTCAAAGCACTTCAACTTTTAATTGCTGCAAAAGAATTTAAAACAGACTGCGAATTGAAAAGACTTAAAAAAACATTTTTTTAAATCTCATGACTGGTGCATTAAATTTTTCGCAATCACAGAACTAAAATCTTCTTCAGAAATCAATTGAATTCACACAACGTTAGTTGAAGTCAGCGGTGAATTCATCTTATTCCTTGAAGTCATTTGTGAATTCACTTTTAATCGTTTGAAGTCAATGAATTCAACTTAAATTGTTTGAATGCACTTTAAGAAAGTCGATTTACTTCAACATCATGTGGTTTTGCAATAAGTATCTTCGTCCTCATTTGATCGGCGAGGTCGTGATCAGGACAAGAGGGATAACAACCTTCACACTCTGCTGCATCTTTATTCGGGTTCGACGGCTTGCCGGATTTGCAATAGGATATAAAGATCTTATATTCACGTGTGAATCCTCTGAAGAGTCCAGTCAATATCAAGCGAATTCGGTTATGTTATTAAAAAAAATTAAATCATTTGATTAAATTCAATGACTTGTTTGTTCAAATTGAATGCTTCAATTTCTAATCTCAAAAGAATTGTGACTTGACTTGGTTTTTTTTAGTCCCAGTTTCATTGAGGTCATCGCAATAGATTTAATTCTCTTTAAACTGGCTCTGAAGCTGGAAAATGTTTGGTAATATTATTATTGAACTTATTGTGCACTAGATCGGTTGTTGATTGCTCTTGGTTGAGTCGTAGCTCCGAATCCCTTATTCCTTGCCATAAAAATTCAGTTCTCATGCCTCGGTTAAACTCTTCGTTACGATGTCGGGCTTCCAAAATCATATGTAACATTTTATGGCTTCTCAGTGACTACTTATGGACTGATCGAGTTCCAACTGAGACAAATTTAGTTTTTTACGTAGTCGCCAAAAGCGAAATTGGCCACATTTGCAAAGCTGATTTTTCAAAATGTTCCGCAATTAATCAGCAAACCAGTCTGACGAACTTCCTCCTCAAACTTGAGTGAGCCACCTGTATTAGTTCCTCTCAAATTCACATAATTTCGGCAATACACCATTCATTTTGGAAATATTGTTGTTCAAGCCCTTAGCAATCTACTATATGTCGTCGTATACGAGTCGACAATGTCAAACAAAAAACAATCGATAGCCCACCCTACAGAGTTCAGCTTTCTTCAGAGGCTGCAACTCATCGGAATGCCTGAGGAGGGTTTTTCTAGGTTGATTTCATTCCGTACAGAAAATCGATGGGAAGTCAGGTTGGTGGGCGATAACTGCCTGAGGTAAGTGAAATACATGCTAAAATGTCTCCAGATACCAAGTTCGAATGGAACTCACTTAATCGGCAGGTTTCCATGGCATTTACTTTTTTTTTTTCTTCATCGTCCTTTATAAGGATTTTGGCGTCGTAAAACATATCCACACCAATGTACCCATGGCTTGAGTGAGTCTATTTAGGGTTTATTATAAGCTTAGAGAACTTGAATCGGATTTGGTTTTAGATTCAAGCTATATTGTGAGTGATTTTAAAGGCGATATCTGTTAATTAAGGGACTCGTGAGCATGGGCTTCAGGTGTAGATATCAGTGTGCAGGAATTAATAAAGAGGAAATAGCTCAGTCGAAGTTGAGTGTAGGTTTAAACTGGTACATGACGCTTTATTTTCTTATTCTCTCATACAATCTTAAATAAAAAAAAAACATGAACGATTCTTAGCTTACGCCTGTCAAATAACACCCATCATTTTTCACACAATCTCCTCTCGAGATTGACTTTTAGTTCCTCGTAAGTGTTACTGGCTTAAGAAAGTTTCTCAATATTTGGGAAGGTTTTAAGTTGTTTTTCTGGCTTGAGCATAAAAAAATGCTGTCTTGAAATGCTACTTACAAAAAATTAAAGTCCATTATACGAGGGTGGGTCAATAAATCCCTGAAAATTTACACAAATTGTGTCGTCAGCTTAACTTAAATTTATTTTTTTTTTTGTCAAGAATATTAAAGACAGATCTGATCTGACCAATTGTTTTGTTGTGCAAGCCATTGATGGAAAAAATTGAATTTCGAGTGCCCATCATACTATTTTATGCGAGAAAAAGTTATCATGCAAACCAAACAAAAGCTTGAAAAATTTATGGGGACTCTGTACCATCGATTGGACCCATTCACCACTGGTTTATTCAATTTCGTTGCGGTCGTTTGTGAAGCCGAACGTTTTGGTCGCCCAATTGAGGTTACCATACCAGGAATGGTCGATAAAATCCATGGTTTAATAATGGACGATCGGCGATCGAAAGTGCGCGAGTTAAGAGGCCAAAGGCTTATGACATGGTTCAGTGATTTCGATTTTACAGAAATATAAGGGGTGCTGCGTTTGCTCACAATCGGCAACAAACGCATTTATTTTCAATTTCGAAGGTGTATGAAGGTTGAGTTTTCACCGAATTTCGTAACCGTGGATGAAAGCTGGATTCACTATAACATACCAGAAACTAAGGAACAGTCCAAACGAATAAAGCCAAGGCGGGTTTGTCAGCAAATCTGATCATGGCGACAGTTTTTTGGGATCACAAACGGCCATATTTGGTGAAGAAAAAAGCTTTTTTTCACAAGGACAACGCACCGGCGCACATGTCCGCAAAAAAAGGCTACGAACTCCTCCCTCATCCAGCATATTCCGCAGATTTAACTTCCTGCTATTATTTCTTGTTGCCAAATCTGAAGAAATGGAGGTAAGAAATTTGCGTCGAATTAGGAGGTCATCGCTTAAAAAAACGCTTATCTTGGGGGGCTTAAGGGGAAACGTTGGATAAAATGTATCGAGCAGTGTTGAAAAATAAAATGTTATAATGCCGAAAAGTGGGTTTCTTATTTAATTTTTCCGGGACTCATTGACTCACCCTCGTACAATAGTATCTATTGAATTCTTTCATCATTCATGCACTCCATAGTCAATTCCGAAAAACCGATGCGATAAAAAGTTTTAGCACCTTGACATTCGGGGTCGTTCGAAAATGAAAACCACCTTCGTAACTAATCGGAGTTTATCCAATTTTGGAAGGTTAATAAGTATAGATCTCTATTCAAGGATAATCTACGAAAACTAAAAAGAAGGAATCTTTCCTTAACAGATTCAATCCTTGTTATGTGTGTCGGATATATTCGACACCAGACACAACCACGAGTACAATGCTTAAGAATGAAGTCTATGTGTTAGTCGAAAATGTGTTAAAAATAAAGATAAAAATAATGACAAGATCATTAATGGAACTAACTCTATCTATATAGCTGCAACTATGCAATAATTTCGATTAAATCAAATATAGAAAATTTTTGCATCATAAGCATAGAGAAACATGAAATGAAATGAACCAAAACTTCGCATAAGTCGTTGACTAACCAGATAAACAGCAAAGGTTCAAAATGACTACCTTGCGGGACTTTGGAATTAACTTTTATATTTCTAGATCTGGCACCTCCTGTTTTGTCCTATTTGATAAGTACCTCTCAAGCCAACGAACTCAACAACTAGGAAGGCCAAATTTGAAAAGTTTGCGAAGGAGGATTTGACAACTAACCTTTAAGGCTTTAAAGAAATCAAGGTATATTATATCAGCATACAATAGTTTATCACGATTATAGAAACCAAAAGTGCTTTGATGAAGTTAAGCTTTATAGTAGGTCGGGTGAAGCGATCTCAGATCCAGAACGCTTTATCTCTTCGATCGTCGATTCTTATTTCAGGATAGATTGCCAGAGGTGAACAAGTCATTTGCTCGAATGAAATAGTGCATGAAAATTTACTGTGTTTTGTCAATTCCTAGTGCAAGTAGGAGTTAGACCAATTAAATGTTGCAAACAAATCTTCACTTATATAACATATGAGGCCCAGTGGCATCTGTACGTAAATTAGAACCTCATCTATGTACATATGCTTCTATTTGAGTGCTTTAATATGTTTTTTCCATAATAGGTATCTAGCAAAAAATTGCCAGAGTTCCGGCGATTTCGTTATTCAGGCGTAAGTTTACGCGAACCTAATGGCTGCACTTATGTCATTTGGGACCTGATTTTGGATACAAGAAATCTCTTTAACCGGAGCGGAAGGCTCTATTTAAAGAGATACATCTGGATTCAGGGGTTAAATAGGTTTATAGAAAATAAGTTATCCGACGAAGTCATTAACCATAGTTCCGATACTATTTTCTCAGAATCTTCAGCTGCTGTTGGCTTGCCGCTTCCGCAGTCAAGATTTCCTTTCACAATATGCTGATTAACTGGCAAGTTTCTGACAATTGAAACGCAAAGCAACTGAACATTTGATTGGAGTACAATAAAGAAGTGCACTCGGACCTGATATTTTAGATCAGCAAAAAACTGATATTTTAGCAGAGCTTGTTGCAGAATCGAATAATCAATTTAAAAATGAAAACGATTTAACGTTTCATCCCAAACAAGACCAAATCATTGGAATCCAACTTTGCAGCAGGATTAAAAAAAAGACATTGGCACCAACATTTCTGTTTACTTCATCACTTTTTTGCAATCTTTATAATAAGAAGGATAAACGTTCCATGATAGCTACAAGCTATTTTAAACATAAATAAAAATTTGACAAGTGTCAACTTTTATTCTGGTCCTTACTGAAGGCCGCTCCCAGTGTCCAAACTCATACCTATGAGTTTGTGTGCGATTTTCATTCACCTATCAAGCTCACATAGCCCTAAGTGGTGGATATCCGAGAAACTAAGAAACTATCCAATCCTTTTTGTCCAGAATTTCAGTTCTTCTTCATCCAAGATAGCTGAGGGTACTGGTAACACATGCTCATACATCACCGTAGATTTTCCTCAGGGATCTTTATTGGCAAGTTTATATCATGGTCTTCTTATGTGTAAGCTGCTTTTAGCGGATTGATTGACACGTTAATGTGTTTTCCCACCTTCTTTGTCGTGAATGGTTTCTCTGTGCAATTGATGCCGTATGGGGTCATCGTAAAATGGAACGAATGGCAGCTCTACGGCATCATCATGTACAAAAAGTACTTCTGAATGAAGAAATGTACTTATCCTTAAGTGCAATGACGTCTGCACGGAGCACAAATGATGGCCACTAAATTTCCACCTGGGAAACTTAAGTTTTACACCAAACATCACATGGATGTCGTTAAAAGACTTTTTGCTTAACAAGTAGCTGGTCTTTATGTATTTATATCTTTTAAAGACAAGCAATATAGTTACAAAGAACAGCTGGAAATGACTACTTAACTACGTTGGCGATTTCTAGGAAAGTTGCTTTTTCCAACGCCTCGAGTGCCTCAGAAATAAGTTCAGTGGAACCATTTAAGAATAGTGTAAGCGATTCTTTTGAAATCAGCACCGCATCGTTGTTGTATTTTAGAAAGCAATAATGTTTGTTTCCGTCAATTCCCTTGGCAACTGATTCTGGTAATTTTATCTGAGATTTGTGGGGTGTGTGGGTTTGAATTCAACTTTTTAATCTGCAATTTAGTCAAATTCTGTGGGACATAAAACAGTCCTATTTACATGGAAAGATTGCCTTCTGAGATGACTTTTTGTCGATGGAAATTTCAATAAGACTTTGCTGATTCTTTTATTCCTCATATTGGTGTTGTTTGTCGCTGAGAAAGATTTACTTCAAACCATTTTACGTCTACAGGATAACGAAGAGGGGGAAACAGTTGCTTTGTTTTCAAAAAAGCATAATCGATTTTTCAAAATAACTGATGTGCCTTTGGTTTTAATTTTTTTGTCTTTATAGGATAAAGGATATGTATTTCGTATAAGATTCCTACTTCATTCGGAGTAACAAAGTCAAGCAAAGGGGTTTATTTCGAAAATTGTTCCATGCAATAATTTATGATTAGAGAGCCAAATCGACCCAAATATCAAGCTTTTTTACAAGTTTCATCCATTTCAAATGTTTCTCAAACGCTGTATGTGACACACAACCTCTTTCCGACTCGATTAAAACTTTAATTAGTTGTTCATCTCTCAGGGAAAAAATTCCGGAACGAAATATGTCACTCTACTTTCAGCGCTATCTTTTTTTAGGGGCTTCTTCATTTCAGACATCACGCAACTTTTTAATAGCTATTGCAGTGTTCCTGACTTTACGAAAATAAAAAAGTTAAATATTACGAAAATAAAAAAGGTAAATATTACGTTTTTGCATATCATATTAAAACTGACGCTCAATTTAATTCTAAAGCAAAGTAGGACCGGTAGAATGGAAAACAATATATCATTGACAGAAGCCATAAAAAATGGCCAAAGAAAGCTTTGTGTGAATTAATCAATGGATAACAACCTGATATTATTTTCGCATTCACTTTGCTTATAACGAACTAAATAAAAACAGGTTCAACTGCTCGCATCTTGTACCTCACTGTACCTCCATTTATAGAGCCTCTTCTACCTCATTATACCTAGAGACATGGTGTATATTTATTCTCTCTCATTTCCTCTATGAGAGTTTTTTCTTCCTCATTTTTTATGGAGCTTCAATTAAAGCATACAAGTCCCACTTTTCTCATTCCACGAAATGAACTGAAGTTGTAAACTCAATTATGACCCACAGCATCAGTAGCATCCATTCTACTGGAATGTACTTGGAGTGAAAATTTCCTTAAGACATCATTGTCAGACAATATGAACACATCCTGATGTTCTAATGAACCATTTAGAATGTCATCGTGTGTGTTTCTTTTTCTCTTTTCCCCTTGAAAACCATGTTCCAAACATCTAACAAGAAGTGCCTTGTACTTTACATTTTTTTAATGTTTAAAGAAAAACTTGTTCACTTCTCAAAAAGAAATTCGTCAGCAAAAAAGCTCACTTCGAGTCATGTAAGGAATATTGTTTTTTGTTGTTCCATAAAGTTTCGACATTACTTTTAATCGATTGAAAATTTGTAGATTCTACACTACTAGAATCTGAATCGTTGCTGATAAATGGACGCACGTTGGGCGCCAATTTCGAAATTTTTCTATTTATTTGTCAACTCTTGTTCTATTTGTTTTCAACATAAATTTGTACCGCCATAAATATCTGATGACAAATTACTGAGAAAAAAAAACCCAAGCAAAGATTGCAAAGTTTCGACTCACTTACTTGTGGGCTTATTTAGGCACGATACAAGTAAACTTTTTCCCAAAGTCAGAACGAGATTTGACGACATCTAATTACCTGTTGAACGCGTAGCAAATGAGAAAAATTATTTGACATGAAAAGAAGGAATACGAAAAAAAATTCAAAGAAAAGTTCTTTTCCGAAATTTGCTCGTTCCCATATTTAATAAAGGGGACTGAAAGCTGGGGAGGATATTTATGAGACAACTGCGTTTAGAAGTGGCGGAAAAGAAAGTTTTCACGGAATAATAAAGTTGAAATGAATGAGAGTTACAGCTTTATATGGTTATAGTGGGTTATAACTTTTGTTGATTACCCAGAGATGAATGGTTAAAAGGAAAGCCAGTACATCAAAAGATTATTTATTTAAATCGATGGTAAAAGATATGGAAATTGAAAGGTTGTTAAAAATGATGGAACAATAATAAAAATTTAAGTCTCGTAAGATAAAAAGCAATGGGAGACTTACTATAAAAATTTGTTTGAAAGTATTGTTTTGAATTGTTGAGTGTATGATGTGGAGGATAATCTGAACTTAATGGGGAGAAAAGATTGCCGGTAAAAGGTGAAACCGTTAAAATTTATTAGAAAATTCAATAAAATTCATACTGCCTGACGGTAAGCAAAATCTTCGGTGGAATTCAGCGTAAATGAGGTGGATTTATAAGCAATCCATTTTTTAACAGCAAACTTGCGTTAAATTTAACACAAGAGCTTGGGTGTTGGTACCATCTTTTGGAAGCAATATTTACCATACAACCATTGGACAAAGCCCAAGTTCCAGATACTTTTGGCAGCACTAGTCCTTTGGCTTCTACTTCTTAAGCGCAGTCATTTAGAAATCTGATGTCTGAAGAAAAAACTATGTTCAAAATATAATTAAAGGTAGAAGAGGTAGAACTTTGCTAGAAAGTGTAGGACACAAGAGCTCAGGTAAGTGCAACATATAGTCTTGGGCTCTGTGCCCCTGTCGGCGAAGAAACAAGAAAAGAAACAAGAAAGTTTGAAAAGAAATTTCAAACAACTGTTTGAAATTGAAAGAATTATTTATACAAGCATCAAGCTCATCGAAGAGTAAATTCTTGATTTTAAAACAGATGCAAATAAAATCCCAACTAAGCGAATCCATTTACATTTTCTCAACTGAGCTAAGGCCAAATTTCTGCTTTAGCGAAGAGAGAGCCAGACGACACAATTATTTTCCGGAGGAGACTAGTAGGGCAGATAAGCTACGAGAATAGCTTGGCACCCTCAGCGAACCTTATGATGCTTCTGAAGTAATAGGATTAGTATGTCAAGAGGCTATAATTCCGTCTTTAAACTTAGACAGAGGTTGAAAATAAGACACACGTAAGACTTAATATACTAAATTGAATCGTAGGTATTTCCGCACTAGAGATAAAAAAACAGACAGTATCTGACAGATGGTCTCTATCCGACAATTGTTTTTTGAGTTGCTAAAATTTGAAGACCACGCAAAGCAAATATATCCAAGTTTTGAAAAGATATCAGCCGCTCAGTTAAGGCCTGTCACTCATGCACAAGTCGGAAAACTTTCTTACACACCAGCGTACGAAAAAAAACACTGCTCGATATTTTCAATTTTTCAATTCGTGTTTGTGTTACTCGTAGCCCCTTTGTTATGGAAGTCATTACCTGCACAGTTCCAAATTCTCAATCCTTGCCATACAAAAATCGGTTGTAATGTCTCGGTAACACACTTCATAATGCAGTCACACAAAAAACCACATCAACTGGTCGCACATCCGGACTGAATTGAATTCTTTAGATTTTTCGGACCCAAAATACAGCAGTTTTGCAAAAAATGTTTCCACCCATTTCCCCCAATACGAAAATACACCTCATCTGAAGAGATGATTTTTTGAAAGACTGTCGAAACTCAACCGCCCTTCTTTCTGGTACATAGTTACATAGTTAAAGGGGAACACATCCAGTTCCTCTCAGCTGGATTACAAAAGATAGCTTATCTTTTGCGATCGATGTATCTAAGCTATCAGTTTCTCTTAGTCCTGTTTTCTGTAAAGATCTATAAGAAGTGATATTTTATATTTTTGAATGTAATTTTATTCTAAACAATTAAAAAGAGTTAAACTATGGCAGGCTTTCACGGCTGTGTAGCAATTAAACTGACGTACGTATGTAAACCGACGAGTACAGATTTGAACAATGACTAGCTGTGTTGATGTGGATTTCTGACAAAAATGAGGACGAACGATAATTTATTACCAAAGGCTTTTTAGTTATTAGGATAACACGATTTGGTTATTTGGTTTAAAAAAAGCTATTTTGAAAAATACTAGATGCAGAAAATTTTCATAATAAAAGAAAAAAAAATATAATTTACAACTTTACTGACAAAATTTGTTGACCAGAAAAAAAAACGGCAGTGTATATATTTATACACTTGTTTCAATGGATTTTACTTTTTTTGCTTCGAATGAAATCAATTTTCATTCGATAGCTTGACAAATCAAGCTTTTTATTCTCGAGCGATGCGAGTCGAAAAAATTCGCACAAACTTACGTACGTACGTACAACATACACACACACAAATACACCTTTCTTAAAACAATGGAATCCAATTTCTGGGATATCTTCAAACTTAGAGTGCCTTAAATCGTACCGACTACAAGATCTTCCAGATGGGATTTTAATAAAATCACAAATTTGTTTCCGAAGAGGGTTTAAAACTGTTATTTAATTCTTTTTTTTTCTCAGCCAGATCCAAAAGGCAGAAGAAAAATAAATATTACTGCGGAGGCTCTTTTTGAAGCTCCACTCGTTGTTCAAAAGGGTGCCAGTCCCTGCTATCAAACTTACTGGAAAATCGATTATCCCGCCATACTGAAATTTTGATGATTAAAGGAAGTCAATCTCTAGACGTTGTAGATTTTGATTTTCTCGCGAAAATCCACGGAAACGGAAAAATGTTGGCTAAGGAATTTCACCTAACCCGAACCTAAAATGTTCCGTTAATCAATTCGGTTCCGAAAATTAGGATTAATTTTTAACCAGTGTATCATCCCAGTTTACCTACGAAAATTGGAGATGCTGAAGTTCGTGTTTTGGTCAGAGTATTTGGTTTATTTGCCAGTTATTTGGTGCCGCCTTACTTTTTCTGTATGGCGGAACCGGAATCATAAAACTCCTGATTAAGACTTGAGTTTTTAGTTTTTCACTGTGGCGTTATTTGTTTTGTATTTGTATTTATTGAAGCATATTGAATTGTTCCTTAACTAAAATGTACATTTTTCTAGAGATATGGTACATTTAACCTTACCTCTAAAAAATATTATAATCGTGTACAAATATTATCACAGATAACTCTCATTGAAGGAAAGGTTTCATTAAGTTTCTTCGTAAAAATTGTAAGGACAGAGAGAGAGGATTTGGTTCGCAATATAAGAGAAAAAATTAATAAAAGTTATATGTAAATAATAAAGGGTTAAACATTAAACTAAGTTTACACAATAATAAACAAGAACTTCCTCATGGGAATTTTATAAATAAATAAATAAACAAATAAATAAATAAATAACTAAATAATTAATTAAATACTTAAATAAATGAAAAAGTATTAGACTAAATATTTAACTAAGTCAACGCAAAAATAAATTAATGAATAAATAAATAAGTAAATAAAAAACAAATAAATAAATGAGTTAGCAATGAATAAATAAATAATGTTATGAATAAGTGATTGAAAAAAAAATGAATTAAGTATCAACTAAATAATTAAATAAATAGATTAATAAATAAGTAAATGAATTATTAAATAAATTAATAAATTTATAACTATTTTAATAAATAATTAATTAAAACAAAGGTCAGGTAACACAGAAAAAGAGGTTAATAAATAAATAATATAATTGCAAAGGGTTGAAATATATATCGATTTGATTCTGTTGAATTGGACTCTGATATGATCTAGCGGTCAGACAATTTATTTATTCTTGTTTGTACTTCTCCAATATTACATATAGAATGCAATTCGTCGATTGAAAAGTTTCTTGGTAAGTCCAACATCATTTAAGAACCTAATTTTGAATTCTTTGGAGTCTTTAAATGTGGCTAAAAGCGCATTTTCCACAAACAGGCGAACCATTAAACATGATGGCTTGGAAGATTGCTTTGAAAATTAAAATTTTGTTTCCATTACTCAATGAAGACTTCCGTTTTATAAAAGGGTAAAGTATATTCATGCTTAAGTTGTTTGTCAAGATGTACAGTGTTAGCCGTTCTTAAGAGCAAAATGGTTAAATTGTATTTTCTGAAATGTGATAAATATTGAGTTTTTTAATGCCTTTTCCAAATTCTTAAAGAAACCAGCTGATGGCCCAACCTACTCATTCGGAACAAATAAAAAATGTTATAAAATTAATTCTTAGTTCAAATTTACAAACTGGAGTGAAGTGAAAATCTCTCCAACTTAACTGATTTCTCGCTATAAAAAATTTGTAACGCTTGTACATCGGGTTCTGTCTTTAAAAAAAAAAAGAAAAAAACACGTTAAAATCGAAATCACTTCCAAGACCAGTAAGTAGGGCAAAACTTGATTATTTTATGTAATCATTGACAAACGTAACGTAGATGAAAATGCACACTTTTTTTCGACAACTTCAAATCAATTATTCCACAAATAATTTAGTATCTGTTTCTCATTTTCGTTATCCTGGGTCCGTGTCCTGTCATACTACAATATTTTTGTTGCCCTCGTTATTTGTCGTCCTCATCATCGAAGCCATCTACGAATGGGTTTCATTGCGCAAAGTCGTCCTTGTCATCGTTTTGTCGTAACGTTTGTAAATATTTGTGAATTTGTTTCGCATGCTTTATACATTTTCTATTTTTGTTTCAAAGCACTCTGCTTTCGTTGGGAATCGATTTTTGGGGCTTTGTTGGACTCTGTGGGAGAGTGTAGAAATTTTCGGTATGGAGGAAGTTCGATTTGGCCGACTGAACTTTTGGTCTTGGAATATACCTGCAGTGCAGGAAGCAGGAACAAGTTTGTGATGACCGTTGAAAAGGCTACACTTCAACTTGAATTCCTTTTTACATTTGCATATTCTGTGGGGGTAAGTTTACGAAGCCAGTCAAGTAGAAATGTTTCTCTAAATATGGTTAGCATTTGGGGACCCCTTTCAATTGGCCTCATTCACTCGCGTTTAATTAACATAGGATTAGAATGGTGACCAAGCTGCTCAAGTCGAGCATGTATGTTAATGTTGAAATAATGTCTCATTATTGCGAGGTGTGTTGCGCTTTTGGGACGAATTAAATTAATCAAGTGTGCCTGAATGGCAGAGACTTTGTGCAATTAATTAGGTAGACCGAATGATGAAGCTCGTGAATAGTTTTGCTATTTGAGGCAAAAACATTGTCAACTTGTGAATATGTCCACAGACGTGTTTAAAGTTGTAGTATCTCTACTTTGGATTTCTCCAAGTGCAATGTTGACATAGTGAAAACAAAACTTTTATCAGACTTTTGTTTTAAAGTTCATAAACGAGGATGCCAGGAAATAAACTGAAAGTTGAGTGACATATTGCCAGCCGGAAGTCTATGACTCAGTCATTAACTTAATGGAGGTTTTGGATTGAATCAAAATGTTCATTATACGAGTGAGAAGAAAAAAACAATTAATTCATCATCTGTACGAGGATCAACCAGATAAGTGACTACGTAGATTAGTGGCATAGTGCCTTGTCTAAATAACTTTACGATAAAAAAGGTCTTCTGCAATATAAAGGAAGTGTTGCATATGTGGACACCGTTGATATATAATAACATCCAGAAATTGCCTGAAGCTTCTAGCTTTGGGTCTTGTGTGAACGCAATTACCTCAACATTAGTTATAGTTGACGGTTTTACATCCTCAGGAAGAGTGGGATGCTGGGATCTCGATTGGGTTCAAAAAGCAATATGGAAAGTATTTTGAATCTTCTTATCTGGAAGTTCTTGTTAAGCAACATCATCATCCAGGTTCAGTGGGAGGACGTGCAACTGGTCTTAATGAACTCACAAATTTTTCAGGTCATGCCACTTAAAACCTCTTTTCCAAATGAAAAGTAAAAACAATATCAAAAAAAAAAAAAAAAAAAAAAACAGTCCTTCCATTCATTTACACACAGGCAACTTAAAACTTGAAAATGGCTTCTAGTGGCCACTTATGAAGTCCTAAACTGCTCTGTGAAAGTTTTGGATTTGAAAAATTAAAAGCCTCTTTCAATTTCTACGTGAATTGGTTAATTAGTCAAAGGACTCAATGCTTGCTGGAGGCACCAGGTACTCGAGTCGAATAGGCCGATCGAAAAGGTTTTTAAAAAATCAATTTTATTTCCTCTCCTGACATACAGAAATATTTCAACAAACAAACAAAATTAAATTTATAATTCTCTCTCAAGTACAGGAATCTCGAAAATGTCCTTAGCGAAATAAAGGGAAGAAAAATGCTTTCCCCTTTATGGGCGACCGATGCTCCTGAATGAAAAATGTTTTAATTGCATCTCCAGAATGCAAGAGGAAAATGAATTTACAGTGAAAGTCCAGCCAGGTTGATGGTGGTGTAGAAAGAAGGAAAGACGTTTTCAATTCCAACAGGAATGCTGGTGTTTTATGAAAACAATGGTCCACCTGCAGGTAAATGCAACGAAAATAATCTGTTCAATTTATTGTAATTGAAGAACTTTACACTGGTAAGTTAATGGCATATTTCAAAGGAATTTGACAGAGTTTAGCATCGGGCTCTTTTGTCAAAAATGCATAAATTTAGGTAGCGACAAATATGTTCTTACTTGGCTTAAGAGCCTTTCAATACAAAGTGTTTGGGATTGTTTCAAGTGTTAGCCACGTAAATTCTGGTGTGCCGCAGGGCTCCAATCCGGCTCCGAGTCTCTTTTCAATGTGCTTTTGTTTGACTCCAACAATTCGAGTGGCATACTTATATCGAGTTCCTAAATGGAAGTCAATGACTTCAAAATATAATGCTGTCTATTGTCTCTAAAGCTTAATATTTACCCGCAGCACTTTTCCATGAATTTTACTTGTCTCACTGAAACCGAATTTTTTCATCCTCGGAATGTACATCAATTACAACCTTTACGTTATCCTCAAGGAACGAAAGAAATACATAACTTCATCTGATCTTTTTCGTCGTTACAACTTGGGCAAAATAAAAATAGCTATAAATGTTTAACGATTGACACGGCTTTTGAAAAAGAACTGTGAGTCTTTGGAAGACACACGCTGCTGGTTGTTTGAAACTTTTGAAGTGCGTTGTTAAATTCTCACACAAAGCCAAGTTTTCGAAAAACTAAAGCAACCAATTTAAAGTCGATACTAAGGACCTGTTCATCGCTTCTAGAGTAGCATGTGAAAGCATTCGTGAAAATTATCTGTAAAGAGTAATGGCCGAATTCGGGATCCGGCGAATACTGGATAGGATGATGTATTGAACAAGAACCTCAAAATTATTCCAAACTGGTAATGAGTGAACTACGGCAGACATCAACATTCGAATCAATTCAATTTTTTACCTACTTCGCAGTTCAATTAAGACTTCAGTCTTTTATGGCACATAAAACCACTACACAATCTTTCATTCTTCTCCTAATTCTTCCGCTCGCTCTGTTCTTAAAAGAGTCTTAATATCCTCTTGAAGAGCGAAGCATATAATTTAAAAAAAAAATATAATACAAAAATTTTAAATTAAAATAAAAATAATCAAAAAAATTTGTTTGTTGAGAAAAGTACCATTTCCAAGTTTGCTACTCTTATTATTTATTTAATGTTGGGTGGTAGCGAGTTCAAGTTTAGTGATTGGAAAAAAAAAACAGTTTTTCAAAATCTGATATACGCATCTCACCATGTCATTCAAAGCTACGAGCTACGAGATTGCAATATAAAACAAGCGCATAGTCAATTAGCTGCAAGAATAGAGCTTTTGTGAACCTTAGTTTCATGTTTGCAGTTCGCCTCAGATTCGTCCAACAAGCTGATGAATATAATATAATAATAATAGAAGCTGAGGGAGGTTCAATTTATTTCAAAATCAAAGAGTGATACTGTATCAGAACTTGGACAGCAAAAGTGGTGGTAATCTGTCAGTATAATACAGCCTTTTTGGATATGAGGGACAATTGTCGAATAAAGAGTCATTCCAATGTTTGAGGACCAATTTTATTTAATTGAAAAGTCCTCATGCATGAAAAACGATGTCTTCAAAAAGACCAATTGGTTTCGACAGGTAAAAATTGGACATCAGCATAAAGACGAAAACATCCAAAAAGTCTACAAAATAATTTTGCTTTACCGTAAAGTGAAGTTGAACGAGGTAGTAAAGACCCTAAAGTTTTCAAAAGAATAAGGTGAACATATCGTGAATGATATGCGAAAGCCCTGTTCAAAGTGGTTGCCGCGCGAGCTTACAATGGACGAAAAACACCAACGAATTGACGATGCTGAGCAGTGTTGGAAGCTGTTTTATTGTCATAAATTGGAATTTTTGCAGCGATATGAGACAAAGTATGAAACATGGCTCCATCATATCACACCGAAGTCCAATCGACAGTCACCCGAGTGGATTGCACGTGGTGATGAACCGACTCCAAAGCCTGGAAAGACGCAACGGCGGAGAATAAAAGATTTTGTACTGATTTGAGAAACTCAGGTGTATTTGGTTTCAACTCTCTACCGTGGGTGAAGCCCGAAACGGGACGGAGGATTTTGACATTGACCTATGAGCTTTCACCTTATTCGCAGGATTTTATTCGACGTTAGTTTTGGTATATGAACTATGAAAGTTTGGTAGATTTTAGTTAAACACCCCGCTGTCAGTGTTATGCCTTTACAGCGGAGCCATCTACACACAATCTACACAAATCACTATTTTTGAAAACACGAATTAGGTATTTAGCCACCCATTAGTCAGACTACTATCGCTGGTCGTCCAGTCCAGTGATCCCAATGGCAAATGGTGACGGGACCAGATTCGAAAAACCAGACCACTCTAGGAATCGAACCTGGGACCTATCAATTGAATCAATTGAAAGGCAGGCGCTCTACCAACTTCGCCAACCAGCTGTATATCCAAATAATCCAAATGATTAGGATTTGGTTTATTATCATAGTCCACTGTTCGACTTTTAACAACTGAAAGAGGACGCAAGTTAACCCATAGTTTTCTGGACGTTAAGCTCGTACCCAATTCAGGACCATAGTATATTTTTTGCCTCCATGAGTTACATAAAACATGATCTCAGTATGACTTAGTCTCCACTTCTACTACATTTTTCTTCGATTCTTTATTTCATTGCATACATTCGAAGGACACATTCTCGTTCGGATATGCGGTCCTGTCAGCGATGATAGCGAACGGAGGGGAACAGATACAACCGCGAACTATAGAATATGTGGGTTTAGTTTGGAAGACAAATATTCGCCGACTACAACGATTTGACTACGTTCATTGCGTGGACAGCACGTACTGAAGCTTAAGCTCAAGCCCAGTTTCTCCTCGATCTATCTGTTGTCGTGACCGACCGAAGATGAGGTTTCGGTTTCAGCCAGTTTCGGCAAAAAATCGGCCGAAACCCAGTCTTCGTGCACTGTAGCGTTTGGGTTTGCTAAGGCAAGTTGGTGCAAAGCTATGAAGAAATGGGAACATATGAAGATTTCTATGTCTTGATATTGCTATGATGAGTGACATTCTCCATTTGCAATTTCTGCAGAAATACTTTGATTGCACGCATGTCTGTCAATAAGTTAGTGTCCCATGAGAACAGATATGAACACACCTAAGGAGTTGGGACTCAAGTTGTGTAGCTTTCTGGTATTCTGTTTGTTGTCTTTGTTGAACTTTTTAATTTATTTATTTTTAATTCTTAGCATCTGTGCTCTGCAGTTTCCGTGTATATAAAGGTGAATCTTGGAAAGTCCACTATCTCCTTGAGCGATACCCGGCGTTCCTTGACAAGCTTAGATGTAGTGTCAAGCCTAGGGAGAGATTTTATGGCAGCTTGGATAAACTTCCACGCGAGCTGTTGTGCCGAGGCAAAATGCTAAATGATTTAACATGGAATTTAGCCTGGGTCCTCACACTCAACAACTGTCGCACTTTCCACTAAGCCACGGGCACCCACCATGGTATACGGTTTTCGAAGTTGGAGTAGAATTTTGTTGTTAAGATCCTTTAATCTATAGTCTGTTGGGAAGGGGATATTTTCTCCAAAGATTGTGGAGTTTATTGTTTGACTAGCTCATTTAACTTCGTGCGAGTTTTTGGTCCGTGAGTGAGCTTACGAGCTGAGCTTTTCGAACGAGAGAACTTTCTGTGCGTATAAATACACTAAATTGATACAAGACCAATTGTAATACAATACCAATTCCAACATGTCTAAATAAGTTTCAGTTTCGGTTTCGGTTTCGGCCGAAATTAAGACCGAGGCCGGAGGTTCGGTGTTACGGTTTCGGTTTCGGCTGAAAATCCTGTCTCGGTCGGACACTAGTTGTCGTATATCTTCAGAGAGAGCGTCTTCTTAACGTTTATGGTTTAAACGTGTACACGTTTCGAGCCTAAAAATCTTCTCACTATTGTCAGTAGTTGATCTTTCTGTTCTTCTTGGAATATAGTTTTCGACGGAATTTGAATAAGGGAAGTGATCAAATGGAATGCAGCGGCTGCCCAATGAAAAACGACTTCGAAAACGACAAGGTTTAAAATTTTTGTGATGCGGCTTTCTATGATAGGAATTCAATATGTGACAATTATTCAGAGTTTGGGGAACGAGAGTGTGTATGAAAAGGACTTTTGCAGCAATTTTCAGTTCAAGAGTATGTCACCGAGCATTGTACCTTCGGAAATTTGTTTAAAGTTCACATTAATTTAATATTTTTTAAATTTTCAGGAAAGTACAAAGTCGTCGACCACCGTCCTCTAGTCTACCGTTCTCGTTCCTTCTTCCAACACACAAAGCTCCTATTGATATGTCAAATGTCATTCAGCGAACTTTTATGATAAATAAAATAATTCAAAAGTAGCAGTTTAAAGGCAACAACAACAGACTCAAAATAAATAAAAAATCTACATACATACACACGATTTTTTCTTCTGTCAAACCAAAGTCGATTCGAGAAACCGAAAAAATCAATTTAGACAATTTTTTTTGAGCCAACTTATTGCAAAGTTCCCATCCCTCCTCCCCCCATCCCTATGTACATCAATCCTAGGACGGTTTTCCATCCAATATCCTTTTACAAATATTTCCACTCATTCATTGCAGCTCGAGTACTCTTTGCACTTACACCAACACCATTCATCACCATCCTTCGACTATTCGATACAAAAGCTGTAAGAATAAAAAAAAAAAACAAACAAACTGTTTCTCTCGACACCAATATCGGACTACAATAAATCTACAAAGGAACAAGGAATCGGTATCCGCAACGACAAAGACCAAGAAATCCTAGGCCAACAGTGAAGAAGAAAAAAGGAAAATAAAAACAGGACGCACTTAACAACTTTTTAAATGGAAAAATTCCTGTTGATCAAGAGTCTTGACGGCCTTTGCCGGAAAGTTAGAGGAGGCCCGTTGCCGGAGACTGGGTGATGAATAGGTTCAATAAATCCCTGGTGCAGTTAGTGCCCAGGGAACTGGAAGGAAGTAAGTATGCACTATCTATTCAGATTCAAAGTCGTCATTTGTATAGACGAATCCTCTCTGGAGGAAGGAAAATTAAGCGTTAAGTTCCTTAGGTGAATTTCACAAAGGTCGGCACACCTAGAAACACAAAAGAAGGACTCGTTGAACAAATAAAACGTACACAATTATTGGAATGAAAAGGACCCTCTTGGACCTGAATTTACCTTATCGAGGACCAAGAGTTTCTTTTTCCTTAGATTCTACCCTTTTATCATGTGAAAGTAATACGTGTTTCCCAACGAAGCCGGGCATCATTCTTCGAGGGTTGTTTCAACATGTGCCCCAAGATGAAATCATATCTTACATGCACGCACGTGCTGTGTCTTTTTTGGCGGAGGCAACAGAGCTTCATAGAAGTAAGGAAGTATCTAAGAAAATGTTGTGCTCATGAATTCAAAATTAATGGCGTGTATTGAAAGACGGTGTGTGCGCGATGACAATGTGTTTTTGTTTTCGTATTATTTTCGTCTTTGTGCTCGGTGTGATACTCCACAAGACACGCAATGAAAATAAAGGATACTGAAAGCGTTGGTTGTGGAATGGTTACACACGAACACGAGTGACAAGAAGCCTAGAGCTTAACGCAAACAGTGGAATCTCCATAAAAGTGGTAAGTTCTATAATAATTCTTAAAGATTTACAGCGACACTGAATGCATATCCCTGTTTAATTGCTGTTCCGGAGGAAAAATGATAAAATGCTATGGAGACAATTATGATGTTCCACTGGGGTGTCTGCTCCGGCCCATTACTTTTATGACAACATTCACGTGTACAAAATGAGTGTTTTTATTCTATACAAAGAAACAATTTGTTGCACCTGGTGGCAACATGGCGTTTTTTTTTTTTTATTTATTTATTTATTTATTTCATCTATAAGTACAAAATAGTTCCTTAGACTAACATACATTAACAATGTTGTTTCACATAATAATAGTTAATTAATAGTTAATAAATATCTTCTTAATTTGTAACATGTTGAGGAATAACAAAGTACTGGCTTTAGTACTTTTAAATAAAGCTGCTAGAGGGGGACAACCAATATGACCAACTATGACATCCCTCGCCAGCGCGATTGCAAAATAAACTCTTCAAATACGCAGGGGCTTTAGAGCTATAAGAGTACATCGGGTTGAGTAAAATGGTAAAGGCACACTGTAGCCTTCTAAAAGCACGGCGCATACATTTTTCATGAACTTTCTCAATACGTTGCATACTGTTTTTATAAAATGGGGTCTAAACTACGGAACAATATTTCAGAATAGGTCTCACTAAAGCAATGAAAAGTGATTTCAACGTATATGGACAACGAAAGTCCAAAACCAAGCATGGAATTAGCTTTTGAGATGATTTAGTCCAAGTGCATTTTGAACTCTAATTTAGGGTCTAAGATGACACCCAATTCCTTTTGGTTAAAAACTTTTTTAAGTGGAATACATCCCATTTGATAACAATAGAAAACAGGACAACAGATTCTAGCGAACATAAGGATAGATCATTTATCTGTGTTAAAGTGCAATTGGTTTGCATTATCACACCATTTGGATATGTTATTTACTATATATCTGTCTGCAATGCAAAACAATCAGTCCAAGAACCGACAGATTTAAATATACATGACATCATCTGCAAACATCAAACACTCAGACGATTAAGAGATAATTCGTTGATGAAAAGAAGGAAGAATAGTTGCCCAAGGTGACTACCTTGAAGTACACCCGAATGATTATATATCCTTTGAGACAAAGTGGTACCAATTTTAACAAATTGAAGTCGATTTGTTAAATAACTTCTAATCCACGCTAATAGAGAGGAATGACTCCCCGGATAATGGAGAAATCAACCTTCTTTCTTCTCTCCATATTATTTACACAATAGTTCGCAAATAGTGTCAAATTTGTAGATATACAAATTCCTTTTACAAATCCATGCTGATATACGGAAATATGGTTTCTTATCTCATCGTAGATTTTTCTTTTTGACAAGAGATTCAAAAGTTTTCGGAATCAATTGGAATTTGGTAATCGGTCTACAGTTCTCTAAAGACTGCTTTGAACCCGATTTGTGAATTGTTGTAATAAACGAATGTTTCCAACAGTCGAGAAATATTCCAGAACTAAGAGATGCGTCGAAAATAAAATGAAAAGGTTTCAATAAATTCATTTTGCAATTTTTAACAAATAATGCTGTTGTTGTTATGGAAATCCATGTCAACGATATGAGGAATTTCTAAAAGATTCTCTAAGTTAGCAGTATGTTTACTTAAATTCTTCTGAAAGAAAGTTGCAAACATGTCACTAATAACTTCACCATTATAGGTCATTTTGTCAAGGACACCAACTGACTTTCTTTTAACATTAATATGTATCCAAAAAGGTTTCGAATTATTTTTAATCCTTGACTCCACTGTCCATACATACTGCCTTCTTAAACGACAATATTCAGATCGCACACTAAAACTTATTTGGAAAAGGGACTTTTAAAAGATGATTCGTTTGGGCCATTAATTAATTAATTCAAATTATCTAAGCAAAGCTAAAAGTCGCTTTTGCAGCGATTGGAAAATAAGCCAGAAGAATTGATGATCAGATTAACGAGGATAAATGGAAATACCTACCATCGACAAAAAAAAAACCATCTATAGAAAACTCGCTGGTAAAAAACCTCACTTTATATAAAGAAGTTTGTATATCTCGAAACAGATAAAAACACAACGAACGAAGACTTATCATAGGCAATCGATGCTAGTTCGGTTTGTCCAAACAACAAGAATCACGACTTGAAGCTTGCAGCAGCTCAGAAGAAACAGAACTATCCTCTTTGGAAGAAAGGCAATTGGATGTTAAGGTGCAGCCTTGAACTCTCCTTTCAATACAATTATGTGATTGTAGACTGGACGCACGACGAAATCCGTCGACTTCTATGGTAAGGCCACACTGAAAACAATGCTCCAGATAAGAAGACAGCAATTGTGTTATCAAATATCAAGCAATCGCTGATGACGAGTATCTCTTAACAATTGAAAGAAGCTTGCGCGGAACTGAGGAGAATAGAAAGCAGCTTTAGCTCTGGCACAGAAGTTCCAAGGATTTTTTAAAATCTCAGGACTGACTAGCAAGCTATTTACAAACCTGTATAAACCAATTACGATGCACGAACATGCTTCGTCCTTACAATATAAACTATGCATTTTTGGTCATAAGAAAGGAAGGAAGATGTCATAACTTTTTTGAGAAAAACGTTTTCCCACCAAACGCTTTTGTCTACAAAACCAAATAAATAGAAAAATAAACTTCTCTGAAAAGATTATGTCCATGGATAAAACGTGTTACTAATTTTTTTTAATAATTTAAACATACCTTCAGGACTCAATATGCAAAAACACGGTTCGCCAAGAAAAACATTTAATTTCTAAACCAACTACACCTACAAAGGTATGCAAATCAGTGTTAGTGCACTTACAAAACACAAAGGATATCTGACAAAATGGCCCCTGAAGACGAATCCTCCCATTCGTTGCCGTCGTTTATAATTACCTTCAAAACAACATTACTGGTAAATTCATACTAAGAATGAATAATAAAATTCGCTGTTCACTATTAAGGATACGAGAAAAATATATATAATGTCAGCTTCACTCAAGAAGGTCAAACACAAAAAGGGCTGAAGAGGAGGATAACTATCAAGAAGATTAATAACAAAGCTCCGGGCAACAAGTTTAATGTGGATTCTAAGAAGATTTCCTGCCATTTTCCTACTCCATTCAACCGCAAACTTTTCTTATGGATAATTTATTAAGTATTTACCCAACTCAAGGATGCTCGCCATGAATTCGCTTAAGTTTTTGTACCAAGATTTAATAGTTTTACTAGGCAATGTTTTTCTTCCACTATCTCCATAGAAACTAAACCTTAACTATGTAAGTTTGGTTGCCGATACTCTAACAACAGCTCGAATCAACGTGTAAGTTTTGTTTTGCACATAAATCTAAGTATTTTTCATATCACCTGGTCCCATCGTAGGTTAAAATTACAAGACCGAATGTTAAATTTGTTCACGTATTTGTTTTTTGTAATAATACATCGTGAGAGCGATCCAAGATAAACACATAACAATCAAGGAAAAGGACGCGGTGCGTTAAGAAACTCAGGTTGAATTGTATCCTCCTGGTAGCGAGGAATGGATTCGAATAAATGGGGAATATGGATGTGGGAGGTGTAATTTAAAAGAAGATTTCATTAGCAAGATGAGATACAATGCAAAAGGTACAATTCGCGAGAAATTTGCAAATAATTGGATTGTTCCCTCTCGCAAAGATACAATCCAAAAACATTACAGATTCCAGAATCGGTTGCGGATGCGATATCACATTGCTTCTACGTACGTAGAATAATTGGCATTTTAAATGTTTATATGATTTTGGTACGTATTTCACAACTGATGTGCTAGCCTCTTAGTTGTTTTTTGTTTTGACATCTCAGTTTCTATTTTTATTGGAGTTCCTCAAGGTTCTGTGCTTGGTCCCGTATTTTTTTTTGTTTTTTTAAAACTTAAAAGAAAATCGTACGCGTTCGCTGGCAATATGTACGGCATGTAACTTTTCTAAGTGATTCTACTCTAAATATGTCCGAAAGTTTGAAGGACTTTTCTACATTAGAATTGGAGCGCTTCCGTTCACACAGAGCAATATTCTGATTGCCTTCAACCAGGCGGAAGCTATACACCGCTGTTCAATATACCATATGTAAAAACAGAATCAAAAAACGAAGAAAGCACAACGGTGTATAAATATATTCCAGGAATTTAGTTGATATAACCCTGGACCCGTGTTTTGAGCACTGAGTGCCCAAATGAAATTTCAAACCTTATTTCAACGACTTTATTGGTCTATGACATGCAGGAAAGAGATGGTATCTTAGGGCATTCAAAAAGAGATATGAAAAAAATCGTCTGTGGGCAACACGAACGACACAGCGTCGATGGTTCAATACAGATGCAGGGCTTCAAACGAATAAACCAAGGATTTATTTGTCCAACAAAATATGCCTTTTCATAGAGCTGTCATGTTCTTTGATCGCTTTGTGCAAATGTCTCGTTTCATCCGGTTAAACGTTTTAAGAACATGGGCATATCGCACGCAAATTGATAAGCTGGCAGCATGCGACGTATAGAAATTGCTCTAAAAAAAGGATTGAAAAATATTTAAAAATAAGAAAAAATGTATCTTAACATGGAATATCCTCGTTTGCTTTAAATGCATTATCAATAATGCAGGAAAATCATGACTCAATTACACATCAAAATCACATGAAAAAAAATGTTTAAGAATTTATTTTTAAAAAATGCCATTGTAATTAATTTTTTTCGGATTGAGAAAAATGCGGCCTATGCAAATGCAAAACACCTATGCACAGATGAGATGCTTCTTTTGGTTGGTTAGAAACATTATGACATTCGTTCAACAAGTTGCATTCGTATATTCGTTCAACGAAAACATGTTGATTTCGAAAGGAACCTCGCCGTTGTTCCAAAAAGTCAAGTTTAGAAGTTGTGATTAAGCCCAAGGCTTAAATTTTATCAAGCCTACAGTTGCCCTAAAATTTGTCTCACAGCCACCTGAAGTTTTCGAAAAGAAAGATGCTTATAGGCAGAGAAGAATATGTTATGTTTTCTTTGTATTTGATGCCAAAACCATCGGTTTTTCTTTAAACTCATCATATGTGAATTAAGTTCCCAAATTACCACATCCAGTGATGCTATGAAAAACTAACCACTGATTCACTTCTGAGTATTTCCATCCCATCGACAACCAATCTGTTTCGATTAAAAATCACCGCAATTCAATTTCAAGTTCATTGCATTGAAAATATGATTTTCATTCGAAAATTGCTCTGAGCACTCTAATGCAATCAATGGCTCCTATTCTCGACGACTCTTGGATGGGTAATCCATGAATCACCGCCCGCAATACGTGCTGCAGTTCGACAATGGCTTCATGTGCGTATTTTCTTACTTCTATTTTTAGATATTCCTCCATTAAGTCTCTAAACTTATCTCAAAGAAACGTGCTTATTTTAGAAGAACGAAAACGAAAAAAAAAACAGTAAGAAGAAAAGAATAATCCTTGCATCCTTCTCTCCTACCCCCTTCCATCATCAATCTGAGGATAAAAATACGAAGACCAAGAAGGAAGCACAATGTTTCTCTACTATCAGCAAGCGTACAAAAGTATCTGCTTTCAAGATCAATTTATTCCAATTAACATCACATCCCTACTCCATCCAATTGTTCACCTCTTTAGGTCTTTGACTCATCTGAACTCGAATGATGGCGTACTTTTGATTCATTTAACAATTCCATTCCACAGCTGTGAGCAAAATCGATTGGCCCGTAAGAGTTGAGGAGCCTATGACATGGATTTCATTAATCAGCCACACACAAAACATTCAGATACACAATCTGTGCTTTCGTTTGTGATGTAATTTTCAAGATACGTTTACCAATGTTGATGTGGTGTGGAAATATCCTCATGACGATGTGATAAGTATTTAGTTGAGATGGAAGTTTTCTTCTATTTTGTTTTAATCAAAAGATTTCTATCCACTTTTTCGAAACCAATGTGTCAGCATTTGTATGTTTTAAAAAATTTAAAATTCATTCTACAATATGAGGAGTGTTGAAAGTTATCCCGAACTTTAAAAAGAAAAAATCCTTAAGCCAATTCATGGTCAATCTGACAGCATATTAAAAAAATCAAAGCGCTTCGAAGATAAAATTCCATTATCCTTATTATGAACGAATAATAAAGGAACTTAAAGATAAAAGAAATGAATTGGTGCTGAAGTTCGCGTGAATCTATCAGCTGAAGAATTCCAAATAAATCTTTTCGCGGCCTTTTTTGTTATCAATTAATATGTTGGCACTTTGATTTATTTGTCTTATTCTCTAGCTGAATTTGAATTGGTCGTTCAAAGAACGGAACAAATGGAAATAAAATAAGCAATAAAGTAAAATCAGTAGCGGCGAATGAAGTTCTACGAAAAGGAAAGCAGAACTTCCAAAGTTGCTTCGCATTAAAAACGAAAATGATTTCGATAAATGCTCAGAAATTGTTAGGGAATGATTTTGATGATGCCCCAATATTCTTAACGTAAAACTGGGTATGAGTTGTAAAACATGAAAAACGATACAACTGCAAGTTTGTGCATCGGAAGCTATTGAAGACCAGATCGGCTGAATTTTGTGTCAGCTGGTTTAGTGGCCCTTGAATCGTTTAAACTACATTGGCTGGCTGGCGGATTTGATAAAGTCTTCAGACTACTGAATTTTGAACATGATGGGTCTGCGATGAAGGCATAACACTGAAATCAGAGTATCAACAAATGACGAATAAAATACTGCGAATCAGACGAATGCAAAAAACTTGAAAACAAATGCACAATATAAGAGTTGACGTCATCATTCTTCGATTGTGTTGAAATTTTAAAACTTACACAAAAATCATCACAGCGAGTAAATATTTATATTGAATTAAACGTGTCACTTGATAACTGTCTAGGTGGCGCTCTTCGATGGAACGTTCTCACTTACAGCAAGAATGATTGACGTCCCTATGACTTTGAGTGAACTTGCCAAGCCAAAATACGGAAATTTGGTTTGCTGACGTGACCACGTCGTGCAAGAAAGACACCTCATTTTTTTCGTTTTCTTCATTTTTTGATTTGGGAGAGTCATCTTACTCGAGTCAGTGGTGACACAAGTTGCTGACACCTATTTTGTGACAGCACCTCTGACAAAATAAAAAAATATACAAAACTAGCCTAAACTAAATAATGGAAAATGCAAGCTGTCTTTCGTGCAAGAAATCTTTGAAGTAAAAGACGCCGAGGTATAAAAGGTTAGCAAGAAGACTGTCTTCACACTGATTTAGTTAGTTTGATTTTGTATTGTCAAGTACGATTTAGGGGATCATCCTTCAAAATGATGAACTCGACATCAAAAGTGCCGCAGGATAGTCAAAATGGACCCCTATTCTTTTAAATAGCATTCAGCAATACAGATCGTGTGCTCAAGCATTCCAAAGACACGCCGATTTAATATTCTTCAATGATATCAAGAATAGTATCGGGTCAGAGCAGCTTGATATTGTTTGGTTGTGCCTTTGCTACCTGAAGTGGCGTAATCATCTTCAAAAGATACGGATAAGTTCATAAAAACGTTTTTTTTTATAATATTTCACCGTCTTAGACCAGAAACAGTGTAAAATGGTTTGAAGATCACATCATGTTTTTTGGTTTAAATTGTATTTTTATTATTTTCCTACCTCATGGAATCCTGTTAAAGGACTTTATCCAAGTCAATCCATCCATCAGATTAATAAAGTCCCTTTTATAAAATCACACATTACAAACGATACTGCATTAGCTTTCTCATCACGTTCTTCAACCCTTGTTAGTGAAAATGTTAAACTGGCATCTTTAAAAAAAGCACAAACATACATAAATAAAAGCAGCTTTCTTTTCAAGTTCTTACTAAAAAAAAGGCTATCACTGAATACGATTACCAGAATCACAAAATGTCCCTAAAATATTCTAAAGGCAATTCCATTCGCGTGTCACGTTTGGGTCCGTCTTGAGGAAAACAAACTAGTCGAGTTCCATTTCATTCATCAAGCCAAAATCAATTGGACAAATGTTGTTCTAAATCATTCAAATTGTCGTACTTAACATGGACAAAGAGATTCCCTTAAAAATGAGCTGCGTCACAAAACATTCTCGTTAATCATCGCAAGTTCCGTTCCACTCTCCATTCAAATGCCAACGTCAATTTGTCATCCACATGAATATTAATACGCCTTCAACTGTGGCAATTTGTTAAACTGTTAAACTTACTTCCATGGAGGGATCAAGTTGTAAAAACAAATGTTCAAAGAGTGAAATAAAAATTCAAACTCCAATTGACGGCAGCAATAAAATAGCTCGTGAGATCCTTAACTGTGCAATCAGTAAACCCCTTGTGGAATACTCGTACCTCCATTTGCATGCATTCTCACAGGAGTCAGTACAACAATTCTACTCCAGACTATGGCTGAATGCATCTAGACATTTATTTCTAACATGCATGTGCGACCATCAACTTCTGTCACTGCGATAGTTTACGATCCCTAGACATAAGGACGAATCAAACGACTTCCATGCTCCATTGTGCAATCCGACAACGCAGCGTCATTTCACCAATATTTACGGGTGACAAGTCAGGACTATAAAAGTCCCCCCATCAATGTAAAAAAAGGACATAAACCAGATTCTCATCGTGTAATTTTGGTCAAACTTTTTCAATGCTGTCAAACTAAAGTCGGGACGAGTTTTTCTTGTTTTACTATCGAGCACCATTTCAGTGCGAAGTTTATGACCTTCTTCGTCATAAAAAAAGGGACATCCCGTGAGTTTATTAAAATGCGGGCACGGGAGTTTAACCCCTTAACTTGCCGTCTCCGTTGCAAAGCGTGACTCCAAGGATCATATTGATGGTGGAGGATTTTTCCATTCGTTTTTTGTTCATTTTAAGGAAAGTGCAAAAGTCTCAATTATCATTTCGAAGATGGAAGAAGGAAGGCACGCGAATCTTGATATGCACTAACGTTAATTACAGGAATAATTAAAATTTTGCTTCGAAATGGAGCGAATCGAGTATCGTCGGACGAAGTTTTCCGGGACTGGAGAAGGCGGACTGAACCTTGAAACTGGGCGCTTAAATTAAATTAAAATTAAAAAAAACGGGGAGGGGAATTAGCTGGAGGCGGAACAGAACATTATGCTATTGTGAGGTGCTGATTGCAATCATTGGGGTGTGGATAGTTTACGTAAGTTCACAATCATCGTTGCGCGTGGAGGAGATAAATAATATGCTTAGGAGGTTTATTAAATAGTTTTTTATTTTATTGCTACGCAGATTGTTAATTCTGCTGCGAGCTTCGAAACCGATAACCAGTCTCGCCGTAATTCTGAAGGGAATCTCGTCACCGATCGCAGCATTCATAGCTTATAGAGTGATTTTGTACGCAAAAAAAACCCAACTGTAGTAGTTTTCCAAAAGCAAGCTGTGACGGAACTCTTTGTATGCAATCAATGCTCTCCTAACTCGACAGTTTAAAATAATGCTCTCCAAAGCTATCATCTTGCCAGTTCTTCAGCAGGGAATAAGTGAGACGCCAGATGGTGGTGAGCTTGGAACAAAAAATCGGATTGTATGTATGATGGATCGAGCGAACGGAGGAGAAGGTGCGACCGTATTCTCTACGAGTTAACCAATGATGTGGCTACAGACTGGAAGGTAAAAATCTGTTAACTACAATGACTCGACCATAAAGCGATTGGATAGCTATGTTCCAGCTGGGAGTGTATTCGAATCCTAGTCACCAAGCTCCCGGAAAAAAAAGAAAAAGACTGAATCTTTGCCTCAAAGACCAAGCAATCATAGATGCCAGGAAGCTCGATTTAATCAACTGGAGTCAGCATGCCCATGAACCATGAGGAATGGAGCTCTAGCCACGGTTCGTATACTGATGGCTTGATAAGAAGGGTTACATGTTGAACAAGCGAAGGATGAGTCGGGACGCTGAATCGCGCAATGAATGCTGCATACAAACTTCAAGGCAGTTGTAAGCCATTTAAAAAGAACAAAAACTTATGATGTCAGTACAACTTTACGCCTTTCGATTTTTTCCCATCACTTGTGCTGGCAAATTTTCATGATTCTAAGTCTACGGGAAGTAGCCTCTAAATCTTTAATTTCTTGCGAGTAACAAAATATGCGCCATAAAGAGCCGTATAATTTAACTTCTGATTTTTTTAAAGCTTTAAGAGAAGCTTTAAGCTTCCTTAGAAAAAGAGTCGTGACCGATGTGCAGACGGACAACAATATGATCTTAAAAGGTTTCCATTTTTTTTCTTTGAGGCACCTCAAAAAATGTTTGTTATAATCCTAAAAAAAGAAGGTGAAATAAATTTTCTGATTCTAGTGCTTAAAAAAGCGAAAGCGGCTTCATTTAATCTCAGATACACAGCTGTGGCGAATGCATGACTGAGCTCGTAAAAACAGTTTTTCTTAAAGGTACAGAATCGTAAGTCAGTAAAATATTTGCATTTAGTACACCCCATCACATCCGTCAAGTCTAAGAAGCAGAAAACTTAAAAGTTAAGTAATTTATTTTGATTAATTTAATTTTTAAAACTATTCCAAGAAAAATGGGACACCACCCTGTCGGCAGAATACTGTAATAAAAAATAGTATATTTTTATCAAAATTCTTATTCCAATATTCGACGGCAGAGCAATGGACCCAGTGCAACTTTAATTCGTTCGAGAGTGCAAGGACTCCACGAAACATCTTCAGCATTTAAAAAAAAAAAAACCCTCTCTGTCTCAGTGAGCACCGAAAAGTCTGCTTGATTATCTACTTGTGGACTTCCCGTGACTATTTGTAACGTCAATAACCCAATTGATAATGTTAATGATTTTTTTTTATTAATCCTCTCTCTTTTTCATGTAAAAAACTTTATTATTTTACTCTTTTCTTTTCCTTTTTATCGTTTTTTGATTGTTACTTATGACATGGGTTAAAAAATTGTGAAAAATAACTTTAAGAAATATAAAATACTTTTGTTACTACTGTTGAAAAGAAGAACTTTGGAAAGCTTTAACAGTTTTTGTAAAGAAGAGATTTTTTACAAAAGCTCCTACTTACTAGTATATGAGGACAGCGCCGATCGCAGTTTAGTATGTTAACGAAGCTTTACCTCCTCCTACCACAAAAATACCGCATCATCTGCGCTTTTACCTTTTCCCGCTTTTATCGTTCTTGAACGAATACGCAAGTCTTGGACTGCACACTCGTAGGGGCATAAAGCTACACAAAGCTTAGATTATTTTTTCAATTTTGTTTAGCATTGCCAGAATTAAATCTTTAATTTTATTTATTTCAATTAAAAGATTTTGATTATCAATCGAAATGTTCCGATAGGCAATATCAAGACATTCTTTTACAATGCTTAAATGCCTAAATCGTGTCTGGATTCTTCGCATTTTATCGATCTTAAATGGAACTGCACAAAAAAGCTTTAAATGTATCAAATGGCTGTCACCAAAACCACAAATAACTTCAAGTTGAACTTGATAATCTGCCCCTGGCTGGCTTTTAAAATTTGTTATAATGTGTTGATTGTAACGCTTCTTGCAGATAGAAGTACCATTCTTTTTATAAAAAAGTTCATAGACTCTAAAGCCTATCTTGCTTGAATTCCTGAGTCATCTGAACCTTGCAAGTCAATAATCTAACATCTTTTTATGAATTTCTATCGAGTTAGTGCATTATGGTTCTCAGATTCATGCGAAACAGAGCAAGGGAATATGTTTCAATAGTATGAAAAACTGTCACCTACTCCAATCCTTTCACCGTCCCGTGAAGCTCCATCAATCACACGAATCAATTAAAGCCATATAACATTTTCATGATGCGCACAATGACGTCGATGATGATTATGAAAATGATAATCACCACCATCAAGAGCAGCTATAAAACAGCCCAACCAGCCGCGCATCAAAATCAACAACGTCAACAACAGCTGTTCTGCAAAATCACTCCCGATAAATAAACACAAGAGCTACTCAAGGAGGCGCAAGAGATTTCAAAATAAAAAAAAAAAATTAACAGAACATCAAACCCGCCAGCCACTGCCATGTTGTTGGAACAATGTTTATTGGTGCTAAATCCACCACCCGTTCATTCATTTGCCGGCCACAAAAGCTTACTGCTCCCAATCAATGGGACATGGATATGGACACGGCAGAGCACAGCACGTTGCCGGAGAATGTCTATGATCTCGTTTAAATGACGCAGTAGCGACGGTGACCATCGAACGAATCTCGCCGCAATAAAGCCATATATTTATGAAGCCAATCGAGTCCGGGTGGTTTTAGCAGTGAATGAAAACAAAGAAATTCTGGAGACTATTCTGTGGTTATGACAGTGGATTATTAAGAAATCGTTACAACCCCCTGGCAGTAAATGCCTAGATAATTCGCACGGGTGAATTTCGTCTATTTGTTTCTTATTTTGTGTTAAAGAAGCAACGAGCGAGAGGACGCAAATACTTTAGCCAGTTTTGAGGGATACTTTTTAGTATTGGCGTTTTGAGTTTTTTCTACTGAAGGAATAGTTTCGAGAGAGGTTCAAGGAGGCAGATGGTCAATCGTGTTAACCACGCTCACGAGCTTTTAAATCAACATGACAGAATGCATGATTCTTGATGGAAATTTAACATGAGCAACGAGGACCCAACAATGGGACCATTCAAAATGGCTTCTGATCAGCAAAACGGAAACATGACGAAAGTTCTTCAGTAATCCTTAACATTTAAGAACAAATATTTGGTCCAGTAAGTGGCACTGCTAAGCTTCGGATTCAAATTTTCAACTTTACCTTCTTTTCTTCGGCATATCGCTGACGGGGTCCTTAAGTCAGTCCTTAAACCTGTGTTGTACAAAAGTTTAAGCTTTTATCGATTCACAGGTAGCTTATCGTTGACTGCCACCCACCTGCTCGACGATGTCGTCGGGACATTTTTGTCGGCGATCGGACTGCTGAAATTCTAACCAACAGATTCGGCTCAAGCGAATCACCCATTGGAAGCATGAAGCATGAAGGCACCTCGCCCATTCTTATCATCAATCATAAACATTGCAAAGCACTCAGGCTGCAGGGAAGAGGAAGGAAATCGTTGGAATCGTTTTGTTTAGTTCGTATTTAAGCTTTCGCCAAAGACTTACTTCTACATAAACATTATACTTAATTGCCTTCAAAATCTTTAGTGCAAATTTGAGACGTGGATCAATTACCTTGATATCGATATGGAAAAACAGTCTACAAACTGGAAAAGACCGTCTTCGGCGATATCAATGAACCGCAAGTGATAGAAGACGGGAAAAAATGGGAGCCGGAGTGCAGCATACAAGGGCTCCATTTCCATTCTCCAAATATGTCTTTTAGCTCTTTCCCTTTTAATCGAGCACAAAAATGAGAAGTGTTTTTGTGTGAGCCAGGATATCGTTATAAAGGGTAATCACCCTTCGTGAGGTTTGATTTTCAAAAGTTTTTTTTTTTTTTTTTTGATAGTTCACGCGCGCGTGACTCGCGTGAATAATATATTGATAAATAAAGATAACAAAATAAATATATTACAATCTTAAAATTTTATTAACAATTATTGTTCATCAATATCGATTTCGATAAGTTTTCAGATAAGATTACTCGTGTTGAGGTCGGAACACGTTGAAATTGCTTCAACATTCAGTTACACTCAAACCTAACAGAGATAAATAACAAATTTAACATTTTGATTTTGCTTACCTAAAGGAACAATACTCTTTAGTTTGAATAAAAAGAAAAAAAACAAGTGAAAGTTTTCGTAACTGATTTCAAAATTGTCATATCAAATCATAAATCGGGAATAAGGAGGATCAACATCGACCGTTGAATAGATAAGGAAGTGTAAGCTAAATAGTTTATTGTTTTATTTTCAATTATCAATTTCATTAACATAAAAACGTCAAGTGAAATCGAACTCGCTACAAAGCAACATTGCCTAATTGTTAGCGAAAACCACTAAAAGTGCTTATGTTTTAAGGCAAAACAAACGATTAGTTGCAATTGAAAGTTAATAATCTCATATTTTTTCTTAACTAATTTTAGGATAGACAAAAATTTCTTTAACATTAGAAAGGGGCATTCCCTTTCAACAAGTTACAGGTTGTTTATTTGTTATTTACGAATGAATTATCAATGAATTGTGACATTTGACTTTAAGAAATGACAATACAAATGACATTAAATTACAAATACAATAAGACTTTTCTCTCATTTCTTTTAAATGATTTCATTTCTTCTTTGATGATTAAAAAAATTGTATGGTTCTTATAAATCTTCAAAATATGCATCTTTTTTTATTTAATTCGAAAGGTTTCAGGGTTTTTTCGATCCATGGCTTATATTTTTGCACTGAAGTGTATAAGCCAGGGGAATTTTGATAAGCACATTTAAACCCAGTGCTAACAATACCAATTAGAGTGTTGTTCACGGTTAAAGGTCCTCCGGAGTCACCTCGGCAAGCATCCGTATTCTCTTCACTTGCACACAACATTCCATCAGCGATAGTAATGTTCCTTTCTTGATATTTGTTGTAACAGGTTTTTTGATTTTCTATTTTAACTGTTGCGGCTTGCAAAGTTGGCGAAAAGTTTCCATTGCTCGTTTCCCCAAAGCCGCTTACAGTTGCATTAAGTCCATCTAACTCATATATATTATTTATTCTTGGCAAACCAATTGGCTTGCATCCAAAGTCTCCTTTGATAATCACAATAGCGATGTCGCCAGCAAACGTGCTTCGATCGTATTCAGGATGTATTTCAATCGAAACTATAGAGGACACTTTGCCACCTTCGTAAGGGTAGTGTGTGCCTGAACGAATAGTCAGTTCAGAAAGAGGAATTCTCTCTACACAATGCGCTGCAGTTAAAACCGCGTTGCTTGTAATTATCGTTGCTCCACACCTTAATTTACCGTTATTATGCACACTAGTTTGATATGGAAAGTCCTTTATATCCACACTTTTGCCATTTATCACGCCGAATGAAAAATACATTTTCGTTACGAACATTAAAATTAAAAAACAAGATTTTTTCATTTTGGAAATTGATTTTCCTTTTTATCCTATTAACCTGTTTCTATAATATAAAATGTTAATAAATGTTTTTAAGTGTTATTTCAGTAACTCTGCTTGTGTTCACTTTGAGTGTTTATCTTTTATGAACAAAAATTTGACGTTTTGATCTACACACTTTCACTGACGGAAGGCTGAATTCTTAGTTTGTGTGTGTAAGAATATGTAGATGTGTGCGCAAAGTAAACAAAGTAAACATGCGGTTAAACGCGAATTAAGCATTTGTACTCACGAAACAATTTTATCTTTTTTACAATTTTTAATCAATGAACAATGATTTCGACTGATTTCTTTGAATGCTAACTACAAACTAATCTTCGTTTTTTGTTTATATATTTTTTAGTTATTGTTTGACTATTTTTATTGAAATATGTATTTTAGTTTTTTTTTTTAGTTGAGGTGTAAAAAACACCTCATTTGCCTCAGCAGGCATGATATCTTAACATTTGTCCAGCCAACCTCAGCGATACAACATCATTTTATTTGATTCCTATAGCCGGCAATTCGAGAACTCCTTTTGTTTTTAAACAGCGAGATCAACCATTTTGTTTATGGTGCACTGAAGGCTGTATTTGGAGGTTAGTTCTGAACGTGCACAAGTGGAAAATTTGTGAAATACCGCTTATAATGGATCATAGTTGTGCTTCCAAGGCTTGTAAGAAAGCTGACGATGATATACTTATGGTGTAAAAAACGATCCTGAATGGTTTTGTGAGGAGGCGAGCTGTGAATCTCAGACAGATACCGAAGGGAAAGTTTCTCCCATTACGGAAGAAATTCAGGACATGTCTTCAGGCGAAAACAGTGGGGGAATATCGGACGACATTCTCATTGAAGCGTCTTCTGTAGCACAGGCGACAGTAGACAGTGAGCTTGAAGCTCTTCGAAAGGAGATGGATCAGTTGAGGTTGCAGTTAGCCAAAGCCACATTAGAAACAAGGGAAACAGAATTGGACATTGCAAGGGAAAGGTTGAAATTAATTAAAAAGATTCACGAAAATCTTCATTCATTGTTGGAAAACGTTCATGTTACTCCTAGAGAAGATGTTTTACGTAACGCGCTTCTGGAAGCTCAAGCGCAGATTAATGCGCTAACTCATAGACCCGGAAGACCCTAAGCCACTGACTCCCGATTCGATGCTATTTGGCGAAGATTTACCAGATTTCACCGCACCTGCAATGTTTTCTGAAAGGGACTCGTGCATCAAGCTCTAGCGTTGGTATTCTGAATACCATGAAATAACCAGAAGGAGCAAGTGGTTTCAGAATACTAAACCAGTCGAAGAAGGCGACGTGGTCCTCATCATAGACCCCAATGAAATCCGATCGTCGTAGGAATTAAGCAGAATAACCAAGTTATACCCCGGTCCTGATGGGATTGTAAGAACTGCAGATGTCCAAGTCGCAGATAGGTCCATCAAGCTGAAAATATCAGTCGACCGGCTCGCCGTTTTGGATTTGTCTTCATCCTAGTTTCAGACGGGCCCCGGGATGTTGTCGAGCCGTTTCAGCTTCCTTTTTTTTATTTATATTTTATTATAAAAAACAATATTGAACTTCAAAGAATTAAGTTTTGTGCCAGTGTAATCCAACCTGAACTCTAGTGCGGTGTCCAAGTTGCAAACCATTGTGTCAATATCGTTTGGTAGCAACTTTAGTTCAGTACGATTCCTTGGAGAGAATTTTGCGAAGGTAGAATTAATTAATGATCCAAAGAACCAAAAGAATAATTTGTTTTGGTTTTGTCGAATAGGTTCGCAGAATTTTATACTGATTTTTTGCATTCGCTTAGTTCGCAGTATTTTATTAGCCATAAATTGATTTTCAAAGATTTCACAAACTATTAATTTCACGAATAGGAACTTAAAACGCCAGCATGACAAGCCAATAGAAAACCGGTGCAAACTTAAAATACTCTAGTGATATCCGTTATAGATATTAAGCAAAAACGAGATATCAACACCAGATGCCATTGTCTTCAATTGTATTGAATTAAAATTGTATTCAAAATTTGTCTTTAGCTCTGTAAAAATGCAATTTTCCCCCCAATTTCCGAAGGAAAATCAAAGCTATCAAGTAATTTTTCGTCCCATTAAACCTCCAGTCCAACCAACAAGCTCGTCCACTGAACCCTTTTCTGTCCTTTTATGAGATTGTAAAAAAATAAGGCAACAAATGAGCAGTCTGGTCCAATGCTTGAACGCAAATAACAGATGAATTCTTCCATCTGCAAATGATTATATGAAAAATAATCACAAAGAACTTAAAGCACACAATAAACATCAAGAATCGAGCAGTCCAGCACTCAACCCTTCAAGGAACCTTTAAAAGCATAAAGTTTGCAGACATGTTTATATGCTATCGTCTGGATTGGAAAATACAATAATAAGAAAGGAAAAACTGACTTTACTTTGCGATTTGTTGCCCCCTCGCATCAATCCTAACTCATACAACAAAGACTATCAGTACAAGGACTAATACGTGCATCCTTGCATGGAAATCAAGTTGAAACGAAAAACCGTAGGTATCAATTAGTTTATACCATTAATTAAACTGCACGCAAAGCGGGAATAGGAACAAGTCAGAATGTAGAATTTATGGAAGGATTGCGGTTTGTCATATACTATAGCTTGGAAGTTAGAAACGCCATGACGAACCAGAAAAGAACAACTCCTTTTACACAGCACGTGTACAACAAGTCTTCCCATGAAAAATTACGCTTCATAATTTATTCCCCCCTTTTGCGCACCGCCTTCGGTTTCTTGTATCCTTTTTGGCCTGATTTCCTTTGTAGTTGTTACGATAGCAGCTTGAATCCTTTTACAATCCTAATAGACTTATCAAAGCGGTTATACCGTTTGTGTTTTCTGGCACGATAGATACTCCCTAATTTTTTCACAGTGGGTTGGTTTCTTACTCTATCGAAAATAGAGTCGTTTAGAAGATATATGGTTTGAGGCTTCCCCTCTTGCCCTCCTCCAGCGTTAAGGGATCTTGATGCAGTTTGAATTGTACCTCATGGACCTACCAAGCACAAATTCGAAAACACTTTCTGGATAACAGCACACCCAGTTGCATGCATCGCACACTTAACCCACAAAGTCTTCTTCCTTAAATGTATGCAAAGTATCCTTCATATAATCCTTGTGTACGCCTGCGAGTGTGGTTCTTATGGAGTTTGGAATGGATCCTCCTTATCGATTGACCTAACGAAAGACTCAGCTCAAAATTATGGAAGCGTAACATTGAGTTGGGAAATGTAAATTCTCAGACAATTTAACTGAATTTCTGTACTCAAGATGGATATTCCCAAAATGAGTTGTAGTCGAGGTTTCTTAAGGCTTTCAGGCCAGATCGAAAGTCCAAAGTTATTTTATAAAATTTCAATATGAAAATATATATCCACAAATATAGGAGATCCCTTCTTGGAGAAGATCAGTCGGAACTCGCAGATGTCATTTGCTTCAAATGAGCAAAAAAAAGCAAAAATTTAATTCTTAAGCTTCGACGGAGAAGCCTTCTTCCTTGCCGAAAAGATTATTATTGATATTGACAGGGGAATCGATATAGACATTTTTACATTCGCTCAATTCGCAGTATTTTTTTCTGTCATTATTTCACTAACTTGTAAGTGGGGAATTTGTGTCCGGAAAGATTGTCTTATCAATCTGCTATTAGTGATATGCCCAATGACATCATGACCAGCAAGATCACCCGCCAGGACTACAAGGCCGCCATTCGATTTCTTAAGAAAATGAAGTCTAGGGATCAAGCTATCCTCAATGAGAGGTACAAAAGCTTGATGCATCAGAAAGTTCTTATGATCGAAAGCTGCAAACGTCGAATGAACACCAAATTCTCCGTAATCACTGCCAGGTCAATCGGAACAGATAATGCTATGCATGACCCCCAGTTCAACGAAAAAAGAGAGAGTCAGCCAGCCGATCTATGATTAATCAAAACCCCGATCAAGCAGCTGGCATCTCTATTGAAATCGAAGGCAACCGTAAGTCAGCAGGGGATAAGACGGCCGGCATCCCCTAAAGGCCAGTTCGAGCATAATCGAACCAGACAAAAATCGCACTAAAAGGCTGATCATACTTTGGCAGGTGGAATCGCCATTGAATTCTTACCCAGCACCTCCGGACTTTCAACCACAAGACAAGGAGGAGCTCTAGCCATGAAGCATCCGAAGATCGCCCATAAAAAGGCTGATCAACAAATCAAAGGGGGAATACACGCGATACATCCGAAAATAGCTCCTAAAAAGGCTGATTCAATTTTGGAAAGTCGCGCCTCCAAAAATTCCGAAGCCGAGACCGCTGGACTACCACACAAGACTGCTCCATGACTAAACGAGGCATAAATATAGATCAAGCTTGTTCTTGCCAGGATGAAAATGCATAAATTGAGAAGAGGAATCTTGTAAAGAAAATATAGTCTGTAAGGAATCACAAAGGCTATTTTCCTTCTGTAGACATGAAAATCTAAGAGTAAATTTTTCGAAGACCAACCGACTATCTTTTTGAGAAGGCAGGAGTATGATCCTTTTTCTTGAAACTAAATATATAGCGAGCCATGTTGTTTAAAACGTCGCTTAATTTGCTCCTGCTTTTTTCGACTGATTTCTGACTGAGGCACCCCACTCAATCAGTCGAGAATTTTTCGATGGATCAGTAGCACCTTTCAATTGTTTGAATTAAATGAGGAATCGTGTTTTAATGGTGGGCGATAAATGCTTTCCAGAACTGTGTTGACAAGCTGTATTGTGTGACTAATCTTGCACAGAGGACAGCTTATAAGAAGCTGTACATCGTCAGCATACATGTGTGTGTCATCAAAGTTGAATTAATTGAAGAGAAAAGGTTCAAGGAATGCTTCTTGTGGTACTCTACTTCTGTCTTCGTTGAGGAAAGAAGTTTCGAAGAGGATGCGAAGAAATTAAAGCTTTTCAAAAGTTTTCGACAGTAAAAGAGAATAGCTATTGACCTATATTCAGCAGGCTGTTGTCTATTGAGGAATAGGGATGACTTTAAAATTTCTTCACTTAGATGGGAACACTGAAGTAGTCAATATGTGATTAAAAAAAATGTTGGTTATGTAAGGAAGAACAGCCACATTACAACCTTTTTAGCTCATTCAGCACAAATAATTAAATAAACGTACCTACCTACAAATTAAGGTTTATTGTATTGGCTTTTAAAGTCTGATTTCCAAAGTGGAAGGGTGTTAGTCAAGTCTGGGGACTCGTTGCTGAAAAGGGATCACTTTGCGATCTTAACACCCGAAAAATAACTCGTAACTGGGGCTTTAACCATAAAACCCGCATTCATTTTGTTTATGACAAACTTAATAACTAAACAGTATATATGTATATATATATATATTTTTAACATTTTTTTTTTCGGAAAACATATATCTGACGGCGAATACAGGATCAGCAGTCACATAATGCTATCCAAGTACCTCCTTTAACAGCCGCAAAAAGTTGTTAATCGTAAGCCCAAAAAGTGTCACTAAAAAAACTTCCCTCATCGATAAGTTCTTCAACAAGCCATAAAAGATTAAGACACGTAAGTTATCAAACATTTTGAAGTTCTTAAGCCTCATTTAATGGTCCATAACTCTTAAGTTTTACTAAACATAAACTCTAAGCTTCAAACTCTACGCTCAAATGCACAAATCCTTAACGTTAAAAACATAAAACTTCTAAGCTTTTGCCGTTTTCGAAGTCCCATCATGTCATTGTTTTACAGATTCCTTCATATCCCCATTTGGGGTTTTTTATGTTTTCTTAAATAAAGGACCTCAAAAAACACCAAGAAAAGCGAACATCTTAAAAACACAAAAGTCTTTTGCAAAAAAAAATCTTCTCTCGATATTTTCCAAAGTTGAACTCATAAAACGGGTAGGGCGTATGTGGAACATTTTTTTTGTTGTCCTTCATATCCTTGATTACCATAGTGAATGTGTTTAATGGAATTTTTTGACATATTTTCAGGTCATTAGCCCGCGTTGCGCGTTGTCAAATTCATTGAGAGGTTCAATGACCGCGCCGAAAATATGACTCGAGTGCGAGGGATAATGGTGATGATGAGGTGCGGCACGCCCCCATTGTTACAGAGTTATCGACCTGTGCTCATCCAAGCGTGTGATTTACTGCCGACCGATGGAAATAATATATATTCGATGGGTTTATAGCTTTCGAATGAAATATTGCACCCTGCTTATGAAGGATTTCCGACCAATTTTCTATAAGGACCGCCCCCGCGGGGACATCGTCAAGACAACACAGTATGAGGTGGAAATGTTCAATTTATGTGAGTCCTTCAAATTCTGTGTCTGTAAACTTTAAAGACGTTCACGTATGTTTTCACAGTTAACACGCGGATGGCAGGAGCCTCAGAAGTCCTCACACTGGATATTTTATATCTCAATGTTGCAGGTCATAGCACGGTTAAGTAGAGCATCACGAGTTGAAGACTGATGACAACAGCTAAACAAATGGACCGTATAAATGTGGGAATTGTTTTGCCGCCTCTTTTGATGGTGGATATAAAGCAGCATCCAGATGCATCAAAAGGATGTGGTGGATGTGCGAAGGTAAGGATGAGGTAAGTTGTTTTCAAGAGATTTATATTCCTGAAAATTGGTTGCTGTGAGTGAATCACGATTTGTTGTGATGACGAATGCGAGTTTGAATTAATACATGAGCAGAATTTCGTTCCATTCTGTCTAGACCAACTAAGAGGGACTGGAGGAACCTCTATCGAAGACCCTAATTAAGTAATGATAAATGGATGGGTTGGAAAATTGGCGAAATAAATTGGACATGTAAGAGGCGAGTTCTATTCAAAATATGAATGCGATGCCGAAGGAAGACTCGCTTTGGTTTTGTATGTTTGAAAGGTCGCGAGAGGTTGTGGTTGATGCTTTATTCATAAAAAAAATGAAAGGGCGCAAATAGTAGACTTCAAACACTCAAGTATATTATCCTCCAACTTATTGTGGATTTTCTTATTGTCGTTCTTGTTATTTTCACCACGTGAGTATTAAAGAAGCCTTCACGAAGAGAACGCGCAATCGGGCCAATGCCAACTTATTTTTCACTTGATCTTGACCTGAACCGTCCCGAAATATTTGGGTTCATGCCATTTGATTTCAGAGGATAGCAAAATTTAAGCCAAACCTTAGAGCGACGTTGAAAGTATTAGTCTCGGCTACGAGCTTAAATTTCTTGTGTATTCCAGAAATGAAACAGTGAAACAATGAAACTCGAGGACGTTTCTTGGACGTTAAGACCGAAGTCTTACAAGCATGACATGGATACATAGAAAGGCAAAGAAACTTGGTAATAGAGAAGACAAATGAAATCAAAACAAAAACTTTCCAAGCTCGGTCAAAGTGTTCCTCTTTTAAAAGAGAGAAAAAAGAGCTCTCAATAAAGACATTGTAAAAGTCATGCGAAGAAGACTTACAATTAAAAAGGCTAACGTCTTATGGATGACAACAAACTTGTGACAACGACGTTTCAATGAATTCTTTTCCTTTCTTTCCTTTTCATGGCCATGATTGTTAACTTATGAAATGCCGAATCTGTGAAGCTTACTTAAAAAAAATTATACAGATATCTGATGTACAACGTCAAAATTTTATAAAGAACAGGACTACGAGCAGCTCCTTGAGGGATCCCTGCATACTAAAAGAAAACACTCGAAAGCGTAATAAATCACTCCTTTTAAAATTGCAAATGTACCGCATCAGTACTAAGACTCTTTTCAAAGTTACTTTTTATGTAATTTTTGAACAAAACTAAAGGAAAATAATGTGCTTATTTGTTTATATTTTTAGGTGCTGTGGCTACCGAGCTTTGCTCTTCTTATGGACTTAAGTTAAGAGAGGACACTATATAAAAATGCACTATTATAAGATGACCGTTGAGTTGGAGAACTCATTCAGCCACGTTTCTTGTTAAGATGTGGCGATATAAGAGCAGTGTCAAGTCTTCAGGACGGATAGTATGTTGATACAACTAATTTAAGTGAGTAAAAGCTTGAGGCTGAAATTTAAGGCTTGAACGTATTAATTGCCATTCTATTTTGTGCTCTGTTATAATGTCGTCATTGTTATCTTAATTTACGCCCGTGAGCTTGGCGCAGATGTGGGGTTTAGTTCGTTTATCTGCACCGATCCGTACAGCCAGGAAAATGTATTTCTGTGACGCACGGAGCGTCAATTTACATAACCAGCCTCATTCTGCTACAGCTTCTTAGCTGAAAATAGCAATAACAAGTTACATACATCAGATGTGCTGCTCGGTGTGATCTATGTTTTACTTTTACTCATAAAATACGAACAAACACATGTTCTCCTGCCATATGCCTCCTGTTAGGGAATCTTCTGTCAACACAATGCTCAAGTATGTTACTGCTCCCATAGAATTAGATCCCACAAGGAACAATAACTTCATCTAATTGGCTAATTATTTATGAAAACATTCTATGTGTGCAATTCTTGTATCCGATGGTACGTTGCCCTGGTCAACATGTTCTCTGTCCGCCATTCATTCCAGCCAGGACAGTCACGGCACGTGTTGCGTAATTAGGAAATATCACCACAGAATTACCTTAAATATTCACCGTACGACTTGAGCGCCACGTGTTCCTTCAAGGGATTTATCTCACTCGCAGTGGCTCGCCTTTATTTTAATTATTTATTCCACATTCACTGCTGCTGGTGTCTGTCGGGTAATATGAGACAGCAAAACTCAACAAGGATCAGATGGCCCCGAGCTGGCAGCTGTACCTCGGATTGAATATCATAAATTGTCACCGCTTTAGGTTGCCAAGCAATAATTTATTCATTTTTTTTTCCATATTTATTGCGTGTTAGACACAGTTTCCTTGAATATTGTCTTGACTTAGAAACGGAGAGCGTGATAGACTTTTAGAGCACGAGTGTTGTGGGTGGTCTTAGTCAAATAATAAGTTTTCTTTGGAAATGCTTCTACTCAAGGCCGCAAATAAAGTTTACCAAAGTCAAAGAACGCCTCTGTTCAGTTCAGGTGTTCAAGTCATATAACCAATCAATTGTGTGAATACGCGCCTGCCGCAGCTTCATCCCTAAATTTCGTTTCTATTCACAGTCAAGTGAGCTCCTTAAATTGTTTATCAGTTTTGATCCCCACCTTAATTGCAGTGCAGGACGTAGTATTTCCAGTTGGTCATTATGGTTTCAAATCCAACAGATTAGGCATAACAAAGTTTTATCTATTCGAGAGGTGTCGAAGGTTGGTAAGCCACAGCTTGGAGTGGTCAAAATCCTGTTGTCAATAAATTACGTGAAACAATTTGAATAGGAATGACGACTTTTGGTTCTTTGTCAATGTTGCGCTGTGGTTTCAAATCTCCAAATGGGATTGGGGAAAAGCGAGGACAACATTGTGTGTTGATATGCCAAAAATGAGGTAATGATTTTGGTAAGCAAATTTCTGGATTAGTTTTTGGCGGCAATAAAACAAATTTTTTAACGAGCTTTGGGAATGAGGTTGTTTTACAGGACAAAATTAACTCGCTGGGGGAAAGCTTTTTTGTATCAACTTTCAATTTAGCAGAGAAATAGGAAATTTATGGCCGTCAAAATGTTGCAAGGGTTTAGCTGCCAAAGTTTTATTAAGACGAAGGTAAAACTGATATTTTTGAAGCACGATATTGGACTGAAAAGCAGATAAAAACACATATTGAAAAGTGAAGAATCTTGACTTTGAAAAAAATATCTATCGAGTCCTGATACAGTCCTAAAACAAAGTCATCTAATGGTTTATTTAAAAAAACAAAGCATACAAACAAAACCATATTCAATATTTTTGAAAGAGTGTTGCTTTTTCGAACAAAGTTAACTTTAGAACCCTTAGAGTACGTAGTCCACCATTAACCTTGCCGATCTTACTGTTTATATGAGTATATCATGTAAGAGTACGATCTTAAAGTATGCCAAGGATTTTTGGCGGTATTTCCCCACTCTATTGCCATTGGCACTAGTTTCACTTTGGGATACAATGAAACATCCAGTACTTTACGCTGTATTGGAAGCACTTTCGACTTTTTGGCTTTTGCGTGACCAATGAAGGTATCCACTAAGCAAGCTACGCTAAACCATTCCAAAAGCAAAGCCTTAGCAAATTTGAAAGTCTTCTGCGTAGAAACATACGAATTGAGCAGTATTTAATAATATTATATTATTCTTTCACATATATTAAAACGAGTAAAGGTCCAGGGATCGATCCTTGTGGTACTCCACATTGAAATTTTAGAAAACGGGAAGACTTTAATCCAGCTTTTACAAATTGTTTTCTACCACTCAAATATAAAGAAATGAGCTTCGTTGCAAAAGTAAAAAAAAAATGAATGGAGTTCAGAGCTTGTTGCACAAGATCGCGTAATTTACTGTGCTTTTCATATCTCATCAGCAACGAAAATCAAAAATACGTTTCCAACTTTAAAAACGAAAACCAGATTGATAGCGACAAGAAAGCTGCTCCTTATATTAATTTTTCTATATTTGCGATATGACGACTTTCTCGAAAGCTTTTGACACGGTAATATTGCATCAGGTCTATACTGTTTTGCTAAAATGGGTTTCACAACGTCATCTTCCAACTTTCTGGTCAACAATTAGAAATTCCAGTCTATGTAATTTGATTATTTCGAACATTCGGAACTGTATTCAATCTGACAGCTTCCTGCTGTAAAACTTCTTGAGATATTTTTTCCAATCCTTATAGGCAGAACATTTGGAACGTTCCATCAACGGATGTTTTGAGGGAAACACCTCAGAGCACCTTGTCTCAATAAGAAGCGATTTGGAGTCGCAAGCCTGCTCCCGTCACGAGTACGATAACATGGGCGCCAAAAATACTAGAAGACATAAAACCATTCGTTTTTTTGTGATCTATTCAGAACTGATACAAGCATTGACTACAAAAAGCAAATTTAGCACTTCATTTCACAATTTTGAAAAAAATTGGTCTTATCTTTGTTTTTTTGATTTTTTTATCAAAATTTTGAGTTTGCCTGCGAATTTTTCAAAAACTATTAAAGTTTACTATTAAGTTTAAGCCCAGAATTAAAGAACATGTTTCTGGCTTTCAAAGCCGGTATAGTACTTTATTGTAAGTGTTGCCGTTGTTGTTGTTTTGTTGTTTTTTTTCATTTTAAGTCATTTTTTTTACATACCCCCTCCCATAGTAAAAAATGCTTGTTTTTGACCCCTCCACAAGAAATTGTTATCAATTTTTGGCGCCCAAGTTATCGTACGTGATTCGTTTTTTTTTTTTAAAGACAAGGGCCAACTTCCGGCTAGAAATTGTCAACATATATCTTTCACAATACTCATCACAAATGACATAAATCAGCTTTCTTTGCATGGCCAATATGGGGCTGTATCGACCTGATATGATTTTCGGAAATAAGTAAAACAACATTTGCGATATGTTCCTACATTATTTTAAAAGTGGATTTACATGATTAAGTTTGGAAATAAGAACGTTATCTCACAGTGCTCAAGAGTTCCCAATTCAAGTGGGTGTACACCCGTGTTGCACACACTCTTTACTTCAATCATATAAGTCATAGCCTGTAATGCAGATCATGACAGGAAAAGATGACAACCTGTCAGATATCACATAAATAAGAAATTTTGCCAATAACTAAAAAACACTTCAAGACAATGGCCTGAATATTTAAATCTGCAACATCTACAGCTTTCATACGACTTAGAAAGCTCCTTCAAAATGCTTTCAAAAATAATTCTCCATATTCATGCCGTTAAAAAATGAAAATAAAAATTCAAAAAGGGTTATCTTTATTACAAAAAATAAAGAGGGAAATTCCGACACAGTTTTCAACCACAAGTTTTCATGTTTTTCAAAAGCACATTCGTCGTCTCAAAGGGATTACAAAGTTAAGTACACACAAAAAAAGAAAAGCCCAACAAAAAAGGAATAAGGTAAAAAAACAACTTTACAAATGTGTGTACATACCTTTAGCAAGTTTTTTTCAATATGCATCCTAGTGAAGGCATCATAAATGCTGTCTCCTTGTCGCCCACTTCAACCCTCGCCAACGCAAAAAAAAATAATGCCACTCAGGCTTGTATCTTTCAAAAGGAATTGTTCTGAGCCTAAAGTGTGCAGGTACTTCCGTATAACTCCTCCGCCAAGTTGATGCAAATTTAATTTTTAAACTTGTACCTGAAGTTCTAGTAGTACTGTCGTGCGAGTCGCAGCGGGATGAAAACTCAACCACGAACGAGCGACACCAAAAAGAAACAAAAAATCAGAAACACTCCCCCCAAAAAAAATTGGAATAAAAATAACTTCTTTTACGCTCTTCTGATGTTTGAGGTGTTTTCAAAAACTTTTCCCCTATTCTTTATTTTCACCTTACTTCGTGCTTGTACTTTCGTGTTACACCCCCATTTTCGAGTTTACTAATTAAATGTTGAATTCAATTTCGATTTGAAATTCCAATATGACCGTTTTTTCTTCTTATTTTTCAAATTTGTTTTTTGCTCTGTTTGAATCCTTGGTTTTTTAGTGAGTTTTTTTTTTATGTTGAATATTTTTGAAAATCTAGAAAAGAAATTATTTGAATTTTAGATTTATAAGTATAAAAAGAGGCAAGCCAAAATAAATTGAGTTTCGAATGCTGTTTTTCACGGCGACTTTGTTTTTGAAGAATCTGCTGTTGTTGTTTTTTTCTATGCAAAAATGTAAATGATGATTCGCTTAAATAATTTACATTGATGATGATTGAGAGATATTTTGATTTTTCATGTTACAAGAAGGAATATTTGAGTGTATTCGGCAGCTTGATTATAATCTTGCGCGAAGGATCCATTTTTGGATTCAACTCAAACTCAGCCAGTTAAGTTTGCATGAAGAAAATTCAATGCAAACTGGTGATGATTTATAAAAGGTATTCTGAGAAGTCAGTTTTAGCGAAGGAGGCTGTCTGACTTTTATTAATTTATTTAGCATTTTTATATTCAGGCGAATTGAAATGTTTTCGAAGGAGGTTATAATTTCGTTTGTTTTCGAAAAAATGTCTACGAGGAAATTGGTCATAGAAGAGAGTGACACAAAATTTATACCTCTTTCGAAACGTTGTGGCAAATCAAGTAAACTTTTGAAATTTACATTTTAACAAGTTTAAGGGTTTTCTAATTAAAAATATCTTTTCTAATAAAATGCCTAAAGCCGAATTGTCATCTGATTGTTCAAAATTTGGCGAGTAGTGAGAACTTAAATGATTCTGTAGTAAGTACTATTTGCGTATCAGGACCAGATTATGGTACTAAAGGAAAAGCTGTACCTATAAAGAGGCTGACTCTGTTGCAAATGTCTTTATTATTTACTTACATAAGGTGGCGTTAGAGTTAGGCGGGAACTAGGCCTCATCCAACAGGGCTCCAATTTTGTACGCAAAGTTGGTTGAGATCCCTTTCGAGGTGTGTGCTCCAAGTCGCAGTCTTGCTCTACTACGCTCTACGTCGCTCTACATAACCGATCCATCTCAGCCTTTGGACTTTAATGCTTATGGCTAAGTCAATGTCGCTGTACTACCCGTATAGTTCATCGTTGAATTTTTTACTCCATTCACCGTCGGGACGTAAGGCGTTCTCATTCGCTCATAAAACAGGAAAGAAATGATAAAATTCTTACAGAGTGACACTAAAGCTTTTCGAGAGAGGACTTTACTATTCAATTGCTTTCTTAGCCCAAAGAAAAAGCAATAAGCAGGAGTTATTCTTCGTTTGAACTCAGCGCTAGTCTTATAATCTGTTTATAGCGGAGCCTAGGTAAACAAGGTTCCTAACTCTATCAAAATTATTGCTGTCTATGGTGCCGTTCTAGTTCTAGTGACTGATCGGTGTTAGATTTCTTTTCTTGATGACAGTATATAATTCAATGCACTTTTACAAAGGCACTGATGGCAAAGCGCTGCGTTCTTTTGATTATGTCAAAATCATCGGAGTACGCGAGTAGTTGAATACGCGTTTGAAAGATAGTTTAAACGCGTGAGGTTTGAACAGCGAATCACCTTGGCTTAAACCTTTTTTGACATCAAGGCATCAGTGAAGTCTTTGCCAACCTTAATGAAGCAGCAGTGATGCCAATTCTAGACATTTATCTAAACAGCTTGTCACTGTTGATGCGGCGTCATACACGGCTCATGAGTTTTTCCAAGATCTGCCGTAATGTGAATATTTGGTTTTCTGGTTTAAAGCCGCACTGATATGCACCCATCAGGTTGTTTACAAACGACTTCAAATGTTCCTATAATACGGCAGACTGAGAATGACATTTCTACAGTTGGTGCAGTTTAGAGAGTATCCTTTCCTAATTGAAGAAATTTCAAGTAGTAACCGCTGGGTGGTGCCGTTGGTTAAGCGCCTGCCTTTTAATTGATAGGTCTCATGAATCTGAAAGATGATGCCGCCTTAATATTCTGACAACAAAAAATACTTCTCACCCTCATAAATCGTAGTTGCACTTTCTTTGTTATTGGAAATTCTGAAACGTATTCAAAATCAATGATTGAACGACAACAATGAATCCAGGTGTACTCAATTGCCATGCCACTTATTTGGTGAAAGGGAAATACACCCACAGTCAGTTGAACTAATTCTTTACGAACACTCTCGAGAGCCGTGGCAGTGATGCCAGTCGTCTCGCACAACCTGCAGTTCTTTGGCAATCGTTAGACGTCACAAATGAGCAAACATAAAAGACCCCCAATGGAAAACTAATGTGTAAACGACAAACACTCGTCAAAAGTGTAATAAAACTGCGAAACAATGCAATTCCCCGAATCTATTTCCAATGCGGTAAATATTTTCGTAAGGATAAACACGGGATCGGGAGGTGTTACAGCAAACAATAGCGGCAGCAGTGAAAAACTATCGAACCGCTAGGCGAATACTTACACGTTTAGCACAATTCAGCGCAATTCAGCACAATTCAGCACTTTGCAACGAGACGAGCACTCTTCGTGTACGTCGAGTGTTTGTTTACTTTTCGTATCACTTCTGCGTTAAGTCAACACAAGGAGCAACGGACGAAGAACATTCTTCTAAACTTAGGGGCATACAGTGCATTCCGCATGAAAGTGGAACGGGTTTGATGGCTTCTCTCAGTGAGAAAAGACTTGAGGCAAAGTGCACCAAGATTATTAAGAAAGTTTCCTCGTATTCGCTTTTCTTTTCTTTTTTGTTTGTTTTGGAACTCAAGTTCATCTCGAGCAAGGGGGTTGCTTCTAATATGCTGGCCAAAATGTGTACTTACTTGATGGGATGAGAAGAAAGATGAACCCTTAAAGTAATGAGATCTCTCACAAGTAGTGTTTCTTCTATTTATCTTCATGGAAGAATGCTCCTCCTCAGCATGAGGTCAATTATTCACTGCTACCAGCTAAAAGTTTTAAAAGTTTCATAGTTTCAGATAATTACCTAAGCTCGGGTTGTATTACTTTTGCAGTTCGATTGATCGGGGGTTTATCTCGAACCAGCGCAGCGCAAGGGAAGCGCACATTCCCCCTCTGGATAAACTATTTTCATGGGTAATGAATCGAAATCGTGGCAGATGAAACGACTTCGGACTGACTGTAGGAGAGGGAGGACTCATGTTTTAGCTTTGGGGTGTAATAACTTGCGCATCGATGCATCGCTCACTACCTGTAAGGGTTTAAGTGGTCCTTTGGTTTTTATATAACGATGCTGATACGCGTACAGCATGGCCATAAACTGTTTTTATGGTTGAAGTTGTCGTAAAGTTTTATAACTTGTTTATACTTGAAAGGTTTCAAAGGATCGTTAGAATATTACGACTCGAATATTTAAGAGGATAAAAGTTAAAGAATTTGCTGATTTGGACACAATATAATCTTAATTAAAACCTTTTTTAAATTCTATCGTGGATGCAAGTGGTATTGCGCGTCACTGCGTTAGAAAAGAAATAACACTGGTTTTATTTTTAGCCAGATTTCAGAACAATAGTCGGTAGGCCATTCCCATCTACTAATCGACTAGAGCTCTACCGCGATTTGTGTTTCATGTGGTGTTATGTCAAGTTAGTGGAATATTATAATCAACAAGCTATTGTTGTAGAAGAATACGTTCGATGCCGGAATATGTCCGTCTTTGCTAGAAATAGTTCTACAAATAGGACGTTTTTATAAGACGCAACCGCTGTGGCCATATGTTAAAAATTGTTGCGAACTAGTAAAGCTAAAATGTAGTGGTCATTTCAACATTTTTTTTTGCGAAATTTTCTGATACCAACATTTGGTCCTTCGAGCCGGATATTGGTGCCAAGTAGTCACGCGTTAACACCGAATGCGCCAGGACACGTTTATTTCAACAAATATTTGAACTTCCTCAGCCATAATACTAGATCTAATGTTTTTTTTCTCAATTTAGCCTTCGCCTCAAAAAAAAAGTCCTCAAAACCTTTCCTAAACTCGTCGGAAGCACAGCAACGACTGGGCAGCTATTTTAGCGCCTTATTCGTCATAGGTTCGAATCCTAGAGCAAGTATTGAACTTTAATCTTGTTTTCGAATCTGGTTTAGTCATTATTAGTAAATTACTGGAGCGGTGGACCAGCGATAGTAGTCATGCCAAGTGGTTGGCCTCGCTGTAGTTATTACTGTACCGGCTTATTCATGCTGGAATTCCAAGACCATGTTTTCAAAAGGGTTTTTTTATTTAGACGATTAACCATGCATTTAGCTGGAAGGGCATAACACTGACAGCAGTGTGACGATCTTAACTTCAAAAACACAGCTCTTTTCGCATATCAGCTAATTTCGTATAAAATACTGTGAATTCGGTGAATGGAAATATGTGGATTTCAAATTCTTTAGCCCAATTTGGCCTCCACCAGTGGAGTAATCGAAAAATAATGTGCTCCATATATATACTATGAGGAAGGTGATTGCCTCCTCATTTGACGAAAATCTCTGTCCTCCGAGCTAAAACTAAAAACTGCGTGTCCAAAATTACTGAAACTCTGGTGAGTGACTGTCAAAAGATGCACATTTACAATCACTAGCTTTTCTTGACGAGTGCTGCTTTCTTCACGTTGAGGTCGGATACTTTTCAGACTACTCCTCTTATTTTTGTATTATAAAAACTTCGTTTTGCCGCTTCGTCTATGCATATTCAAGTGAATGTGGATCTGTTCCCATTTGCATTTCGTTTCTTAGGTTTATATATTTATATTTATCTTTGTATTATCCTCTCAAATGTTGTTAAGAAAAACGCTTAGATAGAAAAAAGCCTTAATTTGATTACTTAGAGGATTTCGGGACCAGAAAGATGTTGGCTGATTTCCACTAAGCCGAATTATCACCCCTTCGTAGTAAGGTATTCAAGACGCGCCTTATGAAGGGCGGAAATATAGGAAAAATCATCTCAAGAGTCATCAAAATTAGTTTAAATGTTTCCAGCATTTATATGCCTTCACACGTTTAGGCATCAATGACCAAATGTCAGTTGTAATTCAAGAATATAAAAGGAACATGTCGGTTATAGATGCTTCTAATATTTTCATAAAGAAACACAACTTGTTCACTCATTGATGTAGATTTTATTCCAAAAATAAATTCTAGAAGTTTAACTTAAAAAGACGACAGACACTAACGACCTCTACGAACACATTATTTTTATGTTCTAATTCGAATCCGAATAGCTGTCAAAATTAACTGGCATTCACATAAGTTAAAAAACAAGCTACGCCAAGTGAAACCCCGACTCAAGTCGTCGTAAATTTTCATGACATTTTCCAAATCCATAAGTCCACAACCTTCTAGACGATAAAAGTTTCCTAACAAAGTTACTCCATTGATTGCATACCATAATTAGCTCTAGAACTCCGTCACACCATCTAATGATCCTACGATGTAAGTATCTTTTGATTCCACCATAGAGTGCAAGTCATCTGTGACAGATGTAATCCTGCTTGTCTGACTGCGTTAAATGTCCCACTATCAAGTGTTGGAATCCCCTTTTTATCTTTTTACTATAAAAGTCCAGAAAAAAGAAAATAAAGGGCAACCTAACTGCTGCAGCCTTTTCTTTCTGTGTAATCTGCGGGTGTGATGTCAGTGTCAATGGACACTCGCACTTGTTTATTGTTCTGGACTTCGGGTCGCTGCGGGAGATAAATTTATTCGGGCAACAGAGTCTTAATAATGCGCATCATTTTGTCTGCACAAAAGAATCAGACACAAGTTCATGGTCCGGTTGATAGTCCTCCGAGGAGGAGGTTAAACTTTAGGGACTTCTTGTTATATAAACAGATTCTGTGTGCATTGAACAATGAATACAAGGGAATAAGAGTATATTTACGCTAACGGTTAACTGTTAGAAATGAGATTATTTTTGGCATGTTTTTTTTTCATCCTTTTTGTTAGCGAAAAACAAAGGACTACGAGAAACTTAAAATTCGTAATTTTCTGGAGATCGCGTTTTTTTTTTTTTGTTTTTGGAAATTTCTAGAACAATTTTGACAGATGAATAAGTTCGATGACCATTGTTTTAAGTTGCTACAAAGAGTAAGGTGTTGCCATCTTCTAAACATTTCAGCCCACCTATTCCATGTGATAAAAAAATTGCAGGCAAATGGAATGAAATGGAATCGAATCGATATTTGTATTTGAATTTATTCTTGAATGTTTGAGTAGACAGCCAAAGACTAACACCTTGGTTTCCGATGAGTGTACTGCAGATTGTTAAGAGCAAAAAAAAACTTTAATTTTGTTTCAAATTGAATTGAAGTTTCTTAATAAAACCGTAAGGGTTTGCATGCCACCGAGGTTACCCACGGTATCACTAATGATACTGTCAGATATGAAAAAATTTTGTAGCGTTATCTATTTGATTTTTTTTAATAAAGTCAGTGTTTCTAAAATCTCAACGTGCTTGGTTTTGAAAGTTTGATTTCTGTAGAATGTCATTCTAATTAAATTTGTTTCGAGAATGGCGGTAAAAAATTGTTTCAACCAAATTTTTGGTGGTTTTTGTATTGTTTTTTTTTATAGATTAGATGTTGATAGTGTATTTAAAAGTACAATAATAGTTAAAGTTGACATGTTTTGTTTATGATATTTGGCCACTCGATAAATAAAATTTGCTAGTTTTTAGGATTGACAGATGATCAAATGTCTGATTTGGTAGGGAGCTTTGATATTTCCGACTGTGAATATTTTGACAAAGATGATTTGGATAAAGATGTGAAGATTGATTTAAACAAGATTGAAGAAAGAGTTATGCCTTGCCATGGTGAAAGTTAGTTGGAGGAGTCGGATGAAGAACCTTTGTCCAAACTGGCTGTTCGTAGGCGAGCATTTAATCGACCAATGACGTAGAGCCATCAGAAGAACAGCCTTCTCTCAAAAGTTCTCACGAATACTTCTCCAGAAACATTGATCCGGGATTTTTTGACGTAATTTCAACGTGCATAAACATTAGATCAAATTTTTAAGTCGTCGACGATCATCAAGTTTCTTCAGCAATTAGAGAGTTCGATAGATTTTGGAAGATTCATCCGTATTGCTTATTGAAAAAGGTTGTGAAGACAATTATAGAGAGCAATTTGTTATAACGAAATAATAATTTTTACTGGAAAATGGAAGCAAAAGCATGTATTTTAAAGGAAAGCCAAGTCCTGAAGGAATTAAAGGATTTTAATGGGCGAATCCTAATGATCTTCCTCTGGAAGAAAATGGCACACCAACTGATTCTGCATTGTATCAGATGCCAGAAAAAATAGATTTAGGAGGCCCTGTTGTTCTAAAACTTGCCGATACTCTTCCACAAAAAAAAAACAAAAACACTCATCAGAAAACATCTTTTGGACAATTTAGTAGGCATGAAAAATCGTGTATTTGAATACTCACCCTCCAATGAGAAAAAAATTCAGTTTTATTGAAAACAGATAGAAAATTGCAACAAAGTGCCAGAGGCAGCTATGATTGCGTCGTGAGACAAGACGAAAATCGTTAGAGTAAATCCATTCATATTGCATCGACGGAGAGTGCAGTGCAGTCTTTGGGAACATGCCGTCGCTGGAGTAAGAGAGATTAGCGATACCTTGATGTTCCACAGCCAGTAGCCATAAAAAAGTATGTGTACTTGCTACATGGGAGGATCTTTAAGATATGTTAGAATCATTGGAGAATACCCCATGCGCGGAAAAACTTGGATGGAAATGGACAAATAATGCTGTTCATGGACTTTAAAATGGATTGGGCTAGACACCTGATTTACGGCGGAATCATCGCCTCGTCTATGATATAATTCGCAAGCAGGAGTTTAAACCGTATTACAGTGAACAGTCAAAATTTAAAAAAAAAGTCAAAGTCATCATTTATAGAAGAGCCAGGAAAACTTGTATCTGCGTTCTCATTTAGAGAAGGAAGACATAGGGGCAACACCAATCCGTTTGCGGAAAAGAACTGCAAAATATTCGATCAAAGTGCCGGTTAAAGGGTTGTGTCAGTTTAATTTTAAAAACATCCGACTTGTAACGTTTTTTTATGTTTTAATGTTAATGGAAGTTGTTTAATGAATTCCATGTTAAAAACATTTGAAAAAATAATACCACAATTATCGAAAAGCTTTTTCTTATTTTCATATTTCGTTTGTGGCTTTGAGGAGATGCAAATTTTTCACTATTTTTCCCATAATGTTAAGGCTCTAAATAACACCTATATCAACATTGACTAGGATCTGACAAAATTTAAGACCCATCCTTTCAGGAGGATAAAAATGCTGACGGCACAGAATTTCAACATTAAAGACATTGGCTTCCACATTGCGATCGATTACGCTTCCCTTCAGAAGATTAGAACGCCGTTTTTCGACTTTGGCATGGGTCCCTTAAGGTGCGGCTAAATGAAATCAGCAAATGCAGACTTGCACAACTGCAAGGCTACTACAAACGAACTTTTGCCATTTTTCTTCAGCTCTAACCCGAGACTACTTTTGTGTAGGAACTCTGCCTGCATAAAACGGACTAAGTTCATCAAAGCAATGAACAACTTTCGAACTTTGCTAAAACGTAATTTACACAGCTGCGTTCTAGTTAGTAAGTACCGGAGGTTCAGTAGCCATAAAAATGTGGAGCCGGGAATACAAAATTTAAGTTAAAAAATGGAACCCCGTGAGCTGGCTTAGAACGCAGACTTAACTTGACATTACTTTTCGGTTTTGATTTCGATCCATCTATTGGGGTACCTGAAACATTAAGAAAAGGACAGAGTCGTTTTTCGATTTAAATCTATCTTCTCATATTGTAGAAGGGTTTAGCCAAAAGTCACTGTCAGTCATAGACCTCAACCCTGATGAGAAATGAAGGAGCAATTTCTGTAGAAATCAATAAAGCAACACTGGAGAACTTGTTCTCTGACCACTTTAAAATACTTTTCAAGTATCAACAGTGTAACCGAAAGGATTTAGCTTTTGAGAAACCCTTCCAGAAAAAAGATAATAGAAAGATAAAAAGATCGCAAGGATCGACAATTTAAGCATTGACTCCGCTTGATTTCTAGCTTCCTGGCAAAATTGAAAAACGAAATGAAGTAAACGAGACCAGAGCTCATCAGCTCAAGCAATACACCAGGAACATAAAAATGCAAATGTTACGTTCCCGATTCCTCTAAACTGAGACGACTGAGCGGCACACTTGTGAGCGTTGTGACTGTGGAAAAACCTTTGTCGAAAACGCATATTGTAAATTTTAGAGGCTGATCAATGCCAAGTTATTTATTCTGAGTTTCCTCTTTGATAGAGAAAGGGCTTACAACAAAGAGCCAGTCTGAACACGGGACACAGCAACCGCATATGCAAGCAAACATATCTATTGCTTTTTAATACGAACCTCGAATGAAGTTGATATGACAATAAGTCATTATAAATTTAAGAGATTTTGGATGACTGAGCTTCGCATAAATTCTCGTACCGACACCGACGACGTTTTCATCCAGGTTGGTCAAATGTGGACTTGGCCTTAACCCAACAAAATTAACTTAGAACTCTATTCGACGCATTTCGGACTTAGAGAAGAAATGCGAAGATTGATTGTATTCGGAGATGAGCTACTCGAAAACAGGTTACAAAACAGTTGGTGTCTTACGCAAAGAAATATGGCTCCTTTTTGCGAAGCTGTGAGTAGCTTTAGTCATAGCTAGCATACCTACTACATAACTGACCTTAACTATGGATAAAATTCGAGCATTCTGGATATGCAGTGAAGAAGACATAACACAAGAGGTTCCGCAAGGGTCGAAATTAGGTCCACTTTTATTTTGCTATATATGTGAACGATATGCTTTCAATCCTCAAACAAAGCATAATATATGCCTATGCAGACGACACAGCTATCATCGTAGGCCATAGGTGTGTTCAAACAGCTGCCAAAATGATGCATGGTGTCACAATCACGGTGTCATGCATGAAGACAATCACGCTAAGAAGACGAAAATAATGCACATACGCCCACCACATACCCACAAAAACAAAAATTAATATTAAACTACATGATATGGAATGTATGCACGAAGCTGAATGTCACCTCAGACTGGACAATGAAGATCATTGCTCCACATATATCGAAAATGTATCCACCTATAAGAATCTTGGAATTATAGTTGATTACAATCTGAAATGGAACGTTCACATTGAAACTTTGACAAAGCAGGTGCGGCAATCGACGATGGCATACGTCATCTAAGAAATTCATGTAAAACCTCAGTACAAGTACAGTACAAGAAGGAGAGAACAAGGACGATTCAGGATCCCCAGGTTCTGGAATGAATATGGTCGAAGGAGGTATGATGTCGTGATCCCAAGAGTGTTTAACGAGCTCACACCTAATTCTGGAAATATGTCAAAAGCAGAATTTATTATAAAAGCAAAAAATTTCTTCCTTAATTCTGTATAAAAGAAATTTTATCTGTATTTATGTATATTGAATACTCTTCTACAGGCAAGCCCTGCCGGTTTTGCAGATACTTTGACTTTAATAAATACTTATAATAATAATAATGATAATCATAATAATTATAATAATAAAACTAAAGATCGTACTTAACATATCTTGTATTATTTCTAATACGGTCTTTAGTTTTGTGTGCATATCCAGAAGAGTTCCGATCCTCCTCCCTTTTGTTTAGGTACAAGTCAATTTAATTAAAACAAAGTAAAGAAGTGGCCAGGGTTAACATGCAGCCGATTGAACTCATGCGCTACAGCCAGACCACTTACGACGGTAAAGGATCAAATGATCTTATCAATCTTGGTGAGAATGGCATCCAACTCATATCAGTGTTAGTAACTTCCCACTCTGATATGACTGACTCCAGCAGATACCCCAGAACCATTTATTCCGTCAGTCACAAAAATTTAGAGCATTCAGGGATCCCTACTAACCAATCATGAAGCTGAACTCTTTTTTGCTTCAGTGCTCTTGAGTGACTGTTCTTCTTGATGGAAGATTCCGATCTTTTTAGGGGCCTTCATACAATTACAATTGAAGTTGTTATCTCTTCAGAAATAACATTTTTCAAAATGGAAAACACTGCACTTATTGGATTTTCTTTTCGAAGAATGTCCAGTTCGGTTTAAAGATTGTTCTAGAAGTTTCTTTTAAGTAAACAACAATTAATGAAGTTGGATTATAAAACAAGTCTTCAAGTGTTGAACTATTCTATATCTTTTTTTAAAAAAACGTTTACCAGAACAATCATCAGATTGAAACTGCAAAATAATTTCGAAATTTAAGGCTAACGAAAAGTTTGAAGGGACCTTGAAAAATCTGAAAGTACCAAATGTTCACACACATCTGTTTATTCTGTAATCACCATTAAATGCGCTTCTATTCAAAGTAAATCATTCACATCGCTCCAGATCTGAATTGGACTTCAAAAATGCGGCCGAGCCTCAGGAACCACTTATCCGAACAAGCGTTTGACTTACTTTAATTAGCCAAGAGAACCTCCTTCGTGCACAAAGGCATTAGCACTTGAAAAGTTCTTGACCACCTCTCCAATCTCCTTTAGGTAACCCAATTTCAGTGAGCTGCTTTCGCGCCATTTTCGCCTTCACCATTCCTCACAAAGGTGGCGAAGGAAAGTCGGACAATCAAAGCACTGAGAGTGTGCACTTCTACGGCTTCAATTGATGGCAGCAGCAACACTGCACTCCCTCTTCTGAAGAAGAAATCAAAATGCTTCCCTTCCGAGTATGTGGAAAAGCTGTGATTTTAAGTGCAGGCGCAGGATAAGAAAATAAAATGGTTTTCACAAAATAAAAAAAAAGGACCACAGGGACGTTGAAGAAAGAGTTTAGAGGAGAAACCCGAACACGATGAGAATACACAAGCACATTTTCAATCAGCGAAAGGATGTCAGAAAAGTGTCTATTTTTAGACTTTGAACAATCTAAACTGAAGCGTTTGCCGACGTATCCTCACACTCTGTACCTCCTTTACCTCGATCGAACTGAAGAGCTCGAACACTGACTTCGAAGTCTATTTTTAGACGTCTACAACAGCAATACGAGTAGACGGACGACAATGATGATAATGATGATGATGAGCATGACGACGTCGTTGAATACAATTGAGTGTCGAGTGCAAATACACACGTACGAGGACATCCAAAGCACTTAGGCAAGTGCAAACCCAGTACTAGTTTCTGGGGGTAGATCCTCAAACTAATTACAACAGGATACGGTATTGGGTCGTTCCTCGGAGGAACTGTCCACAGACACCAGTTGGGTTGGTTGGGTGCGTACACAGGATGCATCATCACACATGTTCAGGACACAGCAGGATGTTATAAATCTTTGCACATTATCGGAACGGGGGATACTTAGTATATATCCCGTCTGAGTAACTTGAACTGTATTCACTGTGTCTAATTAAAGCGTCAGGAATAATTCGACCGGATTGCGCAAGCAAGCATCGTTGGTGGTGGCTTTCGCAAGCGGGGAAAACCCATGTGATTATCCTCTGAAGTGCAGCATCGAAAACAAATGAATTTTGCAGCTAGTCAATACCCGTATGTACCATGATTATGGGAAACTTTAAAGCTTAGGTCATGCGAGGGACATAGAGCTCCGGTGCCATCCATAAGAAACTAAAAGAAAGAGACGTTTTTTTTTTTTAAAAAAAAACATATCTTCACGGTTCCAGTACTTGAGTGTGATTGGCAATCCTCAAAAAAGTACAACTCCCTTGGGCCTTGCGTAGCCGGCACTAATTTGCAGCACAAATCTTGTATTTTGTATTTTTTTCATTTCGAAGAACCTAATATGAGCTGTAATTTCTCTTCATGTATGTATGTACAGTTGGCCACAAAATTATTGATACAAGTTTACCACGAATTCCAGCGTAAAAAATATAACGAATCAAAATCAATCTGATTTATAAAATAAATAAGTCAAAATAGAAAGTGACAGAATGTCACGTCACAAAAGTATTGACACATATTTATGCCACAGAAAATGACGGAAACTATAATAATTTGGATGAGAGGAAAATAATAATAAAACTACACACAGGAGGGCAGCCTTAGAGAATTGAAGGAAAAATTATTGAAAGGAGCTTCGCAATAAAACAGAAAACAGTTCAAAACTCAAAAGAATCTAATTCTTTTGAAATCAAGAGCCGCAGAACCAGACCAACAAATTTAAATATTCAAAGCTTACGTTAATTTGTATGAGAAGTTGTATTCAGAAAAATCCCGACATAAGTGTCTCAAAACATGTGTCTCAACTGACAGAAGGCTTGTACAAAATTGGTTACTCGCAAAAAGTTCATCTTCTGTGGAATTTTGGAATTAAATGAATGGCTGTCGAAAAGTTTGGGGACAACCCAGGGAATCGAAGTTGCTCCCCACATCTTTGTGGTTGTTTGTCTGCGTCCGGAGTGCGCAATCTTTTTTTTATTAATGGCACTATAACCCGCTTAAAATAAATAAACAAAAAAAAATGTTCTCACTTAAAGAAACATATAAGGAAATACCATCTTCGGGAAGAATGGGAGAAAATTGACACTTATTATTGCAATAAATTCCTGGAGTCGATGCAACGAGTTATAATTATATCTCCTTGCTTAAGCTCCATTTTTAAAAATGCACCAATTTTTTGTGAGGTCGTCTTTACTGCTTTTTCTTTCTTTCAAAAAAAAAAATTAGTTGTTACTTAAAATATTTACATTTTGTTTGTATTCTCGAATCTTTTATCGAGTTGTACAATGCAGAGAAAGGGGGTGCATCAATACTTTTGTGGCTTACTGTATGTTGTTGTGTCTGTGCGTAAGATGATGAGAGCAAATGGTCATAAAAATTCTTGGGTAACAAGGGTTTTTGAATACCCCTACAACGTAATTAACGTAGAGCGTCGCAAAAGGACGAAAAAATAAGATAATTTTTTTTTTCATTACTTCATAATTCGCCATTTTTTTTTCTCGTGGCAAAACCGATACAGTAGAAAGTGTTTATGGATTGAGAAGATTGCACCGTTGCTCTGTTAACAGTGATATACATTCACGGGAGAATAAACTACTAAATTTTTTAAATTTGCTCGCTTCTCAAGGGTTGTTGACTACCCTTATAAAGCACTTTGCACAGAGCGTGCAGGAAGATACGGAAAAGAATTGACAAATTAAGAATTGGTTTAGAAAGTGTTCTTTTTGATTTCGATTGCTTGCAGGGAATAGGTAAACTTTGATATTTTGGTATATTTGCATTGACTTAGTTCACGGTATTTTATTCGCTGTTATACGGATCAGCATGTGCAGTTTTTGTATTTTTTGATAATTTCCGTCATCGCTTCTGCACTCATTAATTAAATAGAGGAATCACTTCGGCATGGTCACGCTGGTTGGTTTCTGTAATTGAAAGGCTCCAGCTCCAGCGTATGGTTTTTTCGTGAATAATTTGAAACAAAATGCAGATATGCTAGAGCTTCAGCTTGCCTATCTGCCCCATCAGTCCTGCTGGGAAATGTCGTCCAGAATAGAAATGTCGGCTTAGAGACCTTCTCTGATAGATTTTTGAAAATTGAGTTTGATCACAAATTTTGCCCAGAGAAAGAGTTACATTGGCGAATGTGCCTCGGCATAGAGAGCAGATACAGAAGATGCCTGAAGTCATTGGAACCATTGTTCCTTGAGCGCCAATGGCGTGGACGCTACAGCGAATATACTTTTCCATGCTTCTACCAGCAATTTGAACGGTTGCAAGTCGTGCGGATTTTGAAAGCACACCTGAAATAGCCTTGTGGTATACTAAACTACCTTAATGTTAAAGAAGACATTTTATCTGACCCGATATTCACTCTTTTTATCAGGCGATGCAGCATCCTTGAAGAGAAAGCAAAGTGTACAATTGATGTGCAACGCTGCAGGACTCTAGCAAGCATCGACTTGACTTTTCGGGCAACTCAGGCCTTCGGAGTGCATTCAATAAATTGATCCAATTTTAAAGCAAGATAAAAGTTACAACACAAATCGATAGCCAGGTTATAGGAAAATGTTTCGAACATTCAAGCCCACGTAGTATCTTACAGAACACGCTTTGGGAAAGTTCTCATTTTTTAAAGTCGGCCACCAAGTTCCATTTCAGACTTTCCCAAAGGAGCCAAATATTTCAACGCTAGAAATATAATCTTCACCCCAAAGGAATTGTCATCGTATCCGGCTTACCAAAGGCGAAATGAAATGAAACGAAAAAATGAGAATGCTTCGCTTTTGATCTTTGTTTTTTCATATTATTCCGAATCCTGATTCCTACGAGGCTCATTTCCATCTCAACCCTTATTCAAATTCTGGTCTCTGTATGCGTCACCCAAAAGTACCTCATTAATCTAATTACACGCAGTTATTCCATTTATTCACGCATTCAAAGCGCCAGTGTAAACAAAACTCACGCATTATCCTTGCAAATCTCCATCATTTGTTCATAGACCATTTCCCTTTCTCGTAAGTGTGTGTAAGAGAGTAAAATGTCACAAACAGGATGTCCCCATATAATGACTCTGGGTCATTTGGGGTAGCAAGAAAATGACAAAAAAAAAAACGAATTTGTATAATTATGTTCCATTTGATCAAAGCTTTTCGCGTACCTTTCTCTGGCTGCCGTGAAAGGACATTTTAAAGGATAAAGCAAACACACGGACAACCTAATGGAATAAGTGTGTCAGTTGCGGATCTAAAGAGGTACTAAGGGTTGCGAGATAATCAACATTCAAACGCAGTTATCCGCACTGTGAAGGAGCCAGCTTTTCATACGACCGACCATCACAACGGCTGATATGGTTATTATGTTTTGGGTTTTCATGTTTTTAAAGGATAATTAAATATTTCCCAACGTAAGTTTGTAAGGATGTTCATATGTATGTTTATATGACTCCATTATTTTCACGGTAAAGTGGCCGGACTGGAAGCCTTGAATACATAACAAAAAACCAAAAAAAAAAAAACAAATCATGAATGTGTGAAAGGAATTTCTTCTTTTATTTTTTTTTATTCACATGACGAACATTCCGGGTGTGTTCGCAGCGTTGTTCTTCAAAAGATATATTTTTGTTTTTTTTTTTGTTTTCTTTTTGTGTTTAAAACTTTTTTCATTGAGCGACTGAGTGTGGTTGAAAATTTATATTTTTTTTTGATGGAAGGTAATGAAAAACTTAATCAAAAAAATTTGAATGGTATTGTGGAATGCATCACGTGGCTTTTAATGGGATCGAACGTAAAAGTCGAAGGTGTGGGTCCAGTACGAGGTAGCTCGAACTTTATTTAGCTTATCCGGTTTCCAATGACGGGGTATACATTTAATAGTGTCGGTCATAAATCAAACAGTTAATTTCATTGGACTTTATTTCCCTATGTATAGAATATGTGTGGATTTATTTTCTGTTGTCAAATGAAGGAATTTAAAGGAATTCACTTTAATGGAAATAGATGAATAAAAGTCATTAAATATTATATTTTAATGAGTAAGATCGTGCTTCTTTGAACGACAATGACGTTAATCTTTGGACTTCCCTCGGGATGACTAGAGCACCTGCAATGGCATGGAGGAGTGCAAACAATGCTATTTGCTTGTGACCTTGACGCTTTTTTTGTTTTTATTTATTTTTACCACTTTAAAATGAACGATTTTTTTGCACAACAACGAAAAACACTTTTTTATGAACAACTCTCTGCGCCTGCTTTTTCAAAGCATGATTTACTTTTCGCCACCTTTAAAGCATCAAAAATAATAAATGTGAAATATTTGAGTACCGAGATTTCAAAAGGATCGATTTGGGAAACGCTTTCGTCTTCCTGATCTCTATAATTCTTTTCGGTCACTAAGGAACAAAGTTTGAAGACAAATTAGGGAAGCCAAGTGTCGTTTCTACACACAAAAATTCGACAAAAAACTACCATCCAAAGATTTGTGGAGGAATATACGCGACTTGGGGGTTGGACGACTTAAAGCTTTATGTGCTCAAGATATCAAGGTAGAGGATCTTAACCAAGAATATGCAAAAGTGCAATCAAGCCAACCACGCTTTACTAAACCGTCACACGTAGAAGAATGTCTTACAACCAATGATGATGATAGTGGCAGGTTCTACTTTCAAAGAGTTAAAGAAACTGATGTTGTAAGTGCTGTATTGGATATCAAGTCGAAAGCTGTGGGTCTTGATGAAATGCACCCTCTCTTTATTAAAATCATACTGCTCCATATACTTCCTGCTAACAAGAAAATATCCTTCAGCATGGAAGGCTCCTAAAATTATTCCTATAATTAAAAAACCTGCCACCCGGACTACACCAGCTGAATATAGACCGATTTCAATCCTTCCTTTTATCTCAAAGCGCTTCGAAAAAATTCTTCATAAACAAATCTCGGCATTCATCAAACATACAAAAATATTGAACCCATCTCAATCTGGTTTTAGGGAACACCATAGCAGCATAACGACCACCTTAAAAATAACAGGTGATATTCGTAATTCTATGGACCAAGATGAAATATCCTTTCTGTGCATCCTGGATTTTTCAAAGGCGTTCGACAGCTTAGAAATCAATTTAGGTTCACAAAATCTGCCACCGACATAGTTTCTTCATATCTTACTGAACCTAAGCAAGTAGTTGTTGTTGGAAGAAAGATTTCAGGTTTCTTGGAACTAGCATTAGGAGTGCCACAGGGATCAATACTTGGGCCGCTGTTCTTTAGCATTGTTAAAATGATCTTTCATTAGCGGTCAGAAATTCGTCTGTTCATCTCATTGCCGATAATGCACAGTTACATTTAAGTTGCAAGCTTGGAATGATAGAAGATGGTGCTTTTAGGTTAAACACCGAACTCAGTAATATCATGCACTGGTCTACCAAAAATAACCTTTATTTAAACCCAGAGAAGTCTAAGTGCCTCGTTATTTACAAAAACAAATTTCACCTCTGTTATTTTCCCTGACTACATTTAGGTAATACATTCATAGAGTACGTTGAGAAAGCAAAAAATCTCGGCATCTGGTTCAACAATAATCTAACTTGGGACCTTCATGTCCAATCAATAATAGTGAAGATATATGGCTGTCTATGAAGGTTATCATTTTCTAGATACTTCACTCCTCTACATATTAAGCTTCACCTTGTGAAAACTCTCATCATGCCGATAATAACCTACGGATGTCAAATAGTTTTCTGCCATAGTTCAGAATCCAAAAGAAACCTTACTGTAGCTTTTAATAATATAACACGGTTTGTATATAACTTAAAACACTCTGATCATATATCGGCCTTTTCAAAAAATATATTCGTTTGTAGTCTCTACTCTTATCTTACATACTGTGCCCTTAAGACCTTTAACTACATTTTAACAACTAAAGAGCCCATTTATCTCCTTGAAAAGATTGAAATGTCAAATTCTAAACGCTCCTCAACATTTACTCAACAGAGATTCACTTGCAGTAATATTGAGCGACAATTTTTTGTTCATGTTATCCGAAGGTTCAATTCCCTACCCCTTGACATAAGACGAACTCGAGGAACCAAACACTTTGGAAGTAAAGTTTTCAGATATTTGTCTAGCTAACTAATTATCTTAGATTTACTTGTATATGATGTAATATGGTATTGATCTTTTTCTTCTTTTCTATTTTAAAAATAAAAACTCAAAAATATAACGTTTTTTTCCTAAAATCGTCAGGATTATTTTTATATTATTATACTTTATTTTCTTAATTATCTTTGTATTAACTCGTCTCATTACTTCTATTATCTTTTATATTTCATTTAGATACTTAGATAGATTTTATTTTCATCCATAAATTACAGTGGTGATTGTCCGCAAAATGTACGCAAAACTATAGCATTCTAATGACAAATAATTAATTTTAATTTATTTAAATTCTTGGTATTCAAATAAATATTGCATCAGAAGGAAAATACAAAAATACCTTTTAAATGATAAATAAAATTATATATACAAAAAATTAAAATAAAAGATAAATGAACTTAAATCGGCTTTATTTAATTTATCACAGTTTATTAAGACCTTTCCCGGAGCACAATTTTTTTATGTGATACTAATTCAACACCGGCTTGACTGTGGAAGTCATACTTTTCAAAATTCTGTTTTGCGCAATTTGTTATATATTTAGATGACGTATTGAACATTCTTTACAAATTATTTACGAATTTGTTGGCTTTAATTCAATTATTAATTTTCTAATTTTTGTGTTTGAATGGATAGAAAGCTCGCTTCGATTTCTTTGAAGCTTGTCTCAAAATACAAAATAGTAATTAAGCTTAAAATACTCTAACCTAAGCCTTAACCTCAAACCATTTAAAATGTTATTTTTATCCTTTCAGCAACATCTACGCAGTATGTCAATTAAACATTTCCATGCACTAAGTTAACAGGTCCGGTTAAATATCTAGGCAGCCTCTGAGTAGTAGGTGATGCATGCAGCGAACCAACCAGTCCAAATGGCGGTCATTGGTAAAGCAGGCTTCTTCGGATAACAATGAATCACAAAAAAAAATAGTTCGGCACTCGATAAAAAAAATTGGAGACTAGTATCTTCGAAATCAACCATTGGTGACTTCGAGAAGTCTATATTCAGACAATCGGATTTAAAAGATTGCCTCGGCAACACTGAGATTTTGCTGCTGATAATTCAAGATTCAGGGTGGGTGAAGGTCAGGGTTGAAATATGGGCCAACAAGCTGTTAATAAAATTGAAAAAATAAAATGTGTAAAAATTAACGACAGTTTTTCATTCTTTTGTATTTTTTGTATATTATCAATTTTCGGATTGCCTTGCTCACCTTAATTTCACAAAAGGTTGCGGCTGAGAGCAAACCTCATCGATCGTTCAGAAACATGTTTTTCAGTCTATTTTTATCCTAAAACAATTGACAGTTGAGCTGTCAGAATTGATAGATTTCGATAGTTTTTCAAAAACTTCATCGATAAATCCTGCTACGCAGTGATACCAAATTTAATCACCACGCATGTAGTCAAATGAATCCTGCAATGAAAAACTACTTCATGAGTTAATTCAAGATCAATTATGAACCAGAGTTAGTTAACTCTTGTTTAACTTAGAATTAAGTTAAGTTCCAGTCAACAAAGTTGTTCTTCCTCCCACTGTAGAACAATTTGGTGTGCCCATAAAAAAACATTTTTGGTAACAATATTTATATGGTATTTCCAAAAGTCGTTCGGAGAAAGCAAAGAATTTTTGAGGAATTTTTAAGATGAAGAACGTGAGTCTGAGAACGGATAAAAAAAAACTGAGGTTACTGTCATCAGCGAAGAAGTGGATTAGAAAAAACTAAACTTCACGAATCCACTTTCGAAAATTCTAAAGAGAGTCAGAGACAAAGCGGAGCCCTTTGGCACACCATCGGTGTATTGCAATAAAAACACCGAATGGGTTGTATAGTTTCGAATTTTCCACCAAAATATTATGACAAATTTTCTATAATGAAGCAGGAACAATGTTTGATAACCGGGATAAGCCACACTGTATCAATGCAGTGTTGCTAAGGTAGTTGGTCCATATTGTTTGCCTTGTATGATTTGCTTTCTGGGTATTCTTCTTTATTCAATAGATGTGGCCAACATTTGTGATATTTACTTAATGAATTATTTAATTTTAAGCTTTTCTTCTTAGGACTTGCGAGTATATTGACAATTCTACAACATATTTACGATACCTTTCCTTAACGTTACTATTCAGAGAGTATATGATGCTCAGATGAAGCTTGTTCATTTTCTTTTGGTGTTGTAAGAATATATCTGATTTAAATTGTTAGCTTCAACTTCAACAACCTCTCTGAATCTCTTAAAGCAAATTTCAACATAAATTGATATTATTTATCAGAATATGCTCTTAGAATATCCCCTCAAAGTGTGAAACAACGATTTCGTCTGCACAACCTCAATCAAACACATCGTGAATGTCCTCGCAAAGACATTCATTTGCTTATAATAATACACTCCAAATAATAACAATAGATATGTATGTATAACTCTGAACTCCAGTCAAGCAGGGATGAAGTTGTCGCCCCCGCAGTAGCCACGTTACGTAATTACCAAGGATTCTTTTGTCCTTCCAAGCAGACAAAAGCAATAAAATAGATACTCTATGATGCTCCTGTTTCTCAAACAAATCCCCACGACATATCCCCTATCCAAGAGTATTTGAAGTTTTTTTTTTTCTTCTTCATCCCCATTTGAAGAACTCTTTTTCAGCCATTGAACTGCTACACAATATCTAAACATCTATTATCCCGACTTAAGGACAAGACAGTACATCCATGATCTCTTAAAGTCGCACTGTAATTCGATAATTTTCTACTTCGTTGTTGTTCCATGGGAAAACATAGCGACCTCACTCACCCTTTCTTGTTCTCTGACAATTTTTCGAATTCAAGGATTTCGATATTTCCGTTTTATGCGAGTAAACTCGTACGTATCGTGCCTGTGGCTATAGTAACCACTTTTATGATACCCTCCAGGAAACAAAAACAAAAATATTGTTTCGAAGCGGCAAAACAGGACAGTGCAACAGAAGGACACCTCGAATGAACGTGCGTCCACTTATATAAATATTTCTGTTGTCTTCAAAGCTCTCGGGATCCTCGGATTTACCATTTCCTCCAGCGCAACAAAAGCACAACTTCCAAGTAATTCATAAACAAATTTCCGTAGATTTTGACCGTTCTTTGTCAGCTTCGGCCTTAGCCTGTTTGGGCACTTTATTGACACGTCCTGTGTAGTATTTTCTCAGCCAGTGGATAAAATCGAACGCAAAAAAGTTTCCTAATTTACTTAAACTTTTGTTTGCGTGTCATGGGCGTTAGGAGGCAGGAGCTAAGGCTCGGAATTGGTGTGAAGGGTCGCACAATGTTGGTGCAATGGTGAATATTTGTTTATCGGAATGTGATGGGAATTGCTATAGGGTTGGTGTGGCTGTTCTCAGGACTCTACAGACTGCACCCCCAAATCAAAATTGTATGAACAGAACTTTGACTCCACTGTGTATATGTGTGTGTGCTTCTTTTATTATTATTGTAGTCAGGCGTTGTTTATTGTCATGAGATTGCCCATTTGACCGGGACGCCTTTCGGGTTGGTTTTACATTCGTGTTCCTTTGAGAGTGTCAGAAGGTGGTTTTTGTGTGACATGTGTTTTCTTTTGTTACACGAAGCTGAGTCAGACTCAAAATGAGAAAACTTGGTTGGTAGTTTTCGAGAGCTACAAATGTATTCGACCCCAAGGACATTCAAAAAATTCGTAATCACTTATTTAAGTAGTGAGAAGAGTTGGTAACTACTGCCGACATTAAAAGGTCAGTGACCGGTGCTTTCCGAATAACCATTCCTTCTGCAAATAGTATATATTGTTTTTAGTCTTTCAATTACAATTATAATAACAAGTAATTCAAACTGAAATTAATCCAAATTGTAGTTAAATGTTACATTAATTAATTCTTATGTCAGTCAAAATACTCGTAATATCCCTCAGCATTAACATTTAGCAGAATCCTCGAGACATTCAGGACCCACTCCAACAGCATCTTGAGCATCTTAATACAATGGTACTATTGAAAGAAGATTAATTCCCAAAATGTTCAACATAGAAGCATTGGGGGACACTGACTCCCATATTCTGCAGTTGCAAAAGATCTATGAGAAAAAGATAATGCGAAAGTGTTCCATCCTCAAAAATAAATGGAAGAAACCAAAAGCTCATCTAAACTTAAAAATCAGAAAATATAATGTGAAAATGTTGAAAGTCATTTCATCTAAAAAAAAACAAATGGTTAAACAGCATCGGAGGAGTGTATTTAGACCACCCTTAACTATTGATAATGTACCACTCAAATTTGCCGCACTTACTACCCCTAAATGTAACCAATATGCAAAGGTAACTTTTATAAAAAATGAGCTGCAACTCAAGACATTAAAAATTCAACAATTGCGTGACCACTTATCGAGCAAAAGACTTACAAGTAAAACAGATCAAGTTTACTTGCATATAATCAAACGGGCTTCAGTAACTGCCGATGGTCTCCTTTCGAAAGTTTGAGCCATGGCGTCAATAAAAACGCGATCGTAAAACTGTCTTGAAAGCTGAATTGACAAAAAAGCCAGAAGGATTCTGCAACTTCTCGCTAAGACTGAACCAACCAAGAACATCTGCAACAAAACGCTCCACACTATCGAATTATGCTGTCTGTTTTGAAGAGCAAAGTTTAGATTAAAAATACCAAACAACGGATGCGTTCAAGTAAACGCTTGATCGGGATTGGAAGTTCATTTTACAGACACTCTTCCGTTCAGTTACCGTCCGATTAAAGTTATACCAAAGATGCATATATCGAAAATAATATTAAGATCCTTGAAATTTAGCAATTTTCAAAAAAAAGTTTGATTACTTAAAAAAAGTACACAATTTAAAAAAAATTCAGATATTTGAATTAATTATAATTCAAGTTAGTCATCCTGTGGCAGCAAACAATCGTTGCCTTCAACTCGACACCCACTGACGTCTAACCGATCAACAAACTGTCAATCAAATTGATCAAGATGCGATCGACGTAAGACACTTCTAAAGTGTTTCAGATGTCCAGACGTTCCAAAGAGCCAACATCATCTCGTTGCCTCTGACTCCAAGAAACCTAAACATTCAATAAGATCGGTGACGTTCTAAAACAAGCAAGTTCTATTCCGGGAAATACAAATAATCGACTTAATTTCGACAATTTCGACCGATCTTGTCAAGCAACGAAAGAGTGTGTGTATTCAATACATTAAGTGACTAATTAAGAGATTTGAAAGTGCTCTCCTACACAAGAAAGCATTTTGAAGTGAAAGTTTGTCGTCAGGCAAATCGGTTCAAAATAATGCTAGCTCTCCGGGCTGTCAAAGGGCAATATAGTCAACCATTACTCTGGTTTTTCGGGTAATCACAATCACCCGGGAATTCTGAAAAATGAGGAAGCTTCCGAGAAGCAAATTTCATGTGAATATTTCCGCAATTAAAACTTAGGAAAGAGCATGTCTCAAAGGCACTATAGTTATCGAAGTTCCTGCCAAACTTCATTACTTTGTTATGACACTACGATATATAAATCACTATATGCGTATTTTGAGGGTCAATTGGAAGAAGCTTCAAGTCATCTGGAAGATGTAGAAAAGCCTTCAACACATATAGTTTTTGAGGGAAAAGACCGATACTTAACGATAAAAAATATACAGAGGAGCTTAAATATGTTTTTTTAGAGCTGCAGAGCTTCCGATAGGGTTTTCTGTCAAACCAAACTAAAATAGCACTGCGCCCATTTAATGGTATTAACAAAGCCTCATACCATGCGTGCCTAAGAAGCCATTGTCTCTGAAGTGCAAAATGTGGTCGCTGTAACTAGGCCTCTTCCCGTTCACTTCGTGGATAATTTATTTCAAAAATCTTAGCCTACACCTTTAAAAGAACGAAATTTTGTAGAAAATTAGGAAATGGACCATCGTTCGCAGTGAATGGGCTGCAAACAAATCGAAAGTTCAATTTTAGTGATGCGGCCTTTTTTTTTAATTTGAAGATGGTGTCAACATTCTCCCGCCAAAGGATAAGAGAAGCCAAAGTGATGCGAAATTGAATCAATAGGACGACCCTCACAAGACACAGCCGCAGGGTCGTATCAAAAATTGTAATCGAAAGTGGTTCCTCCTTACTGTCAATCTTCAACGGTTTCCGAGAAATGGAAAATTGTTAAAATTCCATGAAAACCTTAACCATCGTCGCCACATAAAATTGAGCATCAAACTCAAGCCCTAGTCGTTATTTCAAGTAAGTCAGGGTATATAATCTTGTTAAAAGTCTTCAGACTTCTCCAAAGCCTTTGAATCCGTTGGTCAGAGTATATGCATATTTTCAATTGGTAGTTCCCTGCGTCATCATATCGCATTCTCAGGTTCCTCAGGTATCTTTGTTGGGACCGCTATTTTTCAGATAAATTATGTCTTTGAAAGCTCTCTGACGAACAAATAACATATATGCCAATAAATCAGACCAGGAGGAACTTCAACATTTAGCTTAGCTGAATCCTCATTCGGTTAAAAACGAATCAATCACCACCACCCTTCCTAAATAGTAGTATGTTAATACACAAAAAAGCTTGGTGCGCGAATTATGGTCAAAGCTTCCATTAGAATGCAACTATAAAATGTGCTGTTTCGGAACTTGGTGGTCTTCTATGGCTAAGCCTAAAAGCATTGCTTGTCTTTTCGGATATGATTGACTTAAAAAGAAAACTTGCTGTTGCCTTCAATCCATGTACATATATATTTTCTATAAGTAGACGTATAATACTTCTCCAACAACTCAAATATTATTACTGGGATTTCAATTTCGAGCGAGTGCCTAGCTTCAACAATTGTGTGTGCGCTTTATAATATACGCGCAAATGAAAGGATGTGACTTACAGTTTATTGCCGACTTTGAGGTACCGCAGAAGTTTAATCAACGAAAATATTCGGGTTGTGAGAGATTTTACTTCACATATTTTAACACGTATTCCCAGGCTCTTCAGCACTTACCACGACGACAGTTAAGTTGCCGTCAAGACAAAATGAATACCTGGATCCAGGACCAGTAAAATCAGTTCTGCTCCTGAACTGTTAACCAATAATCAATCAAAGGTGAAAAGAGCACTACTTTAAGAAACATGTTTGCGGATAAAACAAGAATAAAATTTTACCGGGGATGATACACGAATTTTGTAAATATTAGGGGATCGATAGTAGAGCTTGAAATTCCTTAGCAATAAAATTTAGTAAAATCTGGAGCAGGTTCGACGAGTATCATCATAGAACGAAGAATATGGTATTAATAACAATATTCTCAAAGCCCTCCCAAATGCAATAAGTCACAATAAGTATCCCGCTGTTAACCAAACAAAAACAAAAAGCAAAAATATGAAAAGTGACTGATTTATTATTCTGGTCAATTCAAATTACCTTTTTGTATTTACAAGAAATTTCAAAACTTTCCATTACGGTGAAACAAATAGCCAAATACTGCGGTAACATCAAGTCTACACACAAGCCCATCATTAATGTCACCTAATTGCGGGCCAATTGCCAAGAACTCAAGATCCTTCTGGAGTCCGATGGCATTCAAAAGACAGCAAACATCATACACAATAGTACGATACACATACGATGATCCATTTATTGTAAAACCCCATCAAAATGGCCACAATCCACCGAAAACACTGAAATTTAATTTCGCCATTAATCATACCCGCCGCAAGGGTCGATGCGGCATAGCGATGGCATTGCCCGGTCTCCATATGGCTTGAATGAATTTTCTGGGCAATCCGTGTGTGTGTGTTTTTTTTTTTTTTTTATCTAAACTCGAATCGGATAGTAATGCGGCCGATGATTGCTGCGGTGGCACGTGATTAATGGACTCGATAAGGACATTTGGGTTGCCTTGTAGGTCTAAGTGTTGGGTGGGAAGTCCAAAGCAAAACGGAACTTTTACGCGGAGATGCGTATAGATAAAATTGTCAGAAGTCTGGCCAAGCTTATTTATGGAAATGAATTAACTTTAAGTGGAATTTGACAATTTTTAAAAAAAAAACTTATAAGGACATAATTTGCTGATAAAGTGTGTGTACATTAGCGACTTCAACTGCACTCACTACCAACGACTTGCTTAAATAAATGGACTGGAAAACATATTTATGAGATTGAAAATCTAATGAGCCTTCTTTTAAAAATTAAAAGACAATGTTGACGAAGCGGAATCAAGCTGAACCTGACAACCATAAAATGTGGATGTTGCCTGTTGAAACCACATTTTTGATTTAAAGCGATGAGGTTTGATGGCAATCAGGCCAACAGCTAACAGATGTTAAAAAAATTAAATCTTTTAGAACGAAAATACTATTGAATTCATCAAAAATGATTTAAAGTTTGTTTAAAAAGACTGAGATTTTAAAACATAAAAGTCAATTTTAACCAATCATTGAGTACAATGAAGTCATTGAATTCACTCGTTTTTAGCAGAACTCCTTGAATTCAATTTGAATTCTTTTGCTCAGTGGGTGTATGTTTCGCCGAGCTGACCATAATGTTGAAGTCAATCTTCTTTAAATGAAATTCAAGCAATTTAACTTGAATTCACTGACTTCAACCGATTAGAAATGAATTCCCCTAATGACTTTGAGGAAATAAATGAATTCATTGCTGACTTCAACGTATCTTTATTGAATTCAATTGATTTCCGAAAAAGATTTCAATTGTACGATTGCTCAAAATTGAATAGCCCGTTATTAACATTAAAGGAATGAATAAAAAATTTGAATAATAAATAAAAAGTTTGAATTCTTTTTGTTCAGTTCCGTGAAAACATTCCCAAAAGAATGCATTCTTTTACAACTCTTTACCAGACCAAATTGCAATGCTCCTCCTACAGTTAATTGCAGAATTTCACTGCTCCATATGCGACAATTGTGTTTAGTGAGTGCAAAATAAGCTTCGTCAATCGCTGATGTTCAAACACCTAAACCTTCAATTCTTGAGTGAGTTGACGTTTTTTAAGGATGCCGTGGGACGGACTAGCACAAAGCATGTTCTGTGGTCACAATAAAATCGATAGATTTAGATCTTCTTCAACGCTTTCACCTAAAGCAGCCACATAATACCGACATCGTTCTTTCTAAAGGCATATGAAATTGTGGCGGCTTTTAACCAACCATAAAGTTGGTCGTCAATTTGCAAATTTGCAGAAATTGACTTTAAAACGAAAGATGATGGTAGTTGTTTATTATTCCTATTTGTTAAAATTAGCAAGTGCAGAAGGGATATGGATCGAGCACAGAATGCCTTCGTTCATCTTTAACTTTCTTATATTACACGGCAGCACCCTTAATAAGGTGGTGATTGAATACGGCAAACAATTCTCAATGGTCATAAGTCGACAAGCAATATGAGGTCAAAAAAAAATCAAAACGAGGCGAACTTTACCCAGTGGGTAAGATGTAATGAATCTATTGTATGAAAATTAAAATTAAAAAGATTATTCTATTGCATTTATCCAGAATGATTTGAAGTCTTTGAATTCTTTGAAGTCTTTTTTGAATTTACTTGACATACGCTGAAGTCTGCTGTGAGTTCACATAAAATCAGTTGAAGTCATGTCCGATATGTGAGGGAATAATTTAATGCAATTTTGTTAAGTGGGCTGGTGACATGAAGCTCATCTGTTTATTAATATGCTTGTAAATTTTCACAATTTATCTTGGTAACGACCTTTCTTAGTTTTACTTATTGCAGAACCGAAAAAAACGGTGAGCCGCTGTCGGTCTTAAAGAAATGCAGTAGAAAGGTAATATTTTGAAAGGTGGCAGAAGATACACACTACAAAATCAAATAATATTGAGGTTAATTTATTTACCTTAAACGAATTCAAACAATTTTTAGTTTGAATCACTGACTTCAACTGATTTAAAGTGAATTCATAAATGACTTAAAAGAAATATACAAATTTTAAGTGAATTTAATTGATTTCCGAAAATGATTAAAATTCCGTGATTGCTGAAAATTGATTGCACCAGTCATTCAGTAAAAATGAATGAATGAATTAATTTCCAGAACTATTTGGATTCCAGTGCATTAAACAAAAGTTTGCATCCTTTGTGTAAAATTCCGTGCATGCATTCCCATCGGTACACCATTCTCCTTACTCAAAAGCTCAAAATAAATTCCACCAAAAACATAGACAGCTCCTTCACATCTTACCTAGCTTCAATCAGAGGATAAGAGTCCTGGTACAACAAAGTTCCTTCATTTTCTAAAATTTAGATCGCGTGGCAATGAGGACTCAAAGAAACTTTAATCAAAATGCAAATAAAATGGCAACACTTGCAAGTAAAAATTACAAAAGTCTTAAATGCAAATTCATCTTCTAAAGTGAAAATTTCCACCCAATTCTTGTATTTCGCGTCTATTTTAAGCCCTTTTAGTTCGCCCCTTCTCTGCCACTTCTCCTCTTTCATGTAATTGCCTTTTGTTTTCACTTCTCCCCCCTCGACACAAATCTCGCAGACACCTTGTCTTCTATTTCGTGTCGAACAAAATAAAAGCAAACAAGAAGAATTTCTCTACGAGAGCCCTTTCTATTACTGAATCGCAGACAAGAAACCAAAAGGTGTGTTAACACATTTTTCAAATATAGTTCGAAAAATGTTTCACCCCTTGGGGGATTACAATAACTACATCCCCCCCCCGCCCTCTCTTCATTCCCTGTTGGTTCAATTTTATTAATTGAATGAAATATCCTTTCTCCGATAAGCACACAAACTCTATAGCTACTCGACTATGATTAATGATATAAAATTAACCCGCTGACAAATATGTTAAGAGGTTTCGAAAAAAAAAATAAAAATCCAACACGAAAACTCGCAATTCGGAAATTTTAATGTAATTTTACGAGCATAAGGGTGTTTGGACGGCATCGGTTCGGTCGGGCTTAATAAAAAAGGAAAAGCGTCTAAATAATGAGCCTCTGGTGGGGAAACCAGAGCGTGTAATATTCGAGCAACATGTGTCCCATTTGGCCTCCATAAGGACCAATGACACCCACTAGGGATCTTTTCGTTCGTTTTTTTTTTCCTACTGTGCCTTTTCTATTCGAATAACTTTAACATCGCCATCCATTTAAGGAAAAGGCAAACACTTTGGTCAGCTATTAAATCCTATTCCATACACAGAGAAGCAGAGAGAACAGGCGAGAAGAACTTCCTGGCGGAGTAAAATATGCGAAATACAATATTTTTAGTTTCAGTAATCACTTTTGTTGGCCAACTGTTTTGTTGAGGCTTCCCCAATGGAGGCGGTTTCTGTTTTTCTGTTTATTTTTTTTTGCGGAATTCAGCGAATTCACAAACAAATTTGTTATAACAGTTGTTTATAATAAGAATGGGGCGGTGGGAGAGGGAGAGATATAAATTAACGCTTGGCCAGAGTTAAAGGATCTTTAATTTCTTTCATGGGCGGCTTGAAAATTTTGTGCTAATTTCTTAAATGACAAAATGCGAAGCAACTTGAATTTGGAAATAATTTTTTTTATAAGTTACACACCTTCAAGGGATTATAAATACCCTTATGATGGTAGAACATGAAGCGGGTGAAAAGGATAAGCGAGAAAGTAGAGACAGCTACTGACGCACAATACTGTTGAACTTCTCTAAATTGTTTTGAGCATGAATTCGTCCCTTGACCATTCTTGAATTGACGGGTGATACCGAACCTTAGCTTGGGGGTGAAGAGCTGAGCATTCCTGACGAGGCGGGTTTTGCGGTAAAAGTGATAATGGGCAGAATGCCGCTTATAAATAAATAGTAAAAACATGAGACGTTCCCTCGTAAGCTTTATATGACCTCTCAAAATTGACAGCAACTCAATAACATACGAGGGATGATCTAAAGGGTAATGATAATCGATTATTACCAGTTCCCATACGCTTTTTTTTAATTCCTGGCATATCAGGATAATTTTTTGGCGAGTTCCTGAACATGGACGAGACCTGAATCCACCATTTTGATTCAGAAACTAAACAAACAACCAATCGAAGATATTGTTATGGTGGAATATTTGTAATATGAAGCCACTATAATGGGATTGCGGCAAGCCAATTAAAAAAAAGACGCGACAAACTGCGAGATGGAGTGCTGTTTCATCAAGACAACGCAACGGCTCACAAGGCTGCAAATCCAGAAACAGGATTCGAATGGCTTGAGCTCCCGTCCTATTCTATAATATTCTAGAGCATTATATTACCTCGGACTTTCCAGGCTAGATTTGCCAGAGAATTCGCCCGATCTAAGTCCACTCGATCACATTTGGCATGTAATGAAGCATTAGGTAGCTGAACATAAACCAGAAAGTAAAATAAGGCTAAATGAAGATCACAGGATATCATAAAACTTCTAGAAAACCCGACGCCCTCTAGAATAACCGCCGTTTTTGTCGCCAAAGGAGGAGTAACCTGGTATTGATGGTTTTATACCATAAGTGGCATGTCTAAACGTCTTATATCGTATGATTTTTTTAACAAATAAAATTACTAGAAGATTGTCAAAAAATAAGGAAAATTCATGTCTTATTCCAGGCATTCAAAACAATTGCAGAGTGCTCAACAAAAACTTAATAATTTTCCAATAATATTGACTTGGTGCGGTTTTTATCACCACAAGTGTTACGTTATTGCTATTGACCCACTTTCACTAAATGTGTTTTATATAAACGCCTAAGTTCCCTGAATTCATTCTTTTTAGCAGCTTGATTCCTAACTACTGCTTCCCTTCCCCATTTAAGGGACTTTAATTTAATTTAATTCTTTTAAATCCAAAGCAACGCAGTGCCATGATATCCATTGCGTTTTTCTTAGTATCAAATAATATCATATGCGAATAATTTATTTGCTTAGAGAAATGAATAATTTCTTTTCATAAAAAAAAATAAAGAAATAACATTTCTCTCCTAAATTGGATTCCTAGAATCCTTCAAGGTGAATACTTTACTGGCGGGCAGTATAAAAAAAGAAAACAACAAAATAAAAAATTAAAACATGAAAAATTATAATATTCATATTTATGAGGTGTGTCGGGTAAAACGTTGGCCCGCAGGAGGTCGTATAATATTCCAGAAACATCAGAAACATGCAAATTAAATGCTTCTATCCCAAAGGTGTGTTTTGCAGTTAAATTTAAAGGTCTCCACCCTCCTTAAGGCTCTAGTTGAAAAGTCAGCGCAGCAATAAATCGTGACGAGACTTCGAATAAGAAAAAACAAAAAAACAAAGTCATTTTAATTGGCATGAGGAAATGAAAGTCAAGAGCAATTATGACAGGATAAAAGATGACAGAAGTTTTGCAATGAAATTGTGTCAATCAAGAGATGCCTCCAGGCTTGTGGAACTTCCACATTGCAAATGGTGTGAGCTCTTTTGTGTCTTTGTACTTTGTGACTTTTTGACATTTTTAATGAATTCCTAGAAATTGAAGACAATGCATGAGAATGAGTTTTGTCTTTTAAGATATCAAAATAAATACGTACTCACATTGTTTGTGCAAAAAAAGAAACTATCCCCGCATTTTTAGGATTAAGTGCTCTACGTTTGCCGTGCAGCATTAAGATTTACTCTACACAGAAAGGGATATTAGAGGAGCGATTAAAACGATACCATTAAGTCTTTAAAAGATCATACAGGTGAAAGACGAAATTCCACCGTTTTTCACTCAGGAAAATTCAATCCTACGAAGGTCCTTCTCAACAAGAAATTTGACGAATTATTAATGTACACAATCCACTTTTAAACGTTTGACTGAAAAACGACACTTTTTTTTTGTGTCATATTCTTTACGAAAAACTAAATCAAAGTCTTTCAAATATTTCTCGTTGTTTAAAGCAGACATGTTTTTGGAATTTTTTAATAGACAGCAGTTGTCGAATTTATTTTACTTGTCAGTAGTTGTATAATACTCAAATACGCTGGTTGCCTGAACGTACGGAAATAACGATACCGTTACAGGTAATTTAAACCGATTCTATCAATACCTTAAGATTTGATGGTTCGCAGACACTTCATACCAACTATCCACACAGAATAAGGATGAGCTGATTTTGAAGCACTCGAAAGAATATATTCCAATCATAGTATCATAAGTCGACACTTAATGTAACGCATGCAACTCAAAAAGAAAACATCACATCAAAGATTAAAGCCTAGATCTGCTATTGGAATTTAAACTGCCATCTCAAATAACATAACCTATGCGCCTTGCAAAAGGCTTATCCGGGCATTTGTGGGCTAAATGTTTGTTCAAAATTGCAAGGGTCTCCGGTGTAGCAAACCGATCATGGAAAGAATTGAAAAGATCAATGTCGCGAAGCCAGCATCTTTTCATCGACTTTTAAGCTGTATATGAAAGCAATAATTGCTTCTAGCTCCACAAAGCCAGGATTGACTGGATCTTGAACTTAACGCTATTAAGGCATGACCAAAGATATAATAGTAAACAGCACCTGCATTTTATAGGTTTAGAGGGTGTGGGTCATAATTTTGAATGGACATAAATTCGGTAGGCCAAAAGCTGTATTTCAAAATTCTGTTTTCTTCAAATTGTATTTTGCTTAAAATCCATTTTTTTTAATTCTTTTTTGCATCGGGGGGCACGGCAGTCGAGCGCAAAGCAAAAACTGAATCACCATCCTTTACTGGAACCATTTCGCCGCCTCTGGATAAGAGCAGAACGCAGAAAGCTATAATCACATACTTAAAATCCAAAATTTCAAGTCTGTAGGTCATTTAGTTCCGAAGCGAAAGCAAAGGGTACCTGGTGACCCTGATTAGAAAACACAAGAGCCCAACCAAACTATTAGAGGTCGACATACCGCCTTTACAAAAAATATTCAACTTGGTGGACCGCTTCATTTGATGTCAAAAATCGAAGGTCTGGAGTATCTGATGAAGAACCCTCAGCTGGTCTCAGCTATATTAGATCTCTAATATGGTTATGCCCCTTCTACTATAAAAAAAAATCGACTGTCATTGCAAAAATCCAGCGTAGTGGGACACATCTTCTTATCTAATTTAATTTAGCCTATAGCAAGTGTAAACTTACAAGTTTACAAGAAGAAATAGTCGAACGAGGGTCGATAGGCGTTGTACAAAATGTGAGGTGGAACCCGGAACACCAAACAAAGCCTAAACAATTCGTAGTAGAATTCGCTCATAATTTGCTTCACGAATTATTGCCTATTGAGTCAAAATTTGAGATCATACCCCGGGCATACGTGTACAGAGAACAATTCCCAATCTGTGTGACGTATGGCCTAACAATTCACAAGAGCCATGGTCTAAGTCTAAGAAATGCCCTCATGGACATTGGCATCTCCATATTCTCTTGTGGCCAAGCTTACGTGGCGCTTTCATGAGTAACTAATCTTCATGGGCTGCACCTCATAAATGTTGACTTTAAGAGTATAAAAGCTCAAGCTTCAGCGATCACCGAATACAACCGGCTTAGGCGTAAATACCGCGCCGATCTTTCAGAAATAGCCAAGGCTCGATAGAGTTGCTTGTTTATCTCAAAAAAGAAATGAAATCTAGACAAAGTCGTGCCAAGTCTAAGGTTCCTTACTGCGATTTCTTTATTATTATAATCAATGTTGTGTGACTTGGCCTTTGAAGGGTACAAAAGGGTACAAAACCAGGTGCTCCATGACACCATTGCACAAATCTGTCGCCAGAACCCCTATCCATTGACGATGGATAATTGCCACTTGGAAAATGTTGATTCAATAACCAGTCAATTGTAGGCTTAATAAAGCTGCGTATTTCAATAATACTTAAGTATACGCGAGCCTGAAACAAACAGTATAACATTTTTTTTTCCAGTCCGTCCGTACTTCTAATCATTGATACAAGTCCGTCTGTACGTCTAATTTTTGTTAGATAGGTGGTCGATTTGACGCTCCAAAAAGATGAGAGCAGAAGTCAGCATTGTCAATGCTGAATGCATGTGTTTCAGAATCAACAACAGCCTAAAATGAGACACTAGCGTCCAATTACCAATACCAGTATGTGCTATTATCTCGCTTAGCAAACATAGGTAGTTACAACAGATTTAACATAACATGTAAACAAAATTGACTTCTACCCACTAACGTATAAAGAATGTTCAACGGCCAAGTCACACAACATTAACTATAATAATAAAGAAATCGCAGTAAGGAACCTTAGACTTGCCACGACTTTATCGAGATTTCATTTCTGGCTAGATTTTTACAGAATATTTTTGAAGGGTAAAACTTAGAGAAATTGATAAGGTGCAATTGCCTTTGAAAAGTCGGTCACAACGAAAATTCGGTTAAAAAAATTGATGGCGCAACAGCTCAGTTCAGGGTCAGGCTATAGCTTCATGATTTGTGTGTGCGTCTTATTTCTGTTCGAAAATGGTGGGAGTTGGATCTAATTGCCGACTCCGAGTAGCCACAGAAGCTTTTTCTTGATAGTTGTAAGTCACTCGCGAGAGGTGGGGCCATTAAAAAATGTCTAATCTTCATTTTCGTTCTTGTTAAAGTTGTTAATAAGTTACAATAAAAATAAATGCCACTTTTTGGAAACTTATTAAAACTTTCATAATTTATATAAATTTACAGAATTCTATACTCCCAGAATTTAAAAAAAACACAATTTTAAATCATACAGCATTTTTGAAAGCTTTACAGAACAATGCAAAACAAAATAACAACCCGCTCCGAGTTTACAAATCTCGAGATTTTCAGGGCTTCCAGTGAAGCCAAAGAAAGTCCAATGAAAATCATAAAAATTTCATCAACTAGAAGTGACTTCCGATGATCGAAGCAGAAAATGGCAGCATACGACTAAGTTTGGCATCGTATTTCGTAAACAAAAATCTTCTGATCGAATAACAGCTGCATTTTCCGAATGCTTAAAATAGTATTCAGCTGCAGCAGCCTTTCAATTGATAGGTCCCAGGTTCGATTCCTAGAGTGGTACAGTTTTTCGAATTTTGTCCAGTCACCATTTGCCATTGGGATCAAGTTAATGGCACTTTATCAGCGATAGTAGTCTGACTAATGGGTGGCGTTGTTGTAGTGGTTGTTGCATTGGCTTAGTTCCTAATTCGTGTTTTCAAAATAGTGGATTGTGTATAGATGGCTGTCGAATAAAATCCTGCGAATTAGGTGAAAGCTTATAGGTCAATATCAAAATTCTCCGTCACGTTTCGGGCTCCACCCACGGAAGTGAGTTGAAACCAAATACATACTGAGTTCTTCCTCTAGCTCTGTGCTACACGCATTATAAGAGTATTAATATCCGTTTGAAGAGTAAGTAAATAATTACAAAAAAACAACAAAAAAAAAGTCCCAAATGAACAGTTCCGTTCAAATATAGGAACGCCTTAAGATGGTAGCATCCCATCTCTTATCCATCTGCTGGTTGCTGGCAAAATTATATCAGTAATTCAGTCGCAGATGCGTGCCATGTTATCAAACTTCTGTGAGTGGAATCCAGTATTAAGTAAATTTACTTAAACAAGCTATATTCTAAAGTGCCAGCAAAACTTAACTGATACTGTTTACAACACAGGCTAAACACAGGCAATAACAAAGTCTCTGAACTTTGATCTGTCCCTCCAGCAAGTAAAGCGAGACTTTTTCATTCAATCTTAAGTTGTCTATTTTCGGGAAATATTTTCATCTCATGTTTGGTCAAAAAATGACGATAACATTTGCAGTAGGATAGGATCGAATTCTTCTCTCAAACTGAGTAAGTTTTCAAAGCTTTCAAATCCTTTTTAAATACCTTTTGTCTATTTAAAAAATATTTATCATTGCCCTAATACCACGCTTCTTAACTCCAGCTCATTCGTCATTCAGAACGCAAAAGAATTAAGAAACAAATGCGAATTTAAAAGCGCCACCAAAAGGGTGTTTGTTCAGACTATGCTCTACTTCAACTTGTATACTTGTACAGATTATATCTTCATTCCATCTTCTGTATCGTTATGGACGTTTGATGGGTCTTCTAATGGCGCATTAAAATTCTCCAACGCCGACGTCAATGTCTCGTGGGAGCATAAACCTGCATGAACTCCACCTAACTTTGCTTCGATATACTTGCTAATCCGTCTGTTGCTGTTTTAAATGTCATTATGTTGTTTGTCATGTTATGATGATACAAAAACAAAAAATACCCGTGAATATAAATATTTTTCCAGTCCTGAATTGTATCCTATTCGTTGAAGAACTTCGCCCCTGGCTATATAATTTGAAATTTTAATTTGGATATCTCTCCCTTCAGTTAAAACAAATGTCGAGGCTCGTTTGTGTTTTCTGGGAACGTGGGTTTTTTCTTCTTTTGAATACGAAGAGTCTGTTCTCCAGAATCCACACAGCAGACCAATGAATGAGTGTTCAATTACCACCTGGATTAATTTTTTACAAAGACCTTTTTTTATATAAGTTATAAATGAATGTCTTCTGTCTGGCAAAGTCCTTCCAGTTTAGGACAGGCTGAGACGTTTCGCTGTTTAATGTTCATTTTAATCGATTACGACTGTGACAAATTTAAGGTGAGATTCTACATTTTATGTGTAAAGAGAGCCTTGACCCATGCACACGGCGCAGACAAAATTCATCTTGGTTGACCGTTTCAATTTCCACTTCAATTCAGGGTAGTTAAATGTCGAGTTATTAAATAAGATAAATATGTTTAAAACGTTAACTAACGTTAAGAAGTCTAGGGTATAAACTAAAGTGCCCTTGTGACTTTAAATGTCCTTCAAGTTGTGAAGTAAAAACGAGATGTCTAGTTCGGTTGACAAGTAACCGATTTTGGGATAAAATATAGAAGTTGTTAATCTATCAAGACGAATATAAACAACATCCTGGTGGAGAACCAACAAAGTCTATCCTACTCATATTTATCCAAACAAATAGCTCGAAAGACCAAAATCGTGCTCTACTTGTCTTGCCAGGGTAAAGTTTCTCTGCGGATTAAGTTCGCAAGCCTGAAATCTGTCGAATACAATGTCTCGGCGGCATTGAGCGAATTCAAATCCCAGGTTCATGAAAATAAAGGAAAACTTGTCGCGCGAAGGATGGAAAGAAGCTTAAGCTTAAATTCAGATCCACCAAGAATCCATGGCATGATGAGCAAGTCATACATTCTCAGACGATCCACAAGACAAAACATAATAACTAGAGACATGTGAAGGATGCCAAAAAAACGTCCTTGATTGAAACGAAGCAGAGGCGTCTCTCTGAAACTGAGGCGTTTTAATAAATATTCACTTGCAGTTCTAGCCATTATATTAAACGAAACCAGAGTCACTACGGGGCAGACCAATCTAATCGTCCTATTCCTTTTGTATGTCTCTTGTTTAAGGCAAGGGATTTACATCGAAGGTTGCACGCAAGTCTCACTTTTATTTTAAACATGTCGCTGAGATGTTTCAGTGTAGATAGGAAGCTATGTAATGGCTGTTCAAATTATCAAATATTTTCTAAAGAAGAAAAATTGTATATCGACTTATTTGCATTCACTGAATTCGCAGTACTTTATTCGCAGCTATGTTTTGGAAGATTTTCCAGATCGCCTTCACAGCAGAACCAATGACGATACAAACTTTGAGTTCCAACATGAAACTAGGTCGGACTATTTGGTCAGACCGTTCCAGTGATAGCATTGTTAACTTGATTCTAATGGCACAAGGTGACTGGACTTCTAAAAACAATTCAAAAACTAAATCAAAGTTTGTAGAATTTCGCTGCAAAAGTCGATGTCCTTTAAAAACTGTCAGACAGTTTTGAAATCGGTTTGGGCGATGTCTTTGAAATTGGACTTGGTCTTTTCTTTACATGAAGTTGACGTTTATGCCGGAAAAGACTGAGCTTCTAGGTTTTTGGCACTTTGAACATTGAACCTTCAAATATGTAAACGTTCAAAGAGACTGTTTGATGGACCTTAACTAAGCTAAATTAAACATCCTTATTGAACAGACGTGGAGTCCAACAGGTGAAGCTTATATTGGCTTTAAAGTGAGTTGTTGCGAGTTGTTGTTCCAAAACTAATGAAAGCCTAAGCATTTCTTTGTTGAATGTCCCACCGTACCCGGGATTATATTTATTAAAGTATATATTTGTTCTCTGATTATAAGTTCTTTTGATTTCTGGACACAAGAGGGTCTTTAAGCTTTCCGTTTTACTAAGAACACTAGGCACTTATTTCTGAGAGTCAGAAGACTTTACCGATTGAGTATATAATATGACCTCGAGGGCATCATTAATTGCTTCTATAACTGAAATCTTGGTGTGACCTTCAGTGATTCAATTAAGGAGGTATTCTAGTCCAGAAATTTAAAAGAATCGATTTTTTTTTTCAAAGCTTTCAAAGTTTAACTATTCAAGAATATATCTACAAGAGGATTTTTCAAAATTCAAATTATTTTCGGAGATATCTGTATTTTGCAGACCCGGCATCCAAACTGGTTCGGCCGGAACTAATCGAACAAAAGACATTAGGGATTCTCCGTCTACCTGAATCCATATTTCTGTAAAACCTTTTGTCCTTTGTCCAGATCGTAACAGTTCTACGAATGAAAATCCGCAACATATGTATTGCCCACCTGGTGCGGAGAGTTGGTGTAAATGGCAAAAAGCTGCATCTGAAGGTACATCACAGGAGTTTGACCACGAAAATCCTCCTCTGTGTGATGAAGTTTTGAAAATTAACGAGAGTTGATCATCAGAGGAACTATTGACTCGATGTTTAGGTTCAGAAACTCAAAATAATTATGAGTCTCTAAACTCTTTGATTTGGACTTTCGATCCAAAACATATTCATTGTGGACCTAAAATGATTGAGATAGCGACATTTCTTGCTGTTTGTATTTTTAATGAAGGCTTCATTCCTATTTTAAAAATGATGGAGCTTATGGGAATGCAAAATTGGCCCGGAAGCTCATTCATTTGCTGTGAAATGAGACAACGCCCGGATTGACCGCTCCGAGATACGAGCATCCAACGCATCAAAGGAGGCTAGAACTGCTCGATATGAAGAGAGAAACGTAGAAAATAGTTTTTCCGAAGTCCAGGAAGGTCCGATGTATGAAGGAGGAATGGCAGATTGAATAAATGTAAATCTACACTATCATTTCATGACTTTGACTGCGAAAAGCTTTATGCGAAACTTTAAACGCGTTTTTCTCAAAACTGTCTTTTTCAAAAAATACCCACGATTTCTCAGGTTCTACTAGACCGATTAACCTGAAATTTTAGAGTCTTCTTTATAGACTTGCCTTTGTCTGGAACGATCCCCATCCGAAACAGTACAAAAAAGTGACAAAAAAATTGTTTTTTTTTCAGGCAATCGCCATTTTGTGAAAAAAAAATCATTCTTTTCCGTAGTTCCAGACATTATTCTAGATTAATAATTTTTTTTTTTTTGGTTTTAGATTGCCAGGAGGGTTGAAATCGTGGGCGTGGTTACGGGCCAATTTTTTAAGACCCCCACTTCATCAACTGCTAATTTTTGAAATTTTCAACTTTTTTATTTTTTGATTTTTTTCATAGTACCATTCTAGTTTAAGGCCGCTAGATTTTTTTTTTAATTTCAGCAGAATCACAAAGTTTTCGGTGTATACAGAAATCTATTGATTAGGTAACGTTCCGATCAATCACATACATTACAGCCTTAGAGTTAAAACAATACTTGAGAAAGTTTGCCTTCGCCCATAGAATGTTAAGCTTGAGTCTAAACACACATTCCTAGTTTCGAAAAATTCGTTTTATTAAATTTTTCATCAAGTTATTGTTCCATTTGAAATATGTAAAATAGAAACCCTTTATCGCCTCCCAACCTACATTGGATGCCAAGTTAAAAAAATATCTTCGGATTTACATTTGCCTACCTAGGCCTCGGGGCCGGATGTCTTTTGGATTTAACGACAGCCAATCCAATCTGAAATCGAGGGGAAAAGAATTGACATCCATCGGCTTTCATATCTTTCATTTCCTCGAAAACGTTGCCTGCTTCTCTTTTTTCAAAACTCTACCGGTTAAGGGAGAACAATTTAAAGTAAAAATATTTTCATAGAAATTTCACCTTTTTTTTTTTTGGCAAGTACTCTATGGGCTAACGACGTATTGGTTATCGAAATGTGAGTTTTAGCACTGGTGTTGTGAGTAGATGGTTGGCTACATACACATACATATGTACTCGTATGTGAGTATTGAAAAAAAAAGGTATTGCTTTCGGCAAAGAATTCTATTAGAGATATTTTATTGAATTTTTAACCTTTCTCGCTCTCTCGCAACTTAAATGATGGTCTTACCTGGTACCTTTATTTGTAGTCCTTTTTTTAAATAAATTTTTGGAATTTAGTTTTGTTTTCTTTGCTATTTGGTTCTGTTCATATTCATGTGAAATTGTGGGCGTAATCGGTAGGCTTTAAGATATGATACTTTTATGTATGTGGCATTTTCATATAAACAAAAAAAATAAGACCGAAACCAAAACCATATTAAATTTTACGTAAATACGTTTTAAGTTTTAACCAATGCTTCTTTGAAATTCTAGAAAAATTTAATATTATTTATTAAATTATTTTAAGTTTCGGAATGAGTGAGATACAAATGGTCAATTGAAATGATTCTCTTTGCAAACTTAAACCTCAAGACAAACTATAATGTTAATTGAAATTTTATTTATATTCTTGTTTCAATGATACTGCTTTCACGTACTCGAAAGATGTAATGCAAATTTCGGGTTGTATAGAGCTTCGTTAAAGCTTCTTGTAGAAGTCAACTCGTTTTGGAGGGCCTAACTTCAAATAACGTTTTATTTTGTCCTTCCAAAAACCTACGAATTACTTCGAATGAATATAAGATTTTCATGGCTGCCTTATGAATTTCAACGCCTCTGTTGCTCTTTTATACACGACGTCGCATATCTGCAAATTGATTCGATCACAAATTCAAGAAATGAGTTTCCCCAATGATCGTCCTGTCTTAAAACTGCAGTAACATGTTATGAATGATGGAACCACTGCTCGTCAACTCGACTTATTATGCATATCGGACAGAACGAGATAGTTCTGGTCTTTGTCTAACAACGAACATTAGTGAATTCTAAAAACATATCCAGGGCAGAGATAAAACGAGATCTCCAGCCAACCATATTTCTTCGGGTTTATAAGGCAATTAAGAATAGGAACTTTTTTCTAGTTGACCAAACGAACATTGAACACAGCTTGTTTTGACCACAGAGACTTGAACCTTTTATAAGATTCTTTGATCGTAAGAGACTGGAGGAAAGGATTGAACATAAAGTAGGCTGTATCGTTTTCATCATCAAGTTTCATTTTGCAAACCGGATCATGAGTTCGAATTCTGTAAAAAAAAAAAGAGTTTCTATTTCAACTTACTTCAAAAAAGATCTTCGATATAGTTTTTTCTTTAAACGGAAATTGTAAGTTAGAGCCTCCATAAGACTACAACTTACTGGTATGCTGAGTTTCGATAAATGTTGCTTTCTGAGGCTTCATTGCAATGGAATAAAGCATTGTATGATTTATTAAATCTTTTTTTAGGTTTTCCATTTGAAAAATAGAAAATCTGGGATATTTTTTTAGCAGCATATTTTACAACGTGAAGTTTATTGGAACAATCTATAACAAGTGGTTTTTGTTTAAATATGCCACACGATGCATGCTTGTAATGGTCATTTGGAATAATAAAAATCCATTTCCAAATGATCAAGATGAAAACTTTACAAATATCAATTTCATACAGGAAAAGGAACCCGAAGTATGACGTACTTTATTTAGCTTAAATCCCCTTTTTGTACATATTTTTGGTATGGGTAATTACCCATATTAGGTCTTATGTAAACCAAACCAATAAGATATAAAATATGTATCATATCGACCCATTGCAAGCTTATGAAGTTTCAATGAGTCACCATCGGTAATTACTATATGCAAATATGAAATGTTATCCTTCAACCCCTTATTGATCCACTCGGCCACAATCCTTTCTACCCTTGTACATCATTCTACGTAAAAGTTAACTGTGTAAATCCATATCCTTTATCCCGAAGTGGACAGCTTCCATCTGCTTTTCTGATTCATTAAATATTTCTTGAAAGTGTATTCCAAAGGATAAAAGCAGAGTATTAAATTGTCTGGATAGTGGGACACATCAGATGAATAAAAGGTAATGACATCTGCCAATCGGCAGGCCGACAGTTGGCCATTTGGACACAAACCTAGGTCACTGGGGTGGCATTACTTTGACCACAAAATCATTAACAACAAACTGAAAGCATAAGAGATACTCGTACACAAACAACAACACGTCCTTGCTGCTGTCGCAAAATTCATACTTTAAGTCAATGATGATGACGTCTTGTTGTGAATCAAGTGGCAGATTTGGACGAGGTGAACTGAAAGAATATGTGATGTTGTCATCATGAGGCGCAGAGAGATATGAATTTAAAATGCAAAAAAGGAAATGAATGTGAAGGTGAAAACGGAAAGCTTGACAAAGATACACATACATACAAGTGCGAGTCATTGCTGGAGGCTGTTACATTAAATAGCTTCTTGAGAGGCGACATGTGGAGAACATTCAATTTACAAAATATGATTTCGCGGTTGTCTTGGATGGAAAAAAGGTTCTAGAGGAAGAAAGGATTGGGAGTAAAATAAACGGAGAACAACTTTTATCAGATGGCAGCAGTTAATTTAATTTTTCATCGTAGGATTGAAACTTTGAAATTTGCAGAAATAATTAAGTAAGTAAGTAAGTAGTTGGATGCATGGCCTTTCGTTAGACTTTTACCATTTAAAACAAGGAAGGACGAAGGAGAAAATGTAAATGAAAAACTAGCAAATATCGATGATGTGGCCGTTTGTTTTTTGCATAATTTTTTTATTTCCGTAAGAATAATGCTTCAGATACATGCACCAACGCATATGACGGAGACTATTTGGGTTGAAAAATGGCAGACCACATAAGAGACCATATATGTATGGCAGAAGTGTTAAAGAAGCAATTAAAAAAAAACGTTTCTTTAATTAAAAAAGAAAAAAGTAGAAAAATAAACTGCATGCATTAAAATGCAGGAAAGGTTTAAGTATGAACCACAGGAGAAAAGACCAGTTGTTGTACGATGCTTAGCTCCCATGTGTAAGCAGTTCGAAAATCCTGCTTTTGTAAGCAACCGAGTGACGACAAATCAACCGTAGTTTCAATTATTTCTAATACTACAGTGGCATGTTGCCAAAATAAGATAATATGAATTCGAACGAATGCAATTCAGTCGACGCAACACCCAAAAAGCATACCAATCCTTTGTGTCCAATTTGAACATATGCGAGTCCAGTATGGTGGAACATTTGACCGTATCTCATATGGAAAAATAAAGAATTTCCGAGCGAAAATGCCTACAAGCCTGCACGGTATTATATAGAAGCGGCCATTCCGACTTTTGGCATTACGTCTCTAACAAAAGACTATTGGATGCTTCCGGTGTGTCCAGAATTGACAACGTTATCTTTGATCTTGCGAGGAATCATTTCGCGCGGTCAGCAATTGTTACTGAGAATGAACTCATATCGGGTTTGTTTTATCCTAACCCTGGGTATTTAAGGAATTTCCAAAAAACCTAATACATCCGAGTTTCAAACCACCATCCAATTGTCCTCTATGTGAAGGTATTCGAATATGATAAATCTAGTTAGAGTCCCTTGGAAGCTAGGAAAGGTAAAAATAAACGTGAAAGATTTCGCCCACAATTGAGTGGAACTCTGCAAGGAACTCATCACAATGCTGTCGATTTAAAAATAATCACATGTAGAGGGATAATGATTAGTGAGGTTAGAGGGATAATGGAGCATCTTCATGATTTCGCCGAGAACAAGATCTTTTAGTTCTAATTTCAGAGGATATTTCCATATCAGTCAGTATAGAATTATGCCCGTCGGTGCATCGGACTGGTTGCACTAAATTCAGTTTTTTTTTTTTTTTGGCATTAAACTCTGGAGGGATGAAAAGGTTAAGGAGTACCCAATCGTGGTACATATTGTTAAGTCAATAAGCCTGAAGATAGGACGTTGATCAATGTTATTGCCCTTGCAATGTACCGTCAGATAATTATATATGAGAGAGGATAAATTCTTATAGCGACATTTTTTTATATCAATTCAAAGGTATAAATTGTAGAAGAAGACTTTTTTTTAAATAAGTAGAGAAAAATTCAAACAAAAAGGGATCAAATTACCCTTGGAACTGTCATCTTAGAAACATATTTGCTTAAGACATTTTCCCAAAAGTTGGTTGTCTCTTTTATATTTGAAAACTCCATGGTTTTAATCAAGATATAGGCCCTTATAAGGGCCTAGTTTGTTTACCAATTATGTTTAAGTTATCAAAGATTTTATAAAACAAAAAGGAAAGAAAAAGCAAAAGCATTTTCAAAAGCACTAACAATTTATTTGACCCTTAGTCTGAAGTCATCACTCTTTCAGATGACATAGTCCGGTCTCCAGAGACATTCTTCTTTAAGAAAACAACAGCCTCCATGAACTCCTTTTTTGTAGGCATCATTAAATACCTTCTTTTCTAACAAATTGCAAACTTGTCATAAAATAAAACTTTGACAAATGTTTCTCGATGAAAATTCACATTATTTACGCCTGTCAAGAACAAAAATGAAAAGCAAAAAAAAAAAAAACAAATATTATTCCAGGCTATGTTTCTCCCGAAAAGCAAAACCACTCGACTGAGAATTTCGCCCCAAAAGTGAACCTTTTTTACGTGAATGAATGGCGAGGAAAATACAAAAAAAAAAACAAACTTGATTCTTCAAAAACAGTTCAAGCCTACGAAAAAAACAGCTCTCATACAAAAACAAGGAAGAAACAAAAAATAAACAAACAAAAATTTTACGCACCTTTTTCAGGGACTCAACTGAACAAAGCGGGAGAATGGCTTCGCCGCCTCTTCACCACTCTTGTTTATGTGTCTGTTCACCAGGCCAGGATAATCATAAATCACAATTTCATTGATACGCGGAATACTGTGAACAGATTTTAACCAACACAAATACACTTAATTTTTCCTTCTTCTTCTTTTTTTTTTATTTAAACATTCCACCGAAACAAAGGACCGTTCTTTACCTCAATCGGGTAACCGAAAGCCCCCTCATATCTCACAAAACAGGTGTTCACTTTATTATTGAAAAGAAAATTATTCTGCGTATATGAGTAGGAGGAGAAAGCACAGGACAATACGAATCGAGAATACTTCACACTTGATTGCTCCTTTATAATGTGTCATACGGAATAAAAAAAAAAAACGACTTGTATGTAAACAAAAACCGATGCGACGACAAGGACCTCTTAAAATGACGACAGCGAGTACGACACCGAAGACAATAAACAATAAAAAAAAAATAGAATAGATGAACCAACCGCACAACCCCCGGAAAGCAACAGGAAGAGAAAGTTTTGTTATTTTCACTTTTGCAACTCTTTTGCTTTGATTTTATTTGTTTTCTTTTGCGCCTCCTGCCAGCCCAGCAATGCGGAGACTGTAGGCGGCGAATGAAGACCGAAAGAAGGACTAACAATTAGGGAAGCCGCTCTACCGAAAGGACGACCGCAAGCTATTTGTGGATTTCGAAATTTCAAATTTAAATGATTCACTGACCGGAAATGGATTAAATTTTCTTCCCTTCCGCTTTCCAAATAATGTATTCCCTTATTTAATTTTTTTTTCTTTATGATTTTTCGGATGCGTTAAGTGTTTGAGAAAAATTGAACACAAACACAGACACACACGCGCACGAATAATTCAGTTTTTCGTCGGGCACAATAGAGACGAATGAAACTCGCCGAGAGAATACCGTAAACTGAATTTGAAGATTCAGGGAAATTGTATCGAGGAAAATGCTTTTGCAATTTCATATTATGCTCCTCCGCACAGTGGCGGTGTGCAGTGGCCTTAACACACTCAGAGAGCGCAGGACTTTTTTTGTGCGCAGGAGAGGGAGCACGCTAGCGTTATTTACATATATCCTTTTGAATGGGTTACCCCACCTGTTGTGAGTATCCCAGTTTTTTTCCATCGATGTGGGAGACAGCACCTGTTTGCTTAACGAATCCGGGAGAGATGAGAGCGATGGCCTCTTTGAGTTGAGTAAATTTCGAAAGGGAAAAAGTACGAAAACAAGGGAAGGCTTTTTTTGCACGTTCTCTCGAGTGGATTAATACCTTGCGAGGAATGTCCACCTGTTGTGAATGCTCAGTGGAGTGGACTTGTTTGAGTTTTTTTTAATTCCTTCCATACATTCATATAAATTTGACTTTAGTGGGAATGTTTGGGTGTACCCCCCTCTTCACAATTGCAGCAATATAAAACATGTGGGACCCTGAAAAGTTTTGCTGTGCGGTCGAGTTATAAATAGCTTTTCATGTTGTGAGTGGCAAGCAGATTGTAGCGCATCGTATTTCATTACATTCGTTGTTGCATGTATGAAAGATTTAAGATTCCTTGGCCAAGGGAGGAACTCTCGAGCTCTATGGTTACTTATGTTCCTTGTTAACACGAAACAAAAATGATTTCGTGCTCGTGATAAAAAGGGAGCAGCAGAAAGCGAACTCAATGGTAAAATCGCGTGGTTTTTTTTCTGCCATATAAATCAAAGGGTAGTAAAAAAAATTAATAGAAGAGAGTAAAAAATATTAACAACCAATTTCTCGCAAATATTAACAACCAAAACTCGCAGTATGCTCGTACATCGAATTATTTTTTTAAATATTTTCAAAAAGAAAAAAATTATAATAATTAAGATTTCTATGCTTTGAAAAGGCGTCTTGTTAAGCAACCCTATTAGATTGACAGTTCTTTGACAGTTATGTACAATATTATCTGACATATCGTCATCGATTGACGCACTATTTAATTTCATGGTGGAAATCAGATTGCAATATTGGGTGACATTTAATGCCTTTAAAGCCCTATGATATCCACTATCTTTCAAGCAGAACATCAACCCAACCATTAACCATGAGTTAGTGGGCATAAGCAGAAAAGCCCCCATAAAAGTATTATGTGTACTCGATTGGATTGGTATCAAAAAACAAGCTACGAAATTTTTAGGTCCCCATAAAATAAGACATCCGTATTTCCGACTTCTTTATGACCAAAACTCAATACTTCGAATTCTGCAACAATGATTTTACTTTTTCATTGCGTTTTCTTCCTCCGTCAGTTGGACCCAACCCTACAGATCTGCTTTGGGACCAACTTGACGGCGAAGTTCCAAAACCAAAATCGAAGCACAAGCTTTTAGAAATATTTAAAAAAGCCAGGAGATCAATAAAATTTGAAACTATGATTGGATTATTTTCATTCGCTCAATTCACAGTATTTTATTCGCAATTAGTTGTTTGTTTGTTTGTTTGTTTATTCATAAAAATGTTGACACAGAAGATATCTTATGACAGTGAAAGGCTTTATATATTATTACAGTTCAAGAATAGAATGTATTACAGAAGTGCAAATAGAAAAGATTAAAAAAGAAAAAAGAAAAATCAATAAATTAATTTGAGATTGTCATGAAAAGAGAAAAAAAAGGACAAAAAAACAGAATACATATAGTATTTCACGGGCCAAGTATTTGAAAAGGTCAGACTTGAATTTGGGTGTGCTCTCAGTTCTCCGTAGAGTAAGGGGTAGTGAGTTCTATTCAAGTGTAGCATATGCAAAGAAAGTTCGTTCAGATGTTAAACAAGCGATTCTCGGTCTAATCAAGCTGCATGATCTATTATATTTGAAAATTGGAGTCGTTCGAATATTTACTCAGGCTTCTGTTTTTTTATAATTCCTTTATTAAGTATTTACACTCTATACTTCATAAGGCTTTCAAGAGAACGACCCGAAATCTTTTTGGCATCTGGTGATATAAGATCAAAATATCTTTTGTTTAAAACATATCTTGCCATGTTGTTAAATAAAACCTTCAGTTTCATATTTGACTCAAAGTCCAGATTGCAAAATAATTCACATCCATATAGTAGCACAGGCAGAAGTAAGGACCGGACCAAAATCATTTTAGCTATTGTTAGTGTGAAATTTGTTGTGCCCCATAGCAAGCGAAGTCCACTGAATACCTTTGCTCGTGTCGCAGCAAAATGATCTGCCCCTAAATTACGAGATGTGCGACAATAAGTAATAGGGGATGAGACGAGTTTTACTGGTGGAAAAGAAAATGTGTCCAGTTTTTTTTGGCTGGGTTTAGGGCCACTTTGTTGTTTAATGCCCATTGTTGAATTCTAGCCAAGTCTTGGTGCATTAAGTTTATAGCCGATGTTATGCTAGAGTATGGATAGCTTATAATAAGTTGAACATCATCCACATACATGTGAATGAAACAATACTTGACCAGTTCATTTACATACAAAAAGAAGAGCAGGGGACCCAAAATGGAGCCCTGTGGTACACCGTTAGATACATTGAAGAATGAAGAGGATTGATTACCTACAACCACACTTTGTTGTCTTCCGGTTAAATATGACTGCATGAGGTTTGTTGTTGCCGTCGATAAATAAAAGTTATTAAATAATTTGGCAAATAAAATAGAATGATCGATAGAATCCAACCCCTTCGAAAAATCCAGCAATATAAGTAATGAGATGTGATTCCGATCCAGAGCTTCACGTAAGTTATCAACAACAAGTAAAAGCGCTGTTTTGCAACTTCGATTCGCACGAAAACCGGACTGAGCTGAACTGTTTTGAGTTAAATATGCTTGCATCTGCTTGAGTATTGATCGAGCGAGCACCATTTTTAACTCCTGCACATTGCCTGTTTAGCCTACTTCGGTTGTTGGTCCCACGCGTCATTCTTGGTGCAGAAACAAAATTTGCATTGAGTAAATCGCAGTCCACATCAGCAGAGGACCTGCCATGCCTATTACCAAGACCTAGCTTTCGCAAATTTTGCAACAGACTTTGTCCAGATTGGATTTCGGGATTTAGAAAACGCTCATAGAACTCTTTTTTTTGCAGTTTTTAAGTTCTGGGTCACTTACTTCCTGATCACTTAATAGAAAACCAGTTGCGATTTCTGCATTTTGGAAGATTATGTAACTCATACAACTCATTATTTAAATATTCCACTTTTGCAAATAAATATCTAGGGACCTGAGACAAAAGAACAACTCGCGCGTACTAGACCGCTGAAGAGCGGTCATTAAGGGATGCAATAGAATGGGATCGGTAAAAAGGATGTCACTTTCACGGTGATTGTTAGTAAGAACAAAAACGCTTTAGTTTTGAAAACGGATCCATAAGGCTAAATAATCAGTATCGAGGTTGAACCGAAAAACAATATGACGCTACCAAGGAAGAATTTTATGAGCTCTCCAACAAAACTTTTGAGCAACGACCTAGTTTCAATGTTAAAAAAATTCGAAAGCAACAATATTATCAACACCTCAACTCACACAGTATGATATTTTCAAAAACAAAAACCATCAGGTTGAAACAAATTTTAGCCAGAAAAGTCCGCAATTGACCAAGTCCTCATACTACGGCAAATCCTGGAAAAAACACCGTCGTTCCAAATTGTTATACGCAACATTTTTATTCATTTTAAAGACGCATGTCATAGCATTTTTTGAGATGAAATATGAAAAGTTATGACAAAAACGCTCGGTTGTGCAGACTAACGATTAAGATAGCTCCTTGTTCTGCCAAAGCTACTGAAATTTGAGACTCTCATGCAATTTTTTGAAATCATTCTGAAGAGAATCGAGCCAGGGAATTACACTCAAGTCATAATAGCAAGATTTTACTTCTAGGTGATGAAGGACTTCTTAAGCATTGAATCGTCTTTAAATAAACACAGACTACATCTTACCCACTTGGATCTTCGACAGAAAATTTTAAAAGAGTCGGATAAGAGCGTAGTACGTTTCAACGCCGAGCTGACCTTTTATGACTTATCCAAGCCGGTCACCGAAGAAGTTAGTCCATGATTATTTCAGAATAGAAGACGGTTACAGGTCCCAGGACATTTGGACATCCATAAACGAGAAAGCTGACGAACTGCCGAACAGGGAGCGAAGCGAAAAATTGGTGCGATAACAGCAGCCAGGCAAAAAGCAAAAGTCAATCCGTCATCTTAGATGTGAATGTCCAGCATTAATCTAGGCAATAGCTTCCTCCAGATAGTAAAGGATCTCGAAAAACCGTAGACAACCAAAAAGCCGAGAACCGTCTTTCATTTAGAGACGTCTTCTATAACAAATCTTCATATGAGAACAATGGATCCGAACAACGTGAGGCACAGGACATTCATACCAAACATCAATTGAATAATCATGGAGCTCGGGATTCTCATCAAAAGCTTCGATATTAATAATTTACGGAAAAAATACCATCAAGTTCCAAACGTGCCTATGCTAATAAAAAAAATAAAAATAATTTCTTCAAGAACACGAGTGCAAAAATAACAAATCCACTTCACCATTTGGAAAAAGTATATTTTTACCCGATTACAGGCCCCATCCAGTCAACAATCATATCAAAGGAACTTCGCTAAATATAGACCACAATTATCCAAAAATAATCCATCACTGGCACAAGCAGATATTCATTATTATTTCTATCTATTGGCGTCACTAACACCTATTCTTCAGTCAATCCTCAATTCTCGTTGGGAGTTCGGTCATGCCCGGGCCAAGTGTTCCGATTTACATCAATCCCATGGCACTCAGTGTAATTGTAAACAATTCACGGTGTGGCGCTCTTAAGGGGAATCACTTCCCTAATGCCTGTTATATTTATTGTTCAATATTTTGCATTAATATTAATATTCACGGATACAATTCGATGGGAGCGCGAAAATCGATAAAAGCGTTTCCGGGATTTTGTTTTCTTATTTTATGAAGCTAGATACATTCTCCACGGCTCGTGATAAAATTTACGAAACAAACGAGCTCTCCCAGGTGGCGTGTGTCAGTGAACTCTTGCTCGTGGTGGATTCAATCATTATCTGGCCCAAAGGAGTTTTATATTTGGTTGATTTCCTTGATAAGTTCTCTTTTTTGATCATTGAGTGAATGATGTTGTCTTGTCTCTATTTGAAAAGTAGAGCCAAGATGTTTCAGGCTATCGAGTTAAAACAACAGCAGGGGTTTTCTTTCTGAGGAATGACAACAGCACTGACAGTTCGGCATTTGATATGTTTCTTAAACTAAACATACTTTAGCGTAGAACGTGCAAGATTTTCTTTGTACTAAAGGTGACAGAAAGAAAATTGAACATTAACCGCGTTTAAAAGTTATAAAAGAATGTTTTCAAACTTTTAACTGAAGCAATTGACTTCACAAAGACTGCGAATTTCAACATCAATCAGTCAACAAAATTTTTTTGAAGTCAAGGACTGATGCACTCAATTTAAAGCAATCACAGAATTTTACCTATTGGAAATAACTCTACATAATTTGAATTCAACGGTGAATTCAAATATTTCGTTGAAGTCATAAGTGAGACAATTGAAGTCAGTGAATTCGACTATAATTGTCGAAATTCATTTAAATAAAATTATGTTCATCAGCCAACTCAATAAAGTGGTACTGCAATTAGTATTTTCTTCTTTTCATCGGCGAGGTCGTGATTAGGACAAGAGGGATAACAATAAGCTTGATGGCGAAGTTGGTAGAGTGCCTGCCTTTCAATTGATTGAATTGATAGGTCGCAGGTTCGATTCCTAGAGTAGTCTAGTTTTTCGAACCTGGTCCAGTCACCATATTTGCCATTAGGATCAAGTTAATGGCACTATCACTGGATTGGTCGAACAGCGATAGTAGTCTGACTAATGGGTGGCGTTATTGTAGTGGTTGTTGTATCGGCTTAATACCTAATTTGTGTTTCCGCAATAGTGGTTTGTGTAGATTGTGCGTAGATGGCTCCACTGTGAAGGCATAACACTGACAGCGGGGTGTTTAGCTAAATCTTCCAAAATTTCAAAGTCAACTTCCGTCCCGTTTCGGGCTCCACCCTCGGAAGAGAGATGAAACCAAATACACCTGAGTTTCTCAACCACTACAAAATCTTTCATTCTTCTCCTAATTCTTTCGTGTTCGCTCTGTGTTACATGCATTATAAGAGTATAAATATCCTCTTGAAGAGCGCACAAATAACTATGTTATAATTGATTTTACATATGCGTATATACAGTAGTGTGCAAAACATTTGCAAGTTTTTTTTTTCAAGTACAATAATTCTCTCTTAAGAAAGAATTTTGATGAAAACTTTGGTCAAAAGTTTTACAAACAGTACAACACAGCAAAGAAATCCCCAACAAATATTTTCGATATTTTGTAATTAATATAACAACAAGTTAATTCACTTTCAAGCTGTGCAAAACTTATGCATTTTTTTTTTGTATTTTTCAATATTTGGACCAAAAACCATTGTTCCTGATAACTTCCGTACATCTTTTTGGCATGGAAGTAATGAGGGAGTTTGTTAACTCATAGGGGATTTTTGCCTAATCCTTTTAAGCTTCACAAAGAGCCCTTTGCAAAGCAACCCGTTGCCCCTTTATCTGCTGTTTTAGGATTCCCCATAAGTTTTCCACGCGGGCTTAAATCGGGGGACTTTGGAGGCCAATCTAAAACATTTACTCCCCGAACCCGCAAGAACTGCTGAACAATCTTTGAGGATCGTTATCTTGTTGAAACCAACGGCATCTCTTCCTACGCATATGGAAGCATGACTATGTAAAAGATGTCCTTAAGCACAAAGCGTTCCATTATTCTCGTTATTTGGTGTAAGGGACCGCAGGCTTAAGCCTAAAAGCATCCCCAAACCATAACAGCACCGCCCCCATGCTTTAAAGTAGCTCGAATGTTACCCCGTTTTAACCGTGTACCTGGCTCTCGACGTATGTAAGCAATACCATCGGAAGGCAAGATATTTAATTTGCTCTGATCCGCAAATAAAACGATTCTCCACTATGTCAGGGACCAAGACGGATATTTATGAGCAAATTGAAGTCTAAGTTACATGAAATTAGAAACAGTTTTTTTAATCAAACACAGCGCCTTCCTTTTTTAGCGATGTTTAAAGGTAAATAGAGGCTTCTTAACAGCTCGGTATGCCCTCAAATTACCTTCTTTTGCACGTCTTCGCTCTGTGCTTGCGTCAATGGACAAGTTGAGGTCGACAAGAATTGCAACTGAAGACCGGAAAGGGTCTCGCCGGATTTTTTTTTAAATTTTTTTATCAGTTTGAGCGTCTGTGTTTTGGTGAATTTTTTCGGAACTTTGAAATTATCCGGGAAACAGTCGACTCGTGAATCTTAAACCTCTCAGCTATCTCTCTTTGATTCGATCCGTTTCAAAAACCCTCTCCTTTGTTCGGGACTCATAGTTATTATTATTTGAAGAAAACGATAAAAAATAATATAACATAAATAAACATTTCTTATATAAGCAAACTAGCCAGGCAACGAAATTAGACAATGTACAGCAGCAAAACTTTGATTTCCTTGTGATCGAAATCAAGGAGCCACGCTTTAATTTTATTTTCGAATATAGAAGTTTGTGAACTGAGTGGTGCGAAAGGTAATAATATTAATGACAGTCTGAATTACTTCTCAACCTTGGAGCTTCAGAATTTGGACTTTGCATGCAGCGACCTCTTAAAATGAATATTTTCAAAACTTTGTAATAGTACAAATGTCTTACTGGTATTATTTTCAATGCCTTAAGGAGCAACATAGAGTGAGTCAGACGGTGGGCGCCGCAGATTTTCCTAATGGCGCACTTTTGTAGAACTACCAGTGGGTTGACGATAGTTTGAATATCATACTGCAATTAAGAGTGAAATACTCCAAAGGAGCCCATTCTCAAAGTCTTCTTATCACAATATTTTCGAAAAATGAGAAAAATACCGAATTGATTATGTTGAAGTCCAGAGGTACCTGCGTTTTCAAACTGAAGTACATTGATTTGGTCTTTTTGTTAATCGTTAGATTTTTATTGGCAAACCAGATTCTCAGTAGGTGTACATCATGATTAATATTGGCTTAGTGGGCTATTTGGATCATATGCGATACCGAGACCACCCTTAAAAGCCGTTACTTTACCTGCAAAATATTGAACAAATAAGGAGTTGAAAACGATCAGGCACAATATAGGACTCAGGACAAACACCATCGAAGCACTTAAGTGTAGCACTTCACATTCGATTAAGGGGGACTTTGTCCTTGAGATTTTCAAAAGATCAATTTTTTTTGTCATGGGTTCTTAATCTGCGTGTAAGTGGAAATGAACGTTTACGATATTTTAGACGCGTTTAGAATTGACACCGTCAGCGGGATAAAGCAAAAATCAAGCGCGGAGAGGCAGTTGACCGACGCAGCAAAAAGAAGAAGAGGGATGCCACTATGGACCAGGCATTGCCGATTAGGGGTGATAATAAACACATTTGTGTAAGCACGTTACAAAACTTTAAACGCGTTTTTCTGAAAAACACGTTTTTTTAAATGGCTGACATTCTCCTGGTCCCATCAGCACAGAAGGAATTTGGAGGAGAACGACGAACTCTACGATCTGTATAACGACATCGACCTTGTCAAACGAGTCCAAGTGTCTCGACTCATGGATGGCTAGGTCATGTGGAGCGAATGGGCACCAACGGCCTCTGTCCTCGCAGGATGATTACCACATCCTAAGATACCAAGATGGTCTAAAAACAAAGTCTATTGGCGAACTCCCTCAAGTCAAAGTGCTTAATATTTCGAGACTTCATTTGGAGCTGTCGTATTTTCACCACTACTCTTGCCGAGCGCTATCCCTTTAGTCTAAGCAAGCGGTTGAAAATGTTTTTTTTTTATAATTTTTTCGCTTTCAAATGTTTTTCAAGAAAAATAAGGATGCGTAGTGGTTCGAAACTCAGATAAATTCTTAACTCCATGGGTGGAGTCCTGATAAGGACGGCGAGTTTGGTATCGACTTATTTGAATTCGATCAATTCGCAGTTTTTTTTTTGCAATAAGATAATATACCACTAGGTGTAGTTTTTCTGTTTTGGAAGATTGCCTTATCACTTTGCTTGCAGCAGAGCCAATGGCAATAATTTTTTTACAATTACTTTAAACATGAAACGCATGACAGCGAGAAGCCCTTAAAGCTATCAATAATTTAGATCTTTTCTTTCACTATCGGGAGGTTAGGCCTACAGACATATTGAACAAAGCAGATGAACTATGCGATAAATACTTCAGAGCGCGCTAAGAGACCATCAAACGATTCACACAAATTTTAAGCCAAACATACTTCAACAGGCTTAGACGATAGTTCACTTTGAAACATGTAATTTAAACAAGGATGTCAAGACTAGACCACGAAGTAAATAAAGGCTCAGCGCACAGGCACAGGTGAAAAAAAATTCACCCACAGATGAAGCCCATCCATACTCCTTAACAAGCCCATTGAAAAGTCGCCGAAAACGAATGAAATGAAATGAAGAAAAAATAGGTTGTCACTTTACGGCGATAGCAATTTTCCGACGCGTTCCGGAACGCTATCCTGCTAACACAAGTGACACCGCTGGGAATATAAAGCATCACGTGGCGACCGACAAAGCTTATAGAAGAGTCCTTTTAACATACACTCACACATAAAATGAAAACAAACCCATGTGCATGTGTATTTTTTGTTATATCCTGAGTGGCGTGGTGTCGATGCGGCGAGATATTTTGCATGTCAAATGAAATTATTTGAATGTTATTATACGTGTCCTGTGTGCACACATAGCTGTTGGCTTTGCAGGATACACATCCGAACACTCGACCTTACACACGTATGTATATGTTTATAGTTTACGAGTGACGTTGCATGCCAGATGCCAGGAAATGGATATCAGTTGGTGATATTGGTTCCCCACTTCCTTTCTATCTGAGATATCTAAATGGACTGTTGTAGATAGGATTATACTCGTACGTACCGATGAGTGTCTGATGCAGTCGATTGCCAACACAAGGACTTCTTTATTTTTTTCTGCTCGTCATGTGTCCTCTGAATGGACGCAGAAGTTTTTTCTTTTTTATTTTTATTTTCTAAGCACTATATCCTTATTTGAGGGTCTTTAGGACTTGATTTTACGGCACTTACTGCGGGCTTAAATTTATTTTTATGCATCGGGTAGGGTTGTAAGATAAAGGCTTTCGGTCGACCTAAACTCTGATGTATGTACCCCCTGGGCGGTGCTGGCAATTGGTTTTCTCTTGGTTGGCATATTGAAATAATGGTAATGGGCGAATTGTTTGCCTTGCGGGTGTGTTGGCTTTCCGTGGTCTATTGGTGGTTTTGATGGGGGGATTCAAGTTTAGATGGACAATTTTGTGCGGATTTGTTGACAATAACTTAATTTGGATTCGAGTTATAAAAGTGACAATCAGAAGTGGACTATAAAGATTAAAGAATTGGAAGTTCAATTACCATAAATGATGCTGGAAAACTTTGAAATCATACACTTTGAGCTCACCAAGGAAGAAGCCTTTTTCTTGGGAAGAAAAAAAACATCTGAACTATGCTGCAATGGTATGTGTAGCAATGGAAGTTGCTCCTTTGTAGCTTAATTATAAGGGATCAGTAATATAATAAGACTTATATAATGGAGTTCCAACAATAAATAACAAAATACATTGCCTCTTGACTTGCAAGGAAACTACTCTGACTCCTTTGAGACCACAATTAATCTAAGCCAAATGCGTTATCGGAGCGACATTTGCAAAACATCAACCGGGACCCGTGCGCACCTTCAAAGTTGATAAGATGTGGGATAGAATCAGGCATCAGACCAGCAAACACATCTGGCAGGATCATCTGTGGGGTTTTATGAGAATCATATGTTATGGCCAACACAATTATAGAAACTTGGTTTTGTATTTTCGTGGTACGATGGGGGTCGATTAACGCTTGAACAACGTTGAGAAACCTTTCAAATTTCGAAGGAAAAAAACATCGGTCGAAATAACTCACCGCAGCTGGTTGAAGCAAGTTTGAAAAGAAATGTCATGCGGCTGGTTTGATCACCCAACAAATTCCCGTTCCATCCTGTGGGCTCAAAATTGCAGCTGTTGCCGAAAGTGAGCGCCCAAGCCCTCAGTTCTCCAAAAAATTTCAGCAAATGAACATTAATCGCACTAGCCTGAGGAATAGTTTGCATAAAAATCTCGGAATTGGATCGAATTGACGACTGAATTCATTATCGTTTCTCTGTTTCGGCTTAAGAACAGCTCAAAATTGACAAACACAAATATGTTTCTTTTCAGGTGAGGTTCTTTCCGCTTCGGCTACTATGTAAAAATCAAAATTGCTGTATTTGGGGCTCGGAAAATCCACACATAGACAAGGAGAAACCAATGAATCCTTTCCTAAAGATAACAAAGCTTGGTGTGGTTTTTGAACGCTCGGCATTATAATCCCATCTTCATCCGAAAGATAAGTGATTTGAACCTTGGACTAGCTTTGTCTTTGCCAATGTGCCGCCTTTTTTTTGAATGCCTGGATTAAATATTTAAATTACCAAGCAATATTTTTTAATGTAACTAGTTTTTAGCTTAAATTTTTTTTGTAAAGATATAAGGTGAGCAACTTTTTTTTCAATAGATGGCTCAAGCAATAAATGCTGGTCGAATTGACATATCCAAAACGTCATGAACCGAGCTTGAAAATATGGTGAAGCAAAGTGTTTTGACACATTAGTAATTTTGTTTTGACATCATATACTTTTAGTTGTGGTAAATTGTCTGGTTTTTTGTAAAATAGTCATCATTTGGGAGAAATGTTGACTGTTTTCTTTCATTTTAAGAAAACGGCGGCTTGATTGCTCCAAAATGTTAACGGAGATGCTGGTTTATATGAAACAACGTGGCGTGATTTGTAACGTCGTTTTAAAGATAGCGATTTCGATGTTGGCGACAGTCCGCGTAAAGTAAGGCCAATATCCTTTGAAGGAGCTGAATTGGAGGCATTGCTCGATGAGGATCCGTACCAAAAGCAAGAACAGCTTGCTTCAGCATAAGAAGTTACCCGCAAACCATTTCCAAGCGATTGCATGCGTGTGGAATGATTAAAAAACAAAGAACTTTGGTTTCTCATAATTTGAAGCCAAGGGACATTGAACGTCGGTTTTTCGCCTGTGGAAAGAGAAAAGAAAAGAAAGTCATGGAGACTGCCTGTGTCATGCTTCTACGTCGTCGGTTCGCGGAATATTCACGCTGCGAAGGTTATGCTGTTTATTTGGTGGGATCAGGTCGAAGTCTGTCTGATACAGTTGTTCGCAAAGTTTTAAGTTTGGAGGGAAAATATGGGACCTTTCGACGGTGTGACTTTGACACAAAACTTAAATCGTTTATTTTTAGAGAAATCAGAATACATCGAACAGCAAACAATCCTTCAGCTTCAAAAATAGCAAAAAATAATTTCATAAAAAATTTCGCTATAGGAATTCAATTTTTCATGATGAAAAATAGATCTGTGGATAATATTGGTAAATTAAAAAAAAATAAAAATAAACCTAGAATCTAAAAACGTTATTCAATAATAAAATTATTTAAGAAACAAATCCAAGCCCAATTATTTATTTTTGCGCATTCAAAATAATATTGTCCTCACGTTCTTGCCGCCCTAGGCTCGGGCCTCGCGGATCTAGGCCTTATTCCATCACCGGTTCCAGCACTCAAGGTGGGAAAATTTCCAACAAAAGCTCATGGTTTATTTATCATGGTGCGATCAGTGGTGATGTTGCTTGGCCAACGCGTTACTGCGATTGGACACCGTTGAACTTTTTTTGACATGATTTAGGCACTCGAGAACAATTTTAATCAAACTATTCATGAAATAGGGCCGAAATCATTAGCAAAATTGGATTGGCAGGGCGGTATACATCCAAGAAACAACGAATTCAATGCGTAAAATGATTGACATCCGACGAAGAATCGTCCTAGGCAATCGATGGTATTTGAGTTTGTCCAAACAATAAGGATTAAAACTCCTGGTTTAAAGTACGATACTCAGACTCTACAGAACAATCTACTTCATGAAAGTTCTTTACAAAGACACATATGCTTTCCAAAAGGAAAAACAACAGGACAGATTCAAGGGTCTTTCGAAAGAAAAATTATCCGTCAGATATAGCTCTGTCTGTGAGAAGGGCAAATAAGGAAGAAGGTTAATCTGCGAGCTTTAAAAGGCTGTAGTGCTGGAACAGTTCATTGAGCGAATGTTGATAACGCTGTTCCATCTAATAGTGTCTTCGAGTCTCAGCACGCAGGATCACAAAAACAAGGAAGACCAAACCTACCGTTCAAAGTTGGAGCAAGCCAGGAAAGATAGAAAAAAGGTTAAATAAGCATCATCATGTATTAAAGTCGTTTACTCTATGTACTAAAAAAAAACAAAAACCAAAAAGAGTTTTCAATTTACAGTGCCAAGAAATGTCAGAATGTCCTTGTCATTGGCAATAAGGGCATATATTGTCCCATGCCATTCTAAAGTCATTGCAAACGTGGATTTAGAATCCTAAAACACAAATCTGTCGGTGACATATTCGCAGGATGTTAGGCCAATCCTCCAGGACTTGTCTGTCGCTACATGAAAGGCATTGTCATGTCGAAAGTCAACCGTCACTCTAATCAAAGCCATTGTCTAAACACAAATGTGCAAACGTCACGAAGCGCTGGAGAAAGGAAAAACCAATGTTCCCAACTGAGAACACTTAAGTGACCCAAAGAGCAATGAAAATCTTTTCGAACACGATGTCATGGAGGCGTTTTGACAGGACAAAATAAAAGGAAAACAAAAAAGCATGTACACAGACTCATGTGGTAATGCTAAAAACGCCCGCAGCGTTCATGTGGTGAAATATGTTTTGTGTTAAAAAAAAATTTTCTCGTTTTTGTTTTTCTACAATACCGGCAATAATCAATGCCTTTCAGATTATTTGTTGGAAAATAAGAAAATAACAAAAATGAGATATGATTTGTGGCGAATTAAATTCTCATAGTAGTCATACTATACTTCTTAGAGACTGAATATCACCTTTTTTTCAGTCCTTGAGGGAATTCTAGAAAATTGTTATATTAATTTTTTGTATGTAAACCTTCTTTAATTAAATTTGAATAATAATTTACCCATAAACTTTTACAAATCAATTTGTAAGCAATATTTTTTTTCACTTAACTTTACGGCAATCAATTTAGACATTAGCGAGTGACAAACGTCATGTCGGACGTTTTTCGTAAACACACTTTCGACACGTTTTCAAGTATTCCACAGACTCATCTAAAGTTTATATTATAATGTTTTTCACAGTCAAACTTAATGTCAAACAAAAATTTATGTCTTTTAAGGTTTCGAATTGTGATAGATGATTAAATTTTTTTTTACGACGAATTACTATTTAGTAGGCAATTTGTCTGTGTGAATTGCGCGGGTCTCTGGTTGGTATTACGTCACGAAGTCACAAATTGAATTTGATTTCAATTTTATTATCGAAAAAAAAAAGAAATATTATTATTATGTTGACTTACCCTGGTTCATCGGCACTGAAAATAGAATAAAAAAAACAAGTAATATTAAAAATTTTAAGTGACAAAATATATTTAAGTTATTTGTTGTTTCAGTGGCCAATTAACGTGTTAACTTGACTTTTGTGTTTTATTGTCATTAAATTTTATTATTAGAAAATGTTTTTTTTTCTTTTCATTTCCCTGTAAATAAATGAACTTAAAAACACCAACGAAACCCTAAAATCAGGTAAAATAAACTTAAATTTTTATTTATTTTATCTTCACAGATATGTCCGCAAGGACAAAAAATGCCAGAATGAGTTCGAAATTTTTTAATAACAGCTTTAACAACATGTTTTGATGGTAATGAGCTCTAGCAACTAAGCTCCCGCCGCGCATTATCATATCCCTGGTCTTGCCCCAGTTTTATCGCCAGTAGAGGATTTAGGACGAAAAAAAAAACTCCAGTCTGGAATCTTCAAACCACTTTGGAGGACTTATAAGGGACGACGCAATAAATTTGTTTGCATTTTGCAATTCTCGCGAAATTTTCACAATAGTAGAGTGTTCGTCAAGATCCGTTGAGAATGGAAAACAAAAATTCTTTCTGTGCTTCTTTCCTTAACCATTTATTGTGAAATTTGGCAATAAGTATTGTGCATTGTAACAGTGTACAGAATTCCAGCTTTTCAGATTCGCTACCTTACCAAAATTCTTTTATACCCTCGTTAGAAAAAAAAATAGTGAAAATTTGAAAATACATTTCCAATACTCGACCCTATTCGAGATTCCAGATCGAGCTCGTTAAAATTATATTTTCAATAGGTGATCTGTGCCGTCATAAAATAAACGACACCTTTTTGAGCTTTAAAAGTATGGTGGATTTGGACGAACGGCACCGTTCCATTATTTTCCAGACAACTAGTTACATTTTGGCAACTTTTTGAAGAAGGCAAGTCAGTGGTTTTCATAAAATGTTTAAAATTGTTTTAAGTCAGATTTGGGACATTTGCATTCAATTAATTCACAGTATTTTATTCGGAAATTGATTGATATGCCATGAAAGACATGTTTTGGGCAATTGGTTCATAATCCTGCTATCAGTGCTATGTTCAGAGCTAATGACTGATCATCATACATACAGAAAGCGTTGGATTCCACAAAGCGAGCCTGCTTCGGCGAAAGCGAAGACCGTGCCAACAGCCAAGAAGATGATGGCCACCGTTTTTCAAAATCCCGAAGTATAATTTTTATCGACTAATGGATGAATGATAAATCTATCACTTGACTCTCATTTGCTGAATTATATGGAAGAGTCTACGCGGATTTGAGGATGACCTCGTTTGACATAGACTAAAGTCCTATTCAACCGCAACATCGGGTCGTTCCTGATTGTTCTGATGGAACAACAAATTGATCCCCTACCAACCGTGTTCTCAAGAGCTGATTTCCGCTATAAATGTCTTTTTTGAAGAGTGAGAAAAGTGAATTCAAAAAGTTAGAATACTGCTTCATGAAACGCAACAAACTTATGATTAAGATGTTTTTTGGAAAATATTGCTTTTTCTTTTGTGTGCCAGGTACTTTTTAATCCAGCTTTCTACTTGCTCTTCTTCTTGAACAGAATGTTTTATTACGCATATTCTCTCGACGTATTCGACTCATTTGGCTGGGAAGAATTCTTGTGTCTTGTTGTGAAACACAATATAAAATTTTGCTTCCTCTTTCGTGGTAAGTATTTACAACAAAACCATTAACCAATGACTTTGTGTTCCGTCATCCTTGACCAACAAACCTCATGTTCTAATATGAGTACAGAAAGTACAGAAATTCTTTACGAGTTATTTGTTCATAGAAACAGAATGTTCATTTCAGTGGCCGGAACATAATACCACTCCCTCGGATAGTGTTTTACAAGTGCTCCTTATAAAATGAATAATAGAATACTTGTACACTGGCATGTTCAGTGCCTCAAGTTCTTTTGGTTATATGTTTGTTGGAAGTCTTCTAGACTTGATGGGCTCACTGAAACTAGATTTATTTGATAGAACTAGCGATTTTAACACTTTAATAATGAAAGAGATAAGTGCTCTTTTATAAGAATCTGAATGTATCATGTGCAGAGCATGAAATTATTCTGGAAGCTTATTTGATAGGAAAAGACAGACATGGACAATTTGGAAGATATAATGAGGCTGTCTTTTTGAAAAGAGAACCACTTAAAAGACCTGATTTGCCGCAGACTGATAAAAGTCGAAGGAGACTTAATTTCAAAGGAACTGTGCAGCACAGTCCAAAGTCACTTCCAAGAACTCTGCACACTGAAAAAAAATCTGAATTCTTTGAAAGTGAAGCCTAAAAAACATGCAAATTGCAGGAGATTCGAGATTTCAAAGATCAAGATGTTTCTTCATACGTCTTTGTTCTGAAAAGTAGAACAACTTTCAACTACTGCAATAGAGAGCTGTAAAGCGTTTCAAAAAACCGCAACTGCAATTGCCTTCAATTAAAAAGAACAACAGCGAAGTGTCTAAGCATGATAAAGATTAATCGGACTTTTTCGTCGACTACTTTTGAGAAACATTAAAGTCTTTTTAGTGACCATCTTGAAGATTCGGCAACAAAACATAACAACATGCGAATAAAGAATGTAACGCTGACCGAACATTTTCAAGATATTTAGAATTAAAAGAATCACAAACCTCCTGGTTATGATTTAATAACTGGACAAATCATTACGGCGTAGCCTTAAATTGTATTGAAATCGTCGCGATAAAGTTTTAATACTTTCCAGGCAAGTAAAAAGTCGTACAGATCGATATCGTTTTTTCTAGCTATGTCGTAAGTGTTTAAGAGTCTTATTTTCATGGGAAGAAAAACATCTCATTCCCAACGACTGACGAATTTTACGGAAAAACCAGCGAATCGGAAAAATATTTGTTTTCGGACTTTACTTCACGTCACAAAGTGCGCCACGAAAGTTTTAATTATAAGCTAGGGCAAATTTGTTCGACGCGGAATCCAATCTATTACTCATCATGTAAATTTATTGCCGCCGAAGTTCCACGAAGGAAGTTTCCTTGGCCCAGTATTGTACTTGTTGTACACGAGAGATTTACACCGCAAGCACTTCTTAAGCTGCGTTTGCGGGTGATACGTCTGAAAAAAAAACCGACCATCTTCTGAATCCAGGAACAGCGAAAGTCATATTAAAGAAGTCATTTTTCATTGGTGAATCATTTGACGGGCAAATCTTAACTGAGCGTCTTAAGGAAACTCTTATTTGATTCAAAGATGCTAAGGCTTCGGAAAGCTACAGAATTCCAGCTGAATTATATAAGATATAAAATACAGATGAGGTGCTTAACTTTAACACGAAAAGATGTTCAAAGATTGACTTTTTTGGTTGTTTGTCGAAACAATTTAAAGTCCTTTTCAATCAATACTAAAATTATTAAGAGGAAATGCTTGTAAGATTATATGTTTGATGTAATCTTCGCATGTGCAGTATATCCGATTTCAAAAATTCTTTCACCAATACTTACAACGGTCCTTTGAAATGAACATAGGCTATAAATTATCTCATTTAAATAAAAGGGTCTTTCTTGGCAACCAATTCTGTAGCTTAAAAACGGTCGGGAGCAATGGTTTTTTGCGAACGCCGATTTTACGGTTATAGATATTCAATTACTTTCCACAGAAAAGTTTTAGAAACCAAACAGTTCTACAAAAAAGTCCGCGACGACCTATCTCTATATGTAAGGGTTATGGCACAATTGTATAAAGTATAAAAGTTTATAACTTTGTAAGTTTATATCTGTGAGGTTATAGTTGATACAACCCATCGAATGAACAAAGGTTATAAATTATCTCATTAAGATAAAGGGTCTTTCATGGTGGCCAATTATTTCAGTTAAGCTGTTGAAAAGACGGAAGTTTTTTGCGTACGCTGTCGTTTCGGTAAGAGATTTTAACTTGTTTTTTTGCGAAAAGTTTTAGAACTGAAAAGCTCCTTTAAAAAAATCCGCGATGGCATACCTCTATATGTTAAGGTTAATACACAAATTGTTAAAATGCGAGTAAAAAATATTTATTAAAAATTAAATTAATTAAAAAGAAGGCGGGACATTATTTTAAGATTTTTTGGTCAATCAGATTGCTTTGGTGTTACAAAGCGGTGAAAACCCCTTTTTAAGATCTAAAACTTTTTATGTACATGAAACCTTCGTGAACTAAATCACGGGATACGACTAATAATGAATTAACCAGCCGCATATGGCTTTATCAATTCCTTAGCCGTCATAAGGATTTTTTTCTTTAAGAAAGCCAACTGGCCAAATATTTCCCAAATGCAATTCCGCAGCTGGAACCTTTGTAGCTCCAATGATGAATTCCTCGAGCAAAAATGAATCAATTGACAAATGTCATCCCCAAGCCATTTATTAAGTCCTGAACTTATTTTACATTACAATATTCTTGGGAAAAATTATAAAATAGGAAAAGGAAATCCAGATTTCTCTATAAGGATCACAGCATTGTAGAAAGATGAATTGGAAAACAGCAAATAAAGGACAAGGCTCAAAAAGTAGCAGTTGTAGTAGAATGATGGTCTATTCGAAAGACCATCCCTGAGCAACCTTTAAATGAAGAAAGTCTTAGTAGAAACATCTTCCTAATTTAGCTTCCTCTTAAGACCGACTTTCCTTCTACATTGCAATCGTGTCTTCCTGGTGACGGGCAGAGTGCGGTTGTTGGTAAGCTTCTCATAATGTTGATTAAAGCGGGGAGAAGTAGATACAACGCATGCCCACGTAGATTGCTGGATCGCAGTCCTCCATTTTTCTCGACTTCAAATTAAATTTTTTACAGACTCCGTGGTATTCCAAATATAAACAAGAAATGATTTATAATTGGAACTTCTGTGTTCATTTAATGTCCTTTGATTTTTTCTTAGTTTAGTGAAGTGCAGCAAGAGAACTGTTAAGAACTAGACAAAGGGAAGGAAAATATTCTTGCGGAACAAAAGAACCTACGCAATCAAGAATGTTGAAAAGTCTACGGATCATTTCCAGTCCCTACATAGTTGTGAAGAAAGTCTGGTTTCAAAACGCAGGGTTTCCAGAAGCTGCAAAACGATAAAACACTTAAAAACTACAAAGTTGAACTTTTAAAATGTGGCGGAGATTTTTTGATATGGAGCAAGAACACGATTATCCTGTCAGGTTTCGGATACGTCAAGCTTTTTTGCTTCACACAAATTCGACCAGTACTGTAGGGCTTCTTGCCCGGCAAATCGATAAAAGACTAAATTTTGTAAAAAAAAAAAACCATATTATTCCAGACTTGCACCAGACTCCAGCAAGGTTATGTGCTGTCATATGATTTCCTAAAATCTCTTTCTTAAACAGATATTGGCAAGGGGAGGCAGTATCTAATCAATCCGATATTGACACCATTGCTCACATTGAGTGTGCCCTCACTGAAATTTTCACGATGATTGCAGAAGAGTCCAGGAGAGTTGCTCTTCAAGTTAACAAAAGGAAATAAATAATTACATCTTTCAGTTCTTGCAAAAACAAATGCTTCTCTTAAAGTCCTTTTGAATTCAGAAAAGATATATAGCCGACAAGTGATGCTGCAAGTCCATATGAATTTCGGCCATCAATCCAACTATAAAACAAGTTTATCACTCTTAATTTAGACTTCAACAAAAAAAAAAAAAAACAAAGGACACCATTAACACTTCGACACTAGATCAACCAATTAGCTGGAAGTCCTTGTTGCTTCAATTGCGCACCCACAATTAAAAAAAAAACGAATTTATTCGTACAGCGCCGGATTTGAGAATCCAGACTGAAATTTTGCAGATTGCCTCTGCGGGGTATTCCGTGTCCTTATTAAAATAAATGAATCCCCCCAGCATGCGAGCTCAATTAAGCTCATTTCCATTCGGAGGCAAAGAAGACGGACGTGCCTGATGATAGTGGCCGGCACTAGAGACCGAGACGTGTTAAGCGTGAGAAAAGAATGAGCACACGAATTTGTTTCGTAGAGATGTAAATTTGTTTCTCAGATAAGAAATTAAATGTAATTTAGTTTTAAGGATGTCAGGCATGTCAACGGATAGAGTCGCAGAGGAAGCAAAGGAAACGACATAATTATGTACTACAATGCAAAGGACAACTAAATGTACAAAAGATAGAGACACAGATAGATGAACTTGAACGTAGTGGGTTGTAATTTTAGACAAATTCGAATGCAAATTGCAAAGTTAAGATTTGGAGGATAGAAGTAGTGGCAAAGTGGGTTTTGTAGCCTTGACATCTTTCTTGGGAGGCTAATCGAAAGATTTACAATAGAAATCAACTTGAAATGGAAATGTAAGCTCATTAAGCGACAATCGCACAAATGGCAAACATATCTCGCTGGGGAGTGAATCAGTTCGCCTTGAAATTTTTTCTACTTGAAATGATGGGGGGTTAAAAGTTTGAATAATGCGCACTTTTTTTTTGCCATGGAGACAATAGGGGGGAAAGTATTTTTCTAGGGATTCACACGACACTGACAGTGATATATGCAGATATCGCTTTGTCTTGCTTATGTGCGGCGTGCAGTCATTCATAGCATTTGGACATTAATTGATTGACTTGGCTGATATTCGCTTCTGGTAATTAGACTTCGGTCTATGGAGACCTACATATACACTTTCTGATAAACGTTCTGTGGCTAAAACCATTTAAAAAATCATGGCAAACATTTAAAGATGTGCCAATGTTGAAAATTTTGTAAGATTTAGAAAATTATTGGAAAGTAAATTGAACATACCTATTCGACTATGAAACCTGTCACTGTGACTTTTGATTATACAATAAAGTCCTTCTTCTTCTTTATACGTTCAACATAACCAGACGTGTTTTCTTGGGTACTTTATTTCTGATAGTAGGTAGTTTCACTGCGGATTCTTAATCCATAGAAATCTATCAGGTTATGGGCCCAGCCGCAGCCTTTTTTATCAGAAATAAGTAACAATTAGTTAAATTATCTGCTACAGTAAATATTTCTCTTTAACTTGTGTTTAATAAGTTTTTTTTCATGGAAGAAACGCATCTGCTGTAAAGCGTATTTAGCACATGATCGATAAATGCTAATGCATTAAAGTGTTTAAATCGTTCGCAGAAGCTTGGAGTTCAACTCAAGAATTCGATAGTCAATCCGAAGATTTTGCTGAAGATTCGACAGAAGAAATGACTACACAACTACCGTTCAACCGTCTGAAAGGGAGAGAAAATTACTCTGAGTGGAAAGTCGGCGCAAGGGCTCACATGATCATCAAAGGTTTGTGGGACAGTTGCACAGAAATATTACCGAGTACAGCAGATAACAAACTGAAGAACCACGATCTGAGAGCAATAGGCGAATTAACCTTGTTGCTCGAGCCGTGTAACTATAATCATATAGAAGGAGCAAGCACATGTAAGGAAGCATGGGAAAGTCTAGCGGCGGCTTTTGATGATACAGGCACCGGTCGGAAAGTGGCATTGTTGCAACAAATGGTATCACTCAAACAAAAGGAATGTGCATCGATGGAAGATTATGTCAACAAAATGAGTTCATTGTGGTCCAAAGTAAAGACGGCAGGCTTCAATATAGATGATGAAGTAGCCGGTTCGTTGATGTTGGTAGGTCTGCCTGTGGAATATAAGCCTATGATACTCGCGGTAGAAAATTCTTCAAAAAAAATTACTTTCGATTTCGTCAAAAATCTGTTGTTGCAAGGTTTGGTTTTTGATAGCGAAAATTGTGAATCATTCGAGTCAGCACTAGTATCAAGAAAAAAATCGCAAATTAAAAATTCTAAACATTGTTTTGGTTGTGGGTCTAAACATCATTTTATCAAGAATTGCCCTAAAGCGAAGAATAAAAAAAAGCAACAACAGAAAAGTGACAGAAGTGAAGCCATGTTATTCTCATCTTTATTGGTCCAATCGAGTGAATTGCCGTCAGATTGGTATGTTGATAGTGGATGTACCGCACATATGACCAAACACAAGTCGATCATTGAAAACATATGTGAACCCGTTCAAAAGGAAGTTGTTGTTGCAAACAGCGAAAAAATTTCAATCGATTGTGTAGGCAGTGTAAAGCAGAGTGTACTAAACAACGGAAAACAAAACGAGATCTCTATAAACAAAGTTCATTATGTGCCAAATATTTGCGCTAATCTCTTATCAGTGAGCCAAATGGTTAAAAGAGGCAATTCAGTGTTGTTTACGAAAGACGGCTGTAAGATTTTCGACTCGCATTGGAATGTTATTGCCACAGCAAGTTTAGTGAATGGTTTGTTTAAGCTAGATGTTCGCCATGATGTGAAATCCTTCTTAGCTGAGTCCAAAAAGGAGCCAACTGTCACGAAGAAACCGAAAGAAAACATAATATTGTGGCATCGTCGATTTGGACATGCTAGTTTTGATTATATGGCATTCCTAAACAAAGAGCTAAACAACGTCCCAATTCCAAGAAATAGTGTTTGTGATACGTGCATCAAAGGAAAGCAAAGTCGTGTTCCATTTAGTGACAAAGGTAATCGAGCCACGAAACTACTTGAATTGATTCATAGTGATGTCTGTCAAGCGTCGTCTGTCAAATCCATGAGCGGTTTTCGTCACTTCGTCTCATTCATCGATGACTTCTCGCGAAAGGTCTTCATTTATGTCATAAAAAATAAGAGCGAAGTATTTGATTGTTTTCTTAAGTTCAAAGCTATGGCTGAAAAACAAACAGGGCATAAAATTAAGTGTCTAAGAAGTGATAACGGCACAGAATATTGCAACAGAAAGTTTGAGGATTTTTTCGCGAAAAATGGAATCCTACATCAAAAATCAGCTGTTTATAGTCCACAACAAAACGGATTATCGGAGCGCATGAACAGAACGATAATGGACAAAGTACGCTGCATGTTAATTGACTCTGGTCTCCCAAAATCATTCTGGGCAGAAGCTGCTATGACGGCAGTTTACATAATCAATCGGATTCCATGTAAAGGTACTGTAGAAAAATCACCGGAAGAAATTTGGTCTGGTCGGAAACCAAATTTGTCAGTACTCAAAGTGTTTGGATGTCGAGCATTTGCACATGTTCCAGCTGTGAAGCGGGAAAAGTTGGATAACAAATCGATTGAGTGCATTTTCATCGGGTATGCATCAGATGCCAAAGCATATAGGCTCTTCAACAAACATCTGAAGACCGTTACCATAAGCAGAGATGTAACCTTCTTGGAGTCGGATCGCATGAATCAGGTAATTGATTGTGAAATAGATAAAACTAATCCTTTTGTTTTGGAACATTCCGAAGATTACAAAGACGACATTTGTGAATCAGAGAAGGATGTGACTCTTGATGATCTACAATCAATATGTGATCCACAAATAACAAGTTCACCATCAAGCGGGAGTAATTCGCAGGTTGTGAATTTATCAAATCAGCAGACAGTTGACGAGACATTTACATCAACCACTGATGAAAGTATCGGCAGCGTGTGGCAACCAAGCGATTCAGTTGATGAATTTGAATTGGTGCAAAACGTCGAACCTCGCCAGAAATCAACTCGAATTCAAGGGAAGCCAAAGCCAGATTACACCAACTTGGCATTTGCGTTTTTTCTGTGTGATCCACCTACATTCAAAACCGCCATTTCGAGTGAGAACGCACACTCATGGAAGCATGCGATGAGGGAAGAATTTGACTCATTACAAAGAAATCAAACTTGGGAATTGGCCGAGCTACCACAGGGTAAATCGCCAATCAAATGTAAGTGGGTGTTTAAGTCAAAAAGGGACAATCATGGAAAAGTTTTACGCTACAAAGCAAGACTGGTTGCCAAAGGTTTCACTCAAGTTGAAGGGGTCGACTACCATGAAACCTTCTCACCGGTAATTCGCTTTACGACAATTCGCTTTTTGATGGCAATCGCAGCTAAATTTGACCTAAACATTCGTCAGCTCGACGTTGTTACCGCTTTCCTTCATGGCAAATTAGACGAGGAAATATTTATGTCGCAGCCTGAAGGATTTGATGATGGAACCGGTCGTTGTTGTAAGTTGATCAAGTCAATTTACGGACTCAAACAATCGAGTCGCATTTGGAATTGTACATTGAACAAAGTGCTCTTGGACTTCGGCCTGATGCGGTCATCGACAGATCAATGCGTGTATCATTCAATTAAGAGTGGTCGGATATTCATCGTAGCCATCTATGTGGATGATATCCTTATATTTAATAATGATGCCGCACTGGAACAGAAGCTGGCAGATGTGCTCTTCGAGAAATTCGAAATGAAGGACATGGGAGAGATATCATCCGTTTTGGGAGTACGAGTAACAAGAAACAGGAAAACAGGTACCATTTCTCTTGATCAAACTCAATATATAAACGATATTTTGTCTCGCTTCAATATGAGTGACTGCAATCCGACCGTTGCACCCATGGATGTAAATCAAAAATTATCCGCTAAAATGTGTCCGAAAAATCAAGATGAAACAAAGGAAATGAACGATGTGCCCTATCGCCAATTAGTTGGTGCATTACAATTTTGCGTGCAAGTTTCAAGACCGGACATCTGTTTTCCCGTTAATGTATTGAGTCGATACAACGTTAATCCAGGCAAAGCTCACTGGGGTGCAGCGAAACGCGTTCTGCGTTATCTCAAAGGCACGGTTGACAGGAAGATTACTTACAACAACTCAAAAACACAACTCAAAGGATATTGCGATGCAGACTGGGGCAGTGATTTGGATGAGCGCCGGTCAACAACGGGTTATTTGTTTACCATGCAAGGAGGTGCAATCTCGTGGTGTACCAAACAACAAAAAACCATCGCAATCTCAACGACAGAAGCAGAGTTCATGTCTATGACAGCAGCAATACAAGAATGCATTTGGTTAAAGATGCTCGAGAGAGAACTTTTTGTGAATTCACCCGATTCAATTGAGCTGTTTTGCGACAATCTGAGTGCAATTAAGTTGGCCATAAACAATGCGTATTCCGCACGAACAAAGCACGTCGATGTCAAGGAAAAGTTTGTGCATCAAAACGTTAAGAAAGGCTTAATTAAACTCACACATTTGCCAACTACTGAAATGCCAGCAGATATTTTAACTAAACCGACTTCTGGACGCAAATTGGAGGTTTTTGCAAGTATCTTTGGTTTTTAATTCATTATTGTTTAATATTATTTTTGGCCTTCTGCAAAATCAAATAACATTATATAGAATAACTATTTATTTCGAGATCATGAATAACAATATGTTGTAATTATATTTTTTGAATTAATATCTAATTGAAGTAAATGAATTTATTTAATTGTTAGTAGAATTAAGGATTTTCAATTCAGGGAGAGTATTGGAAAGTAAATTGAACATACCTATTCGACTATGAAACCTGTCACTGTGACTTTTGATTATACAATAAAGTCCTTCTTCTTCTTTATACGTTCAACATAACCAGACGTGTTTTCTTGGGTACTTTATTTCTGATAGTAGGTAGTTTCACTGCGGATTCTTAATCCATAGAAATCTATCAAAAATAAAATGAACCTTTCAGAACAAAAAAAAATATTTTTATGACTCGATGAACCGATTTTATTAAATTTTTTTTATTTCACTCAAAAAGTATTGTTTCATGGAAACAGCATTTGAGGAAAATTAGTTTTGCAAATATGAAACACGAAACACTATCATATTCAGTTCTTTTTTTCTATGAACACCATTTTTCAACTTTAAGGAAACTTATCAAAAAATGTTGGAAATTATCCAAAGATTTTAAACTATCACGATGAAGTTTTTGGGCGTCGTTTGGAGTTTGTTAAAGTATGTTCTGGCTACCTAAGAGCTGTCATGCCACAAAAACTTGAATTAATATCTGTGAAACAACTAGGACACCTTCCAGTGTTCCAGTAGATTTAAATAGTGGAAAGTTCTTATTGCTTATAACCAGACATAAGCCATACATATCACGTACCGCTGGACATTTCAAGCTGGCCCTGGACAACGATCTTAGCAACTACTCCGTCAAATTGACGGCTATGTTAAATTGAGCATCCCGAGTGTTAAGAGAGCAAGTTGTCACTGATACCAACGGATCCTAAAAACGAAGATGACATGCCGCGAACTAAGACCACGGTATATGAGCATGCTTCTTGAATGTGAGGAACTCAGGCGGATGTGAGTGTGATTAATGCAATACGGTGCATGGAACGATAACAATGTAGAGGGAAGAATACACAAAATGTTGCTCACTTGCGGAGTCTTCATGGAAAACTGCTGACAAAGAAGGTCATCAATTTTAAGCCCAGATAGCTGCGGACTTTTTGAAAGAGCAAGTCTATGTGACGTCAATATCATACTCTGGGACCTCAATGCTTAAATCGGTAAAACTAATATCTTTGGCGAAGTGGATAGAAAGCACAGCTTCTACGAAACGACAACAGACAAAGAGTTCCCGATTCACAGATTTTGCAGCCGATCGAACTTTCAACCAAATCTTTGTGCGAACTTTCAGAGGGTTAATGTCGTTCAGCTCGATTTAGAATCCGAATGTCACTCCTACAACAATAAGGTGATTCAATGTCCGACGCCCTCAGCGCACCGAAAAGAAAACAAAGCTAGCACAAGCAACTAGATTTAAGCAGCACATCCAGCTTCAATACAATGACCAAGAGAAATTGGTAGAGTATGAAGAAAAACAACTCCAGACGATGAAGTAACTCTCCAACCCTATAAAAACACAAAATGCTTTAAAAACTGGAAGTCTCGGGTTCATTTACATCTGGATTATTCCGAACGTGAGCTCTCATGTTATTTTATTAACATTCTTTTTACGAGTTCCACAAAGAACTTCTTTTCCTCTCGACAAACAATTCCAACCGAGGCTTGAGTTTTGCTCTTACAACGGCTTACCACAAGGGTCGATTCTTGCACAACTCTTGTTAAGTTTGTACATACATATAAAAGTGAAAATAATGTCGATTGAAGAAGCAATAAAAAATTATACCTATGGAAGTTATGCCAAGTAGTTATGGAAGAAGAGATCAAGAGAGACTGAATAAGGTTGTTTCCGACTAACCCCAACCTAGACAATTATTTAGTTGGATTCAAAGTGTTGTATAAGATGATCATTCTCATAGGAAATATCATGAAGAATAGAAGGATTATAGGATGTACTTTAGCTTGTATCTCTCCAGGAGTGGAGTGGAGTGCAGAAGTGATACTTAAATATTTGCATTCGTTTAATTCACAATATTTTATTTTATTCGTTGTTATCGTAGCTTTGATTTTTTTGCATCATTACTTTGCTGTCACTGTTGTGACTTCATAACAAAGCCAGTGACATCACCCACACAAACCATTATTTTGAAGTCACGAACTTTATAGCTTTTCAAGCTTTTTAGCTTTTTCAATGGACAAAACGTCACTGTTGGCACCAGTAATTTCGATGTGGTTAAGGAGTTTACCTACCTCACCCCTACCGACTCAGCTCAGAAAACCGCTGCAAATTTGATTCCTTGTCGAATATTTAGTCCCGTATGTGAGGAGGGCGAATGGATACGAAGATATAACCGCGAACTCTATGAGCTCCAGAGACATCTATATTTGTAAAATTGAGACGCTCGAGACGTTTCCTACGATTCGAATCTGAGAGCTAGAATTTTTTTTAGTTGAAAACAAGCGCTTAACTAACTACGCAACGTTGTCGTTTTAATAGCGCAGGGCAAATTTCTAAACACTTTAAGTGAACCTAGACTTACAACCTTAAGTTAAAAGGCAGATAAAAGTGGACTAAATGTCAATTCAACTTAACGAAGTTGGTTTTATTCAGCAGAAAATACAAAATACCTTCGTTAAGGCTGCCAAAACTGGACGGGGTAGTGCTAGCCCTTTCCGACCATGTAAAACATTAAAGGATATTTCTGGACAGAAAACTTCTCTGGAACTTGAACATCCAGGAAAGAGTTGAAAAGGTAATATAAGTATATAACGCCCTTTTTATTTGTAAAAGTAGGAAAAACTTGAGGGTGCTAATGAAAATCAAAACCATCCTAATTTTTGGGGCTTTTGTCTGGTGGCAAGCCGAACTCAAGGCAACCATATTGGCGTGAAAGAAATCGTTTAGTCGAAAGTTTAGTTTCCAGTCGAAAAATGCATTTCAGGATTCTCAAATGACGTCTGGCGGTTGAAAACTGTAAGAAATATGCCTGAAGCTTAAATATTCGTAATCGGAAAGGGGAAGGCAGTATTTTGATGTGACCAGCATATGGTTATAGTTGAAAATAGACCAGTTTTATTTTTATTTTTTTAGTAGAAAAATTCATTTCAGAATATTTAAGAAGGTCTGGTGGGGTGAAGGCTGAAAACAAATCGTCCGGGGCATACATATTTGAAATCAGTGCGCAATTCTCTAACGCTTATTTACAATTTGAAATGGATATACTACCGACACCAAAATCGAAAAAAAAAAAACGTTTTCCAATGCCCGCCTACAGTGTTGTTACAACAAATGCTCTACGACTACCCCAACGGTAGCACTGGATGTATTTTTCCAGATGCTGCCGCTAGAAATACAGATAGAACTTCAAGCGGGAAAAGTGCTCTTTGGCTAACAAATATGGGGCTTTTTCAAAAACAAAAGTGAGGGTCACAGCTCAATTCTTAAAGAATTTATTATTGTCAATTCAAATTAAACGAAATTACGATAGAAAACCAGAAGAAAATGGACGAAACACTTTTCTTTTTTAGATATCGATACACCGCCGGACGAAATAACGTATCCTGGAAGAGGAGAATGCCAAGCAAATGCAGAAGAACAGTATAACGAAATTGCTGTACACACAGATGGATATAAAACCATAGATGCAACTGGAATCTTTTCGAACGCGCCCTTAGAGTATTATGAAGTTTACCGGATGCTCGTAGCGTATTCCAGGAAGAGGTTCTACCAGTATTAAGGGCTGCTAGAAATGAAATCGGTATCCGACTGAGCTTTCACTTTCATGGGCTCTGGTGCAGTTGGAATTTGACCCTAATTTTCATCGAAAAATCATCTTCAGCGATGAGGCCATTTATGGATGAATGGGAACGTCAAAAAACAAAATTGTAGAATTTAGGATGATACCAATTCACATGAGAACCAAGAGCGTCCAATGCATCGCGAAAACGTCACTGTTTGGTGTTGGTTTGGTGTGTTGGCGGATTCATCGGTTCATATTTCTTGGAGAACGACGTTTCTTTTGGCCTGAATTGGATTTTATGGACACCAACGAAATGTAGTTTCGACAGAACGGCGCTACTTGTCACACTACTCAAGCCACATTGGAAATTCTGCACGAGCGATTCGAGGGTATGCTCATCTCACGTGGAGGTGATATGAACTAGCCAACGAATAGTGCGATTTGACTCCGTAGGACTTTTTCTTGTGGAGTTTTCTAAAGTCGCAGGTCCATGCGAATAAACCACAAAACAAAGCGGCTCTTTAAGCCCACATTATCCAGAGGGGGTGGCATGAATGAAAAATTGGCGTTCAGTAGTAAGACATCAAAAAACAGGTTGCAATGATTTTATGCAAACTAATTAAGACTAAGTTATCCAATTAAGCTTCAAAAGTAGAGCCGAGAATTTTCGTGCGGAAAGGGGAATCGTTGTCATATCTCCTGATTTCAAAAACATAACAATTAAGATTACTTAATATAACCCTAAGCTTTCTTTTCATTGCTGCACTCGGACTTCAGAATATGTGTGACCCAGAAGTGATAAGTGGAAGCCAGCATCAATCTTGTATCCAGTGGCGTGAAATAATCAAATAATGATAAGATCCTTATACAACCATACACTTAACTAATAAATGTCTTTATGTGGTCATCGCAACTGAGAGTTCGGTTATACCATACGCCTAGATTTTTTGCTTTGTCAACGTACTCGATATCAAAAGTTACAAAGTTTACCTTTTGAAAATAATTCGTATCTACTTAGTGGATTCAACTTAAAGGCATTTCTTTCTGCCCAAAGGGAAACTTTTCTGAGGTCCTCATTTAATCGATGAGCTCCATTTTCAATAAGACTCAGCTTACATATGTATTTCACTATTTTTGACCGTCAGCGGAAGCTCATATATGAAGATGGAAAACAACGAAGGACCTTAGATTGACCCTTGAGGCAGTCCTGTTGACACATTTATAAATTCGTATACTTTGTGTTCTACAGATTGAGCTTGACCATGTCAAAAGCCTTGGAAAAATCTTGTAACGTTAAGAATATAACCTCGTCTTTGTCAATGGAAATGCGAATATCATCTGTCATCTGTGCTTCTGTCTGAATCTTGATTGGTTCCCATACAACAGTTGTTGTTTTGCAAAAATGCAGACACTTGAGGTTGAATCAATTTCTTCTTGACCTGGGACAAAAAAGGCAAGATGGAGATAGGTCTATAGAAGAGCTTCGCGACCCATGCTTTTTTAGAATGTTTATAAATTTAAATGATTTCCATAGACATGGGAAAAAAAGGTACTGGCACTCCAGGTTGGGGGTTGTGCCGTCGGGGTAATTGTTCGGCCACGCAAAAAAATTATGGTTACGAACATGTTTAGGCAAAAACATTTAATTGATCGGGATCTAAGTTTTTCAAATCGTCTTTATTTTTTCGGCCAAAACCTACTTCGCACAAATTATTCCATAGTATTTACTAGACCGTTCATTGATATTATTTGAACACAGGAGTCATGACTCTAATGACTTGCAGTCTTGAAATAAAATTGCATTAAGGTTACAGAATAGACAAAAATCGCATTCAAAGCGATATTGATGTGAAACACCCGCCAGTTGAGCCACGATAGTGCACCAATAAAATTCTGTTACAAATCAGAATTTTATAAAAACCTAGATGAAACAGTTTTTGTCACCGAACTCATCGTAAGCTTCAATCTACTCATGGCACACGTGTTTTCAAACCCATAAGATTACAGCTCAGCATGACGGTCAAAGTTGTTGAAAGAAGTTGTACAAAATTCAAGGATTTCAAGGATTAAATGAAAATAAGTTGTTTTCTGTTTTTATCCTTTGAAAGATCTGACGCCGTTAGTCCTTATGGTGATGGCAGATATTAACTTCATTACAAACTTACTCCTCCATTTCCAATTCATCCTCATCCATATCCTCGTCGTCTTCTGCTCTTCCACCAAAATCATCCTCGTCACTGTCGTAGTCGACGATTTGACTCTCCCGGCGAAATCTATTACCCTCAGGCATTTTTCACTAATTAGTTGGACAAAAGTGTTTCTTTTTGTTTTTTTGTTTTGTTAATATCCTTTGATTTAATTTGTGTTTTGTGTTCTAAGGAAGCCAATCGATTTTCTCGCAATTAGTCCTTTTTCGCCTCTCCCCCGAAGGTAGCCTCAATTATTTTACAAAACTTTTTACACTGAAAAATTTGTTGAAGCACCTTTTAAACTGATTAAATTAACCTGGCTTATCCTTGAGAATAAAATAATTTCACCACCACACCAGCACCTTTAATCCTCGGTGCAAAAGGAGAACTAAGTATGTCAACAACGAGAAATTGGACAATAGTACGGGAAAGCTACCGTAACGGAACTAGATGCGGGCGAATGGAAAACATTTTGTCCAAGTCTTGACAAAGCTGAGGTAAAGCACTTGTAGGGATTCCTTTGATGGTTTTCATTCTCTTGCTCTAAATTCGATTAGTCATTGAAACAGTACCAAGGGAATAAAGACAAGGAAATCGCAAGAAATGTGGACAACAAAGTACATGCAGGCGGGACGGTACTTGTAGATGTTTCGAGCAACCTGCCTGCTTGAGACAACCGGTGCGTGTAATTCAATGAAGCAATAGCAGTTACTAGGCCTAATCCACGCTCAATGCTAGGGAAGGCAAAACATAGAATGGACTTTGGAATTTTTACTATGGCAAATGTCAAATACCTTATTCTATGGGGAAGTGTCCACTTTCTATGATTCTACGAGTACTCTTAATTTTCACGTGCTTTGTTTTGACCATCAGGGCTTGGGGGGGAAGACCCAGCAGTTTTTTGAACAAACGCTGCGCGCGTTTATTGATGGAACTAAATTGGAAAGACATAACTTGTGAAATGAGCCTTAGGACTTGGGGATGAATTTTTCGATCAATTAAGCTTAGATTGGCCGACATGGTTGATTAGTTACATGTATGCATTGAGTCACTAGTGACTTGATTTACGCAATGGTTACGGGCAATTGATTTTTGGCTCGTTCGAGTGTACAGCGGGTCAGTTAGATCCAAGTCGAATGAAATTTTTTTTTTCGTTTTCTTTAAAAAAAAAAAAAAGAGTAAGTATACGCCACCGCCACGCCACTACGTTTTAAATTAATGATAAATAATAAGAAAGACCGCTATATCCTTATATTTTTTTGCACATTGCGCGAATGGAATAAATCAGGAACTGTCCTACTGTTGACGGCATTGACATCATCGGACGCACCTAATGGGTCGTCATTTTAGTTTTCTCAGCGATTGAAAAAAGACAGAAAAGTTGTACTTTAATTCCATAAGGATAAAACCAAAAAGAAACATGGATCGATATCTTGATCCATCGAACATTATCATTGACAAATCATAACCATTGACAGGAATTTATCTTATCTAGTCTAGAAACAACACCTTGGCCGAACGCTCGTTATTCGTTTTGTCCCAACAACTAGGATTAAATCTTCTTACGTATTTTAAGGACCTTCGAATGAAAAATCCTCTGTCGCAAATGTGGCGAATAGAGGGTAGGGTACAAACGCCATCTTTTTGGTGTGGATATAGTGCGGAAGGCAAAAATTTACTTAGCGTGTCTTCGAAACCAAATCACTACGTTCACGAATAGTGCAAAGCCCGAACGTCCGGTTCAAAGATTGCAAACAACCGCTGAAGCCAGAAAGCTTAGTTTAACAAGCCGGAAGCAGAATGCCAGACACCGTGAAGTATCGAAAACAGCTGTAACTCGGGCTCATATCCTTCAAGGATCGATGGCCTGATAACTTTATAATTTATTATCTCACAAAGCGTTTTCAAAGCGGAGAAGAGTTGGGAGCTATTAAAACTATAGTTGATAGAGACTATAGAGATTTATGCGACGGAAATAAATTATATTATGACTTTGCTACAGTTGGTTGCAATTTGCATGAAACACTAGATTCCTTGTCGTCGAACTCATATGATCTTTAATAAAATGTAAAGATTGAGATTGTGTCGCACTGCGCAGATCGGTTCAAAGACCGCAACAGATCTCAGTAAGGACTTCGAAGGGAAAGGGTAAACATGGAAGGTACTATCATTAATAAGTCATTCCAATTGTTGTGATACGCAGAGGACATTGACATAATCGCGCGTTTCCAACGAACCATTGTCAAAGTTTTCACGGCGATTAAAGAGCAGGCGAACGAGCTGGTATAAGGAAGTATATAATGTCGAGTAAGAAAAAAAACCAAACAGTCACCATATAAGACAAAACTTAACAATTAACAGTTACAATTTCGAGGTAGTTAAGGTGTTTGTCAACCTTGGGGCAAATGTGAACTCCGCAATTGACACCACATAGAGAATGGGCACCAAAATCCAAAAATATTGCTCTACAAAACCCTTATCCTGCCAGTCTTGCTTTATGGAGCCGAAAGCTGGGCGATAAGCAGCACGGCTGAGCTGACTCTTGGCTCCTTCGAAAGAAAAATCCTGGGTCAGATATTTGGTCCTGTCTGCGAGGAAGGCGATTGGAGAAAAAGACATAACCGTGATCTCTACGAGCTGTACAACGATGTGACGCCCGGAAAGCGAACATCCATCGGCTGCATTGGCTCGGCCACATCGGGCGGATGAACAGCGACGCTCCAGCTTAAAGAGTCTTCGAAGCCGAGCTTCCTGATTTGAGAAGAAGAGTAAGACCAAACCTCCAATATAAAGACCAAGTAGCCGCGGATACAAGACGACTTGATCTTGGCAACTGGAAGCAGCGCGCCTGGGACCGTCATGAATGGAATGCACATCGAGGTTAGATCTCGTTTCGAACTTTTCAAGGCAATATGAATTGGGAAATACACGCATTTGCAAATTATGATCTCTTCGTAGGACAAGCTAAGGCTTCCGCAGCAGAACTCGCTATTGAATAGCACACGGTTCTTTTTTGGGATGTGAAACAAACGACGATGTTAATATTGTTAGTCAGAAAACTGAATAAATGTCCTTTAGTCTTGGAATCAGTTTCTCTTCCCGAGCAATAAAGGCACAAAAAGATGTTTTTCAACTTCAGAAAAAGTTTATCAAGAGGCTGATATCAAGATTATTTGGGTATACCCACCTATTCTAGAGTTACTTACTCGGGAACAACTTAGAGAAATATTGCAATTTAAAGAAAGAGAACCTAAACGCGCCAAAGATCTCAGGAAGTGAACATCAGTTGCACTTTCTTGAGAGGAGTTTTGCTTATCATCTTGTCAGATAAATCGTATTTCCATCTCGGCGGATATCATTGAAGCATTTTTATTCCAAAACCGCAATCGAAGTAACATTACAGTCAATGAAGAGGGCTACCGAGGCATGATAAACGATTTTCTATGGGCATAAATTGGAGATTTACACACGGGCGACCTAGTCAGTGTGACAAGGTGCCGCACAAAGTTTTGCTTGACTACCAAGGAGCTACGAATTGACGCCTTTGGCCTTTTCTTGCTGTGCGATCGATCCACGCACATAAGAAAATTAATGGCTTCTCGAAAAAAAAACTTCCGAGAGAATAATTCTATGACCTGTATCAAGATGAGGATGTTGTCCAGAAAGCCAAAATATGACAACTACCATGGCTCGGCCAAATAGAGCGAATGGACAATAATGCTGCAGCTAAGAGGATCTTCGAATGGCAGCCCCCCGCTTGGAGACGACAGGTAAAAACCGAACATCCGTTTAAAGGATACAGCGATCGCGGATGACAGAGCGCTTGGTCTAGGAAACTGGAAGCTGCGTGCCCGCGATTGACAAGAGCAGAAGGTTGCCGTGACTCAGGAAAAGACTTTTCACAAATCGGAAGCCCGTTTAGTAAGTAAATGTTCGTAAAACTGGGGCCTAAACAATAGAAAAAATTAAAAAAATTATGTCGACATGTTGGCCTACTAACAAGCCTGCCGAAGGCAGTCATTTTCAGACAGAGCGTCAAATTAGATAGATGTACCTTTGTGGTAGTCAAAGACTTTGTCTACCTAGGCACCACTATCAACTCAGCCAACGACGCCACCGCTAAAATCAAACGAAGAAGAACTCTTGTCAATCGCTGCTTCTTGGGGCTAAAAATGCAATTGATAAACAAAGTCTTCTCTCGAACATCCAAAATAGCCCTCTATGAGACCTTAATCGTTCCAGTCCTGCTATATGGCGCGGAGGCAAGGACTTTGTCAAAAGCAGACGAAGTTGCTCTTGGCTGCACGTTCAGGTGATTTTCGGTCCTGTCTGCATAGATGGCGAGTGGAGGAGAAGATATAACAACGGGCCAGAAGAGTGAAGATTCAACGATTGAGATGGCTAGGTAGAGTGCAGGGAAACCAATGCTCCGGCCCAGAAGTCTCCGAACCCACCCCCGAGGGACGGCATAACAGAGGTAGACCGCGCCTCAGGTGGCGCACGCATGTGGAAAGGTTCCTCAACCAAGTTTACGGTCGAAACAAGATGCAGATAGCTAAAGATCGAGACGGCTGAAGACGCTTGTTGGTTGATGCATAGGTCCACACCGGGCTGTAGCCCAACCTTAAGTAAGTAAGTTTTTGGAAATATTCAAATTTATGCTTATGCGTTAATATTTTTTTACATTTGCATACATACATGCAGTTTTTTATTCTGAATTAAAGATAATTTTCCTTTCTATTTAGTATTAGCGTTTTTATTTTTCCTCTTTAGGGGACACTCTCCTGTTGTGGACAAAAAAAACTTCTGTGGCGGTCCGCTTATGAGAGATTTCACTGTATTTCGAAATTGTCTACAATCAGTGCTTGCGCACGGGTGTGAAAAGCATCCAATCACATCAGGCTCCATGTTGAATGTTATTTAATTGAAATCATCAATCAATTGACCCGCGAGTGACCCATTTAAGTGAGTTATTAAATTTTGATTTGATTCCGAATAAAATTACTAGTGCATTCCTCGCGCACGAACGACAACAGCAACTGCGAAAATATTCAAGTTTTTCTCCGCTTGTGGTGACATCTCTGCATCAATTAAATCCTTAAATCTCAAATGGCCCAGTGCCGCTATGAAGTGCCTCAACCCACGCCACTAATGTATTTCTATCGGCACCTCCAAGTTCATGGCCGAATTCCAATGCCACCGCCGACGCCGCCGCCGCAAGTGTTCTCTTTATCTCAGCAGCATATCGACAGCTTACTTACAACCAACGAGAAAACTAATGCGTGTCCGCCGACAGTGCAGCGCGATGCCAAGCGCAATTTCCCAAAAATCATAAATAAACTAAAAACAAATAACAAACCTTGCTCCAATGCGTAGACACCACAAACAGCTCGTCATCGTCATCACACGGCGTTCTAAAAATAAACAACAATACGCTGGCACCGCTCCAACCCAACCCGATCTCCTATCTTTTCGGAAGCAATTGAGCGGCTCATTAATAATTAATCACCGCGGCACTCGAACTAAGCGATCAATTAAACTATTATCGTCGTGCAGCTATACGAGTTCCGTCGTCGATTACGCAATTTCGATGTCGCGATAACAGCAAGACGGCAAAACGACCAACAATCGTCGCTATCATCTGATACTAATTAGCTATCGGCTTACTCGTGGAATTGATAGCTCGACGTTGGTGGGCCATAACAATGTATGTCGTTGTCGATTCTAGACAATCTGTCGCTCTCGCTCCTGACCCATCACAATAGTGAAGCGAGCGCGTGAATTCCTAATCAATTAGATAACTTAACATTGCCAGTCGACAAGCCAACTCAACTGATACCGATAAGAAATTGGCGCGCGTCAAGAGCTCTTATCGGAATTCATGGGTGCATGCGTGTGTGTTAGGGAATTCCCTGACAAACTTACCCCTTCGCCTCAGATAGTTGTTTATTGTCCAGCGTTGCAGTTGCCACGACGGACGTTATGGGACGATAAATCAGCGGCCGAACATTTTTGCTGGCATCCTCATCCAGGAAGACCACATCTCGGACTGGAGCCACGCGATCTGTAACAGCCGCCGTATGGATATCGCGGAAAGGAGCATTGAGTATGCATCGCAGAGCAGTGACATGCTCATTGGGCATCTGGAACGAAGTAAAATAAGGAAAAACTCGTGAATTTTCTTAGGAAAAAGCAATATTTTGTTGTTTTCTTTCTCTCTCAAGTGGGTTGTTCGCATTCGCAGCGTACAGAGGGGCAAGGGAACTCACCTTGGGCTTAGATGTAAACATGGAAAATTATTCTCATTATTGGGAGGCATGCAGCAGGTGGAGGTTTTTCCGGCAGACACCCCAATTCTCGGAGAAAAATCTTTTCAGTTTTCCGTTCCACGTGAGTAGTTTGTTTTTCTATTGTTTTGTAACTAACGGAACCAATTAGACCGGGTGTCAGCGGGAGAAGGAGATTCTTTAAAAAGTGTCAACTAATTTTAGAGTACTTTGAAAGTAATTTTCTGTTATGAATTCGCGTAGCAATAAAAGTTCTCTAATCTTTTATAAAAAGTGGAAAAATGTAAACAAAAAACTGTGGGAGGTTGCCTTGAAGTTTATCTTCTCGCAGAAATGTCATTTAACGAAGAGAGCGAGACGGCAGATGTGCGCAGGTGTGGAGCAATTGTGCGGTTGCAAGAGAGAGCATTCGAGATGCTCGAACAGCTGTTTGGTCGGAAGGCAGCAGCGGCTTTCTGTTACTGCTAGCGACACCTTTGTTTGAATGTAAAACTAGTAATGCAACGCAATCGTGAACACTGCGAAAGAAAAAATTTTGTGAGTCGTAAATTAAATTAATATCAAATTCAATTCATTTTGAATACGAAATGCCAAACGCATTGACATATTTAAAATTCAAGACTGAGATTATGTTTACGTTTAAACGTTACAAAATTTTAACAGTTGGAAAAAGTTTGTCGGGTGACTTTTGCACAGAAGAGCATGAAAATATTTCTTTCATAGTTTGAGTTTGACCGATAACACAAGTTTGTTGATTTTATGCCGATTTCATGCCCTGCAGTCATATTACCACCTAAATACTTGAATCATGCGGTCACAATAGCTGCTGGATGTCGCGCCCTCCTGTGAATTGAATTAATTGTTTGGTCGCAGATTCGAATCGTGGAGCAAGTTTTGAACTTTTAACTATTTCTTTAAACTGATGCAACGACCATTTGCGTAGTGGCCAAATCAAAAGTCAGCCAGTAAAAGTAGTCTGACTAAGTTGGTTGTATTTTTAGAGAATATGCTCTGGTGAAGTTGATTTCATTGGATCTGCTGCGAGTGCATCTTTTGAATCTATTGAAACAAAAATATTGCAATTGTAAGTATATCATCTTAAAGCGCATAAAATTCACTATATTTTGAATGGAAACAAACAAGTCGATATTGAATTCGTTGTCTCTATTTAGGCCCCTTTCAAGGAGCAATCGAAACTTAAGTAAATGCGATTTTCAAACCACCATAAATTCGCAATTAGGAATTGTAAAAAATATTCAATTGACACAACTTAAGATTTAAAACCACCAACCAACCAATCTTTGTTGAATGATTGGTGGAAATATATAAAATTGATCCCGCATTTACGGACGAATTTTTCTTAAGCTAATTTTTCTCTTAGAGCCTTATATTTTGTGGAAAGAATTACGTAAGAAAAGATGATAGGAACATCAGTATACGTTGCATAATTCATTGCTGATGTAAGATGATGAAAGATATCAATTAGAGATCTATCTTCAGGATCAATGTCAATAGAAATTGCCGAAATCGGAGTTCAGAATCTGTTTAAGTACTGCATGATGTTGGGAATGCGAATCAATCTAGCAATCCAGGTCTGGTAGGCATCGAAAGTAAGTCAACTACAATCATCCGCAACGGACTATAACAAATGAAAATCACCATTAACTTCTTTTGCTGGAGTTCGAACTCATTAAAACCTAAAACTCAAAGATCACGCGTGGAGATTGTTCAATAGACCTTAATTCGTGTGTGCACTCTGATGAGTAAATATTTTGAATTGATTTAGAAAGCAAAGACATGGCTATACAATCAACTTAAAATGCATGAGATCTGAATTGCTTCAAGAAATAGGGCGGTCAACGTTTACGGATATGTGACCCTTCGTTTGTTTGCATAGTGAACTAAAATTCTCACTGACGCCGCTTTATTTTGACGTTCGTCACACACAGACGTATTACTCGTATATATTCAAAAATTAATCAGACTCTAAGATTTACAGTTTTTTTAACATGTCAAAAACATAAAGTGCCATTTGAAAATATCCTTTTCCGAGAGCTGCAATTCGAAACTTTATTCAACACGGCTAGTTATTGGAACAATTCATTAAATCACATTATTATTTCGAACAGTGTAATGATAACCAAAACAAATAATCAAACCAGAAAATTTGGCAGCACTCACAACTCATTGCCGACAAGAACGCCATCGAAATGAACGAGACAGGTGTATAGCACACAGTTTTTCATCGCCATTAAGCTATCAAGTCGTCAGTCAGTCGGTTTAGCGAATTTAATTTGATTTTTTCTCAAATTTTAAAACAATTCGCGAATAACAAATTGTTTCTTAAGGTTTTATTTCGCATGTGTAAATGGATTACTTGATTCTAAACTAAATTATAAATTACAGATAACCTAGAAAGCCAACCCTGCCGCCACTGTCATTTGAGAACCATCAACTCGCAACTTGCAGTTTTCCATCGATTCTGTGACAAAGTTTCCAAACATTATCCGGTCCATCGTACCATGTCGCACACGATTTTACTTGTCCAGCCGGGACTTCGACCAGAAACCCGTACCTACAGTGATTATGAGAGTGTCAATGATTGCATGGAGGGAGTTTGCAAAATCTACGAGGAGCACCTGAAGCGTCGCAATCCAAACACTCCCACGATCACCTACGACATTAGTCAATTGTTCGACTTTGTCGACCAACTGGCAGACATCAGTTGTCTGGTCTATCAGAAGTCAACAAATACATATGCGCCCTACAACAAAGAATGGATCAAGGAAAAAATCTACGTTCTCCTGCGACAAGCAGCCGGTAGTACAGATTAAACAAATTTTCATCATCAAGAAAAATACGAGCAGTGTGTTGGATATTCTAATCCAAGTTTTCTACTGCTTTTTCGTAAGATTTCCTTTTTCTTTTCTTTCTTTTTTTTTGGAATTTGAGTGGAGTTGTGTTTAGATTTGATAACATTTATTTTTTTTTCGTGCTTGTAGAGATTTGTGTTGTTTGCATTGCGTTGGCAAGTGAACCCGGAGCAAATTACACATTTTTCTTTCTTTTGTTATCTACTTGCAGAGGGCAACATGTGAAATTGTTATGACAAAAGCCAAAAACAAAAAATATATATAACTATAGTCCGTAGAAATGTAAGTCTGTTCAGTATTTGACTGAAATAAATATTGGCTGGATAAACTTTTAATTAGAATTTCCCTGGGTGACCATCTCGAGGATGACGATTCAATTGGCTATTTCAATCGTCAGCGATTGCTAGGGTATTGTTTTTTTTTTTTCATTGGCATTGGCCGTCAGTACCAAACCATTGCATTTCTATTAGGTTTTTTTCTATTGAATAAAAATGAATTGAATTATTGTAAAACGATCAGTATAAATTCATGAAGTAGAGCGGGAGCGATATAAAGGAGCAAACTAAAAGAAAAAATGTAAACAAAACATTGTAGAATATTAGTGAGTAAGTCTGTGTAAAACGTAATATATTTAAAAAATAAATAAATTTAATGTTTACACTTTTCAACAAACTAAACTCGGTCTTTTTACAAAAATCAAACGACAAAAAGATAAACAAATTATTTATTGCACTTGTCTTGATATTTAATAACCTACGATACCAAGTATCGTATTTCGGAAATACTTGTTACTTAATGTATGGATACTGCAGTTACGGGGTCTGATTGGCGTCAACATGGCGATGGTGCAATGTTTTCAATAGATCAATTTTTGTTTATTTTACCTCCTCGTGGTATCCATCGGGTAATGGATGGTGTTCATCCGTAACAGAATCCAGCACTAAAAAGACGACAGCGGGGAACTGTCTCGATGGAGTCAACAAAGAAATCAGAACTTCTAGTGGAAGCAGAATACTCTTTATCTGGGTTACTTCATAATCATACTCGGAGATAAGTCGGCTTTCTCCAGACGGTCAAACAGCCAAACAAGTCGACCATGTGCTAAAAGATGCGAGGCACGCATCCAATATCTTGAACCTACAAACGTTCAGAGGGGCAAACGTCGACTCTTCCCATTTTCATGTTTCTAACCGCCCAGAAAAATAAATTCAACGTTGGAAGCCTTAGCACACCTAGAGTAACCAAAGCCTACAGATAGCTCCTGAGCGAGAGACTCTCCGCTGTGCATTCACCATCCACAAACGCCAACAATTTGTGCGACCATTACCGCGGCATCATCAAGCGTAGCCCATGCTACCAATCAACACCCAAAAAGAGCCCTTGATATGATGATGAATGCGTACGTCGGAAAGAGGTGACAGAAAATTCAAACATGCAAGCGCTGTAGCGCAAAACAAGGGTAGCCAGGTAAGAGTACCGAGCCAGTAAAAGGGAGGAAAACAAAATACCAGATTAAATTTCTGTGGTCTGGGGCAGGTGTGTTGCTCGACCAAAGGTTGCCGTAAGGAGTTTCTACTTTAAAGAATCGCGCAAAGTAGTATGTCACAAACAAACCACCTGGGATCGAGCAGCACATGTCTTTATTGGTGTTGAAATTTAGTATTCTCAAGTGTCCCGTCTGGTCACCCGTCTTTTATTTCATTGCCAGTTGCATTTTAAGGGCATTCCTGGCGGCTATTTTCCTAATCGGGATGTGAAGAGGAGAAAGCCGTATGAGGGCTTACAGGTGCTCATTGCATAAGTGAAACCCAAACAAGCTACCTATAAGTTTCACTTTTTCCAGCTTCTTAGAAGTTGCTAGTTTTAGGCCACCAAATTATGGCTGTGTAGGTCGGACCATCATGATTTATAACCAGTATAGTATCTTAGGTTTAAGACCCCAAATCTACCGTGAAACCGCTTACAGGCCCACATAGCTCTAGTTGCGCTTCTGTAATAGACTTGATATATTTCATCCAGGATAACATCGATATACTTGGCTTCACCGGGGTATTCCAGAGAGGTTCTCTGAATTCAAAGATTTGCATTACTACTGAATGCATAACGGTAGTGATTGTAATATCATATCGCCTCATGACAATCTCCAGATCATCAGCATATCCTATTGTGACATAGCCTGCCTCATTTAGCATAGGCTGACAAGGATGTTGTCTATGACAAGTGATCACAATTAAGGTGACAGAACGCCTCCCTGAGCACAACCTCTCGTTTCGTTGACACATTGACACACTTCCAAGCAAAGAAGTGATAATTCGACTTTTTTGCTTCGATCTCATCCATCTGGTAGTCAAGTCGCCAAAACCTTTCCTCCCAATAGAGTTCGTAATGGAGTTGTAACTCCAGGAAACCGCATAGATCACTCGTAGAATTTTCGAAACAATCTGAGGAGCTCTCATCCGCTTTTAAAGTGTCCATACGTCTTCAACACATAGTAGGACCGCTCCAGCACTTTTTTTAGACTTTAGCTTTAGTCTAGGTCAAGTAGGCGGTATTGTTCGCCTGCGTCGTCTTCATCAATTGGTTCAGCCTGCCTGAGCGGAATTTGATTCATTATCGGCGTTATAAAGTCTACAGAAATGTGGGTACCCTAAGCTAAAACTTATAACGTTTATTCACTGTATTTTAATTATAAAATCTAAGAAAAATTTTAGTTATTAAATAAAAAACTTAGTACATGAACATTGGATTTTACATCTTAAACAAGACATAACATTAAAAAATACTTTTAAACTACTCTACTCTAAGCAATATGTAAGCCGGCCTGGCTAACAGGATATACTTTCCGATTTGCCTTAAGGACACCTAAGATTATGACACACGCAAGAATTCATTCCACCGTCCAGCTACTAAAACTGTTGCCGGAACACCTCTGCTGTGTCCCGGTCCGATACAACCGTATCGTCAGAGTCAGATGCAGGGACCTACTACCTAAACCTACCTAAGAAATGTGCGATTACTGGTGGGACTGTTAACAGGGCACATTAGCTTAATCTCCACTTAAACAGACTTGGTCTAAGAGAAACCTCAATATGCGAAAACTGTGAGGAGGAAGAGAAACATCTGGAGATCTTCCTCTGCCAATTACCAGAAACAGCGAGATTGCGACATAAATTACTGGGGTCAGCGCTGATACCAGATCTGATGCGCCTAAAAAAAAGAAAGGGACCAGTGCAATCAAATTACCCGACTAGACAATCCAAGCCGCCCCAAAGTTATCCTATTACACAATCCCTTTCACAACACCCCCCCCCCCCTCATTTGAGGAGTAGGTGAGGAGCAATAAGGTGCACTCTTAGAAATCAACTAATCTATAGTTTATTGCCGACTCCGAACGGCCCTAGAAGCTTGATCCTGCTCGAATTTGAACTCTGGGCCTCAAGCTCTGCAGCCCACGCTCTTACCACTGAGCTAAGTGCACCCATCATCAGTATTTGCAGGAAGCAAAAGATATAAGAATAATAAAATTATACAAGGAGCTTGCGCATTTTATTATGGAGCAGCGAAAAGAGTAATCTTGACAGAAAAAAAAAACTGGAAAGAAACAGTAACCTTCTGTCCGCAGTATCTAAAAATTGAAACCATTTCTTGTTTTCCTAAATATTCCCATTCAAACAGGTAATCTTATCCACTCTTGAGGTAAGTAAAATCAAACTAGTTTCTTTTCAAACGATTAACTTGCAGTTTTTATATTCTTTCTCCATGTCGTTTGAAGAAAATTTTGTTTTTAAAATAATACATGTTGACGACATTTGCAACATGTAGCCGAGCATTGTCATGTTGCAAAATAACTTTATCGTGTCTTGCGACCATTTTTCCTTCAGTGCTCGGCTCAAACACATCAATTGTCGTCGGTAGACCTCGTCTGTGATTGTTTCTTTCGGTTTTAGCAGCTCATAATACACAACACCCTTCTGGTCCCACCAAATGCACAGCATAACCTTCAGGGCATGAATATTCTGAACGGCCGTCGATGTTGAGGCATGGGGTATCCATACGTTGCCCGACGTTTTGGATTGTCGTAATGTACCCATTTTTCATCACCAGTGACGATTAGATGCAAAAAAGACTACTTTTTGTGGCGTTCAAGCAGCATTTCGGACATGCAAAATCGGCGTTCGACGTCTCGTGGCTTCAATTCATACGGCACCCAATGTCCTACCTTTCGAATCATTCCCATTGCTTTCAAACGATCGGAAATGGTTTGCTGAGCGACGCCAAGTGATTTTGCAAGTTCTTCTTGCGTTTGTGACGGATCTTGATCGAGCAATGCCTCCAATTCATGGTCTTCAAACTTTTTCACCTGGCCGGGGCGTTCTTTGCCTTCAGTGTCGAAATCACCATCTTTGAACCGCTTAAATCACCGCCGACACATTCTAACGTCTATAGTATAGCCCGGGTAAGCTTCGGTAAGCAATTGATGGGCTGCGGTTGCTATTTTCTTTAAATGAAAGAAGCATATTAAAACTTCCTGCAAATGTTATTTTGATGGCACGAATGTAGACATTTTACGGCTTTACAAAAACTAGTGTGTTTTCATTAATGACCAATAACCTAGACTGAAATAGTAAGACAATGACATTAAGTTTCTGATGTGACAGCTGTCATGGTCAAAATTCACCTCAGAGTAATAGATAAGAAGTTGTCTGCAATAACGACATTTTCAACCGGTAGTACTATTAACAAAAACTGACTATGTATAAAAAGAAAAACAAACAAAAAAGAAAATTCTCATTTATCTACGATGTATAGTAGAAGCCACACAATCCGAAATCCATAAAAAATCCCATACAAATACGTATGAAAATGAACAACATGACAATATGCTAATGAAAAACGTAAATTTCCTAGTACGATCTAGCATGTAAATAACTATTATTAATAATCACAAATTAAAGATGACACTGAGTGAGGTTGTTGTATACCGAACGAAAATTAAATATTGACATTGACCCTGAAATTCGACAATAATTATTTGCAAACGATATCCAGCTTAATTGGCAACACGTTCATACTTTCCTAATAAGACTAATTTTACTTGTAAGACCAAAATGAGTGGCAATACAAATATACATAATTAAATTCTCGTGTAAATTGGCCGCCTCAAGCTTTGAACGTATAATTTATTCGGTTGACCTTAGGCACGCTCTCATCTTCGATATCGATCGATGCAAAACACATGGTTCTCCTGCCGGCTTCATAATCATATTGAGCTACAAAAGTTACCGACCATCACCGACTTTTAAATCTTTCGGCCAATAATAATGTTTACGTTTTGATCGGTCTCTAACGTGACGCATGACGCCAAGTCCAAGCACACTTGAGTCTTTTGAACTGAAATTGGCCATAAGCTTCACAGCTAAGCTAAACTACTGTTATGGGCTTTGCTGCTCAGCTCAAGGTTATTCCGGTTGGAGTGAGAGCACCGCTTCTATCTGAAAGTCATATTATTTCAAGTTTTGAATATACATACTACCTCGAGTTGTACCCGTACACTTAATCTCTAGACTAATTGGCAATTACGTTGGAGTCTCTGAAATTAAATGAATGCATAAAAACAGTTCAGTGGATGTTCTCCTCTTTCTCATGGAATGTGCCATCTTTATGATTGTGTCGTAATTCTTCCAGTTTTGGTTCTCCCCCTTTTTTCAAGCCGGTAAATGTTGTTTGTGATTCAACCGCAGGTGTAACAACAATTGTTTTACTGTATAGTATTTTTATTCGAATCTTTTTAGTGAAGTTATTTAAAAAGACTTAAATGCAGGAAATTTCATAATTAAGGACCGGAGAATGTTACTATTATGCTATGTGTTTCATGCATGTACACATGTATTCAATGATCCAACTATCAGCAAAAGGCATTGACTTTTTGAAAATATTTCTGCCTCGCTCAATGATGAATTGATGATAAGTATTACGCGAAATTTTGCAACCTTTTGTGTATACAAGTCGACTGTCAAGTAAGATGAGAACCTTGAAGTGCAACGCCTCAAGCATTCGCCATGACATAGTTAGGAATAAAGCATTGGTCAAATGACAATTTAGAGCGTTTGATTTTTCCTAAAAAGCCGTCATCAGTTAAAAATTGAGTCATTATTTTACCGATGACAAGTTTCTCAACGACGACTAGATCGACCATAAGCTCGCAATGGATGAATCGCACAGAATCACTATTTTTTGTTACAAGTTAAGATTGTAAAATGACAAACCTTCAACTAAACCAATAGTCTTGAATGACAGTTCGGTTTGATGCATGTGATTGAACCAGTTATGTCAAATATGGAACACGAATTGGATGATCCTTTATATAAGTACGTGTCTACCCGTATAAGTCATCGAACTTATCAAATTAAAAATAGGGTCTAAGAATCTAAGATACATAGAATGTCAATGTACAAATACTTATACAACAAGTGAAATTTGACAACTTTAACAAAATTTTGTAACACAAAACGACAAGGCTGTGAATCCTCCGACAAATGCCACAATGAATGAATGAATGGCAGGTGGGGAATTGTTGAAGTTCCTTCTCTCTGTTATGGCAAGCGACAAGTGTCAATAAACGCTTGTAGAATTATGGGTCATTGAAGACAGGTGGTTTGAATAGTGTTGAAAGCTGACAAGTGCACATTTCAAATACGAACGCGAATGAATAAAATTATAAAGGGTCCGCCAAATAACTTTTTTTTTTAAAAACGCTATAAAAAAAACTGCTGAATATTTTCTCAAATTTCTTTTTTTATTTGAAAGTACAATCCTTCCGGTTAATAATGGAAAATAATTTCATTCAAATGGCTGCCTCGGCTGGCCATGCAGTAGCTTACACGATCGGTCCAATTTCTAAGGACATCGATTGTGTGCAGCTGTATTTCACCAATGGCTTCACGAATATTGTCCTTTAAGGCGTCAATTGTCTCTGGCTTGTCGGCGTAACACTTATCTTTGAGGGCACCCCACAAATAATAGTCCAACGGGCTCAAATCACAGCTCCGAGGTGGCCAAACGACATCAGCTCTGCGGCTGATAATGCGATCTTCAAAAACAGGGCGCAAAACATCGAGTGTAGCTTCGGCTGTGTGGCAAGTAGCGCCGTCCTGTTGAAACCAAATGTTGCCAATATCCTCCTTTTCAATTTTTGTGAACAAAAATTCGTTCAACATGGCCCGATAACGATCGCCATTGACTGTAACGGCCACCCCTTGCTCATTTTCGAAGAAAAATTGCCCAATTATGCCTCTGGACCAAAATCCGCGCCAAACAGTGACTCGTTTTGGGTGCATCGGCTTTTCAATGTATGCGTGCGGGTTTTCTGTGCGACAATTTTGCTTGTTTACATACCCGCCAAGATCAAAATGAGCTTCATCTAAAAAGATGATTTTTTTGGCAAAATCGGCATCTTCTGTAAGTCGATCGCAGGCCCACTTAGCGAAGCGAAAACGCATTGGATGGTCAGTTGGCTTCAACTCCTGAACCAATTGGACTTTGTATGGCGTCATACCAAGGTCTTTATGCAAAATTCGTCTCAATGATGTCTCCGAAATGTTAAATTGTTGAGAACGACGGTGAATTGATGTTGATGGCGCTTCACGCACCCTTTCTGCCACACCAGCAATATTCTCGGGTATACGCACTGTTTTTGGCTTTTCACGCTTTGGTTTATCGATGAGGATACCAGTTTCTTTCACTTTTTTCACAAGATAACGAACATACGGAGCTGACGGTCCTTCTCTTCTTCCAAAATCCGTACGCAATTTTCGCACACGTTCTGCAACATTACCATGATTTTCAACTAATGTCGCAATATTTCCCAGCGTTGTTCAAGCGTATACACAACCATATTCGTTCAGCGGAAGGATAAAACTAATTATCTGTCAAATCAGACATGAGCTAAGTGTTACCATTAACCAAATAAGCACTAGTTGAAAAAAAACGTTAGATGGCGGACCCGTTATATTATTCAAAATCGACTTTTCAATGATCATCTGTTTATCGAAAACTTTCGCTTATCAAAATCAACTGACACTTTCGTGCTGAAAGACCAACCTGAAAACTACAGTGCACTACAAATAAAACTTCTAACTAAACTAAAACGAAACTTTAAAAGAACGGCAGTGTCAAAATTGGTTTGCCAAATTTCGTTCTGGTGATTTTTCGCTCAAAGATGAAAAATGCTCTGTTCATCCAGTTGAAGTTGATGACGACCAAATCAAAGCAATTATTGATCCGGATCGTCACAGTACAACACGTGAGATTGCAGAGAAGCTTCATGTATCACAAACATGCATTGAACATCGCTTAAAATAACTTTTCTATATGCGAAAACTCGATATATGGGTTCCTCTTGAACTGAAAGAAAATCATTTAACATAACGCATTAACATCTGCGATTTGTTAAAGAAACGTAATGAAAATTATCCATTTTAAAACGATTGATTACTGGTGATGAAAAATGGGTTCTTTACAACAATGTAACAATGTCAATCGGAAAAGATCGTGGAGCAAGCCAAGTGAACCAGCTCAAATAACATCAAAAGCTGATATTCATCAAAAGAAAGTAATGTTATCAGTTTGGTGGGATTACAAAGGAATTGTTTAATTTGAACTTTTACCACCCAACCGAACGATCAATTTACAAAGGAATTGTCCACTTTGAACTTTTTTTGAACTTAAATTGAACAGTCGAAGAAAAGCGGCCCGAATTGACAAATCGAAAAGGTGTTGTATTCCATCATGAGATTGCAAGGCCACACACATCTTTGGTCACTTGGCAAAAATTATTGGAGCTTGGCTGGTTTGTTTTGCCACATCCACCATAGAGTCCTGACCTTGCACCATTTGATAACTTTTTATTTCGATCTTTGCAAAACTTCTTGAATGGTAAAAATTTCAATAAAAATGATGTTGTCAAATCGTACCTGGTTCAATTTTTTTGCTGATAAAAACCAGAAGTTTTATGAACGTTTAATTATGATGCTGCCTGAAAGATGGCAAAAGGTCATTGCTCAAAATACATTACAGAATAAAGTTATTTCGTTCCATGAAGTAACTTCGTCTTTTATTTTCTAAAAAAAACCGCAATTACTTAGTTTCAAACCTAATTACTCATTCAGTTAGTACTTACAATTGCTCGTTTGTACGAATTTAGGCAAAATACGTTCCGTATATAAACCCAATTCTTGTTCTGTGGTTGAACATTCAAATCTTTTCTTTTCCCTCGCATATTTTTTTTAAGTGGCAATCTTCTTGTCCACTGATGTTTTTCATTCTCACTCATTGTTGACAAGTCGAGCGAAATTATTTTTTCTGGCAAGTGTAATGGTCTGCGGTCCATACCGTCAAAATATGCCTCTAAATATATTAAATGAGCAGTGGGTCCAATTGCTTAAAACTGTGATAAGCTTTGATTTTTCCCTTCCAATGGAGCATTTATGCATATCAAGAAATTCTGAGTTCATCGAAGACTCTATACTATAAGCTCACATAAATTTACTTTACGATGAGTCAAAAAAAAATATTAAAAACGCTGAAATTAAACTCAAAAAACCCTCACAATAAAATGTGAACTCAGCTCAGAAAGTTTGCATATTATTTCGAAAAAAAAAACAAAAAAAAAAATCTCAAAATTTTTAGTTTAATCAAAATTCTGAATTTCGGATTCTTTAAAGATAAACAATGAAATGCGGCAAACAAAAAAAAAGAGCGCGATCTCTTACCCGAAAAAAGTGTACTCCCGTCATACAGCGTGCTCGACGACGACGTTCCGCACGATCTCGCTGCCGTGCCTTAAGGAACCCCTACCTGAATTTCTGTCGTGAATTCAGAAACAATCATGTCGGCCTTAGAGCTGTCGAAGTTATTAAACAAGCAGCCGCTGCATGGAGAGTTCTTCCCGACAGTGATAAGATAAAATTCATTGTAGCCGTAAGTAAATTTGTGAGCGCCAAGTAAACGTGTTCTCACGGATTTGTTTCATTTCAGGCTTTTTACGCGAGGAGGAGATATTCCCGAAAACGTAGGGTCGAATCATGTAAGCTGTTATTATCTGGGCCTCATAAGAGGAACAAAAGGAAGGGAAAAAAAGCCAAAGCAAAAAAAGTTAAATTTAATAGATGTTAAATGTTCACCTTTGTAAATTTGTATTTAAAAAAAAAAATAAACTGTAGATGTTATGAATTCAATTTGTGAAGTCTTCTAGCACCAAATTGAAAACCTATCATATTACATTAGCCCAAAATTTAGAAGGTGATCAAATGTTCAATGTTGGTATATGCAAATTTATATAAGACATGCGACATACAAGATCGATACCTTGCGGTATTCAAAAAAACCACCGTATAAGTCGGGTCCCATAATGACATGTGGGAGACAAGGCTCTATTAAATAAAACAAATAAAGCAAGAAGGAAGTTCACGTTCTTAGAATGATCGGTAAGGAGTTTATGGAGAACAGTACATGCAGCTTTTAAATAGCCATTATAAACAACAGGCCAGTCTGAATGAACCATTTCTTAGATGTATTATGACCGTCAATTTACCACACTTTAAGCTATAAGAAGTGAAAACAGTTATAGCCAATTTCAAGACTTGCAAAGCTGCCAGGGCGAAAGGACTTCTATGACCAGTTACCAAATAAAATCGAAAGTGGAGACATGGTTTTATAAAAGGCGACCCTTAATGAATCTGTAAATATGTAATTCAAAGAGAATGAATGCTTTAAAAAACAGGACACTCAACATTGACATATCGGACTCGATAATATGATTTAATAGAGAGATAAACCTAACGCCTTCTGCTCGTGTCCTAGGCCACGTGTCTGAAAGCGAAGTCGCTAGAGCCAATGCTTGTCTAAAACCAAAATCCTCTTGTGGAAGCGATGGAGTGAATAACCTGACACTTAAAAAAATAAGTCACCTTGTAATAACCCCATTAAGCTACGTCATCAATTTGAGTCTCCAAACAGGTTTATTTCCTGAATGCTTGAAGCTGGCGATAGTTGTTCCAATTTTTTAAGCAAGGTGACCTATGTGAACCATCATATTATAGACCAATCTTGCTTTTATCCGTCTCCGTTTTCGAGGATAAGTTTCTTACAATGTTTTTTAAAAAAAAAACTCCTAACCTTATGCCAATTTAGATTCAGAAAAGGGAAGTTTACTGAAGATGCGTAAGTGGCTTTTCTTGATAAGGGTCTACATAATAGCAGAAAAATTACGGGCCTGTTCCTGGATTTGACCAAATCTTTTGATATCTGAAAAAGCTGTATAGGCTCGGTTTTAGAGACAATATACTCAAATGGATTCAATCTCATCTTCATGGTAGAAAGCAGCATGTTTGAGTAATTGGTTTACTTAACGAATCTCCACATGGAACTGGTGTTGGCGTCCCTCAGGGCTTAATTATAGACCCACTACTGTCCGTCATTTATATAAATATAATTTTTCAATTACCTCTCAATGGCAATGTGGTGGCTTTCGCTGACGATCTGGGACAATCTTACACTGGTACCTGTGTTGAAGATATTAACAAATCAAATAAGACTCGATTTGTCAATGATAAAAGAGTGGTTCCCTTTTCAATAAATGGTTCTTAGCAGCAAATCAAAAGTCATGTCCTTCTCCCTCTCTAGCCAATTTACCATAAACGGCATCAGTTACCACGAGGACGGATGCGATAATAATTAAACCGATGGCTGCATCAATATAGAAATCGCGTCTGAATTCAAGTATCTAGGATTTTCTCTAGATTCTCATCTCAATTGGAAGCAAATATTAAGAGATATGTATACATGGTAATAAATAGGATAGATCTATTTAAAGAAAATTAGAACCTCCAAAAGTGCTTTGGACCATTAACTATGCACTTTTAATTTCCCGTCTTGAATAAGGATGATATGATCACTTGCTGGGGTTGTGCTAACATGAGTTATTTAAAGGCCCTGTTCATCGCACAAAAGAAGGTTGTTGGAATAATGCAATTAAAGTCTAGATGGAAGCCTTCGCATCCCTTATTTGTCTCTGCTAATATATTTCTCCTTCGACATCTCTATATACCATATATAGTATAAGGTATATAAATAATTTTACCGACGTAGTGGGTACATGAACGACAGCGAGACAAACATATTCTCTTTCATCAAGAATAGATACTGCCGTTCCTGGTGCCAAAAAAGAACACTGTAGACGTTTTGTTACAGTATTTGCTCCCTTGATTTACATAAGATTACCTTAATGAAGTGTTCAGTGAGGTTGACAGCAGACATAGGTTTTTCAGAGCATTGAAAAATGTGTTATCTAGCTTAGTAATTATCGGTTTGTTATGCTTTATCTTTGCGCTTTTCATTTCTTTTCTTTTTCCAATAAATTTCGTTTCATTCATAATTGAAAAAAATCCTGTAACCAAACAAAACAAAAAAAAAACACTTGTGGATCTACGCACTCCAACTTTGCCTCCTCCTTCGGCATCTCGACATTTGAAGACCTTTGAATATATAGTTTGCTTAAAGTTTGAAAACACTTGCTACTGGAACAAGTTTCCAAAAAGCGTTAGTCCTTAATTGCTTTTCATGGTCAAATACTATAGGGATATTTATATAATTTATATGATTTTATCAGCATTTTTTTGTTTTTGTAAAGCATTTAAGCACAAAAATAGATAAATAAAATATCTTCCTATACGTCTGATCTGCAGTCAGATTCAATCACTATTCGCTGCGTCTTTGGACCAAAGAAGCAGTTTTGTATTAATGTCCGATTTCTTACAACCATGCTCACATTGAAAAAACAATAATCGTCCCGTAATCTTCAATGGCACTGAATAAGCGCATGCCCAACTCTTTTTAAGTTTGGTAAGCAGATTAAAAACTGTTAGGACTTTATCTGTTCGGATTACACCGATAAAAAAGTTGTTACTTTAAGGATTTGAGTTTCTTACATAAATCAAAAATCTTCGAACAGATTTCTCTACAAATATCCAAATACCTCATCTGCGTTTACTTGATCCTTATACTACGTTTTTCGCATCTGTCAAATATAGACACTCTTAGCTGTATTATAAATGTGATTTCCCCTCCATGTGGCCGAGACATTGTAATCGACGGATTTTCGCCTTCCAAAGAAGAACTTCCTTTTCCACCTAAATCGCGATTGTTGTATTATGCTGTATAATTATGATTCCAAATTTCACCAAATTTCCTTCTCCAATCGCCTTGAGAGCAATTATGTCAAGACCGTCTGGTTTCCCAACAGCCTGAAAGAAATCACACGAGTGCGAATCTTTTTGCATGAATCCTGAGCAGGTCTGAAACAATTCTGAGGTTCTTGGTTCATTGGATTGCTTTGAGCTTTTTGCGATATAATCCGGTCAGTTTTACCGTGATTCCGCATTCGACAACCATTTTAGAGATTGGCGTTGAAGGCTATCACAGGTACTTTCCACGATTTGGCGCAGTTCGAAAATTTTGTCTGTTTGTCTTCGTGGTACAAAAAAAAGCCTAAACACAAAACGCAAGATAAGGTCGCCTAGGCTGCGTGAATAAGTGATATTTCCAGATAGTAGTTGGAAAACATTGTTCTTTTTTTTTTTGTAGAAGGGATAGATGGAGGTTTTCAAGTCCTCCGGCACGCTGTTTTTTTTCTTCTCAAACTTGACTGCTGATATGATGCGTACTTCGTTCAAAAAAAATCGCCGCGATATTTAAAATTGAAATTGTAAAACATCTGACCGAGTTCTGTCTTTTAACGACTCTTTAATTCTTCTACAGTGAGTGAGAGAACCAGTTTATAGGCTCAAATTAAATTTATTCTCATACTATATCATACACTCTTGGCCATGGTCACATAACAGCTGCTGGAAACGCTGCGAGACTGGTTTCATGTTTTGTAGCGTGGAGCCAGTAAGTTTAGAAACATAAGCCAACGGAGCCCCGTCCGCTCGACCGTATGTCACAGGGATGTATCTTCTAAACCATAATAGGTAGCCTCTTGGAATTTTGCATAAAGTACAAACTACCATAAAGCACTATAACAAAAAATAAAAATAATATCCACTTAAAAATAAATGGTGGTCTTTATACAGAAAACGTGTTTTGAAAAAATTAATTTAAAATTACAAAAAAATACAGTGCTTAATATTGTACGGTGGTACGAAATCGTTCGTACGCACTTGGCCGCTTCTTTTTTTATCTTTTCTTTGTCTGGCTCTATAACAATACAGGAGAACAATAGACAACTGTGCTTTTTGTCTGACCAATAATTCAATTCGTCGTTCCAAGGATTGTTTTAAATGAGACTTCAATCAAATTACGAGAATGTGAGAATAACGTCTCAAAATATTACTGCAAAAAGTCTGTGGTTTATTTCATTTCTACTTTTCTTATCACTTTTTATTTAAACCTCTGTGCCTCAGAATAAACTAAAGGGTTTTTCAACAGGGACGCTACAAAAGTAGAGTGACAGGGACAGCAAACGACGCCATATTTTTTGCCGCGATTCTTCAGTAAGGATTGCCATTTCATGATAGAAAGATATACGAGCCAACAAAATTTACTACCGAAATTCGGAGTCAGTGGCCTCAACGTTAAGAGCGTTACGTCCAATTTATGGTCTTCATAATCGTCCTAGCAGATCAACAATTGAGCGTCTAGTGGAAAAATTTGAATCCACATGCATAGTACAAAATGTTTCCGTGCCAGTGAGACAAAGAAGTGCCCGTAGTGTCGAGAATATTGCTGCCGCTGAGGCTTCAGTTGCAGAAAGCCCAAATGTGTCTCTCACACGTCTTTCTCAAGCGTTGGTCATCTCTGTGACGTCGTTGTGGCGAATTTCGCGAAAAGATCTTGGCCTACATCCTTACAAGATCAAATTGACGCAAGAACCGAAGCCGCTTGACCACCAGAAGCGTCGTATGTTCGTGAATTTGGCTGAGCAACAACTTGAAAATGATTCGGATTTTCATCGAAAAATCATCTTCAGCGATGAGGCTCATTTCTGGCTGAATGGCTCCGTCAATAAATAAAATATTGGTCAGGCAGCAATCCACACGTACTCCAAGAGTCATAATTGCATCCCGAAAAAATTCCGGTTTGGTGTGGTTTATGGGCCGGCGGCATCATTGGGCCGTACTTCTTCCGTGATGATCAAGACCAGCACGTTACTGTGAATGGAGATCGCTACCGTTCAATGATAACCGAATATTTTTGGCCCCAATTGGATGCTATGGACTTGGAGGACATGTTGTTCCAACAGGACGGCGCCGCAAGCCACACAGCGAATGTAACAATCAATTTATTGAAAACCAAGTTTGGAGAACGTGTTATCTAACGAAATGGTCCAGTCGCTTGGCCGCCTCGGTCGTGCGATTTGACGCCGTTAAACTGTTTCCTTTGGGGCTACGTCAAGTCTATGGTCTATGCCAACAAGCCAGCGACGATTGATGAACTTCGTACGAATATCGAACTTGAAAACCGTCGAAAATTGGGTTCAGCGTCTGGACTTCTGCAAGCGTGCCCGTGGTGGCCATGCAAAAGAAATCGAGTTCCATACATAAAAGCATCGAACGTACTTTCACAGGAATAAAGAATTTCATTGATTTCCAAAACCGTTTTTGTTTTATTTAAAAAAAACTTTTGTAGCGATCTTATTGAAAAACCCGATATATATATATGTCCATACTCGAAGTGGCGTATGTTCACTTTAAAGAATTCAAATGATGGGATTATAGCCTCGTTCAGTACTTCATTTGATGAGATGTTTCGAATCTGGACTATTAAAACATTTTAACAACTGTTGCGCAATTGTATATCAATTGTAAATTCCTAACATCTACTGTTTACATTCCTCTTTTTATGCCCCAATAAAAAAACCCATGAGTAAATCTGAAACGAAAACATGTAAGCCGCATCTCAAGTAGTGTTCAGTCAACTGCATCGTGAAAAATGTAAATTCTTGTCGCCGCGCCGACCGAAATCTCCGAGTGTCTATTAAATTTCTATATATGGTGGATCCGCCAAATCACAGAGCTACACAAGTTCTAATAACAATTAAGAAATGTGTATAATTAGCGTCGCGAAAAGCAAATCGAATGTAAAAATGGAATACAATTCGAAGGCTGCGACTGAGACCTTGTTAGTAAGGTACGAATCTCGAGTGAGAACAAAACGAGTTATTTTTTATTTGCATTGAGATGATCAAGTGATGATGTGATGGCCTTCAATTGAGAGGGAGTTAACCTGTCTGGGATTGATTGTATCTGAGAGTATACCATATGACCGACTTAACGGCTTATGAGTATTTAATAAAAAACAATTTCAATTTAAATTTTGCCTTTTTTTATACATGATTGTATGAGTATGAGTATATCAAGCTACTCCCTTCCGAAGGTCAGGCACGTAATTTGATTTTTAGTTTATTGTATATACCCGGAAATATCACGACGTTAAGTGCCGCCTTAAAAACCAATAACTAGCCGTGTCTAATGAGTCACTTTGAGCGCAAGCAGTTTTGATTATCTGGGCATGTTAATAGAATATGTCATTTCGAAAAACATTATTACTTCGATTCCACTATTATAATCAGACAACAGACAATAATATGCAAATCCGCACTTTTTTATATTTAACAGTACTGTAAGGAAAATTAACATCATACAATGATGGAAAAGATTGGAATTTTCTAGAAACCTAGTCCAAAAAATTCTACTTCAATAAAGTCCTATACAACGGGGCCAACATAATCAAAGTGGATAATTCCCTGATAAACCTTATTTGAAGGCACATTGCAAGAGCATTGAACTTGGGGACTTACTGTCCTATTAATATGTAAGCTGTGTCGCTGATACAGAAAAAGTGTGGACAGTCGACTCACCTATAGCGGAGACGTCGCACACAGCTCATTGGAGAATCCCCGATATCAGTTCGCGAGAAGCACCATGTCATAAGGCAGCACCAACAATTTTGGTGGTTATATGAAAGAGAGATTTTTTTCTAAGTCCGGGAAAAACTCAAAAGGCCAAAAACCTAACGTCCCTTCACTTAGTGATACGGCGGGTAAGGAAAAAAGAAGTACAAGAAAAGTACATATTCAATTATATACGAGTACCTGAAGTTAAGGTTTATTTATGGTAGTATATTTTACTAAGGGACGCCTGTGTTGTTCTCCCTTAGCTGCTACACTTGAATCGTTAAAAGAGCACAGAAACAAGGAACCTTTCAATGCTTTGCCTGGGAAATTTAAGGGAAATCAAGCACTTTATTCAGAAAAATGATCCGTCATTCGTTTGTGTTGGTTACCAAAAGACTGCTTAAAAAGCAAATTCGGTTGTCTGGAATACGGCCTACGTGATGATTGTACACCTAAACTTACTTGTTCTGTGGCGATGGTATTCTGTCGGTTGATCCAGTGCGCGATGTTAAATTACATTTCGTGCAACAAAATTGATGTATCCATGCATCTTTTAAACTTGTTGTATTTCATTGAATTGTAGTTACGCTAGCGGTCAAATAAGTAAAGCAAATTGAGCTTTTTGCACTTATTTTACTTAAAGTAATAAATAGATCATTATAACATTTAAAAGTTTTTATAATGAGAAAACCAATTTTATTTATTTATTTATATTCAGATTCAATATAAAATAAAACACTTGAAGTTTACGTTGATATCTATGATATAGCTTTATCGTCCTTAAATAAATTTGGGCCGATGATTCCATCAGCCCATAAAGCACACCAAACAGTGTGTTTTAATGGATGTAAGGACGTCGCGTGAAAGACTTGTGGGTTTTCTCCACTCCAGATTCGCCATTTTTGCTCCTTTAAATCCTTTACATAAATGAGGAATCATGTTTTCAACTCTTGCAGAAGAAAATTTTTAAATTGACAATCTGAAGAAACAACGTCGCCAGTTTAAAAACCAAACCTCTAAAAAAAAAACACCATTTACTTTGCATTCACGCCTTTATGCCAGCTTGGACCTGTCACGACACAGTCAGAAAATATTTGGATTTCCCCAGTTGCCAACTGTTTAATCCTCACTTCCATTTAATGTTGCGTACTTTCTGAAAAGTGTATTTTTTTTTGCATGTCGACGTGCTGAAGAAGCACTACATTTAGACGGCTTTGGGTATTTTAACCATTTCTTCTTAGCTCTGAGCAGACTTTGGCATAATTTGGCAAATAAAATAGGCTTTCTCTTAGTTTGGCAACATGACTAGATTTTTTTGCTCTAGGTTTCGAGCCGGGGAACCAACAATTGATTAAATGGATAGGCGAACGCTTAGCCAACTGTGCCATCACTCGTAAGCCGTGGAAAACAGCGGTACTGCCTGTGAGAGTGGAAATGTTCTAATTAGCAATATCCTCCCCGAGGCAGAGCTCTATTGAATGAATTTCACTCTGGACAACGAAACTTTTCATGTACTGTGAAGTGCTTGCACGAATGTAAAATGTTCCATTTTTATTATATTGTTCTGCAAATTTAAATCAAATTTTGTCTGAACTTGTAACAAGAAATTCTTATATCTTAAGCAGTCTTCACGGGGCAGAAGTAACTAGAATTCATAAGTTTTTAAAGATTTCAAGACACCGGAACGGTACTTACTCAACTTTTTCATTCTTTATTCATCAATTTTTCCCTGGCGCAGTTCTTTTCTGTAAAAGATCTTTTTCCAACTAACATCTGAAAAACTTAAAATGTGCGTCATCGTCTGTCAAACTAAATATACATTAAGTCACTTAGCATAACTAATGAATCTCTTACATTGGATCACAGATGTTCTCGAAAATGTATATTTAGAACCCCAAATAAATTCCCCTTCCCTTTCAAGCAACTTAGTTTTGTATCTTAGTATAAGTGTTGTCTTGCACAAAGTTCTGCTCTAGTCCCCGAGCAATTATAACAATTATCTTCTATTCTCACATTTAAGTACTTTATTTTCGGTAGCTTTATAGTTATGCCAAATAACGGTAACACGTAGTTCCATACTAAGATTTAAGACCGGACAGATGAAATAACACCAGGCCATAATGAACATGGCCTAAATTTCTCCAATCGCCTCCACGTTTTTTAAAACGATCCTTATTTCTTGTGTAAAAGGTAATTGTTAAATTTAATTTTTAAACTTAAATTGTAAATTGTTTTTGTTTTTTGCTATATATGAAGAAGTGTGTATTTATTTTTTCATTGATTCCTGCTACCTGTATGAATTTATTATACTTATGTCTTTTTTTCACATCAATAAGTTTTATTTATGAATCTGTCAATAGAAATGTAAAGGATCGCAAACTAATAAAGTTATTATTAATGTTGTCATTAAACCAATATTTCTAGCTAGAAAATTGTCTTATCTATTTAAAGCTTATGTCTGTAATTATCTCAGATAGATAAGACTGTTTTCCTTTTGATAAATGTTATTTCAGGAAACTCAATGAATGAATTGGCGCAAACGCGCTTACTTCACACTTCCAAAACTATATTCAAGCACCCATAGCAACTTCCAAGTCATTTCAATCGGAGTTTCTGCTGCCGAGCGCCAAAGGCAAAAAACTATGTATACCCGCTATGATTACAATTACTAGTCATAAGTTAACAAAGGCTTGTTTGTCACAGAACACCAAATATTGTTTTGTGTACACAAAAGAACACTTTTTTGTTGTCTTGTTTTTGTGTTTAATAATAAAATGGCTTGTGTATATTTATTTGTTATTGTTTTCATTTTATTTTCATACAAAAACGCAGTTTGTACCTCACTTATGTATCCTTTCCCTTGTCGGGGTTTCAGTTTCCATTTCATATTCGATTTCCACTTTTGGTTTTTTGAGTCGTCGCTTAGCTTTAACGGTTTTTCTGCTACTGCTGCTTGCTTCAGTGGCTGATTTTCTTGCTTTTGATAGTTGTTCATCATCTGTACCACTTGTATCCTTGCGTAGTCTCACAAACGCACCGACACCATTATCCTGAATATAAAATATTCATCAATATTCATCACATGCAGAGATTCAAAATAACTATAACATAAAAACTATTTTTTTTTTCGATCAGGACAGATTAAATACGAGGGTGGCAGACAGAGATAACGATAAACAAATACACTGCTAAGCCGGTATTAATTTGAATTCACTTTCGATGGGGGGGCCTAACCTTGACCGTGCGACGCCGAAGTCAATTCATATGTCTCGAAGGGGACAAAAGAAGAGCAGCCAATAAAAGCACGCGTTCGGAAAATACCGGAAAAAGAAACGAAAATAAAGCAAACAAAAAAAAAATATTCACAACACGATGGTTGTCTTGATCGACACGAAACGACAACGAAACAACAACTCGATGAAATTAAGATGAATTCGTTCAGAGAGACAGATACGTACGATTGTTGAATCGAGCTTTCACGAGACTACAGTGGTCAACAGCTCTTCAGGTGGTTGAAACCCCAAGCGGCAAGGTTTAGCCAATTGTTTTTTTTTTTCTACTCTGTTTCGCAGTGTACTCGTATTGTACCGGGTGCTGATGTGACTGTAACACAGTCACTGAGAACAACATGTGCGAGCTTAAGCGAGATCAGCATAACAAGGTTTAATTAGTTAGCTTTGGAGGAATAATACTAGATCCGCCTGTCGTCCGTCAGCTTCGAACGAAATATGTAATTCTACTCCATTTCATATTTACATTTGAGCTTGAAATCCAACGCTTGAAGATAGTTCCATGTAGTAAGAAATGAACGATAATGATTATGTCAGTTGGGTGCACAAAAGAGATCAAGATATTCAGGGTGTTCGTGTTTTGTGGCGTGCAATGCAGGCCACTCAACCGATGCACGATACAAAGACCACATTGAAATCATCATGTAAACATACTGGTACACGGTATAATAAAAAAATTCAGCGACAAAAAATATTTAAATTTTTGTACAACAATTCGTAACTTCGGCAAGAGTAGCAACTTTGTCGATATCACTATTTTAGGGAAAACAAAGGAAGCAGCTGTTTTCAGTGTTCAATGGCAGGTATCTATTAGCGCTGCTTTACTCCATGAAACCATGTATAGCCATCGTGTATTGCTCTTCGAAGAGAGCTATAATTACAATGACATTGAGACTCTGATTTGATGTTGCCGAATGCTTCGTTTTGTGCAAAACTTTGATCTTATCATTTATTTGCACAAGACAATAATGGTTTATTTACTAAGCTATAGATACGCTTGAAGTGCGAATAGATACTAGAGGGATACTTGAACGAATGGGGGCTCATGATTCCTTTTTTGATTGCTGGAAGCAAATCTTATAACATTTTGAATAATTCACATCACCTAAACAGACGTAAAAGCCATCTTGTATTCTCAGTTTTTCAATTAAAACTATAAATATTCTACATATGCTTCGGGAACAAAAGAGAAAGAATAGAAATGAAAGGAACAACTTAATCAAAAGACATGAAAAAATAGAACTTGCGTGGATCGCAGGCACACCGGCTTTCGTGGAAATGATGAAGCTGATGCTGAAGCCAAGCGAATGAACCACTCAAGACATTCTACGGCAGCACAAGAAAAAATACTCTTCGAACGACTATGCCTAGGACATACAAAGGTTACTCACGCCCATCTTCTCAACAAACCATCCTTCAGAAGAAAAATAACTAACACTCCTTGAACTAGAAAATAACATATAAAGGAATAAAAAGAAAAAAAATTGAAAAATCACACTTAAAAAAAAATACACAAGCCGAAAGCCCAGGTCGTTTAGCGCTGTAGTCTAAAGTTAAATTTTAAATAGAATCGAAAATAAAGTCAGTTCGTTTGCATTTACGATATCACCTTTTTTTGGATGATTTTAGAATAGCGGAAAAAACAAAACCAGCGAAATCAGTGGTCCTAAACTAAATTCCACAACATCAGGCCATTTCCATGGAAAACAGATCTCGCATGTTATTAATTTTTTAAATGGGAAGACTACGTAGTGTAATATATCGCCATTAGTTTTGTTAAAAGAGCAATCGTGTGTTGCAGTTGCAAGATCAGAATATACGCTGTTGGAAAGGACGCTCAGGCAGGTAGAAACAAAATCAACTACGATCTAACGCAACTAATGCTATGTCTAAATGAGCAAAAAACTAAATCAATGGAAATAAATCTACCGAACAAAAAAAAAACATCGATATAAAGGGAAATTAAATTGAAAATGTCAACGGTATCAAATATTTAAGAAGGGCTGTCGACATGCAAGAAAAAGGAAACAAATTGGTATCTTCAAGACGATCAGAAAATACATGGATGAAAAGATTGCCATAATGGTTTATAACGCCATAGTGAGAGCTCACTTTGGGTTTTGCGGCTCTATTTTATATTCCTGCTGAAATCAAAATCATAGTCAAAGGCATCCTAAGGTGCAACCGTTTTACTTTATGTTGGAAGCGCTTAGGTGGATGAACACCAAGCAAAGATTGATAGCTGTATTCAAAATCAAATATGGTACTGCAGCGAGGTCACACGAGTGGGAGATTTTGGATATACAACGGTTTCAGTCTGTTCACGGTTTTCGATTTCATCAAAATGGTAACATCGCGATGAAGAAAGTGGCAGCATCGAATTGCTTTAAAGAATATCAAATTATTTGGATATGCGCTTGGCAGGCTGACGCTGTGTAGAACGTGGACAGGAATTGGACAATGAGTTGCGATGGACGTACGTGTCGAAACCATTACAAAAAACAAAAAATGCATTGAAGATATTACGCGAATTATCACATCGTCACCTGAATGCAATATGTATTCGAGAAATCGGCTAAACTAAATTTGCCTTTATTTTACCAGACTTTTTTCACAAGCTAATTCCGGAATAACCACAGGATAGAAGTCAGAAATTAAAAAAAATTAGTTATCCAGTCATTGAACTCCATAATTATCGAATCCATGTAGCCGAAAACTCAGATATCTCAAAAATATAAAAAAAAATAATAGTAAACTAGTTCGTGCAGTCAGGTGACGATATGTCCTCATATGACGTGGTCTTTCGTTCGAAAAAAAATAAATCGCACAAACTGCTCCAACAATGAAACCAATTTAAAAATCTAGCTTTGCGTTCTGTACGCATACTTGGAAAGCTTCCCAATTCGCATAACTTTTCACGCTTTATTTGTTGCAAATAGTTCAATCGCAATGGAGGCACCGTGTTACTTTGGACATTACATAAGAAAACAACTGCAGCAACCAAAAATTAAATATTTGTCCTTAAGAAATTAAATGGAGAATGCAGTATTGATATCTCAGTAAGCCTAACTACACAATTCAATATGATTCCAGCAAATCTCTCGAAGCCTCTCGGCTTTCAAAGGATATCGAAATTAATGCAACTGTTCAGGCAGAATTTAAACATGCAAAGTGATCCACAAAAGGCAATACCGCACATCATCTCACAACTAAAGCTCAAGATCAGGTTCTCGTGAATAACGACACTTGTGACTGGAAAACACAGTAAATTAGGGTATGGAATACTTTAAAATTGAACAGCAGTTTCGCCCGACGAGCTAACTGATCGCGAGGATACGGGTTCCAAAAAGGGATATATTATCTGTTTTCAGACCAATTCAAGAAAAGTAATGAATTACCGAAAAGGAGTCGGAACAACGCATCCGCAACAACGATCTGAAAACAGTGATATACAAACTCAAATCCAATTATTCTGCGGTATTAGATCCCGTTGATGAAAGAATGCCCGATAAATGACATCAAAGTTTGGAAAATTTCTAGAAAGAATACACTCTTTACTATGCCATCTAAAGACGACATCATTGCAGAAAGAATCCTTCGAAACTCACACACCAGCAACAGCAGTACGATCCTTTTCAACTCTGTCCAGCTAGTTGCGCAAGCAGATTATATTGACGTCATAGGAAGAACACCACGACCAAGAAATGGTGTTTTATCGGTTGTCACAAAGTTATATGAAAGTGGTAAGACACTTTCAAGCGATTGGCCAAATTGAAAGTATTCAAGGCGCTGATTCATGCATTCATGATTGCATCCGATCGTGCTATGCGGTGGACAGGATGAATCACGACGCTCCGAATGTAGGGATTAAATTTGATAATATTTAACCTGTCCTGAATTAAATAAACAACTATGCCAACAATTCCCACCTCAATGTCAGATCCATCAGAAGTTTCAAAATCGCTGCCAACTTCGATTTCTTCCCGAACGCCTGAATCGCTTTGCGCGTCTTCGTCGTCACTAACTTCGTCTTCCTCGTCGTCATCGTCATCCGATTCAGCTTCAACGAATTCCTCGTTAATATTCAATTCTCGCTGCACATCCTCGTCCAATTCCATTTCCTTTTCAACCTCCTGCTCATCTTCGACTTCCTCCTCGTCATCTTCCACATCCTCAGCCTCTAAAGCCTTATTAAACACCGTTTGCGGGAAATTATAAATATCCTGATACGTTCCACTCTTCAAACGCTCCAGCAATTCTTTCTCGATATGATTGTCTATCTTCGCCGCGATAAGTGCCTTTTGTTCTCTGCGCGCCTCCCTGCGCTCAATTTTCCTCGACAGCGGAACAATTAATTTCTGCCGACGGAGCTTCAGCTTCCTCATCCTTATCAAGTATTGTGTGATCTTAACAAAACGCTGTTTATTCTTAGAGATCATGTATTTTGGCCAGAAAACCAGGTTTTCGTTGATCTGTTGGATTGCTTTTTCGAAGTTACGCGACAATTTCACACGCTCCCACAACTTGCTTGGCATATGCGAACGCTCTGCTGTCTTCATAAACAAATAAATGATTCCATTCTCCTCACGTACTGTGGCGTATTGACTGTTGGCCAACGGACACGTTCTCCTGGTGCAAAGACCTGTTATATTATATTCATTTCGGCAGAACGTCCGTGTGTCGGTTCTATAACAGAAATTGTTTTCAAATAATTTATAAAGTCGGCGGTTTTGAATGACTTACTTGACTTTATGCGAGCAGAACGTTTTGTTGATGATACTCCAAACAACCTGCAAAACAAAACCAAATTCTTTAGAACGAAAAAAAGAATGCTTCATGGAATTTATTTGGAAAATATTTTTGTGCCATTCTTACATCATCGTGCTGCATTTTGGTGTTGTTCTTTTTTGTAAAATTGCACTTAAATTCAAAGGATTTTTTGTGTGGAAACACGAGCACGTGTAAAGCGGTATGTTCAGGTAAGTGACAACTGTCAGTTGGCTGGGGAAACAGGGTGGTGAATTTCAAACGACTTTTTTGATCTACTATTTTTAGGGTGGAATCTCAATGTGATTGAGATTTAAGTTAATAATTTATGCAAACAAGTATATTCTTTTCAATATAATAATTTCCCATTGCATTTAATAAATACGATTTGAAATATAAATAAAAAAACTAGACGTGAACAGAAAAATAGCGAGGTTTATGTTAAAAATAATTTCAGATTTTAAAAATTGAGCAAAGTGAAAGAAAGAAGGTTTACAAGAAAACGTAAATTTTAATCGAATCTTAAATAGCAAATTTGGACAAGCCCAATAATTTTGGTTTTCAGGCAATATTCAAATATAATCTTAAAGACTTTACTATATCAAAAGAAATGAACTCGTTTAAAAATAGAAAATATGAGCATGAATTATAAGATAATATTTTATTTGCTTGTATAAAAAAATGCCTACCGGCAGTTCGGTTTTGTTGCAATGCTTTTAGCTAACACGCTTGGAAAATTTCTGTAACATTTTAGGGCATGGAATAAACATTCTTAAAAGATACGGGATTTAATTTATGCATTAACAAACAATTAGCATGCTTTTTTCGTGAACTTATGTTTTGAAAAATACAGGATATACTTTACTTCTTCACATGCTTAACGTGTATTTATGTCAATGATAACAATTGGTTAAGCTATTTTAAATCTCTAACTTCAATAACTTCTCCATAACTTTGCATCAAAAACGTTAATTGCTGTTCAAATGAAACTTGGATAACATTCCATTAATAACCACTAGATAATTCAGACATCTATTCAAGTTTGTACTATAAAAGTAGTAATGTCAATTCGCACTGTATTCGAAAAAAATATGATCTTTTAAATACTTTCAGGGATTCAGTTATTAGTACATATGAATATATTGCTAAATACTTTGGCATTGCAACCACTATCTTAAACTTTCCTCTCATAATTTTCCCAAAAGAAAATATTCATTAGCACATGGTATAGGCTTTGTCAATATTATTATACTGTGCTCATTTATTGTTAAGTGGGAAAAGTCATTTATAAATGAGAATTTATAACATTATTTAACTCTTTCCAAGAACTATTTCGTTGACCTTAATAGCTCAAAATTAACACTTCTCCTCCCTCTTGTTTTATTTAATTGTATGTGTATTAAATATGCTCGCAAACTAAAGAATTATCATCATCATTTGCCTACCTTATCACAAATACACCATGTAAACTTTACACGCCAATAATTACACTATGGTCAAACCAAATCCTAACATCTTCTCTACCTAAGTACTGGGAAAACTACCTACCACCACGGTTGACAAATAAAAAACCGCGCGCATGGTAAAAACAAAAGTCACTTGTCTTTTTGCTGCACGACTTGTACATGTGTGACAGTCGGCTTTGGCAAGGATTCTATGCAAAAAAGTTAAAATTCGTTACCCAATCATTTGTGTTAAAGATTAAATTAATTAAAAATGCAATATATACTATACCTGGCGGTTAACTTTATACCGCTGCTAGCAATCAGCTTTGTGACTGCCTTGGTTTTGTTCAAATTATACGTGAAAATAAGGTGCGTTTGCGAGTTATCACCGGCGGCTTTATAAATTATAACATTCTGAATTTTCGGCGGTTAAGTTGCTATTTATAATTACTTGAGTCTTGTTTTTTTTTGTAGATCAAACTTCAAAGTGAATGTTAATTGCTGGTTTTGTAATACAAATTTAAAGGTGCCCTATGTGGAGGCGAATTGTTTTACGTGTCCAAAATGTGAGCAATATAATGGGTTCACCAAGGATGGGGGCTATAATCGCGAGATTTATGAACAGCTGGACTGCAGTAATTTGTCTGCGGCAAGGCGAGGAGATGTGCCACATAATTTATCAGGATGCAGTGATCAATTCCCGGGCAATGGATTCTGTCATGTTTGCAACGAAGGGCAGCGGTTAAAAATCGAGAAATTGGCGCAATTCGAGCCTAAAAATGAATCTAAATTCGATGAGGAACTTAAGTCATACAAGTAAGTAAAACATGTTTTCGTATTGTACACAGGAATGCAGTCACTGTTAATGCTTGAGGAAATTGTCACATTTTTTTTACCTGAAATGCTTTTCTGTGAAGCAGATTGTCAACATCCCTCAAGGGGGAATATTTTGTTTGTTAGGTCGGTTTTATTTTCCTTTTGTGTTAATTAAGGTGTTTTGTTAGATTTCCTTCATTCGGATTGAAAACACGATTTCCTGACGAACAAAGATGATTCGATGATTCTAGTTCGAAATCATTTTTCTGTTTTTTAAGAAAATCAAACTGTCGATAGGAGTAGTTGCCAATGCAGTCTAAATATATTTAAGACGGTGTTAAAAAGGATTTGAATTCTCACAACATCAACATCAGATAAAAATGCAAAAAGTGCAGACGAGTAGAGTCACCGTGTACAGATATGCTTAAATTAGTGCTTTCATATTTATTATTGTATAGGATCACCGTGTTTGTCACTACAAGTATTGTTCTAAAGTGACTGTTCACTTATTCTAAACATTTCTCGGCAATTGAGAACTTTCCTAGATGTAATACTTTTACCTGAAATGAAATTTTGCTCCTTTATTATTAGAGCAGATGTTACTTTTTTGTCATTAAATTTTTCTTCAAATTATGTGGACTAAATTTTCTTTATTTAAGAATGGCTCTTGATTCAATCTGTAAATTGTTTGTTTTTACATTCAGGATATTCAATGGTTAGCGCATTAAACTGCCTCGACTACGTTTCTAAGAAAAACATCAGACATATTTTACATGGTCTCAACTCTCGTGAGTCACTTTGATTTTGTCTGACTCCATTGAAAAAGCGCCGAGACTCAGTCATTAGTTTTTCGAAAGGCATTTTTTTATTTACATAAGATAACACTGATTAGCAAGTCGGGTATTGGGATGAAATAGTGGTTTGAAGTAGTTGGATGTTGCTGTTTTAGCATTGTGGTTGATGAAAGCATAAGAATTGGAAACAAAGCAGCTTTGAGCGGAAATTATATTTTTCATATTAAACATCCTAAGATACAGAAAGTTGTTCCATATTCTCCGTACGATCTGCCATTAAATGCCCATCCGACTGCTGTTTGTTGACGTACTGGACAATTGCTTTTGAACACACTCGAAATGACATCATTAGAAAAGGATTGAATGGAACGTCTGCTTAAAACCGGAATTTCTCCTAAAAAAGTTCTAAACTGAGTAATTCAACATTTTCGATGTGGTCGAATTGAATCTGTCGTGACTTACGTCCAGTCTGCGTCGCTCACTCAAACAAGCAAAAACAAATTGAGTTTCTCTTAACTACTATTGAGACGGGAAGTTGTGACATCAAACCTTCCAGCATAAATTTCGTTTTATTGCTGCAAAAAAAAAGATCATTCCTAAGATTTGATTCTGAGAGAGCTTTTGGTAAAAAGCAGCGTACATTTCATTTGGAATTAGTTTTAATTATTATGTTCTTGGAGGGTGAAATATCGATGTTCTTTTATGGATTCGATCAGTTACCGCATTGCGATGTGTGAAGCGTCAATGAGGGCAGAGGTAACCGAGTATCATTGAATTTTCATAATCAGATCAATTAAGGCTATGGTTCCTGAAACTTCTAAATCAGAGATTAGTTTCTAACTTGCCCTAGAACATTCAATCTTCTTTACTTGAGACCTAAAAATATTTCCTTCATTTACCCACGTTGACCTCACAATAATATCCCTCAACTCAATTCAAATAGCTCTTGGAAAATTTTCCCTGACTTACATGGAAGCGACCACTACCTCATTCTAACAACGGTAACAAACGGACCCCAACATCATAATGTAAAAATCACACCCAAATATCAAACCGACGGAGCAGACTGGTCCATTTTCCATACGATAATTTCAAACTTTCTAAACCACCGTGACGTTTCCCCAAATAAACAAAGTGGCGGCATTTGTTCAAAAATGTAGTCACTATGCAAATAATCTGATTATTCCTCAATCCCCTTGCAAACAAAAGCGTAAGCAAAGTGCCTGGAAAAAATTCAAAAAGAACCCTTATGACATCAACTTGGTCTCAAACCGTAAAGCAAACCCCCTCGTTGTACTAAGGACAATGCAAAGAAACTTAGTATCCCAAGGACCATCCAAATTAAAACTAAATTGTCCACTTAAAATCGCACAGCATTTTAAATGAAACCTGTTCCATGTGCACAAGATGCAAACTTTCCCTCAGAATTCCTTGAAGCAAAGCATTTAGCTCATTTGATGATGTTACTCCATCGGCCACATCTATGAGTTCCCAATCAATATACTGAAACTTGAGAGCTGCCTTTAATCAGCTAAGGGAAAAACTCCAAGTTTTTATAGAACCATGCTTAAAGAAACCCCAAACAAGTTTAAAAAGCACTCTCTTGCCTTAAATAAATAGCATTAATCAGTGAGTCATTCCACATGCCACTGTCGCTCGTATATCTAAACCAAAAAATAAGCCTCAAGAGGTGATTGGATATCGCTCAATCTCGCTTTCTTGTGAAAAACTATTTAATAATAAGCAACCAGGTAGCATTAAAATACGGGCGACCTACCATTGACGCGCTTTTACACATTGATCATTTCGTAGAATCTCAATTCTATCAATCGATTTGAAAAGGCGTCCGACAAAATTGGTACTCAAATAAACCTTAACTGGTAGCTTCAATGGAAAATTGGATCCAAATTATAAAATCATGTCAAAGCTTCCCTCACTAGTTGACAATTCCGAGTTTTAAAGAACAACTGCAACTCCTCACTTTTGAAATCGAGAAATGGCATTCCACAAGTGTCTCCAATTTCGGTCATCCTGATGATCTTTGCAAGTTAATTCTTTGTTATAAAACACTTATGCACTCTTAATATGCAGACAATTTGTTGATTTTCTCCAAATGCAACACTTATTAACTATGGCTACAATAATTTCTGTATTTTTTTTGTTTAAATTCTTGGCATTGTTTTACACGACAAATTTAAGTAAGAATAGCCTAGCTACCATCATAAAGTATTTTGTCTCAAAAATAGTTGTTGTCACAATAATTCAGTCGTTAATATCTTAAGATCTATTATTTTGTCATATCTGGTACCGAGTTTCTGACGAAGACGGGAAGTCTGTTTCTAAAGTACTCCTCACAGACTTTTCAGTCCTTCCAGCAGAGGCAATGGCTATATTAAAAGCTATAGAGTCAACAAAAAAGAGAAATATCATTCTCTTCACGAACAATCTCATCAGCCGGCGTCATGGCCTGAAATTAATGTGGATGCCTGGACACGTACGCATAAAAGGAAATGAAGCCAAGGACAAAACTGCAAAACCCACCTCTGTTTATCTTCAAAGCAATAATTGGACATTCGCTTCTCAGTCATAATCACGTAACGTCATAACAAAAAATTAACCCCCTGTAATTTATTTATATACTCTTTTATCTAGAAGAACTAACGTCTTCTTCGTAGCCTACCCCCTAAGCTATACGAAGCGTAGCACGCTCTTCCTTGCTATTCAAAGTTATGAAATGTCTTTGTTCAGTGATCTGGCATTGAACACACTACACCCAATCTGCCATCTACTACTATATTTCACTCAAACTAAGTTTAAAACAGCTGAAGCTTTAAAAAACCGGTTCCTACTTGATTCTGTTAAAATCGTTTAAGAAACTAATATCAATAATGTATATGAACTATTTACTGAACTTAATATTTCAAGTAGCATTGCTTTCGTAGCTAGTGCTAAATAAAATGTTCATGTTGGCATGGCGATTCATTACATGTTAATAAAGTCAATGATAATAATAATATTTCCTTCATTCTTCTTCACTTAACTCATCTTAGCATTCTGCGTTTTTTTTTTTTGGAATTCAGTTCACCCGGAGAAACGTATTATTTATCGCCCTTTGTTTTGTGTACTGAGAATGTTTTACGAGCATTTATATGGTGATTTAAATTTTATAGTCTAGCCTTAATTTTATTTTCTCTCAACCAAATTTTATATTTAATTTCTCTTTTAATTATAGGAATAAACTCGAAGAGCAATACCGCCTTTGTACAACATGCGATCGTCATTTGAAAAGAGTCCTGCGCGAGAAGAAAAAAATGGTTTTGGGCTCAAAATTCCTCGACTTCATCATCAAAGGCGCTGAGAAATTTAAAAAACCACATTTTGCGCGCATAAAAAATGCAGAAAAGTCAAAACTAAAGCGCAAAATCTCTACTATTATCGCTGTTCTAGCAACAATAAACGCATTTTGTATTGTTAAAGAGCTTCCAGATCTGACCCGAGATACTGTGATAAATATTTTGGGTGTTAAAGTCGGGCACTATGCATTTCTGATGTTATCACATGTTCTTGCGCTTCTGAGAGTTTTTAGTAGTTATTCAGAGATACTGAGCAGCCATGAAACAGTTCAAAAACTCAGCCTCTTCCTGAAGACTATCACAATGATGGTATTCTACTCCCTGGGGATGAGATTACCCCAAGTGGCTGCCTTAAATATGACTTCAATATTGATTTTGGTAAATCCTTTCCTGATGCTGAGCCTCGCTTTTATCTATAACTATGTCGATGGCTTCAAACTGAGTAGATTCACATTGATGTTGACATTATGGAGTCTGGGCGCTGGTGGAATACTTGACTACAAACAGATAATTTCTGCGCGGGATTTTATTTCGGTAGGAATGTTCAAAATTCCGCATGCACATGAATTTAATTTATTGTTTTTTCAGCTACTGATGTCTGTTATTACAGTATATATGTCGCTGTCGACTAAGTCACAGGCGAATTTGGTTATTGAGGATGACATGTCTGGAAGTTTTCACAAAATTTACTCCGAAGATGGTTACAGTGACGAGGACACACGCGAGACAATCAGTTTATTAAGCCAGAAACTCAATAGCAGCGCAAATAGTATGATAAGTGGACGTAGCGAAAGATCCTTCATGTCACAATCCTGTTTGTCTACTTTGAATGGTGGGCGTCTTGTAAGGTCTCCTATCACTTCTTCAGTCTTAAGCTTGAATGGCTGTCAAAGTCAACGGTCACCACCATTCAAAAGTTTTTGTAGAGATGAAGAACCCCCATTATCAAGAAATCATATCTATGACAATTCAAAGAGGACTTTCCCAACAAACCGTCCTTTATTTGCTTCCAATTTGGAACTAAATTGTAAACGTACCCAATCAACTTTTGGAGGAAATGCCTCCTTCAGCTCTCCTTTGGCAATGAATGTATCAGTGGGACAATATAATGACGACATCGATAATATTTTCCAAAAGACAAACCATCCTCCCGTGCGATACGCGACAACACCACTGGCTTCGCCATTTTCTGTATCCACGAGTGCGGTGTACCAAAGATCTAACCTCCTAACACCCTCCCGTTTCAGTACTAACAGCTTGGTTACTAAAAACCCGTCAGCTTCATGGCTTTCAGGTGGCTACTTTAACAGTGGTCTTGTTGATCCTGCCGAACAGTCTCCCACAGAGAAACAGAACTTCTTCACAGAACATCGCAATGGAATGACTGCGATTCACGAAAGCATGTCTCGTGCTTCGTCGCAATCATCGGGTTTCGAGTCCCAATCCAGTTCCAATGTCAAGGACTATTCTATCTGCCCCGAACAAGAACATTACCCACATGTTGCTCCCTCAGTTCCAGACTGCCAGAATGGCTTTTATCCCATTGACAACAGCGGACTATTTCAAAGACCCTCTTCCTTACTTAACGCATCCTTTCAGACACCAATGGCAAGTCCAGTTGGTTCTCTTTGTGGCATTTCCTCAGCGGGCTCCAATATTAATCATGTGAATCACAATCTACCGCCTCTTGTGGTAAACTGCAATCAAGACTACTGGAAGCCGCCGAAAGCACACCCAAACAGCTCGATGTCAAATGCATTTAATCTTCGTAAAATCAATGAAGAACTCCCACCCATTCAAAGAGGCGCCCTGCTGAAAAAGTGGAAAGAGAATCAGGTTCAGTCTTAAAAGACACAATTTTTTTTTTTAGTATGTAAGTCAAACTTTTGTTTGTTAATAAGACTAAGGATTTCACACAAATAAATGTTTAAATTATTCACAAATTTTATTATTAAAAATAAAAATAAAAATAATGAAGAATGTCACTGCCACAAAACAATTCTGTTCGGGATTGTTCAAGACAACCAAACCCTCGCTTTAGACATTTTTAATTCTCGTGTACATGGAAATTGCTCTCTGAAATTGACCTGTATTTTCATTTAAACAAACCTCTTTCATAAGAAGTTGCAGATAATTAAAAAGATAAGACATTTCTTCACCAAATAACTTTTTTATACTCAACAAAGAGACTTTAAGTTTAGTTGCAGAGAGCATTTTCCAGCTTTATTAATTATCGTTTGGACTGAAATACATTTTTATTAATAATTTAGCAGAATTTTTTTAAGCTTTTTGTTTAAACCATATATGATGAATTTCGTTGGGATGCAGGTGTTTAATTTTTGTTTTAGAAAGTTTAATACAAAAAGACTTAAACAAAAAAAAAACTTATTGATAATTTAGCTATAAGCTTTAGCTTATGTTTAATTAAGTTCGCTTTATATTTAGGTGAGACATTAACTTATTATTTAGTCTTGTTATAAAAAATACACTGTGAAAACTTCAATAAAAACGCTTTATTTTCAAATGAAATCTTAGTTATTTACAATATTGCTGCTGGTGGTGGGAGGAAACGCTGAATTGGACCCCAATTACGTTTGTCGGGAGACCGATTTCGTCACAAATCATCATATAAATTCTTCTGACCGAGTAGCTGTGCACTAGATTATTTTCGACAAGTTACACAAAAATTTTTGCAGCGCACATTCCAAATTGTTGAATTTACTATTCAGAACATACGTTATTTGGGTGAAAATAAAAAAAATGTTGAGTACAGGTAACACTCCTACCAAGCGGGGGTTAAGTTCCTAAGAAATATCGCGTGTAGGATCATCCTACAACGCGTTGGTCAGATATGTACATACGTATATATTGGAAAGAATTTTATTTACGGGAGAAAACCTTTAGTAGTAATAATATTATAGTTAAAAAAATTGCGTTTTATAAAAAAAATCGTTATAATCGCATTGTAGGAGGCGGGTTGTAAGAAAATTTACGCATTTTTTTAACTGCTTTGGAGCGAAAACGCGTTATAGAAAACTTCGTTGTAGAAGGGTTACCTGTATTGGTCGTTTTTACAATTGCGGCGAAGATTGATTCGTTTAGGTCGAATCTCTTTGATTTGCCAGGCCCAAAGTTAGTTTTTAAAAAAAAATTAAGTTAAAAACAATTTTTTAATTTAATTAAAGCAGGTTTGTACAATCATTCAGTGTTTTAAGGAGCCGACACTTCATCGACTTGATCTTCAGCCGAGATCACCAAATGCAGGATCTTCAGAGCTTCCTCTACAGCGGAAAGAAGTTCTTGGTCAAATGGGGCATCCCCCGCCGCATGTTTTTTTAATTTTAAATTAAACCTCAAATTGTCATCTAGTAAGTTGGAGTAAATGAAATTGATCTTCGCTTGAACAAATATTTAAAAAATATAACACACTTTATACACGCTGGAGAACAACTCTCTTTGCAGCAGTCGTTAAGCATTTTGCTTACGCCTCGACAAGACATTTATCCGACCTCTGATCGACAAATGAAATAGCACCATATCTCAGACAGATTTTGTTATCTATTACAAAACAATTATCCGCCAAATTCAATGTAGTTTGTTCTGAAGTTGCTAATAAGTAGAAATTAATTAGCAGAGAGAAATAAGGTTCGAAAATTTTACCAAGATCTAAATGGAAACATCATATAAGAATAGCTGTTAATGCTGAGGAAATGAAAAAAACATTTCCGCAGACTGTAAAGGCGATGATGAATCAAATTCCGCTGCCAGGACGGTTGAACCATCCAATGAAGACGACGCAGGCCGACAATAGTTTAAACAACTACAGATAGCAATATCTAAGCTTAAGTGTAAAAAAATTTGCTGAAGCGAACGGCCTAGCTGCCGAACCCCTCAAAAGCTGCCACAGGTGATGGTTTGGTAAGGAGAATGCACCAACAAAGAATGTCCAATGGAACCTGTTCATTGTTTTCCCGAACCTGGTGAAAGGTCTTAACTGCGTCAACTATAGATGTATCCATCACCTTAACATTGCCAATAAGATCTTTTCTGGCGTCTTAGTGAACGTCTGAAGGCTTTCGTCAACAACCTGATAAGTCCATATCAGTCTAGCTTCAGACCAAAAAAGTCCTCCATAGATCTTGGAAAAGAAACCGGGAATTCCGCACCCACCACCTGTCTTGTTTGGTCATCGTTGAAAATGCTCGTCCGTTTGTGCAGGATGACGATGGAGATCTCACGCTGCTCCATTAAGATTGGCAAAGACCTCACCGACCCCTTTAATGTCAAAAAAGGTTTTAGACAAGGTGATGCCTTGGTTAACACTAGAGGCACTTATTTCCAAAGGTCTGTTCAACTACTCGCATACGCCTATGGTATTGACATAATCGGAACAACGCAGCGTGATGTCAACAGTGGCTTTGTGTGTATTGAAACAGAAGCGGCGTTTGGCGTTAAAAGGATGCATAACGAAGTATATAAAAAGGACACCCGACACCGATCTATAACTTTGAGGCAGTTAAAGACTTTGTCTACCTAGACTCTGCTATAAAAACACAGATAACAACACAAGCGCTGGTGTCAAACAAGCGCTGTTTCTTTGGGTTTTGGCTGTTTGAGTAATGAATCCTTCGCTCAAAAAACTTAATTGCCGCTCAATCATCCCGGTTCTGCTATAGCACTGACACTTTCAAAAGCGGATGAGAGCACCTATGTGATCTATGGTCCCGTCCAGCGGTAAAATGACTGAGTTGGGTCGGTTATCTAAAGTGAAGGGAAGACGACGTAAATAAATATCAAAATTGTATATCTAACAGCACCCTGGAATGAGAACTTTTATTTCTGTGTGCCAATTGACAAACAATTTATTTGAGTTAATTTTTATTTATCTTTCACTACAGTTTTATGAATGTACAAAATATGTGTATAGATTCAAATTCGTCGTAAAAATTTGTTACAATATGAGAAAATAGGGAGCATTATTATTATTATTATTATTTTCATACAATCATTTTATGACAAAACACATGTTTTAATCAAACCCCATTCTATTTCATTTCGCTTGTTTTTCAAACTTCATTCATCGCTTAAGTGTATCCTTATACTAATGCTTATAGCTATCGATCGTTAACGAAGGCCGGAGTGATTCTTAAATTGTTAAACAGTCATTTGATTTCACTTCTCAGTTCCATATTCCTATTTTTATTAAATTAATTTATAATTTTAGCTTAGTAGTTAAAAGGTACTCAATCGAGTCCTTTGATTTCAACGTTTTCTACATTCGTATATTTAAGAATATTGTTTTTTTTTCTTTAAACTGCCAAACGGCGCGGCGGTTACTTTATTGCTCAATTAACCAAATAAAAGTAATAAATTAAATTTGAAAAAAAAAATACTAAACGAATACGAAAAAACAATCAAATGAAAGTTATCATAGACGGACAGAAACCGAAATGGTCATGGAATGTAAGCCATTATTTTCTAGGCACTTTCCGCATCTTAGTGAGAACAAGGGACTGAGTGGTTGAAACAGACCTTAATAAGAGTTTGCTGGTTAACATTTTGTCTTATTGTTAGAAAAACTTAATGAAAGTTGTCTAGTGATCTGCTCACATAAAAAGTGACCCATCTTCGCCCAATGGTAGCCAAAACTCTTCCCCGTAATGACCCCCTAGCTTGTTGAACCAATAGCTCCATTGGTAGCTTTAATCTTGATTGGAACTTTAAAAAATGTCCATTCTGGTTTTCGAGCTGCCTGAAATAGAAGCTGCGAATTAGCTTTTCATTTGGATTTTTTTAGTCAGCTCTTGTCTTTACACTTGCATGAATGAGGTCCTCGCAATAAGAATCTGACCATATGGTTATAATCATTATTGGAAAAATAAACAAAGCTGATTGCGAGTTCACATCTTCACATTTTGCTTTTGGGCAAAGTGACAGAAAAAAATGAACAATGATACTGCATCAAACTTTGTTTTAATCCGCGAGATTCAATAAGAATAAAGGTGTGTTACTTCCTTGAAGAATTGCAGATCATCAGTGGAGAGAAAAGCATTAAGCATGTTCTGGAAGGTCTATGATGAGAGTCTTTTGGACTCCAGTGGCCTAACTATGTCTCCGATATAATACCATCTCTAGTCACCGAGAGGACGCTGGTATGATTAAATGTCGATTGTGAAAGACCACTTGTGCCACAAGAAGATTAACTGCTTTGTTTCTCGCATTGGTAGAACTGTTTTTATTAGCATACGGGAACTATTCAGAGTCTCAATTTTCCAAAGGCCCCCTATATTGTATGCCTTCATCGTGCAACCACATTATATGGAAAGAAGGGATTCAGCGCGCACTTTAATGCATGCAAAAACAGATTCTTGTTTTCCCCAATATTTGAACAGAAGGTAAAGGTGGGAATCAAGTGATTCAATCAACTGTGAGAATTTGAAGGCCGTTTTTTTATTGCATAGAATCCATCCGTTTTTTCCGCGTGGGTGCAAGAACGCATTCAAAACACTAATGTTATCATTATCATTCCATTTGTATACATTAAGTTTTTCTTCTTCCTTTAAATTCAAACTCAGACTGTCGATTTCATCGGTTCGGCCTTAAGTAATTACAACAGTCCTATTGGTCAATAATATAATGTCACTAATAAAATCAAGAGACAAAGTTATCCCGTCGCACTTTGGGGCAGGAGCGGAAACAGTACTCAAAATTGAAAGTTGTTATTTGTTTCTTATTATTACTACTTTTTTTCATAGTAATGTAACGGTCTTATCTAGTTTAGAAGTTTGGGACAATTTTGGAAAAAATTTAAATAAGGAGAGCCACTGAAGCTACTCGAGCTAGCACAGAAAACAAAAAAAAACTAAAATAGTGAAACAAGGAAGTGGAAAAACGATTGACAGCAATACTCCACGAAGGCTTTTCGAAAATCCTACTGTGACTGCCGGGATCACCAAATTTGATTTAAGATTGATAACAAGTCTCGATGTAATATTCGAAGTGATTTGCAGCAATTTTTCAAATGATACCAACAAACTTTGCATTCTCCATAAGGCTTTGTTATCACATGTCTGCAACTGTTCACAAAATTTTACTTCGCGGAGCAGCAGTCATAGTAAGTGCACCCTTGCCCGTTGGATCGCTTTCAAAAGAGGCTCAAGAAAGCAGAAATAAAGACTACAAGTACTATAGGATCCATCACTCCAGGATATAATTGTCAACAAATGAAGATGTTTTCGACATGATCATGATTTCATCTGACCCATAGATAGATCACTTGAGACCTAAACCAAAGAAGAAAAGTCATCCTTAAATGAAGATGCTGTTGAATAAATCATGTTTATTTCTACATTTTTTTATTTGTTTTTAATTATTTTATGTATTTGAAAAAAGGAATTGGAGCAAGATAAGGAATTGAATGCTGCTGATTTGTTATCAATAAAACCTTAATTACATTAAATACGATAGCTTCGCTTCATTTAATTTGTTTAAAACCAAATTAAATCAAAACGTGCGGAAGCCAACATATTTGCAAAATTTCATCATTCTCCGTTTTATTTTTCAGTTTTAATGGAATTCTTTCAACTCTTCACAAAAATTTCTTCCTTCGGATTATGTTCGGAAAAACTTCTTTTGAGAAAAATCTAAAAATTGGATTAATGGCAAGTTCGCTCTGAAATCAAGCTATGGCTGATTGTGGATTGTGATTTCTTTCGCACGTTACTACAAACAATATTTTTTGCCGTCACTAGTGCCAATGATAGTCATGTTCACAAAAGTACTTTTTGCAGTTGCAGCAACCAAAGTCATCAAAGAGAGCGAAGTGGAAAGACAAGCATTGGCCTTAACATAAAACAAAAAACCGACAAATAAATAATGAAACATACGGAAATCTGCATAGTTCGCATGTGTAAACAGGAGGAGTGTTTACTGCCATTTTTTACTCGGGATCCTTTGAAAATATACGACATTTTTAATTTGAGGATTCATCCTCCGTGAATAGTTGTCGACATTGCTAAGAACCAAACTAAAATAACATAATAATTATAAAATAAAATGTGAGAAGAAGATTTTCCAAAGTTTATAACTGAAATGAGCTTGAAGAATAAATAAAGCAAACTAAATAAAACAGAAACAAAACAATGAATGAAAATGAAAAGAAACAATAAATATTTATTTTTTTACAAAATATTTCTATTTGTAAACTTTATTAAAATAACATTTCTTCTGGTTATATTAACTGCTTACTGATTGGTAACCCGTTCCACTTTTCGAACTTAAAAAACTCCTTTTTATTCATATTGTGAAACGCAAAAATTTGTCATCTTATCATCTTAAACATTGTTTTTTTTTAATGTTTACACTTTTCTCGTTTTCAATAAAATAATACAAAAAAATAGTTTGTTTTTGTTTTTCCTTTCTTTTTTAAATATTGAATTTAAAAAGGTGAGAATATAAAAATACTTGGGCGTTGAAATGCATTAAAGCATGTTCTTGTTTTTATAAAGAAGAAACATTTAATAACATTTGTTGGTCTTTATAAGCTACAACGGACAAAATAATAAAAATTAAAAGTGATTATTAAATTTTTCTCTTGAAACATGGCAAAGAAAAATTAAATAAAGTTAATCTATTTCATCGAAAAAAAAATAATAATAATAAAATTAATCGTGATTAATTTATATATATTTGTAAAAAGGACTCAATTTTCTGTTTATGTATATCAATATAAAAAAAAAAACTGAAATGAAAAAAAAAATAAAATAAAAAAAACAATACAAGAGCGGAGAGAAAAACTAAAATAATTGACATATTAATACAAAAATAAACATTGAAATAGTGTTTGGTAATACCAAGAACGCTGCTTAAGAGGAAACTAGTTCTTACAATACACTTGGCAGGCATGCGAATAATATAACTAAAATTATAGTTATGGAGCCCAACTCTAACAAATTAACGTAAAAAATCATTTTTTCTAACAAGATGACATTTTTTTTATACACATAGTTTATTACAAATTAAATCTGTTCGTTATTTTAAATTTTATTTTTCGTCTGTACAAAATTTAAATTATCTTTCGTTAGTTTTCATTTGATTCTTCTTATTTTTACACTGCTGGTTTAGATATAATGGAAAGGCCATAGTCATTTTTATTATTTTTTTAATTCAGCTGTGTTTGTTTGTTTGTCCTGTTTATGCATTTGTGTATATTTGTATACAAAAAACATTGTCTACATAAATATAAACATGTTGGTTTTTCTGATTGTTTTTTTTTTATTTTAGTCTTTATTTGCAGTTTAATTTGTTGGAATCCTTACATATTTGGATAAATAAAAAGGAAAGGAATTAACTTTATTTTATTGTATAATTCTAATACAAATAGAATGTTTTTTTTAAACAGAAAAAAAAGAATAATAAACAAAAAAATATGCTTATACCAAAAAGAAATAAAGGAGAAGGTTAATAATATTGTTTTTGTTTGTTAGTTTCACCGACTATTACTCTGCTTTAGCATTTAAATGAAAAATATATATATATATTGTTAATATATTTTCGACTACCAATTTGTTTTCTTTTTTTTCATAACTGGACGACTGCAATGGCGTTTATTGGTATTTACTTTAATTTTTATTTTGCTGTTTTATATCTTTTTTTTTTGATTTTTTTTTTAATTTTTGTGAGAGATGTAAGCAGCACTTTACATATTTTCGAACTGATCGACACGACGTTTCGTGTTGCCTTTGCGAATTTCTCGAAGTGTCTTGTATTTGTCACGTCCTTGGCGGACGTTCTCACGATGAATCTTATCGTTGAGTGTCTCCTTGGTCTCGTCACGAGATTGTGCCAAATCTAGTTTCAGGCTCTATAAAAATGAGAAAATAAAAGTTATGTTAGCTATATGAACTAAGAGTCATTGTTTTTAAGGATTATTATAGGACAAGTATAAAGAGACATCCAAACAGGACCATATACATAGGCCGCGCGGCAAAATTACCAACAAAATTTAACTTATTCCGAAAAATTTGTTTAGTTGAAGTTAAGTTTCGTTTTGAGTTGCACCGCAACATCTTAAGATTTTTATTCTTTAGTTGCGCTTACCTTCAATTGATCATGAAGTCGCTCATTGCGTTCGGCTAACGTGCGCCTGTCCTCAACTGGATCATTAATGTGCTCATCTGTATCTAAGTCCCGTGAAACATCACCGCCAACATCGCCATTGGCCAATTCCTCTTCATTATCATTTTCATCTTCAGCAACATGATGATGTTGTGGTGTGGTCGATGCGGCCAACAAAGCTGCAGCAGCTTCAGCCTAGACACAAAATTTTTTTTTTATTTTTTCAAATTTCATAATGCATTTTGGAATTTTTTTTAACCTGCTTCAGCCTGGCTTCCTCGACTTCAGCTTGCAGCCGCCGTGTCTCATCATCCTTTGCATTGACCTCTTCTTGGATTCGGAACACTTCAGCCTGTTTGGCTTGGATTTCTTCTTCGAGCTTAAGTTTCTCGGTTTGTTCCATATGTTTGGCCTCTTCGAGACGTGTCAACATTGCTTGAAGCTCCTTCTGGTGGATTTCGAGCTCATCCTTTGCCGCTTGCAACTGCTTCAATTGCTCCTCCAAGCGACGTATCATCTCCTGTGCCTCCATGAGGTCCTTCTGTGAGCGTTCCATCTCTTCCTGCATTTGCTTAAGACGATCTTCATACTCTTGCTGTTTTTTCTCTGCTCTTTCGCGGGCTGCCAATGCCAACTGCAGTTTCTCACTACGATGAAGCCAGAAATATAATAACAAAAAAACATCGAATAAATCAAATAAGTAACCCACCGTTCCTGTTGTTTAGCATTTTTCTCCTCCCTGGCTTGTGCTTTCATTTGTTGAACATCGATTGTGTCCGGTTTACGTCTGCGCATATACAATTCATGATTACCCATGCACAATGCCAAAATTCTCTTATTGATCCTGACGCGTGGTGCAAAGAACACAAAGTCCGGTGCTTTCTTGTCGATCGGTTTAATGATGAAGCGTTTTTCTGAGAACGAAATATTTCTAATTTCGGACCATGGGAAACCGATTTTCGGTGTCAATTTGTCATCCTGTTCATAAATGTTCAAGCCCAATGCGTCAACACCCAACCATAGATCGGTGCCCTTCTTATTGCGGATTTCAAAGTAATTCACTCCGTACATTTCCAAGTCCTGGGCAATCTTTAGATACTCCATCATGGCATCCTCGCGTAGCATTCCACGGTGCTCTTGCCACCAGGTCATTATGGAAGCCTCCCATTCGTCTTTGGACATCTTATGCTGATCAATGACACGTTGCGGAAGAAGACGGTCGTTGGATAGGAAACCAGCGGTATGGGTGCTCTTATTGTGATCACCATGGCGTGCCTGTACGGCATACGATGCCAGCAATACGGAGGTTTCTGGCGGGCAATATATTTCATCGGACAATATGGCATTCTTCACTTGCAAATAAAACAGGCGAAGAGTAATGTCTTGAATAAGCTCTTCGGCAACATCTTCTGGGTAGAATTTTGCTCTGAAGCGGAACTGTAGAGGATCTTCCTTCTTTACATCCTGATTCATTACCTACAAAAAACAAGAGATAAACAGCAAATTAATAAAAAATTCTTCCAATACCTATTTCGGCAAGAAAGAAAAACATTAAAATCTAGTAACTTTACCCATGTGGAGAACGGCATTGATCCTGTCTATTACAAGACAATGAAGCATGACAAGGAAACAAAATAAGACATATAATAATTGCAATAACGGCTTTGTAAAATATCAAAAGCTGAACATAGAGACTAGCATTGGATTCCTACTGCAAGTGGAGGCATTTGGTTTTGTGGCGATGCATTCATGTGAGCATTCTCGTGTTGCCTTACCATATCCTCGTTGTCTGTGTCGTCATCGATTTCTGGGTTGTCGTCATTAGTCTTTTTATCCACGTACTTTTTGACACGCTTAAGATATTTCATAGTTTTCAACACCGCGCTTTCTGGCTGCTTGTAATTGTATAATAAACAAGTAGTTCAAAATTTCTGTTTGCTCCAATCGTGTGGGGTGAACTTTTTGATGATGGATGAATTTTATGAAGGCAAGTTTCGATTAGGCGACCGCATGTTGGGACCAAAGACCTACTTAATTAAAATTCAAAATGAATTCAGGGATACGACATGGCGTATTCCATCGCGAGACAGCTTTGAGATGAATCCTGATCTCACAAAACACCAGCTTGATGACTTGAATTCAAGCTTAATGCAACTATTTATTGCTTTAAGACAGAGTAAGAAATGATTCTATTACTATCACACACATGTACAGAGAGAAGACACTCCTAATAATGTAGTCAATCCCACTTTAGCAATTACCCATTGAAAGCTTCTTATTTGAAGAGGATGATGCTTTAGAAAGATGTTCCACATAAATCACCACCATTTAAATAAAGAAGATGAGACAAGAAAATTATTAACGATTTGTCGTGAAAAGCGAAAAAACATATAAAAACTGAAAGAAAAACTCTTTCAATCCGTTAAGGTTTGCCCTTAAGATACATTGCAGCATCGTTCCATTAAAGCGTCGACAACAAAGCAATGGCATTATTTGAAAAGGGAATAAAGTTGTGAATTAGCTCCAAAAGACGAGTTTACCAGGGATGTTCCGGGTTTATAGCAATAAATTATGAAGAGCAAAGCTTAATTTTCACGTGGATTCGTGGATTTGTAAGAGGACAGGGTAGCTTTTATGAAGGAAGAAGATGATGACTACTTCTTTTCTTCTTCCTTATCGACGACGTCGATTAGAACAATTAGAATTGTCCTTTTTCCAAGATCGTATTAACTGACATTGCCTATTTCACGGGGTTCGAAGGATCGATGAGAGCCAACTACAAGTAAGTAATACCTGTACAGTGGCGCAAACCAAAGGGACATCATATCAAAATCAAATAAACTATTATTCACTGAAAAGACCGACAAGTAAACAGAAGAATTACCTACTTCGTTTAAACCAGTTCTGATGAGCTAATATTTATGATTTTTATTCACCAATTCATGGCGTGATTAAATAATACTGTAATAAATTAAAAAAAAAAAACTGAAATGACACCAGAATCAAGTTCAATCAACAATTTTATATCCTCACCTTTTTGTATAATTTAATCCATGTCAGGTCACCCCTGGAGTCAGTGTATTGCAGTCCAAAGAACCATACCTCGCGAAGGCCAATTGTTTTAACGACTTGATCGAAAAGCTGTTTGCCGGTAGTAGTCGTCTGTATGGCGAACTCCAGCTCAGCATCCATTGTGGTAACTCTGACATTTAGCTGCAAAAAAAAAAAGAAGAAAAATTCCGATTAGACCGGTCATATAAAATGTTTTTGTATCAATCTGAAATGAGACGACATCCAACTAAGATAACAATGTTTTTTTTTTTTTGGGTGTGGTGTTGAAACATTTGTTTCTACTTGGCCAAAACTGAAGACAAGGGTTTTTTTTCATCTTTTTCATTTCATCGTTGTGGACGCCGTCAATCTAGAAAGTCAGTCACGGTTACTTGGCACGTGATGGGAAACTAGTTAGAGCTCGCCGACCGACAGGTATGAGTGTATCTATGAGTTTTTTATTTTTTAAATATATTTTATGAGTGAAGCAAACGCGGCATATTTATTGGTAATGAAGTAGATTTGTAATTACTCCCCGTTCGTAGTATACACAATGACAATTGAACAGGGTGTTTCAGTAGCTGCACTGATATAGCCGAATCCAATTAGCAATTAGCATTCGGGGCTAATGTTTGAACAACAAAAAAAAAAAAAAAAAGAAAAGAAAACAGAATCAAACGTAGTGCGGCATTGGGAAGCCATAATAAGGCCTGCACACTACACATGAATTGTTCAAACAGCAAACAACATGAGCGTATGACGCTGGTTATTTATGATTAAGCTATACGAAGATCGTTGATAAGTTTTCCAAAAATTAAAAAAAAACAGGATATAAATGCTTTGGCTCAGTTTCACTTATGCGTTGATTAACTCACGGAAACGTAGGTTCCACATGTTATATTCGAATATTGTCCATGAATGACTAGCGTCAATAAAATCAAAGAGCGAAATGTTTAAGTTTCCTAAATCGGTGCAAGAAATACTTTATCGGTTCTGACTTAGCTACAGTTAATAAGGTTTTATTCGGCCTTAAATGGAGTTCATCGCACACATATGACCAATAGATACATAGCGAAATCAATACACCAAATGAAACATCGAAGAAAGGTTTGCTGGTTGTCGTTGTTCCATCGCTACTTTTACCACAAATGATCCGACAAAATAGCTAATTGCATTCCGCCCCTTCAACAATTCACTCGCAAAATCCGCACATCATCGAATGTTCATCACTTTACCCTTAAATCTACTTCCGGGCGTACTGTGAAATTCAGAGATTCTTTTATGGGCGGAATATCGCACATGTGGAATGCTCTAACTCGTTTTATTTAGCTTTTGCACTGCAACCTGCAGTAATTTCAGAGCAATGGGCACAGTTCAAGTTAAATTTTGTGACTCCAAACTTTTTGACTATCAACATAAAAACGCCATCTCAATCTGTGGCTTACAAACATGTATGTATGTATATTACTTCAACTATTTAAGATCGCGAATTTCCCCGGCAGCGACGTAGGCTCTGCAAGAGGAGCGGACTATTTCAAAAGTTACCACACTGGTGCGAGAGTTGTAAGGAGAGAGAAGTTGTGAGCATATTCTTCTCTCCTTGTAAGTTTGCTTGACTGGACATTTGTCGCGTACTCATTCAGAAGCGTTTAGATTCTACATGTGTCTCCCAACGTTTTAAAGCCTGCGGTTTCCGTTTTCACAAGAACAACTTTCGTTTTCGACAGCTTCGGAAAACCAAATTTCAAAATTCAAACCTTCAGAGCGAAGGGACCAAAAGAGATCAATATCTGGAGGAGCAAAATCTGGGGAATACGGTGGATGCTGAAGGGTTTCTCATTTTTACTCATTCGGTTTTGAAGTGTTTGTCGGGCGACACGTGGCATGGCGTTATCAGGATAGAAAATCACGCCTTTTCGGTTTGCCAAAGCCGGACGATTTTCTTCAACTTTCTTATTAAGTTAAGAGAGTTGCTCACAGTCCTTATTCGCCGTGAGTGTTTCGCCAAGTATAAGAAGCTCGAAAAAACGAACAGATCACAGTACCTGCATTGGATGTAAGCCAGCTTTTCCCACGGGTTCTACACCTTCACCTGCTTGTTTCCCGCTTCTTTTTCGCTGCACGTTGTTGTACAAAATCCTCTTTTCGTCACCGGGCACGACTCGATTTAAGGTTCGTTTTTATGGCGTCTAAGCAGAGATATGGCCACGGAGATGCAGTTGAGCTTATTTTTTCCGTCCAACAAACGACGAATGATCAATATTAAGCCTCTCAGCAATCTCCTCAGTTCGGAATATCTTTTACTAAGGTTCGCAAAATGTATTCATCAATTTCGGAAGGCAGTCCAGAACGGGGTTGATCATCCAAGGTCATATGACCATTACGAAGTCGTCCAAACCACTTTTTAACGGTCCTATGAGCAGGAGCAGTTTTTTGTTGCAGTTCCAACAAACACTCCTTTTCGACACTCGTACAGCTTTACATGGCCAAGGCGTAGCTTATCGTTCTCTGAATAGAATTTTTTTTCACACAAAATTTTACTTAACGGGGTCTGGCCATAATATGACTTTCGATGTCACGACCTATCCATTCGTATACAACAAGTCCAAAAAACAAACAATGGTTGCGTCATACCATATACTTCCCGCTCCGAACCTTTTTCAGTGAAGTTGTACCTGGGTGTACTTATAGGAACACTGAGCAGACAGAGGCACAACCCTCTAATGCCACAAATTGTTGCACATCATATATTCCTGTCGTGCCTTACTCAACACATCCGTACAGTCTGGCAGTTTGGTGGTGTAATAATCATCTTCAGGAACTACCTAACTGCTCCAAAATATTGTTTGGATTACTTAATCAAGAGCGGTGAAGGAATAAGGGACACAAGTCTGGGAAACTTTTCAAAGATCTTTCAGAACATCGGGACAGAGAATTTGTGTCTGCGTGCTTTATGGGTCCTCTGAATCCGGTTAACTAAAAAGCTGATCACCTCTATAGGCCATTGGTTGCTAAGCCCCCATGATTTACAGAGATGACCTTGCTGTTACGAGCTGCGTGTAGGCCTTGGCCTCACTTAGCGTGTACTTCCAGCACCAAGGACAATTTAGTTCATCATGACTGGCACACAACACAAGAACATTTAAGGCGACATATAGCAGCCACTCAAAAAAGCCGCAAATTTTAAAAGAACGAGAAATTCGCTTTATGTTAAAGTGAAGTTTATAATTAAAATCTGAATTGCTGATAACGGATTATATAATGCAAAAAATATACACATTCAGAGTTAGATAACTTTTGTTAAATTATTTGGTTCAATAATCTCAAACATTCGACAGTTAGATTGAGAAATGGTTTTGGATTATCACATTTGCAAAAGATTAGAAAAAATAATTTTATATCGTAATCAATTATGGAACAAATAAAGTGAATTTCGATCGATTCCTATCAAAAGAACAAATAAGACAATGACTAAATCTTTCGGGCACTGACCGTTTTTTGTTTTAAACTTCCGCTATGACGGATTCGAACCCGATTATCAGAAACAACCATAATGAACAAATTTGGCTTTACTTTAATATACTAATAAAATCAGCGTGACCGTATTCGATGTAGTTAAATGACAAACTAAAACGTTTGCGCTTTTTTCTTTCTTTTCAAATTCTTCTTGTATCTGAAATTCTGGAACCCTCCTCATACCTACCCTTATGAAGGTAATTCAATAGAAGAGTGGTGATGTTCATTCTGCTTTTATCTAATAAGAACACTGGCCTAGTGACATCCTCACACACCCTCTACAAAACAAGCTGGTAATGACTCACTGAAAGTACTATACAAAGTCGGCGTTGAGCACACTTGGGCCAAGTGATGGGGGTGGTAAAAACTAGGTTCTGTTTTGGTTCCCTAGCTCATTTAAAATACGACGCAATTTGTGGTTGACCAGAGCATAGTATCGAAGTTTGAGGAATATTCGAAAAGGCAACGTGCGTGCGACGGTTTTTGTAGCGATTGCTTTTTCGTTCTTACCCAGCTTACATGTGACTAACAACACCACCGGTGTTCTATTTCATGTCGACTTTCGACCTAAATCGCTAGGGAGAGTAACATTTTAAATTATCGATACGATTGTTACTTTAGTGGAATTTTGGGTCATGACAAAAGCAAGATACGTAAAAATACACACATTGACTCGAAGTATTCTGAAAAAGAGATATGAAATGCTTGAGTAAAACGAGAACAATAAAGACATTAGCTTGTTTTTTTTTTGTGTAATATGGACTAAAAATAAAAGCAGTATCGAAGCACAAGGTTAACTCCTTTTGTTTTTGAATAAAAGAATGGAATTCTGAAGGAGTAAAATAATAAGTCTTCCATGCTATTTCTAATTGATTTCTTCTCAAGTGGTTGTTTAAACTAATAAAACGACTTAATCATATATTTCCAGCGACTTAGCAGCAACTCCGATTTTTGTGTGCACTGAAACATTTTAGCGGCGACACTGCCTTGACCGCGTCCTTATCTACATTACACTTGGGAAGATTGAGTCATCAATCTGCTTTCAGTGTTTTTCTTTCACATCAGAGCAAATCACATTACATTCTCAAACTCTGTTCAAGATACGAAGATAATGAGCAGTAATCAGTTGGTCCAAACGGCATGTAACGACTGGACCGAATTCGTAGCCTACATCTAAATTTAAGTTTCCGATAAGGTGACGAACCTGTGACAGTGCCACCCATCTTAATAATATTTTGAATGTACGTAACACTGTAGAAGTAAACTATCAATTTAAAAATGAATAAATCTTAAAATAGGTGCGAATCTACAAGCAAAGGGAGCAGATCTGTTACCTTAAAGGCGGATAAACAAGTTAAGCATCACCGATTCCAAACAACTTCTAAAAACGAAAATACATATATGGCGAATGAAAACACAATCCAAGATCCAACAAAAAAAAAAAGGATTATGGAACAAAGTTACCGAAATAAATTATGCCTTCATATTTGCACTGTACTTTACCCAGACTGCAGAACAAAAACATAATTACGTGGGCCATTTTAATTATATTGTTTGTGTTCCACACAACAGCTACTCGTATACTTTTTCAGTTGTTTTATCTTTTGATTAGAAACTCAAAAAATGAAGGTAATTTTCTCTATTATAATCGCGATAGAGTATAGTGATCGCGCACTTGAATGCCTTCAGTTATTTAAGCCATAAAAAGCTAAAAAGGCAAGCGATAATTGGTCAGTCAGTCATCCAGACGTAGTAATAATGAGAGTCTCAAAAGCATACAAAAAGCCCCCGAAAATACGTCAACGAATACATTACGAAATGTTTACTTGATTTTGAAAAAAAGAAATTATGAAATTTTTAAACTAGCTAGATACATTGAACGATAGAGAACAGACAAACCTTCTTATCTTCTTGCATTGCGCTGGTAAATCGTGGACACACAAAAGTAGGTTAATAACTTTAAAAAATATCTTAATTTATTACGCAAATCAGTATCAAATTGTTCTTTACGTCAGTAAAATTTGATGAAGAGTAACGTTATATGATTAGAGCTACCAAAGGAATATCAAATTGAAGGAGTAAACTTTTCATCCGAAAAATAAAATAAACCAATTAGAAATTACGTCCATGCTTGCGACAAAGTGTACTGCTGCAATGTCCCAAATGTAACAAACATTTTTCGCCGTTCATACCGAAGAAATGGAGAAGGAAAAATTGAGCATAATCTTAAGTTACAGCTGGTTAACAATAACATTCCAGTCATTATTACATTGGACAAAACTTTGCCTATTCGTACTTTTGTCAAAACTATCGCATTCGTACAGAAGAGTTCCTATGGTATTATCATTAATCTTTATCTTTTGAAGAGGTGCTTTTCAAAGCTGTAAAGCCGGCTTTTTCATCTGCTATTATTTGCCACCATGAATGGTGAGCCGCAGGGTTCAATTGGGTTTTGGGTTTTATTTTTCATAAAAAGAAGTTCGATTCTTTGAAGGGGAACAAAAGCATATGATGTTAACATCACGTAATCGTTCAAATATAAAAACAGTGTGAAATTGAATGGCGATTAGTTCACATGAATTTAGGACTCCTGGACCTGAACCTGAACATATTAAGTAGCATTTCTTTGAACAACCCCATAAACGATATCGCCAAAAAATGTTGGGGTTTTTCAGTTTTCTTGACGGCAATATAGGGTTAAAAAGTGATCGAATAAAGCTGTTGAAAAACGACAATAATGGGAATTCAAGTCTTTTGCCCCCCTACAAAATGTTCACTATAAAAGACGACGCTCATCACTTTACCCTTAAACCCAATTTCGTTTGTTTCGTCAATTCAACAACACAACATTTCCTACTCTTTACAACATGAAGAAGTTTAAAGTCACGTGTGCCAGTACTTGTATCTTTTTTCACCCTTGCCCTCAGCTAACCAGTGTTGTGAAAACATTAAAAGGGTATCCATAAACCCTTGAATTCATGTGTATTAAAAACCAAAAAAAAAATACTTACAGATGACGATTTGGGCTTCATTTTGATGTTTTTTTTAAGTTCTATTTCCAAGTTAAGAGGCAGTTTATATCCTGAAAATACAGAAAGAAAAATTATTAATTTAGTGGTTGAGTTGCCAAATAGACAAGACAAATCGTAAATAAGGACAAGGAAAACTTTAAAATCTTGCAGATTATTTTTTACGGAGTTAAAAAACATCAGAGGGATTCAAAAATATTTACAATTTAATTTGCTTAACTAAGAATGATAATGATTAACTTTGGACGAGACGTTAGTAAAACCAACAAAAACTTAATTATTATATTAATATTGTAATACGATTGTGGGATGTGTTACAATTTTTGCAGCTATCGAATTTTAACTAATTCGCTCAATCCTGTACTCGTTTATAATATTTCACTCATGTAAAAAGTAATACTACCCCAAACCCTGTGATGAGCTTAAAATCAATTAGATGTTCATAAACAAATTAAAGCTAAATGTGTGCAGTCCAATCAATATCAAACTCTTTTATTTAACATCAAATTTGCTTAGATGTTACTCATCATTGGTAGCTCCTCGCTCCTTGTTAATTTTTTTTTTCAAGAGAATAATACTCCTTTTGCGGTTAGCGATCCGAACGTTCTAGATGAATGACAAATAATGACTATTTGTAAATTATGTCAATTCGTTTGGTGTTTTCAATGTTTGTTTGAAGTTTTGCATAAAACCATGATTGGTAGTTTGAATTTACTATACCATATGATGAAAAAAAAAGTCAACATGCGCAGGCTTCGAAGAAGAAGAATACGGGATGACTCCAGCCGTATAGACTCTCAAGTAGTTATAACTACCCTTTTAGTGCATTCAATAGTAAGATTGTGTTGTGGCTTATAATGGCTTGGATTCCATTGCTCTGTGGATGGAGTCCGAATCGAAACGGACCATTTGATTGATGTTTTTTACATTTACTCAGTTCGCAGTACTTTATCTGCCATAAGCAAAGCCGTTTTTGTGTTTTTAAGATTGCATTATCACTTCACTGTGATCATAGCAGAGCCAATAACACCATATTCATAGAACATTATTTTGTTCCAACGAACTTGGCACTTGAGCTGTCAAAGTCTCCACCACCTGAGCGATGTTATTCATTTCCAGCTGAAATAATAATAATAAGTCCCTGCACGGTGCGCCATTTATGCCGATGGAGGTAATGCGTTGCGAAATCATGCGATGTATGCTCCTTTTCGATTGACTTAGACAGCAAAATAGTCCCTAATTTTTTCCCACACACATTCGGATATTATTGAAAAAATAAATGTTCCTATTGAAAGCGTATCTCGGTACCATTGGACTAACTTAGATATAAAAAACCCCGAGTGTTCAAACAGGAGCGACGCCAAATTGGTCGATAACTTGATAAAATGAATGTTCAAAAAATGTAAGTAAGAAATTGCCTTTTTATTCTCAAGGTGTAACAAGAAAACAACATCGGGAAAGTGTTTTAAGGCCACCCTGCGCTTGTGATTTCATCATCGCTGTGCGTTAACTACTCCCATGTGATGTTCACTTCATCCAAGCCGCTGTAGCATTGAATCATTTGTTTGCCAGGTAGAATTGCCATCATTATTCGTTAGAAATTGATTGAAATCACACTCAACAATCAGCAGTCTACACACAAATGGATGACAAACAGGTTTTTCTAATAAGCTGAAAAACAAACAAAAAGAAAAAAGGAAAAGTTGCTTCTTTCCGATTTGGTAATAATAATTGAACAGGTGAAGTTATTCCAAATATGGAATCAGATTTCGTCAACGAGACATTCTTCGATTTCAATGGAGTGTATCAACCTTAACCTCCCATTGTCGTTTGTGTTTTGATTCAGATTCATAACCGTTAAACAAAAGTTTGCTGCAACTAATTTTGCACGCCCAATTGATGATTGTGACACAGAAGTCTGCCGTCCTACCACAGCGTCAAAACGTGACGCAATTATATATTTCTTTTAATTCAATTTAATTGATAAATGAATTAAAAGAAATAAAAATAAACAAATACTTTCTTTTAAAGTTTTATCTGATTTTTTTTCCCTTTTGCTTTTATTTGATTTATTTCTGTTTGTTGACAGCGGATTGTGTTGTTGGCAAGTGTGACTTATTTCTCTGTTGTACCGGACGGACGTTGAAATATTTCAAGGGTCATTTAGTTTCATTGAGAAACGAAAGAAAATAAAATTATATTTTATTCTTTATGATTAAGATTTTTTTTTTATTTCTTGATCAAGTCTTTGATATAAAAAAAATTGGAGAGAGCGAGATGGAAGTTAATAAGGCGTAGGAAATGATATGCTTCATTTCGTACGCTCAGTCAGGTTATTGTTTTGCATATATGAATGGGTTAAGTTTATAAAATTTGTTTATTTAGAAGAGCAGTCGGTAATTTGTGTCTATTTGAGCGGAACTTATGTGGGCGGGATCCTATTTATGGAGTAAACCTCGAAGTGCGATTTAAATTCATTTATTTTTCGTTACACTTGCCGCAGAATGTACATAGGACCACAGCAGATTGATTAGGTATAGGCATTCAGGACATAATAAAGCATTAGCTTTCGAGTAAGAAACTTGAAAGTGAATATACACCTAAGCAACGCTTCCATTAATTGTTTAACAGAAAATTACTTAAGAGCTGAAGAGCAATATGGTATGTGATGTTTATTGAGCGAAGTTCTGATAGGGATCATACAACAACCATAAAATCGTCAGTTCTGTGTCTACAGATCGCGTTCCTCAACGAAAATCTAAAAATAGGTACTGCAATTTATGAAATGATTGAAATTTAAGGAAGCAATATTTATCAACATGGTTGACCTATGAACCATAAAAGAGATATGATTGCTAAGTTTTTCAAATTCAGCATAGTGCCATGTTATGTCTATATTCTTCTGTTTCCGTACTTTCGCCTATCTCAGCTTAGGAGGGCACCTTGTCGCAGTATATTTCTTTAACAGGCTCAGGGCAAGATCACGGAGTGATATTTCAAGTTCCGTCTGTGATATTCTTTTTGGCCCATAAATGTTATTGAGGACACTTAGTCTTCGTACTTTGATGAGATTGTTCAAAGTCTACGGCAAACTTTATGTGAATAAAAAAATCCAAATATTACAGATATACTCTGAAATGTGTGAATATTTTGAGATTGCACGAAATCCGTTGATTTCAGAAAAATTCCAATGAATTCGATTCGCATAAAATTTTTTTTGTAAATATATGCTTATAAACATTGGAAAAAAAATTAGCAAAATTTATAAGCTGAAATTTAAAAGCGAATGAGCCCAATAATGTTTTCGCCCACTGTATTTGGAATCAAACTGTGATAAAACGTCTTTCAACAAATCATTAAGATGTACAAAAAAAAAAAAAAAAATAAGACCAACAAAATAATTTCAAGACACGGAATGTGTAATTTTGTTTGGCCTATGACTCATCGCTGCTGTGTAGAATGTGTGCTTCAATGTCGAGATAATGTTATAAGAACATTTCTAAAAAAAAAACTGATGGAACTTGGGTCGCCCATTTTTTTTTGTATTTAAGTTCATTTCTTTATCCGGAAACATGGATTTCCTTTCGACAGTTTTGCTTATCAATAATTAGCATCTGCTTTGGTAGCAAGCGATTTCATATTTGTTTAGAAAAAAAAAATATTAAAAGAAACAACATTCTTTTCATTGACATTTGAGAATTGAATTAGTTTATTTATTAAATTAACATAATTAAAATCCACAAGTTTTAAATAAACTTGCACGCAATCCGGGTGCTAAAAACGAGTTTTGTTTGATAGTTTAACGTAAATACAAGTAATAAAAACATTCCTGCTCATTAAATTTTGAGTCGAACGTACATTTGTGCGTCAAACATGAACGCCCTATTTACGTCAAAGATGACAGTTATTATATAGTTTCACTTTGACACTATTGACACTTGCCGCTGTCACGTTAAATTTTATGTCAAACACATTATGCAATAAAAGTAACGCATGCTACTTCCTCATACAAAAGGTTAACGATCTAATTCTTAATTTAGTTTTTCATATTATTAAACTTTGCATTTTCATCAATGACCTAAGACTTCATACTTCCATTAAACAACAATATTTAAATTACCAGTTATTATGCAGTATTCCCGTCTTAGGTGCATTTTACCGGTTACCGCAGTGGATCACACCTCGTTCCATTGCATTACTTTTGGTCGCCTCCTCAACAGCAAAAATAATTGCAGTTAAATTACATTCAAGCACGAAAACCAGCTCTGCTGATATTGTTTTGAAATTTGTCTGCCGCTTGTGGGTTTTCAGTTAAACCCAACAATATCCAGTTTCTGACGGCCTTCTTCTTGCGGTTCTATTTCTATTTTAGTGATTCACATTTTGTACGCGACCGGAATGCCGTTCGCGTTGACAATCGCAAAATGATTTCGTGCGAATTAAAAATAAGTCAGCAGGGTGCGCTGTGCTGGAGTCGGCTTCATTGTCTGCTTTTGAGCATTTATCGCGACTATTTTGGTCAGTTTTCTTTGTGGAGACTTTTTACTCCTCCAGACGACGGCCGCTGTTGTGCAAAGTGACAGCGCGTCTTTGAATTTTCTGACAGTTTGAGTTTAAATTTGTTGCCCTCGCACTTTCTTTTATTTCCGAATTCAAATACAGTGTATCTGCCAAATGCAGTCGGCCCTCTTTCTTTATTTATAGATTCTATCATGTCTGCGTTATTCTCACTTTTCTTTTTCAACCTTTTTTTTTTGGTGTTCATGGTTGCGGTTGCCCCTTTCGATTGTATTGTTTCGTTTATTCTTCAGCGCATAAATCACCAAGCTGTATGTTCGAATTTGTGTCAAGTTTAAGCGGTTTACCATAGCATTGTTGTGTATGTAGATTTAATTAATTCTTCGAATATCGAATTCGAATCCAATAAGCATCACACAGGTGAAAACTTATGGCCGTCACAAGTCGCGTCACACATCTTGTCGGTGCTTTGGAAATGACATCATCCCTGGATAAGCGTAAGCAGAGATGTGCTCCTGCTCCCTCACTTTTTTTTGTATTTGTATTGTATTTTTTTTTCTACATTATTGTTGACAGACAACTGGCTATTGGGTATACCTTATCCAGCGGCTGAATATTGTGCACACGGCACAGACCTTGGAGCGGTTATGTCGTACAGATTTTTCCATTTTAAGGCTAAAATATTTTTTATTGCAAATACGCGGGTATTTTTGCTCATTATTCGACGACACTTTTGCCACAATAATCAATTTGTGGTATTTGAATGCATTTTCAGGCAGATCTTTGACAAGTGGTTTGCCCGTTTTGCTCTTAGTAGGCAGGCAATACGCTTCAAAAACAATTTTATGGGGATTTTTTATTGACCGCACGATAATGCGATGAAGTAAGATTTTTCAAATTGATGGTGACAGAGATGACCTTGCAAATGGATTGCGAGGTGACAATGAACTTTCTTCTCGTATCTTTATTATGACTTTAGAAAATCTTTACAGTCGGTCTTAAAAGTCTACATATATTACAACTCCTTAAATGAAAACTTAAAAAAACACTACTTATTCAAGTAGAACAATTTTGCATACCGGATGACTCGAGTTACTTCTTGCTTATTTTCCTTTCTTGTGTCTTTGTGTTTATGAAGTCGATCATTTAAGGCAAGAAGTGGTAAACGATCATCGAATTCGTGGTGCTAATTTGACATCTGTATTACGTCAAACTGAACTGTCATCCGAAACTGAATATGTTCAGTTTAACGTTTTCTTGACATCATTAATTCTTAAACAATTGAATGTTTGAGCCTAAATGACCATGAGGGACTTAAAGAGGAAAAGAGCCTATACTTCCGATACCAAAATATGACCAAATTCAAGATATCTTCAACAGAAATTTGCTTCCGAATTGGATTCAGCGCAATGTCACTCGTCACAAGGTTTTGCTCTTATCTTTTCTCCACGAACAGTCAGAAATACCTGAATGAAAAATGAAACACAATTTTCCGCATAACAAACACAAGTAAGATAATAGAGGGTAAAAAATAACCGTGCACAAAACAATTAATATCGTATCCGGGCTGTTATGTTGTTTGCAAGTGTAACATGACCCATTTTTAGAGGCTTACAAACATTCAAAGGTATTTCACTGATAGTCAAGAGTGATATAATCCGACTGTAATTTGTTGATAAACTACGTCGTACTACGTCATTCAGTAACCATTTTTAACACACGAAACAATTTAATGTTAGTTTGTTTTGATAGCACTATACTTCTAGGATCAAAATCATTTCCTTACAAATTGTAACTTTGAAGTGTAGATTCAAGTCAACATCGGTAGAGAAAGTTTCAATTGTTTCGTATCAAAATACTTTCGATTAATTATACAGAAACATAAATGTACTTCACCTTTGTTATATTAAACAGAAGCAGCTGAACTAACGTTGATCCCAAAGAGTAAATAAAAGGTGACTTTGATGACATAATTCTGAAATCATGTCAATGACAATTCACATGTAAGTCACGTAATAAAATTTCGATGACAAATATCGTGTTAAGCAAAGTTTGTCATATCACAAACATGTTCATTCATCAATATCTAGGAGTAAGTAGAATCTCTTCAAAGCTGAGGTGTATGTATTGAGGCGCAGACAATATTCTTTTCGTATTGGTCTCATGGAATCTCAAGGATTTGGAGTACCCTTATAATGCGGATGCACATAGCGAGCTAAAATTGAACGATTTTTGGAAGAGTTCGAGCAGAAATATAATTACAGTTCATTTGACTTGCTTTATATTTTTTACAATAATTTGCCTTCAACGCAGAGCTTGCTTTAGTTTTCTAAACGATTTATGGCTTTAAATGAGTATGAAGGTGAAGCTCCGGCAATACAAGCCAGTAGTTTTGAAACATAAATACGTTTTCAATTATAAAACATGTCAGAAAAAACCCTTCTCTCTACAATTAAATTCAGCAGTGTGTGGAAGGTACGAATGAAAGCAATGACTTGGGTAGGTTAGGTCATTTTGTTTGCAAGTTCTATTAAACTTAAACCGAGAACGGGTTAAAAAACTAATCTTTCAGTTTTTTAAATTTTTTTAAAATTGACAATACTTTCATTGAATAATAAAAACATTTTGACAAAGTTATGACTACTTTTTTTTGTTCGTGTAAGGAAGCAAGACTTCTCAATGTTATTAAAGCCTTTAGCTTTTCAATGAACAACAAAGCCAGAACTGTTCAAAATAATACTATAGTGGGGAGTATGACTTAAACTATCAATCTAAAAGGATGAACGACGATTGACTTTCAAACAGCATCTATTGAGGCAAATTTCCTCTTAAGGTCGCAACAATTCTCCAATATTATGGCTTGTCCTGGAAAAGTCCGAGAACTTATGAAGTCAAAATCCATTATCAGCATTTGAGGTCAGTGATGGACATTTTATTCAGGCAGAGATCAAATTAAACAATTCAAAGATTCTATTCATTCACAAGGTTTTTTTTCTGTTCAATGATATTCTAATTGTCTATAGACCACAGTTCCATTTATTCATATATGACAGCCAAGTTCAGCACCATAATCACAACTAATTGCTCAGTTAAACTTTACTTCCATTCGCAGCAGGTATCTAACAGGTGTGAAGTCACCATTGCAGTCAGTTAATTGCAAGCTATTCTCAGACATTAACTTGTCATAAACGCTGATTTAATGGGCAAGAAAATACAATCACTACGGTTTGTTGTTACATCACCTTTGAGCCAAAACCACCTTGGAGATTCACACAAAAGAGAACGAAAACCTTTGAAATAAAACGTCTTTCGAGTGAGAATGAGCCTTGTGCAACAACATATACATACGAATTGAGAACGAAAAGGGAAACTTTCGAATGAGTTGTTAATTTATGCAAATTACAAGCGAAAACACTTTCGAGTTAAAAGGGGAACTTTTGAATTGAGCCTCAATGGACGATGGGAATGACAAAGTGAATATGAAAACCTATAACGAGAACACAAAGGCTGTCGTAGGCTGGCTGCTTTGCCGATTTCAACTGAATGAGAATTACATAAGATCGGTTTTTAAAGAGGTTTCTAAAACAAACATGTGACCGATGTAGAACAATGGGCCTCGAGACGAAAATAGACTGAGCGTTTTTAAGCGCAAAATCTGACTTGCAGATAACAGAGACTTTGCATTTCGTGAACTTGTCTTTTGAGCAACTGATAATTTATGCTACCTCACAAGGTTGTAAATTATGAAATTTTCGCAACAATATTGGTTTAGCTTAAAAAGTTTTATGATTGTTAGTCGACATTTGCAAGGAAAGTGTGGACCATGGGTATATGCAATTTCAACAGCAATCGCAAGAAGTTTTATTGTGCAGATCATAATTAAACCGAACTTAATTCTTATTCGGGATTGTTGCATTCGAAGGCCAGTAAGACTCGTAGCTGATATGTTAAAGCATCATTATCTCAGGAAAAGCCATACTAAACGTGTTTAGGAAATGCAAACGTGTGCTTATTTTTCAGTGCAGTCAAATTTAAAAAAAAAAATTGTGTGACCCAATTTTAAAAAATCAGCATTGAGAAAGGTATTTAATTTTTTTTAATCTGATTTTTCTTAACGTTTGCAACAAAGTTTTTAAAACTGTTTTAATCAACAAAGAGGCAACTAAATTCTCTTGATGATGCCGTTTTACAAAAATAATCCCCCAGCTGTAATCACATCTAAACTATTACATCATAATTCAAAACAAGCAATTTCCGGTCTCTAAATGAAAAGTCATCAATTTTCCGCAAAATATAAACACCGCCAAAGCTTCCGAAAATTCAACCGCAAAACTGTTTCAATCGATGTGTACAGTTGGCAAAAAGTTTCGGTCACAACGCCAGACACACTTTTATTATTTATATACCATCAGCTGCAGCCAAGTCTAACGCTTGAGAAAAATTAGAAAAACCTCCCCGACCGCCCTAGCCGACAACCGACAATTCATCGAAATGACAATTGAGCCAAATGACGAAAAAACAAAATACAAATTTATGAATGAAACTACAAAACAGCGACTAAATCTATTTATAATCTATTGACCTCGACAATCAAGCTGAACTGTAGTACCTCAGGCAATGTTGTCTACATTTTTTGCTTTGAACTTTTTGATTTTCTATTTTTATCGACGTTGAGTCGGGTGGTACTGAGAGAACCGCCGGCGCTTTTTGTTATCAGCAACAAATATCACAACACAGGTGTCCACCAAGAAAGACCGGCAGACCTTACTAATTCAATATTTATAAACAAATTGAGATTGCTTGAAAAAAGATCGATGAATGTTTTTCAATAAAATTGACTTGTTTAACAAAAACGGTGTAAATGCCGTATGAAAATGTAAAGCTTTGTTTTTACCATATTGTTTCTTACCTCGATATCAATAACTTGTTAACAAAAAGGTTTCATCCGCGGTACTACCATCATGGCGTTTGGACTGTTAAATCAAATTTGATTCATCGATTTAAGAAGATAGCTCTGGGTACCCTTGGAAAACCCTGTCCTTAGCTAAGTGATCATTGCTTTGGTAGCTATCGCCTTTTCTACACCGTTTCGTAGTTTAAAGGAGCTTTGATCTTATAATGAACGAGGATAAGACGAATTATGATTAAGTTGCCGACCAGAAATATGTAGATCCATCGAACATCATGTTGGAAAAAACATATAAGGCGTTTTTCAGAGACTGAGCTCCATAGGAGACTAAATCTGTAGTTACTTCAGTTGGTCAAAACATCTAGGAACATACGTTATGGAGTTGAATGGACGACGTACAAAAAATATTAGAATTCTTCTAAACCAACATCCAATGCCGGATTTGTTATCTTATGAAAACAAAAAGTTCATTGACAGCTGATGCGGTTTTGCTTTTTTTTATTTAAACATTCGTTGCAAATGTTCAGAATTTAGGGCTCAATCAACAACGATCTATGATTTTGAATTCCATAAAAATGTTTCACTTCCAAATCTTACTGGAAAATTCTTCTAGGCACATTCCAAACCCAGTCCTCTATCATTCAACACCTTTCGGTAGAAACTTCCTTCTATTCGACATTGAAATGAAATTCCTTTCCACTTTCTCTACGGATAATGTGCGCGCAAAAATTTGGCACCTTCACAATAATTTACGTAGACATAGCGTACATAAGCAAGTATCTACGCGTGTTAGCCGCACCGTGCATTTTATTGCCTCGCTATTTGCAACCACGTCTAGGTATTAACTATGTGATGGGAATAAGCAAACAGATAGAAGAGGTCTAGTCTAGAGTAAATGAAACGATCAGCTCTACGCCAATGTGTCCCTCTTTACATACACTCAAGCTAGAAAGAAAGTCACGCTGTGTGACTCTTTAGGCTTCCTACTTCACAATGTTATTATCTTTCCTATACCGGAATTCAAGTCCAATCGATTGAAGATAGAAAAGTAAATCGATATATCCATGCAGTTAGAAAAAGATTCAGCTTTCGCCTTTTTAAGTAAGACTTGCCATAATAAGTGTATCAGTGTCATCTGCTGGCAATATGACTTCCTCTTTAGCTTAAACATCGAAACTGCATCTTTTCTTGTTAAGTTGAATTGCAATTAGTTTCTTGCAACCAGAACTCGTGCGTCTACTTGTAGTGATCAACGCGTTTTAATCGACTTGCCTCGGAAATGAGGCCAACATCTTCTTTAATCTATTTATGATTAAGTAGCCATAAAACTAACTTTATTTACTGATTCGCATCGATATGCATTTTATTGCCCCTCAAAGATCACATCTGCAAGGGGAGAGTCGGTTCATTGCTACCAATGCATGCGCGTCATTTTGTGCCATTTTATGAATGTACAATCAATTGCGTTGATTTACGAGGGAAAGAATAATGACGAAAAACCTCTTCACTTGTGGCCTATTATTTGATCTGTTTAAATTGAAATGAATATCATTAAAAATCGTACGTGATGATGATATCTTTTACTGAACCAATTATTGTCTTGTCAATTGATTTATCTTTCACTTTTGTTTTAATCATAATCGAGAACCTTTCGATATTTGACGTTTCTCTTATGTAATACATTTTCATGGGCGTTAACCAATGACGTATTTTCCTCGAGACATTGACGTTAAATACCTCTGTCAGTTTTAAATCGGTTTCTCATGTTGTAAAACCCATTTGAATTAAAAATAATGCCTTCACCATTTAAACATGTCACTGATCATTTTGCATGGGCGTGATTTTGACATATTTGGTGGTACAAGAAATGACGTTAGACGTCATTTAATTTAACTTCGATATTATTACTTGATTTCAACTGAACGGTTTATCAAAAATCTTTTGAAAGTGGAACGTGATATCAATTGAATGCGATTAGAAGTGTTTCGTACAAAATTTGATATATGCAGTATTAAGTAATATTGTTTACGTCTTTTGATAACTGGCCGAGATATTTCATATTAAAAACGAGAAGTGGATAGATTTTGGTTGATTTATTATAATAGAAGAATATTTGGTTTGTGAAACAATTTGTGGCGGATTTTTTTTTCTACAAATATTCTTTTTAACGGTGGTGTGGTGGCAACGAACTTAAAGAACACTTCAGGATGATAGAAATCGTACTTCGGTGGAATTGTACGCTTTTATCGGCATATTCATTATCCAGAATAAATATGATAAATATGAGTTTTTACAAGTGGAGCTGAGGTTCAAAGAAAGATAAAGTTCAGTGAACTCCATCAATGAACGTTTTTAACTCCTAAGATAACTTCGTAAGCAAACCTTGATCAGTGGAGTTCTCCATGGGATCTTTTACATTTGTTAAAGATATTAGGACCACTTTTAATATCCGGCTGTCATTACTTTTGGTTTATACATCTTAAATAAGTTCAAAGTCGGTTCTCATATGTCTCATAACATACGACACAATAAAAGAGATCTTAGCAACGTTATATTTTGCCAGCAGTTTATTTGAAAGCTGAGGAATTTAATCACCTAAAACTAATTATCACTTAATTACTATAGTACAAATTTGATACAGGCAAAGTTATATAACAATAATATAGATTAACTTCAGCCATATACGATCAGACAGCGCGCAAGCAAGCCACGTGGCGCGTGAAGCACGATCCACCATAGCACCAACAGCAAGTCTCATTTGTTTTTCTATGCTTTGAAATCGCGTGATAACACACATCTTTTATGGAATTGAACTTCTCAAATTGGATCTTTGGTTAGCGTTTCATCTGCCTCAAATGTTACGTATACGTCTCAGGTGACCGACAATGAAATGGAAATGGAAATTTATTTAGCAAACACAGACGTAATAGCAACGCCTTCATCTTTATCGTGTTTTTTTTTTTATGTTTTGTGCTGTCCTAATTATGTGTGTGTACTCTGATAATGGGTTAAAGATTTTGTAAGTAAATTTTTTATTTTTTTATGTCGCAGATAAATATTTGCATTTTTCATTTCTATTCGTTTTTTTTTTTTAATCTCAGAATGTTTGCACAGATCATGAGGAAGCAAGAGAAAACAAAAAACTATCCACGCTCACATGATGAAATCATCTTTTTTATTTTTAGCTACAGGTGCGAACTTCAATGCGAATCTAATGGAACTTTTTTGTGTTTTGCGAGCACGATTGTAAATGTTGTGATTTTCAAGATCAAGATTGATTGAGGCATTAAAAGTGGGTTTATATTGCTGGTGACTTTGACATTATACTAAAACGATGTAGCTTCAATAAATGTTACCAAGAGAAATCTAAACAATTCCGAGCTTTGAACTCTGACCGATTTCTATGAAAGTACAGTGTCGGTCGAAAGCAATGTCATAATGTGAATTAGCTATAATCTTTGCAATTGGCGTCATAAGCCATGAGCCGTGGGATCACCCATTTTCAATTCACAATAAGAAATAGCATTTACTTCACTCAGTAGAAATATCGTTTGGTTGAGTTTTTAGATTATCCGTAGATAAATTGATAGATAAAAAGATTTGGTTATCTAGTGTTGAGGCTTTCGGAAATACTTCGCGGTTGAACTTGAATATTTGGTATTGAAATCCTCCCGCCTTTACTATTTTGACACCTATACCATACCGCCGTCAGATTAGAAACTCAAATCTACCGATCAGCATCATTCACATGGTCCATATAATCTCATTATTTCGAAAAGTAGCAGAATGTCGTGAGATGAAAATTCGGTGGCGCATGCATGAGTGCCTTATAACACAGAAGCAAATTCAATGGAATTTTGCGATATAACCAAGCTCTGAGCTTTGGCATAGCACGTGTCAGTAACGAAGAAAATGAGTAGTTTTTTGGACTGAACGAACCACAAAACAGCGTTGTTTTGTTTTCAATAACTTAAATTCTCCATATGAGAGATATTTAATATACCGTGTTTTCGAATCGTAATGTTTGGATTTCGTAGACGTTTGACTGCCAAATACTTTGAATCATTTTAAGGTTCGGTTCCTCGAAAGGAAAAACTAATCCATTCTAGGATCACTTTGCTGTTCATCTGTCTGTCACCACCATTTTTTGAGGAACGCGTGCAGTTTTTATGTTGAAATTAATATTGCAGAAAATAGAAATCAAAACCTATGGAGAACTTCCCGTTGGTCTAGAATCATGAAATTTGGCAAGAAACAATGTCTATATACCTAGCACAAGTTAAGGGAAAAATCCGAAAACCGAAAATTTGTACTAAAATCATCAAAAAAACTAATATAAAAACCGCAGAGAACCAATGCCTACAGAACAGAAAAAAAAAGGGGAAGACTCGATTTCCGTGATGGACGAACTATTAACTTCACCCCCAGTTTCAGTGCACCTCTGTTGCACACATCGTAGAAAATAAAACCCAAACGGGATACCAGTGGTTCCTGACGATACACGCAAGATTTGCTTCCTTGTTGCGACATTTTGGAAGAATGTGTTTAAAAATTCCGAAAACCAGTAAATGAAAAATTTTAATTATTGCTCCAAAATATGTGTTTTCTTTTTACACTCCAATTCCTCTATTTTTTCAATTTTCCTCACAGACAAAAAAAACTGCACCCTTGTGGAAAGGTTTTTTTTTGTAAGAAGGGACTTTGATGGTCAAGGAAGCATGCACAGTAAGAATTTATCCATACGGCGGATATGCATTCTTTTAGCGCATATTATATAGCATTATATAATATATTATAAAGCGTTATAGCATATTGAGTTAATTACTGAAATCTTAAATTGTTCAAATATCGCTCGGGCAAGATACAATATAATTGTTGGGTTGAATGCCATTTATCTCAATCTTCTCTTTCGTAGAAAACCAGCAAAAGTAAGATAAACACCAAAGCTAAATTTATCTAGTGTTATGCCATCATACCTAAACAAAATTCTTTAATGACAAATTCACAAAAGCTTTATAACGTTTCCCTTTTCTTTCCAATTATAATTTATTTTTTATCGTTTTCTTTTAATTTTTTTTTTTTTTTTTTTTGATAAAATTCCATAGCCAATATGAGGACACAGTAAACGCGATTGTAGCAGTAAATAGCACCTACCGCAAACGCGTGAATCACGACTTGAAGAAGGTGTTGGCTTCGCAAAGATCACATATACTATAGAACCATAGCAGCAACAACCTTAAACTCTATTTATAAATCTTAACATCTAATGTGTGACACGTTCTATTTTTTTTTTATACACATATTTCTTTACTCAATTATTATCTGTCAATTCTATTGGCGGTATATGATTTGACTTGCCAGCGTTTTGCTTGTTGTCAATGCTACTTGAGACTTTGACGTTCAACAGTCATGTACCGAGGGTAATTAACCGCACACATTTGCCACTATCAGGCAGCTTTTAAGTCAGTCAAAAGTTGAACGCTTATTTTACCGGAACGTAGACAATTTAATCAATAGGTAGATAGACTTAAGTATAGAATAGTTGAGATGTGCATTTGCATAAGTCAACCGAGAACAGCACTCTTAAGGCACAATTGTTTTTTGTTTAATTACCTTTTACGTGAGCGGCTGGAATAGAATCTGGCATTAGTTTCCAATGAGATATGGTTTCTTTTTTTATTGTGTGTATATTTTTTCACGAAAAGCACGTATTTAATGGCGGGGAAATTCGAATCATTTCTAGTTATTTTATGACAGTTCTATGATGTAATCAGTAAGCTTCATATTTTAAAATACTTTAGAAATTGACTGTTTGGTTCAGTCTTACATTGAAAAACAGGAAAAGGCTGCGTTTAAATCTGAAGTCGAGAGACTAGATATTTATACTTCCAAATGTTGAATTATGACACTTCAGTTAGAGAGTGATTTGGCATCACTCAATTGCATATGGCAAGTTGAATTTCGAGCAAACTTTGGACGAATGCTGGGGAATTAACAAAACATTAATCAATAATCAGATGCGGTAAAAAAGAACACAAAGATTTATAAAATTTTAATTTCCGGAATTTGTGAAAATCGAGCTAGAAGCAATTTTGAATAAGGAAAACTCACAGAAGCAACGAAATGATAATGCAAAAGCCCAGGTGAACACGCACTTAAGGTACGTTAAAAAGCAAGTTCGTCCGGACCTTTTTCTGAGATCTTTCTGAAATCGATAAAGATAAAGATTTACGTGTTACGAATTGATTGATTGATATCTTTGCGCCGGAAAGAGTTTTCAATCACAGTTGATGTACACTAGTGGAGAGTCCTTAGTCCAATGCTTATCGGTGTTATCCTTGATAATCTGCTGTATGACAAATGAAGATCTCCGAAGTGCATCAGTTATTGTTTGCTGACGACGAAATCCGCTTATTATGAAGGGGAAGAATTACTTCATCAAGGACAAAAATAGATCTATCATGGTTAACGGAAGCAGATATATCAATTAAGTGAATAAAAGTATAAAAAACAGGATAAGCAAAAGATTTATACTTTTCTATGCAATTAATGCACATATGAAAGTGCATAAAATCCATTCATAATTGTTTTTTTTTTTTTAAATAAAAAAAAAGTTGAACTATTAATTGGTATTTGTCGGAGGTCTAATTAACTTCCACGATGCACAATTGTTTTACCTCGCAATCATTTTTTATTTGTTTAACAATTACTTCCATGTGCATTCAATTCTCTATGATTTACTGTTTTTTTACTTGACTATTTTATCTTTAAACCTTGAAGCCAATAAAAACTTAAATTTTATCAACCTAAACGTTTGAATCTAGTTTGCGTGTAAAAGTAGCATTTTCGTGATGCATTCTCGGAGGACGGGAACTTTGTGACTTTTTTGCCTCATTGTTGTAAGAGAAAAGGTAATTTTCTATTCAATTAGCCAGAAAATTATTATTGGTGTTTTCTAGAAAATATCTCAAAACATTAGTGAACGGTAAGATATAACAGGCGCCAAAATGTAATAAATTTTATGGCGTTCTTGAAAACACTTGTTGCCTCGGAAATATTCTCGAAACACGTTCATTTTTACGTTTGGAGAGCCAGGTACTTAGTGCGAATTCGTGGTGAAAAGTGTACAGTTAAAGTGACACTTAAGTTAGCGAACACCGGGTGGGTTTTTAACCAACGAGCGAATAATGACCTAACGATCATGAAATTTAGTATTCATATCAGGGGCAGTCATCCAATGTATTTGAGATTCGAAGCGGCAAGGCGTCTGGTGTCCGACAAGGCCGAATACTTTCACCATCACTATTTAAGATGGCGATAAGGACGTGATTCGCATTGTATTTTATATAGATCTTAATTTATGAAATAACTTTTGTCACGAACCGCAAATCCACATTAAACTGAAAGTATGTTAGTAGGGAGAGTTTAAAGTAATTATAATTCATGCTTGCTGAAATTTCGAGCTGAAGCTGGTATCTTGATAAAAGACATAAATGAGAAATGAGATCTGATGATCCTTCTAGATGACTATTGATTATTGAATCCGATGTGGCAATAGCATCTTGTTGGGAATAACCTTAAGGCAGGGCGAGGTGATTCAGCTATTCACAACTCAAAGGCCTGAATCACCACTGAATCAACAGCAAGTAAGAATAAGCAGACCACAGTGAAGGTGATTATTGCGGACTCAAAACCACACCAGTTTTATCATGGTAATTATACTCTCACAGGTTTGCCCTTCAATCACGAGAGGTTGGCCATGAAAAATGGAAGACGAAACCTTCGGGAATAGAACCGTTATCTCAGACACTTTACCTGCCCCACGAAGAGTTGTAGGTAGCCAAAGTTCTGAGGAAATCAAATAACACTTCAAACTACTTACTTTTCCACCTTTTACCGTTTTCTCAGGTCTTTGAAAATCAAGCTTCCGAGTGCATTTATGCAACGTAAAAAGAAGAATAAAGTGGGGAAGTGCTGAAATGTATATAAAAGTGCACTTTGGGGTATCTGCGTGAAAAATCGAACACGGTAAAAGATCTCTCATTCGTATTAAATCTTTCGTCAAGGCCGAGAAACTGATCACACTCGAAGTTTTCCATTTCACATGTTCATTTTACTGCTTATCATAGGTCAGAAGGTATCGCACAGTAAAGGTGCACTGCAAAATGAGGTCTTGTCCCACTATTTTATGATAGCATTTTATTCAGATAATCAAGTTATAGTTCTACTTTGATGTAAATCTTCTCTACGCTTATCCTGATGCATTTAATTGGAACCTTTTTTGGAACCAAGTAGAGACATGAGAGATATAGAACGAGTTGCTCCTACATATTATTAAATGAAGCCTAAGGCTACGAAAAGATCCCTGAAAGGAAATCACAAAGCCCACTTACCCCTAGAATAGGAGCTCTGCATCTAGCCGACTAAAGTTCCACACTACAATATACCTTTCAACAGTCGATTAGGAACAAAAAACATTTTAACATTCAACATTAACACTTAAATTGCTGCTTTACAGGAAATTAGGTAACAGTTTTTCTAGTTCTAGCTCTTACAATTTTCGAAAATTGCAAAAAAAATCATTCTGCCCTTTGAGGATACTTACATTTTTCGTAAGTTATGATTGCCCCATAAAAATGCAATAATGTTATCTAGCCTCGTAAGTTAATTTAATTTTTTCAACCTAACTTATGCTTAGACTAAATTAAGCTTTTGACCGATTGGTAAAAAACTGAAGGCCCATCCCATTTGTGCGAAACGTGATAATCCGCCCATAAACTGTTGTATTTGGAAGTCAAAGTATAAAAAATTCAAACAAATACGGTTCTGAATTCTAAATTTGTCTGAGTTCTTCATTAAAAAGATCATTTTCTGCCTTAGCATATGCCGGAATTTATTTTTTCTAATAATACCATGTAAATAAATTTGATAGGCTTATCAATTGCTTCCAATGTAAGAACCCTTAACACTCATTTGACGTCATTGATAAAACTTGAATAAATTCTTGGAGAAAAACAAAGAAAACACTTTAAAAAACAGAAACTACATTGTCTAAGCAGAAATCGTGTAGAAAACTGACCCGACAACAAGCGTACACGTAAAACAAATTCAAGACGTTTTTAAAACGCAACAAACTGCAGCCCAACCATTACACATAACTGCAGACCAAAAGAAAAAGTAAGCATTTTATAGAAAGTATGTCACTTCTTTGGTGGGGCAAGACACAAAACAAATAAAAAAAAATGTTGGAAATCAGCCTTATGAATGGATTGTACACAGTCAGCCGACTATCATTCGAATATGACCACAATAATTACAAGTGGTTACAACAATAATAGGCACATGGAGCTCTGCCAGACCACAATGGATAGGTGGCCAGTCATCTGCCACCAAAGCAACACTTTTACACATTTGACCAATCCGAATGTGCAAGATCTTTTCACAATCGCAATGGGAATCCAGAAAGAAAAACTTGAGATTCGAGTGTTCTCTCTTAAAATGTTGACTTAGACAAAAATTTTGAGGTTATTCAGTTTTCGATTAAAAAAAATTGATCACGACTCAAGGCAATCGACGGCGGACAACCTGAGACTTATTAATGGTAACACGAAGGCAAGATATTTTTCGCTGACTGGAGAATATTTCTCTCCTTATTTTAATGAATTTTATTTCATTTTATTCTTACAACAAATTTGGTGATAATTTTTTTTTTATTGGATGTATAACTCGTTTCACTCTAGTACAACCCTGGTATAAGAACGCGTAAGAGGTAGGTAGAACAGGTATGGCAGTCAAGTTTTACTTTTTTTCGGATCTTCAAATCAATTAGTGCTTCGAATTCATATCAGCGAAAAAGGAAAAATTATAATGATGTAAGGAAAAATGTCATGGCAAGATGATATATGAAGAAAGGTTTTTTGTTGAATGTTTTTAATATTGATAGGATAACCGCTTTCATACAGTAAAGTCACTTGAACTTATTGTTAGTTAAGCGTATAGTAAACCCGCTCCCCTTTAACCCAAATTTACGTACTTTGTTCTTTTGGCGTTTTTTTTTTTTTGTATTGTAGTTTGGAGGAACTTTTATGAGTTTGATAAGACAAGGCTACTGCATCAGTTGTTTTGTTAAACTCCTCTTGCAGGTGATTTCATCCAAAATCAAATTTATTCAGTAAGAATAAATTATAGTCGCACTTTTGGGAGACGGTGGAGCTTGTTTAAACAGTCAATTAAGTTTTTTATTTGGGCATAGCGTTTGACAAACAAAAAAAAGTGGTAAAACGAAAATAATAACGTCAAGATTTTTCTCTCACTTCGGTTGTTAAGTACACGGCGGCGCAAAAAGCTTAGAGCACGGAATGGAGCAGCGGAGAACACACGAAATTGAAGAGACAGAGGAGCACACACACAGCGAAAACAAGTACAACGAGTTTGGTAGTTTATAGCGTTTGTTTTCCACTTTTTTTTAGTTTTCTTTCATATATATATATTTTTTTTTTCTTTTTACCAATTGATCAACACGACCACGAACTCAACCGACCTGACTGTGCGCGAAGCAGAAAAGCAACTGAAACTGCGATCGGTGTAAAAAGCCGCTGTCGATTGCTATTTTTTTTTTCACGCAGTGGCAGCGAGCGATCCACCAATGCTCCAACAATCTACAATCGCCCATCTTTTTTATCCGTACAGTATTTGGGAAAAGTATGGGTACGGAAAATTGTTTTTTTTTTTGCTTATAAAGAGAGCCTTTAAAATTTTGTTGAACCTACGACGAACGAAAACCTGATAGAATAAGAAGAGCCAAAAAGGCTTTATTATTGAATGAATACAATGAAGATAACTTATAGAAAAGTAAATTGATCTTGATCCAAAAAAAGGGATTTTTTTTCAATAGAAAAAATGAAAGAGAGAACAACAAGTGAATATACACAAATAATATATGATTTTCTGTGATAAAGATAAGTTGGAATTAAAATTAATCTCAACAAATAAACAAATGAAACCACTAATCAATAAAAAAAAAATTTGCCATCAAGTCATGTCTCAACTTTTTGAAAACAAAATTTACTTTTTTTATAATCAAATCCAATCTGGCTCTATGGTATTCAACTAAAGGGTTGTGCAAAAGTTTCTTCAAACCATTCAAAGCGCAGCATTAATGATCATATTAAAAGTCCATGGAGATCACTTGTGACAACTAAGAAAATTCAACATAAAGTCACTTTATTCAATATAAACACCATATCTTTGGAAACTTTGTTAAGCCTCTTGGCTTGCTTCCAAAATACAAAATCATTAGTAAAACTAATAGTAGTTCATCATACTATATAACACAATAATTCAATTATATCGAAGCCATAAGTCATTGATACTTTTCCTATGAATTTTTTAGAAGTTTGAAATATGGTTTCGTTTACGCAGGGTAAATATATAGTGAGCTATGTTATTGTAGACAACATAAAGTTTTCGATTTCTGTTGGAATCTGGACACACGAAGACTCACAAACGTACAAAAGAGCTGGTATTTGGAGAGTTTTAGCTAACATGAGTTTGGTATTTATAGGAATGAAGTGATGAGTGGGCTCATAGAACACGAAGACCACCATTAACCTTGCCGATCGTTTATATGTAAGGATTAAAAACGATTCTGGCGGTCGAAAAGACCGATTTTTTTAGTAGGAAGGGAAAAAATTGCTATGTTGGAAAACGTGTACTGATAAGAAAATTATAAAAAAAAGTCAACATCTAATTATCAAATCAAGCAAAGATATACAGATCGGTATGTAAAACAAATTATTTTTTACCGCAGAAACCGACAGTATCACTCGAGAACTATAAAACGCAAAAATAAAAAAATATTCAAGAGCATCAGTAGACTTCAACCGACCACTGTAAATCAGAAATCGTTTCTTTGGATGAACTAAAGCCAGATATTCTTTCCCGGATTTGAACCCGGGTTCTCACGCTCAACCAACGTTCCAAGTTAGTTTTACTATAAAAACAGTTTCGTGTTACTCTATATTTATGTACAGGTTAATTAACCAAAACAAAGTAAAGACCAAACCTGGTGATACAGATTTTTCTCGCATTGAGTACACACCTTTAAAATAAAATATATTTTGATTAGAATTTCACAAATGAGAAAATTTTCGGAAAAAAGTTTTTACGAAGCATTACTGGAAATTGGTTCTCAAAATGTGTTTGTTTCGGCCAGCAATTGGTTGCGTCTGAAGAACCCAGGCAACTGTATTACACTATTATAACATCGAATGTGTCGAATAACTTTTTTTCTAATCACACTGTAGAAAAGCCGCAAGTGAATTTCGAAGCAACAAGTTTTTTCTCTACGTCATATTCAGTTTGCTCACCATCGTGGTGTGGCTACAGCATGAATGAATAACTCGAATACTGACAAACTAAGAGAAAGACCGTTCGAATGAAAGAGAGATAATAAACGTCGCTATAAAATCTTTTGGATCAGTTTGCCGGACGATATACATTTTTGATATCGGCCTTTGTATTGCAACTTACAAACCACAAATTAGAAAACTCCAGTCAAGTTGCACGCCTTGACCAGAACTTCTGGCCAGGGATGAACAATAGAACAGGGCACCCAAGTTAATTTATATGCTTTTTTTTTGTTTGTTAAACAATATACATATGTATGTACGTACATAAGACAAAGCCAAAACATAAAAAAATCAACTTTAGTATGATTTGTAAGACGTATGTGGTGATACTCGTACATATTGGGGTCACAGGTGACTGAACATTTCGTTTTGAGTGCAAGGCTGTGACATTAAAAATGCGTGATAAATAGTTCACATTAAAGTTAAAACCTTACACCACAAAACCAATGTGAGGCATGTTTTTTATTGCAAAATGTTCAGAGTTGTAAAAGATTGAAGTCTAAATAAAACTTAAATAATGAAGTAAGATGGCGCTTAGTCAATAAATAAGTACATGCTTGGGATTTTATTCAAGAAGAGTGGAGGCTTTTATCATCAATATAGTTATACAAATGAGAACCACATTATGAATGAAAAATCGCAGGTCCTGTGATGATTTAAAATTCGGAGGCAGCTTCTTATTTCACACTGTTGACGAAACATGAAGAATAACTTCGTATCTTCAGTATGTAAAGTATTCAGAAGATAAAGTTCAGAATGTAAAGTATTAAAGGGTCACATTCACAGGTCCTAGATAAGGTCTGTAATTGGACGAAAGACATATTTATTCATGTTGTCAATACAGCAATTTCTGACAAAATTTTCTGTTGATGTTGGAGTGTCTCAGGGCTCAATACATCAGCCAACGCTTTTTTGACATCAGAATTTGCTCACCGAAATATTAAATTACAAACTATTGGGACACTCAATAAAACAAAGAATTCATTTTATGATTGCCGAGAACTTAAGACTAAAGGAAGTGTTATAAAGACGAGTTTAAATATGTGCAATTTGTTGCATGAACACGAGTCATTAATATTGGATCGGACAGGAAAGACAATTTAATTACTCTCCAGAGTGCTTAAGCTACTTCGAAACATTAACACTTACTGGCATTTATTGAATTTATTGGTATTTTTATTTCAGAATTTTAGAAAATAACGATTTCTTCATAGTAAAAATAAAAATAGTTGAATATTGTAAAAATTCTAAATTCTCTAAAAATCTTGCCATTCTGCTGTCTACGATCTAATACAAAGAGAGTCTTTTGTTTCACCAATTAAGAAGTATGCCTTAGATGTTTTTTTTTCAGTGCAGATAATTAGGTAAAATATCTACATCTGCATGTTATTCTGAAGTCAGAAAGATAAGCCGTGGATTAATTTTCACAACGAATTTAATACTTAACTCTTTCGTCAAATACTGACAGAAAAAGAACCAAGAATTGGATAATGCGTAGCATTATTATCAGATATTATTGATATCTGCTTAGTCCTTTTCAATTCGACACAGCAGCAGCAAGAGGATCTTATGGGACTAATCTATGATGACATCTTAAAAATCCAAAAACGGCTGAAGCTATGTTTGCAAAATGATTCAACATCTGTTTGTCGTAGTCATTCCGAACGAAAAGCGCACGTCGAGGGGTAAACACAAATTGTTTGTTATTTGAAATATGATCTTGATGCCTCAAGGGATATCATATATCAGGAATACATAAAGAAAAGAAGTGGCGATTCGCAGATACATTAGAAAATAAAAAGTATATCACTCAAACTGAATCGTTCAACATGTTGTTAAATATAATCGTCAGCGAATTTTTGAGGGATAAGAATTTAGCTTTGAAGTACATACATATTATGTAAGCAAGATTTATGTAAGTTTTTAAATTTGTTTAAAAAAAATATTTTTAAAAACAAAAAACCTTCTTCTTCTTCTTTAAATGTTTCTGAAAAATATCAAACTTTTGATAAGCTTCCTAAGCGGTTTTAAACTACTACTCTGTCCAAAAAAAGGTGACATATGAATTTAAACTGCGCGCGTCGAAGGATTTGGTAATTTTCCTTTCTTTTTAGGTTGGTAGTACTATCAGTGACAACTATGTGAAATTTCATGTCAAAATATATTCATAGTATAGAGATACGCGTCGTTTTGTGAGCTGCTAAAGGTGAGTTTTTCGTTTTTTGCGATGTCGAAATTTATTGAGCCAAGAATTTGCATTAAATTTTGTTTGCGGAATCAATTTTCTGCTGCGGATACGTTGAGGATAGTGCAGAGAGCCTTTGATGATGAGGCTATGTCTAAAAAAAATGTTTACAAGTGGTATAGTGATTTCCAAGCCGGCCGTGAACGTGTCGAAGACGAAGAGCGTTCTGGGCGACCATCAACCTCAACCGATAAAGCTCACGTCCAACAAATCAAAGATTTGGTGTTGAAAAACCATCGATTAACGATTAGAGACCTTGCTGATGAAGTTGGCTTATCGAAAGGCTCAGTCAATACCATTTTGAAGGATGCTTTGGGCCTCAAGCGCGTCAAATCTCGACTGGTACCGAAAACATTGAATTTTTTGTAAAAAAAAAAGGCGTCGCGTTGAAGTGTGTGAAACAATGCTTTCCGACTACCAGGATGTCATGAAACGCATTATAACTGGCGAAGAGACTTGGATCTATGCTTACCACCCCGAAACAACCGATAAATCGAACGAATATCGTGCCAAAGGAGAGCCGAGACCAAAAAAACCGCGCCAAAGTCGCTCAGAAATCAAGGTCATGTTTCTTCGATTATCGTGGTGTTGTGCTTTATGAATTCCTTCCAACCGGCCAAACAGTCAACAAGGAATATTATTTGAACGTTATGCGTCGTTTGCGTAACGCTATCCGCCTAAAAAGGCCGGAATTGTGGAAAGACAATTCTTGGTTTTTACACCACGATAATGCACCATACCGCACTCGTAATTCGTGATCATTTCGCCAAAAACTCAACCCATATCGTTCCGCAACCACCGTATTCACCTGATCTGGCGCCGTGCGACTTCTGGCTGTTCAACAAGCTCAAAAGACCGCTCCGGGGACACCGTTTTGATACGATGGAGGAGATTCAAGCCGCAGCGAAGACGGAACTGAAGGCCATCCCGGAAAGTGACTACAACCAGTGTTTCAAAGATTGGAAAATCCGTTGGCATAAGTGCATTGCATCGGGAGGGGATTACTTTGAAGGGGATGAAATTGATTTGGAAGAATAAATAAAGAATTTTCAAAATAAATACAATGTCACCTTATTTTTTGGGCACAGTAGTATATATTATATTATATATACACACACAACAAAAAGGACCTACAGAATAAAATTAAAACATTATGGAATAATAAAAGACGAGATACCTGGACCGAGCACACCCACCACTACTCAAAAATTAACCCTCAAGCTGAGTTAGCATCATATCCTACAAATTGCTCAACAATAATGATAAAATGTTTTTACGTCTTCGCATGGGCCACACCAACCTTACACACAGCCATCTACTATCCAAAAGCGACCCTCCAACATGCCATCTTTGCAATAGCAACATCATCCTCTCCACCAAACACTTACTTGATTGCCAGAAGATAAACGACGCAGTAAAAAGCTTCTCCGCCATTCCACTAGCAGACTTACTAAAAACGCCTACTGAAACTAATATAAGAAATGTATATAAAGTATTAAGAATTCTAAAAATTAACAAAAATATATAAGCTATTAAGAACTAGCCGATAGCCCTGGTAGCTATTGCTATTCCTTTATATTACTAAGTTAATTTAATTACTTATTAATAAAGAATTAATAATAATAATATTATATATAGTAGTATATATTCTATTACCTGAATGATCTGAATATCTAAGCATTGCTTGTCTAGCATGCACAAACGCTCTTCATTCATATTCTTTAAATGCATTTACTGCGCATTCGATATCGTATCGATGCAGAATAATGTCGAATTCTGCTGGCAGAGCAATTCGAAAGAGAAAAGAAAGAAAAACAAAACAAAAAATAGGAAAAAACGATTTTGGTGTAAAAATTGGTTTCAAAAACGTAATCAATACAGTCATTTAAAACAGATAAAGGAGTTGGAAGATGCATCTATTTCAGATTTTAACAACTTTTTGCGAATGAATAATTCCCGCTATGTACGCTAATCTGGAAAAAAACCTTTTGCACAAGGAAGGAAGGATATATTATGTTAATTGTAAAAAAACGGGATTTAGTTGAAAAATGCAACTTTTATGACGCTCAATAATCTCTTTCGTTTCATCAAATTGCTTTCTACTTCGTAGACTTTTCTTGAAAGCCAACCCCATGTTTCTCATGATGTTGAGGTCGGTATTAATCGGTGCATTGTTTTCTTGGAAAGTCAATCGCTGTCAATGAAAAAGCTCCGAAAACTGCGGGCTCTTTCCAGTTTCTTTGTAACAGTCATCGTTATAGCTTATTGTGCCCCGTTCCATAACACTATCACCTTTGCAGTGCCGCCTCGCCTTTGAAGATGTATATCATCTACCAGGTCCGTCCAAAAATTTTTTTTTCATCAGAAAAGACGACAATCCACTGGATTTTGCGTGGCGCATTCAATGATGGTTTCCTCTTCATTTTTTCATGACGAATATGGCTGGTCTTCTGTGCGTTGAACTGTGTAAAACAGTGGTGTTGGCCATGAAACGGATGGATTTTCCTTGTTCACGTTAAGCGCGAATTTGGCATATTTCCTCCTTGCTTAATGTCTTTTCTTAACCCATAGTTGTGGATTGTATGAAGTTATTTCTTGAGCTGAGCTCCCTTATACTCGAATTATACTTTTATTTAATTTGAAACATGGTAACAGGTACATTACGCTACTATTCGTAATCAAGTTTACAATATAAACAAAATATATCCTTCATTCATTGTGTAATTAGTTTTTCCCAGTTAAGCGATGGGTTTGAAAAATATCATTATATTAATATAAAAAACTGCCTGTTCGTAATCAAGTGAGATGAGGTTGTATCTGAATAATTTTCAAATCACAAATGCCGCATGCATGCAAGTGCTGCGTATTGGCCTCATTATATATGTAGATAAATTGCACCCTCTTGGAATCCGAATGAAAGATTGATGTTTTTTTTCTGAGCCCGAATTTAAGCTTCAAAATTATCTTACAAGCAATGTCAATATCGTTGATATCAAAGCCGTGAAAGCTTAAAACTTGTGAATGTGTGAATTAATAAAAAATATGCCAACGCACGACTCGAATTACCACACAAAATACATAACGTTTGTAGGTGAAGCAATGAAGAAGTGGATAACATTCATCTGCAGAAAGATTCAAAGCTTTTGGCAGGCAAAAATATTGAACTTATTTAATTTCTGAGATTCGTGGCGTTTTCCGCATAAATTGATGCAGATCCAACGGTAGAGTTTCCGCTTTTTTTGCTGTGGGAAAAAGTGTCACATATGTACACACATGGGATTCTGACGATCGTGGAATACCGCTGCAACGAAAACCAATGAAATCAAGTTTCGGGAGTAATCAATGACGCGTGAATGCACTTTACCAGATCCAAAATAGTGAACAACTGCCTTGAAAAATTTTACTTTTGAAATAACACTATAAAAGCTGTCATAAAATTCTTAAAATTGGCTTCCAAGCGCTGTCTTTTACTGTTTTTATATATATATATTAATTTTTGCCGGCTAATTTTGTGAAAAAAATACTTGTTAACTTTTGATTAGTCATCCATGATCGCATTATGATCATTCAATGAGACAATGCCGACCGCATCAATCTGTAGCTGAGCCGTGCTCCATTTGGAAAACATTTCAAAAAGATAGACAAATAGTGTTATACTTCAATTCAATAAATAACGGAGGATCCCCAAAAATAAATATGATATTGAATCGACATTTCGGCAACTCCCATAGCAAACATCCCAAGAATTTCGAAACCACCGAGAGCACCAAACACAGAACTGGCGACCAGCCACCAGTCAAAGCAAAACGAATTCAGTCCGTCCTTCTCTGTCGTTGCGACTTGTTGACTATAAACAACAACAACCACCACTACGACAGCGGCCGGTGGGGCTATGAATTATTTTGCTTTTCGACTGAACTGAGCAGAGCGGTGCTGGAGAATGGTGATGAGATGGCGACGCTGTTGGAGACAACATGTGTGACGACACGTTTTTCTCTTGAATCCATTTGAACGAATGGAATTCTCTTTTTCTTCCCAACTCTGTAACTTTTTTTTTGCTAAAGCTCTGAAAAGACTCCAGTCTGAGCCAGCGAAAAAAAAAAATCAACATGCATCTTTCCCAGATCCAGCACCAGCGTTAAGAAATTAATATTGCAAAAGATCAAAAGCAAAGAAAAAAATCTTTCGAATGACTCATGGCGGGACCTTGAGATGTTCCAAATCATTCATTCTATTCTTTTATCAAATCCAACAAGTAAAAAATGTAATGTTTTTGAAATGAAGCAACAAAATCGAAACTCACCTTTGTATGCGAAAAAAAGAACTCTTGATTGAATTCCGATAGGGCGGCACGCGGAAGATTTGTGTCCCCTATTCGCACTCGAGACAAAAAAAAACTGGAGAAAAAAATTACCACGAAAGTTTTGAAATTTATTTGTCACGCTCTTAAACGGACAGTTTTTTTCAGTCTGCACTGTATTTTGTGACACAGAAATCGCTTCTTTGCGCAAAAACGTTTAACAAAACCAGCGAAAATAATAATTGGTATATTGTGTTTTAAAATACGATTTCACTCAACACAGGAAAGAAGCAGAACAAAATAATTTTTGGACAAGTCAAGTGACACCTCATTACAAAAAAGCTCCTTAACGAAAATGTGTCTGTGTGTCGGATTGTTGGTTTCCATTCGGCGGGTGTTCGTTGAATTTTTGAATTCCAAGCAAATTTGCCGGGAAAATTGTACAAGAACTGTATGCCTGAATTCTCAGCTAGTAATAGAATTAAAATGTTCTCGTGCATAAATTCAAGTTCATGATGATAAGCTAAATTGTGATGTCCCTATGTATAAATATTTCTAATTTATCAAAAAAATTAAAGTTATAATAGGATTTTTTGAAAACCGTTCATATGGGGCAAGAGTCTGGCACCGAAAATTCTTTCCATCAGTTATCATACGTTGACGAATGTGACAGAAGTTTCTCCCAAGCTTTGGTCCTTAATGTAAATAATAAATCGCTTAATAGTGTATGCCCATGCAAATACTTGGTGAAACCGAGGTGAAAAATCTAAATATTTTGATTTTATCTTCATCATGTTAGATGTATCGGTGCACTCTCAAGGGTCAGGCTCTTGTGCCATATATATGGCCGGCATTACGCTGCCGATCTTCGTACAGAAAGTGATTTTAACTTAAGCAAGAGAGATGTTGTGTTAAATTTGACTGAATTCAACTGTGGGTGACTATACAAATATGTCTACGAGCGGCAGAGGAAGGTATAGAGACTTGCTGTCTTAGTTTCATTTGTGTTGACTGATTTATATTTTATGTGTAAAAGAAAGGGAAATATGCAGATTGGAACTACTCCGAATAGCCCCTGAACCTTATCGCGGTAATATTCTCTCGGAAAATTGTCAACCTTTCAATTGTTTGTTGTCGCAGTAATACAATGTGTTAAGGAGGGTGAGTTTGAAAATAAATAATAGAAAAGTACCAATTACTAAAGTAAACAAAATAATAATTCAAAAAAGATAAACTAAAACGCATTATTCTTGTAAAGACACTACCAACTCCGCTGTCGAAAGCATTCCAACGAAACTTTGTGACGGATCCGCACGACTGGTCTAAATTTTAATAATTTATTTTGTAATTGAAAGTTCATTTTGTTCATAAGATTTGCAAATATTATACTTACTATTCATCAGATCGCAGATAGTGTATAAATAGTACAACTAACCAAATGGTTGAAACCACTTTATTTTGACTTTGATTTAAAACATTACAATTTCTTCTGTTTTAAAATTTGAACCTCTTGGTAATTCTAACAGAAATCAAATTAAGATATTATTCGTTCTCTATAAAACTAGAACTTTCTGATAGTTTTCAAGTTACAATAATTGTAATACAACTTCCTCCTACCTATAAGGGGTATAGGGGTAGTTTTCAGGTATGGGGATAGTTTTGAAGTCACAATAATTGTAGTACCAGTTCGACAAAAGCCATGCAAAAAAAATCGGCATGTTTATTTGGTTCAAATTTATTAATGATTTAATAATCCGTTAATTCTACGCATTTAAAATTTTCCACCTAAGAGGTTCAAGTTATAAATCCTTAGTTTTGCATCCGAAACTGTACAAACCAGTATTGAAATGTTCTTATTAATGGTTTTAAGCAAACCCTGCTATTAGAAAAAAGTCTCTTGAGTCGAATTAAAATACAGTGAGTCAGTGTAATGAGGCGTATCTCGGAGTTTTTTAAAACATGCACTGTGAAAGCAGAGTTTTGCTTCTTAATGAACTCAATCTATATTTTGATTGATTTCAATCTTTTTGTCTTTCAAACCTAAACGACAAGCATCGAATCAATGAATCAACGTGTGATGTTTACAAATTAAACACATGAATTTTATTTAATTTAAGACTGTCTGTCTGACTGTAGATAAATTGGCTACTGCAGCTGCTGTTGGTTGTTGAGATATGGTCAATAAATCAACTAAATGTAATTATTATTATTTTTTTTTCTAAGAACCGACACATTTAAAATTTCTTCAAACCCGTGGAAAGTTGTACTAGATTTACAAAGCGAAATGTCTCCTCCTTCTGGTTAAACTTAACGAATTCCTATGCAACCCGGCAAAATTCCTACACACCTGTTTTGTTTTGTAAACTGTGAATTTCTGTGTCTGTGTTGAGCAAATGTCAAATTTGACAAGTTCCTAAAAAAGCGATTTTTAGGAAGCTATGTCCCTCCGGTTACGAATCTTGGGAAGAATTGCCCAAAATTCTTTCATAACAAAAGAATGTCGCCTGAGAATAGGTAAATATTTATGATTACATTAAAGACAAGTTTTTAAAAAATATTTACTTAGTGCCACCGAATTTTGGACGATTGCTGTCGACGAAAATAGATCAACAAGGTGTAACATTGGACCCATTGACTTACGATAAAGTTTGCTCAGAGACTTTAGAGTCGTTGTGTTATTATTTTGAAGAAATTACGGAAAAGGCTACAAATTTGGGCAATACCGATGTGACATATGGAGTAAGGCTACCGTTTCGTCTAGTTGGCTAGAAAAATAATTTTTTTCAGGACGGCGTTCTTACTATTTACTTAGGTCAAGACGCTGGTACTTACGTGATCAACAGGCAAACGCCGAATAAACAAATTTGGCTGAGTTCACCGACTAGTGGCCCAAAAAGATACGACTTTGTTGGTTTACAGATTGATAATGGGAAGTGGGTATATAAACACTCGGGCGAGTCCTTGCATGAACTGTTGCAAAATGAAATCAAAAATATTATAAAGGAAGATGTCGACTTCTTTAAGTTACCTTATAGTAAATGATTCTTTGTAATTGAATTGAAACATAGTAGAAAATAAATAATTATTATTAACTATCAAAGATAAAATTTTCATTTTTATTTGTCGGTTAGAAAGACCAAAAGAAGATCTAATTTTAGGAAGTCTGAAGCTCCATTCAAATTGGTTTTAAAATAAGAGCAATATTTGTGCTTCCTTCAAAGGCATATTTTTCTGATACTCAAAGTTTTAAGTCTTTAGGGAACTTGTCCAATATTGCGTGAGCTTCGTCAAATAAAGGATTTGTTCGTTCTCGCACATTTTCTATCCACTCCGCAATCTTGGGATATTTCTTGCTAACATCATACGCTGCCATTTCTAGAAAGCAATATCAGCATTTAATCTGAAAGATAAGTCTTTTTCTCACTTACTGGTTTGTTGAATTTCACAAACACCAAATATATCCGCCACTGTCATATTATCTCCAGCTACAAATTTTGAAGAAGCCAACCATGTTTTCTCAACGAAATCCAATTGCTTCTCAAAGTCTTTTCTGAATTTTTCCAATTTTCCTTCTGGCGTCGGTTTCCCGGTTAAAAGGGGTTCAATACATTTAAAGCGAAAATAAACAAAAGCCTCTTTGCGTATGCCCAAATGTTGCCAATCAAGAAATTCATCAACTTTCGCCCGTCCCCTAGCATCGGTTGGATAGAGGTTTTCTGATATCCTCCCAGTCGATTGAAGATATCTAGAAATAGAGTCAAACCACATACAACATACTCACATGGTGTTCCTATTTTATTTTAAACCTTAGAACAGCAACAGATTCTGCTAATTTAAAGTCATCTTCGACAATACATGGAAGTTTCTGGAATCGATTTACTTTCTTAAATTCGTCCGAGTAGTTTTCACCTAAACAAATGAGACGTAAGATTGATTAAAGGATCTTAATATTCATACCATTTTGAAGGGAAACAAAAATAGGCACAAACGGTGTTCCACTTTGTTTGAGTATGATGTATAATGATCTAGACGGCTGCGACAGGAAGTCTAGGTATAATTTTAAACCGGGTGACATGTTTCTACATCAAATTTGAGTCTGGAGCTCTTCACAAACACAGACAGCTGTGAACTGTCAATTTAGCAGTGACCGAAGAAGGTATTCGTAAAGCTTGAGAAAAATACAAGAGCGATGATGAAAGCTTTAAAAACCAAACGATCTATAGCCTTATCAGATGCGATAATTAAAGGTACTTTGAACTTTTTAATTGGGTTTTGTGTAAAAAGTAATAATTCAATAAATTCAAAGCATTTAACATGAATCGTTACTTAGAGGAGGCCGAGTCACACCTGAAAGTCCCGGAACCCAATCGATGCATTCGATATTTACGTTACGTTTGTTGAAATCCACGCTTAATTTGGATTGAGAATTGGGTTACTTTTAGTTTCACAAATATACTGAAGTCTTGGATAAATTTAAAATCGTAGATTCAGTATAGCTCATCAATCAAAACTTGTGCCACAGAAAAAAGAAAGGATGACCTTTCCGCCGATGGCACAAACATGTTGCATGGTGGCCTTTAATTTTACTGATTGGTAAGACTTTTTCTTTGGACCCCAGGTCTATTTACCGGACTGTTAACTAGTAATGGTCCTGTACTTTCCTTTGAACCATCAATTCTTCATATTATAGACCACGAATCGCAAAAGAGAGGAAACGTTTCATCTTTTCTAATGGAAAAAGAAAGAAAACTTCGTGGTTCTTTAACTTTGGTTTTGTGTATTTTCTTATTTAAGACTTCTTAGCAAATTTATATATGATCTTATGGCCCTCATCGAAGTCTGGGTTTGTTTCTTTTCGAACGTTTTCAATCCACTCTGAAATCTTCGGATATTTTTTGCTCACATCGTAGTTCATCAGTTCTGCAAGGGAAACAAATAAAAAACGATTCAAAAGATAACCAAATTCAGTTCATAACTTACTCGTCTGCTGAACTTCGCAAACTCCGAACACATCCGCAGCGGTCAACTGATTTCCAGTCACAAACTTTGTTGAAGCCAACCAAGTTTCCTCAACTGTTTTGAAAACGTTTTCCATTTGCTTTTTGGCCTTTGCGATTTCAGCTTCAGGCGTCGGTTTTCCCGTAAGCAGTGGAGCAATCCAACTCAATCGAAAGAAGTTCACACCCTCATTTCGAAGGACATTATGCCATTCGAGAAATTCATCAATTTTTGCACGCTCTCTCACATCCGAGCTATAGAAGCGTTCGGACACACGATTCGTTGTGACAAGATATCTGAGATGCGGTAACAATTCAGCACTTGGTCCGTGAGTAGATTTTTTTCATTCCTTACCTCAAAACAGCAAGAGACTCAGCCAGTTTAAAGTCTCCTTCGGAAATACAAGGCACTGTTTGCAGCTTGTTAATTTCCTTAAAAGCTCTCGTGAGATGTTCTCCTAGAGGGGGGTATCAATTCAATTCAATGAGATGCAAGTAAGAATCATACCTTTTCGTAAAGCAACAGGAACTGTTTCAAATTGTGTTCCACTTTGCTTGAGGATGATGAACAAGGATCGGCATGGTTGCGAGAGCAAATCCACATATAATTTCAAACCAGCTGACATAGTTCCTACACACGTGTAAAGTCCAACTAGTCAACTGAATCAAATTAGAAGAGATGCGATCTAAAAGAGATATCCCTTCATATGCAATAAATCCGATGGAGATAGCACGAAAAAAGCATTAAAAGCTCTGCTAGTGAAAGCCATTGAAAGAGGACTTATTTCTCTTCAGTTTAGCTGTCACCACGCAGCTGGAAACTTGTCAATCTGCCAAAGATACTCCTATTCAAAACAATAAATAAAGCCACTCGAGTTTTGGAACGATCATGGCGAAACTTGTGACTTATTACTACGACTTCATGTCACAGCCATCTAGGGCTATGTGGATTATATTAAAGATGAGCGGAATGCGTTTTGAAGATCGTCCAGTGGACCTGAGAAATGGTAAACCTCTATCTAATCTAGGTGGTATATTTAAACCTCTCAAATCTTATCGAAACTCTTTGCAGGGGAGCACTTGACTGAGGAGTATAAGCGAGAAATAAATCGCTTCCAGAGGGTGCCATGTATAAATGATAACGGCTTTAAGTTGGCCGAAAGCATCGCGATCCTTAGGTTGGTAATGAGTTTCTTTTTTTTTGACCCGAAGCGATTATTCATTGTATATGTTTTAGGTACCTCAGTCAAAAGGGCAACATCTCTTCATTCCTATATCCAACTGATACTAAGGAACGAGCTCGTGTCGACGAATTTCTAGAATGGCAGCATATAACTATCCGCATTGGATGTGCATTATACTTCAGACAGAAGTTCCTTGAACCCCTCCTGACTGGCGTCGAGCCAAAAGCTGAAAAGATTGAAAAACTAAAGGATATCATGGAGGGAAATCTGGATATTTTAGAGAATATCTGGCTAGAGAAGACGCAGTTTATAACTGGAGATCGTCTAACAGCAGCAGATATATTTGCGGCCTGTGAAATCGAACAAACTAGTTAGTCGAAATGAAGTTCCTTTAGAAAAAAGTTCCTAATGATGTATTTCTTTTTTAGGAATGGCTGGTTATGATGCATGCGATAAGTATCCAAAGATCAAGCAATGGATCAACAATGTTAGAACCGAAGCTAAACCTCATTACGATGCAGCTCATAAGATTCTTAACAAAATTGCTAGTTCTCAATCACAGTTGTAAGGGGTTTGTGTCAAAGTTAGAATATTAAAAGGATAAGGGAAAGGTTGTCAGTAAATAAAAATATATTTGTAGCATTTGCTCAATCTTAAGTTTGCATTATATTATTTTGCCTGTCAGTTCTAATCTTCAAAATGAAACGGCTTTTGGGAGGGTTTTCATTTTCATTTTTAACACTTAATCTTCTAGACAAAAATTCTTTAATCTAGCTAACTTACTAACTCTCTTGTCTACTGGCTTTTCTCGAGTGCTCTAAACAGAAAAAAAAATTATTTTGTTTTTCAACTTGAACTTAATATCGGAGGAGCTCTGTGCTATTGGCGACGTTCCTTTCGTACTGAACATACCTATCCATGGCAAAGAGGGGAAAGTAGTAAATACCCAGAATGTCGCCTCTATTTTGGATAAAACGCTTTTTATCCAAGTAGAGGAAAGCTTCCGGTGGAATAAAGCCAGTTCCGAGCGTGCTTTCATGGTACCTATCATAGTAGTAAGCCCCGAAGATCAGTTTATTATCGCTGGCTATTGCCCTAACAACATGCCTTCGAGTCAATTTAATAAGGAAATTGTCAATCCTGTTCAGAGGCGCACGATCGCAAAAGAACTTTGTTGGGGTAGTATTTCGTGTATTGACTCTGGCGTTTTGTACAATCCAAGACATGATCTAAGACATCGTCTTTCAAACACTCGGACAACTATAAGATATAATTGGCCTTATTTTAGATATAATCTTAACTTTTGACTCAAGTTGGCTGCTGTGAGACAGTCTTTTCGTTTAGACAAGAGGTTTTTTGGCTCTGACAAGAGAAGCATCTATTTGTCCATGGAAATATAAATATTCATGGCGCCAGATACTAAGATTTGGGAGAGTCGCATAGATAAAGTGTGTTTGCCGTTATGCCAGTTATGAGGGTTATCTCGTTTTTTGGTCAAAGGTTTGCGAGTTTTCCTTAGGTACAGGTTTATTTTTCTTTTCCCATATTGTCTGAAGTTGGTTGATGACTCAGTCATTTCTGTCTGTTCGTTTAGTCTTACCTTTCATTGCCATTTCATTGCTGTTATTGTCGCAGCTTTTATTCTGTTGAGAACAGCTCTATTGATAGGACCAGGTTAACATACAGTCTTGGCGAAATGTTTTAGGTACCCTTCTCACCAATGAACTTTTATAACGCAATGCCGGGTTTATGGACTTTTTCCGTTGGAGTATCAGTTAGACGCGTTACCAAGTTGCTTTCTACTGTTAATAATAGCACTGTTAATAAAATACAGCTTATTTAAGGAAGGAAAAAAACACTGAAATTGCGAAAGATACGATCTTTGCTCAAAAATCCCACGACTGCATGGACGAGACGTTAAATGGTTAATCCAAGGAACGGGCGACCTCCTCGATAGTCTGCTGAGTGGCGTCTCTTATCACTGATTTCTTTGACTCATTTCAATTCAGCCGCCAAGCATTTTTATATTTTCCGTGTTCATTTGATTATTAGCATTAGGTATCTTGGCCTTTTTTGACCAATTAAAATGGTTGCCACCTATCTAGCAATGGTCCAGTCAAAGAAAGGCCCTACGGATTATATGAAAAGCATTCAACTCGTTGGGCCGCCAGCTTTATGGGAAGTGGCTGTGTTGGTGGTTCCTCTTGTAAAACATTTTTATCGGATATGTCTTGCTCAGCAATCACAGCACAAGGAAAATATATAAAATCAAACTTGAAACGCTTTATATTATCATTTATGTTCTCTCAACGAATGAAGGAAAAACAACGAATGGTTTTGGTAGTACAGTACATGTCGATTTAAAGATAACGTATAGTGCATTCTGAATTTTACACTTAAAAATTAATTCAGAAAGATTTTTCAAACAAGATCTAGGACAAAATATGTGGGAAACTTAAAATTGTTTTGGCAGTGTTTGTGCAACTAAACAGTATCTGAATGATTCATTATAGTTTAAGGAACTAAAGGCTATTAAATTATTTTCACGACTCAAGGGTAACCATATCTCGGCATATGAAGAACGCTGAAATCAACGCCGTTGTTTGCGTTCCTTCCGTGCATCCTTTGGCCAATCTTTCCTCAATATCCGCCATTTTAATAATAATTTTATTCATAACGCTCATCGGCAGTTCAACTAAAATTAAATTAATTAAGATTGGATACACATAAATAAAAAATTCTTTAACTTACTCCTCATAACGAACAAATGTAGCTCTGTGATAATATCCTCCAAGGCCAAACCTTTTACAGATTTGACTTTTTGGATTTCTAAACCAAAAAATAAATAAGAAAACAATTAGCAAAAATTTAATGTCTTTGAAACGCCACCGACCATTATAAGCCTTTTCAAAGTCCGCAGTGGACATTAATGTCTCGAGTATTCTTTCGATGTCCTTTCTGAGAGGGTGACCAACGCATGTGTACACATTATCCTCATTCACTTCATCAAAGGCCATCGATGTGCTCTGTAAAACATTAAGCACCTTCCTCATATCACCTTTGGAGAGTGTCATCAAAGCTTGTTTGCCATCATCTGTAACAGCAAGGCTAACTCAGAAACAGTAAGAAATCCCTTTTGGAAAACTGTTGAACGGCATACCTTTCCATTTCAATAATTTTATCCAATCGTGGAAGTATCTGCTCTGGAGAAAGTGGTGCGAACCGAAATCTAGTGCAACGCGATTGAACTGCTGGAATTATTTTGCTCAGGTAATTGCAAATTACACAAAAACGAACATTCTCCGTGTATTTTTCAATAACTGAAATAATTAAACTAAAAACATACATAAAAAAAATTAAGAGTTTCTTACTTCTTCTGAGTGCATTCTGGGCATCATTGGTCATGGCATCAGCTTCATCCAAAATAATAAGCTTGAATGTGCCACTGAAAATAGTCCGAGTGGATGCAAAATTGAGAATTTGACCACGAACAATATTAATACCACGGTCATCCGAGGCATTCAGTTCCAAAACCATTGATTTGAACTGTGTTGGCGTGTACAGTTGTTTAGCGCAGGCGAGTATTGTACTTGTTTTTCCTGTCCCAGGAGGTCCATAGAATAGTAAATGAGGTAGCTGTTTCTGTTCAATGAATCTGTTGACTGTTTTTATAAAATGTTTGATTAAATGCAGCCAAGAAAATAATGTTTACTCAACTGGTTGATATGATTTCATCATGGGAGATCAGATCGTCTAGCTTTTCTGGTCGGTATTTTTCAACCCTAGAGAGAAAGTTTATGAGAGCTATGCTGATGGTAATTTTGCAACATTTACCATGGCATTCGCGAAGTTTTCTCAGTGGAATCAGTAGTCATATTTAAAAAAAAAAAACGAATTAACACACTTCCTTACGCATTTAATTTTAAAGGTATCAAATTGACTTTGACAGATAATTTTTTGGCGGAATTTTTACGTTTTGAATTTGCTGTGACAGCGTTACCAGGCTGTTGTTTCCTTGACGTTTTGATTATCAGGTACTCGTATACTTACTACGTAACTAATAACTACTTTTGGAATTTTTCATATAATATTGACCTCTATTGCATATGACAATCGTTGATCGATAAACGAATTTTTTCGACAGTCGATCATCGACTGTGCATTTTGATTGAAGACGAAATTTGTCGATTTGATAGTCGGCTGTAGTCGATCACAAATTTCTGGTCGATGCTTTGGAATAGTTTTTTATTTCCGAAATGTAAATATTTTTTTCATGTTTATGTTAAAAAGTAACAAATCGGAATTAAATTTCAGAGCGAAGCTGGTGACAAATAAGAGGCAAGGCATCGCTAAGGGAATTTGCACTAAAACCCAAGTGAAAAAGCGATGGGGGAAGATAGCTATAGGTTTCCGGTTCTATTTCCATTAATAGATAGCGGGAAATAGTCCAAAAAATTGTAAGGACAAATTATACATTGGTATCTAGACTTGAGATAGATTTTGTAAAATAAACAACACATACATATTTCCTTCCAACTCTAAATGGTTAGACGCATCTCTCAGTTCTCTCCTTTTTCTGGCTAAGACTTGCTAATTTTCATTTTCTTCTTCTGAATAGCTAAACCATAACTCAATGGAACTTATTTTTGCAAAAAATTACGAAAACAATTGCAAAACAGAACAGCCAAAGTCGGATTAATCACAATATTAAAATTTTTATTCACAATAATCCATTGTCACGATCGCTGATCGACACTCACAATAGGGGTGATTCACTTGAAATACTTCGCTCATTGATATTTACATGGTGAGATCATGTGTTAGTTTCATGTGTGCGAATCTTTAAACAGTTTTCGAGTGCAGGGAAAATGTGGCGCATTTTAACTTCCAATTGGAGTGGTTGTTGCGTAGTGAAAAGTCAAAATTGTCTATAATTTTGATTTATTAAATTAAAAACAAGTAAACAAGCTTAATAAATTATGTTTACAATTGGGCTTGTAAATATCGAAACACATAAACCTCATATCAAAAGCAGCAAATGTTGAAACATGTTTAGGGTATTAAAAATAGGTCACCAAAAAGTGGAATACGTTTAAAACGTTCAATTCTACCACAACGGCTCTCAGGTATACCCTGAGCGTCTGATAACTTTAAACACGTTTTTCTCGAAACCACTTATTCCGAGTTGGTCAGAAACATAACTTGAACAAATCTTTACCGATCGAATTTAAATTACAGTATTCGACGTACTGCGATTTTATATTATTTTGTGTTGCGTATTCTTTTTTGCAAACAATTTTGTGACGATCTAACGAAAAAATCCTTCGTTCATCTTTGCTATTATTTTATGGAATCGTGCTCTACCTCGCCACTATTGAAATATTGAAACGTCTTCTTCCATTTCTCTTCTGGTGCCAATTTGGTCTCATACTCTTTGAAAATAGTTCGATATTGTGAGCCTTATGCAACCTCCGAATAGTTCGGAACCGAAAACTTTCTCTAACACTCGCCTTCGCTCTTATAGGGGAAGCAGCATATCAGGCTTCCCAATATTTTATAATTGGATGATCTTTCCCACGTTCTTCTGCACGTAGGCGAATGTTGGACGATTACCGAGACAGCAGAACAGATTTTAGGGACCTACGGCTGAAAAAATCTTCATCGGATATACGAATACAGTCGAACTTCGACAACTCGAATATTTAATAACTCGAATAAAATTGGTTAGCAACAGCGTCAAGATTGAAATTTACATGTAATTTTTATTTGATAATTAGAATGTTTTGATAATTCGAAGAGATGAGAAGAGAAGAGATTCTGAAAAAGAATTCCCAAATTCTGCGTGTTATTACAAAGAGTTACAAAGAAACAAAGAAAATGGGTTCCAGGTCACTTAGGGACCATAGGCAACGAGTTAGCGGACCGTGCTTCTAGGACAGCTTCAGAACAGTCCAATATACTTTAAATTTCTCCGACAAAAAAAGACTTTCTCAACGTGATCAACTCCTCCTGGGATAATATGAAAATGGACACATGGAAATCATATGCACATCACTATTCTTTCACAAACCCAAAGGGTGAGCCAGCCTCATATCCTACAGAAACGACAACTACCGTGAACAAATGCTTTCTCCGTCTTCGTCTTGGACACACACAACCCATAGCCATCTTCTCATAATAATAATAATAATAATAATAATAAGAAAAAATACAAAGAAAGATGTGGCTGTAAAGTATTCCAGCAAGTGCATTGTCTACCATTCTAACAAATAAAGAAACAATTGTCACTGCAATTGAAAATGGTAAAATAAGATAAACATTTTGGAAACATTATTTATTTTTTCATTGACAACTTACAGTCTCATCCTAAATACATTCAAAAAAAATATTTATTTAACTTGCCGTTTCTTCTCCAAATATGCCATCAAAATTGCAACCACTTGAAAAAGTCATCATACAAAACGTAAAATGTCATTACCGCCCCGTAGGATTTTGAAAAAAATAAACAACTTTGATAGACTGTCTTCATGAAATAATCAATGCGTGGATAACGACATAAGTCGGAGACCATTTCTAATTGCTTTAAAAAAGTTGGCTTTGGTGAATGTTCTGAGTGGGAGGGAGGGGACGAAATTCCTTTGATTTTCATAACTGAAAGCTCAAACCAAAGAAATGAGGGAGAAATTTAACTACAGATGGAATTTGGAGCTTGGAAAAATACCAGAAATATACATGGTGTAAAGTTAAATGATTTTCTGCAGGTTGACGATATTGTTACTTCGGAGTTTCGCACGGATGAAGATATTTTCGAGATATTCAGATGTGAATCCGATTCTGCACAGCGACAGTGATGCATTGGAGCATGATTTGATTCAACCATTTTCAAATGAGTTGGTTGCAAATTCGTTAACCATTGTGTGTTTAGAGTCCGATTCTGTGTAGTCATCAGAGCTGTAAAAAATGCAGTCTTTTGAGTTTTTTTATTCATTATTTTATTGAATGGCTTATTTTACAGTCTTATGACTTCACTGAAATACTTATTTTCATTATTTCATTATCAATTGTGAAGTCATTGTACTTAGAATTACTTAAAGGAATCAAAAGGCTTCAAGTCAAAAGAACGCAATATTTTTGGACTGTTTGAAGTCTTTTGAAATCATTGCTTAAATCGGTAGTGAAGTCTTTTGATTTCATTTCAGTTTTAACGTCTTGAATTCTTTTTACTGCTGTGAAGTCTTTTGATTGCTTGAAGTCCTTTGACTGCTTTGAAGTCTTATGACTATTTGTCTCAATTTGGTCACATCCTTTCATTTGAAACAAAGAGCAATTTTTTACATACTGACATCATGTAACAAAATAAGCCGTTGTTTCCCATTGTTTACTCGTAGTCGTCAAGAGCTTGTTGAACGTTTAGAGTGGTCAAAGACAATTTATTAAGTGTCGTGTTTCGTTTATTGCCATTTTTCACATAAGTAAATCATGGACTTTTCATCGGACGACTACGAAGCGATCCTAGCTATTCGCAAGCCCGCAGGAAGAAATGTAACGAAACTGAATAAGTCTCGAAAGAACATCGTAGGCATAGAAATTGGTTTTCGGTTGAGCACTTACACTTGAACGGACAACTTGAAACACCTCAGATCATAAATTTTCTTGTTAAGAATGTAGAAATTTATAGTCACTTACTTAGTACTATTAAGCTTTTAGTTAATATTTTTCAAATAAATTGAAATGTTGTAACGTAATCAAAAGAATACAGAAATCGAAAGACTTCAAAACGTTAAAACTGAAATGAAATCAAGACTTCACTACCGAATTAATCAAAGATTTCAAAAGACTTCAAAGAATTCAAACAGTCTGAAAGTATTGCATTCTTTTGGCTTGAAGCCTTTTGAGTACTTCAAGTAATTCTATGTACAATGATTTCAAAATCAATGGGTAATTAAAGCTGAAGTTAAAGTATTAATTTGAAGTCTTTTAACTGAAGTAAAAGGAATTAATCAAAATACTGTGACTTTGCAAAATTCAATCTCGAAATTATGCATTCCTTTATAGCTCTTATAGTCCTGTCCACTCTTCAGTCATGTATAACAGATAATTTTAAATAATAACTAATATTTATATGAATTTTTTTTTGTGGCAGGTGATGGTTCGAGTAACCGAAGTTCTGTATTGCATATTTAACATTTTACCAATTAAAAAAAAAATTAATTGTCGAATTATTTATTTTTATTATTTTCAATATTTATTATTTATGGTCTCTGTTTTATAAATTTAAAATCTACATGCCTTTTTGTATTTGCTTGCTTTAATTTATAATTTCTTTTTTATTTATATATATAATTAAACACCACAATTTGTTTTGTTTTTGTTCTCACATACAGCATTGTATACATATATTTATATATATATAATTTATGTTAATATGATAATACAATACAGTTTAAAAATATTAAAATAGAAAATTAAAAATGTAAAAATTAAACATTTTAAAAAATATATCTATGAAAAGGTATATTAAAAGCATTTTATATCGCAATATTGTTGTTCATTATTGGAAAATAACCATTCGTTAATAGACACAATATTCTATCGAAATTATATCGATACTAATACAATACAAATATATATAATTGTTATATTTTTTTTTCTTTATATAAATACTATGCTCATATACACGTGCGTTTATGGTATCATAATTATGCGAATTAACTCGATTCCTTCTAGGTTTGTTTTTTGTGTGATTTATTTATGTGTGATTTGCACGATAGACATTTTTTTTGCCAAAAACCTTCGATATCAGATAGCTTTCGGCTTTTTGATCTATTTTTAAATATTTCGTGGATAATTTTGAGGGGAAATCAAATATTAAATGGTGTCTTTCTATTAGAAATTATAGGCGATGGTTATTGTTGTTTGAAGGTGACGATTTGTGTGCTTATAATCAGTATCTTCTATTTACATTCTTAATTCGAATTCCTACCTCAAGCACATGATCGGCAATGTTGTTGCGACTGCCGTTTGATGGCGCAACGACGGCACCGGATACCAGCGGTGGCGCTGCTGCAGTTCGTCTTACCACCGTTGTTGTGGTATAATCGTGCGGACCACCAACTGTGTGCCGTCGTTTTATGGAGCGATTCTGTTTGTTTTGGATTTGTCGCTTTTTCGTTAAATTCATATCAGTCTTTTCATCTTTAGTCAGTGCGGAATTATTGCAACCTATTGTGCCTCCTCCACCGCCGCCTCCGCCGCCACCGGTTCCTCCTCCTCCACCTCCGGCGCTGCGGTTAGAGTAATTTCGGCAATTGAAGGAGGCAGAACGAAAGAGCCGGTGATCACGTCGTTTCTTGTAGCGCTCGAGAAAAAACGACGGCGATGAGATGATTAAGGCCTCCTTTGGATCGCTGGTGGTTGAACCTTCGGAATCATCCGAACACGGTGCTTCGTATACAGAAGAGAATCGAATGTTTTTTGGGAGATCACGAATCGTGTTACTTCGTGAGGTGAAACCCTTGAAACTAGTCATTTCGTTGTGATGATGTCGTTCGGGCGACTCATCGGCATAGGGAATGTTCTCGTGCAGGATAAGCGGTTGGGAAAAGTTATGCCGTCGCCCTACGATGTCGCGTTGACGATTTGGACTCCCGTTCTCATCATTGGACTCAGAACCACTGCGTAAATTGCGTAACTTGGAATCCAATGCGTCTGTGATCGTTGTAAGGGACATTGAACCTTAAATATGAAGCAACAACTTAAACATCGAAAAGAATTCTTGGAAAATCGTATATTTACCACTATCACTGATACGGCTGTTGCTCGAGTCCTCATCGGTTAAAATGGAGATGTCAACACTGCTGCGCTCTTTGCTGTTGCTGGAGTGCTCGATTGTGTGCTCCTCTTTTGATGTAGGTGTGGTGGCAGCCGGTGGTGAGTCTGTTGTCTTTTTGATGCCATATTCCAGCGACTGAAATTGGACACTCAATTTTATCCCGATATCATATTTAGAGGGAAGCGGAGTCTTGCTGATAGCCCTTACCAAAACACTTTCTCCTGAGTATGTGTCGGAGCTGACAGCACTTCGTTTGGAGTGAGTTCGGCGACGCAAGTGGGGAATCAGTCTGGACGTCAGCGATTCACGGTCATTAAGGCGTTCAATTTTGGACACATTATCCAACAAAAGGCTCGTCTGGTCTTGATGTGAAGACGATGTGGTCGAAGTTGTAACACTAACTGTGTGCGTATCAATCTCTGGCAAATCACCATCTTCAAAAAAGTAGTCATACTAAAAGAAAAATTATTGAGTGTTTGAATTAAATTCCAATTGAGTGTTTCTTACTTGTGTCAAAAGAAGTTCCACAATCCGACATTGATGTTTCATATCCTTGACTGCGATCTCGAGAGTTTCGTTTGGCGTCCTTATTATCGATGGGCCAAAGATAATAGCCAAATTCTTCGGCTCCATCAAATTGACGTCGCAATTTTTACTCACACGACTTAAATGTCTTATCAAATGCTTCATAGTTTCATGGGAATGACGCGGCAAAGACCGCAGTAAATGTTTCAATTCACGCAATCGCATTTCGCCTGTCTTTTTATCGGCTTCGATGAAATGATTGTAAAAGTTACTTGGCAGCAAGGCATCAGGCAGACTCCGAATGAAAAGTTTCAATAAACTGGACACCACATTCACATCTTCCCACCTAACATCGGTGTTGCAACGATCCCACGAAAAATCATTCTTATTGACCTGGTCCCTCAGTTCAGAGATGGCAGCTTTGTTGCCGGGTATTCTATAAATGCCAACCACAGTTAGACCCTTGGTCTCAACTATATTTGTGCAGACGTCCACTATGAGTGGAACATATTCGTTGTCTTTTGACTGAAAGTATGAATAAAATTTAATTGGGAAATGACACTTATTTTCCCTTACCATTGGACATGATCTTAGAGGCACCCCAATAGAACCAGTAGTCTTAGAACTCGACGCCAAAGTTGACGGCGATATATCAGCACTTGGACCATGATTGCGTCGAAAGATGAGATCTTTCCAATTTTTCGTCTTTGGCGAACCGAGATCCTTATCGGGTAGGTTCTTGTGCTGTGCTTTTCTTGATTTCAATACCGGTGATATCGATTCGGTTTCAATATCGCCTCCGCGTGACGTTGAACTCTGAGGTGAATACTCTTGTTGTACGTTATCATCACAGAACGTAATTGTTGGCATTGTAGTTGTTGCTGCTGTCTTCTGCGGTTCAGCCAGTTGTTTTCCTTGGAGATCCTATTAAAAGAAAATAGAAAATTCAAGCTCAAAATCACAATAGTAAAAGGTTTTATGCAACTTACAGTATCGCTATTGTTCAGGTTACATTTCTCTTGGAGCAAGCTGAAAATGCGTTTCATCTCTGTAGCACTTTTCGTTTTGAATACAATCTCCGTGTGTTCAGAGTTATTTGCTGGTGTCGACATGGGTGACGGAAGCTTTTCTTGACTCTCGTCAAACAACAAGTCAGTATTAGAAATTGCAACTCCAGATGCTGGCACTGAAGTCGATGATGAAGAAGAGGATGATGTTGTTAGGTTGTTCTGTATTCGGGGCTTCGATTGAAGACGAAATACGTGTTTCTTCTTATCAACCGATTCGTCGAGAATGTTGAAGTTTCTTACATCCAGTTCTATCACCTGCGGGAGAATAGTATAAATGGCATAAAGAGTGAGTTTTTTTTTACAGGGCATTGTCGAGCAGCTTACATTGTTTTCTGATTTCGAACTTCGACCTGGGTAGATTTTAAGAAAGTCACCTTTAATTTCGATTTTCACTTGACGCCAGGATCTGTACTCCGACATTCGCTAGAATAATACAGTTCATTCAAATAAAAAGTTTAATCAAGAATTGAAATGAAATAAAACATGGGGAATAAGATAATTAAACACAAGGTCCAGTCACATTTTAAAAACTATGTTTTCACTTTCAGATCATCGAAGCTTAACTAAATGGATAGAGCAGTTGGTTCATATGCAGTATACATCCCTAATTGCTAGTATGAGGGTTATATAAAAAAGTTCCTGCATTGCGGATCACCTCGAGGAAGCGATAAAATGATAAGAATGTGGTAATAGAGAGAAAACCCGGTAATGTACATTTTTTAGCTATGTTTTGATCTAAACAACTTGAAGTGCTTTGAATGTGAAATGGAAAGAGTACTCTCTTTACGCCCCATAAACATAATATCAAACTCTATTGAAGACGGATTTTGTTGGGAAACTTTGAATGGGTATCATTTGTAGCTGGTTTGATGAATTCACCCACTTTTAAAATGTTTGAGACCTGTGATCTGACCTTGAAATATAAAATCCTGGAGTAGAAATATGGCTTTATGATGAATGTTGATGTTCATCCTCTTTGCGGTAACAATCACTGCAACACAACGCAATGACACTAGAACTTATAAGCACTACTCGACAAGCAATTGCATTGAATTTCGTTTTACAAACAATATTTGAAATTCACTTCCAGATGTAATCTACCCAGAAACTGTTAATAAACAAGAATTCAAGTATTTTACAAGAATAAGAGACATCTCCCTGCGGTTTTCGAACTTCGCGTTTGTAAACTAATAAAAAAAAACACAAATGCTCCGAAAAATTGTTTCATATTTTGAGTTAAATTTTCTTCTCATCAAGAAAACATATCACATGGAGGATTAAAATTCAGCACACAAAAGTTGCAATTAAATACACAGAAATACGCCCTCTTAATGATAAGGAATACGCAGATCCATAGCAAGTAGACAAGTTGATAACAAACACATTTAAGAGTATAGTATTGATTATTTGAGGCGGGAAGCTAGATGGAGAACAGGATTAACTTGTATGCAAATATTCAAATGCACATTCCAACTGATAGCTATTCAAGCCCATATCCGTTTATCCACCTAGTATCAATATCCATAGATTATCGACTGTTTTTAGCTTTTTTAAAATAATGCTTTCTAAAAAAACCGTTATATCAAAGGTCCGCGTAACTGAGTTAATCATTATAATGAACCAACATTAAAGATCGCAACAAGAATTACCTTTCCATAAATGCACGACGATTTCACTTCCATTTCGGTTTCAAATACTTCCATTTCCGTTGACGCATCCTTGGTCTCGTGTTTGCCATTGATCTCAGGGAGATTCTCTATGTGAATGCTGTAAACAGAAACACGATATATTTTCTTATTTCTTGAAGAAATAAGACGTTGTGATGTAACTTACCTATCACGTATTTCACTATTTACCGATGTGCGCTTACTTTCGGTATCTGAAATTTCACTAGTCGTCACATCCGTACTGTACTCGTTCTCGTTGTTGGTGGCCCGTAAATACGATATCCTACGCATGGGTTTGTTGTCATCGATCTGAATAGGCTTATATCGCCGAACGACTTCTGAAAGTGCTGAAAGAAAATTAAGTGGCACACGCTTGATAAGCATTGGAACATTTGTGAGATTCGATCAGTCTTACCTGGAATATCGTTAACCTCTGCGATATCTGCAAGTGACTGCTTCGAATCTGCACGGTGGTTTTCTGAAGTTTTCGTAGAGTATTCTAAGAGGAACAACATTTTATAAGTTCCTAAAACAGACTTAAATTTAAAGAAAAACTTACTCATGGGTATTTGGTACTCATCCATTCCAGCAGATGCCAAATTTGCCTTGTGCACCTCCATTCGACTGCTCTTTTGCCCGTCCACCTCGCACGGTTGCACGTTATCGTAAACCATGGGCTTTTTCAAAATTGTTGTATCCATAGAAGTGTTGATTGTGAGTGGTTTGAAGGGATCGAAGCCTTTCGTCCGATTGGAAACTAGTTTTCTTTCGAACCTGAAAAGTTATGTAATGAATCAAAAAAAGGAAATTTTAGCTCCATCTCGGTATCTTCTTACACTTGATTAATTACACCCATTTCTGGCAACGATTCAAAGTACTCCAAGTCCTTGTGGAATTTGTCCTCCATCACAATACTGCTACTGCTTGCCGCAGGCATGCTGCTTCCACTGCTACCAGCGGAAGAGCTGTTTCTCTGTCGTGATATTGTCATTTTGATGACATCATCAGCGACATTTCTGCCCCGATTGTTGGACCTCATGCTGTCGGCCAAGTTCGGCGGCAGATTTTTTGCATAGAAATTTTGCATATCACAACTTGCCGGTAAGAGATCTCTGGTAATTTGCGGCTTTGTTTGACCACGAGCCGACATTGGCACCACTGCCGCCATTGGCATTGGCTGCTGCGAATGGAAGAAATTCGGCTGCGCATGAGGCAGTGGTGACTTCAGAAACTCTTCCTTCTGCTTGATGCTCTCCCGCAGGCGTATCATCAGGTCATTGTCGGCAGCTGTTCTTGGTAATACTGATAGGTTGGGTGGAGCTTTAGAGCTGTGAAAAAACAAGAACATAGAAAATTGTTTAGTTGGAGTTTGTGGCAGAGGTCTAAGGGTTGTAGACTTGCCTGCTGCAAGGCAAATTACAATTGTGACAAAAACAATTGAACACCGCACTAAATGGAGTCATTTTCACCATTTCTCCTTGATTTTAGTGACGCGACTTCCCTTGGAGAAATTCACCCAGCGACCATCACCAAAGGCTTTCCAACAAGTGGTTATAACTGTGGCGAACAATTTTCGACACTGAATTTTGTACCTGACTAGAGAAATGTCGCAGTCATACATTTCGATGAGCGATTCTCGTTGTCCTCCCTCCAGACATATTGAGACAAAAGGTGACGCTGACGACAACGTCGGTGATTCGTTTCGATTGTGTGGCATATTATTATTTAGACGTGTCATTTGGCTTGCTGCACCAAAAAAGGAAGAACTTTTGAATACGCACAAATATTTTTAATTACCTCCCCGCTTCAATACGTCAACTTAATGAGACAGCCACTGCGAAATGTTGTTTTCTTTTCTCTTTGGTTTGTCTAATTTAATTTTATTCTGTGGAATAAGTTACATCAGACATGTGGTATGTGCGTACGAACGTAGGAGCGAAGAGGCTGTTTAAAGTCATCGCATATTAAAATTGAAAATTTTACCAAGTTAAACATGTAATGCGTCCGGAATGGAATGCCAGCCATCATCGCACGTCCATTGTTGTATCAATTACACATAATATAATGCAACAGCATGAATGTCTCAAAATCGAATAAAAGAACCGCGCAATGCGAAGTTGTTTTGTGCTTGTAGCCTCATTATGACGACAGTAGAGGTCAGAAATTACGCATAAATCCGCGGTAAATGTGGACAAAAAAATTTGATTCGGTATTATGAACTTGATTTATTGGATGGATTACGTTAGCAAAATATTAACTGACAACGAAATTTTGAAGTTGATATTTAATGTGGCCATTTTCAAGGGTAAACAGAACGAAAATCCCAACAAAACAATATAATCTTAAAGATTGTGGTTTATCTTACCTGATATGCGGAACAGACAACATCAATATTATCGCGTTTTTGAACAATCTAACTCAAGAAGAATTATAATGATTTAAAAACTTCACAGTTCTTGGGCAAGGACGATTGGCCCGCTAACTTTCTTATTATTCCGAAAATCCTGCAGGGATATCGGTCTGAGTTATAAGAATAAAGAAACCTTATTGAATCGACAAAAAGGAAGTAGCAATGGCGTTGAACAACTCGAATACGTAAACTCGTTGAGCGGAAGTCGCACTATTTTTCTCCGATTTGAGTGATATAAAAAGGCATAAAACGTTTACACTGAAAACTGTCATAAACTTTTAGGTAAGATGATTCAAACTCATGTAATGTTCTCGGTTGCATTAATCCAATCCCTTGGCTACTTTTTCAGGCAATAAGTTATATAATGTTTTTGCTTATAAAGAATTCACAGTTCACAGAATTCAAAGTTTACTTTCATTGGGTAAGAGCATCTGAAAAGCAACGGTTTGTGAAAGTTCGTTTGGAATCCAACCGTTGTGTCGCCGAGAAAACGTGTGACCGGGAATATTCCTTTGTTTAAACCGGAACCTTACTTACTTCCATGGTGTTACAACTCGGGGTAGTCATGGACCTCAATGAACAAGACTCTCTAACCGACTTGATCCTTAGCTAGTTGCGGCCAATTTCGTATAATAAGTTGGCAGTGGTTCTTTATACTTTTGTTAGCAGGTTCATTGAACCCCGCAGTCTTGCTGAAATTGAAGTTGGATTAAACAGCTTTTATATTGCACACGAGAGAGACAAATTTCATCTCTAAATGGAAACGTAACGAGCTTCGGGTAGGTTCATAGGTAAATCTAGTAATCCTGATCGGCAGAATTATTAGTATTAGATGTCAACAATTTATACTAAAGGAGGTAACGAAAACTACAAGAGTTCATCAAGATTCGATCATCAAACACCAACAATAGCGGAGGTTGTAGAACGCAAGAGGTGTACCCGGTGATTTACACACGAAACAAAACCACCAACCAACTTCACGAATGAAATCTTAGTGGAGATCCGGCCAAGATCTATCCAATGAAAAGGCTGCTACTTCAGTGTGTTGGAACAAATTTGTTTAAAACTTATTATATGGAAAACGCAATGCTTATTCTACAAAATATTGATACTGCTTGTTCTGCTATATATAAACATACAGCCGAGTGGTGGGGCTTTAAGTAGGAAAGCAAATGAAATATTGAACGCTTGTTACAGAAAAAAATTGTTCATGAATCCAACGAGGGCGAATGGGGAAAATAATAAAAGCACGAACTCTTAGAGCTGTACCTAAAGAGCAACTACACTGTCTCTTCCACATCCAGACACATCAAGTTAAGAACATCTTCGAATCACAGCCCTTCGTTTTAAGAATCAAATTATCGCGGAGTCAAAGGCAGTGCAAGCCTTCTGTGCCACTGGCATTACATGTCGCCAGCCCATTTTTTAAGATAAGTAAGTTAAACGCAAGAGAAGGCGAAAATCTCTCACAGCTGGCTCAGTATAATTCCGAGTCAGAAAATGATTTAAGCCTGAATTTTTATCAAATTCAAAGACAAACTTTTAATGGCAAAAGCCGATCGGTATTATCTGGCTTAAACTCATAGAAAATCAAATTCTTCCAAATAGTCCAAGCATATTATTATTTTCGCTGCAGAATTTTACATATTAACAGTTTGTATTGCTTACTCGGCAATGGTATTTAAATCCGCTACTGTTGCTTCCATGTTTCTCGTATCGTCTTTGGAGCGTGACGCTATGCCCTTTTACAACCGAAGACATTCAAAGTGTTACATAAAGCAACACAAAGTTCACAACAAAAGCAAGAAAAGAGAAGAGGGCGAAAAAAATACAATCCACCCACAAAAAGGGAAAAAAACTTCATACTTAATTAAAGGTTGACGTCTCATTCCAGACACCAGCTCACTTGGTCGCGATAATTGACAACACAAATGGAGATAGTATTTTATTTTAAATTTTTTTGCGCACGTAACACCAAGTTGCTAGTTTATCCGACACCTTCAAGTTAGTGAATCTTACCGTTGTATATCTTCCGAATATCTTCTCATTAAATTCGAATTCTGTTTCACCTTCTTGACGTAAGGAGATTTGATAAGACGGAAACTAAACGCAGGCGACCGACGCGATGATGTTTTATCACTAGCTTATTAAATTTTTTCAGCCCACAGCTTATTGTTTTAAATTGTACTAAACTTGAGCGAATAAACAAAAGTGCATGTGTGCACTAATCACTTATTAGAATAAACAATTTATATCACGTGTACACTTTACTTAAATTAAGTTTATCAAACGGGGTTGTATTATTTTTTTTTTGCTTTTGGAAAAGCTTACAAGCAATTAGATTGTTAATTAGACAAAATACAGATTGTCATTTTAGAAGGTAGACCGACAGTAAGAGAAAAACACGACTATTAACACCACCCAATGTGAAGAGATAGAGAGCAAGCAGCACTTCCTCTGGCCTCTTGGTCGTTCGTTCGTCTTCGCGTCGCGTCGCGTCGAGCAATTCGTGTGTTGTTATCAATCGAAGAGAGAACACCGTTATTTTCGTTGTTGTTGCCGCTAGAAATCGTTCTTTTCACCGACCGCCACCCGTGCAATATTATCATCAGAATACCGTCTAGGTTACTAAAAGAAAAGAAGGAACTTAACTGCTGCCTTTGACGACTACTATCATCTTGATCGTCGTCTTTCATACATCTATCTATCCATCCAACTCGTCGTTTACATCTAGTATGTATGTACATCATATCAATCAAAAAAATTGAAATTAATAATTGAGGAGGAAGCAGAGCGGAGCTACACAATGCAAAATGAGTCTCCTTCAGACTTTACGTTTATTTTATTTTTGAACGTGTCCCAGCGGCCAACAAACAGTGGATAGCCGACAGCCAGTTCGGCTGGAAGCAAGCACAAATACCATCAACAGTTCTACTCTAAAGGTTTTGTATAGCAATAAAGATGTTTCATTTGACGATGATGCTGCCCAAGCGGCTGCTGTGGATGACTTAAATGGGAATGCGGCGTCGACGACGAAAGCGGTATGCGAAAACGAGCGGACCCACTGTCCAGTGCCCACATCGGACAGTTGCAAATATGGACTCTAGCGTGGTACCGCGCACGAAAAACCTGCCCAATATGACACACACTCGTCTGAGATTTGCATTCAACAACAACAAAAAAAAAAGTACATGTATTTAAATTTATTTATTTTTTTTTTATTTCAAGAGCGACTAAACTAAGCCCCCACCTCCCCACGAAAGTTAATTGAGGAGAAATTCCACATATGTCAGGTTCGTCGCAAGAGGAATTCCGAAAATTGAATAAGTAAATATTAAAAAAAAATGTGTTGGTGCTTCAGTGGCGGCGCTGGTTATAAGCACGCAAAAAGCGTTGAGTTTCATTCGTTAGAAATGCCGCGGCCCGGATACTTTTTCGCAATGAAATAAAAACAAAAAAGAAGACGATTCAGCGAATGGAATTGAGAAGCAAGAGTTGAGATACCACCAAATATCGATTTATCGATTTCAAACTAAAGATAGAGAGTAATCATTGTTTTGAATAATAAAGCGCTTTACAGGCATTGTGGCCTTCAAGTCCAAGTAAGAGCGACCTTGAGGAAGGAACTGAAGCCGCCTCATGACAAATCCAAACAGAGAAACTTTGCAACAGGGTGACCAAACCGGAGAACACTGCCATTAATTAAGATGGCAAAAAGTCAATATGTGTTGGTGTGATCTACGTAAAATTTACTTGCTGACGCTAATAGTTTTTTTTACAGATTAAACAGTGTCAGGCCTCGCAATCATGGTAAGAAAAATGGTCAAACTTTCAGAAAAAAAAACTACAATTTCTTTTGCCAATTACTGCTTGACAACCAAAATCAAAAAGCCTATAAACGCAAAATAAATAGCTCTCATCGTCTGCATAGCTTTTAGCAATATGACATCATACGGCATTCCATGGTCGGAAGAGATATTGGTGCCCCGATGGTTCAATGCAATAGCATCAACTCAAATTGTGGAGGACTATAGTAAAGTGTAATATCCAAGACTGTCTCCTAGTGAGTTTAATTTCTCCTATTCTGTGGACATTTACTATAGATTTTAGCAGAAACAAACGTCACCACGTTGGAGTTAATGCAAAGATCTCGAAACATAATCAACCAATTCCGCATTGAAATTGTGTTTTGCCTTAAAAATTATCCTTGTACCATTCCCCTGTAAAGGTAAACAAAATCTTGAATTAACCTTGAATTCAAATGAGGAATAACGCTGGGCAGACAACCCACCGGAATACACATTTGCAAGGGGCAATGCACGGGTGGCAATAGCTTAATGATAAAGCTTAGGATATCTTATTTTGAACCAAGGTGGAAAAACTGCGAAGTAAGCTGTGGCTTTTGGCTTTCTCTGGTATAACTTTTGCCTTCAAAACGTTGCCTCTATTCAGTATAAATTAGTTAAGTATTTGTGCCTAAGGGATATCTCGAAATTCATAATGGACCAACTTTTTATGATGCCATTTCTTCCCAGATCGCTTCATTTACGTTATTGATAACCCCTTGTACGCGTTTGAATTATAAAATAAACAAATGACAATTCTCTAGAAAGTTACGAATTATTATTGAGAAAGCTTAGAGAAATTGTAGTTTGTCAATTGAAAAAAACAACTTAAGTACAGCCATTGACAACTAATTAGAAATGATGCCATTAGTTTTGTTTTATTTGAAGAGTGCTCCTTTGGTAGACAGCTAATTAGAAACGATTAAGTATTTCTATTTTCGAAATTTTCTGATCTATACGCAAATAACAAATTTTAGTAAGTATTTATTATTTTCCATTAAATAAATACAAAAACTTTATAAGTGAAATGTTCATAAAATGGACAAACGTAGATGCTGCACACAAGCGTCACGAAAACCTGCTGTTGAGCTTAAAAATGCTGGCCTCTCGTATCAACGCATTGCAACCCATGCAATTGTTCTAAAAGGACGGTATATAACCATACTATCATAACGCAATTTCACAAAAAACTACAGACCGCATTGATATAAAAATCATCCGATTGTCGAAAACGGTACCGTGACACGTACTTTGGCGGAAGCTGGACTTCATGGGAGACTTGCACGCTGATAAAATTGACCAATAGAAAAAGTGGCGTTCAGTTAGCTTAAACACATATTGGTTGGATTTGAAACCAATGGAAATTCGTAACGCAACGGAACAAAGATAGTTCGTATTGGTCACAATTGCAGAAATTACGTTCGACGCCCAAAAGGCAAAGAACTTGATACACTTAACCATTAGTTTAACATGGTGGCGGATACATTTTCGTTTGAGGATGCTTTTGATGAAAAATATAATGCTACTGTGGGCTGAAGGAAACATGCCGGTTATTTGGTCATTCCAGCACGTCAATGACCCAACGATTTGTTTAAGGGAGTGAAGAAATTCTGGGACGCGATTCCTGTGGAGCGATGCCGATACCTAATGAAATCAATGCAAGGACAATGCTTTAAGTTTTTCTTACATTTTCATAAATTTTTATTAACGTCTCAGTTAAATACGGATTCGTATTCTAAAAAGACATAATTTATTTATTAATAAAAGCATCATAACTTTTTATTATCTTTGTAAAAATACTATCGATAATTATGTACAAAACTAACGGCTGTATGTGCTCTTGCATACAGAGGAAGGCGAGACAATAGTCATTTTTTTTTTTGGTTCAAAGCTTGTTAACAATGATTTACTTTTCCCTATTTATTAGTTCTAGGGTGTTTTGTAAGCAACTTAAAAGTTAACTGCCTTCCCAAAAGAGGCGCCTGTCGAACGCTCAACGGTTCGGATTACAATTTCGATTCTTCACATCGTCAACTTGTCGGAAATGCCCTAATTTCGTAATGATTTCGACTGTTTTAAAAACGCTAACTATGTCCGAAATGCATCTGAAAATTATAAACCGAAACAAAAACTGCAGAAATCATTTTTGCAAATACACAACCATGAATTATAGTAACTGCGTTTGCATAAAATGGGATAACGCAATTAAGAAAGATAGAAGCAAAAATTTGATCTGCGTTACATTCCGTGTTGTTGTTGAAGAGTGCCAGCACCTGTTTTATATATGGCGTAAGACATTTATTCGCAGATTGCAAAATAGCGAACTATGCTATATTAAATCTATGATTGAAAAAACCTGTAGCTCAATAGACTTTAGAATGCAAATATATTCTGACATTCGAATTTTTTTTTTATAAGAACTCACTTGGTATTAGTGACCCAATAGACATGTTTATCTTTTAAACAATAAGCCAGTTGCTTTTTCAAGCGGTACGTTTCCTGTGTTTGTTAACTTTAACGAATTTAAGCTTCCTAAGTATGTACACACTCTGAAGATAGACCTATCAACAGTTATTAGTACTAGCTGGTCAGGCAGGTGTTTACTTTAATGTTTTGCTGAGAAAGTTTAATTAGGAAGATATCACCTATTATTTTCCAGGCTAACTAACTGAATAAACATTTCAACACGTGATTATATGAATCATAACATAGGAGCATGTCTTCTCAGTTAAATTTTAATCATACTCCCATTTTGTTAAGTTTTACTTCTGCGCTTATCGGCTTGATACAAGCAATTTTTTCATCGTTGGTATAGAAACTTTGTAAATAGTCTAAATATCAGATAATTTGTTGGAATACACTTTCCCCATCATTTATTCCCCGAAACCACGGATCCTTAGTAGCTTCTTGACCTTGACTATCGACGTGAAAACGACTTAGGGAGTGCGAAAATAATGACGAATTCTGGCAAAAAAATTCTTTTGGATTCCTGGGTGCATCCAATTGCTTAACAAAGCCGTAACATGTTAATAATTTCAATAAGAGTTCCTCTCACACTCCACATTGGTCGTTTATCAATATATCAATGAAATTCCTTCAAGATTATTATCAAGGCCTAGGTTTTTATTTAATTCGGTTTGACAACAGCTTTCTTCAGCAGAGTCGAATAAATCCAAATCTTTGCATAAAAGGCTGGAAAATGAATGAAACCTACGAGATTGCAGTCACTCGAGCCATGAAAGACCACACGACTTGATAGTGACTCATGTTTTGAATTTAATGTTGGCAAGCCAACAAAAATAATTGATTCCAAAGCAGGTTTTGGCGAGACGAACGCTGTTAGACAATAAACTCATTTGTGATTGGTCGTGTTATATAACGCAGATATCAGGACCACATGAATGCCGGCTTAAATGATCTTTGTCGCTTAGAAAAAAAAATATCCTTGTGACCATTTTTAGTCTTCTTTTCATAGATGGAATATGAGTAAGGTTTCAAAAAAGCCTGCACGGAAATATTGATTTAGTCAAAAGGTTCTGCCTACAACGACTCAGGTGGCTATGGCAATTAGAGCGGATGGAGATCGACTCGAATCTTGACTAAAAAGACCATACTTTGGGTTACGCACGACTTTGCAAATGTCCAGACCTACCCCGACTGCAGCGCCATCGAAATTATTAATAGAAAATTCTTTTATATTTATTGCAATCGTTTGTACAGTTTTTTTTTAGTTTTTTTATTGTGTTAAACAGGAAGAAATCATACCTCCCTCTCATGAACAACGCAAATCAAAAGGGTAAATGTGTATATGTGGTTAGTTTCCACTATCGAATCAAACACATCAAACGCCTCTTCTGCACATTGAATAAATCGCAATTTCTGACACAAAATATTGTTCGCAAGCATCGTGAAAATAAGTCAATAATATGATTTCCATTTGTTATGTGTCGCGAAATTTTTTGTGCACAAAATAATCAAAATATCATCGATCAAGTCACAATAAACAGAATATTTTCAGTATGAATGATTTCAAGTTATCATAGAGCAATCTTGTTTGTTTGATAATTAGTTTAAAAAGAAATTCACAAACGTTTGCCAATAGAGTATTGCATTTCAATCAAATAATGTAGAATTCATAAAGCATGAATAATTTCAATCACCATCCTTAACTTACCGTGAAAATGCACTGTTCCCATGCACGAGCAGCGAACTGTAACGACCGCTAAGTTCAAATAGTTCTTCGCTGCTCAGAATTGATTTCGTGTTTTGTTTGGAACTTCTAGAACCAACGGGATATGAGATCATCTGTTGATGAAAGTTTTTATGCGATGCAGACGATGTAGCACCACTACCAGGTAAAATAATAGCAGCAGGTTTCGCGGGACGATTCGACTCGGATGCATGTGCTATTGTATAGTGCTAAGAAAAAAAAAGAGGATACTTTCATTAAGATTACATTTCATAAGATCAACAATTAGCGCTTACCATTTGCAAGACATCACATTCCTTCGGCACAACATGTAATGTAAGAACAGAAGGCGTTTGCTTAATCATAGAAACAATCGTACTGTACGAAATTCCAGCTATCGGAATGTTATTGACCATAAGGACACGATCACCGGTCTGTAGGCCAGAAAATATCGCTGGCCCATTCGTCTGAACTTCTTTGATGAAGATTGTTTCCATGGCTTTTCTTTGGTATGGATCTGATGTCTCCTGTAAAATAATGCACACAGTTATCAGAAAAAAAAATCAAATTTATGAATTAATGCTTTAATTACCGGCCAGGAGGGCTCATCTTCTGGAGGATAGGCTATGAAATGACGAAGCGTGAAACCAAAACCCTGATTCGGTCTACGCCTTATCACCACTATTTTCGGTTGGATTGTATTTGAGTTATGCAGCATTTTGTATATAATATAAGTGTTGGCGCCTTCCGTCTTACTGTTTGCTAAGCTCTTCTGCTGAATGTGACTATCAAATTATTTCGCTTCCCTAATTATGCATTTTTATCACATTTCTATTAAGGGTTGGGCATCAGCCTGAAAAAAAAATCAATACGAACATATAATTATTTATAAGCAATTCAAATAGCATCATACAAAATAGTTCAAACTTCTGCGTATAGTTGGTTAAAAAAAAACTCAACGACTTAATCAGTTTGCGACCAGAGTTTCCTTAGCCTACTGAATCAGTTTTTGCACTTTACTTCGGATAAGTTTACGAAAGCGTTATGCTATTCACTGGTTTTATTATATAAAGAAGAGGCATGCAATAGATTACGTCATTCTACACTCCTCCTTAATGAAATATTTTAGTCTGACTCAGATTCGGTTTGATTTAATGATTTAATAACGTATAGCAAGCTCCAAACCATGTGAGAAACGTGGAAGAATATTTTTTTTAAGCACTTGAACATATCATTAACAACAAACAAATCACGATTTCCAGGTTTCGAATAACTATAAGTTTCAAAGACTTTCTATTCATCATACGAATCTAAAGTAGTACTTTAGTCATTGTTGTAATTTGCAACTGAAAGGGGAACTCTATTAGAAAACGTGTCAACTCGTAATAAAGCCCGAACTGCTACGCAACCAAAGTAACATTAATAAAAATAGATACAATTTATAACTATAATAATGACATCGATTTGATGCGTCATTTGAAATTCAAATATAAAGTTGTATTTTTCTTCGCGTATCCTGACTTAAGACACGCTGCAGGCAAGAAAATAGGTACCCAACCTCTTCGTAAATGTGAAGAAAACCTTGTCACCGAACCGCGGAGTATTCTGGATATATTCAAACCCAACCCAAGTCCTTCCACCAACTGAAGAAGAATTTCCGAAAACTCGATAGAAAGATCCCACGGAATCTTGCACTGGGACTATCTATAAGAGTAGTAGAAATTAAAGCATCTGGCAGGCATTTGAAGTTTTGGAAAGGAGCGTCGTTCTGTAATCTTACATGAGATCTCTCTTGGTTGAGATAAGACCAAGGCTCATCCTAGGTATTCAATGCTACTTTAAAATGCTTAAACGCCTGTGTCGCTCAGTTGATTAAGCCCATGCCTTTCAATTCAATCAATTAATAGGTCTCAGGTGTTCGAATCCTTAAGACATCTGCCAAATTCTCCGATTCAAGTCAGACTCCATCCGTGGAGATATTGAAACCAAAAATTAATCTGAGTTCAAACCACTATCCAATCTTTCCATTCTTCTCCTAATCCTTTTGCCCGCTCTGAATAACTAGCAATAGAAAAATCACCCCAATTTCGAGCGACGAGCTATATTCAATTTGGCGGATAAGTATTCTGTAATAGTTTAGAATCCGTTCGACTTATGTTGGTATTCCGTTTGTCGACTAGCGGGCGGATAAATACATTGTCGCGTCGTGATTGAATTTAATGTGTTCAAGCGATGACCAATTTCATTTGTGTGAAATACAATAAAAGCAAAGGTACCTTTTTTGTTAAAAAGTTTAGATAAAAAAAAACAGTTTGAAGTTAAATTGCATTTATGCACGAAAATAATATCAAAAATAAAATAAAAAAACAAGCCACAGGGCATTTCCCATTTGCCAAAAACAACCTCTTTCTGCTGTGGTGGAGATTATTTATTCATTTGGAAATTTCGAAGATCAACTTAATGAAGTGTTGGCTTTTTCAAACAATAAATAATTGTTTTGTCACTCTTATATATAGAAAGGATTTAAAAATTGTTTCTGTTTTGAATATTAATTGAAAGGAAAAAAGCTCGATTTATGACTGACTTAACATAGTTGATTTAATTCGCAGCGGTTTCCTATTTAAGTGAACCAGCTTAAATTTATTTTTTTCTTGTTCTCCCATGCAGCTGTAAAAATTCTTCGCTAGCAAATAAGAAGTTGCATTTTCGCATGCGAAAAAAAAAATAAACATATTTCCAAAAAAAAAAAATATCTTCAAAGTTCCAGCCAATAAAAACCGCTCCGAAATCAATATCCTAATCAATTTCACCTCCCAAGCTCTCGAGTATTCTACATAAATGCCTTTCAAAGGCCAATATAACCCTCTCGACAACACACACTGCTCTTAAGTGCCTGCCATATCGTATTCTCAACGATACTGATCTAATTTACTTGGCCAGAACATACATAGATTTATACATATGTACATATATGCGACTTCATAATTTGCATTCATCACTCGCACGCAGCATCAATCTATTATAAGTTTCACATCATTGAAAACAACTACGGCCAGCATGAGCACACCCCATAGAGTCGCAAAATCCATCGCAACTTAACATCGTTGGCGATTTTCAATTGAACGAGAAAAATTATTTTTTTCCCGATGTAATTAGGGTTGTCGGAGCAATAAAGTTCAATTTTTCTGTTTTCAATTTTTTGAAATAATATTTTTAACGGTGTAGACTGAAAAAAGGGTCCCTTAACCACAAAACGAACAACATTGGCGAATGTAAACCACACACTCCAGTCAATGGAATGCGAACCCGCTTACATCAAACAATCAGTCTATTTGTTATCAGCTCGTCCGCCACCACTAGGCTTGGTTATAAATGTTGACAAATACGAGAATTCTAACTCTGACTAAGCTCAATGCATGTTACAATAATAGAACTTGGGAAAAAATAAGCGTCTTGTGGGTTGTATCTCTGGAGACTCGAGTACAGCTCGGCAATGAAAGTCCACATTTTGCGGTTAGTTTTTTATTCATTCTAATGTCTAATCCATTTCAAGTATGAAGTAAGAGGAGAACGGCAAATTTCATCTAAACATTGCCTCTTGGCGAAATACATAGCGTTCTCGATTTCCTCGATTTGTTATGCACTAGCTTCTCGTGAATGAAAATGATTAGAGTTGTGTAATGCACATGGTTTTCGTTGTTATTATGGTTCATTAAATTATAGACCATGATGCCGCATGACAATGATTATGATGATGATTTTCTAATTAACTTTGGAATGAAGTAACGACAACAAATACCAGAGGTTCAAACGTATGTATATTTAGTTTGACCTTTCTGGCGAGTCATTGGCATGAAACTGTTTTCGTTTTGATTGCAGAATTCCTACCTCAAGACATTCGCTTGCGCAAGCAGGGAAGTGAATGCTGCAATCGGATGTTAAGTCATTTATGTGAAATTTACGAGTGAATTATTCGGAATAAAATGTTCCACCGTATAATTATGAATCAAAATGAAAGTCTTCTCGGGAGATTAAGGAGATTAAGCCGTTGAGTTGAACCAAAATGTCAAGGAGGAGGTTTTAAGTGGTTTAAATGCCCAAGTATTTAACGTTGTAAATTTATATAAAATAAAACGTTGGTACTTATTCGTCTGTTTAAAAAATGTAAGTGTTTTGAACAAATGTGATGGATTTATTTAGTTCGGGTTCAAATCCAGGGAGAAACATTTGGAATTTTTCCACAGAGATACCTGATCACAACTCTGAATTCGTTTTGCTCCACTTTCTCGTAATTGCTCTGGCTGTTCGTATTCAAATGAACTTTCTTGGGAGGATGTTGTATTGAAAGGTTTTTACTACTCAATAACTAATTGAGCTGTAAGCAGGCTTTCACCACTTAACGAATATCATAGCTTTTGGATCACCTTAAAATTTATTTTTTTGTCCTCAATTTATCAAAATAGCAATTATATCTTTTATCTGATCGCATAGAATGTATAACTTGTTGAGAATCTTGTAATGACTTATTACGCACGCACACCCTTTTGCCAGTCGATAGGTCTTTAAGTTTAAGGGACGTTTATAAATGAATATCTTATCAAAATCTAAAACATATTTAAATTTTAAAGCTTGAGGAACTGATATACGCTTCCTCGCGCACACCTCTGCGCCAGTCGATAGGTCTTTAAGTTTAAGGGACGTTTATAAATGAATATCTTATCAAAATCTAAAACATATTTAAATTTTAAAGCTTGAGGAACTGATAATACTATGCAACAATATTAGTGCCTCGATCGTTAAATTTTTTTTTATATATTTTACATTTTGAAAAGATCTTTATTTATATAGCAAGTCCATAGAACTTACCTTTCTACGTCTCCTTATATTATGATCACGGATAACTAAGAGAGAAGGTAATTCTGAACCAAGAATATTTGTTAACTATATTTGAACATATATGAAACACGTCACTTAAATTAATTTTTAATTTTAATTCACTTTTTTTAAAATAAAATAAAATATTTATCTTATATTTTTATATTTGAAGGTTTATTATTATTATCAGAATATGACAAAAATGAAGCTGAGGAATTATAAAATATTAAATTAAAACAAATAATTCTTTAGATTCAAGGCATTTAACGTAAATATATTACCTACTGCAGAGAGGGCCATCAGTATTTCACTACCAGATCATTGTATTGTCACCAGATTAACTGTGTAGTTTTTTACTCTTTAAACCCTTTCATTTGATACCCATATTGAAGGGATTCCAAAAAATTGTTATCCGCCATTTTGGAGCGAATTCCATTTTGAGATCAATGTAATACTGAGTATTGATATTGTTTTGTTACTTGAACTCAAAACGCATGCGAAATTCTCAATCGGATACCAACAAGTGGTCGAAAAGAGGTTTGTTTGTTTTTTTTTTTTAGACTTTGAAACTCCATCCAAATTTCAAAAGTCCAATCTTAAAACATTACGCAAAGTTACTACTCAACACTTAACTCAAGTTCCTTCTCCTCCGCATTTTACTACCCTCTTCGATACTAACTTTCTAACCCTACTTTCCCTATTAAGTTAAGATATGTTTATACATAATTGTACCTTACAATTAGATTTAGTTTTAATTTCAAAGTTTATATGTTATTTTCTGAAGTGAATAGTGCAAGTGCAATAAAAGATTATAATCGTAATGGACAAACCTTAAAATGAAATGAAAATTTACATAAGAACAGCGGATGTTGAATAAAAGTTTGTAATAAAATTAAACAGTAACTATAATCATCTAAGTTGATGAAAGATTCCTTACAGAGAATATAAATATTTGCAGCGTAATTTCAACGCATTGGAATTGAAAAATAAAAAAAGCTTGGAATCAGGTTTGTATCAGATCAATAAAACAAGAGCTATCGATACAGAGCCTACATAAACAAAAGATGTTTATTAAAAATGAGAAATTAACTTCCAATACCGATAGATACTTGCAACGCACTGGTAAACATTTTAGAAGGTTTAAACTGTCACCAGTGCTCCATTGTCAGTTATAAATAATGAAGAACACCGTCATTTCACGAAATCTTCTTAAGATTTCACATTTTGCGTGGATCATCTTGACTTGAATGATCATCAGAGTGGCCAGCTAAAGTAATCACAGGAGAAATTGAAAAGGTCTTGAAAGTTTTTTTTTTTTTTTAAAACAACTAGCCTTCTTCGTGCTAAAAGCAAAGGTAAACTCCAGAATTGCACTTGCAAGAAAGTGTTAGATGATGAGTGAGAATAGGAATTTATGTCCCAAAAAAGAGTACTCAACATCAACGATTAAGAAAGCAATTGAATTGCATAATCCACTCACAAGCTTTTTCCGTACAACTAAAGTGAGTTCGGTTGGCATTGTTCGAAAAGAGAAATTCGAATGATGAATCATATGAGATCACCGAACTATTAAGATTTCGGTCTAGCAAAAGTTGTTTGAAAATATCGCCAACGGATGACCGAGAGGCATCTTTGGATTTGTGACGGTTATTTTTTGCCTTCCGCGTTGATGCATTGGATCATCTTAAGTATGTGTGGATTCAGGTTGTACTTTTGCAATTTGCGCACAACCCTTCCATTTTTACTTGTTTCAAAACTGCAAAACAGAAAGCGGCCAAAGCCAAGAGTCAACGATAAGGGAAATTATTTCAAGCAATCATTTCAATTCAAGGCGCTAAAAGATAAGAATTTACGACTACATTTGCCTTATCTTTTACATTTAGCCATAAAAGTAATTAGTTCTAGATGTTTTCGAAATCTAGATCAAGAATCAAGATAACTATTGAATTTCCTGCACGTCGCTTCCTACGACTTCATTTATTTTGCAATTGTGTTTTCTTGAGATGAAGTGGAGTCTGAGTCAGTGACAACGATTCTTTGCCAAATTCTTACTTATAAAACAAAGTTCTTTTACTGTGATAAATCATAGAACTAATCCCAGCAAGATACGAATTGAAGCGGCATAGATAATAGAAGTGAGGGCACACTATTGCTCACATTATTTGCCTTAATTTAATTTCGTCTTCGTATATTCCCTGCGAAATTCAATTTCTTTCAATTGTCTGTCTGTCTGGGATTAAGAAACAAATGTTTTACATGGGATCATTCAATTCGTGGCATGGATTCGATATCCCTGTTTCCATCACATACGGAAACCGAAGTGTATTCCTGAAATTCGAATAGAATGTCTTTTTATAGAAGTCTTAACGCCTCTCCATGATCGAATTGCACGTTGTACTGAAGTATAAAAAACGGCTCTGCAAAACAAGGACGAGAGCTGATCGGGAGCTCTACGAGCAGAAGAGAAATGATAACCATTGTCCTGTCAAGAAAGTAAATATTTAAACTAACTGACTTAACAGGCACTCGACCCGTGAAATCTCTGCCATGGCAGCATTCCACTCTTGTAAAACCCGGGATTCAAAAATTAACGAACGCCGAAAATCTCTCGCCCACAACCTGGTTGGTTAATATCAGAGTAGTTAAAATATAAAGCGTTCGCTTTTTTGTTAAGGTCGGTAACAATTTAAGCGATACCACCATGTTCGAAAGCGTCGTTAGAAACTTACAAGCCAACACTTGGAAATACAGCAGAAGGATTCGTAAAAATATTCATGTAGCTAGGATATGTAGAGCGGATGGAGATCAACGTTCTGGCTACAAGAGAGTTCGCAATTTCAACACAAGGACATGGCGTTTTTTTTTTCTAACACGTTGCTCTCGCGAAAAGTATCATATATGGTTTGCGTGTTTTTTAACTTTCAAATAACTTATGACCGTGTATTGGAAAGATTGGAGAATTCTGGTTCTCAGATCTCTGTGTGAATCTGCAAGGATATGGTGAAGGAAAAGTGAACAGAATTGACTCATGTCGTTTATTAACAGGAGCTCTTGAAAGGAAAATGCGACCACCATGGACACCACAAACGGAGCCACTCAAAGAACAGTATTCAAAACACTTCCTTTCATTTAAACTGGTTAGTGTGAACTTACTGCGAATGATTCAGGGCGATTGGAATGATTTAGCAGTATTTTTCATACTTCAATAAACACATTTAAAGCCTAAAGCTTCAACGGATCAAGCGTGGACGCCGATAAGGCTGCCAAAGCGACTTTTATCGAACATTATGTCTATTGTATATTGTCGAATTAAACAAGGAAGATTTAACTTGTAAATTTTATCACGCCAATAAGAGAAGAAGACTTCTGAGCTGGAACGAATTCAGTCACTAGTATTAAACCAATGACTCCTCAATCGAATTCATTTTTTTTTTTGCTTCTTATGCAACAATCAGACACCGGACTTTCACTTCCGCTTTAGGGGTTCTGAATAAAATGTTGCTGTTTAAAAACTAACAGGAGGGGATCTGAATGTAATAAAGGAGAGGTACCGATGCTCATTGTTCTTGAATTCGTTAGTAGATTGTTATATTTATATCCTGAACAATTCTATAGAAGATGAAACGCTGAAGTGCATTGAAACAAATGCTTAAACGGTGGAGTAAACTATAGTATATGTTACAGTCAATCATATACCCGGATCGGAATGAATTTCATTCTTTAGGTAAGATCGCTTGTAATAAGTAATTGTAAAAGAAAATTGTATGTTTAAGAACGTTCCTACGATATATCGGTAAATAGTAATTGGAAATTGCGTGTCTTTAAAAAGCACTATGTAGAAGCCTTCAATTGGCTAGCCAAATACTTTTTTTAATTTGTTTATTGGGCAAATTCCTATGAACGGCGGTGTATGTTTGTTCATTTGTTAGTCAACTGTCTTACAACTTTGCAAGGGCAAAGCCTTCGACACCCGCTGAACACATAAAACATTTCACACTTGTGTATACAAATTGACATAAAACGAAATTCATCCGAAAAAAAAACAACACGAAAATGTAATTAGCTGTTACTTGGATTTAAACATAATTAAAATTTTCGAAAGGCTATAAACAAATTGTGTTCCTCTTTGAAGAATCACACGTTGTGTAGACTTTTACATGAAAGAACTCTCTGTAGCCCTTAGGAGAGCTGCAATATAATAAAAGACCAACAAATTACTCATCAATTAGTAATCTCCTCCCGTATGATTGAAATCGAGTTTTGTAAGCTCTAAAATTGAATCATAATTTAAAACGACGATGACTCGATTCGGTGCCCTAAGCCAACTTAATGACCTTGATTGGATGCATTCGTGTGGCGAAAGGATTACGCTACGCAATGAAACCAGTAGCCCGACCAAACAAAGGGAAATAAACAAAAATGGCTTCGAGATTAGTACCAGTACCAGACGACCAGGACAAAACAAAAGCAATTGTTTGATGTGATTTATGTTTTGATTAATTTTATTTTGAATTTATTTCATACACGAATAAATATATACATATATGTACATATGTATGAGAATAAAAGCAAAACAATCAAAATTCATCAACAACCCTGGGTGCTGCCATCAGACAAGTTGACATTTATGCTACCGCTTCTGCTGCGTTTATTATTAATTCATATCAAACTCAGTTCAAGGACCCACTGTGCCAACAATATCGTTCTCGCATACAACAGACAGCGGCAGCGATACCCAAGGAGAGAGATGTTCGGTTGGTTGGTTGGTTGGTTGGTTCGTACCCCGATCGATATTTAAGTACCGGCAATACAGCACAGGTTTCCTGCCACCGACGACGATGATGATGTTCATGGCGGAGTCGGTGACTTTTGAAGTGGTTATACCCTTTTTTATACCTTGCTTCCTTACTACTACAATGACTCCAACGCTTCGACACAAGGAGAAATACGTCCGCCTCTTCCTATTTGCCGTTCTACACATGTACACCCATACAATATATATTTTTTTAACATTATTGTATTCAAATAATAAATGAAAAAAAAAATATACTTTTATCTATCAGCAACAAAACATACAAACATAAAATCCGTGGCAATATATTTTATCTTGGCTTGTTAACGCCGCAACAACAGAAAGATAAAATTCCTTGAAAACAAATAAACGCACAGAAAAATAAATACGTATTCGAGACTAGTTGGGAAAACATTCGAGTACGCCCATTGGGGCGAGTTAATTTTGGTCGAAGACACATGTAAATAGCGTAAGCTTGTTTGGCATCGGCACACTGCAAATGCGGCGATTATTCAATTCGAAAACACATCATATTCCGAAGATACTTTATGAGTGTTAATGGTTCGGGGATAATCGATGTGGAACACACTGAAATGGGGTGGCGGGCATTTGAATGGGAAAAACATTGATAGAGTGGGCGATTCGGTTGCATTTGAATTATTTGAGCAACGGCCCGAAGAGGACCAGGACCTTGCTTACAGCACTCACTCGTGATGTGCGTGAACCATTTTATTTTGTCCATTGTCCACAAATGAACGAGTAAGCATTCATACGGATATACAATGTGCCCCACGAAAGCGCTGTTAAAATCAACAACAATTCACCGGGCAGTGCAACTTGCTAAAACGATACATTAGTCGACCCGCAATTGCGGCAAGAAGAACTCGTTGGTCAGGGCCCTGTATTTATCAACAGTCACACTGGTGGTTTTACAGAGCCTTGACGAAAAAAATTGCCTCTATGATTCTCCAGTGCAAACGTTTCAACTTACAGCGATTTGAAGCGGATGTTCTGCATTCCAATGAGCATACATAGATGAACGTGGCCAATGACGTGGCAAGTGGTCGTCTCGATGTTAATCTTCAGCTACAGTGGCTATATTCGCCGCAAAACGGGACCTCTGCCGTCACGTGTTTTCCAAACGAGCGGCTAAGCAACTTGGTGAATAAGAAAGAAAAAGACCAACTAACTTCAAGCCTAGGTTCACTATCTATACATCGACTTCAAAGCCGCAGTCGTCTTGAACTCTACAAGGCGATGGCCTAATTCGGAATCCCGGCAAAATGTCTCGTTCTCGGGCAGGTGTAAATACGGAAAACACTATCTTCAACAAATCTGTCCAGCTGCGGGGATATGTTGACAATATCTGCATCATTGGTTGGAGGTGGTTAAGTAGTTTACCTACCTTGGAGTAAATATCAACTCCACGAATGACACCTTAGTGGAGATGCGGCGAAGAATCACCCTTCTTCAGTTTGAAATTCCTAACTTGGAAGCTGAAATATATGCTCTATAAAACTTTGATCCTGCCAGTTCTGATATATGGAGCTGAGTGCTGGACAATAAGGAGTAAGGCAGAGTAGACTTTGAAATTTTCGAGAGAAAAATTCTGTGTCGAATATTTGGTCCCGTATGCGAGGAGGGAGAATGAAGAAAATATTAACGCGAACTTTATAAGCTGTATCAAGAAATGGATGTACTCCAAAAAGCCAAAATACGTCGACTTCACTGACTCAGCCACAGCGAGCGAATGGACAATAATACTCCAGCAAAGAGGATCTCCGAATCACACCCTAAGATGACAAGGAAGACTGAACCCCCGTCGAAAAGAGTGGAAGGCAATCGTGTCCCAGGCAGAGACTCTTCACGGGTCGGGATTCCGTTAATTGAGTTACAATTATTTGAGCATCAAGATTTGAAGCAACTTGTTTTCATATTTCTTCCATTCGTCAGTGAAGGTAGCTACAATAACGATTCCAACTTGGTAAATCAGATTCTACCTGACGATGTCGATAAACACATCTAAGAATCTGTTGTAAATATATTTATTTTTTATGGCCCCTGTCAGAAAATTTGGAAATTTTTTCGCAATAACGGAAAAAATTCTTTACCTTACCCGATGTAGTTCTTTTAATAACTTTTCTCGACAATTAATCGACTTTTTTATTATACCGCTTTATAGACTTTCTCACGACCGTCTTTTACAAATATTATACTGCCGCTTTAAAGCTTATTTTCGGTCCCTTCGGGTTGGGTTAACACTTTCAAAACCGATCATTTTGTAATGATCATCATCCGAAAATATAAAACAAAAGTGAAAGGATGGCAAAATTGGTTGAAAGAAAACAATTTGGAGGCAATACGTATTTATAAGAGGAGGAGTTAATGTAATAAAGCATTTTTTGAACGCATTGTATTAGATGTTTCACGTAACAATTAAAAAGCTGAAATTTTTGCCATTCTATCGATGGTTACAAAGATTCAGGATTCTTATCACCTATTTGAGAATAGTGGATGTGTTCCCACAGCTGGTAAGCGATCATTACCAAGAGAGTGCGATAGGGCATAGGAGGATAGTAACTGTTATGAGATTCAAAAGAAACGACAGTTTTCCCCTTTTTATGTAAATTTTTCAGAAAACTGTACCTACCGCTTAAGCGCGAGGAAGACCTCTTTCACACGATTTTTCCTCGTTCATCGGCAGACGTTCATCATCACCTTTTCAACAGATTTCAAACTCTATTTCAGCGGGCTAATATAGGTAGTGGGTTTTAAGATCTGATTGAATCAAACTATTATTGCATAAGACCCTAATTTCCTTGCAAACACATGTAAAACCTTTTACTCCCATGAAGAAATAGAGAAGTTCTTCACAAGAATATTCCATTTAAAAAATGTTCAAAGATTTTCAGTTCAAGTAAGCTTCTATTTGGCATAAAGGAGTCTCTGCAATGCATCTTCCTCAGAATAAAACAAAAAGTCTATTAATTACAGACATGACACACATTTGTTTATTGAACACAAGTGCAACTAGAACCCCAATCTACGAAAAGTCTGTTCGCTATATTCAAGAAGATAATTGAAAGAACACTGCATTTAATGTTTTCGTAAGTTAAATATCGAATCACAATGGCTGCAAGATTTCGAAAGGACTTTGTCGAACAGTCATTGTAATAACATTGGACAACAAAAGACATAAGAAAAGAAGATGAGTCGACAATGCGGTGTCTTTTTCTTGTAATAAAATAGTTCATCAATTGATGGAGAAGGAAATATAGGATTTATATTAAAAAATTATGCACAAACATCGAAGTTGGTGGACGATTCACTGTTCCATTTATTAACCTGTGTGAAACAAAATTCTTTCAATTATCAAAAGATATGAAAAGATAATTGTGATAACTTCTGGCATCAGTAAGACCAATAAATAAAACAATACAACCCTGTGGAAGCCGAATTGACGTCAACTAAATCCTTGGAATAGGAGAATGTATGAACGCTCAACTGACAAACTTTCGTCTTTTCCTTCTTTATTTCGGTCACACGGGATTACATGTCGTGTGGCCCTTGTGTTGATCTAGCTAAGTTGTCTGCGGTCCAGTAAAAAGGATTGAAATGGCTAGAAAATTTTGAAGGAATGAGCGTTAACCGTCCAACCGGAAGAATTTGTAGATCTATCCTAAAGCACCCTAAGGGAAGATCTTTGAATTGCAGTCACAAGGTCCACAAACAGTGGGAGTCCGAAACTCCACTTCATGGGGCAAGTATTCGCGGATGCTGGTAAGTTTGGTTTCAAGAACTGGAGGTCGATGACCTCATAAGAAAATTTGAAGCCAAATCATACTGGAAAGAGAATTGCTTGCACCCCTTGAAGAAGCCCGGACATATCACCATAGTAATATGCTGTTAATATCCACTGGTGGAAAAACTGATGTAGATCTAGCAGACAAGAGATCAATGGTTCCATCATCAAAGAACACATTGTCAGAACAAAAAGGAAATGCCATCTGGATCAGCTCAAAACTCTCAGAGAGTTTAGAAAAAATGTGCAGAGTCCAAAGAGGTTCGGTCATTGTTTGTTGGCGAGTGAGCTATGAAGGTAACATAACATTGCAGTCTTGTGAACAAGTAATGAAAGCAAGAGCAAAAAACTACCAAGAAGGCCTTTAAGAGAAAGAAATGAAACGAGTTAACAAAACTGTGTTCAATAAAAAACATTTCAGCAGGACTCCACCACAAAACTAAATTGACTCAACGATTGCTGGGAAAAATGTTCCTGAGTTTAACAGAGAAGAAGATTGGACCTCAGAGCTGATGTATTGCCACAGAGGTCATCTACATTTGGACACTTTAAAACCTCTCTGTGTGCATGAGAGACAATTGGCCAAGGCGGCTCAAGACCTTCGTTAAGGTTTATGGTGGCCACTTTGAGTATTTGATAATTATATTCATTAAAATAATGAATGACATAAAAATTATGATACTTGTGTTCTTTATTATAAGTATTTATGGGAAGACTACGCACTTAATAAATACTCGTCCATATAATAGATAAACGCACTATCGTAGGTTTCCCTGATAAGTAGTTCGGATCGACGATCGCGACAACTTACGTTCAGATCCTGGATATAACAAGGTATTTTGAATATAACGCAAGTGATTGGAAATTATCCATCACTTGTGTAGAATCACACAAGAGCTTTGTCTATGAAGATCTGCATCATGAGGAGACCACGCATGTTGATAGCAAGCCGTGGAAACCTTCAGCTGGTTTCACCATGTTCAAATGAAAGATTCAATTCGGTGCCCGTAAAACGGATAGATGGAATAACTTTGTAAACAACAGTTTAGTTATTTTCGTTGGCCATTCGAATTTTCATACGTTAAGCAATTTTTCCAATGAAGTCAGTTCAGGGAGTTCCTCTTGCCCGTAGTTAATGAGTATATTAAAGTGAACAATTTGCGACATAACAAAAAATCTTGGCAGCAGAGTTCCCGCACTGCGATGAGAAATAACATGACTGTGTATGACTAAAAGACACTTGTGCGAATTTGATAGTCAGCTTCAGTTGACGAATTCAAACCACTTATCTAGCACACCTCGGAACTGTATATTATGAGCACGATTACAAATTACCTTCGAATAACTTATAAGTTTCATAATAACTCTACACGGAAATTAGGTGGGACACTTGCAACTGTGTAATTTAATATCGACTATAAAACACGTACGCCTACTTATTAGAGTTTCGTCAACAGAAAGAAGCCTCGGAACAAGTTGTTGTTTTTGAATCCATAATTAAATCAAGCGAACACATGAGAGACATGTTTTGACCAAATTTCATACGAAATATAAAAATTTTATAATCACTGTGAAAAAGCGTGTCACACTTTGTTGTCCACAAGAAAAATAGATGAGAAATGTGTAAATTAAATTTACATAGGCATCGGCGCGTTGGACGACGAAGGGCAAATGATCTGAAATGACTTCATCGTGTCTGTCTGTTTTTCAATTGATGTACATATGACGAAGAACCATGGAGCAACCAAATTGCAAGGCATTTTTTGGTGAATCTTTGCACTCACAATCACTAAAATCTCACAAGATACGTTCAATAATGTCTTGATTTGTTTTTTTTTTATTTACTCACAAAAATCAACGAAATAAAAGAAGTAAATACTGACTGTTGCCGCATTGCAAAACAAAACAGCAATGCAACATTTTCCTTGCGAATTTCCTTCCCTCTCTCATTCCAAATCCAAATATGTAGTATCTTAAATATGTTTGTTTTAATTAACTCGTCGACGTGCATGTAGCCGGTGCTGCTATTGGCCAAAGGTGCTGTGAATGGAGAGAGGCCATTAAAAAGAACTAACATAGGCGACGACCTTTTGCATTGCAGATTTCATTCGATGGGTGACCACCGGAACCCCCTTTCATCTAATGAATTTTCCTCTCCTTTAGCTTTTCGCGAAAATCCTTCGGCCATTTGCTGATAAGGTGAAATTGGGTACTTTTTTTTTTTTGTTTTTTTACTTCTTTTTTATTATTTGGTCGTGACGCACAGCAGCGGCACAAGCTCTTCTGATGAGGAAATGTCCACGGGAACTTTCCCCATGCCCCCAGACACACGACGACCACAACACACACTCACTAACTCGAAACTCGATTCAGAAAAAAATGAAAAGTTTCGTAATTTTTTTTCTTTTGCTTTTTTCAATCAAGGCAACCGCGAATTGTAAAAACAAAACGCTTCCAAATGTATTAAAAAAAATTCTAAAATATTAAAACGACTTCGTCATAAGTTTCACTTTTGTATTTTTTGCACAGTTAACAGAAATGTATGTAAAACAGGAACCAAGAAATTAATGGCATAAAAAAAAAAGGCGATTACAGAACGAGAAAACAACAACGACGACGGGAAACGGGGAAACTCGTGTGCGAAAAATTTCTCGAAAACGACTACACGACTCAGCCTCACCAGAGTACAGCGCAATGAAAATAAATTCGAAAGGCAGACCAGCAAAACGAATAAAATAATGGAACGAAAAAAAAAAAATTGATTGAGGAAACTACCGTTCCGATGAGTTACCAAGGCAAAGCGCACACAGATTTCGGGTTTTCCTTAAGGATTTTCACAAATAATTCGTTTCGAAATGAATTGATTAAATTTATACTAACATTAATTGATTATTTGCATGCTTTATTCACTGTTTGATTATTGAAAACATATTTTTTTTTTTCGGTTTCTTGATTTCTTTTGTTTTATTCGTCCTCTTGTGGAAATTATTTAGACATGGCGCTTGCAAACACTACCGCGGTTGTTGAAGTGAAAATTATGACAGTGGAGAGTATGAAGTTGACAATTGCGCAGTACTGCCATGCATAATGGAATTTAATATTTACTTAAACGAATTTTCTTACCTCCTGTTTGGTGAAAAGGTTAGTAATTGTCAAAACTCAACGAACGCATTATTATTATTATGGCCAATGACATTTTCAATGCGCAAAAATTTAATAAGGCGCAGGAAATGTGATAAGTATCCACTATGATTGATTTTTAAGCCTTTCGAATGCAATTTTCACAACTCTTGTCTTACTGATAATGATGGAATGGAATTCATGTCACTCCGTAGCTCCTCCGTAATTTTTGTCCAACAATTATTATTTTTCATTGTTCTGTTTTGTGGCAATTTTATCTTTTTAACATCATAATTCATTGTGCAACAGAGCAAACTTGAAACATTAACAGCAACGAAGAAATATGACAAAACATTTTGTATATCTCCGTAACTCCGTAACTTGGAGGCTATGAACGAACTACGGAGTGAGCTAGATCCCCCTAATATTTCCCTCGTTATTTCACCCACAATAAAGTATCGAAGGGAACCAGTTTCGAGTTGAACTGGACAAAGTCTGAAATCCCTATAGTTGAAATGGTATAAGAAACAAAATACTCCTTGGATGCGAAGTGAAAAGTACGAATTGAGTTGTTATTAAAGTTTTGTGAGCCAAAATTTTCCAGGTTGTAAGCTAGTGACTTTATAAAAGAACTTTATGTTATGTTTGTGAACAAAAATACACAGTAAGAGAAAAGAAATAAATGTTAACTTGAGCCGTTAAATCAGATAACAACATTTTTGCTCGCAGGACGATGGAACCTGTGGTGCAATTTAAACTCTAATTATGCTTAGCGTTATTCAGCGTGTTAAAGAATTGAATCAGCATTAGTCCCTTGTTTTAGATGTTGTTTTGAAAGCATTTTTTTTCTATTACACCATAAAAGCATCTTTTTTGGACAATATATTTTATGAAACCACCAAAAAAGTCATGCTCATTGAAGTATTTAAAGAAGATATGTTAGGCAACGTTGTGGCTTACAAAGTTTCATGCTCCGCTGCTAGTTGGAGAGGGTGATATTGGCACATTTAATATTGATCCGTTAAAAGAATATATAAGAATATATATATAATTACATGACAGCCAAAAAGGCTAGACGTCTGAAATGTGGTCAGCTACAAAGAAATTTTTGAATTTTTAACCGGCTACTGAAAACCCGGCAAGGATTTTTTTATTTGAGCACGTTTGAAATATATTTCTGCCGATGTAGACGCTTAAAACAGATATGATTGATGTAGTCTATCCATAATGATTTTTCGAACACAACTATAAACATATCTGTCTCTCTCCCACTTGAACGAATTTTTTGCTGTCACTGGAAGTGTATTCGAAATTCAATGGAAAGTTGCCATCTACTCCTACAGTCAATTCGAATTCGATCATCAAAAGTGTTCGACATTCGGTAGTGGACGGTAGTGATTTCATTTTGACTTTTCCTCCTCGACTCCTGATGGAAATTAAAACCACAGGAAACGGCAATAATTCTTAATAATTATCACTTATACCTCCTCAACATTGATATGTAAGTGATAAATTAAATAAATTCACAAAAATCTCCCCAGTTCCTTGTGCTCAAGTGTGAATTTAATTGAATTGAAAAAAAAAGTCAACTCCCCTACCCGATGATGGCACTATCAACAGTCTGTGCTGAAGTGTTTTTATTTTTCGTCGACTTTATTTTTTCCTGTTTTTTTTTTCAGATATTTCTCGCGATAAGTTATTTCTATAAATATGATTCTTGAATAGGAATAAAAGTGCCTTGCAGGAGCACTATAGATCCGAGTGCAAACGGTCGAAATAATCTTAGTGAAAATGTAAGACTCCGCTGCCCACGCAATCTTTAAGATTTTCGCCAGCTATTTTCAGTTTTCTGCCAGAAGTATTCCCATAAAGAACTCGTTTTAATTGTTTTGCAATTGCTCATAAAGTTGCTCATTGAGATATGAATCAATATTCCGTCAGCGTCAATTTCCTGGGATCGCCTCATTACAGATTTTATCGGGGTGTTGCTAATGCAGTGCTCTATGGTAGATGCCGCTGTGACGTAGTCCCTGTGGCCAGTGGACAGTGGGTATATTCGTTTTCTTATATCTCAGATTTTATTTACGTACAAATTTGTCGATGAGTCATTTGATTTTAATTTCACTGTCGAGTTGAGGTTAATTAATTGTTGGTTTCTTTTTGGCAAGAGTGATTTGCTGCTGCCTAAGGGAGGCCAAGTTTATCGAAAAAGTGTGAGTTTTCAGGTTCCTTATCTTGGGGCAACAGAAGGAAATGACTCCACTGCGTTTCGAGGTACACAGTACGTGATTGCCAGGTTTTTGTTTACCTTGGGTGCTGACATCATTTTTGGTTTCTATTGACTTCGGGTTTTTCTTTCTTTCATTTGATTTCGGATATCATTCTTATCTGCTTTTTACATAATATAAATTCGCTGTTTGTCACTTCAGTTTTGGAAATATATTCATATGTATTTTTTTAAATTTTCTTTATTGTTTATCTACTTTGGGCTGCGGTCAACAATAGAACTGTGAGCCGATTAAAAATCGAAAGTTGTGTACATAAATATTCGGCGGTGATTTTTTTTTTTGCAAATTAATTATTTGTATCAAACGGCTTTACGGTTGCCGAATCGGAGCTATTATTTATTGTGTTTAATTTGGATAGGCGCAATAATCAGGTTTAGACGGCAAGATAATAAGACTTCTGAAACAGCAAAGAGAGGTTTGCACAAATGTCTTTGCAAGTGTGGGGCTGCCAATGACTGATACAAATAGGTTCACTTATCTCGTTATGTTAATTTCAACAGAAGAGGTTTACTTCTCCACTCCAGCTTAATCTAAATGCAGTATTCCCCTCGATTTCTGGCCATACAGAATTATTTAACATGCCTCGCCAGAGTTTTCTTCATGTCCAAATACTGGTTGTTGTTTCTACATCCGCTGAGTTGAAATATGATTGTTTTTAACAGAATTGTCGCCAATTCCGTTCTGTTTCAAAGCCTTAACAAAGCACTTTTAAGTGGGCTCGGAAGCCTTTGATTTGTAAACTGCTTTGTAGGTATCAAAATGTATTAGCTTAATAGAGCGTCTATGAACACAGAAAACTACTTATTTTTAAGGTTTCTCGCGTTTCTCCAACTAATAACAAAACTTTTAATGGACCGATATGACCAAATTCTCTCCGCAATGCCACCTCCAAGTAGTGATTGGAACGTTGCCAATTTAATGAAGAAGCTCTTTTCATACCTCTCTCTCCTAGAACCGACCTTATAGAATCGACACGAAATAACTGAGTAATCTGACCTGATCTAGAGCCAGAGTTTTTAATATCAACCCACTAATAAAAGGCTCTTATATGGTTTCGCTAAAAAGTAAAACAGGACAGATTTGGATTTATGTTCCTAGACTATCGTTACACCTGGTGTGATTTGTTTCAAATTTTGTCTGCATATTAAATAGATGGTTAGGCGTATATGCACCTCTTTAAGCGTGTAATTGGTCCAATAAAAAAAAGGTAATTCTGTATGGCTTCCTGATTTTGCACTATGCGGACACATTCCTTCGCTTGCAAACGCAAACAAATAAAAAACCGGCTGAGTGCAAGTCGGACTCGCGCACAAACTTGTAGGTACGTTAATAGGTCGTCCACCACGAGAATCGATTCTCGAAGAGTTTTCCCGCTCTTGTTTGTATGTTTTATACTTAAGCTTTTGATTCCCTTGGGAGCATCAAAATATGCGGCAAAAACAACCATATCTTCTGACTGTATTGATTTAGAAGCTTAATTTTTATTAAAGGGACTGCAGTTTTTGTATTTTAACTTATATTATACCTCCACGCGATCTTATAAAAAAAATCTAAGAATTCATCTGGAGTATTGTGTGTTAATTTCGAGGAAATAAATCATACTCAAAAGTTTATGCCAATAAATAAAGATGTAAACATCACTTGTTAAGATATCATTCGAAATGTGAGATATCAACATTTTGTCAACTCTTCAAGTTTTCTTATTCGAATCGATAATTTTAACTGCGACACCAAAAATATTAAACTTTTTTATCATTCCTTTTTTGTTTTAGAAAAGATTGTATTCGAAAACCTACCGCCAAACAAAATGACACGATCCAGCAGAATATTATCACTGCTTTTGTGCGCCATTTGTGCGCTGACAATTGTGGAAACACAAATTGCTGAAAAATACACACAAAATCCATGCGTTAGCAAGCGGACATGCCACGAGTGTATTCAGACACAAAGCTGTGCCTGGTGTATGCAGCCCGATTTTGGTGACCGACCAAGATGCTTCCAACCCAGCTATTCCACATTAGGAGCGTGCCCAGAAGAATTTACCTGGAACCCAGACAATGAACAGAAGTTGGTCATAAATCGCGAACTTACACGAGCTGGATCTCGTAGTGGCGGCGGTCAAATGTCATATGGTGGAAGCTATGAGGCAAATTCATCGTACAGTGCCAGTGGCTCTAGCTATCAATCATCACAGTATGGAGGATCCATGAGTGGATCGGGAAGTGCATCAGGAAGATTTGGTGCTGCCAGCGGAGAAATCGTTCAAATCAGTCCCCAAAAGGTCAACCTTAAGCTGAGAATAAGTAATTATTTAAAAATTAAATTTTGTTGCAAAAGATAAACTTTTATATTCATCGTGATTCCAGATCAAGCCCATCGTTTGAATTTGCGCTACTCACAAGCCGAAGATTACCCCGTGGATCTGTACTACCTTATGGACTTGTCTAAATCTATGGAGGACGATAAGGCCAAGTTGTCAAAGTTGGGTGATTTACTTTCCGATACGATGAGAAATATAACATCGAATTTTAAATTGGGCTTCGGCTCTTTCGTCGACAAGGTGTTGATGCCATATGTTTCAACAATTCCCAAAAAGTGAGTTGGCTCAGACTATTTCTATTTTAAGTCATGTTTTATTTTGAGAGAAATAGATCCTACTGTGCACATGAAATGATTCCAAATGCTAATAGATACCGAGAAACGTAGTAGTGGGAGCCTCGTTAAGAGGAAAACGAATCGAAATTCCACGAAGTGTTACACAGTCCGCCTCAGTGATTCATGGAATGTATTCCATTCGTGATTCATCTTTAGTAGTGACACTCATTCATGATTGTTGAACTTTTGCTGTGTGTTTTGCAAACCAGTTTTGTTTTTGTTTCAAGATTGCGATCTTTGGGTGGGGACAATATTTTCAGCTGTGTTGTTGATTTTTTTATGTGTAAACAAATGTGCACAGAATTTTGGTTTTATAACGAAAAAAAAATGGTTTGTTATCAAAACCTTTGCTTTCGAAATACTTTTTTCATCGGATTTACTTTTAGCATTCCACAGCTATTTTAATCCGTAGCACGCATAATGCCGAATTTGCTAAATTATGCTCACAAATTGAATCGATAAGCTAGGTATTGGTCACCTATCGTTTTTTTATATTTGTGCAGTGGAGGGCTAGCCTCGCTTGTCCGGACATTCGTAAACCCGGCTATTTCACTAGTTCGGCAACTATCAAAATTTAACCTGTACTGTCCCGACAGAGTATTAAAATGCGTGTATAATAAGACTTTGATTACATACCGCACATCCAATGGAATACTTGTTAGACTCAAAAAAGATAAATTTCTTTGAAATCGCATAAAACGATCTTGGAGTTAGGGTTTGTCCACATATGGCCGAATAAAATCAAAGGTAAACATGATTGCTTCCTTTCTCAACTTTTGATTGATCATTTTTTCGATTTAAGTGTGAATAGCAGTAGTCAATTTCTAAATTTAACTTTGACTTAAGTATAATTCGGCCAGTATTCCATTAAGGCTTTGATATGGCAAGTTGCAAGTTTTTTAACATATCCCAAATGTATTTCTTAAGTGTCACAAGCTCAGAACCATTTACCTTTTTAACATCAAAAGCGTATGAACATAAAAATACATAGACTACCCGCCAGAGCACTCTTGTGTCACTCTTGTTGTCTCGAAGCTTCCCTCCAATCCAGCAACGATACATTTTATTGGGGTAAACAAAAAATAAAGTTTTTTGACTTGTAGAGCTATTCGTGTCTTTGGTTTTTCATATCCTGTTGCATTTCTTGGCCAGCCATTTTAGTTTAGTTATAGTTATATATTTAATTATTTTAAAAACTTGTTTTTTGTGTTCAAGCTTCAATTTTTCACTTGGCATTTGGCTGAATAACATAATTTATCAAAAATGGATCTCCTTTTAAAGAGGTTACGCTAAAAAACTGAACAGATGTTTTTAGATAAAGCATCCCTAGCGATAAGAAACTCGTAATTTCACACTTTTTTAATATTTTTGAATATTTAATAGTGCGTCCATTAAATTTCTTTTTGTATTTAAGGGTCTTTGAAAAATGCACCGTTGTTCACTTTATTTTAGTTTTTCTCTATTGTTCGGACATTTCGCTATTCCGGACACAGTCGAAATTTTATTTGTTGTGATTAGCGAGGTTGTACTGTACCATTGAAAGCACATGTATTATACACACAAACGTATCCGACGGCTGGGCGATTTCGATGAAGCATAGTTGGTTTTCAACTTGTTCTTTAAAGGGAACCTTAACTCGCTAAGGATTGACCGAAACCAATGTTTTCCAATGCAAGTCAGTTGAAGTTTTCTTCAAAGTGCAAAGTTTTTCAAGATTTTAATTTGCTTATTTCAAACACTTGAAAAGTTTCACTTAGTAATGTTAAAAAAAATAGACAGGATTAAAATATAAGTCGGGGAATCATTGACTTTTGTTATTATTACTATAAGTTGTTTGTCGGGAATCATCAAAAGATGAGAAGCACATAGACCTTAGTGTATATTGTTTTCTAATTGTTTCTTAACCTGCAAGCTGCCCATTGTGGAAATATCAAAGCCTGCTTGTGGTGTCCGCAATGTGAAGAAGTTTGTTATGTCTGTCAGTTCATTAACAGAGGTTATTTATATTAAGCAAACAAAACTTTCCCGTCCACCTTAAGGCAGGTCTTACATAGACTCATCTGATTGGAGAGCGAAAACTATTTTTTTACCCTAAACAATGAATCTTTATCGATGTCAACCCGCTCTACTATCAGTACACTTTGATTTTTTTCCATCAACGTAAATGACACAAAAAATCTTCAAATGAACAAGAGTACCTTCTTAGTCTTCAAGGTATCTTTGTCCATAAAGGAATACATTTCATGTGTACAAAAAGGGTAACTTAATTGAATCTTCATCTTTGAAAAAAAAAAAAAACAAAAACAATCACAATTTTTCCACAGATAAACACAAACATTTTTCGCTTAAGAACATTTTTTAATTTTTTTCCTTTTTGTTTATTTTTTTTTGTTTTTACAAAACAATATTGAATTTGTAAAAAAAAATATTTAAAACTAACACAGACTTGAACACCCGTGCGATGGTTGTGAGGCTCCATATGGTTATCGCAACCACATGCCCTTAAGTATAGACACAGCGACATTTTCTGTAAGAAAACAATTTTATTTTTAACTCTATTTGCATTAGCATTCATCTTTCTTCTTTATAAGTAGTGAAAAAAAGCAAAAGAAAGTATATTTCTACATTTTATTTCAGCTTTAGTTGTTGCATTCGTAAATTATTTGTTCTTTCTTTGATCCTTTCTCGAAAAAACAGAAAAAAAACAATGTTTCATGTAGTTATCTACGAGTATTTATGCTTGACTTTAAGTCCTACTCTTCTCTTATCATTTGTTTCTTAATTATTATGTTGTATTATGTGTTATTATAAGTAAATGTTGAATGCTAATAACTTTTTACTACGTTGTTAAGACTGTAAGTGGTCATGCTTTTATTGTGTATGCCAATTTTGGTAATGGAATAAAGGAATTCGTTAGTTCTTAAGTAATGGTAAATATTATATCATTTAAGTAGGAATCATGAAGTTCAGACATAAAAAATATCAAAAAGAAAACAAACATGAAATCAAAATTAACACATTTGAACCTGGTTTGCCAATCGTAGTAACATAGACGACCATGACTAAGAAATAACATCGTGATAAATATTGTTCGTGTATCTTCAAGAAGTTAAGTGTGCAAATTTTAGAAGGTTGACATTTTTAACATTGTGTTTCCCTTAGCCATTTCAAGTTCCATGAATGTCGAAAAACCTTCTATTATATGTGGCCTGCATTTTTCAAGCTTTCCAGTAAATAGCATTCTGTTAACCAGCCTTTTTAATTTTTGCTTGGGGCAAATATTTACCTATTGATACTTTGTGTAACAAAAGTAATGATAATAAATATAAACCAAACTTATAAAAAATATTTATTTTTCTAAATTTAGTACATCAAGTTAGTAAATTTAGTCCATCTTTTTCCAAAACTGGGATAGAAAAAATCGCTCTCTTGACTCTTCCAAAACGCCTCATCAGCGGCCATCACCTTCAATTTTTCTGCATCAAAGGTGTTCATTGAGCCGAGGTAAGAGTAAGAAGTCACTGGGACTTAGATCAGGAGAATGAGGCGGATGCATAAGCAGTTCAATTGTTTCTTGAATTGCACCCATCGCAACTGCATCATTGTGAATCGTTGTCTTGATGAAACAGCACTCCGGCTCGCAATCTTCTTATCTTGTCTGCTTAGTAGAGCTTGATATAATGTCTTCCTTTTCCAAATATTTCACTATAAACATTCATTCAGCGTCCCAAAGAACTGATGCAACTGATGCGTCGATGAAGATGGTCGCTTCGAGGTCATCGATTGCTGTTTGGTTACTGAATCAAAATGGTGGATCCAGGACTCGTTCATTCTTCTGATATGTCTGAAACATTTCGAGATTCACACGTAATGTCGATTCGTTTCTTCTTTTGTTCGTCGGGTAATATTCTCGGCACTGAACGCGGAGAAACAGCCATACAAATCCGTGTGACCTAAGCTACATGCCTTATGGTCACTCTTCGATCTGCCAACACGACAGCCTCGGTTTAATTGAATGTGCTTCCCAGCTTCAATTCGCTGGAATCGTGGCCTATTGACGTTCTTTTTTATGCTGACATGATTGGTTTAAATTATCATTACTTTTGCATCGATATCGTATGTGAACCCCAAAAATGTCTAAGCACTAAATGCTGACTGATGTGACCTATCTATCTTATTCAAAATTAATCTCGGATTTATGTTACCTTCAGCTGGTCCGTTGTAAGATACATTTTGATGCCATAAGAAAGAGGTTATGATTTTCAACAGAACCAAGTTCTGCTTTAATTTCGAGAAGATTTTTTTTTCATTCTTATCACAAATTAAATAGATGTCCATTTTATTCCCATTTCTTCTGGGAAGTCTTCGTGTTTATTTTTGTACAGGTTTTTAAAAGACATAATTCACTGCGTGTAAATTGCAGCTGCACAAAGTACGAGGATTTAATACAAATAAGCAACTGATTACAATCCGACACTTGATTGGCAAACAAGGCTTAAACATAAAACATTGGATATAAAAATTAGTCACCGTATGAATTGGTCATGTTTTGAACAAAAAAAAAATCTTTCTATGTATGTCTTCATTCATATAGCTTGCGCGAGCCATGCACCGGCTGTGCTGCACCTTATGGCTACCATAATGTTATGGCTTTAAGCATGGATACATATCGATTTTCTGTAAGTTTATATATGTGTCGGGGGGTTGTTTAATTTAAATAAACAATATCAAAATTTGGCTTCAATTGGTTGGTTGGTGTTGGAAATTATTATTATTTGGGTTTTTATGTTTTACATTAAGCATGTTTTTGAAAAAAAAAATTGTTTTAGTCTTTTACTAATTTTCTGATTTCTGTACTAATAAATCGTGAATGCTCTTCATTTGTTGTTCATGAAGCTTCATGCGATTGAAAAAAAAACAAAAAATACATCTGATTTTGTCTCTTAGGGTACGCTCTTGATAAATATGAAAATTAACGATGTGACAAGCATCATAAACGCTTTCGTTAACACTGCTAAATGGCGTGAAAAAAAGATACTACACCACCTTATCTGATTGAATTGAAAACTGTGAATCTATAGAAATAACTTCAGTCCATTAATAGGTTTTGGTTTTTGATGAGAAGCACTAATCATATTGACAGTCATAACCGCAGATTAGTAAACAGGAAATTATTTCCTGTTAAAGTATGAATTTCCATGTCTTTAGGCGATAAATATTTCTAAGTTTCATTTTACGAGTTTTTCCATTTTCCTTAACATTCTATAAACGACATCACTTATGTAGATGATAAACAGCTATGAGTTAAAGAAACTATTCCCATTTTCTCTGTTCTCTTCTCCAGTTACCAAACAGTTTTCTGCAGGAAGACTAAGGCTAGTAGGGCTCTACCATTCGTGTGAAAATTAGAAGTAAATAAAACAGGAGTTTTTTCCTTATAATGCGTTAACTCACTTACTCAATCGACTGTCGAGCCGTGATTAATCTGTGTCTGCGCAACAGTGGCATGGCATCCTCTTTGATGTCGGGCACGTGTCATCCACATCTTCGCACAACTCATAATTGACGGCTTCTTTATTTCGGAAAGTCACGGAATTTGCTCTGCTTGCCAGTTTTTTATCAACCATTAAACTCCATAAAGGAAACGTGCAGAAATAGTGTTCTGTAACAAAGCTTTCAAGCAACTAAATTCCTTTGTTTAGTTTTTTCTTTCTTGTCATGAGAACACGGGTGGGTCAATTTTTTCAATGTGGACTAAACACGCCGTTTTTGAAGCGGGCATTGAAATTATTAGCCATTGGTGCTTACTATACTGGATATTTAATATACACACTACGATCAAGGGGGCTTATTTAAAGTACAAATGGAATCATTATTTCGATGATCATCAGAAGGGTCTTAAATTAATATAAATAAAATTTATAGGAATTATAGCGATAAAAACGAATTTACAGAACTTCCATTGAGATAATTTCGTGGAGATAGGAGCATGCCGATAATTATTGTGACTTTCGCAAATAGAATATCAAAAGTAAACAATTTTATCTTTACTTATGTATAAGCGAGTAGTAGAAAATGCGATTGACTTACAAAATTATTCCAACGATTAAAAATGCCAGATAACCAGAAGCAGAAGATAAATAAACCGCACCTTTTCTGAAATTTTATCTTTATTTCAGCAGTCTATTTTAAACCCAATGATAAAAAGTAAATATGCATGTATCATTTTTCACAGAATAATAAGGTTCTGTTAGGCAGTAGAATAAACACAATTTATCATTTGACTGTCGAACCGCATCCCTTTACTATTAAAATGATTTTTGAACTAATCATCGGCAGATAACAGCTTTAAAAATTAACCAAAAAAGTATCAAGAGCGTACCCACAAGAGCCTAATACACTTCAATTTCATTTGCAATCTTAAATTAACTCTTTTCCTCAAACGAAAAATAGGAAGAAGTAAAACGGGCTGCTGTGTCCGGAAACTTGGATGCCCCAGAAGGTGGCTTCGATGCAATAATGCAGGCAATAGTTTGTCGCGATCAGATCGGCTGGAGAGATCAAGCTCGTCGATTGTTGGTCTTCTCGACTGACGCCGGTTTCCATTACGCTGGTGATGGCAAAGTAGGTTTTCTAAAAAAAAAAAAAAATCCCAAATTCGTCCATTCTGACAAAAAAAAAAATTGTCTATCTTACAGCTCGGTGGAGTTATTGAACCAAACGATGGTGAATGCCATTTAGATAATCTAGGATCTTATACACATTCAACCATCCAAGATTATCCCAGTATATCCCAAATCAATCACCATGTGAAAAAGAATGCAATCAATATTATTTTCGCCGTAACTCAGCAACAGATCAATGTTTACGAAAAGCTTTCCAAGCATATTGAGGGATCTTCAAGTGCGATACTATCAAGTGATTCGTCCAACGTTGTCGATTTGGTTCGCGAAGAATACGGGGTAAGCGAAAAAGGAGTCGTAACTCTGGAGATGTGTCCCAATTGAATTTTATATTTTCAGAAAATTTCCTCCTCAATCGAAATGAAGGACAATGCCAGCAGTGCTGTCAAGATAACATATCACTCTGCATGTCTAAATGGAGGAACACCCATTCCCACTGCCAAATGCGACGGTCTAAAGGTCGGCGATGTTGTGAGCTTCACTGCCGAAATAGTTGTTACGTCTTGTCCCAGCGACCCCAAGGACTGGCATCAGTTGATTCAAATCTACCCAGTTGGTATCAATGAGAGTTTAGTGATTGACTTGGAAATGCTCTGCAGCTGCCCATGTGAACGACCTGGACACCCAGCCTTCGAGGCTTCATCACCAAAGTGCCATAACCAAGGACAGTACATGTGTGGCATTTGCGAATGCGACGAGGCACACTTTGGACGCAATTGCGAGTGTTCCATGACCGATGTGCACGCTGAAAACGAAAGAGACTTGGGCTGTCGGGCTGATAACACTACCCAGATTGACTGCAGTGGTCGTGGAAACTGTGTATGTGGTGTTTGCGAGTGCGAAAAGCGTTTGAACTTGGAAGAAGTGATATCTGGTAAATTTTGCGAGTGCGATAACTTCTCATGTGATCGTCATAATCAGTTGTTGTGCTCCGGACCTGATCATGGTTCATGCGAATGTGGTGCTTGTGTATGTAAACCGGGATGGACTGGGTCAGCTTGTGACTGCCGAGCCTCGAATGAGACATGTATTCCACCAAATGGAGGAGAGATTTGCTCCGGCCATGGCGAGTGCGAATGCGGTGCTTGCAAGTAATTTTGAAATCAATCTGCTTGTCTTAAACGAAATCCTAATGTGTGCTTTAATTTCGTATAGGTGTAAGGTAACAGATGAAGGACGTTATTCAGGAAAGTACTGTGAAAAGTGTCCAACCTGCTCGGGACGTTGTCATGAACTCAAGGACTGTGTTCAATGTCAGATGTACAAAACTGGACCTCTTAAAGACAAAGACGCCTGCTCCTCTAACTGTACAACATTTGTTCCGATTGGGGTAGAGAAAGTCGTGGTAGACGAAGAGAAGGATGAAAACTTATGTTTGTTTTATGATGAGGACGACTGTAAATTCGTGTTCAAATATGCTGACAAGGAAGACGACAAGATTGTTGTTGAAGCCCAACAGGAACGTGAATGCCCACCGAAGGTATTCATGCTGGGAATCGTTCTAGGTGTAATTGCAGCCATTGTTTTGGTTGGTTTGGCAATTCTTTTGCTGTGGAAACTTTTGACCACCATTCACGATCGAAGAGAGTTTGCCCGATTTGAAAAAGAACGAATGAACGCCAAATGGGATACGGTAAGTTAAAATAAAACAATTGTTTGTTGGATCATTATTTTACTGCGTTTTGTTTGATTTTAGGGCGAAAATCCGATCTACAAGCAAGCTACATCGACATTTAAGAATCCCACCTATGCTGGAAAATAAAAAGCTTCGTTATATTTTTTGACTATTTTTTGTTCATTTCAAAACAATGCTTCAACAGTTTTTTAGCGTGGATGTTGAATTTTTTACAGTATTTGAGTCCATGTATATTTTCTTGTTAGAACTGCCAATATATTTTAAGTTCGTCATGCCAAAAGAAGTTTCGCGAACATCTCTTTTGAACAATTTTACACGAAAAAAAAAAATCTATGCTGAAAATCCACACTCAATGATGGTATAAAAATAAGAAAATTATGTTTTTAAATCGAACTCAAACGATTCTAAACAAAATATCAGTGTCTTAAAGAAATATGTGTGCCTGCTACTTACATGTTTGAACTTTATGCCTTTTAGCTTAAAAATAAACATCTCTATCTGCTGGGGAAAAAATAACTACTTATTACTAAAGCGCTGTGTAAGCGACAGAGACGTTGCTTTCAATACAATATTTGTTTTTTGTCTAGTCTCCCGTAACTTCCATTTCAAACTTTACAACCACAAGAGAGAAGACAAGTGAACTTTTACACTTTGAACTCTAAATATAAATCATTTACTTCCGTTTCCACCAGATAGAGATCTTCCTTTATATATTTTTTTATAAAACAAACACACCACTAAATGTTTTTTTTTAAAACTAAAATCCAGAATTTAACAAATACGTGCCTATAATTATTGTCATCCTGTTCTATTGGCAGGAAAGTACACAAAAAAAGGATATCAAATAATTCTTTTTAATTGTATCGTAGCCAAATTGATATAATTTTTAGACTTAACAAACATAATGTCGACAACTATCAGAAAAATATTGTTCAAAAATTATAAAAGATCAATAACGATGAAATTCAATTTTAGCAATTTTTAAGAATTTATTTCAACTCGTAAGCACATTGATTTTCGCGTTTAACTAATAATTTTTTTGTAGTTATAAGATTTTGTTTTATTATTTATAATAATATATAAAAACCATTAATATATATAATTTTTAATTGTACTGATTTTTTTATTTTTATAAAATTAACATAGTTTTTCGTTTTACTTAATATCAACTTCAACTGGATTAAAACATTTGGTTGGAGTAAACGATTAGATATTTTTTTCTTTTGTAATGATTTTATTGCTTTTTTTTAACGAATGATGAACAAAAAACGCACATAAACATTAAATTAAATTTAGTTTTAAGATTTGAAAATACAAAATAAAAATTCGATAATATAATATTTTAATTTAAGAAATTAGAAAATGTTTTGCTTGTTCTCTTATGTTTTCTTAAGCTGGTGGATTATTGAAGTTGAAGTCTTCGTTCAACGAGTTGTGCCTCAGCTATGGATTTGGGAAATCTTTGGGTCGCTATGTTGATGTACATCAGATCTTCATGTTCTACCGACGTTACCATTGTACACTGAATTTTCACACTAGTTCCAAGTGAAAAAAAATCTAAGAAAACTATGCAGTCCAATTGAATATCATTTCAGCTCATAATGTAGATAAGGAGTCATTAAAGTCATTATGAAAGATTCGTATTGATATGACCAGCGGTGATTTCAAATATTGAAAGTCGTCCCGCGCTAACTGAAGACATTTTTAACTGCCAACTTGAATTGAGAAACGTGGTCTGCATTCAGATAATCTGCTGGTTATACGATTTTGTTGCAGGAAACTATACTTTCATTGGTTCTTCTTATTTAAAAGCATGACCATATGTCATCAAACATCGCCTCATATTCACTCAAAATCTATAAATCTATAATCTATAAGAAGCGTATCGTCTATTTATTGTGGATCTAAACATGTTTCGGTTGTTATTATACACTACCTCGCAAAACGTTTATTTGATATACAATTTTCTGCACAAAAAGAAGAATGTACAGTAATCCCCAGATTAACGAGCAGAATACGTTCTGTGATAGTGCGAGCCCAATATAATATGTCATTATATTGAATATAAAAAGATACGTTCCAGAGATTGAAAATTTTCGTAAAACGAAATCCATATTAGTATAAGTTAGTATTCAAAATTCATTGATGCGTACTCCAAATATTCGTTATTTTTTGGAAAAATTTAAAATTATGTGATAAGAAAATAAGAGAAAAACAGTTTACTCGATTTAAAAATAAAAGAAAATTAGACAAAAACAAAAAAAAAGTCCAAGATGAAGAATAACGTTGTTCATTTAAAATAAAAATTTAACATAACATATTAAGAAAGAAACAAACTATTTAAAATTTTAATGTAATATTTATTCTGATGTGTCCTATGAGCTATGATGATTGAACTGAAATAGATAGCTCTGAATAGAGCTATAGATGATTGAACTGAAATAAAAACTAATGAAGTTTGCATTGCAATTTTTTATCATTGTATAATTGCCTATAGCAAAGAAGTGAATTTTTCTTTTGATTTGTCTGTCGTCTTTCTGGAGACGATCGTGTTCCGGAATCATATCCATAGCTTTCTGGAAAAAGAGACAACGAGTTTGTCATTTAATGTGTTGTCAAAATACGAGAGCATTGCGTAGCACTCCGAATTTGATGAAGATGTGCGTCTTTCAAGTATCGTTATTAATTCATCATTTGGAACATCTTCCTGCTCCGATTCAAAAACTTTTACCACATCTTAATTGTCTACTTCATCAACACCGACTTTGTAGATGAATTATAGTTGGCGTATTATACATACTTTTGTGAGTATAAAAAAATAATAATAATAAAAAATAATAATGGTGAATAAAAGTGTATAAAAGCAAGGAATAGGTATAACACAAAAAAAATGTGTAAAAGTCAAAGAAATTCATAAAGATCCTAAAAATAAGCATTTGAGAAATAAAACAATAAACATGTTTTGATTTTTAACACAGCTCCGATTTATTTTAGCCCTTTATTTTAAGTGAAAAATATATGTTAAGTAACATTTTGGAATTGTTGAAATCCAAACGATTTTTTAAATCACCATGGATCATAGACAAATTGGGAAGCACCTTTTCGAAGAAGCTGATATTGAAGTATTGTGCAACTTCCATGGGGTCTCTTTTAGAGAAATGCCGAAGAAGTTGATATTGAAGTATTGTGCAAGTTCCATGGGGTGCCTTTTAGCGAAATGCCGAAGAAGCTGATATTGATGCAAGTTCCATAGGGTGCCTTTTAGCGAAATGCCTTCTGCTAATTTTTCGAAGACAAATATTAAATCCATGGCCTCGGATTCGAAATAAGGTTTTCATCTACTTATAGCCTTTCTTTACAGGGCAAAAGCGGCGCTCTGTATTTTTTTAACACTGTTAAAAATTGTTTTCCATTTTTTCAAGCTTTGCCGTCTTTTGGAATAAGCACAATTTTTCCTTGTTTCCGCAGATCTGGGTTAGTCGTTGACGTGTTGAAAAATTTGATTTATGTACTTCATTATAATTTAGGATGAATATTGTCTAGTCCCATGCTATTCGATTTAATTCCGAGATAATAACCCTTGTTACAATAGCCGTTTTGACCACTTCGAATTAAGAGGCATTTTCAGATAAATTTACTGGATATGTTCCTGAAAACAATAAGACATCGCCACTGGTATGGAAAAGCTTTAACCAGACTGTTATTAAGATCGTCGACATCAGTCTCAAATTTAGTTGAAGCGCTATTGTCGATCCCAACCTTTTTAACTTCACTACACAAAAATTTTGACGCTCGGTTACCGCTAAATTGATTTGAGAAGTGATCCAGTTTAGCATGAAGCATGAGGTTAACTCTATTTTGGGGCCTCTTGAATTCACTCAACATTGATGCTTTACCAAATCGTCACCACCTACGAAATAAATAATGATCTTGATAAGCCAATTTAAAATATCAACTTGTCTGTTTTCATCATTGGTTAAGAATATAAGCTTCCAGTTTAACATTTCGCATTCACATAAAAGATTATTTTTAATCGATATTTCTCGCGTTAGGGAATATATTGTGGTGTATTACAAATATTCTCATCGATATCTAAGGTAGTTAACACGAGTGATCAGGACCTATGAGAATCTAGTGAGTGGCTTAAGTTCTGAACGGAGCCACTGACTGTAGAGCGATGACGTAGTCTGCTAAAAAGCGAACGCAATTAAATTACAGAGTCAATCCAAGGAGCAAAATTCGAAAGCTTGAATTTCAAGCCTCAACACTATTGTCTATTCTTCATCAAAGAGCAGAGGTCTTCCTTAACCGCAGATAACTCTCTTAACCGCAATCTTTTTTCTTATCGGCGAAGCTTTCTCTCATCGGGAAAAATATCTCTTATCGGCAGAGCTCCACCTTATTGGCATAGTTCTCCGCTTTAACTGGCAAACCATACTTATTTCTCTCCGTTCTCTGCAGACATGTCATATGTAAACAATAACTAGAAATGATGTAGTTTTAAATTTTGCTCTACCATTCCTCCTGCCTTGAGATCAAATACAAATTCGTTTGGTGTTTTTTTTTTTTTAGAAATAACTCTGCCAATGATATTCTTTTATTTCTCTGTTTTAATAAGCAACAATTTTTGAAATGAAAAAGCAAAATACAGAAACAGATGCACAGCGAACTTGAAAACAACCAAAACGTTTTTCTTTTCCTGATGTCTCACAGCGAATGTGTGTTTTTACAAGTAGAAAAAAGAATGAAAAGAAAACAAATGAAAGAGACTCTTTCATATCAGCATCAGCGGCAACGATGTAAAAGACCCTGTTGCGTGGAGAACTGCGCGTGACTCCTTCGATTGAGCGGTGTAACCCGATTTTTGTTTTGTGATGTCTTCCCGTCTTCAGATGTCACAGAGATACATTGTGAATGCGCTTCGTCGTACGTCACGTATTCACGTGCGGTACAAGCTTCATCAAGTCTCAATTGAAAATTAAATCAGCGTCCGGTGCACCTTTCTGGTGCTTGAATTTCGGACGATTCTGGCGTTGGTAGTAATTCTGCGATTGATTCTTTTGCGATTGCAACAACGACTCTTGGTAGTCCTCCTCTTCGATGCGTTCGGTTATGTTGAGAGTGAGTCGTTTGACCTTTTCATTTTCTTCTCGTATTTTTTTCTCTTGCAGTTTCAAATTTATGGCCAAGTGGCTATCTGAGGAGGCAACGAATGTTTTGAATTGTTGTTTGCCTTTGCCGCCACGGACCATCAGGACGAATGGAACTGCGTTGTCTTTAGACTCATTGGAGGTATTGGTGGCACCGCCACCACCTACATCGCCTTGGATTTGATCGTAGGATTTCTTGCTGGTCTTCGCCATCATTGGTACGGGTATGTCCTTGGTGTTGGGTTTAATTGTTTCTTTCAAACGTTCTTGGTAGCTGTCGGCAGCCATTTTCTCAAACATTTGCTCAAATTCGAGATCTTCTTTTGATTTTTCGATGTTTTCTGGCGGTTCTTCAATGGCATCGCTCATCCAGTTCTGAGCGGAATTCTCCAATCCTGAGGCGTCTTCGTTGTCTTCGGTCTCTTCGCGACGGCGCTCTTTGGTGGTTTCCTCACCTGAATCAGATGAATCATCACTGAGCTAGAATAGGAAGAAGGTTAGAGTTATGGTAAAGCTTGCAAGAATTGTTTAAGTACTCCTTCTTCTAGTTCGCTGTCTTCGCGAATGGGATCCAATTCGGTTTCGCCAGTTGGTCCACCGTCACCAGCTTCGCCTTTGTTTGCCAGTTGTATAGACAGTTGAGGATACAGCTCAGCTTTGAGCTTCTCAATTGCTTCTTTAGCCTGTTCCAGATTTTTGTAAAGCTGTAAAACAGATTTATAGCCTTTTGATTTCAGTAAGATTTGTAACAAACCTTTAATTTTGGTCTGACATTTGCCAGACAATCGCGATACATGTGGTCAACGAGAATTGGGAACAGATCCGAGGTGTCTTCCTTACTAAAAATTGGATTGCTTTTTTTGTACCAGTAATAGTGTTGGAAGAAGACCAAAAAATAGTCCAGCCTGCAACAGAAAACAATTGAAAGCCTGTTATACTACTGTCTCGACAACTTGCTTTTTCCGACTCATGGCACTTGTAAAGTACTGCCCGCAGGTGTCCAGAAGCACACATGCGAGCTTCAATCGAAACAGACTATCTGGCGGGTCCAGCGGCGAAACTACACCCTCTTCTGTGGATACACCAAGCGAAATTATAGAATATAGAGTGTTCAAGACATTTGCAGACTCGATCAGCTTGTAGTTGTATAGCTCTCCGAGATATTTGGCCATGGCGATTCGTCTCTGAGCCAGCTTAGGCGAGTGAATCTCAAGGCCAGCTCGGATATCCTCGAATACGTTGTCGATAACCATAGTGACGGCTTTCTCCTGATATGAGCTCAAGCCAGACACGAGGTCTGCCAGGAATCTGATCAGTGGGAAGCGTAGCAAGTAAGCTTTTGACAGACATTTGATAGCATAGCCGCTTATTGACGGATCATCCCAGTTTATGCGGCGCATCATCTTGATGCATTTGTCCACATTTTGTTTGCACAGCTCCTCAAAGATCAGATGGCGTATGTACTCGTGGATCGGTGGACGACTCTCTTTTTCTAATTTCACGGAATCTGGAGGTTTTACGAGATAATAGACGCTCTCCACTTGGGCAGCATGGCGCGAATCTAACGCCGTGTTTGTTTTCATTCGAATCATCTGATCGAGAAAAACGTTGGTCAATAAGCGCGAATCGCGGCAATTATATAGGTAAACTCCAGCCACTTCGATGAAGGCGCACGCCATTTCAATCTGGTGGTGATGAAAGTCTCGCAGGAGCATTTTCAGGCATCCCAATGCGTCGAACTTCTTGCATAGACCAAACTTTACCATTTCTCCAATGAACCGCACGATTTTTATTTTCGATTCAATGTTCAGTTGGTTCTTCTTGCGAATGTGCCACTTGAACTCCTTTCGAAGCATCTCCGAAAGGTCAACGGCGATGTCTGTGTTCACGAGGTTCACAATGGCAACAAACCGCGACAAGAATGGCAAAAGATCCAGGCGGGTTCTAAAAAAGGAGAAATATCAAAATCTTTGTTTGAAGTTAAACTATACGTACCTCTGCACGCCAAAAATGGATTTGGTCAGCTTCTTTCGGTTGTTTTTTGTGTTGTAGTTTAACAGAAACTCGATGGCCGCCGAGTCCAGAAGCTCCTTGTTGACGCAGTTGTTTAGATTGGAGAGAAACTGCTCAAACTGCTGCTTTATGTTGGTTCCAGCGTTTGTTATTCTACCTGCCTCCATCAAAGCCGAGCCAATCTTATCCGGAAGGACGGGATCAGCTCCAACTGTCGTCAAAGTTGTGCCAGAAGTTTCATCCGCTTGCGTATCGCCTTCATTGGGAGGATCGGATGTAGACGACGGCGGATCATCACCGTCCACGTCACCGTCTATGTCCACATCCAAGGAATCCTCTGTCATTTCCATTGGTTCCTCTGCCGGTTCCAAATCCTGCTTCGGAGCGGAGAAATTAGGAAGAAATTGTCTTAAATCTGGCAGATCGGTGTAGAACGCTTTCGTCTCTTCATCGCCCCAAGGATCTAATTCCCCAATCGAGACGTCTTCCAGAAGGCTCTCCAGAACAGTTCCGGCATTACCAATTTCATTCTCCTTTGCAAGTTCGGGTAGAGGTTCATCAAGCAAATCCGAGAGTGTCTGAGCCGATGACAAAAGTTTGTCGAAATTCGCCTGCATCAGCTCACACTTCTCCTTTTTATCGTTCGAGATCTCCCCTTTCGACTCCATTATCCGACGTATATTCTTCGTCATCGTCATCAGTTCGGCCTGCTCCGATACCAAATGCTTACACAGGTTCTTGAAGTAGTCCTTCAGCAGAGTTCGAAGGTTCTGTTGTTTATCTGGCGGCAGAAATTCAGACTTTGGAATCCGAATGTTATATTTCTCAGCCATAATCACAATTCTTTTGGGCACTAGTCCAGCGTACTCCTCACCACAATGGCGGCAAAATGAAAGGATGATTGAAAAATTGCTGTGATCTTCCTTGTCTTGCGAAATTATGTTCATCAAGGCTCCACCCAGCAAGGAAAGTCCTTGTTTTGTGCCAATCACTCCCGAACTGACCAGTTCTGCAAAGAGCCGCAAATCAACGCGCGTTTTACTTGGATTGGAGATTCTCTCGCCTGGTTTTATGGACAGCGTTTTTTGCCACGCCTCCAAAAATTGTGCATCAAAGTCCACATAAGTCTGATGCAATTGCGAACATAGACTCACTACCGCTGGTACATCGGTCATCTTAAGCTTGGCTTCGGATAGAGATGAGCAGATTTCAGAAATGTATTTGCTCAAATTGAGACCGTTCATGTCCTTTGTTAAGGCGTCCAATTGGGCGGCTGTGAACTGCTTTAGCTTTTTCACAAATGTAGTATTTTTCTTGAGGCTTGAGTCTAGTCTGGCGAAGTGTTCCTCGCCCGGATGAACACATTTCAAGTTTTCACTCCGAAGTTGTGATTTAGCTAAAATCTTTGCCTTGAGATCAGCCACAAAATTGGCCACTTCCTGCTGTTCATTGCGAGCGGTTTCCTCGTCCGTTTGGTCTGTTGGTGTACACGACGGGTCTGGTGTCGATTCAGAAGACTGTTTATCGGTCATTGTTGCAGTGATGATGCAGTTAAACTACGACAAATTGATATCAGATACTTTAAGAGAATTAAACATTTCGTGCGAATGTCAACGAATTGTGGTTAGTTGTGCTTCTACGATTGTGGCTCTTTTTTGACATTTCGTTGTAATGTTTTTGTTTTTGGGATATTTCAGGTCGTTCGTTTGTGACAACCAGGGTTGATATCTGATTTCGATCAGATTTTTTTCGCGTTGTGTCGGCAAGGTAGTGCGGTAAAAAAATTTTAAATTTTATAAAATTAAGAATTGATGTATTTATGATTTATTATCTCAGCAAATTTTCTCATCAACATTAAAACGTTACAAAGTCGACAATATATCTCAAGCCTCATTAGAAACAAAAGGGGTATTTTTTTTAAACATTGAAGCTAATGTGAATTGATATAAACTTTATTTAATAGATAATTTTATGCCATTACTTTAAAAAAATAATTTGGGACATATACGCGCTACGGCTAGCTTAAAGTGAAGTCCAATTTTCGTCAATTTTATCAAGCAACCTACCGTCCAACGTCTTTGGCTTTTGGGCATAGACTATTGGCTTCACAAATCTCCAAAGTAATCTAAAGAGGTGAGATCACATACTCGTGGAGGTCACCTCACAGGTCCAGTACGCGACATTATGCGCTCAGCAAATGTTTCCCACTTAAAATTGATGGTGTGGCACGCCGTGTGGTATTTTGCGCCATCATGTCAATGCCGTTCAACTGAGGAATGAAGAACTCAGACATCATGTTCTCTAGTGCTCTTGATTGACGATAATATTTTGGCCGGCATCGTACTAAAAGAAATGAGGGCCGATGATTGCATCAGCCCATAAAGCACACTAAACAGTGAGTTTTAATGGATATAATGGCGTCTCAATAAAGATTTCTGGGTTTTCTCCACTCCAACTTTGGCAACTTTGTTTTTTTTACAAATACATTTAACCAAAAAATGGGCCTCACGGAGAACAAAATTTTGCTTTGGTAATGAGGATCAATCTAAATCATGTTTTCGGCTAATTCACCGAACATACGATCCGTATTATGCGAAATTGGAGGCTAAGGAGAATTGTTTTTTGAAGGCAAAGAGTCTGAACTTTAGTTCAATACCTAAGTCTTTTTATGTACAAGGCTTATTTTTATCATTTTATTTTAATGTACGAAATTTTGACAAATCTATTTGAAAAAAAAAAAATTATTATTTGAAAACTAATTTGAAATCGAACAATTGAAATTGTTCCCGTTTTCGACAGTTTTTTGTTATAAAATTTACACCACCAAATTAAATTAAATCATAACCCATATTAGATTCCATAACTTAATTCATTCTTGATTGAGAACGAAGACACACAAACACGGACATCTTTCTTCAAACAAGGGAATCCGACTCGTGGGACCTCGAAACGTGGAGTTGATTCAAAATCAAAATTTTGAATTCCGAAAATAGGACAGATTACAAGAAGTTCAGGGAGTTGGCGACACAACTATTTTTATAAATCTGAATCTCACTGAAATTCGATGCGCTAGGGAATTGTTCAGTCTCTCGTCAACGCTCAATTTTTACGCGATAGGAATCCGCAAGTTTTTGAGACATAACATACCCACTATTGCGTAAATAGGAAAGTCAGAATTTGGCTTTCGGGAATCACGATTCGAATGGTTTTGCTTCTTAAATGTGAGCATGGGATTAAATACGAAATGAATGAATTCTCGTTCCATTTAATATATTTTTTAAATTCTTAGTATTTTATAAGACTATTAACTGGGAATGATCGTCTCAGGCCCATACACTTCTCTCGATCAATGAATAACGCATTCACCTTCCGCCTCAAATCAGCTTCCAAACTCGAACGAGTCTTCAAAAGCTGCTGATGCTGCGACTCAGCTTCTTGTAGTTTTCTATGCAAACTATTAACCGTATCTTGCAGATCATGGACCTCTTGCACTAAACGCATTTGAGCGTGATCCCTAGACAACAAAATGCAGTTTAACACAAGTCCCGCCGATAAATAAACATCTTTTTAAACCTACTTGCACAGCTCTACACCCTCGCGATGGGTTCGCGCTTCTAGACGTGTCTGAGCCACTTTCATTGGATTCGATTTGTCTGTTATAGCCTTCTGTATAAGAGCAATATGCTTTTCCAAATCGAAGAGCTCTTGTTGAACCTTAAACAAATGAAGTTGAATTTTATTTTTTGCCTCGGCCATCTCTTGAGCTCGTCTATCCAAAGCATTGTTAGTATTACTCCAGAAGTCCCAGATGCTTGAAGCCGTTTGATTCATTATGGTCTCTATGTCACTGCGCAGTTGTGTGGATTTTCCACGCTCCGATTGCGAACTATAACCGAAAGTTGTAAAAAACATTACAATACATTTTAAAGTTTTTCTACTTGTTCACTCGATAACTGCTCGATTGGGCCCAAGAGTCCTGAGTACTTATAGTGGGATCATACTTCTCCACACCTCCGTAATACGTTATTCCTCGACTGAAATTATTCAACTGGTGACAAACGGAATCAATTCCTAAGGTTGACTCTTTGTGAACAACATCGTCCTCTAAGATCTGCTGAGCTGCTCGACACTCTTGCAACTGCTTTGAGACCCTATCAAACAAAACTCTTAGTTTTTCTTGACTCGACCGCAAGTTGTCGACTTCCAGCAAAAGGCTCTTTTCGACATGATCGTGAACCTTTTCGATTTCCTGACGACCTTCTCGATGGTATAGGCATTCTTGTGCGATATGGAGTGGGGCTTCCAAATCTTGAATAGCCTTAGAAATGGTGCCTTTGTAGGCACCCAATGAGGTAGTTTCGAAGACAAGTTTCTCCAACTCAGTGTTCAGTTCGTTTCTCCAAAATGTAACGTCAGTCAAGCGTTCACCTAGACGTCTGCCCGCATCTCGTTGGCCTTGGGCAGTTTTTTCATCCGTCTCCCGCATAATACGAACTGCTTCGTTTCGCAGTCTTTCCGATTGGTTCCTAAAACAAAAAAGGATTGGATAAGGGCGATTAAGATGATGGCTTGAAACATAACCTATTCGAATTGGATTCTGCATATTTAGCCAAACAGTTGTTAGCCCATTCTCCGGGAGTATAGCGAGTATACAGTGCTGCTCTAGCAGCATGTTGTGGATTCCTCTCGAAGCCAGTTACCAAATTGGGGAATGTCAATGGTTCTGTCGCCATACCCGTTGGTGAGAAACAAGGGTTAACCAATTGATTGGTTATCGGTTGCTCTGCCAATGGGGTGACCTCAATCATTTCGTAGGCCAGCGTTGGTCGCCATGGATGCGGTCGAGTTGTCTACATTAAAACAAAGTCACAAAAGAATGGTGCAACTCAAATTTTCATTTATCGCACCTGATATGATGAGCCAACTCTGGGAGGAATTGATGGACCTGATACTGGTTCCATGCAGGGAGGAGCACCAGCTGTGCTCCATGGCTGCAATTGGGAATACATAACTGTTTGGTCAATTTTCGAAGACATTTTTTTTTTCAAAGCACAAAAAACTAATTTAAAACAAATCAAACACAAAAGGAAAGGAAAGGAATTTCACACAAACTATAGAAAACACAAAAGGATTGACAATAAAATCGAAAGGTCCTTGAATAGAGTAAAAAGTAGTTAAATGTAAGCATACGAGTGTTCGGTGCCCATACAAGATATTTGTGCGGTTTTATGAAAGTGCTGTGTAAGAATGAGAAACTTATGCATCTAACGTATGACTCGATGAGATTGCGATAGTCCTTCTTCTCGACATATTGTCCACTTTCGCATGACCATTTGTCAATGAGGTTATCCTTAACTAGACGGGAATCAAAAACTCTGTTCTCGAGATATGATGTTGCGTGCCATTTCATGATTTCTGAGGTGATTGCTTGTTGTGCTCACTCACTATCGGAATGCTTGACTTGAGAAGAATCTGTTTGAGGTCCTTGGGTGGTATTGAACTGTAGACTGGATAGCGCTTTTGTAGATATAAATCGTTGCTTTTCCAACAAAGCATTTAATAATATTTTAAATAAAAAAAAATAACTCACAAAGGGACAAAGTATGGAATGTCTGCGCTATCCGAAGGACTCTGACAAAACTCGGATAGAATGTTAAGAAGCAGATTCCTTAAGGGCATGGAAATATTTTTTTAACATCGATCAAACGCTTTTTGTCGCCATTGGATATCGTGTCGAACGGCAAGGGTAAGTCAAAGTCCTTTAGTCGGAACACCAACATCAATAAAATGCTTAACGATAGTGAACGAGCGAGATGTAAAATTTGCCGTTTCTATTTTATTTGGGTCTTCACACACGAAAGGACCTTATTCGGAGGAAAACCGGTATTGAGGGAGAAGTAAGTGATGTATACATTCTTCTTCTTCGGAAGAATCATCCCGTGTGCGCTTGAAGTAAAGTGTGACACCAGTTTCCTAATTCGGAAATTCCTCATTTCATCAAAAATCAATAAAAAGATAAGTAGGGATTGGAGACATCTGCGCAATATTCAACGGAAGGGTAAATCTTTTGAAAGCACACAACACAAGGTCATTTGAGGAGGAGGAATTTATCTTTAACAGTGTAATTACCGAAGGAATATAGAAAGCGCATATTATGGCTCAAGTTTGGTCTCATGGGTTACTACGACGGCATTAAAAAATTAATGCTTGCTGTTCAGCTAGGTTTTTCGAACTGCGGAAGCTCTTCATTTGCGACCTCGTGTCACTTTGTAAAAATGTTTAATAGTTTCCCGCTCCCCGACGCTTTAACCTAAGTTCTGTCAAGCTGCTTCCTTGTTTCCTTAATATTTTCCTTAAGTATCGTCTCCTGGTCTGCTTCGGATTGGTCAGACAGTCAGTTATGTAGAAGAATTCATAGCATGTCTCATGTGGCAGTTGGATGTTAACTCATTGTTTGTTTGTTTAATAATGACGTCTACTTCGTCAGTCTTGAATTGTGCTAATACTACTGGACGTTTATTCCAAAATTTATTTTCAGGTCCTCTTAGTATAAAATTCATCGCCTTGCAAGCCAAAATCAAGTGAAAATTGCCCTCATCAGGCATTCCTTTAAACTGTTGAAGCTTCTGATCTAAGAAGCTAAAGATTTGATTCGGTTTATGAAGTGTCATCGAAGGAAGATACTATAACTTTTGCAAATGGCGGCAATATTAATTTTGTTTTGATATTTTGAAATAAAAATGAAGATTGTGGACTAAAATTTGAATATTTAATGTCACGAAAAACTTGTGACTATTTCTCTATTCATCAGTGAGTGAGTGTTATTGGGAAATTTCTCTGCGCCCGCTCATACTTGTCAGTGTAACGCTGCTCTGCTTTTTGCAGTGACCCTTTTGGTTTCCCTTGACTGAGAATTGAGTGTTTGAAATTTTGATAATACAAAAACATATCTTATAGTGATGTACTCCTTACAACCGGAAGTGACGTGTGAAGAAATGTAAATTTGAATTGTGTTTCATTATTCCTTAAAGGAACTTGTGAGGTTCTCAACTACCTATTTTCTTAAGTTCCCAATATTTGAATTAGATTTTAATAAAATTATTTTGAGTATGGTTATATTTAAGTTAACAAATTTTAGTCCACAAATTGAAAGTTATCAACGCCGTCTGCTCCCATCATGGAATTTCTAACGCGAAGGTTGTGCCCACCAACGCCTTGCCTTGTGGATTTCTACATAAAAAACGTCGATCGTCCGATTTTTGAATTTCTACTCATTGGTGAATATAACGGATCTTAAGATCGTGCGGGCTTTGGTCGGTTTTCAAAGTTTATTTTAACGACCAAAATATTAATGTACATCGAACTTTTAAAATGCATATTTTAGCCCACTTAAGTAAGTTGTCAAAATGACAGTCAATTGCAATTCAGAATCAGAATGCCATAAAAAAACTATTCTTTGGAAAAATGATTGAAGGGAGATCTCTTCGCATTAAATTATTTCACGTCGCTTATGATTTACAAACCATCAAAAGCAATTAAATGTCACACAATTTTTGAGGCTTATGTCAAATAATTTCTTCTTCTCGTACATGTTTATAAAAAAAACCCTAATTTCGTCTTCTTTTTCTTTTCCATTTTAATTAAAAATAATATTGAAGTTAAAAAACAGAACAATAGTTTTGTTCACTGACTCTGCTCCGAGCAGAAAAATGCAGAAAAGAGCAAGATTTAGTGTTCATTGACAAAAATTTCTGCTCGAAACTGCTCTTTTTGTGTTCATTGAGACCTGTCAGAGCAGAAAAGAGCAAGATTTCTTGCTCCTACTTTTGGGGTAGAGCAGAAGTAGAGCAGACTGTCAAATCAGCTGTGCATACATTTATTTGAATTTCAAATTTCACTAATTCGTTGGTGATTGATAAGTGCGGTATGTATGTACATATGGGTTGCTCTTTTCTGCTCTTTTCTGCTCTGACGTTAATCTGACATTTTGCTCGAATATGAGAATTTCTGCTCTAGATCTTCGTCAATGAACAAAACTAATATCGTGGAGGTTGAGGGCATTTAACAAAAGACTTTGATGGGTGTACATATGTTTTTGACTATAAAAAAAACGACACTTGTGCTAAATCTTTAATAGAAAGAATGCGAAGAGGCTATTAATTGTGATGATTATACATATAATTCCTTTTTTTTATTTTAAACGTTCAAGCGCGTTTAAGGGGTTATGACTACCCTTATAATTTTGGCACATAACGCGAGTGGAAGGAATGAGGTAGGATGTAGAGATAATTACTGATGTACTTTATTTTTAAATTATTGCTGATTGTAAAATACTGATTCTTGTTGTGCGGCTAAGAAACGAACCTCTATACTTGACTGTACGACCGAAGTTGGGCTTGAGGGTGAACTGATGAGCATGATCAGCAGGTGAAAGGAATGCAACTGGCTAATTCGCTAGAGCACTGCTTGGTAGAAGCGATCAAGATGTTCCTTGGAGCACCTGTCCATAAATGGGAGTTGTACTCCAAGATCGCTTCAGGGAACCTAGAAACTTCGCAGCATTTATGGCGATATCGGTAATGAGATGATTCCAACCAAGATTGTTGTTAATAAACATACCAAGTACTGAAAGTTTTTCGACTTAAGCAATGCAAGTGCCATTCATGAATAATGGGCGAGTGCTTTCATTTCACTTTAGTGACAGAAGACAGCATTGAGTTTTGAAGGCATTAAATTCCACTTTATTCATAGAGCCCGATAAAAGCATGTCAATCATACGCTGCTGCTCCATTTTCACGGCAGAAGATGAGAGACGTGAGTTTGGGAACAATAAAATATCTCATTTTTTTTTAAATTTCTTATTAATTTCCTCTATTTATATAAAAAAAAGTTTAGCAAAGAAATAAGATAAACGCTTAAAAACCTTTCCATCAGTGGAAGTATTAAGCAATTTTTATTCATGTCTGATTCCCTGCTGTGAATATTTGTTATTTATTAAAAACAATACCGACATAACTGCGCGAAAACAGCCTTACCGACGATAAGTGACCATATTTGTTCATAAGTCAAAGGTGACGTTGACGTTAAAGAAGTACGTTCACCCACCGAAGATTTCCAAAAATTTCGAAGGGTAAGGTTCTACCGGCGAATTGATTGTCGTTTATTAAGCTTTAATTCCTCACAAAAACATATCCACTCAATCTTCGGTGGGATTCAATGATATAATCCTTTGGAAAATCATGTTAGTACAGTTAAGATTTCACATGAGTGAACAAAAGATCCAAAATTAAAAAATCATAGTAGTTTCGTGGCCTCTCACATTGTTGCACTTGAAAATCCTTGTTTAATATCACCGCTGCGTTCGCTTTCATATTATATGTACTGTAATTATCCTAAGCATTATCTATACAAAAATCTCGAGATGAATATCTTCTATTCGACAGTGAATTATTGAAAACAAAATCAAGAGAATCAAGAATGATATTTGTGTTCTTATCAGTACTTAAAATGATTAATTGAATAATTAAATCGCAATATATTGAGAGACTTGTGGCCCTGTCAGTGGTGCACCTGCTAGTGGAAACTGTTTTTCCACGACAGAATTATTAATTTCTTGCATCGCTGCCAAGAAAGTTGCTTATTTTTAGTTTTCCTTGAACTTGATTGCACTTTATTGAATTTATTATTTTCAGAATCAAACATGCGTTTGGTGATACTTTTAGTGGTGCTCTGCACCATACACTTTGGATCGGGAGTGGATCCGAAAAATTTCAAAACATGCGACGAGAGTAGCTTTTGCAGGTAAGTGCCAATAAAATTCTTTTTAAACGTGATGTAGGAAATTTAATATTTAAGACGCTGTCGCAAAGTACCGACGGGAAACTCTAAATTTGCCCTTGTGCCGGGAACATTGAATTCGTATTCGGACTCTGTGACGCTAGATCTGATCAACAAGGATAACAATCAGTTGTTTATTCTTAAAGTGGAAGCTTTGGAGGTAATCAAAATGAGACACATAATTTAAGTCAACAAATGGAAAATGGAAATTTCTTTTTTTAGGGAAACACATTCCGAGTCCTCATCGACGAGAAAACTCCTTTGAAGCCGCGCTATGTGGTAACTGATGCTCTCAAGGGCATACCTAAGGCTGGAAGGTAAGTAATGCCTTCATTTACTAGATTCAAGTCCATTTCCGCAGTGACTATTTTTAGCATCAAAGTACAAGAACAAACATCGCCTGAGCTAGTGATCACTTCTGGCAGCAACAAAGCTGTGATTCATGCAGATCCGTTTAAAATTGATTTTTATCAAAATGAAGTTCTCTCGGTTTCTGTGAATGCCAAAGGACTGATGCGTTTTGAACACCTCCGTCAAAAACAACAGCCAGAGTCGCTAAATGAAGTGGAAGGCGAACAGCAAGACGATGAGAAGCAACAAGTTGCGCCGAAATCAATTGAAGATGAAGATCCGGGCGCATGGGAGGAGAACTTCAAATCGCATCATGACACCAAGCCGAATGGTCCCGAAGCAGTTGCGTTGGATTTCGCATTCCCCGAAGCGGAGGTTCTATTTGGAATACCCGAGCATGCCGATTCGTTTGTTCTGAAGTCAACGCAAGCCTCCGATCCCTACCGACTGTACAATTTGGATGTGTTTGAGTATGTTTTGGACAGTAAAATGGCGTTATATGGATCTGTGCCAGTCATCTATGGACATGGGTAAATATATGTTAATAACAAGTTAAACTGATCATAACATTATTTGGGAATGTTAAGAGAAAAGTGATTCGGAGATGCCTCAAATGGCTCTGGTGCAGTAACGAGTTAAAGCGTAGCGATTAGCTTTAGACGCGAGTGACTTTGTGACATTGGTTGGTTACAGTAATAAGGGTGATAAGTATGGTTATAATTTTACGACGATTACTGTTGTGGAAACAAACGTAGCTCTGCATTAAACCATGATGGAACCGACGTGACTTCTTTCCTTTTTTTGGCATGTGTAACGGATTGTGCAATCAATTAAAAATGATTGCTGCGGAACAACGCAGCTACCTTTTTTTTCTATAAGTGTTTAGTTAAACAAAGTTTGATTTACGGAAGCTGAAATTGTGTTTAATTACAAAAAAGTTATTTTGCATCCGATGTTGTAGGTTTTCGATTAAGTTGCACGGAAGATTCAACGCCTTGAGGTTCAGTATTGAGAAACTGGTAAGGAGCTATGCTTTTACTAGTGCCAGCAATCAAATGGTCAATCAGTTGATGTAAAACTTCAGGTATCTGAACATTGGACACGGACTCTTTTTCAAATTGGGCCAAGAGTGCTCTGTGCTCTGTGCAGTTTCTTTCCTTGCTTGTGCTTCTTCCATTGCAATTTCGGCAGCAATGAAGTCTGCTTTCGAAAAAATGTTTTTGTGAAATGGATAAATTCCAGTGCACTAAAAGACGTTGATAGCAATTTGACCAGTTTGTACCTTCACCACCAAGTAACATTGGGTTAGTGTCACCGACGTTCCAAATGTGACTAGCCGGATAATTACATTTTTCATTCTGTTTGAGTAAGTTATAAAATATTTCCATGTTTTTGCGACTAAAACCTTAAGCTCGGTAAAAAGACGTGCCTTTTGGCGTTCGCAAGCTTAGCCACCCCTTATGTCATCGGCAAAATCCATAAAACCAGTCCTTCAAAACTGAGAACATTTTGGGTGTTTTATTTACCTTTGCTACTTAAAATGCTAGTGATCTTATGTCACGTCTTTTAATGCCCCAGAATCGAGCTTCCATAACCAGTGCTTAGTCTACAAGCTGAATTTCAATAGCTTCGCTAAATACTGACTTTCGTCCCGATTCGCCTTAAAGCAGATGGTCAACGAGTTTTTCACTTCTTGCCATTCTTTGCAGCGTCGTGTGTGGAACTAAAAACGTTTTAGATGCAAGCAATATGCCTATTTGTCCGTCTCTGACTGCTTTAATTGCCTTCTCCATATCAGCTTTGTCCCATTTCCTGATTTCTCCTTTTTGAAGGCATGTTTATCAAGGATTAGCATGAATACAAATTTCGAAAAACTCCCAATAAAATAGAATCGGTTAATGTGGTACACTATACCACAAATCGGTTAATGTGGTACACTATACCACATTAGCCGGTTGTCTCTTTTTGTGAAAAATATTAAGAAAAAAATAACTTAGATATTGTACATGGCAAAAAGTAAAAAGTTGCGTGTCGATTAGTTTTCCACTTCGTTCTCGATTTGAGGTTCCTTCTCGAACAAATCAATGGAATGATGAATTCAACTTGAGTGTGCAGGCCCAATAGGCATATCAATCAGTAATAGAGACTAGTATTAATAGGTATGTACATAGTTACTTACATCAAAATGATCTTCACACATATATCTAGTGCCTTTAGGCCCAATTAAAGCACGCCTCATTCTTTTGCACCACTGTTTCCTTGTTTCACATCTTTTGATATGAGAACATTTTTTAGATTTTTTAGCTTTCGTGTTTTGACACATAGGAACTATACAATAATTTTAGGCGTATTTTTAAACCTCAGCCATTGTCCATTAAAAATATTAACTGGTTTTGGAGCCTGCTTGGCTTAATCTTTACCAAATCTAATATTAATCATAACAAGTAGCTTTTTTGATCTCCTTTCAAAAATGTTGCACCAGCTTCGTTTCGATACATTCTCGAATAGCTCATATTTTAAAATAATTCGATGCTTTCAAAATTCCAAAAGGGATCTTCAAATATTTACCTCCGAGAAGTTAAGGAAAATATAGATTCAATCTTTTTTAATTTTGCCATTATAGACCTCAACGAACGGCTGGAGTTTATTGGCAAAACGCTGCCGAGACCTGGGTGGACGTGCTGACCACGGAAAAGAACGTCGTTTCGTCGATTGTCAACTTTGTTTCAGGTAAGACTGACTCTTGTATTTTTATTTTGAATTTACTGTATGTGAACATATTTGTTAAAGGATCTCGCAAACCGGATCCTCCGACAGCTCACTTCATGTCTGAGAGCGGCATTGTTGATGCGTTCATACTACTGGGGCCCACTCCTCTGGATGCTTTCAAACAGTACACTGAACTGACAGGTCCAGCGAATTTGCCGCAGCTGTTCTCGCTGGCATACCATCAGTGCCGTTGGAACTACAACGACGACAAGGATGTAGAAACAGTCTCCGCCAAGTTTGACGAGTACGATATTCCAATGGACATCATGTGGCTGGATATCGAGTACACCGACGCCAAGAAGTACTTCACATGGGATGCCTTCAAGTTTCCCAACCCACTTGCCATGATCAAGAATCTCACAGATCTCGGTCGGCATTTGACAATCATCATCGACCCACACTTCAAGCGAGATGGCAGTTATTACTTCCACAACGACTGCACGGACAAGGGTTATTATACAAAAACCGTCGATGGCAAGGATTATGAAGGTTGGTGTTGGCCTGGAGCGGCCAGTTATCCAGATTTCTTCAATCCAGAGGTTCGCCAGTACTATGCCGATCAGTATCTGCTGAGCAATTTCAAGACAACTACAGCGGACGTGATGTTCTGGAACGATATGAATGAGCCGTCCGTATTCAATGGGCCCGAGGTGACCATGTTGAAGGATAACGTCCACTTTGGAGGTTGGGAACACCGAGATGTTCACAATTTGTATGGTCACATGCAGTTAATGGGAACCTTTAAGGGAATGCTCCAGCGGGATCCTAACCAGAGGCCATTCATCCTCACCCGTGCCCACTTTTCTGGCTCACAGAGATACGCCGCCATCTGGACTGGAGACAACCTCGCCGATTGGGGTCATTTGCAACATTCCATTAAAATGTGTCTTTCTGAAGCCGTGGCTGGATTTTCATTCTGTGGAGCGGATATAGGAGGTTTCTTTGGGAATCCAGAAGCCGATTTGTTCGAAAGGTGGTATCAGACAGGCGCGTTCCTGCCATTCTTTAGAAGTCATGCTCACATTGACACCAAGCGCCGCGAGCCCTGGCTGTACCCAGAGAAGACCCGCCTGGTGATACGGGAAGCGATCCGTAAACGCTACAGCTATCTTCCACTATGGTACACAATGTTTTATGAACACGAGCAGTTTGGACTGCCTGTGATGAGACCATTACTTGCGCACTATCCCAAAGACAAGGAAGCCTATTCAATTGACTATGAATTCCTGCTCCACGATCATCTCTTAGTGCGCCCCGTCATGCAACAAGGAGTTAACAAAATAGACGTCTACTTCCCCTCGAAGGATGACAAGAAGAACGGCGACCTCTGGTATGACGTGGACAACTTTGAGAAGCACGATAAAGTCGGCTACGAGACTATCCCAGTCGACGACTACAAAGTAAGTTCGGAATCGTGCCATTCATTCTTTGAGAATGTTCTTATATAAATTTTTTCCTTAGATTCCGGTTTACCAGCGTGGTGGCTCAATTGTCCCCAAGAAGGAACGCATTCGCCGAGCAGCCACCCTAATGATAAACGATCCTTACACATTAGTAGTTTGCTTGGATAAGGATGGAACAGCCAACGGAACTTTGTACATTGACGATGAAAAGTCATACGAATACCGCGATGGAAAATATATTTACTCGCACTTCGAATTCAGCGGCAATTCCCTGAAGAATTCATTCGTTTCAAAACCGAATTACAAGACTAAATCTTGGCTGGAAAGAGTCGTTATCGCTGGACTTGAAAAGACTCCCAAGTCAGCGACTATATTCTACGATGGTGAAACCCATGAAATTGAAATTCTGCCGCATGAGAAGGCCATTGCAGTTCGTAAGCCGGGCGTCAACATGGCCAAGAAGTTTGTGATTAAGCTTAATTATTAGAAACAAGACAAAATTTTAGTATTAAACAACTCAACTCAGCAAACGACTAAGCGAGGGTTTATATTTGTAGAAACCAATTGGCTCATAGGAAAAAATTATGCGTTCTTTTACATGTGAAATTTTGCGAAAAATAAATAATAGTGAGCTGGATATATTATAGTGTTTTCTTTGGAAGTTTTTTTCTTTCCTTTCGTAAGCAGGTTGAAGGCTATGCCTTTAACAATTAGAACATCCGTGACTGCTCGCTGTATGCGATGAAGCAGATGAACGAGCACCAACACCAATAGCAACGATGCAAATCGAAAACAATAGAAATATGTTATCGGAGTGTTTCGCCAAAAAGTGGTCCGGTTACTCTGCAGACACAAATTTCATTCCTACTTTTCTAAAATCTGAAGAACACGCTAGCTGAAAAGACCCCACCATCCATCTACATCTACAAACCTGATCGAATCTCCAATAATCAAAATTGAATTTTATAACAGCCTTTACACAGCCAAATGAAAGGCACCAGGTTTCAGTTCTGAAAACCCGACTATTGACCCTTTATAACGATGTTTTTACACAGGGAAGTATACCCCAAAGTGATGTAACTATATATATAAATAAATGTTAATATATATAAAATAACACTGATGTGAAAGACTTCCAACCAATATCCCTTTTCTCAAATCAAGGTTAAACCTTAGAAGGGATAATTTCAAAAAGATCTCTCTGGTTTCGGAACACAAAAACCTTATCAATGTTAACCAAGTGGTTTTTAGACCCTGGCGCAGTAACTTGGATTCCTGCTTTTGCCTTTGCCATCAAAAATCAAGTTTCTATTGTGTCAGTTGAGAAAGCTTTTGATGGATTTGGAATCCATGTAGTTCTAAAAAAACTTGATCAGTTGAAAATAGGTCCGAAAATGTTTAATTATTTAAAGGCACTCCAAACAAACAGAAAATACAGGGCAAAGATAAATAGCACATGTTCCTCGATCCATAGAGTAAAACCCTCCGGTAATATTTTTTATCGCATTTAATGAACTGAGCGAGATACTGAATAAACTCAAATTCATTGGGCACTCAATCTACGCTGATTTTTCTCTGCCATGTCAACGCTCTACTCAACATCACTGGATCCATCGTATTGGGAAAGATAGACTATGGACTCTGTACCTATGGGAAATGGTAATGCGCTATTACACCATTTAAGCTAATTAACCGACTTACTACTCAGCATTTAGAACAACACCCATCAGTAACCTTCTAGCTGAATCCGGCCTTCAATCCATCAAACACAGAGTGGTTTTCCAAACTTCTATGATCACAGACAAAATATTCTCTACTCGAAATACGCAGTTACTTGATGATGCCAAAAGAATATTCTCGCAGAAAAAAGTCTTCAAAGTTACTCATAAAGTTCGGACTCTAGCTACCAACAGTTTAAACAAAAATATCAGATTTTCTTCCATGATTTTGACCCAAAAATCCATTAATACCACTTGCACCGTGTTATCTACTGTATGGTTGCAGTTACACCAGCTCGGCATAATCAAACCGCTACAGTACATAATCTTAGATATGCTCACTAGCAGACAGTTTATTGTGAAAAATGGCAGTGTGACGTCTGATGGGATTTTTGAAATTAAGAATGGTCTACACCAGGGTGTAGTTATTTCGCCGATTTTATTTACGATCTTCACAAGCGATCTTGTAGGCTCTCTCCACCACTCCAAAGCGTACGCAGATACTTGATCGCGTACAAGTCAAGTTCGAAGATCGAAGTTATTGCAAGTCTTTTGCAACGTGACATCGTAAAGATTCAGGAATATTGCGACGATCGCAAGTTGAAGATCAATTTCCAAAAGTGCGAGACCATTGTGTTCACGACTCCGTTGTCAAAGGCCTCCAGAAATACTAGAAAGAAGTTGCGAATGTTCCCTATCATTGGGCAAGACGGGCAGCCACTGGCGAATCGAAGTGTTGTCAGATACCTTGGAATCTGGCTGGATCGGTATCTATATTTTAACAAACATGTAGATACTGCTCTAGCCGGAGCCACAGCGGCTTTTGCCTTGACAAAGAGACTGTTTCACAGGAGTCAATTCGATGCTAAAGTAAAGGTGATCTGCTTCACGGACCATATTCGGGCTGTGCTTGCTTATGGCTGTCCCGTTTGGTTCAACGTCGGAACAAGCTTAATGGAAAAGATTCGGGTTTTCGAGAGACGATGTCTTAGGGCTTGTCTCTATTTATATAGAACTTCAAAGTCTGAGAACAGAAGAGCAATGAGTTCGAACAACAACTTGATCTCCGGGGTATACTACCTCAATGATATGTACCACGAGACAGAGCGCATTAACGGCCTCATTTCCCCTGAAGCGTTTCTCTATCTCGATAAAAAAGGTCTAGTCCAAGATAAATTAGCGGTGCCGTTAATCTTCCACGTGGCCCGAAAAGCTGTGGACGGGCGAGTTGGCTCAACGGAGACTCTAAGGTTCAGTAGTTAAGCTGTTATTTTTGTTATTAGGTATAGTTTTTAGAAACATAAAAAAAGTTCATTTATTAAGTTTTTTTTTTTTTAAATCTTTACTTTTGTTAATTTTCAAATAGTTGTTTATACTTTAATATAAAAATGTGGTCTTAAGTCGAAAGACATTTCTGTAATTTTTTAGGTTTAGCTTAGAGCGCCCGCAGAGGGCCAGGAAGTTAGTTTATAATTAGTTAAGTTAATTAAGCTAGCTTTAAGCGTTTTTGTCTAGCATGTAAGGAAAATGAAATGAATTAATAAAAATGCGTTTAAAAGATATGAAATGAAGGATCTTCGAAACACAGTTCGATAGGAAAAGGAATACCGAACGACCGTTTTAAGGATTCATCGATCATTTTTGCCAGAGCGCTTGGTCTTGACAACTGGAAGTAGATCGCCTGGGATCGATGAGAGTGCAAGGCTGGCATGTTTCAGGCAGAGACTCTTCACTAGGAGCCCGTCAAGTAAGTAAGTAGCTCTCTCCTAGATTACTTCCATCCCTTCTTTACCATCTATCCTTATATCATCTCTACGGTAACCCTTGATGAATTCGAATAACTTTAAATCTGTGTGACCTCCCTCCGAGTCAGCTGCATCGGGTTGTGATTTTAACTCTGTAGTAGGCAGCTGTCTCCACAGAACATCAGGGATTTCTTCGACGTTTTGTTACTGTTTAAGATCTGCAAGAAGAGGTTCGTCTTTCCTATTCCAGGGATAATGACTTCACGATGATAAGGCTGGAGCCTTCATCGATCCTGCCTCTTTTTTACTTCGACTTCGACCCATCTTCGACCTATCATTCGTCTTTTTTTAAATTTTTTCTGCGAACTAATTAGGTTCAAATTTATTTATATCATTTCACTGGGTCCTCTGCTTTTATCGTTTTATCTTTTGCTTCACTTTTCTTCGTGAGTTTCTTCCTTAAGGCTTAATCATAGTCTCCTTGATTTTTCGTTTTGGGCTATAACAAAGCTCTTCAACATCCTTGCCCTCAAGTGAGTGTCCTTTAAAGAACCTTTCACCTCTCAACTGCTGGGTTATTGGCGATAACACCTACCTTCTCATTTTGTTTTTCACTTTATATTTCGCGCCCAAATAGTAAAGTTGGACGTAAGGTTTATTGTTGTCTTGGATTATCCCCTACAAAAGAAAACAAAAACGGAATCAAAACTGGTCCTTTCAGCTAAATTTTTAATGAATCTTAAATTGATTCCAAATGTATGAAACAAAGATGAATCCTAATGACAGATCGACACCTAAGCGGGTTGAAAACAATTATATTCAAACACTGCCACCCGTCCTCATCATCTACAATACTAAAGACAAGTAATCATAGTTGCCAAAGTACATACTATTGTAGTTAAAAAGTAAAACTCCAATCTACTGCAACGTTTCTACTCTTCACAACGAACCTCAATTTCAATGATTAAATTCGTCCTCGCCACGACTACTCGAATTCTGTTAAGAATTCATAAGGAAACTTTCTAATTATTCATATCTTAAACTTAATCGAATCTCTTAAAAAGGAATTGCAATGAAAAGAAAAGGATCAAAGCCAAAAAACTTCCACACACAAGAACGAAAGACCTACTTTTAGTTTCCTTTCTCTTATATCTTGTCTCTCCAAACGATTGTTCTCTTTCTCAAATAAAACATAAAAAGAAACTTGGAAAAAGGACAAAAAAAAAAAATCCTAAAATTTAACCCTTTTTCGCGCTCCAGCTCATCCTTGTCGACATTCTTGCCAAGACAAACTCGTCCTCCAAGGGACACATTATCATATTAAACTATATATGATTTTTTGGCGATAGAAAAGGATACTTGTATGTTTTTTTGTATTTAGTGTAGGGACCCCGTTCCTTCCTACATGTAGTAGATTGATCCTTCCACGGGCATTGTCATAATTGTTTTTTTTTTTATCATCACAGAGTCACGCCCCCTTATCTGGAAGGATTATTGGTTGGAAGCAACTAGTGCGCAGGTTATCCTTTGGAGAATCATGAATCTGGATAAAATTGGGAGAGAGCCAGCAATTTACGACCATCAAATCAGTCTGTGGTTGCGTGTCCTGCCAGTTGGACCTGCGACGTTCGAATTTTTTTGCAAAATTATTTCATAGCTAATTCGTACGAATTCCGTCATGAAAATGAAAGTCCTTTCAAGGAGCAATTGGTGCCAACACTTTTGAAGGTAGCATGCCACAAATTCACACGCCAGGACATAAGATGTACATTCCAAGATAAAAGACAGTCCTTAGCGTGAAGCATGAGTCGAAGGGAGCTAGAGTCGTGCCAACCCCGCCGTCGGCGGTCGTCCATCGCGTGAACTTCAATTTGTAAAACATTTCCCTCAATGGTGCGATAGTTAGGGTTCGTTGATAATGACCTGCTGGCTCGTTCGTCGCCGTCCGTCGTCCTTAGCAAGGTACTCAAAATCAATTATGAGATCGCTGTAAGTAGGTAGCACGATTACTGATTAAAGACCGCGATATACTATATATCATTGAATAAAGTAAGTTTAGTGACTATTTATATCCTTGGCCTATTTTTCTTATCGGCTTATAGCGGAAGCAGGGCCGAGCTTTAAGAGAAAGTTAACGTTTTCATTAACATTTGAACAAAGAATTTTCCGCAAGGAGATAGGATAATTGCTTGAAATGAAAGAAAGGACACTTTCTAGCGGCAACAGAACATAATTCGCGTGACTGGACCTTGTGTCGTGAGGTTAAATCCCCTTTTATGTTTCTCCAATAAAGAAAACTTTCGTTGCTTTGTTGTTGTTGTCGTCGTCTGTCAGGATTATCACGAATCAAGTTGTTTTTATCCTTACTTCATCCTTTTGGGGTATTTTGGGCTTTCTCTTCATCCTCTCCGGCGGTTCCGGTGTAGTGACTATTCCTGCTGACCCACTGTTTTGGGCTGTGTGCTTATTTTACTATCCGAGTATCTGTTTTTATATTCTTGTCGTCCAATTATTTGAATTATGGGACTAAGAAATGAGGTCCTGGAATTAAGTTAATTACCCTTAGGATTATGTTATGATTATTGAATGGGAGTAGGACGGCCACAGGATTTAATGCTCACCCATTGTGCATGTAAATTGTGGCAATTAGGACATATCGAGCTAGTTATTGAGACAATTGGAGACATTGGGGGCGGACCAGAGGTTGGATATTTTTCGGAAGACCCTATTCTTGGACTGCTATTGTTATTTCAATACTTTTTTGGGAAATGCGATAATTGGGAGGAATTTTGTCATTGGCCCTGTCATGGATTGTTAAATTTTAAATGTGTGTTGGGATAAGGGAACGTATTGTGATGTTCGAATTTCTTAAGTTCCCTGTTCTTGTAATGGGTTCGGTTTTCGAATTTTTAAATACAGGTGTCATTTTTCTTTGAAGGACTTTGGAGTATGTGTGCATAGATTTTTGTCTCGCATATTTTAGGAACAAACAATAATTTGGAATTCAAACAAATTTCGAACGACACGTAATTACAAAATGAACACTTGAACTGAGGCAATTGGGAACCAATATAAGAAGTATTTTTATAAAAGTTAAAACTATTAAAAAGACTTTTATGTTTTAATTGATGAAAACCGAAAGTCTTGGAACTATTTGAGCAATACATTCCTATCCTGTGAATACCACCAATAATGATAAAATGTGTGGTGGCAGTTTATGGTCCGAACGTTTTTTTTTTGCTTAAATGGTTCACTCTTAAGGGATTATGACTACCCTTAAAATATGTTTTTGCTGAGAATGAGTGCAAGGGTAAGAAAAAGCGTTGTAAGATTGTGCAACTCTTTGAAATATACTTGTTTTCGATTGTTCCATCGCGGGATTTCCAATAGGGAAGGAGAGTTTGATATTTGCATTCACTCAATTCGCAGTATTTTGTTGAATATAGGCAGGAAACTTTGCTAATAGACATCCCTTGCCGGGGTGCAAAAAATTGATTCCGATGTGTGAATCAACAGAAAAGATGATTTGGGGATAATCCAAACCTGTAATAACACAATATGCACTTACTGACGTTATACCGTGAACTCAAAGCCGTATATAAATCGGAACGTGATGGCTGAATTCGGGTTGCCGGAAACAAATCTTCCGAACTATTGCAAATATGAACCGGTAAGTAGACGCAGTCATGTGACCTCTTTCATCTTGTCTTGGAACAGATAGTAAGACGGTCAGGTGTAAACACGGAAAGTACTATCCTTTTTAAGTCTACAAAGCTTCATGGATACACAGACGATATCGACATCATCGCTCTCTCCCAATGTGCCGTAGTTAAAGAATTCTTGGCGATTGAAAAACGGCCAAGCCGAGTTGGTCTAAAAATCAATATCAATAAGTATTTTGTCAACCAGATCTGTCGAACATCATCTCGGCCAAAACATAACGAATAACAGCTTCAATTTTGAGGAAGTAAACGAGTTAATCTACCTCGGACTTCATTAATCCTCCATTAACGACACCACAGTGAAGATCCGACGGAGAGTAAACCGAGGCAACCGTTGCTTGTTCGGTTCGTCATAATAGCTAGGATCTCTTAACATGAAGGACAGAAATACTGTTTTACGAGACACTGATTTTGTCAGTCCTACTTTATGAAACCGCATTTTGGAAGACGAAAATTCTTTCGTCGGATATGGTCCACGAACTCAACGAGCTGTACAAAAATATGGATAAAATCCGGGGAATACAGTGGCTCGGCCACGTCGAGAAAATTGACAGTAATACTCAAGCCATGAGAATAGTATTACTCTTCGAATCTAAGACACCAGATTCAAAATGACAAGGAAGACCGAATCTCTGGATCAAGGATCAAGTAAGTGCGGACGCCAGAAAGCCTTGGTTTTGCAAAATGGAGGCAACGTGCTCAGGACCGTCAAGGCTGGAGTTATGAATTCACCTGCTCCGAAAAGGGGCGACGACTGTCACCGGATGGAAAGGTGATGGCCATATTTTTTTTTAAATAAATTATAAATAAATAATGTTTACCGGGCACTTCTATTATGAAATATTGGGCCGATATGAATAACAATTGAAGAAAAAACGGCCTCGTTTCGCGATCTAAGAATTCTTCTACCACAACAAAGAACCGGGTCATGTTTAAATTGGTAAAACTACCTTTTGAATCGCTAAACTAAAGGTTTTTTCTACATGTGGTCCCATCCACGTCCATTTTGTTGACAAAGCTCAAAATATGGCTCAGCGGAAAGGGGATCGGGACACACGATAAGGTGATCACCACCATAAAGCCTGTTTTGTAGAGTTTGTTGGAGCCCAAATTAGAAAAACAAATAAAAAAAAAAAAACGCTGCATCTCGGTTCCACCGCAAGAATGCTATACCAATACACTAGCGACGAGTCTAAAATTCCTTCATATATTTTGTCTGTTAATTTTTAGCAACCTAACTTCAAGCTGTTGCCACCGTTCCACGGTCTATAAAATCATCTTCATCTATATTATTTACTTAATAAAAGTAACCATACTTTTATGTTGCATTTCTTTGGTCACTTTTAATATCAACATGTCCTCAAAAGTTCATCAAATTAGAATTTTTAAAGGTTTAAAAAAGTTGAAACTCTTGTGGCAGAACTGTGTCCAGTGTGCAGAGGACTATGTCGAGAAATAAATGAACCCTTTGCATGATTGGTTCTTATTATTATAATTATGTCATCGCCTGGTTGTTACAAAGGTACTTCCAGTGTCTACTATTAGAAAAAAAACTCACTCCGAATAATTATCAATAACCCATTCAAAAGGTCCTTGTTTAGGGCAGGCATAACCAAAATCAAACCAGCTGTGAAAATACCCGGCGATTACTAGTAGCACCGTCTAAATATTTAAACAGTTGTTGTTTTATTAAATGCTACAATTATTTGCATCTAAAATTAGTTTGCTCCGAAATGATTTTAGTTCATATTTAACGGCTACTAATAATTTATAATTTGTAGCGGTAATTGGGTTTGCTTTGACCACCAACAGTTCGCTACTCTCTCCTTATGTACACATATTCACGTTTGATTAAAACAAATATTGAAAATGGTGAATAAATATGGCTGCTTCCGTCGGATGGAAACCGAAACAAAAATTCTGTTTTTTTTTTAATCGGAGTAAAGAAATTTTTTTTGTTGTTGTTTAAACCACAATCAATAGTAAACAGATTTTGCTGTATCCAGGCACGGAAATTATTAACCTTTGACGCTATCTACGGCATGTTATTTGAAGTATGACTAGGATTTCTAAAAACGTCAATTAATCCGTGGCCAGTTTTATCACCAGTCTTCAGCATTAAATGAAAAACAAATTGATTGCAGCGCCATCTTGAGCTGGACGCATCATCTTTATCTCATTGTTAATTCATAGTTAATCAACGATGGGCAAAAAATAAGGCGTTGGGCAGAAAAATGTGGAGTAACTTTTTAGAAAAACTGGTTCGGGGTTTGCAATTGTTTTGTGGAAACAGCGTGGACGGGATTGACAAGAGTGGAATGCTACCATGCCTCAGACAGAGATTCTTCATAGTTAGGTTAAACAGGGGGATATTTGTTGGATTCCTTTTGAATCGTGTGTCGACACCGGTAGTTCTTATTTGCTTAAAAAAGCGGTCAAGTGCAAGTTGGACAAGCGCACATATTTTTGGCATTCTCATAGCCTACATATTGGCGTAAGATTTAGTTGCTATTTTAAAAAGATACATTTTTATACATTTGGGGCCCCTCTTTATGTGTAACTAGCAGCAAGTGTTAACCTATTTCGGTTGAGAAGATACAGCCCTATGAAAGACAGATGGACAGCGGGGCCTTAGTAATCGGGTTCTTAAGGGGAGTCTTTGGGTACGGAGATTTACAGAAAGTCAGTATTATAAATGCTTTATGGACCAATTTAAGCTAACACGAAGTTTAAAATTAGTTGCAGAGACATCTTATTCCAGCCGACTGATAGTGCTGCTGAAAGAAACGCGTCGATGAGGAGAATCTTTCAGAAAGACTTCAGATTATACAGTTACAAGGTCCATCTCAACCCCTATTGTTATAGCTCCTCAATTCTTAAGAGCAGCTCAAAATTGACGCCAATTTTTTCAATGTCAGACGTGTTTTCAAGTTGGCCCCTACAAGCAAACTTGATATGTTTGAAGATTGGCGGAGCTATGTTTAGAACAAGATGGGGGTCGATTTATTGCACTCTACACTTAATAGTCATTCCGTTGACATTACTTGGATGCCACGGATCTGCGGTTTGATACCGATGGGTTGGTAGATTGGCTTGCAAGATCAAAGTTATGCGAGCAATTCAGAAACGATTTAGGCACTCTAGAATAATATCGGCGAGTTTATACGTTGAATAGCGACAAAACCTATAACCTTTTTTAAAAGAAATTAAATAAAAATCGAGTTTAGTTTTCCTTTGTAATAATACCTCGAGAGCCAACAGATAGCTTGTTAGGTGAAGTTTTACTTGAGGGATCTTTGTATATAGAACAGTAGGAACTCTGTTCTTAATTAATAGAAGTAAGTAGCAAGAAAAGTGGATCACACGTTTAAATCCACCCCGTGGAATAAAGATGGAGAGTTTTTTTTAAATTTATGACAGAAATGTTTGCCCTTAAATGCGTGACGAAATCGGGAGATTTTATAAGTTTTTTGAGCAAATGGTCATTGCGTTTTTGTCTCTGCAGAACATTTCAGTGGAATGTGGACGATTTTCGAAATTCATCATGAGAGATAGTGCGCATTTCCCTTTGAATAGATACGGAAAATCCATTCCGTCTACTCAAAGTCACACAATGGTTAAGGCGTTTTCTAGTGAGCGTTAAAAAAACTATGTTTGACGAGCTCATATTTACGTAAATTGATGAATTGGAACTGGGGGCCATGTGTTTCCAACATCTTGAGATTGTGTAACAGATTTTATTGGAATGAGTTGAAGGGCACCTAATTAATAATGTTTATCCTACAAAATCTATCTGGTTGGGAAAATTGACGACAAAAAAAACTTGAAAAACTTGTCATTTCGTAAAGAACGTAACAGAGGTTTATCATCATTGATAAAAATATATCAGGCAATAGTTGCAGAAAAAGCAGTCACGACAAGCAAACTGGACGTGCTAACGAAAGATTCCGTTCCACCGTACAATATTGAACAATACAATTACAATTTTTAAAGTTTAAGCTTTCACAAAGCCATTGAAAGAAGATACGGGATGCTAAAAAGTATGTTCATAAAATCTCCAGTCCAGATCGCTTCAATTTCAATAAGCTGTAGAGGATATACTCGTAGTTAGATATGGAACACGCTATAATAATCTAATTAAAATGATTTAGGTGGCTAGGACAAGAAGCGATATACAGTATTTGAATCTCCATCAAACAGACATCACTTTCAGGTTAATATCTATGGAGGAGGCCTGCGAGGTCACTAGAATTAAAACACAGTATTTTTATATACAATTTTTTTTATTCTTACTCGTCTTTTTTATTTTGTATAAATTCTTTTCATTTTAATTTATTTTTTTTTTTTTACAAATTTATGTTTGCAGAATGCTTTGTTGTATTTAGAAAAAAGCTGCGGAATGCATTTTTTTAAATATTTAAAATTTAGTCAACTTTTAAAAGGTTTATTTTTTTTGCTTCTGTTTGCTCTCGGAAAGCAATGACTGGGGGCGATGTTTCTTGAAATCATATTTTTTCCACAATTTCCATGTTTATGTTTCCTTCAAGAATTCTTTGAGTAGATTTCTGCAAGATGCAATTAGAAGTGATCTGTTGCGAAAAGGTCTTGCGATTGGTGTAACAGTTCGAATTTGGTTTGAATCGTGGTTGGCTTGGCTCAGCATAAGTAATCCCAAGGCGGCTTCCATTTCTCGCCTTGTATGCCCATTTGATAGATATGGAACTAAATGGAGACATAATAATTAAGTTACTTGTTAAAAACCATTACAAATTAATTTGATCTTACCGTGAGATGGTTCAACTCGATTTGTGGATGAAGTCATAATATCGTGTGATTGTTGCTTTAGATTTGCTGGACTGATATTGTAAGAATGATCCATATCCCAAAATAAGCCTACTATTTTATACTGTCCGACATGGGTGTAGATAATTTAACAGGTACCATGTGTGATATACCTGTCACGCCTGCTTTATTATAACGCATTAACCCCATCCTTCCTATTTGTATTAATAAATGTGATATAATATTTTTACCTGCTATATTTCTACCTCTATCATCACATTTTCTTGGAAACGGTCAATTATTTGGTAATTATTTGCTAAAAGGACTCTTTTTATTCAAAAGAAATTCAGGTGGAAATTCGCTATAAGGAAAATTCCATACGGCAACAACCCAATATCATAAAAATAAGGATATGCGATGGTAAAGGTTAGCTTGTAAACGCAAGCCAATCAGGTTGTTTTCGAATTTCAATTCGAGTCAAACAGCGTCTTGATCGAGTGAAAAATATTGACAACTTGTTTTCGAACCGAGTACAATAAATCGATCGCTAGTTAAATATTTTTGCTTTGAAAGGAACGGATTTCAAGAATCTATGGTAAACAATTTAGTATAAAACCGCAAGATGATTTTTTAACATCAAAAACACAGAGGAGAACCCAAAAAGATTGACATCAACCAGGAGAAGGAAATAAATGAAATGAAATTTGAATAGGATTTTTAAAAGCATAAGTACCATAGAAGATGTAAAAAGGAAACAATAATTTTCTTGACAACGTTGTACACTTATTTATAGCTCGAGGTATAACCGGACTAAGCTCACAACTCACAAAAAGTCAAATAAAGGTGGATACAAAAACATTTTTGAATTTGGACTTAGTGCAGTCAAAATAAACGCTTTTTTCCATGAATTCCTTTGAACTGTGTTTGAGGAAGTCGAGATTTGATTCGGCTTTATTTACGCGTCATTTACTCCAAAAGTTTTTACAAATTGAAGAGATTTATAAAAAATGTAAGCTTCGGACATTTCGCGGAAATCTATAATTAGTTTGTATTTTTTCCCTGGGATCTGTGCGGCTTGAAATTTGAATGCAAAAGCTATCCTCGTGCCTTGAAAATGAGCGAAATTGTAATTCCACGGTGCTCCAGTATCCATCAGAAGAGGACAATTCTTTCCCCTACACAGCCAGTTCCATTCATTGAATTATTGCATATTACAGTGGATCAGGTGCTTTGGAACTATATGCGGAAGGTATTGATTCGGGAACGACATAACTCATGAGATGTATAGGGAATGTGGTCTACAAAGGCGATAGTCCGGACTTCAGGTGTAGCATACATTTTGGCGTATTTTCCCAAGAGTTTGAAGTTGTTTTTTTTTTGATAAAATATCTCGCAAATGATGGATCTTACTATGATTCTGCATTGTAAACTTTATACTTCGTGCTTGATGCGATGTTCTTTTTTCCGAGGATTTCCGTCCAGTTGCGGTGTATGGTCCATTTTGCTTTCTTTAGCTTTTCACCCAGATGGTTTTTAAAAGTAAATAGCGGTGTTAATGCGAACGATCAGCTGCATCATGGTGGGGCTTCTGACATATTAACAATATCGTCAGCGTATATGTGTTATTTTATTTTTACCCCAGCAAACTCATAGATCAACTAAAATACATCAAGAATAAGAGAGGACCCTTGGGGCGACCCTGCTTAGAACTCATGAGGAATTAAAACGCCCCGGTCAGGTGAAAAAGTTTGAAGACCATGAATTGGAGGCATTACATCGAATCGTCGCTGGTGATGAAAAATGGGTACATTACGATAATCCAAAACGTCGGGCACCCCCGGACATGCCTCAACATCGTCGGCCGTTCAGAATATTCATGGCTTAAAGGTTATGCTGTGCATTTGGTGGGACCAGAAGGGTGTTGTGTATTATGAGCTGCTAAAATCAAATGAAACAATCACAGGCGAGGTCTACCGACAACAATTGATGTGTTTGAGCCGAGCACTGAAGGAAAAACGACCGGAAACGGTCGCAAGACACGATGAAGTTATTTTGCAACATGACAATTCTCGGCCACATGTTGCAAATGTCGTCAAAACTTATCTTGAAACGCTCAAATGGGATTTCCTACCCCACCCGCCGTATAGTCCAGACCTTGCGCCATCCGATTACTATCTCTTCCGATCGATGCAACATGGCCTGGCTGACCAGCACTTCCGTCATTTCGTCATGTCAAATGATGTCAAAAAATGGATCGATTCGTGGATTGCGGCCAAACCGGTCGAATTTTTCAGAACGGGTATCCATGAATTGCCAGAAAAATGGGAAAAATGTGTGGCTAGCGATGGGCAATACTTTGAATATTGAATTTATATCTATTTTTCCTCAATAAAGTATTGATTTTTGAAAAAAACGACATTTTCAACCGGTAGTCCTATTATGTATATATAAACATGCATAACAATAAATATTTAAATTATGAATAAGCAAAGAAGAAAAGGTGGAAGCAAAAAAACTCATCTAAATTAATATTTTTACAAAGAAAGAAAAAAAAACTTAATATAACTTAACCTAACTTAAACAAAGTGGCTTCTAGCCACCAGTACTTTTTATGATTTGACCTCTCGTCATTATTTCTATCTCTTTCAGGTGCGCTCATGCCGTATCTCCAGCTTTAGCTACCATCCCCTGAATGTGTAGGCTCATAGAGGATTCTTTTGTCTGTGGCCCTTCTAGCAGCATAATATATAATAGGAACCTTACAAGAGTCAGATAAGAAGCCATATGCATCCAGGTACAAAATGCCACAGGAGGTATCCGTCCACTTTCCAATGAATTCCTAAAATACCCAGGGTTAGGATAAAACAAATCCGATATGAGTTCATTCTCAGTAACATTCGCTGACCGCTCGAAATGATTCCTCGCAAGATCTAGGATAACATTGTCAATTCTGGACACACCGGAAGCATCCAATAGTTCCAATTGCGTCGCATGTCTGAATTTTCCTGTTCTATTGGGGTGCGGAACAATATGGTTTCACATTTGGAATTGTTTAAATTCAGTTTCCAGTCCTGGTAGAATGATTCTAGAATATCGAACTTAAGTTGAAGTTCGTTTTGTATTGCATACAAGGTGATTTCCTCAGCAAATGCTATTGAGCTATCCAAATCCCTCAGTACTTTAGAAACGTGAATATTAAAGAGTGTTGATAAACTAAATATTTCTTAAAGTGACTCATTTTATTTCGTGTGGAAACTGAAAGAACAATTATTGTGCACAAGTTCCACATTTCATAGTTGTGTCTTTGTGGCATTATCCGCGTCACCTTTATTTTGCTTCACGATATTATGCTTCTTACCATCAAGTCGAACACTATCTAGAATACGTTTCATAACTGCTAAGGAAGATCTAGACTAATGAATTTTTTCGGTGGTAGCAGTGTCACTTGGATTATCCTTTGCCTGCAGATGTAGTATGTTGTAACAGTGAACCTGGTAAAAGATTTTTTAACAACTGAAATTCGTCAAGATGGTGAATGTACCTAAACAGAGACGTACCTTCTGCAAAAATGCAAGGTCCACAAGCTGCACAAGGTAACACAGTACAAAAAGTCCAAGGAGCGTAAGGGCGGTCGGGGCAGAAGACGTTACGATCGCAAACAGCAAGGTTTCGGCGGTCAAACGAAGCCTATCTTAAGGAAGAAGGCTAAGACGACCAAAAAGATTGTCCTGCGTATGGAATGTACCGAGTGCAAGTACCGTAAGCAAACCCCGCTGAAACGTTGCACACATTTCGAGCTGGGAGGCGACAAGAAAAGGAAGGGACACATGATCCAGATCTAAGTTGCTAAATAAACGTTTTTACCTGTGGGCTCTTTTTAATAATTAAAACACTATCTTAAAAAAGTGAAAAAAAGATAGCAAGTGGTGATACTTTGTAGAGTTGAAAGGCATTGTTGTCGCTTCCACTGAATGGTATCATAAGGAGCTACCGATTCCGCCTCATCAAACGAATTGATATACGGTAACAGCTTACATTTTGATCTGATCGATCGACGCCTCCCATGTACTGATTATAATTAACAGTACAACGAGGTTGATCAACATCTTTCTTTTGTTTGTCACAAAATCGCTTCACCTTTCCTCAGAGGACTGGCACCATACTGCGTTGAAGGCAAGTTATGATGTTTATGTTACGATGGCGGATCGGGTAATGTCCGAAAAAGTTTCTGTAATTTGCATGAAATATCATCTCTTAATTTTTTCATATATTTTTGATCCTTCAATGATGGTTTTTCATCTCTGTTTGTTCGAATGGTACCCGTAGCAATATTTCCTAGTTTCCTTAATTCATCCAGCAGTGGGATGAATGTGAAGAAATTTTCTATATCAATGCTGTAGTTGCCAGGTGGAAGCTTTTTTATCACGTCTAGGTTGCCGGTTCTAGCACCTAGATAAAGCTCCCCATATATCAAGTGTCGGATTGGTTTTCCTGGGATATGCTGTTTTGTACTTTGCTTTCTAAATTAGCTCATCAATACTGAGATTCTTGTTTTCGGGATGGTATTGTGCCTAAATTTTGAAAATTTATCGTTCCGGGCAAAATTATAATTTTTTTTTTAAATTATGTGTTCGCTCTTCAAGAGGATATTTAGACTCTTATAATGCGTGTAGCACAGAATGAGCGGAAGAATTATGAGAAGAATGAAAGATTGTGTAGTGGTTTGAGAAACTCAGGTGTATTGGTTTCAACTCACTTCCGTGGGTGGAGCCCAAAACGGGACGGAGGATTGATTGATTGATATCGACCTATTTATGATCTATGAACTTTGAAAGTTTGGGAGATTTAGTTTACACACCCCGCTGTCAGTGTTATGCCTTCACAGCAGAGCCATCTACACACAATCTTCACAAACCGCTATTTTGAAAACACGAATTAGGAACTAAGCTGATACAACAACCACTAAAAACAATGCCACCCATTAGTCGGACTATACTACGCTAGGAATCGAACCTGGGACCTATCAATTGAATCAATTGAAAGGCAGGCGCTCTACCAACTTCGCCACCCAGCTTTTGTGCAGAGTCAAAGTAGCACAGTAATTCCTTGAATTTTATAAAGCTGGTGCTGCTCCCTGAAAATTGTAGTCTATACTTTGTTCCCACCTCTTACGTTACCTAGCTAAGTTATTGTTACCTGGACAGCAATAATATAAAGCAATAGTTTGATTTCAGATAAAATTACTCCGAAATTGTGATTTCCTTTCTGTACACCATTTTTTCCGTTTCAGAACGCAAAATTTCCATCAATTTATCATCAAAAAGCAGTGCGAAAAATTTAAATTAATAAACTGGTGTGTCAAATTCTGTCACTGATTTTTCCTTTTTTTTTCCACAGCCTTCCAATATCTTGCAACTATACCTTTTTCTGAAGATGGTACGGGGGTTCCACCTGATGTACCAGGAAGTATATCTAAATCTAAAGGGAACAGTTTAATATCGTACCACGAGGAATTTTGTCTGGATCAACAGGGACGCTACAAAACTAGAGCGACAGGTACAGCAAACGACGCCATATTTCTTGCCGCGATTCTTCAGTTAGGTTTGCCATTTCATGATGGAAAGATATACGAGCCAACTACGAGTCGAAATTATTAAAATTTACTACCGAAATTCGGAGTCAGTGGGTTCAACGTTAAGAGCGCTACGTCCAATTTATGGTCGTCATAATCGTTCTAGCAGATCAACAATTGAGCGTCTAGTGGAAAAATTTGAATCCATAGGCCCAGTACAAAATGTTTCCGTGCCGGTGAGACAAAGAAGTGCCCGTAGTGTCGAGAATATTGCTACCGCTGAGGCTTCAGTTGCAGAAAGCCTAAATGTGTCTCTCACACGTCGGTCTCAAGCGCTGGGCATCTCTGTGACGTCGTTGTTGTGAATTTTGCGAAAAGATCTTGGCCTACATCCTTACAAGATTAAATTGACGCAAGAACCGAAGCCGCTTGACCACCAGAAGCGTCGTCGTGTTCTTGAAATGGGCTGAGCAACAACTTGAAAATGATTCGAATTTTCATTGAAAAATCATCTTCAGCGGTGAGGCTCATTTCTGGCTGAATGGCTCCGTCAATAAACAAAATTTGCGGTATTGGTCAGGCAGCAATCTACACGTACTCCATGAGTCGTACTTCTTCCGTGATGATCAAGACCAGCCACACAGCGAATGTCACAATCAATTTATTGAAAACCAAGTTTGGAGAACGTGTTATCTCACGAAATGGTCCAGTCTCCTGGCCGCCTCGGTCTTGCGATTTGACGCCGTAAGACTATTGACTTTGGGGCTACGTGAAGTCTATGGTCTTTGTCAACAAGCCAGCGACGATTGATGAACTTCGTACGAATATCGAACGTGAAATTGCAGCAATATCGGCCGATTTATGCTGGAAAACCGTCGAAAATGGGGTTAAGCGTCTGGACTTCTGCAAGCGTGCCCGTGGACGCCATGCAAAAGAAATCGAGTTCCATATATAATGGCATCGAACGTACTTTCACAGAAATAAGGAATTTCATTGATATCCATTTTGTTTAATTAAAAAAACGTTTGTAGCGCTGTTATTGAAAAACGCTTTTTGTAGATAATATACTATATTTCATTGAGAATCCAAGAGGGACAAGCATATTAGGGGGATCATTTTGTGCAAAATATTGTCGAATTCTATGCTTTAACCTGAAGCGACAATGTGAACTTCACTGCTATCTTTCAATGCGAATAGAGATTGAACATTTTATTCATTTTTTTTCTTCATATTTTGGACGTAAGATTGGAAAATTGCATGAAATTTGAGACCTCTTAAATTCAATCTGAGAAGCTTCTTACTACACACCTCCAGTAATTCATGATTTTACTGCAGAATTTGCCTTGCTAGAAATGCCTTTCCATTTATCCACATGCATAACTTGCAAAATCGATTCTTGGTGTTCTTTTTTCCTCCGCCCTTTGCCCTCATTTTTCAACTCAAAACACTCAAAACGCCTTTTTTTATTCTGTTTTGCAATTATAAAGCATTCATAATCCTTTCAGTGCGTTTGCAAGAAACAAATCAATTTATGAAATTATTACAGACAATCTTCAATAGGGAACCATCCAGTCTTGCGAACAAAAAACTTCTCAGGAACACAAAAATTCAATCCCAATTCGCCCAGAGTTCACTTCGACAAGAAATTTATTGGTCAAACAAACTCTTTGAAGCGAAAACAATTTTTTTTCGGCGCCAATTTAGTGTAAACTTCGCAGCCTTCCATTGCATGTCAAACCAGCGAGAATGGATTTTTATGCTTGGCAAGTATAAAGGCTCTTGGAGCTTCAAGAGTAGTGCTTCAGCTCGTCGTCACACAGATAAACCAACTATTTAAATAAGCACCACTAAAGTGTGTTTATTTTAGAGCTCTCCAACGCTAGAGTGGAGTGCACTTTGGATGGCTTGCTATTACAAGGAGTATTCCTGCGGTTGTGAGACTCCACTGAAGGATTCGGATTTTGTGGAGATTCCTTCGACGACGCGACGCGACGCATGGTGTTATCTGGTGGAGTGCTTCCAGAAATCTTTTGTGGTATTTATGTTACTCTCGGTTCGAAGCAATTGAGTTCCACCAAACTAACACACGCGGTGCATTGACGCGTTGGTATGGCATAGCGGCGGGGTGTGAATTTGTCGCAAGGCGTTTTATTGAATATTTATAGAGTCGTGCGGCATTTACTGGCTGGGGTTTGCACTTCCGATGATAAGAAATGTTTAAAGAGTGCGACTTTGTATGCACTGAAGAGTGAATCCTACGAAGCGTAAGGGCTCTGTGAATTTGATGCTTATTTAAAAAAGGTTTGTTTGCACCATTTGGAGTGGGTTCTAGTTGGGCGAAAAATCAAAAACTGGTGGTTTGTCATTAGAAAAGGCGCGTTTGTCTTGGGAGTCGACGCAATTCATCATTCTCCGATTTGGTTATGTGCTGTGTGTAAATTAAGCTTCGGAAATCAGTCTATCTTTTTATTGCTAAAAGCTCAGTATTATCAAAATGATATGGAGAAATTTAATTTATTTTTTTCTTTATTCGGCCACCGATCCTGAATGGATAAGAGTCGGAGATAAAGATGTCTTCCAGCCTCGATGGTCCTGAGTTCGCTGCTTTCATTTTTGCGCTTTCTACCGTCTCCAGTTGTTTGATCCTTGAACCGGAGGTTCGGTCTTCCCGTTCTTCTTGAATCTGGTTGCTGATATTCGAAAACTGGATGCCTTCTTTTCTTGGCACTTAGGGCCAAATATCCAGCGGAGGAATTTTCTCTCCAAGGATCCGATCCTTATATTTCCACATTCAGTATTTAGCGTAAAGCAGGACTGGCGAAATAGAATAGTATTTTTATTCTTCGGGTTAAAGTTTTAGATCTTTGTTGTTTCGACAAATCGAAGTAACAAAGGTTTCGTCCGATCTCCACTGTGGTGTCGTTTGTCGAGGATATATTGGTCCCGAGATAGATGAACGCTTCACTACCTCAAACTTTTAGCTGCCAATCTTTTCCTTGCCGTTATTCGGTGCATGTTTGTAAAAGATCGAATTTTCGGGTCTAAACAGCAACGTGCATCGTGCATTTTCGAGCGTTATACGATACAATTGGATCAGTTTTCCCAGGATCCCGAATTCAGTCATCGCGTTAAAGATGTCGGAGCCCTGGAGCAAAGCAGCTTTGAAGTCGATGAATATATGATGGGAATCTTCTTAAAACACGTTGATCTTTTCCAGGGTTTGGCCGGATTTCACACTTATTTTGTCCGATTTGTGTGGAGCAAAAAGGCTCACACAGTGTAATAGATTAAATCTTATATGCGACATTGAGCAGAGATATGCTTCGGTAGTTGTTGCAAGACATAGGAATGCCTTTTTTTTAGATGGGGTATATAGAGGTGATATTCCAATGGTTGAGCATGCTTTCATCTTCTCAAACTGGGCCGTGCAAGATCCCAACCTGAACATCGCCACCATATGTAAAAAGTTCAGATGGCAGAATTGGTTCATCACCATGCTGTCATTGTGGTGCCTTCACATCAGAGCTGGTTAGATATCATCTACACAAACCATTATTTTTTGGTAGCACGAACTAAAAATTACAGCAAATTATAATTCTATTATTTTGAAAAAGCATAAATAAAATTAAATAAATAGGAATTATTTCCACCACCTCGTACGTTGGCCAGCAATAAATATAAAAGACAAAGCACTTCGTTCCACACCTTCAACCGCCATGGAAATAAAGCTACAACTGCTTCCCATGGACATATACGGGAAACTGATAGCTACCAAGGCAGTGATTAGGTTGACTGAGTGTAACCACTGGAGCACATAGCCCAAGTCATACGGAAATAATAAAGAATGCGAGAATTCCGAGACATACAGACTATGTCACACCTATCCTAGACTTTGAATCGGGATACAAAATATTGATCCCAGATAGGGATGATTGGACGAATGATATAGTCAGAAAATCTGACAATCTGGAAGTTTACATGGACGGTTCCAAAACGAACGACGGCACCTGACTCGGAGTATCTGCGATCTTGCCGGGGATTTCCTTCTCTCTGTCCCTTCGATTGCACAACCACTGCAGTATATTCCCGGCAGAAGTTAAAGCTATCCAAGAGGCCGCCAGCTTACTGTCAATGAATCCGACAGACAGGTTATCTAACATCCTATACAAAGACAATTAGGCGGCCATCAACGCTCTGGACACACCGTCAATTAAATCCAAGATGGTAAAACTTTGCCGCCTATCTCTCAGGGAGATAGCGGTCAGATGTAACCTTACCCTATGCTGGGTCCTTGAGCCTAGTGGTATTCCAGAGAATGAAAGAGCCGAAAACTTAGCTAGGATAGGGGGGAGCTTGGCACTGGCAATAAATCAGAGGACCCCTTACACCTCAATTCAAGCATTAAACACCATGCTAAATACTGATGCCATCAATATCACCAATCGGAGATGGGTGGAACTAGACACCCGTAGGACTTCGAGGCAAATTTGACCTCTTATTAATCCAAAAAAGACAAGTTCACTCCTTAGCCTTAACAATAATATAACAAGTAATGCAACGAGGAATTATCACAGGTCACTGTATCATGGTCTCACACGCATTAAGAATGGGAGCCCCCCATAACGACTTTTGCAGGAGCTGCAGGGACAAAGAAGAAGTAGAAAGCGTACTACATTACCTAGGCACCTGTCCCACTCTCGCAAAAACGAGAAAAACACGCTAGAAAGCTACTCATTCGGCAACCTAGAAGATATATCAGATATAAAGATTCAGAACATAGCTAAATTCTTTAAGAAAGCAAACTGGTTATAACCGGTAATAAAATGGACAATTTCAACAGAGACCACTTGGTTACTAATCAGGTACATAATTCTAAGGTATCAGTTAGTCCCCTGGCCAATGAGGAATCGGTGCATAAATCACCGGTAAGTGATAACACAATATATCCAAACAGGATCTAAGTGGGTCACAACTGTTTCAGATGTGCCAATTAAACCTACCTACCTACCTACTTTATTAACTTTCAAATGAAATAACAAAAACATTTTTTTTTTGCAAATCGCTTAAAATTAAAAAAAATTTATGCACGTAATTAAGATTTTTTTATATAAAACTAAAAACAATTCACAACACATAAAAGAAAAGCCATAACAAATAGGTTTAAAAGAAAGTTAAAGAAGTAACCTTAACTTAATAAATAAAAGTATATATAGTATTTCTAACTATCGGGTCCGCCATCTAACGTTTTTTTTTCAACTGGATGGTAACACTTACCTCATGTCTGATTTGACAGATAATTAGTTTTATCCTTCCGCTGAACGAATATGGTTGTGTATACGCTTGAACAACGCTGGGAAATATTGCGACATTACTTTGAAAATCATGGTAATGTTGCAGAATGTGTGGGAAAATTGCGTACGGATTTTGGAAGAAGAGAAGCACCGTCAGTTCCGTATGTTCGTTATCTTGTGAAAAAAGTGAAAGAAACTGGCATCCTCGTCGATAAACCAAAGTGTGAAAAGCCAAAAACAGTGCGTATACCCGAGAATATTGCTGCTGTGGCAGAAAGGGTGCGTGAAGCGCCATCAACATCAATTCACCGTCGTTCTCAACAATTAAACATTTCGGAGACATCATTGAGACGAATTTTGCATAAAGAATTTTGTATGACGCCATACAAAGTCCAATTGGTTCAGGAGTTGAAGCCAACTGACCATCCAATGCGTTTTCGCTTCGCTAAGTGGGCCTGCGATCGACTTACAGAAGATGCCGATTTTGCCAAAAAAATCATCTTTTTAGATGAAGCTCATTTTGATCTTGGCGGGTATGTAAACAAGCAAAATTGTCGCACAGAAAACCCGCACGCATACATTGAAAAGCCGATGCACCCAAAACGAGTCACTGTTTGGCGCGGATTTTGGTCCAGAGGCATAATTGGGCCATTTTTCTTTGAAAATAAGCAAGGAGTGGCCGTTACAGTCAATGACGATCGTTATCGGGCCATGTTGAACGAATTTTTGTTCACAAAAATTGAAGAGGAGGATATTGGCAACATTTGGTTTCAACAGGACGGCGCTACGTGCCACACAGCCGAAGCTACGCTCGATGTTTTGCGCCGTGTTTTTGAAGATCGCATTATCAGCCGCAGAGCTGATGTCATTTGGCCACCTCGGAGCTGCGATTTGACACCGTTGGACTATTATTTGTGGGTGGCCCTCAAAGATAAGTGTTACGCCGACAAGCCAGAGACAAATGACGCTTTAAAGGACAATATTCGTGAAGCCATTGGTGAAATCCAGCTGCACACAATCGATAATGTGCTTAAAAATTGGACCGATCGTGTAGGCTACTGCATGGCCAGCCGAGGCAGCCATTTGAATGAAATTATTTTCCATTATTAACCGGAAGGATTGTTCTTTCAAATAAAAAAAGAAATTTGAGAAAATATTCAGCAGTCTTTTTTTATAGCATTTTCAAAAAAAAAGTTATTTGGACCCTTGAATTAGACCTCCTTTGTTCTAAATGACTTCCCGCAATCGGATTTTGTACCAGCTTGGAATTCGTCTCGGGTGAAAACGTATTCTACTCTTCAAATAAGATCGATTTAAGGTCAGTTTTTATGGACTAATAATGCAGACGATTTTTTTCCAAGGGATCCCACAGATGCTCAATCGATTTAAGATCAGGGGCTTTGAAGCACTTGAAAGAAGGTTTTCCTTTCCGGACGAGGGTATACATTACTTCATTACATGTCTTACAGGCTTTCTCCATACCATACAACGACCATAAGATCCAAAGGTTAAGGATTACAACCTTATTCTAAAACGAATTCTCCTTTTTTTTGACGGCCAAATATCGGTTGGTTGTTGTTTTTATTTTTTCAAATTTTAGTTGTACGTGAGGTACTTCAAGTTGATAAAATACGTCACGTTAAAGTGTTAACACCAATTCCATTTGATAAAACTCACCTCACACGCTTTGACGGGGGGACTTCACTCATTGCCATGTCCTCCACTTGTCACTTGTCATTGATTTTGTGTGCTGACCTGTTCAAACAGCCACTAAATCATGCGGACATCTATATGCCAAACGCATGCCCACACGCACACCTTCGCCCACTTTCGTTGCTGTAATTAAAAATCATTTCCGATTATTTATTCGTCGAGAGTGTAAACAGAATCGCCCGACCGTCTCCCCTGACGGCTGCTGACAGCGACAATCAGCTGGCTAGTATCGAACACGATGTATGACATCCTGATAAGGACAAATCCCACAAAATCCACTTCACTGAGTGGCGGCTAGCATCGGCAGTTAGCAGCCCGGCCGTTGTTGCTACCATAGTAGGCGGTTGGTAATAAAATTAAAGTACTCTGCTTTCGTGTGGCTTTTTTCAATTTGTTGATAAAATTTTTCGATAAAAGCTTTTCATTTATGTTAATTAGTACGGTTAACTGAACTTGATTGCCGCCATTGGCAGCGTCAATTGAAAATGCACTAGCACACGCATGTTGCTTTATGTCCTGCGGTAGTCGAGTCCCTGCCGCAAAGAGTAACTTTGGTTAGTTTGATGGCATTGTAGTTTAAACAAAGCTTGCCGCAAATGCATCGATAAGGTTCGTTGTTTCTACATAGTGAGGTCCTTTCATAAATCATAGCTTTAGAGCTTTTCCTTGCTCGTCGCAAGTTTAGTTTTTATTCGATTTACAACAAGTCATCACATTTAGGAGTACCTTTTGCAAAAAGCGTGCCGTTTGTATGTAAACTGCAAAGTTGAAATCAAGTCCTCAACTAATGTACAATCCTTATTGCTTTATGGAAATCCTTTAATTCAAATCAAATACCAGCCAATCCCACAGTTTTTTTTTTTCACTTACCATTCCCGAGAACTTTATGCCTGACTTGACTCCTGCAGTGATGTTGATTTAACTTACTCATAGCCTATCATAAGCAGTTTACCCAAGAGTCAAAGTAGCAAACATGAAACATGGCAAAAGAGCGCCATTCAGAAGAACCGGAGATAAAAGTTTCCAAATCCGTCGTATCATCGCCCGCTGATGCCAGTGATGCTGGAGCATCAGCTTTTATCCCATATGAGGATACCTGATGTCTTATGGCATTTGACTTCCACGGATATGCCAACTGCTGGCTGAACTCTCAATTGAATTTCATTCGTAGTCCTCGTTTATCCTTTTATTTTAAAATCTACGAACGGGAGTGAAACACACAAGTCATAAGGAGAAGTAGCATAATAAAAGGCTAAAGAAGTCAACCCCTTTTTGGTGTTTATTTTTTTTTTTTTTGTGGAGATCAGGACCCGTGACTGAGTGACTTACAAATATATGCGGGCAGAGGACTCTTGAGCACTCATCTGCTCCTGGATGATGACATTTTGATTTTGTTATTTTATTTCTCTTTTCGATGTTGTTAAAAGGATTCGTTGGTTTTTGTTGTTTTCTTCTTTATCACTTTCGGTTCATTTTTACATGTTCGTTTCGAGTTCACAAATCAAGGAGAAAATGCTTCCAGCATGTGGGGCGTGAAGGAGTTAGGAACGGGATGGAACTGGTGGAAGTGAAGCGTGTGCAAATGTCAACAATCACTTGAAAAGATTACATACTATCTCTTTGTCGCCACAATGAGGTCTCCCTTGAGACAGATTTTTTACAGTGTGGTGCAAAAATGTTTCGTCAGCTAGACACTAATTAGTTATTTTTGCGTGTTTTGTCTTTGAAAAGCAATAATTGTTAGACATATCTTGAGCTACATTAGTATAGTAGTATGGGTGTGTTCAAAATATATAAAGAGTTTTGAAAAAAAAGACGCTGAAGTATGTTTATGGTATACAACCGAGAGACCTAAAGGCTGATGTGGAGATTGAAACACTGGTGAATACAAAGAATATAAACATGTTGTTTTTTTCGCAAACAAGTGTAGTCAACTTTAAATGGACTGTAATAATGAATTAAGTAAAACTTGGCTGTTAGTTATTAATTTGAAACTAGCCGGTTTATATATATTTACAATTTGATAGCTGAAATGATAACAAAATGAATTTACTGAATTTTAGCACATATTTGTCACTTGCTATGTTTGTTTAAACATTTGGATGTTTATAAAACATTTGGATGATATAAACATAATAATGAACAAATGTATCAATCAACTCCAGACAGAAAGATTAAATAGGAACCACAATGTACTTGGGTTGTTCTTTTTTTTTAAATCTAATCATACGAAAATTATGTCAATGACTGGCTGAAAAGTGCTAATGATTTTTTGTTTATACTTATTAGTATAAGCTTAAAAAAAACATGTGTGAATAGGGCACGATTCCACGGATGTACTATATTCATTTGAACCATTAAGAATCTATGTTTGAAAAAAATGTCTATAAGCCATACAAAGCGTCTTGGATGGAAACATTAAGGACTCTGATCTTCCATATTCCACCATTCAACACTGAGTCAAGGAGTTTAAGTTTGGAGTTACATCCACTAAAGGTAAACACTGCAAAGGAAGTCCATCCATGTCCCTCACTGACGTCAACGTGAAAAGCCGTGATGACGTATTGGTAGATCGAAGAGGGACAATGAGGTTACAGTGATGTCGTCTGGCAGTCTTCAAAGTATCCTTGCCAACGAATATCAAATGACGAAGGTATCTGCGCATGCTCCCCCGAACAAATAATTGTAACAGCGGGCATTGATCCGGTAGAAGCGATCGAAGATGACGAGGCGTGACCTTTCAAGATGTGTATAAGGTGAATGTTAGCACTCACCCGAACCATGTCTTGGAAGATCGCGTCCCCGTACACAACTCCGATCTTCAAAATGATATTGGGAACTGCCGATCGGAGAACACTGGTTTTACCGGGTTCAGTGATGATAATTTGGCAAATGATGTCTTCGCCGATGAAGGGGCACATCTCTCTTTTATATCGAAGGAAAATATCTGGGTTATCTTCGGTTCACTTAGAAGTAAGAGGAGGATAGTCCGTGACAAAGAGGTTGTTAATAGACAGCACCAACAATTTTGGTAGTTAAATGATTGAGAGGATGCTTCGTAGTTGTCGTCATGGTCATTGTTTTTACACTCTAGCTGTAAAGAAATTGTTTTTAAATGCCTCGCCGGCTTACATAGATTTTAAGGATAGGGCAAGGTTAATTATAAGGTACGTTTTAAGGAAAAATCAAGAAAAAAAGAAACTTTAGCACTAAGCACTTTAGCAAAAAGCAATGTACATATATCAAGTTTTCATTTTTGCATTCAAATTTTCTTGGTAATTAGTTCGCAATGTACTATATGAAGACAATATTTAAGTTTAGCTAAGAGCGTCCGCAAAGGGCCAGTAATTAAAATGTTAATGGTTATTTAAGCATTTTTATGTTTAGCATGTCAGTTTATTTGAATTCGATTAAAGAAAATTTATTAAAAAAAAGTCTCTGCGAAAAGTTCCAGGCAGATCAGGAGAATTTGTTGTCATGTTTCATGATGGTGGACGAGACCTGGTTCCACCATTTTGATCCTAAACCAATCAGCAATCGATAACCTGGGAGCAACCCTTTTCACCGAAGCTGAATAAATTCAAAGTGTCGGTTTTTTCGGACGCTTAATGAATTATTATGGTGAAATAATCGTTAAAGAGATCCACTATATCAGCCTCTTACAACGCAGGCCAAACAAACAAATAATCAGCCAGAGTGCCTGTTTCAGCAAAACACACCGGTTCACAATGCTGCAATTGCGATGACTGCAATGTTCGCAATAAGATTCGAATTGCTTAAACACACGCTCTGTTCGCCAGATCTACTTTCCAGTGACTTCTATCTCTTTCCTCGGCTCCAGGAACACCTTCTACCTTCGGGCCAAAAAATTTGATAGTGAAGTGATGGCCGCTGTAGAGGCTTTATGGTAGAGTGAAGACAAAGAAAAATCAACGACTTATTTTATAAACTTGTAAGAAGACTATGTTGAAAAAAAATGTTTGTTAAGGTTAATCACTTCGGTTTATATATTTTATCATTACTTTTAGATCACTCATAGCGTGTCCCATATGCTTTTTCGCCGAATTGATAAAAAAGAAATCACGTCAAAAAAAGTAGAATGAATGAGATGCTACGCTTGGTGTTAATCCAGTAACTTATCCTGTAAAAAGTCTTTCCGGAAAATTCAGAAAGACTGCTGTTTAGTTGTCAGCTTCAATCCTGAAAGGTTTCATATATAAGCTTATCAAACTACAGAGACTAGCTTCACTAATACTGCATTTGGTCGAAGAGTATCCCCGTGAATCTGTGCAAAGTACAGCTCTTCTTTGATTAGGTGTTTTGTTTAATATCAGTTTGTTTGTTTGATATGAAGCTTTATTGTTTTCTCTAACAGTAACTGACAAAAAGAAAAGGAATTAGAGCTCGATGAAAGCGCCTCAGCGAGAGACTTTCCGCTGTGCAATCACAATCTACATACGTCAACAATCTGAGGAACTAATACCGCGACATCATCAAAGAGGAGGCCAAAACCACCAAAGGCTAACAAGCACCACTGAACAGAGCTCCAGAAATGAAAATCCTACAAAAGACAACAACTACTAAGCCGAGGCTCAATATCTCTTCAACGACAGGTGCTGAGGCGAAAACTTACAAATCCGTCCAGCTGATGGAGCATAAAGATGATATTGACATTATACGTCCCTAAGTCAACTATTAGAACAGGCAACCTTGAAAACTGCTGCTGTTTCGGATTGGTGAATCTTCGAACTTTAAATCACATTATTTGAAAGAAGCGTGCCGGGCATTGAAGTGGGACGCGGATATTCCTTAAACCGCAAATTTTATAGTATGCGAATACATTTGCACACCACTGTGTATTCCAGAAAAATGAAACAGTGTGCATGAGGCTTAATTTTTTCCTGTTCGTGTTTTTTTTTTTTTTTTGGTTCTTGGATATTGTATGGCGCTGTCAGAGTATCTCCTCTTGTAGGCATCACGAATCGGATTTGGAACAAAGCTGGTGCGACGCGGGTGGTCTCGTATTATGTTTGGCTTTGTATTTTACTATATTTGAAGGTTGGAGACAATAATGACAAGAATTGTGAAGAATTCAAAAAATGGGCTAGCACTATAACACCGAGCGATTCCTAGAACGCATCTACATTGCAAAGAAAATAAGATTTTATTGCGGATTTGTGGCTGCACAATGTCCTTCCTCAAATCGCGGGCCTGCACTTTAGCCTCAGAGTATACATTGACTAAATCCTGGCGAAAGACTTCAGATGAATAATGTGAAGAAATCGTCCATCAAAACTGTTCAAGATGTACTTGCACACATCCTTCTTTCATTGCGGCTTCCGTCATATCCTCTGTATGAAGATTCGTCCCAACCCCCGATTTTAATCAGCTACGAAACGATGCGCATCGAATCAATATTGACAGTTTGTGTGGTCGTAAATCAAGATCGTTGCCCAGCGATACCCTTGCCGCGCTATTTAAAATGTATTTGCGCCAAGTGGTATTTGATGGAAACTGCAGTGCGTATACGTAACACAATATGTGCAAATATTTTTCCTTTCACTGAGGACGAAAAAAACACAAAAAAAAAAACAAGGGAAAGGGACACAAAAAATAAAGGACGAGTGAATCCGTTGTGAGGGACATCAGCTTTTGCAGCAGTGGTGGGATGAATGATAAACTACTCAGCGTGACCTTAAAGTGGAAAATATTTTCCATTTGCAGTAGTCCTAGGAAAATATTTACCACTCTCCTGCTGTTGCAATGCTCTTTGGGAAGCCCCGTCAATATCTCGGCAACCATGTTGGCACGAACAGTGCTTCGCGACATCACAATGTCGATGACAAATGGGAAACAGGGCTGCCAGAGGATTGGTACTTAATTTTGTGCTGTGTTTTAAACGTCAAATTTGTTTTTTTGGTTTTTTATAGTTTAATGGCATATTTTTCTTCCTATAGGTAGCGTCCGTATGAAGATGGGAATTCCGATCTTGACCTATTTATTTTCGCCACAATATTTGATAAAACGGACGCATCTTCAAACACTGTCCGTTTGCGTATGTGGAAATTTGTGGAATCTTATGAAGTTCGAGTGAAAATTTGAAGCTTAGGCGTTTTCAAAAATTTGTAAATACATATTTTTATGAAATAACAATTACTTTATATTAGAGTCGGAAGAAAGAGGTTTGCCGCAATCAAAAATTTTATCAGCCAAATGATTACCATCATTGCTGTTGCACATATTTGTTTCTTTTAAGATTAAGCTAATTCGACAAGGACGTTACTTCTCCATGGCAAGTCATTGGCAAGCGTGCATATTCTGCGTCCAAAATCCGGATTAGTCAAGCTCGACAAATTTCTTAATTAAAACAAGCTTATATTTGTTTCTCTAGCCAGATCCAACAAGGAGACTCGCTTATAGCAGCTATCTCGAAGTCAGGGTAAAGGTCATAAGCGATAGGCCTTGCCATAGGGTATCCTGTGTGTTTCAAAGTTATAGCAAGTTCAATGGAAAAGATAAAGGTTCTGGAGATACGATTCCGCAGAGCTTGTTTCACTACTTAAAAGCTTCAGAGGCCAAATACAAAAAATTCTGTCACCTTGAGGGCCTGCGCGATTGATGATCAGAGTGGATTGTTATATCATCGATCAATGATCTCATCTCCGCAGATTTTTCTATCAATTTTTTGCAACTTTAGTGTACGCCTTTATGGACTAGGGGCATCCCTTCGTCTTCTGAGATCAAAGGCAAATTGAATGTTTTAAAAGTTTTCTAACCAACCAAACGGAGTGTCACATCCATGTTTTCGTGTTTTGCATTTAACTCAATTCGAAAAGATGAATAACAATTTAATTTCTTAAAAATTAGTATTTGAAAGAGTTTTTCATATAATAAATCACTTGAAACAGAGCGATGCAAAATGAAGAAAAATCTAAATATTTATTGACGTTGTGTGTGTTGATTACGCATTTAAAGCTCACAAGGATATTCAATGTTTAGATAATTTTTTTTTATATTTAATTAATTAATAATTATTTTATATATATATATTATTTTTCAATATTTTTCAATCCTCTCTTTAAGGCAGTTTCTGCTAACTTTAACAAGCTCCAGAATCACATAATACAATCGTGTTTCATAATATATTTTCAAGAAAATAACATAATAAAACACTTACACGGTTGGGACACGTGTTCGCACTAATACCACTACAATTTGACGTTTATCAACAAATTCGGAACGAATTTTCAATCTGTTTTAGATGAATTCCTTGCATTAATTTTCAAAAAAAAAATGTCAGAATCATAGATGAATATATTTCCACAGTAAGTCGGCATCAAATAATCTTTTATGGGAGAATTTGTCCTTGAAGTGTCATTTTTCAGGTGCTTACATTTTATTTTTTTAAGAGGAAACGAGTGAAGCTTTTTGAGTGTGTTTTTTTTTTGCTTTTGATCATGATATACAGAACGTTAAAAAACTTGTTCTTGAAAAAAAATACCAAAATGGCGGCTGTTGCAGCTCCGTGAAAACAGGTCCTCAAATCACGGGAGGTAGACGGCTGACATCATTGCTCCCTCTTTGATGACCTGAAACACAAATTCAAAGCATATTATCAAAATGACGGATGGGTTTTTCGTTTAGTTCAAATTTCAGAGAATAGCGGCAATTAAGAAAAAATCAGTTTTCGCATGAAAATTAAAATAATAAATGCAAAAATGTATTTTTCGAAAAAAACGATCAGTCATTCCGTGGAGACATATTTTCTGAGTATGCTCTCAGGTCGATATATTTTCGAGAAAAACACGTTTGAAGATTTGTAATGTGTTTATAATTACCGTTAATCGGTAATGCCTGGTCCATAGATGAACCTCTCCTCCTCCTCCTTTTTCTGCATCGGGCCCCCGCCAGATCGCGCTGACGGTGTCCTTTTCAAACGCGTTTAAAATATCGTAAACGTTCGAAATCCGGGAAACGCTTCGACAGATTTATTTCTACCTAAATAGATTAAGAATCCATAATTGAAAAAAATGATTTTTTTAAAATTTCAAGGACAAAGTCTCCCTTATTATTAGTTTCCCATCCTTTCCAATTATCCTTACTCACTTGTACAAAGCCTCAGTTTCGGGAAACAGTCTGGCAATCCTGGTCAAAAGGCCGACTCATTTTTATGTTCTCAATCAGATTCACATATTGACAGATAACCATCGCGCGACCAGCGAACGCTTTCATCACATTAATCCTCTTTTTTTTGCGCCAGTTCGTCTTTTTTGTCTGCCCGCTGGCTGTGCCTTTTTTTCCAACCTTTTTCGCATAGATGGGCATTCGAAGTTGAAGCGTCCACTACTGGCGGCATCCGCATATGGGCTCCGGCTTCTGGTCATGGATGCACACTGCAAACAGTGAACAGCCTTTATTGTTTAAGCTCTAAGGTGCACAGTATGCTTTATTTTTTTTTCTGTTATCCTTTTTGCAAGTTCCTCACAAACATACATATATGGGCGCATTTTTTTGCTTTTGTGTATGGGTTGTTGTTTTAAATTAAATGGGGATCGGTAGTCTCTATAGAACCGCACATAACTCAAAGTGAAGTCCAATGAATTGTAAGGAGGCATTTATTTTGTTTTGCCCATCGTCCTGGCCTTCATTTCTGTGCACGCCAGTTCGATGCATTTTGCATTCGATTTGAAGTGTGTGCGGATGAAAAAATGAAACCAAAATCGGGCGGTGATTATTGCGAATGGAGGACAAACAGATTGCAGAATCCTTTTGTGCATTTGTTGTGGCATTAACATCGATTAAACGATCAATTTGAAATAAAACGAGCTGTTATGGCGGAATTGGATGAGATTAAGTTTTACAATTTCAGTGAGTCTGTCCGTACGTGTGCGCTAAGCTTGTTTATTGTTTCCAGGATATTGCATTGGAATTGAGTGTCAACCTGTTGGAATTGGATCATTATTAAGGGTAAAAAAGTTTAATGCCTTTGACAGGAAGTCAGCAACTGTTCACAGGATTCATTTCATAACAATGGGCTGCCATTGTCCTTTGACAAACAGCCCTCTGGGGAGACATTCGTGCACATAACAATAAAATTTAATAATTTGTTTTTAATGAACAAACAATATTACATGACCTTATTGATCGGGGCAGCAGCCCGATGTAAACAAAGAAATGCGATTTGCTTGATCGTTCGATTGGCGCCCCGCCCTCGTGCCATTCTGGCCGATAAATATTGTTTTCAATTCAATATCGTCCCAGTATCACGCCTGTTTACACTACGCCTTTGTGAGGCAGTTTCATATGCCATAATGTATGGCTTGGTGATATTAAAAAATGAGATTTTTAATTAACTTCCATGCGGCAGGACCAAGTCTCATTAAAAAACTGTGTCCAGTGGTTTACATTCTTAAATAATTGGAAACATTGTGAAAACGAAATCGACCAGCATTTGTCAAGGGGGCCTTTTTTTTGTTTGTCGTTAAAGGCAATTTGAGAATACCGGACCGGATAATGGGGCACGTTTACGAGGCACGAGGGATAGTTCGAAATGACAATGGTCGTTGGTTTGATTTGGATTTAATATACTTTGATAATATGATTTTTTTAAAATGAGCAAGAAGAAGTTTTACGTAAGCAATATTTGCGGCTTAGGATCGTCTGATTTCATGTGAAGAATTTTTTCTAATTATCTTCGTAGTGAAATCGTGATTGAATTCGAAATTCTCCACATCACCACGTTTTAATATACATCACCAATGTAGTCATAGTCATGGTGCCGATTCTCTAGCAATGTTCCTAACTTCACACCCTGATAAATAAAACATTGATGCATCGTCGCCCTTAGGCTCATTGGAAAACTATGTTTATTTTGGGTTAATTTCTCGTACCATAACCCCAATTCAATTCCTACGAGAAAGCTGACTGTGAGGGCAATTGCCACTTAAGAGCTTTAACTGCTTGCTTGCTCGATAGCGACGTGATGAATTCTCATGAGTTGTTTCTCTAAAATAAAAACATTGACATTGGCACTTTCCTTTTAAAGAAGACAAAATCCACAAAGAACACCTCCAGTACTTTCGGAATGAATTGACCACTTTCGCGGAACTTTTTCGTTATTTACAAGCTTACTTTAAAATGAGTGTTTTGACAACTGTGTCGCCTTGTCTTTGTAAATCCGCTCACTCTTGGGAAAATTATGTTTGATGTTTTGATTGGATCCGGGAGCGCGTGACCAATGTGGCCAGAAACTATTTCTTCCTCATGGTTCGCCCGTGGAGCTAGTGAACGAGCGAGTGTTTTTATCACTTTTATTATTAGTGTGTTTTTTTTTTCAAAGTTCGGACGCCTTCAAAATATGGCCGCTGTAGGACATTCTGGCCTCAAGGACAAGTCTGCTAACGTGTTTTGTTCCAACGTCCATGAAAACGCTTTTAAATCATCAGCTTATGAAATAACACAAATCGGGTTTTAGTTTCAAAACGTTCACTGGTGATACTCGTATGATCTGTATCTTCATAACGTCAGGCTTTCACCAGGATCTTGGTCTAGATTTGACCGACCCTCTTCTTCAATGGATTAGAGAATACCATTCGGTTCGTTAAATTCAAGTGGTATTGGGTGGTGTTTGCATTTCAAAAAAATTTTATTATTCGTTTGCCCCAGGGCTCCGTTTTGCCTCCGTCACTTTCTTTGAACTTACAAAATATTAGTCTTAGTTGGGTAATATTCTGAATTCATTTTTGTGTTTTTTAGTTTCTGACAAGTTTCCGAATGGAATCTCTCTTAATATTCATATGAGCCTAAATCTTTAAAAAGTTAAAGAGAAGTCCAGTTTAATGATATTTTGGGTATGACACACAATTTGCGTTAAACAAAGCCTACTTAAACTCATTTGATCTATAACTCGACTAGAAAAAATTTCAGGTTGGGATCCGATTTGGATCCGGATTGACTCAAGTATGATCAGTGAGCGATACGGCTTTCTATTCAGGATATGACAGTATTTGTCACACCTCATATGATCCGGAGCGGATCCGTTCAATAGATCCTATCCTGATGACAAATTGTTTCCAGGAGCGGATCAGTTTATCAGATCTACTGGGGATCAGGTTTTCTATTCAGATTATGACCAGAAAATTGTGGTATCTAGGGATGAATTATAACAATAATTATTATTCGTCTTATTATAAAGTATGACGTATTCGAACCGTAAAAAAGATTTAAATAACAAATTGCGATAAGGGACTGATCAGATGAACATATCAAAGGATTCTGTACTGTACTGTAATCAGCTTCAAATCAGACGTCAGTTTTAACAAGCACGGTACTGTACTTGAAGCAGGAACTGATCAGACTTCCGTATAAAGGAACATAGTACTAAACTCAAATCAGGGAATGATCAGATGCCCGTGTTAAGGGATATCTAATCCGGGCCTGATCTTGATCCGGAACCCCTGATCTAAGTTCTAGTCGGGAAGTTCAGTATACAGAGCGCAAATTTTGAAATTAAAAATCAACGATGTTTGAGCGTTTTTCGGTTTTGCTTGGTAGTTGACCGCAGTTAACTGAATATGAGTTTCAAAGGTCCCATTGATAATTCATTGGCTCCGATTGGTCGAGAGCCCATGAACTTGATTGAAAAGTAGTTGACGTTTTTTGAGGTAGTGGACTAGATGTGCATTTAAAAATTTTTGACTGCCATTGAAGTTTATTGACTTAATGTCAAAAGTAAGCTGGTTTGTTGTAAAATTATTAAAGAAACGGTTGAATCTTACGATTTCTAGTTCAACTGCTATAATTGGCAACGAAAAAGAAACTTAAATACTTATTAAAATACGCTCTCTAGTTGGCGTTCATACAATCCAAATATCACTGAATACCATATTGCAAATTCATGATTGACGTAGTAAATCGTTAAAAATAAACAGCGAAACATGTGGATAAAAAGTTCAGTCCCTAAAAACGAAATGTACAGCCAATTCTTATGTGGAAATATTATCACCCGCCACTTTACTGAACAAACGCAATTCACAAACAAATTGGAAGTTAAATTTGTCACACCTGTAACATTTGGAAATATCAACTGCAGTCTGCATTTGCATTCAGTTTCCCGTTCAGAATTTGAGGTTTTGACTAAAGTTTAAGTTCCTAAAATTCTGAACGTGGCCAAAGACGCGTGCCCAGTCTGACAGCAAGTTTGACAGATAGCAGCCAACTTAATTCTATGTCTCAGAAAAAAAAACCTTAATTTTTGTTGATCCAATTTTCATATTGCTTGCATTCACGTCATAATGTTACATTTCCACGTATCCTGCGTATTAAATTGTAATTGAAAGCAATTGACAGTAACTTGGAGTAAGTAATTGTCATTCACCGCGACGAAACGTGATCGAAAATTTGAATACGTATCTTCCTTGTGGATTCTATTGGCAAACACGAAAGGAATTAATTTTAATTGCATCCTTCGCCAATTGTTGTCCCTACTACAACAAATAGACACAATGGCAAACGTTAACAGCAGTAAAACGATTGTCACATTTTGTGTTCAAAATTTTAACAAATTCATTTGAATTGAAATAATGAGACATTGCAACGCGGTGTAAACGTCAATCGTTTAAATGAGTTACGTTGCGGCACAGACGTGCGCGGTGCGCATACCTGTCTGCCATTCACTTTAGTATTCAAAGGTTGTTTTATTATACATTCTCGAAAATGAATTCAATGTCAGACTTTGTTTGAATTTTAAGTGAAACTGAAAATGAATCCTGTCAAATTTATTGGTGCAGAATGGATGTGGACCAAAATGGGTTGGGATGGTTGTTTTCATCCGAGGTGAATCTTCATCGGATAACCACCAAGGTGTTGGTCCAGTAAAGTTGCTTCACTTACTCGATACTGTCAATTTTGATGTTTTGCCCAAGACCGCGTTCAACGGATCAGATAATTTTTCCCGGGATATCGAATTCGGCCATCGCTTTATGTAGTTTAATGTGATGAATATGCGGCAAGTCCGGACTTAAAATTCGGTGGTCCTTTCCAGAATTAAGCGTTGTGTGAAAATTTAAGGTATTTGCAATTTTCCGGGTCAATTGGTGTGTTGCAAAAAGACCTCAGACGTTGGTGAGATTTGATCTTCCAATCAACGTTAAGCAGGAATATTCCTCAGAAGCTGTTGCAAGACAAAGAAGCGCTTCTTTTGTAGAGAAGACGATTAGCCGAAACCATAATGATCTGGAATGCTAAAGGAAGTCATTTCATTTTCGTAAGTCTATATTTTACGCAAATTTTAATGCAATTCAAAATGTGCTCACAAAGAAGGAGATGTCAAGAAGTGCTATCTTAATTCTATCTGTAACCACAAGGCTTATTTACAACTTATATATTCCTTAAAGCAAAGAAGGAATCGTTTTTATTGAGGTTTGGAATGCCAATTTCATTTGGACCATACCGTCTGATCTTGCCGATTTATGGTAGATATTTACTAGTATACGACATTATTGCATATACTTTTAACAGTTCTCTTTATTAGCCGCTTTCAGGTCTCTGTCTAGCCAGTGAAATAAAGCCACACTACAAGGAAGTGCTTTTGGTTTTTCTAGCATTAGCTTTCTGCATATACAAATTTAGTCTGTCAAAAATATGTCGAAAATATTTGAAAAATTTTAAAATAAGAACAATGAAATAAGTGGCATGTTGATCTCGCATATTCCACTGATTGATTGATGCTTTTGGTAGAATCAATTCTGATGACTTTTTGAATCAATCCTTAAGTCAAAAGCAGTCAAGACAAGAAGTGAACTCATAAAATTACATGAAGGACCGTACGTCCTCCAAACCTTTTTCTACAAAGACAACATTTTTCCAAATCCCATCTTCTAAGCACAACCATGTAGATTTAATCGGGCAATAATCCAAACATTTACATTGCGCTTAGTAACCTTAAGGCACATTCCTTCATACAGGACAGGACCAAGTAGACAACACAGAAAAAAAAAACGAATCTCTTACTCAATAAAACTTATAACCATCCATTCAGTTTCGCATTTATTATTTACTCTTCAATTCACTTCGGTATTATGTCCTTTTTTCCATTGGCTAGTGTCCTTGTTCCAACCAAGCCCATCTCAGAAGTAGCTCTATCTCTAAAACGATAAGAAATATTTTAAAGAAGACGAACACTCAATCAATCGCAATTCCCAGCCCCCAACCCGTTCGTTTTTTTTGTTATACTTTTTGTCCTTTCTATTATGTCCTTGGGGAAAAATCAAACTCCATTTTTAAGATGATCACAGCACACAGCGGAGGAATCCAACCGAAGTGGGACAGCCAATAAAGAAGACAACCATAGAAAGACACACACTTCTTTACGAAGTACTAAGCTGCTCGGTCTCACTGAGGCTGACCGACTTTTGAGTCTTTTTTCTTCTGTGCTCTTTTCTCGTGCTCTAACGAATGTGTAGCGAATCAATCATACCCCAATATGAGGCCAAGTCGGAGCCTCATGGAGGCGGCCAAGTCAGCTTTCTTCCCATGGTTAAAATTCATTACATTTATTGTATTCCCAGCAGATTCATAGACCAGGACCACGACGATAACATTCTTCGTACGAAGGGTCTATATGTCAATTCTTTTTCTTACCATCGAGTTGGAATCTATTCATGCACATTGATGCGATTTTCCAGAGATGGCTGGAAGCGCCACCAAGGAGGATTGATTCCCTAGAGTGAATCGAGAGATGAAGATAGAAAAAAAAATCATGCTCCTTGCAAATGGAAAGGACGAGGAACTCCAACAAAGCAACAAGAGCAAGAGAAACTGAATTGTTGGCAGGGCAAGACTGCCGCCTGCAAGTTGTGTGATGGCAATTTTGATTGCCACTTCTTTGTCAAAGGATGCGAAGGAATAATATTGATGGAACAATCCGTAAATGGATTTTTCAATTTGACTGCATTCCATGAACGGAATTGAGTGAGGTTATGTATGCAAAACGAGCAAAGGGGCTGCACATGTGTGCGGCTGTTTGGACTGACTTTTAAATTGGTGAGCGATTGGTTTTGTCTAACAATAGGGTGCTTATGCTTGCTGTTTGACTGTGAGAAATACGGTCATATACTCGTATGTCAAGTTCGATTAATACGATACATTTGCACTGGTGTATCCACTTGGGAGTGAACTGGAAGTGGACGAAAGGATCAATGATTTACCGTCCAATACGAATGTAAAAAAGGAAGCTATAATCGTAAGAGAGTTTGACGTAAACTTTTTATCGACTGTCATCCATACAAGCCAGAACTGAACAATAAAGACTTTGTGTTCGAGAAATGCCTAATTATTAAATTGAATACTTGTTGTTAGTTCAAGGAAATAGTGTTTGCCAAGAGTGATCCTTCGTTTGACCAGTTTTTTGTAATGTGAACTTCGCTACAAAATTGTTTGATTTATCGTCTTTGGCTTGGCAGAGTATGTTAAGGATCGTGTTTATGCAAACTCTTGAACCTTTGAAAACAAATGTTCGTCAAGTCATCACCAAGTCTTGCACGAGTCCGTTATTCAACTTACTCCTTAAAAAAATGAAAATTTATGTGGCGATTATATCGTTACTTTTTTCAATAAAAGTTTGTCAGTAGTTGTTGTCGACACTCCGTGAAATCAGCAGAAAATTTTCCTTTGGCCTAAGCGTAGTTTCCAAAGTTTTTAAAAAATCAAGGACAACTCTTTTTTCGAAAAATTAAAACACACTGACGTTGAATCTTTTTCGTTTTCGTTTTTCCATCTGGAAATTCTTGTTATCGGTCCGATTCTTTTAATTCAAAATTTTATTAACGTAGTTGAATTCCATTGTTTTTACAAAGATGTTTGGATGTGTGTGTATGTAGGTTCGTGCGAATATTTTCGTCTCGCATTGCTTAAGAACAAATCGAACTATCGGATCTAAGTTGGTTTCAGTCGAAGCATATTTGCTGAAAAGGATGTGGTAAAATTTGAAAGGGTTGTTTCAAGCTTATAACAAAATAAAACTATTAAAAAAGAGACAATTTCACTTGTTCACTTAAAATCAAATTAGTCATAAACATATGATAAGATATCATGTATACACTGCCATTCATAAGTTTCCGGACAAATTCGTCATACAATTTTTTTTTTCAATTTTAATATCAACATTTTGTATTATTCAATGCATGATCAAAAGTGTAAAAAACATTGTATAACATTGTGTCGCGCCACATATCAGAAAGTATATATATTGCCCAACAGATCAGAAGGCATCTCATGTCACTCAATCGGTATGTGATTTATGCCATTTTTTGGTCTTTGGAGTTCAAGTAGTCGTCGTTGTTTACACTTGCATTCATTGCACCCGAAATTTGTGATACAAAGTAGACGCAAAAGGCTCATATTAATGGTAATTACTTGACCCACTTTAGCTCAACAACTTTTGTATCGTAGAGTCAAGAAATTTGTATAAATCGGGAGCAAATTGGATAATAAAATCAGTCTGTGGAGCATGTCTTGACTGTTTCAGCGAGCTGCACTTTAAACAGCAATAAAAAGCGTAATACGCTTTGTATAGCTAAGATTGTAGGCTACGGATGACTGTAGTACTATTGACTGAATTAAGTAAGCTTTATAACTAAAAAAGAAATTGATTGTTAAAAATGGTTCTTCATTTTCGTCGATATTCCACATCATACTTGCGCCGACACTCAATCGATCAACTTCTTAATTTTTGTCGACGTTATTGACCTCCAGACTTGTAAGATTTCTCTTAATTTATCTCTCGATGTTGGGCACTGTCTGTCTGTCAAAACAGAGTTGAGGCCATTTCATATTCTGAGGTGCCTCTTTCTCTATTTCTTGATCCACAATCCCAGGTAGAAATTGCTAAATTATTTCTGAAATCGGTGTCCTACGAATCTAAACTTTCATTTTTCATAATTTCGAATGACGTCTGCAACACTGACGCACGAAAGCATTGTGGACAATTATGGAACCACCAGTTTTTTTTATTTTGTCTAATTGATGATTACCATTCATGCACCCATTATAGGAAAATATCGAAATGCCATGATAATGGTAATGAAGTCAAATACTTTGGATATTGAGACATAGGAACATCCAAGCAAACCAAAGGATAAGCGGTTTTAGGATCAGGCAACTCTCCTTAGTCTTCCATTTCAAATTTGCCTCAAGTTCTCCATAGGCTGTGCTAAAATAAAACAATGGAAATGGAAGGGTCCTTGATAAATTGACAAGCGAATGCTCACTGAAGTATTAATATTTAAGTTTTGTTAACCAGTAGATTTAGGACAAATTAGACCTTAGGTTCTTCGAGCGGAAATGAGATCTTAACTTATCTAAATGAACGGCCAACGACGTGGTTCGCACACAGACCAAATTTTTTTTTTAGAGTCTGGGAAATCTGCATTCGATCATGGCAGTGAATTAGTAGTGGTCCAGAGTGCAAAATACATGACGAGCTTTCTATTGGCGTCGATCGTTGACTAACTTGTGGATTTGTAGATCGCCAGATTTTTGTCGAATTTCATCCTGCCTTTCAGGCTTAGCTCATATTGAGTCAGCCTTAGCTTATATTGAGTTAATGAAGACTACCAAAGGAGCCGTTTTCGCCAATCTTTCTGTTTAAACACCACCTACTTGCAAATATTCGTTGCTATCCTCAATGCATGTTTGGATGCAACTGTATCCTCTGAGCTAAGTAAGTAAAAAAAAGTGTAATATATCTGGCTGTGAATGTACAGGGCTGAATATCCATCTCCCATCAATTATAAAGCTTGACATAAGATTATTGTTAGTTAGTGTGAAAAGACTATACAGCAGGTACCCTGGGAAGGATAGACTGCGTTTTTCCCCGCTTATGACGTATCTTGCGGGAATCAAGAACGATCTACAAATGATGTACATATATTATTCCTTAGAAAAAGACATAAAAAACCTTCTCTAGATTTTATTGTAATGAGCTAGAATAGTTTCGTAGGCTACATTCTAAAATCAATAAAAATCAAAAAGTAACAGTCTTTAGTTTTTTTGCTTAAACAGAATTTAGAAAGTCTCCTTCACGGCTGATTTTTGAATAATTGAAACAATTGTGAGAAGCTTTATTTTCTGGTTGGGCTCTTCAAAAACCAGAAGATTTAAAATAAACAAGCTTAGTTTAAAGCCTTTGTAATTATTTTTCTTTATTTTATGAAACGTATTTAATACCGAAAATATCCTACGAACCAAATTCCAGATGTAAGCCTTTGCTTTTTCTGTTTTCCCGTAAGCATGCTTAATACACATCATTTGAAAGAAAAAAACATTTTTATAAAGCTTACAGCAGATCCTTTGTCTTTTATCATTTGCAAAATTTAAGCCCTTTTGTAGACATCCCCCGAATTGACTTGTTAATGCTCGATCTCCAAAGTCTCCATTTAATCAAACTGTCAACATCTGTCTGACTGAATGCACTCATCCATATACAGACAATGCACATTATTGACAAAACGCATGTCATCGTCATCAACCCTGCCTTAAGTACTAAAATCAAGCATACCACGACATTAAGCCCCAAAGCACGACTAAAACGAACACTAAACCGTCCTCCAGAGGCTTAAGACCGGTCAGAAGGAAAACAAAAACCAAAAGAGCTAAAAACAAACAAAAAATTGTAGAACACATCCGCCCGTTGACAGGGGATAGAAAGACAATAACCACACACATAAGCGTACACAGCCAAATATAGGCGAAGAAAAGGCGGATGAAGAAGATGAGAAGATGGAAAAAAAAGAAGTGAACTTTCCGGAATTTTTCAATTTAACGCCCAATAACTTTGGTGAAGCTTTAAGATTGATGGGAATTTAAATTACGTGTCTGTGGCATGTAGCGGCATGGCAATGGCAGAGAGCGGCAAACTGCCATTTTGTACAAGCATCAGTAACAGTACTCGTATGTTTGTATGGCTGTCTGTGCCGCTTGCTAGAGGTATCTGTGCGCTGCTTTTCTATTTGACAGTTTTATTCTTTTCTGTAATTTAAATAAAATGCATAAAATAATGTCAGCAACCATGATCCGGTTTCAGGATACTGTTACCCACTAACACTGCACACAGCCACTGTCTTCCAGCCCTGTCCATACAACAGCCCGTCGGGATGCTGGCTGGTGTGTTTCCTATTCTTGTGCAGATAATTTTTTGTTTTTTTGGTAGTGTCACCACAGAGTTGACTCGTGGGTCGATTTCTAGCTTCGTTTACAATTTTTATTGCTAGCTTCCTTCTCAGTTCATCCCTGTGCAGCAGGGTGCATTGGGTGTATTTGTCTGCGTATATCCTGAATGAATGCGGTCGGGAAATAGAAATATTTTTGGAATAGGAACGCGTCGCGTGAACGTAAATAACTCACACGGGGGCTTTCGCGTTAACGGGTCGGATACGGATTCGGCTTAAACTTCACTAGGGATGTACGTTGTAGTATGGATCTCTCTAGGATTTCTGTATATCGGGGCGCAAAAGAGTGAATATGCAGTTGCAGTCTTTGGAATGCAATACTTTAGTGAGATTGCATAACTCTTGTCGTTGGACGATAGAGGATGCACAAAATAAAAAAAACTAAATAAAAAATAGGGTAAAATACCAGAACCCTCTCCATGCAGCAATGACAGTGAGAGCAGTAAACATTTTTAGGATACAATTCTACTACACTGGTGACAGGATAGAAGAGGATGCATTTGAAAAATTGTAATGGATCTTGTGAACATAGCCAGCACTTCTGGGCTATGGCGACTCTGGTGACAGATTGTAGTTGACAAGGCGAGTTGTCACAGCATTATTCACTTGAGTGTGCAAGTGGATTGCTGAAGTCTTCAATCATAACTGGACAGATGGAGGCTAAAGTTAGCATGGGAACTTTGGCAATTGATAAGTATGATTGGCGAAAAGTTAAGGTTTATAGCACAGTTTGATGTCACAAGAATTTTATACTTGATTGAGATTAAAATAATGATTTCAGTTTTTTGCTTCAATTGGAAATTTACTTAGTGAAGTTGTCACAATAAATGAAATGGCGAGGAGAAAACAAATCCTGCTGTCATTTCAGCGATCGCAACGCGTTTTGTGGAGGCATCATTTCTATGCAATTTACATTGCACTTGACAAGTCGCAGAACGGGTGTGTTCAGAACAAATCATAGCTTGATTGTCATCTGAAATATATCTGAAATGTCACTCATGCCATTTTTAAATGACTACTTGCAGATTTAAAAAAAAAAAAACGTGTTAAGCAACCAGCATTTAGGTATAAAGAATTGCATATAATTTGAATGGTTTTTGTTAATAAATTTAAAAAGACAATTGCCAGCGGAGCTTTTTCCGGAGTATTTTTTTGAGTTTATAATACCACTGGACTCATTATGCTTAATGCAATCACGACCACTTTCAAAGCATTAATTCTACACATTAACTTTTATTTTCGAAAGCGTGTCGTTGCCAAAACACTTCTTCAAATTTTTAATGTCCTTGCACCAATGAACTCGTTTTTAACCTAAGTTTAAGATCGAGTGACCCGAAAGAGCAAAATGAAACATTCTTTATGAGATACTATTCATGAAATTATAATTTAAGTGGCTGGTTATGGCTCCGCCGAAGTCATGATTTGATATATTTTCGCGAAGAAATTGATAGCATACCAAATCAAAAACTATTTTGTGTACTTGGAGATGAGGTGTATGACGGATCGAGGGTCAATAAAAATAATTCTGATGAATAAAGATTCCACGCAATCTCCTTGAGGGACACCCAATGTTGCAGTTACAGTTCTGGACTTACATTGGGAATGAAACCAAGACGTAATACTTTTCTTAAAGTAGTCTGTGATTTATTCGGTCAGATGCTTTTAGGAAGTTTACATAGCTCCACATAGATTCCAGATTACAACTCAGGAATGTGTGAATGTTCCCTTAGAAAAAATATTTGGATGAAGACAATAGCGATATTTCCTCCTTAAAAAGAATGGTTCTGGCTTGGCAAAAGAAGAAACGAAGGAAAAAAAAAGTCGAAAATATGTTAGAAAGTTGGGATCAAAGGATGACCTAGACAGTTATTCAAATAAAATAATAATTCATAATTAAATTAATTCAATTATTTCAATTAAATATGAATCGTGAAAAATTTTTTTGGAAAAAACTATCCTCTAAAGTTCAAAGAATGATTTCTTTTTTTATATTTTATTAATAATCTTTTTAAATTGTTCAAAGATTCTTATGAATTTTCAAATATTTCCAACTAGAATACATATAAAAAAAGAGAAAACACATATTTTATTACTTCATGAAAAAAGAAATACTCTGCTTGCATTTGAAACCTCTTTCATTCATTCATTCAAAACTAAAGCTAACCAAAACGCACAAAGCGTAAACACGACCAAAACTGCAAAGAACAATTTGATATGCCATCCATTGTGACCACAACCAGGGTTAGGGTCGTCCTTTTCCTATTTCAGTCGGAATAATAGTGGTCTAACTCTAACCAAATTATTCTCTTCTGGTTTTCAATGCCGCCAGGGAGGGTCATACAAAAGGAGTCCTTCCGCATCAAACTATCATAGTATTTGTGCGGCGACAGGCAGTCATTTGGAATGATGAAATGAAATGGCAGACGGTGGTTTGAAAGTTTCCCAACACAAAGTTTTCACTTCGGAATCCACCAGTTGATCTAACAAATTGAAATTGATTCATATGCATACTCGTATACGAGCCCACACTGCAAAAGGATCAAAAATCTTTGAAATTGTTTGAGAAAACTCCTTGGGCTCGCTTGAAATGGATGAAGTGTGTCTTAGCCCTGCGACTACAAACCAATAAATTAAATCCTTAATTAACTCATTCGCCACGGGGCAGTGTTCGTCTGTCTTCAGGAAGCAATAAATTATCATCCACCATTGACCACATAAATTGCCGACATAACTTTAATCCGGCTTCCCAACCCTCCACCTCATAGTGGCAGTCGGAATAACTAAAATCATCCATCCGGCCATTCCTCAAGGCATTTCCATAGCGTCCACCCTCCCCCGACATTGCAAACATACGCCGAGGTGACAATCTACCACCATCTATGAGCGCCCTTGAGAAATGTTCCTTTGGAGCTTCAAGTCGTGCTCACCGCATAGAAGCGAGCCGAGGGAAAAACAGATGACAACAACCGGGCGTTGTGTTTATGGTACGGGTACACCTAATAATATCCAGCTTGTATGTTTGTTATGCATATATAGATATATTTTTTTGTTTATGCTTGCCGCCTTGGAGAGGTTCTTTTCCGCTGTCGTTAAGTAGGTGGAAAGAAGAAGCAGGCGAAGGTTGAGGTTTAACATTCTGTTGCTTACTTTATGTGTTTGTCTACGATAACAGCCACTGAAAGGATAAACACAGTCTACTCTCTCTCTCTCGGTTTTTATATACAAAAAAGAAAAGCTAAAAATGAAATTTGACTCCAGAGCAAGGAGCTGCTCGACTTCTTCAAGGTAAACACCGTCATTGTCCGTGGATACTTTTTATTTTTATTTATTATTTTTTTCTTTCTTCTCCTTGGATTGCCCTGCAGAAGGTCGTTGAAATGATCCCCCCACTGGGTTAAGTTCATTCTTTTCATCACATTCGTGACGCGTGTGAACGAGTTGGGTGCGCCTTGCCTGGTTTTCAAGGATAACGAAAACGGGTTGACTTAGTTTATGCAAATTGTGTGTCGAGTTGTTAAGCTTTGTTGCGCTCGATAGCAAAAGCCGCGAGGGTTACCGAAATACCTTTTTTTTTTCTTGTCTTTTTTTTCATGAAGTGACTGCGTGATTTATGGTTGCCATCAGGCAATCATTCGTTTTTTGTTTCTGTAAAATATTTCGTCCTTTTTTATATTTTATTTGAGTTTACAGCAATTTTCGTTTTATTTTGACGAGTAAACATTTGTCCGAATAGAGATAAGATAAATGTGAGTCCATTGACCTTTTCCCCAATTTATTGCAAGGTGTTCTGAGATTTAACCATAAATATCTTATTACATATTCTTACTGGCTCGTATTTATTTTAAAAAAAAAAAAACTCTTTAATGTTTAGCTTGAGAAGGGGACACACTGACAGCTTTAAGGAGTTAGTCTCTAAGTTTTCGCTTTTATGTTTGGCTTGCCGTTGTCCCACGTTATAATCCATTTCATTTGAGAGGGTGGAAGAACATCTAATAAACACCTAGTATCATAATTACGCTTGAAACATAATTGCTTAGACACATGAACATAATAACAACATGACTTTTGGGGGAAGGAGGACTTAATGTTTGGAGCAACAATATCATGGGGATGTGTATAATTACTGTTACCATTCAACCCCTAATTAGCGAAACACCTCCATTAAGTTGTTTGTTCTGGGATTTCACAAGAATTTTATTCGTTTAGTTGAGCGTTAAGACATGTGCGTAAAGTGAAGTTTAAAGTGATTTTTGAATGACAACTGATGTATAGAAGATTTTTGGGTACTTATTAATATGAACCTTTTTAAACTGGGAAAAACGCAGTTGATTATTCTTGTTGAATCCTCTTTATTTTTTTCTTCATTCCATGTTAAGGAATGGTTCAGAAGGGGTGTGAAATAATTTGAATGCGTGTCGCAAAAAATTCTGCTGAATCATTAAATTTTCTTTTTCAATGATTTAAAATGCTCACTTTTGCATCAGGTGAAAGATAAAAACGTTTTTATAATATATTTATGAATGAGAAGGCTCTCAAAAGCATCCAACTGATTTTTCGCAAATTGGTGCTTCTTAATGTTGTCAGTTGTTCAAACAAAAAGCTTTCTGGCGTCCGCAATAGCTTGATCCTTAAAAGCGAGCCGTATTGATTCGCCTTTTTCGGTGTAAAATTGAGTTGCGATTTAAAAAAAAATATTTTTATGACCAAATTGTTGCATGCTTTATACAATCTGTTCCTTACCTGCCACTTAAGTACATAAGCATATCTTAAATCCCGTATCCTTTCGGACTACTCACGGTATCATTTCGGGGAAACCCGATTTTCTGAACTTTGCGCGAATTACTCTAGGAGGACTATATTGACAGAATGCTAATAAGTTATCATCAGTCATCATACCAGTTCATAAATACGAAATGGAAATCCGATGGTTGTCCGCAAATCTTAAAACATTGTGACTCATTATCATCAGAGGATAAACATGGCGTTCGAAAAAATATCGCACAAAATTAATCTTCTTAAAATGAAAGTTTTCGGTTTTCCACCGCTTTTTTTAACATTGCTCAAATCCTTCCTCAAGAACCGCCAAAATGTAGTCCTTTTCAGATACTTTGCATCCAACCCTTTCATTGCTACCTCAGGTGTGCCTCAGGGGAGCCACGTTGGCCCTCCGGTCTTCATTTTAATAATAACTGACATTGAATACTCAATCAATTATTTGCACCAATTTATTTACGCCGATGACACGACAAAATTATAATTTCTTCGTCATTTGACTCTCGCTATCTACAAGAAGATCTAAAAAGATTCTCAGAATGGCGCAGACATAACTTTTTAGAACTGAAAATCAGCAAATGTCAGGTCATACTATTCACGAGGAAACGTGATCCTGCGCTGCCTCGAATCCACTCCATTTTAAACGAACCTGTTCCCATTGTTACATCACTACCTGACCTTGATGTTATTTGCGACAGGGAACCGAAATGGCTACAACAAACGCTGGTCTAAGAAGTTTCCCGACCAATTTGTCACAAAAGCCCTTGAAATCACTTTTGTTGGACCGGCGCTTCAGTACGCTAGCCAAGTTTGGTCTCCACATTATGACACTCACATTAAGGCCGTTCAAAGAGAAGATATCCCCGGCTTGTCTTAAGAGTTCTCCCATGGAATGACCAAAACAACCTTCATCCCTATAAAAATCGGCTTTAATTACTTAGCCTTGAGTCCCTTGAGCATCGTCGCGATGTTGCAGACATCTTCATCAACTATTATCTGGCAACATCGATTGTAGCGATTTCTTGAAGGAAATAAACCTGAACACAAACCCACTGCGCTTAAAGAACGCTTAACTTTTTCGCCTAACCCCGCGCAGATTATGGTGCTCACCGGAATACTGCGTACGACTAAAGTAGTCCGAAACCGCTTCGATTTTCATCATTACAGGGGCTCATTCAGGAGTGGCATTTCATTCTTGTCTCGTTTATGTTGCCTCATTCTTTTTTTTTTCTTATAAAAGAAGTTTATATAAAAAGTTTTTCCAAAAATGTATAAATATTGTGACATTTTATTATATTCTTGAGAAAAAGGATGGTGACGGACGGACGGGCAACGATGTGATTCTGTTTATTTCTCTGAGGAACGGAACCTTTAAAAAAATTCAAGCAACAGTTCACCAGCTGGGATTTATCAATCGACAAATGTCAAATCCCCGATCGACACTTTGACTTAGGACCAACAAAGTCTTATCCCAGGATCAAAAATCCTAACCGGTTGAGCCAAATCATGCTCCACAAAACACTAGGGCCCAGTTTTTCAGTGCTGAGTTAACTCTGAGTTAACTCAGTGTTAGCTAACTCCGGAATAAAATTAATCCCGAGTTAACACATGGAGGAAATTTTTAGTGCAGGGTTAGGTTTGACTCCATGTTATCGATTAAGTTGTCAAAAAACTATCTGTCTATTCTGACAGATCAATTGTTACTTGACAAAACAGGAGAATTCTAAAATAAAACAAAAACGAATTATTTCAATCAATGATGAAAATAATGAAATCAATCTCTTCGCTTGCTTTTTCAGTATCTGTTCAAAAACATCTGTTCATTTAAACACTTAATTAGCTGAGTTAACTCGGGGTTAACTCTTTTCTGAAAAACAAGTTTCTGGGGTTAACTCGGGTTAAACCCCGAGTAAATTAACTCAGAGTTAACTCAGCACCAAAAAGCTGGGCTTAACAAAATGTAAAACAATAACAGAGACAGCAAAGCAGATTTATGAAATTTTCGAAAAAAAATTCTCCGTCGTGTATACGACCTTGCCAGCGAGGAGAACGTCAAGAGTCATCTAATTCGTTGTCCAAATTTTAAGTCCCTGTATAAATCACATACTTCAAACTGAAATGTCATCCTAAACCGTACATAAATATTTGGCTTAATTTTCGAAAGAATATTTTTTTTTGAACGCGGAAAGTGTAGCCGTCACTTTATTTCATCGGTACCATCTCATTTTATGCAAATAAAAATTGTGCATTCCTTCAATTGTACCCAGAAATTAGTCAACAGAATCTAAGGCCACGAAACTCAAGGCACTGTTTTCAATTCGTCATTTGATCAACGAATTCAAAAAAGTGTAAAATTTTAAAACGAACTAACACAGCGACGCATTATTCGTGTAAAGAATCAATGTTCTTGATTCCCAAAAAAAATTGGAACACTGAATTTAAATTTTCATGTTTGAAAACCAAACCGAAACCAAGAGTTTCCAGGAATAATTGTGACCAACTCATTAATTTCAATTTGGCTTACAATAATGATACATCATACAAGATGCTGCCATATTTCAATCTTAATCGATGTGCGAATTCAGCCCCTCACTAGCTTATTCTGGTTAACAAGTTTCAAAGCGAATAATAATACTTTGTTAGAAGATAACACCTGATGACAGTACTAAAAGACATTTTTAAAGTCTTGCTCATTAATCTCGACATCAAACCCATCGCCTTCACAGGCAACACTAAAAAGTCATATCAGTAAAACAAACAAATTGCTGCCAAGTCGCGTTACATATTCGTATCCTCCTTGCACACCGAAAACACAAGGAAGACTTCTAGTTACGTCCTTAACCTCCCCCCCACAAAAAAAACCCATTTCATTTCACATGGGTTCGTTTCATTTAACTTTCTGCGCCCAAGCATACATACGAACACAGCCAGTAACGGCCGTGCGTACTCGTACATGCAGCGCCCCCCTTCGGAACATTAAATAACATTTCTCTCCATAAAATTTCAATTTGCAGCCCATTCATCAGAATAATTGAACAACTCTGACAGCGGCGTAGCGCGCGCTCACTGTTTTAAGTGTTCCACAGGCAATTCACTAAAGTCCTTCGTCCTCCACCCCCCCAAAATGGAGATAAAAAAAGGAGTAGAACTGGAAAAATATGGCACACAGCGCAAACATTTATCCAGGATCATCCGCATCAAGAGACTCTAGAAATGTAGTCGTAGGTGGTTTCAGACTTCTCTTGCTATTGTTTGCCACCAAAGGGCAACATATGATATCCATCCAAAGAGCCAAACATCCTTGGAAGGATACTCTGTACGCCAAACAGAGTGCTACGCATTGACTGTTGAAATATTTACAAGGACCTCCATTTGCGAGGATACAGAATCAGATCCAAATCCAAAATAAGGGGGAATTCTTGCTGAAAATAATCCTTAACAGACGCAGGAGGGATAAATGAGTATAAAATATTGTATGACATTTTGAAAGTCCTCGCGCAATGCTGCAGGAGACTGTCGCAGTTTAGATACCATAGTAGCCGGAGTCAGGAGTAGTTTCCTCTTACGCCTGCCAAGAAACTCATCGCGACTCCTTGAATATGATTCGAAGATGAAACGATGGAAGGGGGCGAAGTAAATTGCAAAATTACAGGATAAATGGTGGGATCCATCGCGGAAATGCTGACAGAATTAGGATAGAGGCGCTGCGGAGGAGCTCTGCGATTTTATGGAGCTCGTAAATTAAGCGGAATGAAAATTTCTGTGCTTTGCTACAATAGCAGCGGTTGGCCAAACAATGGCTCGGCCTCTTGTTGCTTTGGTTTTTATTGGAAATTAAAATCCTTAACAAATAATTGGGCAATTTCGGTCTTTGTCGGATCCGACTATGGATTCGGATCATCTAGGACCTCTAAAGTTACATTGTTGGTGGGGTATTTTATTTTTTAATGAAACGAAAGACGCGTAGATCATTGTTGATGGGGAAGAAGATGAAGTGGTTCAGGGATTAATGGCGGATTAAGATTTAGAGAGCAAGTGGTTTGATTTAGTGTCTTCAATTGGTTATTAACATTACGAGTTTTGTGATTGACTTGATTTACGACTCATCGGAATTTATTGCTGGGAAAGTGTCGAATTCGAAGACAGAATTTGTGGAATAAGAAGCATTGAGTTGCAAATAAGATGGTAATATTTAAGAAATGGCTATGAAATAGAATGACAAAAAAATAAACAACGTGTGCATAATTTATTCGTAACTACCTTGAGTTCAGGAAACGTTTTTTCGATGTTCGAATTTTCGATAAGCTCTTACAGTCATTTACGTTTTTTCTCATTTTGAAATATATTTTTTAAATTGTTTTTAATTCGTTATCTCCTGATCATCTTAAAAAAAATTGTATTTTACTTCAATTACCTGTTGGAATCATCTAAGTTTTGAATCGATAAGTTATTGTTAAACAATCTTTTAAACACCATTGTACACCGTTATGAAATGGTTCCAAGTTTCATCCGCCGGTCTTCCGATTTGTTTTTGAATTTTTGATTTGAGAACGAAGCAAACATCCACAATTACTGATATTCGAACTCTTTAGTGGCCATACAAATGCTACGATATTTTTGAAAAAATTGTTTTATGTTAATTCAAATATTGGTACATTAGCGCTTTGAAGCATAAGTTATATTCATCAAAGAGTTGTCAAGCAAATCATTTCCTAATCAACGTTTTAAGTGTTCCAAATAAATGTGTTTTAAATAACAAAAGTGATGTTAATGAAACGCAAGCCATTTGAGATATTTCAAAAACTTTAGTATCGGCTTGAAGTTCAATCAAAACATTTATGAGCGGTCAATTCGTTGGACCCCATTTTCGATGACTCGGCCACACATTTCCGCTATTTCGAGTTCAATGTTGGCTCTGAGCTCTTCTAGCATTGTCGGCTTGTTGGCATAAACCAATGACTTAACGTAGCTCCAAAGAAAATAATCTAGAGGCATTAAATCGCACGAACGAGACGGCCAATCGACTGGTCCATATCTTGAGATAACACGCTCATCAAACTTACTCTTCAATAAATAGTTTGTAAGGTGACGCAGCTTGTGGCACGATCCTATTGAAATCACATGTCGTCCAATTCGGGTCAAAGATAATCGGTTATCATGCTCATTCACAGTAACGTGACAATCGTTATCGTCGTTGGAAAAATATGGCCCAATAACACCGCCGGCATGCATACCGCACCAAATAATTTTTTTTTTGTGGATGAAGTGGTGATTCATGAAGCAAATGTGGATTTTCACCCGACCATATTTTGTTTATTGACGAACCCATTGAGCCAAAAATGAGCTTCATCACTGAAGATGATTTTACGATAAAATTCATCATCTTGGCGCATCTTCTCCAGAGCTCAATCAGAAAACGTACGTCACTTCAAATGTTCCACCGGCTTCAATTCTTGAGTCAGCTTGATCTTGTTTGGGTGTAAACTAAGATCCTTACACAAAAAACGCCAATTCTTGAGAACGCCGTGGAATTGACTGATTTGGATCGTTTGCTACGGACGCCTGAACGGCAGCGATATTTTCGACACTTCCACCATCCCGTTGTCTCACTGCAACGGCAACATCAAACAACGAATTTGTAGACTAAAAATGTTGCGCTAAACTAATTGGAGTCAACGCTTTTTAAAATTGAAATTGAACGATGCTCGTTCATGTACTTTACCATGATGAAAATGTAAAGTTTACTGCATAAATTGACAAAGACAGTTCGATGAGTAGTGAAAGGGTGCGTTCACAAATTAAATTCAAAATTGTCAAGTTGCCTATTGGAAAACTCTTTATTCTTCCACTGTAAGATTGTCGAAAAAGCTCTTCTAATTAACCTTTACTTTTGGTCAGGATTAAAGTATTTCTTTCCAAACGTACCCTTGTATGAACACAAATCCTCATCTTCCCAAAGTGGAAAAAGTTACAACTGTTTGTCTAAATGGTTTTGTATTAGAGTTACGTCCCCGGAATAGTTGTCTCAATGATACTATAGTTTATCGAAAATCCGAACATCGAAGAAAACGTTTGCTAAACCCAAGCCAACGCTCGGACACGACCATGTCTATCGGGTCCACTAGCAATTATATACAAAAACTATATAAGTTCTAAAGGAGATTAAACAAAATTGTCATACCGGTCAGAGCTTTAAAAGGGTTCCGTACGAAAAATGCTGCAACGTTAACCTATTAATAAGGTTCCGCTATCCGTCTGTCGTTTGTTAAAAAATTGCAACTCAAATCTACGTCAAGAAGAAGGCTATGAGAAATTTATTATTATACTTTTAATTAAAAAGAGCATTGAATATAACATTATGCAAATTATTTGTTGTAAATATTCACAATACATAAATATATTGTTCTGGGAGTCCTAAAAAAATATCAGCAGAACTTGATGATGTTTCAAAAAGTCACAACAAGAAAATTTACCATCGGCAGTGGATCAATTCTTTAAATCCATCAAAAACATAATATAATATAATTTAAATAAAAATAAAGAAAAATCCCTTTATAGAGTTATGAAAGAACGAACGTATAAACAAAAAGATAACTCGTTTGGGAGTCACACAGAAATAACGACTTAAGCAACCTATTATTAAGGGATCTTGGTTTAAAGTTGTGCATGCTTCTGGATGTAATGGTTTTGTTAAAGACGCCCCACAATTTGTTAATCTGGATCGGAGTCTGGTTATTATCATGGTGAGATGAAAACATAGCCATAATAAATTAACAAACCGGGCCTAAACTTCATTAAAAAACAATATTATGGTAAGTGAATTGGCTAGTTAACACGACATCTCCCAATAATCAAATACTGTGTATTTTTAGAGGTATCTTAGAGGTAATCTGTCAAGAAAGTTGTCTGATTGTTGTCAAATTGCCTTGCCGAACAAAGTTTAATGGCTTTTTTGCGGAAATTCGCGTTGTCTCTAAACTCTAAATTTACGGTCTTCAAAATCGTGCAGATTTGGCGCAATGCGATGGATCGATTGATATCTACATCCATATCTATAAACCACCATGAACTTATTATGTGCATACCGTGGGCATTGATGACCAAGAACTATTCGAACTCGTCAAGCAAGTTGGGCAACACCCATATGAGGTCAAATTGGTGCAGCAAATTTTCCATTTTTAAACTAAATCAGTACTGCTTAATTGAACATTTGACAGTTTGCATTCTTTTGAAATCCGAATCACAGGATCGTTGCATCCGTAATTCGCACGGTGGTATTTTATATTATATCAAAAATGTTTGAGTTACTAAAATTGAAAGACTTAACACTAAAATTTACTTGGTTAAGAAGTGGTGGTGCGTCAATATTACCAGCAATAAGCTTATGTTTAAACACTACATCACAGACTTCGCGACGTTTTTGCAAAGAATCAAGGTCGATACGTTGAAGACAGTCTTTATAAGGTGGAAGACGAAGACGATCAGTCCATGATAAATGTCGAAGTGCGAAATGAACGTCAAGATTTGGAGCGAATTATACACCTTAGTCCTTTGTCAGTTTTACTTTGGCCAGCGCTGAACTATTAATGGTGTACACAGAGGGTTAAGGTTTTTCTAAAAGGACATGTTAAAATATTCAGATATGTTCATTTATAAACAATTATTGAAGCACGAATTCTGCAGAAGAATTAAGATCATCCTGTAAAGCGCTGAAGTCGGATAGATTGTGGAAATACTTAAATATTTTTATATCGTCGGCATGTATTACAACGTTTGAGTTCCTGAGCACACTTACAACATCGTTAATGGCTAGAATGAATAAAAGAGGACAAAGGGCTACCTTGGGGCACACCTGAGGTAGCGTTAATTGTAAATATAAGAGGGTGATCACTTAAACAAAACTTGATACGTTCTCCCGTCAAGAAGCGAGCATATCAACTCCACGAAAGATAAAGGGAACCCAAGGGATTTTATTTTAAGAGCATTTAGCTTATGAGAAATCTTATCAAAGGTCGACTTGATTTCCTACTTCTAGGGTTTCATTGGTAAATGAAGTTAACTCCTACAAATTTGTTACTGTGGATTTGGTTTGAGCAAAGCCATGCTGTTTATCAATGAGGAAAGGTTTTCAACTGAAATAAATGCTGTCGAAAATGAGAGCCTCAGAAACATCACTTTTTTGTGAAAAAGAAGCTGAGGTTTTTTCTCAAAGTAAAATCTTTAAGAGTTTACATTTCAAGTTGTCAATCGTTCTCTCTTGCGGAGGCGATCCTGGCAGGACCACCAGAGTTTCCCTACCGTCCCTTCCTAACGTTTTCTACTCTTTAAGCCCATTAACGTGATACCCATGTTAACGAAAAGCGCAAGTAAAATATATATTTGTAAAAAATGTGAGAATGTTTCGCTCGATTCGTTTTTTTAGTCCCTTAAAATAACTTTGTATATTTTTTTAAGGACAGCATTGTGAATTAAGAATGCATTAAACTGATATCTAGCATCCAATTAGTTGCTCGATTGTATTAAGTCGAAACGGTTTAGCCTCGAACACAAAACATATGCTTTCATCCGTCCACAACGGAAGACATCCATTTCCAACCAAAGTCCAACACAAAATGCACTTAATATTGCAGCCAGATGCCATTCCACTTCCACGTTCACTCTGTCATAATTCTGCGACTCGTGCTGCATTTTGCGAACCGCACATTTACCGGCAAGTCGGCCCAACAATTTCCTCTATCCGGGCGCTACAACAGCTCCAGATAATTTGATCAAATTCGAAGCTATTAAAGGGCTTTTATCTGGTGAGTGCTTGGTAAATTGCACAAACCGCACAAAAGTAAAAGAGCTTTTAATTTATTATGACCGCAGCTCAACCAATTTTATTTATTATATATTTTGATTTTAATTCAGGTACACATCCAGCTCCGCCGCGCCGGCATTGGCGGTGGCGGCCGGAATACGCCCTACGCCCAACGCCGAACAACCCAACGACCGGATAATTAATTTTGCATTTTTTGATGGTCGTTTTTTTCGCCATTCACAAACTTCTCGCTCAATACTGTCAGACTGTATCTATTCGTCAATGGATGTTGAATTTTCGGGTGACACTGAACCGGAAGTCCTTCGTTTTCAGAATTAGTTCCATCATCGGTGGTTAATTAAAATAATTAATCAACTTGGCCAGGCGCTATCAAAACTCCCATAAACGAACAAAATCCATGCACAATCAACCGCAAAGGCGGTGGAAAAAAGCGTTACAAAAAAAATCTTCCGAATTTGGAGAAAATCCTTCAAGTCTCCAACATCATCCAGAGCTCTATGAGAGATGTCCTGGTGTCGTTGATGGCAGTGGTGGTGGTGAAATGAAAAGTTGTGGGATTAATTTCAGTTGATTTCATTGAAGTTTGATCTATTTTTTTTTTGCTCGTCGTCGGTGGAATCTTTAAATATTCGTGCAGTCAGGGGTTAAACCCCTTTCGTTGGTCCTGAAGCTCCTCTTCCTGTCGTTCTGTTCAATTCGGCATGTTCATCGTTGATGTTCTTTAATCTCCTTACGAATGTTCTTGACATCGGAATTAAAATGACAATGGAGCTATTTGAAAATCTGTTGTCCCGCCGCCGTCGCCACCGCGCCGCTCGGGTACGTGGGTTTTTTTTTCTATTTTTTCTTGAGCGATGTAAATGGAAGAACGAGTTGGAAAAGATTATGGCTTGTGGAATGGCTTTACTACTCGATTGGAATAGGAGGAAGAAGGAAGTAAGTGGCGCTTCTGCCGCATACCGAAATCGGAAAATTCCTCATTCGCATGCTTATCCACGGATGCCGATGAGGAAAGTCGATACGAGAGTCAATTGGAAAGTTGTAGTTGAATTTTTTTTTTCACTTGTGCTATTTCGGAATGCTCGGTTGTGTATGGGAGCTCCTATATGTATATTTGCATGAGTATTTTATTTTTTGATTAAATTCTTTTCTTAAGTAATATCTGTCTAGCTTTGTGCTCCTATGTGTTGTTGTGCCAAGGAAATTTCGTTCGCATTTTGCAATGAAGTGAAGTTTTTCGGTGAACCATTTCGCTTTCGTTTAACTTTTATACAGGGTGGTTCATTTGTAAATTTTTTTTGGAATCATATGTTATTTTGACGCTAAAAACAGAAATTATGTTCTACATGGATCGACGGACACTTGAACTATGTTGGAAAAGTTATTTCTAAAGTGGATGTTGTGTTTTCCAAAACGGTGTGAATTTTGAAAGAAATTTCATTTGAAATGAAATGCCAATGGTTCGCTCTCCTAGAAAATTAACTTTATAGAAAGCGTATGGTGAGCCTTTTGTGCAATCTACTGTTGTAAAAATCCTGTGTGAAATAAATGTGGGTCAAAACCCAACATGACAGCTTGGCACAGCTGTTGTTGACCACATTCTACTATACGGACTGAGTATCCCTTGGCAAAATATTAAATTTGGCTGCTCCTTCATCGCATGAAATCTCCGTTCTACTTCAATTAAGGCCCTTTTCAGTATCCTGCATTGGCTTGCCTATGAAATTATTGTCAGACAAAACTTATGTCGGTAAGGGTCAATGCCATCGCTTCATGCAACAGAATTGATTTTGTTACTCAACAATCCACGGAGAGGATTTTCCTTCCTCTACAGCCATAGACTCAATAGTCTAGAAGGCAAATTTTACCTCCCACTTCGATTTCAAACTGAGATCAAAGCGATTTACCAGGTGGCAAGGCCTGGTGGCCTCAAATGTGGTTTTACAATTTATTGACATCACCTTAGCTACGGTCAAACAAGTCATTAAAAAAATATACTACTGCGTCCAAAAAATAAGGTGACATTGTATTTATTTTGAAAATTCTTTATTTATTCTTCCAAATCAATTTCATCCCCTTCAAAGTAATCCCCTCCCGATGCAATGCACTTATGCCAACGGATTTTCTTTGAAACACTGGTTGTAGTCACTTTCCGGGATGGCCTTCAGTTCCGTCTTCGCTGCGGCTTGAATCTCCTCTATCGTATCAAAACGGTGTCCCCGGAGCGGTCTTTTGAGCTTGTTGAACAGCCAGAAGTCGCACGGGGCCAGATCAGGCGAATACGGTGGTTGCGGAATGATATGGATTGAGTTTTTGGCGAAATGATCACGAATTACGAGTGCAGTATGGGATGGTGCATTATCGTGGTGTAAAAACTAAAAATTGTCTTTCCACAATTCCGGCCTTTTTAGGCGGATAGCGTTACGCAAACGACGCATAACGTTCAAATAATATTCCTTGTTGACTGTTTGGCCGGTTGGAAGGAATTCATAAAGCACAACACCACGATAATCGAAGAAAACAGTCAACATGACCTTGATTTTTGAGCGACTTTGGCGCGGTTTTTTTGGTCTCGGATCTCCTTTGGCACGATATTCGATCGATTGATCGCTTGTTTCGGGGTCGTAAGTATAGATCCAAGTCTCATCGCCAGTTATAATGCGTTTCATGACATCCTGGTAGTCGGAAAGCATTGTTTCACACACTTCAACGCGACGCCTTTTTTCAAAAAAATTCAATGTTTTCGGTACCAGTCGAGATTTGACGCGCTTGAGGCCCAAAGCATCCTTCAAAATGGTATTGACTGAGCCTTTCTATAAGCCAACTTCATCAGCAAGGTCTCTAATCGTTAATCGATGGTTTTTCAACACCAAATCTTTGATTTGTTGGACGTGAGCTTCATCGGTTGAGGCTGATGGTCGCCAAGAACGCTCTTCGTCTTCGACACGTTCACGGCCGGCTTGGAAATCACTATACCACTTGTAAACATATTTTTTAGACATAGCCTCATCATCAAAGGCTTTCTGCACCATCCTCAACGTATCCGCAGCAGGAAATTGATTCCGCAAACAAAATTTAATGCAAATTCTTTGCTCAATAAATTTCGACATCGCAAAAAACGAAAAACTCACTTTTAGCAGCTCACAAAACGACGCGTATCTCAAAAACTATGAATATATTTTAACATGAAATTTCACATAGATGTCACTGACAGTACTACCAAACCAAAAAGAAAGAAAAATTTACAAACCCTTCGACGCGCGCAGTTTAAATTCATATGTCACCTTGTTTTTTGGACGCAGTAGTATATCCATCTTGCAAATAACATTTGGGGTAATGAACCAACTTGCAACATAAGCAGACAATTCTGGCCCCTCTTTAACAAACAGAGAACTAGGAAGCTACCAAACTTGAGTCGCAACTTCTTAAGCGTCCTCATCTGTACTCACGGGGCACTGGCTAGGCATGCAGTTAAATGACATCTGCAGAAGCTACCGGTCAGAGGAAGAGGAGGAAACCATCTCTCATCTCCTTTGCGAATTGCCGACCCTAGCGAAATAAAGGTTTAAGAATCTGGGTTCTCATCCTTTCACATCATTGACAGAACTTGCTAAAGAAAACCCAAAAGACCTCGCCATGTTCATAAAAGAAACAAACTAGTTTTCTCTTAGTACCCTTATCTTCACCCTCTTGAAGGAATCCATCTCAAAGTCCTCCCTCTCCCCTCCCCCTCCCAGACATTGGCAGATAGGTCATCTATGCCTCGTGCTATCATAACGGGCAAAAACAAGCCCGTAAGCAAGTTCATGTTTGCTGATTGATAATTGAACATATTCTTGGCCCTCAACTGAGAATATTGCAGCTGCTGGCGAAAGTGTGCGGCTTAGCATATGAACCTCATCGCGCTAAAGATCTCAGCAACTTAAGGGTAACGATCTCGATCAGAGCGTGAGGTCCCAGGTTCAATTCCGTGTAGGAACATCTGGCACTTTTTTCAAAGGCCCGTCTTTTGCGAGTGAATGACAATTCTCCGAAGTGATCAACTGTCAAAATAAAGCTTCTTGGGCCGTTTGGCGTCGTCAATAAACTGTAGGTCCAACTCCTTATTTCGATTACGAACAAGCTCCAATGGATTCACAATTTGAAGAAAAATTACGTTCCGATATCACTTCTCCGTTAGAACAGCTCGGATTTGGCGATAATTTAGCTTAGTCCGGTATTACACATCGACTCTTTTGAGTCTGCATCTCTTCTCTTTTTGAAAAGTCATTCGGTGAGGCTAGTGCTATTACACGTTGACTTTTTCGCTGACTCTTTTCCGTGTCCGAATTTGACAGTTATTTTTTCATTTCGTATTTCGTTATAGAAGTTCACTTGCACTCACGAATAGAAATGAACAAAAGTAGAAAAATGAGAGAGAGAAACGTCAAAATGAGTCAACGAAAATTCTACCCACGACTCACCGGGAGGCTTGTCTTCTATTCCATCTTATTTTATCTGTCTTCTCTCTTTCCCTTGTGTGAGTCTGGACTCACGAGTCGATGTGTAATACCGGACTTTTTTTCCGATGTAAATAAGCCAAATTGAAGTATGTGGTAGGGTACTTTGAGTGACGACATTATTGGCAGAAGGGATTTTGACTTTGGCGATCTAATTCAATCAAAATGGTTCTAGGCGTCTTACAAACCCTCAAACAATTGACTCATTGCAATCTCAGTTCAATAATTGTGAGATCAGACGGTTTGGTGATGTAACTTGACACGATTTGACATCATTTTGTTTCGGGGTGGTATTCAATTTCGAGGCTTAGCGATAAGTCTAGAGATGACGATATTGATGGATAAGGACCTGTTATCTTATAAAATGTATTGAAAAATTGGGTTGATAGGGTTACTTTCTGCATTGTCGTCCCTATTTTGATGTCAATTAGAACGGTCTATTTCTCTTTATAGTCGTTCGAGTCTTTGAGAATATTTTTTCGAAGATTTTTGATCACACTGATGTTAAAGCAATAGGCCGGAAGTCAGGCTTATGCATTCTCAATCCCTTCTTGTATTTATTAGATTTTTGTTTTTCCGGCAATATCTTTGGCATAGTTCAAAAAAACCTTTTACGAGGGGCTCTATGTAAAAAGGGGAATAAAAAACTCTGTTCTGACAATAAGCGGCATAAAACCCTCATTTTACTTTATCTAGTTGCCATATGACTAAATATTTTATGAAATAAATTCAGCTGGTTTCATCAGCTAGTTTCACTCTCTTTTGAAGGGAAAACAGAATAATTTTTTTTTTAACTCATTTATTTTCTCAATCGGCCAATTTAAATTATTAAGACAAAGAAGTAAAAAATCTTAAACATAACTTAATTTAAATGGTACAAAAATCTGTGACAGATCCAGTTTGCAGTACTTTACATCTTATATACCTTATTTCTAATTCTAGGACCTATAGTAATTTATGTTATTAATTATAATAATTATAAGAATAATTTGGAAAACAAAAATGTGGTAAAAATTTTTCCTATTCATCATGTTTTAACTCACAAGCTAACTTAAGAGCTACTAACAAAAATAAAATAACTTAACATAAAGTAACTTAGCCTAACTTAGCCTAACTTAACCTAATATAACCTAACTTAAACTAAGCGCTAGCTTCAACCCAGTCAAGCCACCAATATTTGTCCCCATTAAGTAATCAAGCCTATCTATTTCAGGTACGTATGAGCGTACCTCCATTCAACAGACTCAAGCTTCAAGTTTTCTGGCGCATAAGGCATGTCTGTTGTCCTTCTAGCAACATGGTATATAGTGGGAACATTTCTCGAGTCCGACAAGAAGCCATGCGCATCCAAATACAAGAATGCCTCAGGTGGTATATGTCCAGTTACTAAAGTGTTTCTAAAAAACTCAGGGTTAGGATACAACAAGCCTGATAAGAGTTCGTTCTCAGTAACATTCGCTGATCATGCGAAGTGATTTTTTATTAGCCTAAGGATGAAATTGTCTATCCTGGGTATGTCGGCTGTGTTTAGAAGGACCTTATTCGAAACATAATGCTTGTAATCTGTATGCGCGCTCCTGTGTAACTTAGTGCAAGCTCGGAGGCATTTTCTTTCGAACATTCGATATTTTTCCATGTAGGATGGATTTATGTTCCATCATACTGGACATGTACAGGTCAGAATTGGACGCACAAAGGCTTGGTAGCAAATGATTTTCACATCGGATCTCAGATAGTTGGAGTAAAAGAGTTTACTAAGCGACATAAATGCCGCCCTTGCTTTTTTCAATTGGTTGTTTATGTGACACGGTTTGGATTGACGGGTTAATTTATAACTTAATCAAATATGAGTTTCCACACCACCTTATAAACGTTATAATTTCTATGAAACGATCGAAAAAATTTGTTTCAACGGATAGAGCGTGTATGACGACTGCAGTTTTTGATGCCATCAATAGTCCGTTGCAGGGTACAGTGACGGCACCGATACTTTTTAATATTTACATTTCTGAAATGACCAGCGACTTGGATGGTACACTAGCATTCGCTGATGATGTAATCTTATATGTTCACGGCTTAAAAGTTAGAAATATACAGAAAGATCTTCAACAAAAAAATTCGATAACCTTCAGGCTGGGTGGCGGAGTTGGTAGAGCGCCTGCCTTTCAATTGATTCAATTGATAGGTCCCAGGTTCGATTCCTAGAGTAGTGGTCTAGTTTTTCGGATCTGGTCCAGTCACCATTTGCCATTGGGATCAAGTTAATGGCACTATCACTGGATTGGTCGACCAGTGATAGAAGTCTGACTAATGGGTGGCTTTGCTGTTGTGGTTGTTGTATTGGCTTAGTTCCTAATTCGTGTTTTCAAAATAGCTCTGTTTGTGTAGATTGTGTAAAGATGGCTCTGCTGTGAAGGCATAACACTGACAGCGGGGGTGTCTAAGCTAAATCTTCCAAACTTTCAAAGTTGTTGAAGTCGAACAAATTCCTGTGAATTAGGTTAAAGTTAATAGGTCGATATCAAAATCCTCCGTCCCGTTTCGGGCTCCACCCACGGAAGTGAGTTGAAACCAATTACACCTGAGTTTCTCAAACCACTACACATTCTTCTCATAATTCTTCCGCTCGCTCTGTGCTACACGCATTATAAGAGTCCTCCTCTTGAAGAGCGAGCAAATAATTAAAAAAAATTAAGGCATTCTGCCATGACTTCACATCGGGTCAAAGACTGCTGTGAAATATCTAGGTACATTAAGACAAATTTTTGTATTACAATGAGCACATAAAACAGAATCAAATGAGCATCGAATTAAATCGGACGTCCAATTTCGAAGTTTCCTGAAATAATGTCACAAATAGTTTAAGCCGTTTGAACTGGCTGCCTACAATGCTTCAATCCGACTATGACTCCTATATCTGAGCAGGTTATCAAAAAACGGCTCCCTTATCGTTATAACTATAACTTAGATGGACTGCTCATGAGTTCACCCTTAAGCCGAATTTTTTTCGCACATTCAAGCATTGTTATTCTTTTCTTAGGTGCACACCACTTACATGTGTGGAACGCTCTCCCACACCCAAAACAATTTACAGAAGTTCGAAAAAATAGTGCTTGTTTCTACTTCCTCCCTCATCCTTTCCTCGCGTGATATGTCTTAGCAATATAAGGGTTTTGATAACCCTTTGAACATTCGTATTTTGAATAAACGACAAAGATTATGTAAGGTTGCAAGCGATTTGCCACCGCCAGCTTTGGTAACTTACTTGCAATGAGAAACAAACACTGCAATCGAATCCCGACAAACAGGAACAAACTAAACAGAATATCACCAATATCGAAACGAAAATAAATTGCTCCCTCTTCATCTGTTAAGTCCTTGCGTCGTTCTCGTCGTTCAACTTAAATTGAAAATATAAATGAGCAACAAGAATGAATTTGTCTCTGTCAAAGAGCCCACAGCTCCTTTGTCTAATCAACTTGAACCCCATCCTCCAAGATGCGCTCTAATTAACCTAAAGACACTTCTTCACTCCCTTCAGCTCATCGCATATACTCTTAAGCGTATTTTCGCGCTTGCGTTTCGCGAAATTAATTGCCGGCACTCGCTTCCCCTTTCCATTGGGCTCAAGGACTTTGCTCCCGAAGACAATCGAATGACCTACATTTTTCGCTGAATTATGTGTTGTAACTCGTTCAGCGAACTTATTCGAACGCGTCCTGCATACGCTAATTGAAAATGAAAATGCTGGAGGATGAGGGGGCGAAAATGGACTCTTTTTGACTGCCTCCTGCATACAAAGTCAAAACATGACACTAAGCGGAAGGAGCGTGTGGCTTATACGATTGCCTTCTCCCGCTTGCCATTACCTGCCTATGCTCACATCACATCGCGATTCCTTAAGCGCTTCCAATGTGCACAGCGGCTTGAAACCGGATGTGACATGCTTTTAAAGTCGGAAGCACTTATTTTCAGTTTGAATTCATTGGTTTGCCCGACTGCAGGATTCGTGTACTGAATTTGTAGTGCATTCTTAGACTAGATGAACTAAAATTCCAGCCCAAAAAAGTGCAAGGAATACGAGTATATTCCCATTCGACATGCGATTTCTGTGTAAATCTTCATCCGCAAGGGATCATTAGCTTGTTCATTTGCAACTGAACAGGACGAACAATCTGATACCTGCTGCACACGAAGAGCAGCCTCAATCATTGCCTGCCACGTTCTCGTTCTTAGTACTTAACCCGAAAACGGATCTGGAAAAGAAAAGGCAAGCTTCAAGAAACCAATTTACCAATTCAAATGAAAGGATTGAGATATCTCTCGAACTGAATCAGTTGAAATGCGTTGAATTTCAAACAGCAGCAGCAAGAGCTTCAAGGAAGAAGCGAACCAGTCAACCAAGTGGTCATTCCAGGAACGTTGATGCACATAACACTCACACTCGCATTCGACGGCTCTCTGCCATCGCAGGCGAGTATTCGAATCCGATTCAATTCAATAAACCCAAACAATAATCACTGTCATTTCGAATCATTGCCATATACGAGTAGTCCTTGTTCAGAACTCCCTTCTTCCACTCCCCACTTCAAGGATGAAGACGACGACGGAAAAAAAAAAATCAATTTCACATTATCAGGAGTACCAGGTTATGACACATGCTCATTGGTATTCAATTCACAGCACGAGTCTCGATAAGGATATTGTCATCCTAGGAAATCACGTTCCGTGTGGATTATGTGTGTATGTGCTTTTTCGGGTGCTCGGCTCGCTATATCAACCTGAGAGTGTTTAGGCCCGAATGTACATAGAAAGTCCTTCCTTCGTGTGTGTGTTTGGTTTTGAATGAGGTTTTTTTTTTATTATTATTGTCAAGGCACACATGCACACGCCTGCCAACGGTGAATAAAAATAGGTTCCTTAACCCTAAGGAGTGGGTGGAGTAGAACGTGGAAGTGCCGGCGACAGGACGTCGTCGTCGTCGTTGTCATAGTCGTAGTCTAAGGATGACGATGAAACATGAAAATTGATTCGTTTCCGATGAACCAAAAGCTAAAGGGTTCAATTGATACTCTGTCGGAATTATGATAAGCCGAACGCTTTTGAAGGTTAATTCGCACAGGAAGTTGTTAGCATTCGGTGGATGGCTCAAGAGCTTATCGCGAAGGATTTTCAAAAGGGATTTCCATAGAACGGTGTGAACGATTTTTGAATTTTGCGGTTTTTCTTTTGCATGCATTTTAAGTCTCAATAAATAAGGCTTAGTGAATTTGGTTTCGAGTAAATATTTAATTTCACTTAGTATCTGAGGCAAGTATTAATTCGAAGGATTACACTGTGCGGCATATGGGATCGTAAGACACTTTTCTGATTAATGCGTCTTAATTGGAAGTGGTTAGTTCAGCATACGAACTCAGTGGTTGGAAATTGGAAATTGCCTCTACAAGCGTTACGCTTAGTTGGTTTCCAGTTCCAGGCTTCTTGAGTCGTTTTGTTCAGAACCTGGGAATCTGTTTGTGAATCCGAGTCACATCAAATGCTGAAAGTAACCGTCACTGTTCAGTCGATTGAGAGTTGTTATTCATTCTTTTTGGAGCGTCAAGTCGACCACCGATTTAACATAAGAAAGACGTGCAGACTGGAGAAAATTTTTTATACTAGCAGCTTTATCAAGCCTACAATTGTCTGGTTATTGAATCAACGTTTTCCAAGTCGCAATTTTCCATCGGCAATGGGTACCAGTTCTGGCGACAGATTCGTGCAATGGTGTCATGGAGAACCTGGTTTTGTACCCTTGTGTACCCTTCAACGGCCAAGTCACACAACAGGAACCATAGACTTGGCATGAGTTTGTCTAGATTTCATTACTTTTTAGAGAAAAACAAACAGTTCCATCGAGACTTGGCTAGTTTTTTACAGAATGTTTTTGGTGGGATTTCACTGCTTTTTGTAGAAATTGATTTATTTTATTAGAGTTTCTTATTTGACACAGTTTTTTTTCTTTTTAGGAGTAGTTTTTTTATTATTACAAATCTTTCTTTTCTTTTTTTCCGGTTTTGTTTCTTGTACAGTAGCAACAGTTTTTCGTATTGCGAATTCGCGTACATTATTTATTCTTTTAGACGGTTTGGACGGTTTAATTTCTGAAAGATCGACGCGGTATTTACGGCTAAGTACTATAGCCGGCAAACCCTGGTCCAGACGGTTTGCCGGCCCTTAACGGCCCTTTTTAAACTATCAATATCGCAAGGAATATTTCCTAAACTCTGGAAAAATGCGTACATAATCCCGACTCATAAAAAAGGCCCAAAAAACGACGTTTTGAACTACAGACCAATCGCAAAACTTTCGTGTATTCCGAAGCTTTTCGAGAGTATAATCTACGATTCAGTGTTTTTTTATTGTAAGTCGATTGTTTCTCCAAATCAACATGGTTTCTTAAAAAAGCGGTCGACAACTACCAACTTAACGGAATTTGCTTCCCAAAACCTTTGTGCCTTAGAAGCAGGAAAAGAAGTTGATGTTATAGCCACGGACTTCAGCAAAGCATTTGATAAAATCTCCCATAAAATAATCCTTCTTAAAATTAAATCCCTTGGTTTCCCCGCTGGCTTCCTTGCATGGATTAAATCCTACCTTGGATTAAATAGATCCTCTAAATCTGATCCGTTTACAGCAACCTCAGGCGTCGCCCAAAGTAGCCATGTTGGTCCGTTGCTCTTTAACCTCACAACCTCATCGTCCATAGCTCACATATATCCATTTACGCCGACGATATGAAAATATACATGCCAATATCATCTTCAGATGACCATTCCCTCCTGCAAGACGACCTAACAAGGTTTTCAATTTGGTGCAAAAAAAAAATTTCCTTGAACTTAATATATCAAAATGCCAATCCATAACATACACTCGAAAGCGTCTACCACAATCCTCCAGAATTTAATCCATCTGAAATGAACCTGTCCCTTCAGTCTCTTCTTTGCGTGATCTGGGAGTTATGTGCGATAGTGAACTCAACTTTCGCTTGTACATTGACTCCATTATTAACAAAGCTAACTCCGCACTTGGATATGTTAAACGATGGCCAAGGAGTTCTCCAACCCCTATATTACCAAATCCCTTTATACTACTTTCGTTAGACCCATCCTTGAATATGCTTCCCAAGTCTGGTCGCCTTACTACGACATTCATATATAACGAATTGAAGCCGTCCAGCGCCGGTTTCTTCGTTTTGCATTACGTAGTCTCCCATGGTCAGACAGGTACAACCTTCCGCCCTACTCACAACGCTTGCAACTTATGAGATTGCAATCCCTCGAAGAACACCGTGACTAAGCCGATATCCTATTCATCCACCAGATTCTAAGTGGAAACTTCGACTGCCCCGCTCTGCTTCGATTGATCTCCATACACACCAATCCCCGTAACCTTAGATCTGTCTCTCTGTTCCGTCCAAACTCTCACCGCACCAACTATGGCTCCCACGAGCCATTGTCCAGAATGATGCGAAAAGCCAAGGCCGCACACCAAAAATTTGATTTCCACCTAAGTAAACTCTCCCTAAAAAACGGCCTTGCCAACTAATCACCCTTGTCACCCAGTAATTAGATCGTAGTTTTAAGTTTTTAAGCCAGCTTGTATTAAGTTAAGTCCGGGGTAATTCCCCGGGCCACAAATAAACTAAGTCGGTTGTATTTGGTGATCGCTGAAGCTTGAGCTTTTATACTCTTGGAGTCAACATTTATGAGTTGCACCCCATAAATCTCGTGAAAGCGCCACGTAGGCTTGGCCACAAAAGAATATCTATGCCAATCTTTATGAGGGCATTTTTAGACTTTTATTTATATGCGTATTAAAAGCAGAAGGGGAGGCATTCGTCCAGCAGTGGGACGTTATAGGCTCGTTCAAATTAGATTAGAGGATGTGTCCCACTACGTTGGATTTTTTTAATGCACCAATAGTAGAAGGGGGCATTACCATATCTCTGATACTGCTGAGACAAGCTGAGGGTTCTTCATCAGATACTTCAGACCTTCGATTTTTGACATCAAATAAAGCGGCCCACCAAGTTGAATATTTTTTGTAAAGACGGTATGTCGGTGTCTAAAACTTTGGTGTGGCTCTTGTGTTTTCTAATCAGGGTCCACAGGTACTCCAGATCTTCGATTATCCTAGTTTTTATAGTGTTCCCTTTATGGGGCCATTTAATCCTAACTCTGTACCAAATTTCAGCTCTCTGAGTTTATGGGAAGTACTAGTTCAATTCTGATGATCATGAGTGACTTAACGCTTAACTTCGGAACTAACTGACCTACAGACTTGAAATTTTGGATTTTATGTATGTGCCCCCCGATTCGGATACAAGCGATGATGTGGATGAATCCAAAAAAATGCGTTTTAAATCAGGCGATTCAGGATATTCGAAGGCGAAAAATCTCTTTTATGCTTCTCGAAAATGCTGGCAAATCGTGAATTTGTTGTGCGGCTCTCTATAAAATACACTCCGCTATAACTGTTGAGACACCATCCGATTTCGGTGTTTCTCGATGATTTTGTTCCGTGGATATTGGAAATATTGCCTTAAGGTAATCCTTACCATTTGAAAGAAGGTTCTTACCACAATAAATCCTGTTTTAGCCTTAAGCTTCTTGGAATTTGCGCAAAGATGGATTTTCTGTCAAGAAAATTTCAAAACTTTTGAGCCACAGTCGAAGAGTTCTTTCACTATGGGAAAAGAAGCGTACCTGGAAGAAAATATAGCTTGACACCAGCAGATCGGCGGTAGCTACTAAGAGAAGCGTCAAATTTTACAGCAACAACATGGAAAATCGCGGCATTAGTAGGGCGATTGTGTGTAAGCTGAAACCGGAACACCTTCAAAAAAAGCGTTTGAAAGAAAACCCGCTCTACTTAAATGCCTCCGAGATACCTGTTTAACCTTTCCCAGAAATCATTTCAAAAGAAAAAGAGTTGGAGAACTGTCAGCATCACCGACAAGAAACGCCTTAACCTTGATGTATCTTGTGTATTTCGGCATTATTTTCTTATTTTTAGGAAGTACGAGCTGTTTTACGACGGCTACAACAAGTTGGATAGTCAAGATTTGGGCAAAAATATAATACAAAAATAAAACCAAATCCGGCAAGATGAATAAAGACGACTTCCTTTAAATCTTAGGTGAAGAGATCACACATAATTACGAAAAAATATTTGGCGAAAATTTTATCATGCAACAACATTATGTTGCAAACCAACCAGCCTAGAAATTAAAAGAACACTTCACGTTTCTGCTTTTGACTGGCCTACATTATCTCCGGACCTCAACATATTAAGGTCCGGATACATAATTGAGAATGTATGGGGACATCTTTCCAGAGTTGTATACAGAGGCGGACGATAATTCAATAACTTAAGAGACCTTAAAGAGACCTTAAAGATCCCATCGAAGGCATATGAAATGCCCGTGTCAAAATTCAATTCAATAAGATCCCGATTGATGGATGGAAACCATTAAAAATACCAACAATCTCCGCTTTTCCAGACATCAAAACAGAACTGAAATTCATGTAAAAAGACACTTCGAAGCCTAGACAATCGTTGTTTCTATTCAAATGACTCTCCAAAGATCAATAATTGTGATTTCACGTGCCATGCCAATCGCCCTTCGCAATATTCAAATATGATTTTTGAACCCAAACTGCCTCCAATACAGCCACTGCCCCTGAGCGCGTTTCGATAAAATAGTAATTAAAACTGTCTACTGCGTTGCATTCATTGTTGAAAAAAAAACACAAAACAAAGAAGAAATTCTCCACCAAACCAAGTTGATCCTTGGAACTTCTAAAACACACCCGCTATGCTTTCAAATTTCAAAACGAATCAAAATCCCAACAAGAGACTGAAACATTTATGCTTCGTACCGCTTTTGTTCAACTAAAAGTCAAGCAAACAATAAAACAAAACAAAAATAAAAACAGAAACGAAAGGATAAAAAAAAACAAAGAAACGAATCCTTAAAACGGAGGCGGAATGGAAAAAAAAACGTATTTGTCATCTGCAAAATTGTTTTTCGAACATAGCCCTCCTCTGCAACATCCCTGCAACCATAGATGATGATGATAACCGTTCCGCTCAGTATCCAAAGTCACGACTTAGGCAAACGAGCTAGCAAGTGTGGCGAGGAATGGGCAAGGCAAAGCCAGGCATCTAAACAATGCAAATGGGATGCCTCAAGGATATTATTTGCAGAGAACAAAAATGAAGTCAAAATACAATTGAATGCAATATCCTGAAAGGCCTCCAAGTTATTCGCCTCTCTAAATGTATCGTCCTGCTGCATGCCCATACTGTTGGCTGTTGGCTCTTTGTGTGGCGCTCTAGCGGTTGCAAGAATATACACAGCCAGTATGTGTCTGCTTGCTGAAAGGACGACGAACGGTCTAGCGGGACCGCTTGAGACACGCTCTGCCAACAATGCTGCTGCCGCAACGATGAACAGTTGCTGCAGTGTGTTTGTGGAGAGATCAGTTAAAAAACAAAACAAAAAAAAAAGCAACAAAAATAATTGTGGCTTCCCATATCCCATTTCCCTTTCGCCATTGCAGTTGACTCCACTTTTCACTTTGGCATTATGTTGTGCCATTGCCGCTCCTGCGACTGTTGTCTTGTGTTGTGTTGTGTCGTCCCTGTTACATTCCCTGGCCTCGGATGTTCCCTCACCAAATGAATTTCTATTTATTGTTTGAGAATTGAGAATGATGGATATGGAATGAGTTCCAGCACGAGCAGAGCATGTCCTTAAACGCAAATGACAGTTGAAGCTTTGACGACTGTACTGATCCTGATGAGATGATGATAGATACCCCAGGTTATAGGTAGCAAGTAATAATAGAACTGGTCCCCTCTACCCTCGAATGGACAAATACATAAACAAGCAGTTTTGATATGAATAACAATATAAATGCAAAGAAAGGAAAGAAATTAACAAAGAAAGACATAAACACGAAATGAATAGCAAGGATAATGATTATGTCTTTTTGTGCGCTCACTGTAACCAGAGGCAGGTTCCTCTGAGTCTGTGAGTTAGTGTGTGAAATAGAGCTTTTTTTTTTGAGTTTTTGGAACCTGCTATCACATCAGGACGAAACAACGAAACAATGGTAAATTAAAGCGGGGCGGGTAGTGCCATCGATGTGGGGGCATTTCATATCCGGAATATCTCATATTTCAGTGCCTTTTGATGGGAACTCGGACGAACCGCTGCGATGAGATGGATTTCAGTTTGGATAAAGCACGCTCTGCCACTGACAGCACTCTTAAATGAAAGCGAATGATTAAAAAAATATATATGTATGTACTATATGTTCTGCAGGGATAACATTCAAATTTTTAGAGAGAAGTGATATGAGATATGAAAACGCCTTGAAGGGAAAAGGACATTGATTACTGGAGAGACAAATGACAAGTTTTACGACAAGTTCGTCCCAGATTTCAATTAATAATGAACAGAGTCAGCAAGAGATCAGTGAGACAGATCCTGATCCATTTGGCATGCCGCCAAGCAATTGTACGAAATTCGGACACAAGCCTATTGCACTCGATGTTTACCATTACCATCCATTACCAATCAAATAACACCGACAGATCCTTGCAACTCAAAAATATTAATCTACTTCTCTCTAGTTGCTTTTGACTTGTATTCTTGTACCCGAAATATTCTAACTTGATGCATTCGTTGATGCATATCGTTGAGCCTGCTCTGCTTCATCCGTTAAGGAAATGGGGACCAAATTTCGTACGAAGAACCTTTCTTTCAAAGTTATTAGGAAAGTTAATGACTTATCTTGTTCTAAAGGTTTGGCATTGCAGAGGTCCTCTAGTCGCTGGACGAAGCTTTTTTTTTATAGATTCCTCTTTCAGCATGCGGCCATTTCAATTTATTCAAAACTAGCGGACTCGAAAAACGATGTCATGTTCGAACGTTGGCTTTTTTAAGTGGTGCAGCCAACATTATTCCGATGTTCGAATTTTCGATAAACTATACGTTAACTGCTTTTTGACCGCGAGCTTTCGTTGCTTAAATCGTAACCTAAGAGCCGATTTAGATATTCTTACAAATAATGCTAAAGCTTTTTAGGGGACCTAAGGTTTCTAAAGATGAGGTCTGAAGAGGCTGCAGGTTAATCGACAAATCTTCGTTTTTTCGCGTTCTGGAAACATTGCATGTATTTTGATGTTTATATTTTTGAAGGATGTATTTCCGTCATTAGTGTAACTGAATCCGTGTTTTGGTAAATCTATAATTTTTCAAAGCAAAATACAATGGAGTAGAAACTTCTTAAGGTAAAATTGCGAAAATTTGGAATGCTTACTTGGGAACTAATATTGCTTCTAAGGTTATGGGTGTCATTTATGGGACTTTGTTGGTACCCAACTCTAATAAAAAACATTTTAAGAACTTGAAAATAGTACAAATGTCTAACTGACAGAATTCTCAGTTTATTTAATAGTATAAGGGTGCAAGCTAAGCAGGATGAGTATTTAAGTGAGTACCACACGAGCAGCAAATACCATACTGCAGTTTGGAGTGGAAGATCCCGAAGTAAATATTTTTTTAAGTGCTTGTGGAGCAATACTTTCTTAGCCGATAGAAACTTCACAATGTGGTTAGCAAATATTGTTTTGAAAGAGAAATATGATCACTCCAACTAAGGTTTTGATCGATTACCACACCTTAGTACTTGTTGTTCTTAATTATATCAATAGAAAAACAATTGATATTACAGCCGATTTCTTCACTATAAGGAATACTGCAACCACAATTCAGCAAGCTAAATCTTTGACAAGTAGCAGAATGAAGCACAGTATTAACTGACGGAGATTCCCTAGCGATAAGGCTGTAAAATATGAGCTTCGTCTTGCTTCTAACAATTAATTTGTGCCTGGCAAACCAGAGTCTAAATAGATGCACATCATGTTTGATATCAGCAACAAGGTTAAATTAAATTAATTATTTGAACAATACGCGAATGCGAAGTCATCAGCAAAAGCTTTTAGCCTATCTACAAAAGAAAGACTTAAAATTGAATTAACATAAATTAAGAACAGCAAGGGACCAAGGACTGAGCCTTGTGAAATGCCAATATTGATGTTCTTATTTGTTCCAACAGCGAACTTAAGTAGCCATAATGTTTGCGTTTGTAATTATTTCACCTCCTGCCACACATAATGTAGTATTGCTGTTTCTGAAAATTGTTTTTTTTCTGCGGTTAATTGCTTATTACTGGGAATAACATCAATGTAACTACTTTTCAATGCAGTTCTTTAAAAAGTTTATATATCGAAATTCAAAAAGAGAACCAATACACTGGCATTTATTATTTTTGGGATCCATTTTGGCAGCAGGTGTACTTTTTTCCTGTTGTCCTCTGATTTTTATATCTGCATTCTACATTTGTTTATCGTCATGGAATTATGGAGAAAGAGCTGTTGATAATTTTATGGGTTTATGGGACTGCCTTTAGAGGACTTAGATTGAGCAGCAATATTAATGGAAAACGTTTTTTTTTGAGACAATCTTGATTCTTCAGAATATTCATTGAGCCATTTCACTTTAATGCAGAATAGATGCTCTGTCAAATTTATTTTTTTAAACTGTTAAATGCAAGTATGACTATAAAATTCAGGAAATCCCACTTTGCCACAGCATAAACCAGATGTGTTTTTTGGTTATTGCATATTTAAGTAAAGCGTTTTTTCCTACGTAAATGAACCTGCTAAAAAAAAGATACAAGGAAATGCACAATTGAAGGAATATGGCGAAAAAAATTAAAATAAAAAAATAAACATGATTGATATTTTGTTTAGCTGTTAAAAGACATTTGTGTTGCGTGAACTGTCAAACAAAATTATGTTTTAGACATCTGTCAAATTTTTAACAATTTAAAGGAGATATATTTTGTTACTAATCAAAAACATCTGTCTGCTAAATTATCATTCATCAAACGCGCGTATTTGAAATGGTCGTTAAGTTAATAAATTAACCATTAAGAGGCCCAATGAATTTAAAGTGATGGCTTAAAAGCATTCATGTTTCCGATCATCCTTAGGCAAGTTGATAGAGAATTCCACATCAGAGGAACTTGAACAAAGAATTGGCGTTCTGATTAAGTCAAAAGAATCTATGGTGTTTTAGCGTTAGCACCTTTCGCGAGATCAAAAAATGTCATTCCAGAGTACGCAATCCGCTATCAGCCTTGCTTATTGTATTGTTCATATGCGCATTTCAAAATAGTGTAGGATAAAATATCAAACCAAAGTTTCTGGCGGCGGCATTCCAATTTATTGAGCGTTGGTTAAATTGGCTGTTAGGAGATTACAAACGTTGATAATTTTCGAAAGCTTTTTTGCCTTATTAGCATTTAATGACGAGTCTTGTTTAAGTGCCCAGCTATAAATGTTTTCAAGATCTGTGTTGATATGTTATGTTGTATGAACAATCTCGTTCAGAGGACAGTTTATAAGAAGCTGTACCTATGAATTACTTTTGAAAGATCAGTAAAGTTTGAGAAGGATGGGTCCAAGGATTGATCCTTGAGGCAATCCGCAATGAATGTCCCTGAGCTGCGAGAAGCTTGTTACCCCTACCACACACTGTTGCCTTCCATTTGAATATGAGAAAAGAAGCTTTTTAGAGGATGCGGAGAAATTAAACGACTGTCTTAGCTTTCTAAACAAATCGGAATGATTGACTGTGTCGAAAACCTTTGAAAAATCAGCACTTTCAGCTTTTCATAAACTTTTGACAAATCTGAGCTTCCTTTTTTAGGAAGCTTTCCTTTTTTCCAAACACTGAAGTAGTCAATATGTGGTTAAGAATGTGGGTTATTGCTTTGCTTTACATAGTTCGGGTAGATGTTGTCGTGGCATTTGATTTGATTGACAAACATTCTTCACAATACCTTCCTCGCATACCCTATTAAAACTGAAGGTACTACTACTTTTACTTTCAGTGTTATCCGGGTCGATACTGGGTGAGCCGGATGTGGTTCTTCTTGAAAATGTGGTGAATCGAAAATTCAGTCGGTTTCTGTCAATGTTTTCGGAAATTTTTGAAGATTGTTTGCCTAAAGAAATTCGGCGAAGCTTTTTCCAAAGGTGTTTGACTGGTGCAGACGTATCTAGCTTACGACTGTTAAAGGAAGACTAAGCTGCCCTTATTTGCAAAACAACCTTTTTATGCAGCCGCACAGAACTTCTTCCGGTTTTTTAACGCAGCATTGCGCTGCTTTATAAGAAGTCAAAAATCTGCATTTAGCCACGGGGGAGATGAAGTGCGAGTTTAACTTATTTTAATTGGTACGTGCTTATTGAAGAGATATAGTATCCGTCTCTGAAGGAGCGAGATTTGGTCAACGATAGAAGACATTAAGATTTGTTCCCAGGAGCTTCCAGTGATTAGTTTACAGGAATTAAATCAATGGACTTTATGTTCAATTACAATTGAGGTTTTCAGAAAATTAGAAGTTGGGGGCAATAAAAAACAGTTCCTAAAAGTCATTGAAAGTCCATCCACCGCATATAATTGTTTGTTCTCATTTATATAACATAACATCTATTCCAGATGTTACAAAAATATGTCTGAACTTTTCAATTTTATTCCGTATGCCTTTATTTCTGGGTGTCGAATATCTGTTATTAAAACTCCTTAGGCATGCTGTAGTCGGCTCCGTAGTTTTTACATGCGCATCGAGACAACCTTTGAAATTATACAAACTGAGAATAGAGGTTTGATAGCCACCTGCCTGTCAACGTAGATGATACCGATATTCCGAACAATATTGTCCGCAGTCTGTAGGATAGCTATAATTTCGCCATCTTCTATCTTCTTCTATCAGAACAGACGAGCTATTGAACAACACCAGCTCCTCCCGAGGCCGCGTTTGATTGGTCAGTTTAGAAAGCCAACTCTTCGATGGAGCAGGCAGTATCATCATCTGTATCAGTTCTGTCGTTAACCGAAGTATGTCGTTTGCTTCCGCCATTCTGTTTTGAAATAATCCATTGCGATGGGATAGACACTGTCTATCCAAAGACCTGCAGCTTTTGATCTCAGCGTCGATCGATGTAATATTAAGCACGGACTCCATTGTCGTCTTCCGAGCCGGTAACTACACCGATATTGGTCGATTTGTGTATTGCAAAATTGTATATTGCAACGTTAGCCAGGGATGTGCCACAATAGCTGTTGTAAGATAAAAGATCGCCTTAATAGTACATGAGACGGATAGAATCCATCCATGTATGCAGATGACCATATCGGATCGACATTAGAAAAAGTTTAGCCTGTTGACTATCTGAACCTGCAGCTTGAATGTCCTACATTGGGTGGATGCACAGATTTGGGTGGAAGCTGGGTCTTCTTTATACCCTATTATTATTCTCTTTTCGTTAAATCGTGAAGCAGCTTTTTGTGCTTAAGCTCATCTTCTATTCTCTGCACTTCGGTGACTAGTTTTCTTTCACTATTTTAAAATGCCCCTGCGTCCGGGTAAGAAAGCCAGCGTCGAAGTATCGGTCTGTAACATGCATTGGCATCAAGCTACTGTAAGTAAGCTATTAATCCGCATTAAAGAAGTATTTTGTGGTGCAGTTTAGAAGGTCCGCCCTAATACGCTTAACTTGTAAGCAGTCAAACAAAGCTTGAGCATAAATATGGCTCACAAATAATGAGAAACTGGTCTTATTTACGTAATGCCACTTCAGTATCCCAGAGAACAGAGAATGAAATATAGTCCCTCATATTCAATGAATACAAACAAAGTGTGAGAAAAAAAAGTCTAGAAATTATCTTTTTGAAAAATCAAATTACACTGTACAACCCCATGGAGGGACATAAATTTCTGATTGATTGCAATTTCCGCAATCAAGGAGGAAATATGTTTTACGTCCCAACCCGCACACATGTTGCCATCTTGCGCACACACAAACAGTTTCCGAATAGATATGGGCAAAGATCCTTCAAATACCCAAACGCATATATCCTGTGTTATCTTATTATGCCCAAAGGCTTCTATCGTTTTCGTCCTTTCAACCACTTCCGCCCACACTCACCCTCGTTCCAAAACACAAATAAATTGCTAACGAGAAAACTTCATTTTGTCCTTAGAGTCGGGGTATACTAGAAAGAGTCAAAGTCGAAGAGCCTCATTTCTTTGGCAGCAGTTTCCCGACCAACACCACAAAATGAAAAAAAAATAAAACCTAAGAAATTAATTTACGTTCGATTGGCAACTGAAAGTTTGTCCTTGGTTTTTGTGTTTTCCCTTTTTTATTTTTCGCCTCTGAAAAGTGTCAAAAAGAAATGACTCTTATCATTCGATGCGAAAAGGATCCCCGAAAAAATACATACAAAAAGAAGAAGGAGAAGTAGACAAGTTAGCACCTCAAGCAGTGGCACGGAAAACACGGCAGCAAGCCAGCCAAAGACATCATCACTCTCCGTGAGTTAATGTTTGCTTAGGAGGCGAAAACTTTTCGAATTCTCCAGATTTGATTGTGTAAGTGTAGGGCTTGCCTGCAAAACGAAAACTTTTATTATATTTCGTTTTTTTTTTGTTTTTTTTACATTTGCCGCCTTTCAGCCAATTGTGGCTTTGGAGTCCTCTTTTTTAAGGCAAATGCTCTACTCATATGTTCGCACACACACATACATCTACTATATATTTATCGGAATCATTTCGATAGTCAATCGCATCAAAGAAATTTATTGCCTTCATCGTTGGTGTCGTCGTGCTCTCGTTTGGCAATGTCTATGTTTGTTGTTGATTTTGGTCCCAAGGCGCTTATAAAAGAGAGCTCCATCGTTTTCCAACCGAAGAAATCAAAAGTCGGTCGGAAACGGAAATCGTGGTGCGGGACCGCATAATGAAAATAAAGAAATTGGAAAAGAAACCATCATGGATAAGGTTCCGTTTTTGTAAGTTCGTTTGAGATGAAAGAATATGTCCCGAAAGACTCGCCGACATTGATGACGATGACGACGACGTCAAGTCACATAAAACGAAATGCTCTTCAAGAACTTTTGTGTTAATCTTTCAGTTTTCCACTTTTCCAATGTACACTCTTAAGGAGGAGTGGTGCCGAGACGAGAGACTCACGAAAAGGGGTGAATGCTGTTTTGTAAGGCCTTTCAACGGCAAGATGAATAGAAACGTTGGCAAATGAATGGAAGCAAAATATTGACAATGAGACTCGTACTTTGTGATTTTCCACTTTTCCAGTTTCGTGATATTGCCACTTCTTGTCTTTGTTGGTTGAAACGACAAAACAAGGTCGTGCACCTTTAAATGCCTCGCGTGAGACTTGACGAAGTCTAGTTTTGTTTTCAATGGTAGACTTTGGAGAAGAAAAAGTCTCATCTGTCGTCCAGAAATGTCTCAGAGGTCTTGAAACTGAAAAAAATTGGTTTGGTCACCCTTTGCAGAGTTTGTTTCGAGCTTTTTGTCATGTGTCGAATGGTACCAATCAACTGTTTCATGCGTCCATGATATTCTCGAGCTGGGTTATGAGCACATGATTAATTTGGCTGACTGGGGAAAGCCAGGTAGCCGTTTGGATCTTTTTGCGAGGAAATCTTGTAAAGGGTTTTTCAACAGGGACGCTTCAAAAGTAGAGCGACAGGGACAACAAACCGCTCTTTTAACATTTCTCTTCAGTAAGGTTTGCCATTTCATGATGTAAAGATATACGAGCCAACAACGAGTCGAAATTAATAAAATTTTCTACCGAAAATCGGAGCAAGTGTCCTCAACGTTAAGAGCGCTACGTCCAATTTATGGTCGTCATAATCGTCCTAGAAGATCAACAATTGCGCGTCTAGTGGAAAAATTTGAATCCACAGGCATAGTACTAAATGTTCCCGTGCCAGTGAGACAAAGAAGTGCCCGTAGTGTCGAGAATATTGCTGCCGCTGAGGCTTCAGTTGCAGAAAGCCCAAATGTGTCTCTCACACGTCGCTCTCAAGCGTTGGGCATCTCCGTGATGTCGTTGTGGCGAATTTTGCGAAAAGATCTTGGCATACATCCTTACGAGATTAAATTGACGCAAGAAATGAAGCCGCTTGACCACCAGAAGCGTCGTATGTTCGTGAATTGGGCTGAGCAACAACTTGAATATGATTCGGATTTTCATCGAAAAATCATTTTCAGCGATGAGGCTCATTTCTGTCTGAATGGCTCCGTCAATAAACAAAATATGCGGTATTGGTCAGGCAGCAATCCACACGTACTTCATGAGTCATCCTTGCATCCCGAAAAATTACGGTTTGGTGTGGTTTATGGGCCGGCCGGCGGCGTCATTGGGCCGTACTTCTTCCGTGATGATCAAGACCAGCACGTTACTGTGAATGGGGATCGCTACCGTTCAGTGATAACCGTAAATTTTTGGCCCCAATTGGATGATATGGACTTGGAGGACATGTGGTTCCAACAGGACAGCGCCACAAGCCACACAGCGAATGTCACAATCAATTTACTGGAAACCAAGTTTGGAGAACGTGTTATCTCACGAAATGGTCCAGTCGTTTGGCCGCCTCGGTCGTGCGATTTGACGCCGTTAGACTATTTCCTGTGGGGCTACGTCAAGTCTATGGTTTATGCCAACAAGCCAGTGACGATTGATGAACTTCGTTCGAATATCGAACGTGAAATTGCAGCAGTATCGGCCAATTGATGCTTGAAAACCGTCGAAAATTGGGTTCAGCGTCTTGACTTCTGCAAGCGTGCCCGTGGTGGCCATGCAAAAGAAATCGAGTTCCATACATAATGGCAACGGACGTACTTTCACAGGAATAAAGAATTTCATTGATATCCAAAACCGTTTTTGTTTTATTTATCTTTGTAGCACTCTTATTGAAAAACCCTTTACTTGTGCTACTCATCACCGTATTACTAGCTACCACAAAGACTGTGAGTTCGAAGCCTGATATTATAGAATGTTTCCTTAATGTGGATCACCGTCAGGTGTTTGCTTATCGGCTTGAAATCGATAAGCTTCGTTTGCATCTGTTTTCTCACGACGAGTTCGCATCCTTATATGTGATATAAATTGCGACAGCTGAAAGTATACACCACATTCTTCCCACTCCATCTTTAACGTTCCTTTTTAGTTGTCGAAGCTTTCCACTGCGATTGAAGAGCAGGCGAAGCGATCTGATTTGAGGACAAATCAAAGTATATACTGTCGAGCAGAAACCAGTCCGTGACCCTCTACTCAGGACAAAACGTAACAATCGACGGTTACAATATCGAGGTAGCTAAGGTGTTTTTCTACCCCGGAGCAAATGTGAACTCTACAAATGACACCCCGTTGCTATTTCCGTATGTCGAAATAACTAAGGTCGAAACTCCTGACTCGAAGGATCAAAATCATGCTCTACAAAACCCTTATCTTGCCAGTTATAATTTATGGAGCCGAAAGTCGAAAGCTGGACGATGGGCAGGACGGCAGAGCTGATTCCTCCTACGTCGGATATTCGTTCCTGTTTGCGAGGAAAGCGAGTGGAGGAAAAGACACAACTCCGATCTGTATGAGCTGTGCAACACTCCAGCTAAAAGAGTCTTCGAATCCGAGCCTCTTGGCTCGAGAAGACCAATTAATCACAGATGCAAGATGACTTGGTCTTGGCAACTAAATCCTCCTCAGTATCCGAATCTTCATCGTTATCTGCAGAGAACTAAAGTAAGATTGTGCTTTTTAACACTATTAGCATGATCTAGTACAAATTTATATCCACTGTCATTCATCAAGAGTTTCCAGGGTTGTTTAAACTTGTGCTGGTATATTTATTCACCGAGCGTACCGAGAAGGTTTAAAAGTGACCGCTGGGATATGTCAAAACCGCAGTCTATTTTTCCGAGACCTCGAATTGGAAGGCACTGAATGCAATCCGAAAAGCTAAAGTTCAGTTTCTTAAATTTATCCAAGTTTCGCAGGATGATGGCACAGTAGGCGCGGCGAGGATTGAAAAAATCAAAATCAATATCCTTGTTCATCTCTGCCATTATATATAATTTTTCTTGAATCTTTCGCATCCTTATCGCGAATCCTTCAGTCGTTGTTTTTTTTTTGCGGTGTCTTCAAGATAGCTAAGTTAATACACTACTCGCAACAGCATCATTAGGCGAATTGGCTAACGCGAGGATGCTGAAAATATGCAAATTTTCTTAGGAACAAAGGAAACTTAAGTAAATCTTTGCCCACAGCAAGGATAGACACAAAGAAAATTAAGTTTCTTCTCTAATTAAGATCCCTCTTTCTCTTTGGATGCAACAGACCGACAGCTATGAAAGATAAAGACGAACCAGATCCTTTTGCGGCAATAACACGAATACAGTGAAACTAAAAGAATTAAATCTACAGTGTGTATGTCTACACTCTGCGTCTGCTGTATGAGCAAATATAAGTTTTGTTGCTGCGAAAAAATTAATAAAGGATACTCTAGAAGGCAACTTTAAGCTGATTTCAATTCCATTCTCTTTTTAATTATCCATCGTTCGTGGAAAACTGCACGTAGGTACTTAGTCCTTAAAAAGTTTTGTAACTCTCTTGATTTTTGATTTTCCTCAAATTACACTCTCATAAAAAGGGTTAACATCCCTTTCTCGACGAATTATAAGCAAGTACATACATATGTATGTGTATAAACATACTTTTCGAAAATTCATCCTTTTAAAGGATTCAAAAAAAAAAGAAGAGCTGAAAAGCGCAGCAAATAAAGCGAGAAAAATCATTTATTTTGAAATTAAGTCAAGGGAAATGTTCATTTTGTGCGCGCCATCTATTGTTATTAAGTAATTCAAAGGAGGTCCTTACAAAAGAATTATGAGCAGCTTAAGTCAGAGGATGGAAGGGTTCTACACTTTGTACACACTGCTGACAGGTGGCAGTGTGGTCTTGTGAGCTCTGTAGATGCCTTTATAATGCCGTAGCGGTTTGAATGATGGCGTCGACGATTGGGGACGGAGGACAGGAAAAGGAGGTGTTTCAAAGAATTAATATATGTATGTTGTGCGGAGGATTTTAATTTGAAACGCATAGGGGGAATGTGCAAGCGAAGCGTTCCTAAACTAATTACACGTGTATTTGCCAGGTCTTAAGATTGTGAGTCGATGGTGACGATGAGGGTTGTGTTTTAATTGTTCTTCCTTTATGGCTTGTCGAAAGCAGGGGTGAATCCTTTAAATTGATTCAGTGTATTAGATAAGAGTGTTAAGTGGGATGGGCGTAAGGTACTTTTGTGGCAGTTCTCGAAATTATGTGTCATTCATAAAGGACGCTTGATGGCACAGAGTGTGGTACTCTGCGGTCTGTGTGACAAGTTGCGGAGAATGTTATTTAAGGCCTTAATCATAGACACACACGTTTTTGAAGAAGCGAATTAATTTATACTTTGCAGTGTAATGTGGATATGTGGTCAATCTCCTGCTCCACTAAATATTTTCTTTAAATTTAAATAGTAACTCCGAGCTGTGCATTTTTATTCCATCGATTACATGTACTCATATCTGTGTACTTTCAACTCCCGCCACTGCCGCCGCCAGACGAGTGCAACAACAAAGGATATCTCATACATTTTTTTTTTCTCTTCTCGTCTGTACATACCAAAAGGATGTTCAGTGGACGTGTTTATGCATAAAAGCCTCATGTAAATCGGACAATCGAATGCTCATGACATGCAAATTAAAATAACAATAAGGGCAATCCTTTGAATACATTCTTTCTGTATTCACATGTGTGCAGCAGTGAAAAGCTCTGAGAGTCGCGCCACAATTATATGGTAGAGTGCTTCCGTCATCGACATACAAACATTTGTATACGGGACAAGTGTGGGATAATGCTTTATTTTTATGAGGTGGGTCTGTGAAGGTGAAGTATGAAATATTGTCATCAGTGCATTTGCTCCCCATTCATATGCAAAAAGATGCATCCTTGCCAAGTTTTCGACCAGAACTTAAGGGGGTATTCTAGAAAAGAAATTTAAAAAAAATCGTTTTTTATATTTTCAAAGTTTAACTAATCAAGAACATATCTACAAGAAGATTTTTCAAAATTCAAATTATTTTCGAAGATATCGGGTTTTTGCTGACCCGGCATCCAAACTGGTTCCACCGGAACTAATTGAACAAAAGACATTATCGACTCACCGTCCCTCAGCGCAAAGGATTACGCGTCCAGATCGACAAACAAAAAGGCGATTTCACAGCAGGAAGACACCAGTTTTACGAGTGCATCAAAGGAGGCAAGAACTGCACGATATGAAGAGAGAAATGCGGAAAATATTTTGTTCGAAGTCGAGGAAGGTCCGATGTATGAAGCAGGAATGGCAGATTGAAAAAATGTAACTCTACAATATCATTTCATGACTTAGACTGCGAAAAACTTTACGCGAAACTTTAAACGCGTTTTTCTCGATACTGTCTTTTTCAAAACCATACCCACGATTGATGGTGAGGTTGTTACTATCAGATCCTTTGAAGATCTAGCAGCACTTCAAGAAACATAATGAACAATAACATTGATCCTTTAAACAACAACCTCACTATTAAAACCATAAGAACCAATTGTGATAGAGTTTTTGAAAATAATTTAAGTGAAAAATCATTTTTTGTTGTGCACCAAAACATACGTAGTTTGCGACGGAATTTCGATTTATTAGTTGGAAATCTGGAAGCTTTTGTAGATTTACCCGAAATTATATTTCTATCTGAAATATGGATTTACACTTGCGAAATTGAGGATTACAAGATTCCGAATTATAACTTTTTTGCTAATACTAATGATTCATATTCTGCTGGTGGAGTGGGAGTTTTTGTAAGAGATTCGATTGAGTGCGATGTAATAGGTTTAAGTCTTATGAGTGCTGATATCTTGAAACTTTCATGCAACATTTGCAATCAAAGTTTCTCTTTTATTTGTGTTTATAGGCTACACTCACAGCCCACAAATTTGTTTTTCAATGAATTTTCCGTTTTTCTGAGAAATGAGACAATGGAAAACCTTGTAATTTTAGGTGATTTCAACATAGATACTCTAGTTTCAAACGCAACGGTTGATTCTTATAGCGCTCTCTTATCTGAGCATGGTCTTACTTCTTTTATAAACGAACCAACTAGACTCGTTTTTAGTACTTGTCTTGACCATTTGCATGGTCGTTTCTCGTACATACCGCCGAATTCCGTAGCCGCTGTTAATTTTGATCTTCAAATAACAGATCATTGTATGACTGGACTTTTGTTAAAAAACCTAAAAATTAAGTATACGAGGAAAATGTCTCCTCCCAAGTTGTCCAGAATCAATTTTGACGAACTAAACTTAAAATTGCGCCTCGAAAATTGGGAGAAAGTTCATGCTGAATTAGATGCTTCTAAAGCTTATGAAATCTTTATTAAAATCATGAAGAACCATATATGCTCATCAACCTGCATCCTTACTATGAGAAAATCAGAAACTAGATTGAAGCCTTGGATTAACAGAAATCTTCTCAAGAAAATAAAACTGAAACACAAGTTGCAAAAAAAATGCTTCAAACATCCCTTAAATACAAACTTTAAAAGTCGTTTTGTCCCTACGAGTAAAAAAATCAACAAGTTAATTCGTAACTCACGAGATGGTTTTTATACAAGCAAGTTGCAGGAGGCGAGAGGGAATCTCAAAAAGGAATGGAAAGTAGTCAATAATATTGTCAATCGTAATGTTAGCAATTCAGCCGAGCCGATCATGTTGAAAAACAGAAATATAAATATTTCGGATTCTACAGCTATAGCCAATATTTTTTGTGAATACTTTTCTTCAATAGGACAATCATCCTTTTCGGGTACCGTTGCCTCATCTTGTAATTGCCGCACTGAAACTGGGAATGGTCTTTATGAAAACACTAACACTACGAACAGTTTCTTTTTCGAGCCAATAAGAGGGTTTGAACTTCTAAAAATAATAAATTCTCTAAAGAATTCGGGTTCATGTGGCATAGATGGGATCACTAATTTTATTCTTAAGAAAACTGCGCTTAACATTGTAGATATTTTATCACATCTGTTCAATTTGAGCATTGAATCCGGCAACTTTCCTGAGGAGTTAAAATCTGCACTTGTCATTCCTTTGTTCAAAAAGGGTAACAAGAAGGATAAAACAAACTACAGACCAATTTCCTTACTCTCTTCAATCTCAAATGTGTTCGAGAAAGCAGTTAAAACTAGAATTTTATCCTTTCTTAATAGAATACGCTTTTTTAGTCATTTGCAGTTTGGGTTTAGGGCAGGCCTTTCTACTGAAGATGCTCTACTAGATTTTTGTTCATATATTCATATGGGTTGGGATGGGAAAAAGTCTTGTGCTGGTCTCTTTGTTGATATAACAAGCCTTCGACATGGTAAACCATACCAGTCTTTTGGATAAATTGGAAAAAGTAGGTTTTCGTGGGTTTATCCTCAAATGGTTTGAATCGTATCTAAAAGATAGAAAGCAAAGAGTTAAAATTGGAGAAAATACCAGTAACTTGAAAGTGACCAATCTTGGTGTACCCCAAGGATCTGTGCTTGGCCCAATTTTGTTCCTTATTTATATAAACTCTTTATTCGAGCAATCATTCGTAGGCAAAATTAGCGCTTTTGCAGATGATCTTGGTATTGCCTTTAGCTCAGTAAGCCCTTTGAATTTGATTGCCGATATAAATCATGATGTGCACATCTTAAGACGTTGGTTTGCGAAACACAAATTGATCGCTAGTAACAAAACTAAGCTAATGTTTTTTAGCCTAAGTTTGCAAGAACCCCCGGACTTAGACATTATATTGCATGCATCAGATTGTATTAAGCAAAGTTTATCTGACTGTAAGTGTAGGAAAATTAATGACAATAATAACAATAGGAATGAAGTAAATTGTAGTGGAGATTGCTTTAAAATTGATATTGTGGAGGATTTTAAATACCTTGGTGTCATCATCGACCAAAATATGAGTTGGTCCAAACACATCTTGTGTTTAAAGCAATATCTACTATCATTCATTCGTTGTTTTTACCGGCTCATGAAGTACTGTTCCATACGTACCTTAAAAATTTTTTATAATGGCATATTCCATTCAAAAATGCAATATGGTATTAGCTGTTGGGGTGGTGCGTATCGCAATAAACTCCAACAGTTAACTGTCCTTCAAAAATGTGCCATAAGGAAAGTTTGTAAAACTAATAGTTTTTCTCACAGTATGCATCTATTTAAGGCCTTGAATATTTTGCCTGTGAAACATTTGTTTTATTATAAAGTAATGAAAGTTTTCTTTGCGAGAGGTGGTTACATGCAAAGCCCAATCTTCGACCGGCAGAACTTACGTAGTAGTACAAACTACGTTGTTTGTGTTCCCGCGTTTCGAACCACTAGCTACAGAAACTTCTACTCAATCATCTCATGCAGATTGTTTAACAAGCTTCCTATAGAAATAAAAATAACTAGGAATCTTACCGCGTTTTTGAAGAAATTAAAATTGTGGCTTCTAAACTTTTGACCATAATCAAATCGAAATTCTGTTGCGCTTCCATATTTAAATATCTGAATTATTATATCGGAATTATTATTTAGAATTCCTAAGATCATTATTTGCTTCCGCACGCTTAAATTGTATATTTTTTTGTTTTTTTTTTTAATTGTTATTGAACATAGATGTTATCAATAAATATTTAACTAACATTTGCTTTGTACACCCCACACTGAATTACAATAAATTGAAGTGGCATTTATTTCTATTTTCTATTAAATATAAAATGTCACTAACTATTCTCATAAAATAGTTCTATAATTATAGCTAGATTAGATTAAATATTTAATGTTTAAGAAAGATGTAAACTGTATGAGAATAATGAACAATAAATGAATGAAAAAAAAAATGAATGAATGATTTCTCAGGTTCTACTGGACCGATTTACCTGAAATTTTTAGAGACTTCTTTATAGATTTGTCTATGTCTGGAACTATCCCAATCCCCAAATTTTTATTACTTTTTTTTTTTTCAAAAACTCGAAACAGTCAAAAAAATGGTACAAAAGTTCCAACTTTCCCGTAGTTCCAGAGATTTTTTTGTTTTTTTGGTTTCAGATTGCTAGGAGGGTTGAAATCGTGGGTATGATGACGCGCCAATTTTTTTAGACCCCCACTTCATCAACTGCTAATTTTTGAAATTTAAATTTTTTTTTTATTTTTTGATTTTTTTCTGTATTCTTATTATGTTAATAAAAAACTAATAAAAAAATGGATAGTAAAAATATTAATTGCCTTTTTTTATGACACTTCAAAAACTATATGAAATTCATGCCCTTTTAAAAAAAAAGGCTTTTATTTCTTTGGGAAGATTTGAATGGACATGTTATTCTGACCACCTGTGAGTACCCTTGTTTATGGACAAGAGCCAAAATTATTCCGATTTCGAAGTCCAAGAGTAGTAAATGTCTCGATTACAGACCTGTTGCCATTCTACCATTTTTATCTAAAGTTTTCGAAAAATTAATACTCAAATAGATATAAGCATTCATAGCTCAAAACAGTTTACTTAATTCAGCTCGGTCCGGTTTTCAAGCGAATTACTTGTCCTTGATAACTTTCGAGAAGCTGTGGATTAGAATCACCTCTCATTACTTACATTGCTGGATTTTTCGAAGGCGTTTGATTCTGTCGATCAATCTTTTTTCTGTGCCGAGTTAATTAAAACCTTTAGTTTCTCGATGACACCAACCAACCTCCTTCATTCATATTTAATCGGGAGACAACAAAGTGTGTTTGTAGATAATCAATCCTCCACATTCCTCAATGTATCTAATGGTGTACCACAGGGTTTCAAATCGGGTCCCATGCTCTTCTGTTTGAATGTAAATGAGCTCCCTAAACTTGCCAAGTATTGTTTCCTTCACACGTATGCGGATGATGTTCAACTCATTATAAGCTCTACATACTCTAGCATAACATGGGCTAAAAACCTAATGAGTCAAGACTTGGCTCGAATTCAGCAGTGGGTATTAAATAACAATTTGGCCCTTAACCCAGAAAAATCGAACATTTTATGTATGTATAAAAAAAAATGGACACACCAGTAAAACTCGGCTCATCCTCCCTCACTTGGACAGATCATTTAGCTGCGAGAAAAGCAGTGGTCTTCAGTGAACTTTGCTTCCTATGGGCCACTTAAAAATACATTCCCACAAAAACTTAAATGATGCTGGTCAGGTCCTTACTTCTGCCACTCTGGACTTTGAGTCAAATAGGAAATTGAAGGTTTTATTTAACAACATGGCAATATATGGTTTGTCTCTAACAAATACACTTTGATCACATGCCAAAAAGATTTCGGGTCTTTCTTTTGAAAGCCTTACGAAGTATAGAGCGTTAATACTCTAAACAAACAAACAAAAACTGTTGCGAAGTCAGGGGAAAACACTGAAGACTGCTGTGAAAAGGAAGCCTTCTCATAAGGACATTGATCTCAATATAATGTTCCTCCTAACTTCTCAGTAGTGGGGGAAATGAGGCTCAAATGGTCACAAATTTGATAACTCCGGATAAAAGGCTTACGTAGAAAGATAAATAAACAAAAGCGGCTGCGAAATCCAAAAAGTGTAGGGTCATCCATTTTGAGGTTTCAAAGATGAATTAAAAAAACTCTTAATATTTATGTTTCGAGCAAACCTTTTATGGGTTTAAAGTTCCATTAAAAAATAATTTGGATCCGTGTCCGTAATTTCCGATGACTTAAATACATATTGCATGTAATATCTTGACAAATCACCTAATTTTGATGGCCAGTTCTTATCACCACAGCACGAAATAATTTGTTTAGCAACTTTTTCTCACAGTAAAGCCAAAACGTATAGGCCAATTAGAAAGATGCGACACCGTCTTTCAATTCTTTTTCTTCTCTGTGCTCAGCGTAAAAATGAATCTAAAGGGAAGTCGCAATGCCTTGAGAGCGAGCAAATTATAAGAAAAAAACTTGTGTATCTCAGACATCTGTTAAACGGTCTTAAGGATTGTCGCTTGTCGAGCAGTTGCTCCTACAGCTCGAGCAACAGCGGATATTTTGAATTACTTATTTTTAGGCTGGAAATTTTCCGATTTTGGCGCAGCAAACCACAATCCTTACATGGCGTGAAAGCCAGCATTGGAGTAGAAAACACTAATTTTGAGCCAGATGTTTCGCGGTCAAAATGCCGTAAAATGAGCACAGATTTGCATCTTACCAAGAGGTCTCGAATGAACTTTGCGTGCAAAAAGGGGTAATTCATTTTTTTCAATTCTATCTTTAGGGCTGCCAATTCACTTTACGAATCACCTTAAATGCAAGATTTTCTATGTATTCGCTGCAAACAACCACTAAAAGCTTTCAACTCCAGCCGCGGGGTATACTCATGTTGTTTGCGGTTCAATTGAATTGTTTTACCATTTGTTTTGTCTTAAGGATATGCAGCCAAAAACTCACGTATAATTAGATGAACTGGGTCTGACAGACTATCGCCAATGGAATGCAGTGACACTTAAAAGAATACGTCAAAGGTATTGAGATCGGAAAAGTAACTGGCGACAGGTTGACACGTGGAAAATTGAAAACGCGAATTGAGTGACATTCTGGCACGGTTTAAAGGATTCGCATATATCCTTCTCTTTAATCACTTGTAATATCCATGTTTGTGATGGAACTTTTGTGACATGCTTTGTGCATACTTAATTTACTTTTTTAACGTTTCCTTAATTATCTGTAATGAGACTATCCTTGTATTTTTACAATTGAAATTTGTGTAAGATCCTAATTGACATCGGGGTTTATGTCAAGTTTTATACTTGTAAAGAGCATATGACAATTGTGATTTGTGTAATTCTTCTGAAAGGAAGCAATTAGAATCCGGATTGGATGCACAGCAACATACTTTTCTGAAAAACATAATGCAACCTTCCCGATTTGAACGCAGCTGCTTCGAGGATACTTCCAAACAAAATGGAAGTCGTCCTTTTTTTGTCATAGCAAATTTAAGATACCTTCTTTGGAAAACGCCTTGTGTATAAAAAATACTTATGCACTTAAGATGTACAACAGTTGTAGAATAAAGATGGGGGCATAGAACCCAAATGTAAAGTGGCTTTATACACGGAACAGTTTTCTACAGAGGAACCCTTTTTTTGGCATTCCAGCATTAGACTTATCTTGAAGCGATCATTACCCGGCGAGGATTTTAATGATGCAACGATCGTCAGAAACTTCTCCTCCAGAGGTGTGCTGAAAACTTGCAGGTGGTATATTTCCGGGCCGTCTAATAATATAGTACTCCTTTCGCAATCCAGATCATTTAAAATAGAAATTACAATACAGGCGAGGAAGCAAGATAATCTGCTTTCTGTCAGGTTGACCAAACTGCGATCATCCTTAATTTAGATATTTCCTCTTCATAAATTGTTCAACATCAACAAAATTAATGAATTTTAAAATCCAAGAGTTTTTCCAAATTGATTTTAATTTTTTTTTAAAGTCCTTCCCAGCAAATTCCAATCAGAAACCGTATTTTGCTTCAAAAACTTGTTACTTTGTTTAGAGATATCCTTGGGGATATCAACTTGTTCTTACAAAACCCAAGCTATTTACCACAACACAACGAAACATGCCTGAATGACGTCCACCGTCGTTCTTTGAAACAAACAAGAATTGATTGCCGCAGGATATTGATTATTAAAATCGAAAAAACTGTTGAAAATTATTTAATTAAATTCACCAGCAAAACCAGAGAAGCAAGGAATCAACGAATTCCCTTTTGATGTTATTGAGCCTTGGTAATTTAATAAGTCCAGTAAAACTTTCAGTGGTATCCTTATCCTCAAGCAATATGCCGGCCGGCTCCTCAAAGCTTTAAACTCTTTCTTTATCGACTTGGGTCATTGATCTGGTAGGTGGAATTGGCCCATGCTACGTGTGTGAATTTGCGAACACCACTTGGTCTAGATAGCATCTGGCAAATGGTTGTTCATTTCACTTCTTGGTATTCTCGGTGATTCTTAACGAATCAGATGGTGTTTTTTTTTTATGATGGAGCACTACCGCCACTACACTATCATCACTATCGGTGCTACATGGTCTGCATGGGAATGGAATACATTTTTAATAAAGGAACGATATGCTTCTTGCCCTTTTCGGCTCTCACACTTTCCCAAGACAGAGGCGTCTGTGTAGAAATAGATTTTATTCTTCTAGCCAAAGATGTCATATCGATTTGCAATTATTTTGATTTATTTTGGAATTTTTTTTACGAAGCTTAAAGTAAGTAAGTAAATTAAATTACTGTCAAATCTTTTAGAAACTTGTCTAAATGACAGTTGAATTTGGCCTGAAAAAATGATTCAATTGACGCATGGGATGAAAATGTAAATCCTGGCTGCATATCAGAGCTCTGATTTTAGAACAAGCTGCATGTAAACTTATGTTGAAGTATGGGTATTTGTTTTTTTTAATGAACCCAATTGTTTTCTGGCTTACACCAGCGGAAACAACCTCAAATGTATATACATATGTTAAGCCATGTACTTACTTAACCGGCCAACGATACTCGCAGGATAAGAGCCTGAGTTAGAAATGTCGTTAAGCCTTGTGGGACCTGAGCACGCGGCTCAATTAGTCCCAGCTTTCAAGCGTCTGCGAATGATTGATCCTGGAACCTGAGATTTGGTCTTCCCAATCTTCTTGAACCTGGTGGCTTAAGTTCGAAGACTCTGTGGGCTGGAGGGTTGTTGTCCATTCGCTTCATGTACTTCTTTGTACAGGTTGTAGAATTTGCGGTTATTCCTTCTCCTCCATTCGCCCTTCTCGCAGAAAGGACAAAATATCCGACGAAGGATATTTTTTTCGGAGAATCGCAATATTTGCTCAGATGCTTTGCCTATCGTTCGGCATTCGGTCCTATAAAGTAGGACTTGCAAAATCAGCGTTTTGTAGAGCATTATTATTGTCCCTAGATCCTTGTTGTTTCCACAAACGGAAATAGCAACAGCTGGCAAGGTTTATGCTTTGTCCCGAGATAGTTGAACTCCTTAACTACCTAGAAATGTTTTAAGCAAGAAAATGTTCGATGGAACTACGGGTGGGACAAAAGTTCCTTTCTTGTGTAAATCTGGAAAAAGTTTTGAGCGAAAAGATAAAAACTAATGAAATAAAATACAAATAAAATTTCATTTCATGGACTTTTTTTTATTATGTATCGATTAAGTGCTCGCCATTAGAATGCAGACACTCATGTGCTCTTTTGATAGCATTTTCCATGACTTTTTGAAGTGTTGTCGATGAAATATTCGCGATTTTTTCTCGAATATTGAGTTTCAGCTCCACTATATGGCCCCTAAATCTTACGCGAGGTTATTGCGCACGAAACAGTCGCATGGAGTGTGTGTAAGGGACGTTGATGGGGATTTTTGGGATTTTGTGTGCTGAGCTGATATATAACCGTGTTTCGCTCTTAATCCTGACTGATAGTTCCACACAAGTTTCTTCTCGTTTAGAAAATTCAGTATTTGACTGTGAACAAGCTTTTCGAGAAACTTCGGCAAGAACGGCAAAATAGATATGGGAATATGCTCTGCTGGTGGCATCACTTTTGCAACTTTCCATCCCAAAGGAAAAAAAACTTGTCAAAATAATTGAATAAAAGATATGAGTAACGAACGGCAGTATCCTCACATCCCATAGCATTTGAACGAAAATCTATAACAGCCTTAACAACATCCAGTTCATCAACTCTCTGAAAATAAAATTCTTCGTGTTCATTAACCTTAGATGTCAAAGCTTGCGGTAAGTTCTGAGAGAAGGTGGTTGACTTTGGGCCCGAGCGAAGCCCGCATTAAGAGCTCGCGAATATTTCTCCATCGTTCTTTTAGCTTGCACATTTTGGTCAAGTTGGCGACAATAAACTTAGATCTTAGTTTTGCGAATTATCACACGAACTTAACCCCTAAAGTGCTCGATAAATACTGTGAAACTCTTAAACTTACTCAATTACCCTAAACTTGCATGATGATTTTTGTTTTTTAATTATTTGTTCGCTCTGCAAGAGTATATTAAGACTCTTATAACGCGTGAAGCACAGAGCGAGCGGAAGAATTAGGAGAAGTATGAAAGACTGTGTAGTGGTTTGAGAAACTCAGGTGTAATTGGTTTTAACTCACTTCCTTGGGTGGAGTCCGAATCGGGACGGAGGATTTTGATATCGACCTATTGGCTTTAACTCAATTCGCAGGATTTTATTCGACATTCGACAACTTTGAAAGTTTGGAAGATTTAGCTTAAACACCCCGCTGTCAGTGTTATGCCTTCACAGCAGAGCCATCTACACAAACCGCTATTTTAAAAACACGAACTAGGAACTAAGCCGATACAACAACCACTACAACAACGTCACCCATTAGTCAGACTACTATCACTGGTCGACCAACCCAGTGATAGTGCCATTAACTTCATTCCAATGGCAAATGGTGACTGGACCAGATTCGAAAAACTAGACCACTACTACTACAATTGAATCAATTGAAAGACAGGCGCTCTACCAACTTCACCACCCAGCATGATGATTGACAGCTTAGATATATAGACATATGTAGAATCAGGGCCGTATTTGGGATCTGCGGACCCATAGGCTATCATGTTATGCGGGCCTTACAGGGCTTACGGGATACCCACCATTAAAACGGTACCCTCCGGATAGTTTTAGAAAGTTTACCATTTCATAGGGATTTACTTAAAATAAAAATAAAATTTAAAAGCTTTTTATTAAATTGTAGAAAATTTTACCGTTCAGTATTTAGAAGTTGTTAATATGATGAGATTTACATGACAAGAATTCAGAATTATTAAGATATTTAGCACGATTTATTAATATCGTTAAGGACAACTTAGACAAAGAAATATCCAAATAAATGTGTTTTAAAAAAAAAAAAAAAAGTTCAGACTCTTGTATATATTAGCTTAGAAGCTAATTGTTTTGCGCCTGCACTTTATACTAATGAAACTGCTTTTAATATCTTCATAATTTATTTGTCTAAAGGATATCACTTTCAATGCTGAGCAAAGCCAACACTTTCAGCCTGTCTTCTAACATGGAGGCTTGAAGCCTGTTTTTGATCAGCTTCAATTTTGAATATGACCTTTCTTCTTTGCCGTTTATACAGACAGCTCTCTTGATTAATGCCTTGCTTATATTCTTTACCTTTTTGAAAAGCGTGGTAAAAAGCAAGAACTGAATCATTTCATATCCCAATTGATCGTCCAAATCATTGTATAGGTGTCTACTTAGGTTTTAGTTGCTGCAATTATCTCTTGATTAGTAAGTGTATCCTATTTATTCAGAAACCCAAATCGGGTATCCACTACTTTGCATGACTCAAGCCTCTGCCGCAATGAAGATAGATTCAAATTTATATATAACAGGCAGAAAACTCTGGGTTCGAACCTTTTCTGATGGAGTCACCTTAACTTCTGGTGTTTGGACACAGTTCAAAGGTGTCAAACGCCTCCTTAAATTTTGACTCCGAAGTCATAGGAAGCGCAATTTTAGCAAATAAAAACTTTTTTTATGAACTTTGACTTTGAATAACTTTTTATGCGGTGAAAGCTTGTTCTTGATTGTTGGTATTTTTTAAAGCAGCTAATTAAACCGATTAACAAAATAAATTGAAGAATATAAGTTTAAAGATCATTGAGTCTTATTTCACAGGATTTTTATTTACGAAGTGTTGGCGAATTGTAGTGGTGCAGGCCCCTTTGTCGTCCCCTTACAATGAGACGCGAGATGAGACGGTCCAGTGCCAATTGTATTGTTTTGCATTGTTTGCCAGCTTTAACATTTTATTCCCATTAATCTCAGTAGCCTCAGATCAGTCTTAAATTTCCATTCTATTTAAATTTTTTCTGCTCTGCATTAGCTCAATTCTTTTTAAGTCGGCTCCTTTCAACACATTCACCTGCAGCCTTATCGTACATCAAAGTTCTGTTTTCATTTTCGTGGAACTTAATTTGTCATTTCAGCGGGCTTCAATAGAGTTCACCGAAATTCAGTTTACATTGATTTTTTCGCTGAGTCCTTTATGAACCTCCGATAAGTGGATCTTGCGAGCTTTCCCAAAGTATGCTAATTGTAAAAGAATTGCTAAATGGCTCCTCCTTTGGAGCACAATGCCAGTATAATTATCACAAATGTTGCATTTCTCAAAAATAATGTTTTGCTTCCAAAAACCATATGGGATTCCTCAGCGTTGGCTTGTATCATTTTCTTTATTCCACATCCAGGACCTAGACTAACTCCCAGTTGAATGGCATACAGTTCTGGTGCAGTGTGCATCCTTTTTAATCCTCTCAAAGGGAAAATTATAATTTCGTGTTGCTGTACGCTTCGTGTGCATATATTGTTCTCGCTGTCGAGCCAGTGGGTGATGTGTGTATAGTTTTTGGTGGGACCTTGCCACATGGTATTTAGGTGGAATTGCAACTTTGTTTCCAAAATTTCACTCCTTTCTTGTCTGGCATTAGTGTTGCTGGTGATGGTTAGCAGCGTGCATGAATCGTATTGTAAAATGTTGTGTTCTGGCTGCATTAACTGCTTTGGAAATGAAACGTACGAGATGGAAAATTTTGAAAAAAAAAGATTTGAGGTTTCATCTTTGTGGTTAAGTTGTCTTTAGTTAAAAATAAAATTGAATAAAGGAGGAAGTGTACGTATAATTCGACTTAGTAATTGAATCGAATGATGAAAAGATGAGAGGTTTCCTCAGAGGGACTTTTGTTTCGAGTCTTTTTGTGTCATTGATTACTCATCAAAGACTGCTTTAAGCATTTCACTAAGACCTTCTTGAATATTTTTTTAAGTTTTCATTTACTTTTTAGAAAAAAAATTTAAGCTAGAAATATGAATGAGAAACGACATAGACATTTTGAAAAGCTTTAACTTCAGACTGAAAACTGAATTGAAGCTTGTACCCTTTGCTTCGCCTGCTGAACTTCGTATTTTTTTTTCTTTAATTTGGCAGTTTTTTGAATTTTTTCGGAAATCAAAATCTTATGCAGCACCCGTTTCGAGGACCCCAGAAAAGTATTTCATAGATTGCAGATGTTGTGATGCATCTGCATGCGAGTGATTCTTTTTGTGATTGGTGCAAAATGAAGAGAACAAAGCCGCCGCAAGTCGCTTCTTTTAATGGTATCAGGACATTCGATACATCGCTGTGGTTCCAACAAGAAGGAGCAACATGCCATACAAGTGGCCCAACGGTCGATGTTGTGAAGGAGAAAATTGGCGACTGGGTCATCTCTCGCATCATGACTATACTGGATCATTTTTCTATTGGGGCCACGTCAAGTCCTAAGTCTACGCTAAAGATGAAAGCATTCGAGTCATTTGTAAAGCACAAATCAGTTGAATATCTAGCACCGTTGTTGTTTTATCTATTATTCTTATCTGGTCACCCTTTACTAAGTGACATTTGACGTAAGCAAAATCAGCGCCAACAAGTATACGTAAACTTTAGGATGAACGATTCTTAAGAAATCATTCCATAACTTCACAGAAGGTTTATTGGTATCTAAACCATCCGGGGATCCTTTCAAATAAAAAAAATTGCATTATAACCGTTCCAGCCATTCACAAAGAGTTCAGTGACATAATCACAAACATAAGAATTATGTATAAAACTTTCGGAACAAACATTTCGTCAGAGAACTTCACATAAAACTCTCTTGCCTGGTTTCACAGGTAAACTCACATGCAAGTTTAAACGAAGTATTTCAAGCATATGAGTTTTTCAGAAGAACTTAATCGAACAATCAGACGACCGGCCTTAAGAAAACCCAACCTTTTTGGCCGTGCGTCTGATGCTTAATTTTTTTCCTCAGTCTAGCCACTTGACTCTGCTTTCCTATCGTTAAAGCCTTCCTATCGTTATAACTAATATCTGCTTTAGGTGGAAAGATTTGAACTATCCAGAGAATTCTGGGATTGTAAGCCTGTAAGAATGGTCATCCTGTTTTGTCAGCGAACGGACGCAGAAAATTATATCATCTTTATTTGTCGATGATCTAAGTTCGTTTGCACAAATAATTGTCTATTAAAGTTGTCATAATGAAAGATGATTCTTCCCGACGTTTTCCAGAAGGAGGCAGTGAAATAGCTTTATAAAATTTATTATTCAGGAAGGCGATATTTGGTAGAAGTCCTTACAGAAATCAGTGGCTAAGATTCCTTAGCATGGCGCCTGTAGCACGCGATAAGAGAAAGTACATATCTTAATTATAATTCATTTCTCGCTCTTTTTTTGTGGAGGTTTTAAGACCAGTTTTTGTGAGCATTTTGAATTTTTTGTCAAGAGCTAGAAGAAGGGTTCAGTCATCAACTGAGAAACGTGAGAGATTGGCAGGGATTAAAAGAAGGCACTCTGCGATCCTGAGATATGACATACAACGACAGAAAGAAGTCGTTTTTAACGTTCGGTAAACGTCATTACGCCGGGGCCTGAAGATACTTAACCCAATCCCTGGGAGAGACATGTTCTGAACAGAAAGCATTGTTTCGGAAATCCACGCCTTTGAGATCTGCGTCAGATATAATCTCCTCAAGGGTATTAAGGGTGGTAGAATCCAAATCTTTCCAGACAGTTAGGCAGCACTTAGAGCATTATGACCCAACTGGCTTTCCTGGTTTTGCACCATTATATAATCACTATAATAACTTCATCATTCTTCACAACTTCTAAGAAGATGGAAAAAGTCCACCGTACAGCTTGTTTGGGAAGACTGGTATATTGAGCACTTGCCCTACAGCAGCACTGGAAGATGTCATTGGGCTGCATTAGGGTGATATCTGCCAGAAATGTCCTAAAGATGTAACTGGCAATGAAATACAAACCAGGTGACCGAACGAGACTCTGGAGAATGTTCAATTTCATCACGGACAAAGACATGTTCTGCTCAACTCCAGATAGCATGAAGGCAACATACTGGTTTGGGCGTCACATTGAGGTAGACATTCCATTATTCGAGCAGCACACCTGCCCTGACACCAGTATCTGTCTATTGATCAAATGCAAAAAAGCATTCAAGTGTTTTCTAGGATGAGCTACAAGCCATCGAATCCTGCGCCATAGAAAACAAAGTTACAAAGTTAGGTTATGATGGATTCCAGGTCATCATGGGATCAAAGGCAATGAGGTTGCGGACGAATTAGCCACGGCTGGTTCAAAAACCGCGTTCACTGGTCCGGAACTCTTCTGTGGCGTTAGTTGGATTATGTCCAAACGTCCGACCAATAAATGGGAAAGCAAGCTACGCATTGCCCTTTATAGAAATCTACCAGGACTTACAAAGAAATGAAAATTTCAGAGAATGTCAACTCATCTCCTGGAATCAAATCGGATTCAACCTCTTCCTTAACTCAAACCAAAAAAAAATTATGTACACCTTTCCAATGTTACTTGCAACCGACATTTGTCCACCATACTCGTATATGTCAATTGCCAAACATTGCAGTGGAATGCTAACAAAGACAATTGCCAACTCACCAGACACAATAACCACTGGTGCAACGCTGTCATTCGGGAAACATCCTCGTCATAGCCGGGGCTCTGCCATACCCTCGAACACTGATAAACTGAAATTTCCTATGCTAAAAGTTCATTATCGTAAAATTAAGTTTCAAAACTATCAGCATTTGAAGCAATCCACGGTTCCCGAACTTCATCGACAACAAACCGTCACAGTTGTACATCCACAGGACTTTGCCATAACCGAATTCCGGAACGTAAACAGACAAATTTCTGATATACGATTAGAATTAATTTGGCAACTCTGTCACCAAATCAGGCGACATGTTCTCCTGTACAAGCGAGAGATACTCGTACGCTAGAAATGCGTTACACATCCTGTGCCGTCGAAGGATCTCCAAATCTACGCATAAGGCGAACGGAAACGCTTCGGACATGAACCAACTTTCGACTGCAGTGCCGCAATATGCAAATGCGGTGATTATATCGTCGAAAAGGCTTTCTCTCAGTTTAAGTGGCGCAGATAGTGCGATAAAGATGCAAGGATGTCGGGGTACGTGCAATCAAACAAAAACACGGAACAGTCACAAAATGTTGGGGCCAATTGTTTCAATAAACGTCCTTCGTTGTCCTCTTTTGCGCCTTGGGACAATCGGAATCGGCCGCAGAATCGAATTCAATCGCATCTCATTTCGATTCGATGGGCTTTTTGTGGAGTAGGGTGATGTCCTTTCTGAAAATTGTGTGTGCTCGTTCACGACGACTGCCTCCCTTAATAATTTTGGTTTCGAATTCGCAATTGGAAATTGTTGCTGTTGCGCGAGATTGTTGTTTGTGTGGAAAATAAAACGTGACGTGGTTAAATGAAAGGATACTTGACTAAATGCTAGTTCCTGGCAGATGTGCCACGGCGATGATGCAGTTGAATGCTGCAGCCGCACAATAAGACCACAAATTAATTGAACACTTATCACATAGAACGAATGGAATGGTGGCAACTGGAGTGGACTTTTGCAAATATGCAGATGAGTTCGTATTGTTAGAAAACCGTCCCTTGCGAGGAGCTGATTCTGATTTTTCTTTGGTTTACTTTCAATTCCGATATAATTTACTTCAAAAGGGATAATGGGAACAAAAAATATGTTTGACTGCAGAAAAGAAATCCCTTGAATGAGAAAAAATAAGATGATTTTATAGAAATTTTGTTTCAGGACCTGAGGATGTTATTTTGAAAAACAACCACGCAGTGAACTATTTGCTATGGAAAATCGACTGGCCGAAAATTGCCTGGCCGTCAAGATGGCCCTACTTGACCGCCGCAGACTTCTTGTCGTGGGTCTATGAGAACAAATAACAGGTTCTCAGTCATGGCGTTTGAGAAGTATAATCCTTAAATATTTCCTTTTGGAAACATGAAGCTAAAATGGGTGGGTGATGAGTACGCCCTTCAGTTTTACTGCAGATACTTGAAACCGCTCACTTTTACCAACTATTGTAGTTCGGGAAACAGTTGCTGATCTTTAGAATTAACAACTTTGCGTGTAAAATAGAGCAAGGGAAAAATAGAGCAAGGTAACACAATCTTAAAATGCATTAGGCCTAAGGGTACCCTGATTAGTATTTGATGAAGTGCGGGTGTTGTGAGTGAATTGTTGAAGAATCGAAATTTAATGTGCTAATCCGATGTAACATTTGTGGTAAAAGTAGGGATAAAACAGCAATAAGCAAAAAACATTTGTAAGTTGTTCCAGCGAATGTATTGATTTCGCTACGTTGTCATCGTTTAAAAGTTTTATCGCACGCTTTTGAATTATATCAGGAAGGTGCAAGGTGCATCCCTGCATCCCCGCCAAGCTCGATCTTTTGTGCAAGATGACGTTAAGTTCGGCAAAGACGTCACCGACCCACTTGATGTCAAACAACGTTTTGGACAAGGTGATGCACTCTCATTTGTTCAACATCGTTCTTGGAACAGTAGTGCAAAAGCCCCGCTTCAACTCGAGAGGCACTAGCTTTAAAATGTCTGTCGGTAATCGGAGAACGCCGCTCTATGTCAACAGTGCGTTTATGAGTATTCAGACAGAAACGGCAAAGATGAGTTCCCGAGTAAAAATATTTCAGTTTTATTCGTACGGATGTTCAGCGGCCGAACGAAACCCGCCAGTTGTTCAAGTTCCCCGCCCTAATGGGGGGGGGGGGGGGGGGGGGACTGTGTGAGGTCCGTTTGTGAGACAAATACGGCTCTATATATTTTTTATACAGCTGCATTACGGACATACAGTTAAGGACTGAAGGCTAAATGTCGGCAGTACGACGGCTGTCGACAAAAATGTGAACTCCTATTCCACAGGCGTATTGAGGGCTAATTACTTACTTACTTAAATCTATCATAAATAATGCATTTTTTTTTCTATTAACTTATTTTCATTTTTGAGTTGAGTTGAGTTCATAAACGGCCGCTGTACATCCGTGCGAGAAAAATGAAATATTTTTACTCGGGCTTCGTCGTTCTACCCCTTTTGTAGTAGATACGCATATTGTACTTTCTGGAATCTTCGTTTGTGGATAATGTAATTCATATCCCACTTCTGCTTTGTCAAAACATAAACCTTTATTATAAAGAGAACAAATTAATTTTTAACTTCCCATCAGGAAGTTCTTGTAATCGGTCCGATTTTCGAAATTCAAAATTTTTATATTTCTCCACGTTTGGCGGTCCCAGTAGTCGGATTCCATGATTTTTAGAAAGATGTCTGTGTGTGTGTGTGTACGCACGTACGTTTGTGCGGATTCTTTCGTACAGCCTAACTCGAGAACAAATCAAGCTATCGAAGTCAAATTGGTTTCATTCGAAGCGTGTGTGCATAAAGATCACCTGAAAAGCTTTTGGTTAAATTTCACAGGGTGGTTTGAATTTTATGACGAAAAAACTGTCTAAAAAAGAGACAATTTGACTTCTTCAATTAAAATTAATTTAGTTTTCCAATAAAAAAAGTTCAAAATTAATTAAATCTATAGTTTACAGCTTCCTTATCAGATAAAAAAATTTGCATAAATATATACACTGCCGTTCATAAGTTTCCGGACAAATTCATATAAAATTTTTTTTTGTTCAATTTCAATTCCAAAAGTTTCATCAATGCTATGTTTATTTAGCCAATTGACTAAACTAAGTAAGTTACTAACTATAGAGACTACCAAAAAGACTAAAACAATTTTTATTTGAGGCCATTTCATACATTGATATGCCCCTTTCTCTATTTCCTGATCCAAATTTCCTCGGAAGTTCTTTGAAAATTGTTTCAGAAATGAGAATCCTGTAGGTCTTTCCCATTTTTCAAGACTCAGAGTGACGTCTGCAACACTGACACATGAAAACATCCTTAGAAAATTATGGAGCCACCAGTTTTTTGTTCAAAACCTGCTCGGCTGTAGCTTGACGCTTTTTTATCGTTATAATATATTAGGAAAAAGAAGCTCATGGCGCAAATTACATGAGGTAATTGAATTTAAAGTAAAAGCATCGAGAGAAACCTTAATGATAAGGTTAAAACACATGGATAAAACTGCATTATTCGTATATTGCAAGGAAGACCATAACATCCGATTTAGTTTGTTTTCCACTGTTTTGGTTTGTTATCATGTACCCAATCCTAGAGGTCTTTCCAGAAAATGACACAGAGATAAAAAAATTTCTCGGAATCGGCGTGGAAAATCTTATCAAAATCTGCAAAGAAAACTGGACTGAGTATGATCCTCTTTAAGCCAAATATTTATTTACCAGGCAGAAAAAGATCCTTTGCTGAGCAGTTACCAGCTCGGAAAGAAGAGGTGGTGGAAATCTCTGGATTGAATCTATGTACTTTTGAACCCTTTCAAAAAGGACATAAAGTTAATCACGCCTTAATATTCCGAGCAGTGGTTAATATCTTCCAAAGAAAAGCAATCAAACAAATTTGATTGATTAAAAATAATTCTAAAAATTCATGAAGTTGAGATAAGCAGTAGGTCCTCAAACTATTAAAATATGAATCCCTATAAACAGGGTTCTTACTAAATGTAATACTTTTGAAACTAAGCTTTATAATATTTGATAATTCTGGCCGTCTGATTTATAACACTTTATTGAAGAAGTTGAAAAACAACTGCCAAAAGCAAATACAAATTCAACTTCCAATGCTAAAGTTGTTTTTATGAAATCGATTTTCGCAACTCTAAATTTAAAATATCTTATCTTCATGTTGAGTTGGATACTCGTAGAGGGATGAATGGCTAAGATTTTAGGTCGTTGGTCCTATATTACAGTCGAAATTGCTTTCATTGAGTCGTTTAATGCAAGCCATGGACAGCCAGCCAGAAAAAACAATTATCTCAAGGTTACACACCCCAAACCGAAGCCTGCAAAATTCGAAATGGAAAAATATCATAGTAGAATTGCAGTCAATGCTGAGGACATGGAAGAACCAACAATGCAATATACCTGACCTAGACGATGTACAGAGAGCAAGATAGAAGTTCTCAAAGCGGCGATGACTTAGTTGGGAGTATGCACCAACTCATCTGCAAAACATGGTCAGAAGAAAGCATGCGAGATGAATGGGATCTCAGTATTGGTTGCCCAATCCTGAAGGAAGGAAGCCAATTATAGAGGTATCGTATTAATGTGGTTTTCGACCAGAAAAGTCCACCTAAACCAAATATTAACGTAACGGCAGATCTTGGAAAAAACCCAGGAGCGCCAAGTCAGTACGCACCACCTTTTCATCAATTTCAAGGTTGGTTTTGGTGTCTGTATCGTCCACAGAGACGAGATTTATGAAGTCATGTCTAGGTTTGGCATTCCTGCCAAGCTCGTACTTTTGTGCAGGATGGCGATGGAGAAATCAAGCTGCTCCATTGAGGTCGGCAAAAACGTCATCGACCCACTTGATGTCAAACAACATTTTAGACAAGGTGATGCACTGTCATGCGATTTCTTCAACATCATACTCGGGACAATAGTGCAAAAGAACCTTGTCAATGCCAGAAGGCAAAAAGAGGCATACTATATGCTGTCATAAAGGAAGACCAAACCCCAGAACGTTACCATAAACAGCTATAACTTTGGAGTAATTGGGGCTTTGTCTATCTTGGCTCCGCTATAAATATAGATAATAACATCAGCGCTGCGATCAAAGGACCTCTGGCTATGCCCTGTTTCGAAGATCTGAAGTGTCGCTCTATGAGACCAATATCATCCCTGTCCTACTATGTGGTGTAGAAGCATGAATTCTTTCAAAAGCGGATGAAGGCCCCGTTGTTTCGAGAGAAAAGTGTGTTTGTCCCATCTGCATTGACGATGAGTGGAGGAGAAGATTCAAGAACCAATTGACTTAGCCAAAAGGATTAAATACCAATGCTACGTGAACTGTAACGCCACCTCAAGTTAATTATTAAATGATAAATGACAAAAAAAGTCCAACCAGCTATCATATTTAAAAAAAAACGGTAAAAATTATTTTAAATTATATTAAGTTATTTCTGCAGTCAAACTAAAAATCTAATTTTCTTTTAGTATCATAGAAAGGTAACTCAATCAGAAAAGAAGTATTTCCAAATTGAAATATGTTAATCTATCATTGTTAAATACGCAATTCGTATTTTTAGTGATCCAAAAACGAAAATATATACGAGTATATGGTATTCCTCAAGGGCAGCTAAAAATATTTGTATCTTATTTTTAACTTCCCATCAGGCAGTTCTTGTAATCGGTCCGATTTCCGAAATTCAAAATTTTTACACATCTCGACCTTTCGAGGTCCCAGAAGTCGGAATCCATTGTTTTTAGAAAGATGAACGTGTGTGTGTGTGTGTGTACGACGTACGTTTGTGCGGATTTTTTCGAACAACTAACTCAAGAACAAATTAAGTTGTTGTAATTTGTAAATAATTTGTTGAATTTTAATTCCAAAAGTTTCATCAGCATCATATTTTTTTAGCCAATTGACTAAAATAAGTTAGTTATTACCTTTACAAATAAAACAGTATTCAGACTAAAACAGTATTAAGTTGAGGCCATTTTATATTTTAAGGTTCCCCTTTCTCTATTTTTTGACCCAAATTTCCACGACAGTGCTTGGAAAATTGTTTCAGAAATGTGAATCCTATTAATCTTTTTTATTTCTCATGATTTCGAATTACGGTACAACACTTGGCACTTGAAAACATCCTTAGAAAATGATGGTGCCATCAGTATTTTTGTTCAAGACCTGCTGTAGCTTGACGCTTTTTTATCTTTAAACCATATTGGTAAAAGAAACTCATGGGGCAACAAACATGAGGCAATTGATTTAGTAGAAATACCATCGAGAGAAATCTAAATGACAAAGCTAAAGCACATAGATAAAATTGCATTACTCGCATATTAAAAAGTCGTATTTTATATGATTCAAAGATGCGAAAACAAATTCTTAACTTACGGGGAGCTAAATAAGTTAGTATCTTAAAGTTGTTGTTGGGAGCAAATTAAAAAGCACCTTAATGTTTTTTTTTATCATGAGATGGGAAGTTCATGGTATGGGCAGGTCTACTCACACCCAAACCAATTTTTCAAAAATTGCATCGCATTGGAGTTTTTGCGAAGTCCTTGATGTTCTGTGCAGTTTACTGAAAGGCTATGTGAAGTGGCCGTCGCAAAAAACAGATACTTTCTTTTAGATTTTCAAGGAGAAATCTGGAGGGTATATTCCTCCATATATATAATTGGTGCTATTGATGGCTGTCATATTCAAATCAAGCAGCCAACAAGAAAAAGATTACTATACAATCGGAAGAACACGCATTCCGTAATATTGCAAGGTACGATTACGTTACCCTTAATTAATGTCACAGGATAACTTGTTTTAGGCGAATGTGATCATAACAAGGTCTTTAAAAACATTAACGTTGGAACACCATGCCGACTGCACGATGCTAGAGTGTTTTGAAATAGTTTGTTGTGTAAGAAGATAGACGAAGTGATACCATCTGAGTTCCATCTTTTGGTTGATGCTGCATACCCACTTTTGGAAAATGTGGTGACTCCTTTTAGGGACAATGGACATCGGCACACGGCTCTGCAGTACAAGGACAATCGAAAGAACATTCGGGCTACTGAAAGGAAGGTTTCGCTGATTCAAAAATATATTGACGTAGTTAACCCCATTCTGGCCAACAAAATGTTGTAGCCAGTGTAGTACTACACAATCATGTTAAATTGTTTGGCGATGGAAATGATGAAATGATTTTCTGCTGTCTGCAATATATCTGTCGCAGCAGTATTATGTCGGGCTTGTCCCAACAAACTCTCCATTTAGCTTGCGGCAAAATTATCGTCTGAAAGTTAATTAAATTTTCAGATTTTTAAATTCTCTTTCTGTTTACATAATAATATCTTACCACTCATCATACGGTTCACTTATTGCTCAGATTCGTCCAATAAATATGTCACTCCCTCATAAGTTATTTGAAACTGCATTTTTTTTTTATAAAATATTAAACTTTAAACCTTATCCGTTTGCTACAAATTAGTCAAATAATTTCAACTGCAAATCCAGTCCATTTCCTCACCAAATGTCAACTAGCTTTGCCGTCAAATTCACGGGCTCTCGACCAATCAGAGGCGGTTGACTAGCTAGGGCCATGGACTATCTTAAGCAAAAATGAGTCAGAAGTCTTAATGTACAGGACATAATTTCGTACTTTCGACTTACTTCAATATTCACCTCACACACGCCAGTTTATGTTCCTCCGGCTTCGGCCGATTGCCACCCAATGTGTCCATTGACGTCTACAACCACCAACAAGAACTAATACTTAATATGTACAAGCGCACATCCCTGTGAACCTAGTTATTTAATTAAACACTAAACTATCAATTAACATGCCCTTTCAATTTGTAACTAGCATTGAGCGCCTCCCGCAACTCCTAGGCTCACGCAAAATATCCAATGGAAGACAGCCAATGGGTAATTACTATGGGAATCATGTCAGACAGACAAATAACAATAAAGTCAACTCAAGGAGCTCCCCGTCCTTCGGTCGACAGATACGGATACGAGTACGTTTACAAATGAATGTCATATTTATATCAATGGGAGTCGAGACTCGATTTAAGTAGAGAGCCTTTACTTACAGGGAGTATGTTCACAAATACTGACAATGATGATGATGATGATGTTGATGACTTAATGAACGCCTATCGGAATACGATATGAGGCTAACGCCGGGTCGTTGCGCCGCGCCGCGCCGCGCCGCCGTACGCCATTTCCGTTTGGTTGTGCGAACAACAAAAATAAATCAAATTATTGTTAAAGCATTGTTGTGGGGGTTTCTAATAATAGCATGGTGCCGCGTCGGCAACAAGAATCTTTATTCATTCAAGGAGCTAACTGGGATAGTAAGCAAGTCGTGGAGAATTGCCTTCGTTTCACTTTCTTTTACTTTCAACGAAGTGTGAAACGTGCTGAATTGTGAGGTTTTGCCAGTGTGCTTTCATTGGCGGCAGAATACTTGGTTAGCTGGCAAAGAGGACAATCAGGCGGGCCGCGAAAGGAAGAAGAGTTTAGTCTGAATTGATTAAGGACTGACGCTACACTTTGTGCATAATAAAGAGATGAGTAATTGTTGCCGAGCGTTAATTGATCCTTGCAAAGACTCGCAGACAGGATGAGTGGATGGATTTAGACACTTTGCATGGCATGAATTATGATTCAGTTTAATACTAAGAATGTTTTAGTAATATTAAGGGATTTAAAGGATTTTAAATATTTTATTCTGATGGTAACATTATTTTTACCTTACATAAACTCACATGAACTCACAACCTACAACAATTTAAAACCAATGTGCACTGGTACCTCCTTTCACTCCCTTCCACTTTTGCTCGTGCTGTGTAAAAAAGTACTTTAAGGGTACTTCAAATCCCTTGAGCACTATTTAAAAAAAAAAACTGGAACCATGTTACGCTTTTGCTAAAATTGATGAGGTTCCTGTGTCGACATCACCAGACTCATCTCTGGGGGAAATGTGCTTTCGGATATGAGCAATATCTTGATGCGTATCCACTTAGTTACTGGTCAAGCCATAGCCCTAGTTATCTGACTTAACGTATTGTCTTACGCTCAAGAAATTTCTTTAATTCCTTCAAGAAGACCAAGAGAACCAAAGAAGGTAGGCCTTAACAGAATGGTTTAAGGAGACTCTTTTAATCATGTGAAGGCCAATCTCACTCGTTAACAATCTAATTGCTACATATTAGCGTGGTCTTAGGCCACGAAGCTTAGAAATCTTCAAAGCAGATCGCAGTGAATTCGAATAAAGACGAATAACGAGAGAAAGTCAAGGACTTCGTCAAATTTGGGTGCATTATCATCCTAGTCAGTTTTGGTCCTCTTTTCCTAGAAAGAATTTGGAGGAGAAGGTTCAACGGAGAACTGTCAGTCAGTAGAATCCGGGTACAGTCACAAAAGACATTTACGAGTAATGATAATAAATACTAAACAATGTTGTTTAACTTGAAAAAATATTTATTCCTCAACATAATCTTCTAACAAGTTGATACATTAAATCCGTCTTTTTTTCAAACCCATGACACGCTATGAAAAAATATTTCTCTTGACTCTCCCAAAATGCAACGAAAGATGTATAAGTCAGTGGGAGCTTGGGCTGGCGAAAGGGGTTGGTGTTCAAGCAGTTCGAGTCCTGCTTCTTGAATTGCAGCCACCGCTGCTGGTGCGTTATCTTGTTGAAGCAGCACTCCGGCTCGCAATCTTCTTATTTGGTCTACGTGGTAAGAGCCTGATATAGTGGCTCCCTTTTCCAAATATTTCACCACAGTGATTTGTTCATGGTCCCAGAATGCTGATGCCATAACCTTTCCTGTCGAACTCTACACTTTGAGTTTTTTCGGCGTCGATTTCTGGATCGTTCATGGTAACGAAACAAGACAAAAATTTCTCCTGATCTGCTTGGAACTTTTCGAGATTCACCCTCGAAATATTGAGTCGTTTCTTCTTTTGATCGTCGGTTAACATTCTCGGGGCCCAAGACGCTGAGACCTTCTTCATATGTAATTCGTTGGCAAGGACTCTTTGCCATACGAGATCTTTGTGACCTTAGCTATATGATTGACAGTCACTCTTCGATTTGCCAACCACTTTTTTCTCCTTGTCTTCATTTAGGCTCGTGGATGGATGTTCTTCGCGGTGTTCATTTTCGGTGCGTGTTCTTCCCTGTTTTGACTCCTTGGACTAGGATGCAATGGTGGAATATAGGAACAGAATCCCCTTATGTTTCCACCAGCTGTATAGCTTTTGTAGAAGTATTTTTCCATACAGAGGTGCTTATTGTCGAATGAATTTCGTTTTTTCTATTTTGATGTTCTTCTTACCCAATTTGTGTTTTAACCCTTATATGTAGAGATACTACTGTGTTCAAAAAATAAGGTGACATTGTATTTATTTTGAAAATTCTTTATTTATTCTTCCAAATCAATTTCATCCCCTTCAAAGTAATCCCCTCCCGATGCAATGCACTTATGCCAACGGATTTTCCAATCTTTGAAACACTGGTTGTAGTCACTTTCCGGGATGGCCTTCAGTTCCGTCTTCGCTGCGGCTTGAATCTCCTCTATCGTATCAAAACGGTGTCCCCGGAGCGGTCTTTTGAGCTTGTTGAACAGCCAGAAGTCGCACGGCGCCAGATCAGTTGAATTCGGTGGTTGCGGAACGATATGGGTTGAGTTTTTGGCGAAATGATCACGAATTACGAGTGCGGTATGGGATGGTGCATTATCGTGGTGTAAAAACCAAGAATTGTCTTTCCACAATTCCGGCCTTTTTAGGCGGATAGCATTACGCAAACGACGCATAACGTTCAAATAATATTCCTTGTTGACTGTTTGGCCGGTTGGCAGGAATTCATAAAGCACAACACCACGATAATCGAAGAAAACAGTCAACATGATCTTGATTTTTGAGCGACTTTGGCGCGGGTTTTTTGGTCTCGGCTCTACTTTGGCACGATATTCGCTCGATTGATCGGTTTTTTCGGGGTCGTAAGCATAGATCCAAGTCTCATCGCCAGTTATAATGCGTTTAATGACACCCTGGTAGTCGGAAAGCATTGTTTCACACACTTCAACGCGACGCCTTTTTTCCAAAAAAATTCAATATTTTCGGTACCAGTCGAGATTTCACGCGCTTGAGGCCCAAATCATCCTTCAAAATGGTATTGACTGAGCCTTTCGATAAGCCAACTTCATCAGCAAGGTCTCTAATCGTTAATCGATGGTTTTTCAACACCAAATCTTTGATTTGTTGGACGTGAGCTTCATCGGTTGAGGTTGTTGGTCGCCCAGAACGCTCTTCGTCTTCGACATCATCAAAGGCTTTCTGCACCATCCTCAACGTATCCGCAGCAGAAAATTGATTCCGCAAACAAAATTTAATGCAAATTCTATGCTCAATAAATTTCGACATCGCAAAAAACGAAAAACTCACTTTTAGCAGCTCTCAAACACTATGAATACATTTTGACATGAAATTTCACATAGATGTCACTGACAGTACTACCAACCTAAAAAGAAAGAAAAATTTCCAAATCCTTCGACGCGCGCAGTTTAAATTCATATGTCACCTTATTTTTTGGACACAGTAGTATGTTATCGCGGACTTTTTTATAGAAATTTTGTAGTTCTAAAACTTTACCATAGAAAGCAATTATGTTTCTCTAATCGTGTGACCATCACCGTAATTATTGTCATTATATCCAAATTTTTAACGGCCCTTTTTTGACTTTAAAAGGAAGATCTGAATGTGGTGGACATGTGATTTCAACAAGACAAAGCCACATCTCTGAGCTTATTGCATTAAAAAAATCGTACACTAGTCATTTTGCGGTTTGGTGATGTAAATTGATTTTACATTTACATTTGATTTTATTGAACTTTAGATATTATTTACAATTGTTTCTTAAGATATATTTACATTGATGCTCATTATATAGTTGTTGGCTCAACAATAGGGGTCCAACGCACAGTGTGTTGGGCCACAAATCTAGCTGGACAAAATTAGTAACTCGCGTTGGGTTCACTTTATGCTTATATTTTTGATACAAAATGAGTTCAAATCTATTAATGATAAAAAACAATCAGTTTTTTCTTTAAAAAAAACTATTTTTTTTTTTTATAAAAATAGCCCAAAAATGAAAAGTCTTACTTACTGGAAAATTAAATTTTTGAGACAAAAAATAGGTTTTTTAAAAACATAGTTAGATACTCCATTAAATATTTGATAATAATTGTTTTTATTTACTTGTTTTGACTTTATAACATTAATAACACTGGCAATAATACAGAAATACACGTTAAGACTTTAAGTCATTGACTTTCATACCCGTCGTTAAAAGATTCTCCATGCTTAAGAGCATCAACAGTTAGTAGTGAAAGAACATCTTTTGTTATTACACCCCGAACTCGAACAGGTTTGTGACGTTAACTTGCAATATATGGATCGGATGAATTTAAGAGACGATTAAAAAGATCTGTATTTTGAGTCTATTATAGACGTTTTTCTAATGAATAACTCTCCAAATTTTCTCGTGTCCTTATTTCAAGCTTCTTGAGCTTCTTCTGATAGCTGCTCTATAGGAAGAATGAAAGACCTTACAATATCTTTTCCATGAAAAAGGATTTCATGGAGGCTAACGGGCATTATATACCAAGGGTATTCAATTAAATATAAATTTTTTGTTGCAATAATGAAAGATTCCTTCCTTTATTGGAAAGCCACATCCTAAGGCTTCTAAAATCATGTGAAATCTTTAGATCAATTCTCTATTTACACCTGTGATTTCTGAGCTGATTTCAGCTGTTCGAAAGAACCGTCTGGCAGTATTATCATCATTGGTATAACCTGCTTTTTGCGTCGGCATGTCTACAAGTAACCACATAACATTTTTATTTAGCTTTTGAACGTTAGTGTAGAATGGAAATAGATCCTTGCATCTTCCGTTGACTTTTTGCTGAATAACATCATATTGATGTTTCGACATATTAGTATCAACCAGTATTGATAATGCTTCATTAGCAGAAAAGCCCATTGAAGGTACATACTCAGAACTATATCTTTTACAACTGGATGAATTTCGTTTTCCCTTTTTCTAAAAACTATCTCACTAAGTCTGAGAGACTTTGAACCTTCCTTTTTTTGATTTTTCGCTACAGTCATTGAAGTCTTTTGGTTTCCTTCCGGCTTTCTCAAGATTTTGCGGTTGTACGCTTTCAGGCAAAACATAAGGTTCATCAAGCCAAACTGCATTTGATGTCAAAAAACGGTTGCGATGCCTTCCACTTTTCCAATTTTCCACTTTTTCAATCCAACCGTTGCACACTGTGTGATCCAACAGAGTGTGCAACGGTTGGATTGCAGTTTACATAAATGTTTTACATGAAATGGTGAAAAAAGTTGTTTAATGTTTAAAGATACCAAGATTATTACCGCAGAGTGTTCAGCTCTGGGCTTCGATGTTGGTCCTTTAAGGAGGTTTTTTAAAATAAGTCATCCACGATGATACCTGGATCTTATTTCTTCGAAGAATGCTGGTTCTTCATCTGCATCTGGGGGAAAAAGTTCCTCTTGCAGCAATGCCATTGCGTTAATGTGTCGGTGTTCGGGTACCTGTCATTGGTTGGTTATGCTGTTGACGAGTTGATTTGGATGGTCCTTGGCGGTGGCTAGAAATTTTTGGAATAAATCAACCATGTACCGGGCTATGGGCTTGATTCCTGATTCGCTGTAGAGTCGCCTATTGCTGACGTGTTTCTTCGTGATCCTGTTGTAGTGGAGGCTAGTACATGTGCGCAAGATCTTCCTCTCGAACATGGCAAGTTTCTTGATATACTGGTCACTAAGATCGTGCGATTTGTAGCCCGATGTACGTCAAGTTATTGCCCGATGTGTGTCAAAAAGTCACCAAAAGTTAATACACCTTGTCAGAATCGAGAATGCAAGAACTCTCGTGGAAAAATGCTGAATGCTTTAATTATGAATGATCCGAACAATATAATGACCGGAATATAAATCACAAGTGAGTTTCATCGAAATACAACAAAAAAATTTAACATTAGCAAATGTGAAGAATCTTTATTTTGAAATTTTGGAGGTTTTTTAAATTATTTCTGATATCATTTTCATCAATTTCATTAATGTTTTAAAATACATTTATTGACTAAAATTCTCCGCATCCAGTTTCACCGTGTTTCAAATTTCAATCACCACCTGTCATTCAAATTTCAGAGAAGTACCTACTAGCAACTTCCCTGCGTACCTGTGTCTGGCGTCGACCATCATACACACTCGGTATAAATAAAATTTATCGCTAAATTACATCTCATTCAATTATATCGCCATTGTGTGTTATTTTTCATCGCATGTCCCGGATGAATTGACACCACGGCCGCACGCAGTTTGTCCGAATATTGTATTTCCTGGTTGGACCAATGTGAATGTTATCGTTGACATTTCCGATGACGAATGTTGGACCTGAATACCACGGATGTCGCAGGAGTCCGAGGCATCCAGAGAGCCATTTCAACATTGGCAGGGATTGTTGGGCAAATGGGACATAATCGAATTCACCAGAGTATTAATTACATTTCCACTCGAATTGAATAAATGAGCGCTTATTATTAAGCTGGGTTTAGCTTAAACTGTTGATGCTATTGTCACATTGGGTGATAACAACGTTTAATTGAAGTGAAGCACTTCTAGAACTGAAATCGTTGATAGAGACCCGCTGCTGCAGTGCAGGAACCCGAAAGACTCCACGGTCAATGGCATTCCGCCAATACTGCTTGAGTAAGCAATGAAAGAAGCAAGAATATTTTTAAACACTGTCTAAATTAGTCTGACATAATCATTTTGCCAATACGTAGACCTCGAAAGAAAAGGTTGAGGTTATAAGAGCGACATTTCAGGAAGTGCATATGGCAAATGCTAACAGAATTGCGTCCTTTTCCACAATTTCTACCTTCGAAATGATAGCCATCAATAGCTATCAGAGAAATGAGGTTTCGCCGAGTTCACCGGCAATAATTTGGCATATAATGCCTTCTCTGATAACAGAAATCCCGCGTTTATTTCCAAGGCAGATCTTTAAGCGATCTTCGAATCACTTAGAAAGTAAAAGTTTTCATGAACCTATGGGATACCAAACATTGTGCTTCGCCATCGTCCTCTGGGAGCTATGGACATTTTCACTGGAATAAAAATAAATAATAATATTATCCAGCGCAATGGAAAACAGCGATAGTACAGCCCATCTCCAAAAGGGGCAAAGATAACTCTTAGTTAGGTATTCGAAAAAGTCATCAATAGAGCCCTGACTAAGTGGGTCGAGGTCAGATATATAATCCCGGGTAATCAGTTCGGTTTCAGAGCGGGTTATCAGATATAAATACAGTGGAATAAAGGCAGTAAACAATGCAGGGGTGCTTGTCTGATTGATTAAGAAAAGGCCTTCGACACCGTATGGTAAGAAGAGCTCTTAGAGTTCGACAGGCTCGGTGTTAGCAAACCACTACTGTACATGATTTACAGCATGTTTGCCTATATGCCGTTTGTTGTGAATTTGAATTCTTTTAGTTAATAAGTGGTCTACAACAAGGTGCGGTTAGTTCTCCGATACTTTTTAGTTTTTTTACGACCGATCTTAATGGGTTTCTTCACCATGCTATTGCGTACGCAGACGACTTAATCGCATACAGATCACTACCGAAGATCGAGATTATCCGTTTTCTCTTGCAAAGTGACTTTAATACGAGTCGGCATTATTGCGAAGATTGCAAGTTGAAGATCAACTTCCAGAAATCGGAAACTATCTGTTTCGGGACTCCATTGTCTAAGGCCTCTTGATCAGGGCTTGCCTTCATCCTTGACAATGAGGCCAACCTCATTATTAGACAGCATATTGCAAAGGCAATGACTTCTTTCAACAACCTGAACTCCGGGCTTTCTATCCCATTTATTGCACCACGAGAGTGTACGCTTTAACGGCTTTGCTGTACTTGAAGGGATTCCATCCAGAGCGGTCTTCGGAAGATTGCCTCCGTTTAGGCAGGTCGGTATCAACTTGCGATATGGCAGATGTGCAAAAACAACAGCAGCAATTTTGATGGTTGTCACAAGGCTCACAAGAAACTCTTTTGTTGAATTTCTTTAAAGTCAGGCGGGTTTCCCTCCTGAGAAGTAGTTAACCTCGTTTTGTGTTTTTGTTTAATCAAAACGCCTTGGCCGGCTTGCATAAAGTTAGTTTTTCTAAGTGTAGGAAGGAAGGATTAAAAGTGTGAAAATATATATTACTGTAATAAATATATATGCGAGTAGATATAAATTTATTTTATACATACATATGTAAATACATATTTGTTCATATGTATATGATGAGGTTAAGGTATATTAAGTTATCAAGTAAATAAGTTCTTTATCTTAAAGAGCCAGCACAGGGCCAATAAGTTAGTTAAGTAAAGTTAAGATATATTAACTAGTTTAATTGTGTTTTGTCTAGTATTAATTATTCAGTTTCAAAAATTAAAATGCATTTAATCTGAAAACTGAACGTAGATTCAGATGAGACACGTCTTTGACACCGTTTTTTTTTTTTTTTTTTGCAAATTTTATTAACCTCTATATTATGTTATTACTTAAGTGCTAGACAAAATTGCTTAAAACTAGCTTAATGAATAAAACTTATATAACTTACTGACCCTATGCGGGCTCTCTAAGTTAAACCTATTGCTAAATCTATATACATGTGTTTGTCTTTCGACTATATTATCGGTTGATTTATTTTTAATCAGAGGTAACTTAAAACTAAGAAAATCGGGCTTTACAAAAAAAAAACTTAGTTACAGAAACTAATAGTAACTTATTATCTAACTTAAAATAACTTACTCTAACTAAACTAACTTATTTTTACCTTAATATTACGTCATATATACATGCAAAGCAGGTAGAGGCACATATGGCAACATATACCCACATATACGGATATGTGAACATCCCCTGTTTGCACATATATATATATATATACATAAAAACTTAACCTAATCGACTTAACTACAGTAAGTCAGCCACACGTGCGAAAAACGTTCGCGTCGAATTCGGCCAACTATACCTCAAGGGCTACAAAGGAATTGAGGATGGAGTTTCTTCATTTAATTCTTAGACCACCAAAAATGTCGGTGCTGGCGTTCGGCTTCTTTTATATCGCGATCAGAAACCGCCCTACTAAACCTCAGACGCTCCATGGAACTAATTGCAACGTCTCGCTCATAGTTAAGCCGCTTATCCACAGCTCTTCGGGCAATGTGGAAGATTAGCGGTACCGCTAATCTATCCTGAATGAGACCTACCGTATCTAGATAGAGAAAAGCCTCGGGCGGGATAAAACCGTTAAGGCGCACCTGCTCGTAATACCTGTCATTGAAATAGTAGGCACCGCGGATCAGATTGTTGATAGAGTTCATTGCTCTTGCAACGTGATTTCGTGTCAGCTTTATAAGAAAATTGTCTACTCTAATTACGTTCGCTCTATTGTATAGGACCTCGTTGGGATAGAATTTTTTGTATTCAGACTCTGGAGTTCTGTATAAACCTAGGCAAGCCCTGAGACATCGCCTCTCAAACAACCGAATCTTTTCCATTACGCTAGCTCCCACGTTGAACCACACGGGGCATCCATAGACGAGCATAGGCCGGATGAGGGCCATGTAGCAGATTACTTTTACCCTGGCATCGAGTTGCTGGCTATAAAACAGTTTTTTTGCTTGGGCAAAAGCACCCTTGGCTCTGGTTAGAGCAGCATCTACATTTTTGTTGAAATATAGAAACTGGTCTAGCCAAATACCGAGGTATCGTACTACACTTCGACTCGCCAGTGGCTGTTCGTGCGGTCCCACAATTGATAGCTTTCGCCAATTCTTTATAGTATCCCTAGAGGCCCCAGACAACGGCGTCCTAAACAAAATACTTTCGCATTTCTGGAAGTTGATCTTCAACTTCCAGTCCTCGCAATAACGTTGAATCTCATCGAAGTCACGCTGCAAGAGATTTCTAATGACTTCTATTTTCGAATCTGATCTGTACGCAATCAAATCGTCTGCGTACGCTATGGCATGGGGAAGGGAACTTACAAGGTCACTGGTGAATATGTTGAAGAGGATCGGCGAAATGACAGCCCCCTGTTGCAGTCCATTTATTAATTTGAATAGCCCGTTAGAAGTTACATTGCCATTTTTCACAATGAACTGTCTATTGACTAGCATATTAACAAGCATGTATAACAGTGGTTTGCAGATGCCCAGCCTACTCAGCTTGTAAAAGAGTCCTTCTAACCATACGGTATCGAAAGCCTTTTCCAAGTCGACCAGGCAGGCACCAGTGCATTGTTTCCTACTTTTGTTCCATTGGATATCTGATACCAGTTTAGTCGCGGCATGTATGCAATCGTGCCCCGCTCTGAAACCGAATTGGTTATCCGGGATAATATTTATGTCCTCAACCCACTCGGCCAGGGCTCTTTTGATTACCTTTTCAAATACCTTACTGATGTTTGGAAGGAGACTTATCGACCGGAGATTTGCCGGATTGGATGTGTCTTTATTCCGTTTAGGAATGGGTTGCACCACCGCCGTTTTCCAATGAGCTGGATAATGTGCATTATTCAGCAAATTATTAAAGAGGATGGTGTAAATGTTTACCGCTTCTAGAGGAAGGTGCTTCAGAACAATGTTTGGTATTTCGTCGATTCCCACAGATTTCTTACTTCTTAGTGAACCGAAGATGACCAGGAGGTCTTCCTTTGAAATGTACGGAGGTATAACCTCTTCATTGGCGATGACATCATTTGCCAAATTATCATCACTGAACGTAGTAAAACCAATGTTCTCCGATTGCCAGTTCTCAAATTCATTTTGAAGGTTGGAGTTGTGTACGAGGACGCGATCTTCCAAGACATGGTTCGGGAGAGTGCTAACATTCACCTTATACACATTTTGAAAAGTCGCGCCTATTACTTCAACTTTCTCCTGTGGATCTTCGATCAGGAAAAAGTTTTCATCTTCGATCGCTTCTACCGGATCTATGCCTGCTGTCACAAGTATTTGTTCGTTGTCGGTATTTCGGGGGAGCTTAAGACACGGAAGTTCGTTCTGCTTTTTCCTTCGAAAAATTTTATTAATCTTCGGGAACATACTAGGATTGCTAGCTTTAACAGCCCGAATTTTAGTATTCCAATGCGAATTAATTGCAGCTCGGTAGTTTTTCTTAATTAACTGCTGTAGGTTTCTAAGCTCGGACTTCAGTGTCCTAACTTCTGAGTCTTGTGGGTCGGTGAAGCGTCTGTACCGTAGTTTAAGTCTCGTCAGTAGCCTACTTTTTTGTCGGTGTAGTGCGTCGATTGTTGCATTGCGGTATATATTTAGATTGTTCGTAACTTCGTATTTTGGAATTGTTCTGTCCATCGTTCGTTTAATGGTATCGTCCATCTTTTTCAGGTAATCGTCGATCTCCTCGTTCGACAGATTTCTATTAGATGGTGGGTTGAGCAAGCTAGAGGAGAGTGCTCTTGTTAATGTTCGAGAGAAGTGCGTCCAACGCGTTCTACTGTACTTGTAAGAATACGTTTGAACATACTCTTCCAATTCCGCAATCTCGTTAGGAACAGTAATTTCGGCACTAAATCCGCAATGGTCACTGTCATACACAAATGTTTTAAGACAGTTTATCGTTTGTTGGTTCACGTCAGTCAGTTGTGACCGTTCGTCAAAAAGCATAAGATCCAGGTAGGAGCCTGTTCTTGGATAAGATGGGCTAACAGTTGCCTTCAAATTTAACCTATACTCAACATTATTCTGACCCCACCAATTGAACAGTAGGTTTCCTCTCGTGTTTGGTGAATGATTTCTCCAATTGCTGTGTTTGGCGTTTAAATCTCCGGCCATGAGGTAATAATTCTCCTCCGAATCCAGCCGTAAGTATTGAAAGAGTGTGTCGAGCTCTGAAATAAAAGCAGATTGTTGAGTAGCTTCAGTTGCATAGACTGCGACCATATACATCCTCTTCCCACTACGGAGGGGGATGCATATGATGCATGCCTCAAGCACCTGGGACCTACGCACTTCACCACTGTATACAACCTTATAACGCAGGTTTTTGTTAATAAAAATAGCGACCCCTCCTGCTCGATCTGAGTTAGGTCGGTCTCTTCTTATGATATTATATTTACTGTGCCTCAGTTTGTGCTTTTGAGAGAGCTTGGTTTCGCTAACCAAAAGAACATCGGGGCTTCGGTCATCTAACAGCTTAAAGAGTTCGTCTCTACGTTCGATCCTCACCAGTGAATTCACATTCAACGCATCGATCTTTAAAGTTCCCCTCACCTGCGTACCCATTACAACTGGAGGCGCGATAGGCTCGGCAGAAGCGTGTAGATACGGTCCACCCGAGTCGCCTGCTCTTGTAGCTGGCTTATCTGCCCTTGAATTGAGAGCAAAATAGCTAGCAAATCGGCTTCAGGCGCTTGAGGCACGCGGGCCTGTGTAGCAACCTTCGGTTGTTGCTGTACCGTATTTGCCCGACCTGCCGCCATTTGAGCCTAGGACACTTGGGGTGTAACGGATTGAGATGGAAAGCGACCGGGGTGGCGTATTACCTCGACTTTCTTCTGGCGAACCTTTCTTAATTTATTTATTTCTTGGAACTTGGGGCATCCCCTATAGAAAGCGGTATGTCCAGAGTTCCGACAAAGTGAACACGTTAGTAGACTTAAGTCAGAAACCCTATCCTTACACAGGCTACACTCTTCAGATTTGTGGTTCTTTGCACACTTAGCACATCGATATTGCATTTCACAATTCGACGAGGCGTGCCCGAACCTTTGACAGCGTCCACATTGTAAGATGTCTCTGCTTCTTTTTACTTTTTCCCAGCTTACAACCTGGTAATCTAGGACTTTGATTCTCCTCAGACTATCCAGTTTGCTTTGGGGCGATAGATGGACCAGGAAGATCGGTAATTTCCGCTTCTCCCGTTTGGCCCTTGCTGTTGCGAAAAGCTTGACCCCTACGAACTTGAGATCGTCGCTTTCTAAATTCTTTAGCTCTTCTAGGAGTTCCTGCGGATCAGTTGACGGTTCTAATCCTTTTAACAAAAACTTATCCTCTCTTGGGGTGAATGAATAAAACTCCGTCGTCGATTCCTTCAATAATTGCTTAATAATTTTATATTGCTCCAGAGTGGAGCAATGTATAGCATGCCTAAAATTACCTAATCTTTTGACATAAAAAGTTTCTTTGGTGGCTGACTTACAGAGTTCAATTGTGTCCTTAAGTTCCATTTTATAAGTGTTTATGGGAGGAATCTTAACCTTCCTTGGAATTTGCTGTTGCTGTTTCTGCTGCTGTTGCTGCTGCTGTTGCTGCTGCTGTTGGTGTTGCTGCTGTGGTTGTTCTCGCTGGCATTGCGATTGTTGTTGGGGTTTTTTTTTTAGATGCACTTGGGCTTTAAGGTTTTGCTGTTGTTGCTGTATGTTCTGTTTTTGCTGATGTTTTTGTACTTGTACGGTTTCGTGTTTCCGTTGCGCGCGTTGCGATTCCTGCAGGCGTTCTTCTTCTCTTCTTGCAATTTGTTTTGCTTTTATGGCAAGCATTCGTTTTTCGAGCTCCTGCATATCGATCTGTAGGCTCTGAATTTCTTCATCCTCGTCATCAGTTTCGGAGGACATTAGTGTGACAAACCTGTTGCTGTCAAAGGAGTGTAGATCTTCTTCACCGGAGAGGCATGGTGAGATATCACTTGATGCTGGTTGCGTTGACGACATAGTGAGACGTTTTTTTTGAGCCGGAATCAGCTTTTGCTTCCTTCTCCTTTTTGCTGCATTTGCAATGAGAACGCCGTTTTGTACTTGGGCTTCTTTATCGGCCGATTCTCTTTTGTCCGTATCTGCGAGCGCGGACCGCTCATTGGCTTCCATCGCCTGTTTTTCCCGTTCTATTTGTCTTGGTTACGCACACACAAAACAAAAGAACCAAACAAAAAAAAAATATGTATCGCCCTGACGGGGATCGAACCCTTAGCTTGCTGCGCGTGGGCTGACAACACAATCACTAGGCCAACTCGCCACTTAGAAAATGAGTGTCTTTTGTACTATTTAAATATATGTTTGTATAATTTTAGAATAACTTCTATAAGAGAAAGCCGAAACACGTGATCACACCACAATGGTCTACGAACGACTGAGTCTTTGACACCGTCCTGTGATGCATGTACTACTGTGTCCAAAAAATAAGGTGACATATGAATTTAAACTGCGCGCGTCGAAGGATTTGGAAATTTTTCTTTCTTTTTAGGTTGGTAGTACTGTCAGTGACATCTATGTGAAATTTCATGTCAAAATATATTCATAGTGTTTGAGATACGCGTCGTTTTGTGAGCTGCTAAAAGTGAGTTTTTCGTTTTTTGCGATGTCGAAATTTATTGAGCAAAGAATTTGCATTAAATTTTGTTTGCGGAATCAATTTTCTGCTGCGAATACGTTGAGGATGGTGCAGAAAGCCTTTGATGATGAGGCTATGTCTAAAAAAAATGTTTGCAAGTGGTATAGTGATTTCCAAGCCGGCCGTGAACGTGTCGAAGACGAAGAGCGTTCTGGGCGACCATCAACCTCAACCGATGAAGCTCACGTCCAACAAATCAAAGATTTGGTGTTGAAAAACCATCGATTAACGATGAGAGAACTTGCTGATGACGTTGGCTTATCGAAAGGCTCAGTCAATACCATTTTGAAGGATGCTTTGGGCCTCAAGCGCATCAAATCTCGACTGGTACCGAAAACATTGAATTTTTTGTAAAAAAGGCGTCGTGTTGAAGTGTGTGAAACAATGCTTTCCGACTACCAGGATGTCATGAAACGCATTATTACAGGCGATGAGACTTGGATCTATGCGTACGACCCCGAAACAACCGATCAATCGAGCGAATATCGTGCCAAAGGAGAGCCGAGACCAAAAAAAACGCGCCAAAGTCGCTCAAAAATCAAGGTCATGTTGACTGTTTTCTTCGATTATCGTGGTGTTGTGCTTTATGAATTCCTTCCAACCGGCCAAACAGTCAACAAGGAATATTATTTGAACGTTATGCGTCGTTTGCGTAACGCTATCCGACAATTCTTGGTTTTTACACCACGATAATGCACCATCCCATACCGCACTCGTAATTCGTGATCATTTCGCCAAAAACTCAACCCATATTGTTCCGCAACCACCGTATTCACCTGATCTGGCCCCGTGCGACTTCTGGCTGTTCAACAAGCTCAAAAGACCGCTCCGGGGACACCGTTTAGATACGGTAGAGGAGATTCAAGCCGCAGCGAAGACGGAACTGAAGGCCATCCCGGAAAGTGACTACAACCAGTGTTTCAAAGATTGGAAAATCCGTTGGCATAAGTGCATCTCATCGGGAGGGGATTACTTTGAAGGGGATGAAATTGATTTGGAAGAATAAATAAAGAATTTTCAAAATAAATACAATGTCACCTTATTTTTTGGACACAGTAGTATAGTGAGTATAGTGAAAGGCATTAATTTCTCTAACATTTTTACAGCATCGGGCATGCTGCTTCAAGTTGGTTAGACAAAGCTTTCTTAAGAGCGTAAAAGATCGATCTTTAAAGCAGTTATTCGGTCCATTCCGTTTTGACAAAGAATTTTTTTCCGAACGTCCCAACAGGCTGTTACGGTCGTCCAACATTCGCCTTCATAAAAGAGGTTTTCCAATAAGTACTTGAGAAACTTTTTTTTAAAATAAAACGCAAACCATTCGAAGTTTTTCAAAAATTTTATTATCGCCTTGAAGTATAATCAAAAAATTTATGAATGGAACTCGACTTCGCTCATATGGCCAGTGCGATCACGTTTGCAGCGGCCGATTGGTTGGACCCAATTTTCGATGACTCGGCCACACATTTACGCCGAAATGGTCGCTATTTCGCGTTCAGTGTTGGCTCTGAGTTCTTCCAACATCGTCGGCTTGTTGGCATAAACCAAAGATTTAACGTAGCCCAAAAAAAAAAAGAATCTAGAGTCGTTAAATCGCACGAACAAGGCGGCCAATCGACTGGCTCATTTCTTGAGATAACACGCGATGAAATTCATCATCCAGGCGCATCTTCTCCAGAGCCCAATCGGAGAACGCACGTCGCTTCAAATGGTCCACCGGCTTGAATTTTTGATGAGTCAGCTTGATTTTGTTTGGGTGTAAACCAAGATCCTTACGCAAAATACGCCATAACGTTGCCTGAGCGATGCCCAATTCTTGAGAACGCCGTGGAATTGACTGATTTGGATCGTTTGCTACGGTCGCCTGAAGGGCATCGATTTTTTTGACACTTCGACCAACCCGTTGTCTAACTGAAACGCCAACATCACACAACGAATATGTAGACACAAATTTTTGCACTAAATTTGTTATTGCCTGTCTACTAGGGCGAGAATTAAGACCGAAAATTGGTTTCAACGCACTTAAGGATGCGGTCATCGACTCCGCTTTTCGGCAGAAAATTTTTATATTTCGAAGACGTTGTTCGTTCGTGTACGTAAACAGTTCGATGATAAGTGAAAGGGTGTGTTCACAAATTAAATTCAAAGTCATCAAATCCCTATTGGAAAACCCGATACAAGAAGTGGCAAGATGAGTGTTTTAAGGACTCTGGTTTTTGTTTTTCGAGACGAGTTTTGATGCCAGTTGTTTCTTGAAATGGAAGTAGCATCAATTGAGAAGGATGTTATTTCGTTGAATATCGACAAATGTGCCGTTTCTGAAGTTTATATTTGTCCTGATATGGATAAACTCCTTTAAATACTACAGTAGTCGACTTTGATGGATAGAATTCTTCACGTTGTACGAGGACACTTTTGGTGCGCAGCAGGTAGGACTTGGAAAATCTGTTCCAGAACTAATGATCACACGACAGCGAATCTCCTTGCCGGAATTCGGTGTCAGTTTGGAATAATTCGAAGTCTCATGGTCCAACTTGCACAGTACATCGCGGGCTTTCGATCGCTGTGCTACACAACCGGACCAAATTTCCCAGGATCCTGAGCTCTACTACCGCTTTGTGTGTTCCAGCAGAATGAATGCTTTCATATATATGAGGTGTAAAGAACGATTTGCAGGGATATGCTTTGATATTTGATCTTAGTCATAACATCAATCTTAACAGTCTTCGACCACGCATTCGTCTTCCCCAAACTGACAAGTGGATACTTCTTACCGAAACACTTCGGTCATCTTCAAAAGGTTCAGCTTCTTAACTAAATGAAACCGCAGCTTTGCTGTTTTGAGGCTTTTTGATGGTCACTCCAAATACTTCCATAATTGTTGGGAGAAGTATTTCATCGACTGGAGCTATCTATAACTAACAAAATGAACGAGACGCCTAAGTGAAAATGTTGCGCTGTTATTCAGTCATGTTCATTCATCATAGAAGCTGTTACGAACTTAATAGAATGGTCTTACTAGTCAAACTATATTGCAGCCGCACGGACTGCTCTTTCTCAGATATCTTTATGTTATTGAACGAACATTTTTGTAAGAGCTCCAACTACAAAAGAGTATCATTACCTTACCCCTTAGGGACATTAGTCCAGTAGTTCAGGTTGACTTAGTGATAGGAGATTTTAATAGAATAGTTTTTGAAATATCATTTAAAAAAACAAAGTCACTATTTAGAAATATTCTGTGCACCAATGCGAGGCGAGGGGTTCCGGGTTCAAATTCGAGGATTTACATCTTATATCTCCCTACTTGCCAGTGATTGACAATCTTTCGATACGTCATGGACAATTGTCCTTCGTCTTTTCAATCTAATGAAGTAAAATCACTTTAAAGTAGTTCCTTGGAGTCGAAAAATATCCTTTTTATAAATATGCCGACATATATGATAGTTGAGTGTTACCCTCGTGGATATTTAGTACCGAAATCAGTCTTCGTATATTACCGGAGGCTTTGTTTTGAAGTCCGCTTTTTTACACTCCGTATGTTAAGATCGCCGAGTAAGTTGTTATTGTCCTAAGGATTTATTAAAGGGGCTCGTAGAAGCATTCTTTAGTGATGACATTCTTTTCATCGTTTTGAGGATGCGTATCGATTGGTTTGTCAAACGTTTGCTTTCGTTCCTTGGATAATTATCGTGCCTAAATCTGCTTTAAATTATTTCCTCGAATTCAATTCCGAAGCCACTAACTAACACTAACAATACAAAAGCAACTGATTTACCTTTTAACTCTTCAAATTTAAAATGAGTTAAATACCTCAAGTGTTTCCTCGGTGATTTCTTGACTTTAGTCCTGAAAGATTTGCTAATTTCAACTATCCTTGTTCAACCGTTTCATTGTTGCCTTGTATGTGTTGCGGTCCACGAAGGAATAAAACTTTATCCTTGCGCCAAAGATTTTAATTACATTTTTCGCAAAACTAGTCGGGAATTTTTGTGTGATGGTGCTGCCGGCCGATGTAATCCACTATCCACCGACAATATGCCCTCGAGGATAATAAATACTTTTTGTACAAAAATTCACCATCATCCTTAAACCTTTCATCGATAGACAGAACTTTGTTACCAGCAGCGCCAAGGAGCAACCATCAAATTTCTATGAAATACTTGCAATGCATACCACTAGACACTGTACGCCCAGAGAGATCATCTTCCAAGGATGCGGTCAAGGAGTCTGCTAAAGACAAGGATGAAATTTTGAAATTTCCTTGCAGAATCTATAACGCGGTCAAATACCATGGCTCGGCGGGGAAAATTATTATTATTTCTATTTTTTTTTATTCTTACTTCCTCGTCGTAACAAGGATGTGAAGAAACCTGAAGTGCTTCTCCGATCCAACATATGGGAAGGATTTTTGCAGGGATGATATTAAAAATCCTCTATTCCAAGGATATATGTGGGAAAATTTCATAAAAATAATAATAATAAAAAAAAACATTGTTTTGTTTCAGTCAAGGGTTGAGAGCATATCCTTTGAAGAAACCAAAGGAATTTGTCCGCATAAAGATATTTTTATTGAATGTTTATAAGGAAACAATGTTAGCTAATAATTTATTAAGGAATTAAATAAGCGGCAGCGGAAGAGCCAAGGAGAGCCAGATGCAATGGAAAAAATAAGAAGGAGCACAACGTTTGTGGAAAATGTCGAAAAATGGATGGAATCTGGGGGGGAATTTTCAATTACACTAATGCGAAGTTAATCAAAAGGATAGAGAGCCCGAGTGAATGGAGAAATAAAAATAAAGGGGGTATTATTCAATTTGTAGGCAATTCAATCAATCACTTCAATAGGGAATCGGCACACAGTCGGGGTTGAAAGTATTCAGGCCGGATTCATATGAAGTTGTGACAAAGTTAGACTGTTGCAAAGACTATAAATGATCCAATATCCAAATTGTGAAGAAAGCAGTCTTAGTATTATCAAACAAACGCGGCACTCATCGCACCGATAGCTTTTTTATATAGTGGAAATTATATCCTGTCGGTTCTTTTGAGTGTTGCACGACCTCAGGTTACTCGCGCAACTTCACTTTTTGATCACTCGAAACGATTCGATGCACTTGTAAGACGATTTTAGCATTCGTAAATAAGAATGAGAATTTAATTTTATTTATTCATAATATAAACAAATTGTGATTAAATTAAGCTTTTAACTGAGGTTGCATATTGTTGTCTCAACAAAAGGGGGCTCGACGGTTTTCTGTTGTTAAATCAATATTTACCTTTTTTTTAAGCAAATTTATTTTATTAATTAATTTCTTATATGAAATGTTACCTAAACCGTGATATAATAACATGACAGACAAAAACTTTCTTTTAAGGGGGTATTCTAGTATAGAGGCATGAATTTCATGTAATTTTTGAAGTGTCATAATAAAAGGCAATCAATATGTTTGGTATCCATTTTTTTTAGCTATTTATTAACATAACAAGAATAGAGAAAATTTCAAAAATAAAAAATTTAAAATTTCATAAATTAGCAGTTGATGAAGTAGGGGTTTCAAAAAATTGGCGCGTAACCATAACATCGTACCGCGCGTTGACATCGTACCTTCCTAGCAATCTGCAACCAAAATAAAAAGTTATAAATATAGAATAATGTCGCAATGTCTGGAACAAAATGGCGGTTGCCTGAAAAAAAAACAACAATTTTTGTGCGACTTTTTTTGACTGTTTCGAATTTAAAAAAAAAGTAATAAAAAAGTAATAGAAATTTGGGGATTGGGATATTTCCAGACATAGACAAGTCTATAAAGAAGACACTCTAAATATTTCAAGTAAATCGGTTCAGTAGAACCTGACAAATCATGGGTATTGTTTTAAAAAAGACAGTTTCGAGAAAAACGCGTTTTAAGTTGCGCGTTAAGTTTTTTATTCAATCTGCCATTCCTGCTTCATACATCGGACCTTCCTCGACTTCGAAAAAACTGTTTTCCGCGTTTCTCTCTTCATATCGAGCAGTTCTGGCCTCCTGTGATGCGTTGAATGCTCGTATCTCGGAGCGGTCAATCCGGGAGTTGTCTCGTTTCACAGTAAATGAATGAACGAGCTTCCGGGCCAATTTTCATTCCCATTAGCTCCATCATTTTTAAAAAAGGAAAGAAGCCTTCATTAAAAATACAAACAGCAATATTTCACAATATTTTTATTTCACTCACAGCCCATATGTGCGTCCACTTGGTTTGAAGGTTAGAATACGGAGAATCCCTAATGTCTTTTGTTTGTTTTTGAATAGTTAAACTTTGAAAAGAAAAAACAAAAAAATCTATTTTTTTAAATTTCTAGACTAGCAGACCTAGTTAACTCAGGTTTATCGAAACCGAAGACAGATTCTTCTCAAACAACAATTTCTGAATTTCGTTAATGACTTCTGGAGGTTTCGAGCTGGAAAAGTGATGAAAACTTACTCTGGGACTATGTTTGCTCAGGTCAAATAGACTTTTAAGTCTCGTAGTATTATCAACATTCCAAAACTCAGAGTTCCTCAGAGTGTCTAAAGAAATCCTTTCTCGGGCAGGGATTAATCGACACCACTCTAATATGGCCGAAGACCATTATACTATATTTGTTGTGTTGCAGCTTTGAATCAAAATGAGCAACAAATCAAAAATTACAAAAGGGCAGAAAGTGCGGTCTAAAGCAAACGTGACGGTGCCAGCCGCCTTCTGCATGCACTCATGTTCATTGCGTGGCATGTGCACGAATATGTCGAAATGCTTCAAAATTGCATTGCGAACTTGTGGCAAAAGTTTGGACATTCTTGTCTGTGCAATCCCAATATTATCAGCCGAGGTTTGCTCAAAATTTCCAACAGCCATTAAACGCACCACAGCCAGTAATTTTTAGTCAGCAGATAATTCTCGTGAACTAGAATGTACAGAGTAATATGCATAAAATCAAATGAATGGGCGAAATAAAATGACACACCGTCAATATCATCGCGAATCAAATCGATCAGACGACAAAAAGCATTTTTATTCATCCGATAATATTTGCGAAAGTCCACATCCTCGTAATGCTCTACCTTCGCACGTTTCATCATTCGATAGGGACGCCGAATAGGCACTTCTCGCCTGCCTCATCAATATCGCTTGACGATGAGGATAATGACGACATTAAAATCGTATCAATATCTATTCGCATAGCATATTCTATCTCGGAAAATAGAAGAACGTGTAAATAAAATAATAAAATGCCAGAAGAAAACATACCTACCTTGTCGAACTGAATATTTCACAGGTACAGAATTTCAACCAAAAAATGCTGAATATAAGCTAGATGAATGTAAACCGTACATAAACTCGTCGAAAATGGCCGGCTTAAGTTGGAGTCGGTTTACCGTGGTTAAACAGATAACTCGGTTAGAAAGGTTAATTAAAAAACATGCACACTTTTTGTTTTGTCCCTAATTACTTTCAGGTTGGCATCTAAGTAATTGCGGATTTCACTCATAGATGGCTTAAGTTAAATTTTTAGGTTTGCCGACCTAATCGAAATGTCAAACACATTTTGTTATTTATTAGTTGGTACTTCAACTATAAAAAAAATGTTTTGATCGGTTGTGTAGTTTTTCTTTGGCGTCTGTTGAAAAATGGAAATCAAAACGAACATTTGCGTCATATTGCGCTTTTTTTATTTCCGGAAAGGAAAAAAATGCAAAAAGTTATGAAGCTGTAAAAGAACGCCAGTGTCAAAATTGGTTTGCCAAATTTCGTTTTGGTGATTTTTCACTCAAAGATGAAAAACGCTCTGGTCGTCCAGTTGATGACGACCAAATCAAAGCAAAAATCGATTCGGATCGTCACAGTACAACACGTGAGATTGCAGAGGAGCTTCATTTATCACATACATGCATTGAAAATCGCTTTAAACAACTTTGCTATGTACGAAAACTCGGTATTTGGGTTCCTCGTGAACTGAAAAAAAAAATCATCAGCGCATTAACATCAGCGATTTGTTAAAGAAACGTAATGAAAATGATCCATTTTTAAAACGATTGATAAATGGTGATGAAAAATGGGTTGTTTACAACAATGCCAATCGGAAAAGATCGTGGAGCAAGCCACGTGAACCAGCTCAAAAAAAAATCAAAAGCTGATATTCATTTAAAGAAAGTTATGTTATCAGTGTGGTGGGATTATAAAGGAATTGTCTGCTTTGAACAATTTACCACCGAATCGAACGATCAATTCAGATGTCTTCATTGAACAACTAAAAAAATTGAACAATGCACTTGAAGAAAAGCGGACCGAATTGACAAATCGAAATCATGACAATGTAAGGCCACACAAATCTTTGGTCACTCGGCAAAAATTTTTGGAGCTTGGTTGGTATGTTTTGCCACATCCACCATATAGTCCTGACCTACCACCATCTGATTAATTTTTATTTCGATCTTTGCAAAACACCTTGAATGGTAAGGAAGCAACGACGACAGTGGTGCGCAAAATTAAACCGCCACCAATAACAATTTTTAAAGAGGACAGCCTCGATATCAGCAAGCTTTTAAGCGAAAAAATTGGTAGCGGTAATTTGTGATAAAAAATAAAAATAACAACTCATTATCGGTTAGGTTGAGTAATAAGGATGATTGTAATACTGTTAAAGAACTACTAAAAGAAACTAAATCGGAATTTTTCTCATACACCCATAAGGACGAAAAGCTTCAAACTTTTCTACTTAAGGGTCTAAGCGAAAGCTTCAGCCCAGACGAAGTCCTAGAAGAGCTCAAAAGCTTAAGTATAAAGGATCTAAAATTTGAAAAAGCTTTCAGGTACGCCACGGTGCGTTCCAAGTCCCAAAATAGAACCCTACCAATTATAGCGGTACAGTTATCTCCAGACAGTAACGCTCAGCAACTTAGAGAAGTAAGGCACATTGTTGGACACATTGTCTCCTTCGAAAAAATTCGTAGAAGCGACGTCCTTTGACGACGATTTGGGCATGCTGCTTCGAATTGCAGCATGATGTATAGGTGCGTTAAGTGCCAAGAACAGCACGAACCGGGTTGTTGTCCTGCACAAAAAGAAGCGACAAAGGAGCAGTTGTCTTGCGTTCTTTGCAAGAAAGCAGGTCATCCCGCCTCATTTAGGGGGTGCCCAGTATATAAGCGGCTTGCTGATGAAATGCAAGCAAGAAAAAAGTTGGCAAAAGAACGGTCGGTTCAAAAGATTGCCATGATTGAAAACACAGTCAAAAAGGGCGTCTCGTAAGCCAGCATTGTCGGAAACACTAGTGGCACACAAACAGTTTCGCACTCCGCAACCGAAAGTTTGCAGAGACAAGTAAACAATCTTGCCAGAGATGTGAAGGCACTGGCAGAGAAATTAGATGCCCTCCTGACTATGTTCAATGCTTAGGTCTTCTGTCAGCGAACTCAAGATAGCTGCTCTTAATGTCAACTCCATTCGAACAATGCCCAGACGAGGAGAATTGCTGCGCTTTGTGACAGACCACCGACATGACGTGCTCTTGTTAAGCGAAACCAATCTTAATGACAGACATTACTTGGAATTCAAGAACTACAATCTCATACGAACTGACAGGACAAATTCGAATAAGGGCGGTGGTACCGCAATCCTTATCCGAAAACCTTTAAAGTACTCCACAATTGAAATTGGTGATATTAGAAACCTTAGTCGTCTTGAGACAACTATTATCTCACTTCCTCTGAGAGATAATAATCGTCTCTATCTTATATCTATATATGTACCACGCGCTTCCGCCGAGGAGTTTAATGTCGAAATTGAAAAATTATTTACAACACTAAGACTTAATAATCTGAGCAACTTCTTTGTTTTGGCGGGAGATTTTAACGCCAGACACCCAACTTGGCTGGACTCATGTGCCAATACGAAAGGTAATTGCCTTAAACGTTTCGTTGAGGACAACCAAGTTGAATATAAGTTTAAACTATATAGTCCAGTTTCACCAAGTCGACCCTCGGGAAATTCATATATAGACCTTTGTATCGCGGACGCGTGGTTACAAATTAAAACTATCCACGAAAATAAAATCCCGCTATTGCCCTATGATAGCGATCACAAGGCCATAGTCATGCACACATCATTGGCTGACGATTCCATTTTTGCCTTCGCAACAGAGCACGAGGCTCCTAAATTTTAGGCACGCCAATTGGCACAAATTTGCTCGTTGTGCTGCGAGGACATATAGGAGAAAGCGGTCCTCTTCTGAGGTTCCTAATAACAGGAGCCTCACGAATGAGGAGTGTGACTTCTATACCGGGAATCTCAATACCGTAGTACATGAGGCTATGGAGTCGTCAGTACCAAATTATTGGAGCTTGGTTGGTATGTTTTGCCACATCCACCATATAGTCCTGACCTACCACCATCTGATTAATTTTTATTTCGATCTTTGCAAAACACCTTGAATGGTAAAAATTTCAATAATAATGATGATGTCAAATCGTACCTGGTTTAGTTTTTTACTGAAAAAGACCAGAAGTCTTATGAACGTGGAATTGTGATTCTGCCTGAAAGACTCATTACAGAATCAAGTTAATTCGTTATAATTGTGTTTTATTTTCTAAAAAAATCTGCAACTATTAGGTGCCAACCTGATAGCTTATGTATACCAAAACAATGCCTCAATGCTTCAGAGTCATTGTTAATATCCGCGATCATATCTTGTACTCCATTATTGGAGACAGATTAAGATTCTGGCTAAATGAAGTGCTGCTAAACAATAAGGGTCCAAACACTTTACCTTGCGGCATACCGGTCCAAATACTAAGACATTCGCCTAATATGTCGCCTATCTTTAGGTTTGAAATATACCAGTAATGCATAAATCCACGAATTGCTGCTTTCTCTAGTTATTTCTGCTGCTATACAAAATGCTACTATTTTCGAAAACCCTGACTGGCTAGAAATGGCCTGCAATTATTTGGAACCTTTCTTTCGACTTTTTTTGTATATTGGTATTTTCTTAAGAGTTAAATCACATGACCCGATTTGACAGATCAGTTGGGCATTGCGCGCTTATCTTCTGATAACATTTGTCTCGAGAATGAACCCATCGCAACGCTTTCCATTGGCGGTAATGTTGGCTCGATCTTCAGATTAAAAAAAAAAAATTGTCCAATTATGCCTACGGCATGCAAATCTCACCCAACTGTGATTTTTACGGGATAGAATGAGGTCTCGCGGGGATTCATTTCCTCAAAACCTTTCAAGAAGTTGAGTTGCTGCGAACGGCATAGAATCGACAACTTTAAAGCCTCAGTCACATTCAACCCTATAAAAGGCTTGCTCTATACAAAAAGTATGAACTTTAGTTGGATGGCTCTGAAAAATAAAAGGACACCAGCTTCAAGAAGCCTAAGCGACTCTGCACATTTTTCGTGTCCGCGTTTTCTTAAATTTTGATATAATTCAAATTGACTGCAAGTTCAAGTTCAGTCAAAGAAATTCTTCGAAACTGCGTCTTGTACAACTTAACATCCTTTCAAGGGTACCGCCTTTTCATTTCAATGCGACCGAATACTTTCGACTGCAAGTGTCGACTTGAGCCTTTGAATAACAAAACGGGGCAGCTGTAGCCGATGCGGATGCGGATGCCGTAAACAAACTGAAAGGCGAATTGAATATTCATTGATGTTTTAAAAAGGTGAAATCGAAAATGAATGATTCGCTTGAGTGGAAGTTTTTGGGAAATGATCTGCCAGATCCTTGTCTGTTGTCCCTTTGTATTATTCCAGGACTTTATCTCGTTGTTGCTTTCTGTCTCCACGTACATGCCCCATCCATCCGCACTCGAGCTATTAGTACTAATGAAACGCTACTTATTCAAATGATAACAGGATAATTTGATAAGGACTCCCTCTTGGGGTGGTTTTCTTTTTCTTCTCATTGTTGTTTTTTTTTTTGTTTGTGTATGTCGAAATAGTGTTAGATCTCGTTCGGTGTCTTTTCATATTCAAAATTGGATTCATCGAGAGGAAGTGATACGGTTACAAAGGCGGCAAAAGGAAGGAAGCTATTTCTGCTGGTGTTAGTCGTGTCCTTATATGAGCAGGATATGATGGTGAGTGGGTACTTGAATTAAGTAAATTGTATTTAATGGCTGACATGGGGGGATTGGTAATGGAGATGGTTACATTGGGACGTCGCGTGGTGGTGAAAAGATGAATGCTTTGAATGGATGTGGCCTATGATCCTGGAAATGTTTACAAATTGACTTGGTTCAACTTTGTAGGTACTGCCGTGCAAATGAGTCTGATAGTACTTCGATATGACGTGTGAGAGACGTAATGCGTTTAAGTGTCAATTGATTTGATGAAAGGGTTACTTCGGCACTCACTTTGAAAATTAAATATTGATTCAATTTGAATCTATTGAAAGGCGTAACGAATGCTATTACGAGTGCTATTTCATTTTAGGCTATCGCTTTTAAGGGGATGAAATGAAAGAGGTGAAAATGACTTAAGTAATTAAAGAAGATGTATTGGAAAAAATGGTTTATTTTAACTTTAGTGAGATGCAAAGAAATATGCGTTATTAAGGCATGTCGATGGTGTACGACCTTAAAGATATGTGTAAAGATAATTTCAATTAAATGAGTTTTTGTCTGGCTGATGTCTTTTAATCCGCGATTGCTTGGGCTATGGTCCCAGAGGTTCAATCTTTCCTTCTTTCGTGAACTTAGCGGCTGATATTCGAAGATATACATATTTACGGTGCCGTAAAATTTGGTCAAACCGTTTTATTCGAATGTTGTCATACTTGTTACAATAATCACATATTTTTTATGAGGTTTTACTTTCTTATGCGGTTTTAATCGTTTTATGATTCATACAAAGTATTAAAAATTTTTCACACGCGGTCACGGGAGCAAAAAGTTATCAGATCAAAAAATAGGTTATTTCGGGTACTCATTTTCTGCTCATTTTTAGGGATTAAAAAAAGTTCTTTATTAGTGCAGTGTTTTTATTTCCACTATTGCTTCTCAGAAACATTCTCTATCTAATTATTACTTTGTTAAGCCTCCTCTTGCTTTAATTATAGCTGCACCTCGGCGAGATATTGAATCAGATAGGTTTTTCCATGTATGTATATCTGTATGGTGTTCCAGGTCCCGATAAGTAATTTTTTTAAGGTTTTTTGACTCTGTGCGCTTCTGTGCAATATTAAGTTTCATTATTTTCCAATAAATTGAGAATATCTTCCAATAATTAATATAAATCTTACATACTAAAAAAAATAAGTTCATACGTACAATTGTGGCTGAATGGCAAGAGGCATTGTCCTGTTGAAAAATGGATCTGCAGAGTAACCAAAAAGCTCCACAGCAGGGGTCTCGAATTCATTTTGCAGACCCCGTCAGTAAACTTCTGCAGTGACTTCTGATTCCATGAAAATCATTCTACCTTTTCTATTTCCAGAAAAGTATACTCAGACCATCACACTTTCAGTTTTTGAGGGCAACTGTGAGATGCGTTCAAAACTTAGTCGTTCCTTTGGTTCTCCTCGAACAAGAATCTTCCCATCTCCAACATGCAGCTTAAGCTGTGATTCGTCAAAAATAAGATTGTCTTGAGTCCAATTAAGATGATTCGCAGTGCAGAGCAATCGTTTTTCTCTGACTCTTTGTGGAAAACCTGGTTTCAGTACTGGCTTGAGTGGTCCAAGTCCGGCTTGTGAAAGCACCTTTCTTCACTCTACTTGACGAAATTATTTTTCCTGTAGCTCGACACAGTTCGTTGTTAAGATCAACCGAAATCTTGAACGATCTTCCACTGCGGTCTTACATTTTGAACTCCCTTAGTCTTTCTTTCTGCTGGTAGACTCGGTCTCACGATTTTTTTTTAAATTCCAAATGTAATGGCAAAGCCATTGAAGTCGATGGATCTTTGCTTTAGATTCATATCATTTTACAGCACGTAGAGTTTGTGGTTGTAGTTTCTGCTTCATTTCTTTTCATCGTCCAGCATTCGGCTCCATAAAAAAGAGTTGGCAAGAAGACTGTTTTGTAGAATGTGACTTGTTCTAGTTAAGATTTTTCCTGTTTGGACAAACCGAATTAGCATCAATTGCATAGCATAAGTTTTCGTTTGATCTAGTTTGATGGGAAGACACTGCCATCTTAATGTTACAACTTTCCAGAATATTCCCGGAAATTATCCGACTATGAATCAAAATCAAAAAGCTAAATGAATAAGTTGCAGGGTGTTATTACAATTTCCGCGTAATGTTTGATATGAAAACAAAAATTTTTATTTGGTATTACAGAACTGTTAAGTTGGTTTTTTTTGCTGTCGCACATGCGACTTCGTCTGCCTAGATTTCTTATATATTGAAAAGTAGAAAAGTTTTGAAATATCTATCCAATTTTTATTTGCATAAAATCTTGATGATAAGCAAAATTAATTTGATAAGATTTAAGGATTTCAAACTTAAAAATGCGTAGACGGATTTAAATTAATTTTATAAATATTTTATTCGAATTTAAACTATTTATGTCCCCGTTGACTTTTTCGTAGACTTTTTTAAGTTCTTAAACTTTTCTTTAAAAAATCGTTCGAAGCTTCGACGCTCACCTGTTTTTTTTTTCATCAACTTTCTTTTTAAATATTTGTGATAAAAATGTTAAAAGCGGGTAAGTGGATTCGACGATAACCTCATACATAAATACAAACTTTACCCTTTCATAATTTTGGACAGGATTCTTTTCTACGTGTGTGTTGCTCCTCACTAAGGCTTCTTTTAAAAGGCTGAACCATTGGCCATGAAAACATTTAGGTGCGAAAGAAATTTCCAATTAATAAAATAATAAAATTAACACTACATTTCCTAAAAATAATAGTTACCCCCTTAATGGTTTGTTAAGAATCCTCCCGTCCAGATGACATGTCCCTCCATTATTAGAAGAAATCATTTGCCTGAAGTCGTGTGCGAAACATAATAAAATGTCATGACATTCCTGTCTTGTTACATGACATATGAAAATATGAAATTCATGAACTCGCATTCACGATATAAATTTAATGAAAAGAACCCAATACACAAATTGATGAGCGCAAAGTGTTTGCGCAATGCTACTGACCCAGTCAGTCCAGTAAGCAACATCCGTATACACACCAGGATATCCGTTGACTGCACATCCAAGACCCCAAGAAACGACACCCGACAGTTTTCCATCACAAACCAAAGGTCCACCAGAATCACCAGTGCAGGCATCCTTTGTCCAGCTTTCAGGATCAGCCGCACAGAGCATTCCGTCCATGAGTAAGTTCCTATATTGTCTTTTACACTTACGGTAATTAATAATATGCACCTTTGCAAACAGTATGTCATCAGACAATGGACCTTCCTTAAATATCAAACAGAAAAATACATCACATAGTCCTGGCAGCTATTTTGTAAAACATACTTCAAATAGTCTTCCCCAGCCAAAGACAGTGCAAAATGTATTGTCGTTGGGTGGAAAGTCGGCCATTTGGATAATTCCTGTTTCAGAGTTGTCAATCACAATGTCGTTCCATAGAATCAACATACCTATATCGCAGGACATGTTTTCTTTTTGCATGAATTGTAAACAGACTAACACCTCTTTAACATACATCACATGCGTCTTCTTGGTTCGAGTGAATCGATTATGAAGTCCCACGACAACAACGATATCTTGTGCTTTCATCTTTTTAGACCCGCTGTGCACAGGACATGCCAAATGTTAAAATATATAAATATTCTTATTCAGGTACAACCTACTTACTTCAAAAGGCAATGGGCCGCTGTTAAAATTTTGTTTTTAGCTACTATTGAACCGCCACAGAAGTGATACAATCCAAAGGCCGCATTAACATTGTTCTGCCTGTTCAATTGAATAGAGACCAAATACTTTGAGTAACCACTGGTGTCCTCTGAAATTCCCCCCACTATGGGTTGTAAGCAAAAAGCGCAGCGGAAGTAAATCACATAGAAGACTAATAATTGTGAACAAAAAGTATTTTTGAGAAACACAGACATTCGGTTGAGTCTTAATTTATAAATTGATATTTCAAAAATGACTTACAAACTACAAAGTAACTTGAGTAGATTCTCTCTACGAAAAACATTACGCATACACTTTTTAACTTCCCACCAGGAAGTTCCTGTAATCGGTCCGATTTTCGAAATTTTAACATTTCGAGGTCCCAATCGAATTCCATTATTTTTTGAAAGATGAACGTACGTACGTTTGTGCGGACAAACCAAGCTATCATTACCAACTTCGTTTCGTTCGAAGCGTTTGTGCATAATGAAGAGGTGAGAAACTTTTGGTTACATTTGACAGGGTGGCTTACCGATACAAAAACATGCGTAAATATAAACACTGCCGTTCATAAGTTTCCTGACAAATTCATTTACATATTTTTTTCAATTTTAATTCCAAAAATTTAATCAACAATTGACTAAGACTCAACTTAAGACTTAAACAGTATTAAGTTGATCCCATTTCATATTTTGATGTTTCGGTTTCTATATTTCTTGATCCACGTTTCCATGGCAGTGCTTGGAAAATTATTTTAGAAATGTGAGTTCCATACATTTTTTTTCATATTTCATGATTCCTATTGACACCTTGAACACTGACACATGAAAACATAGATAAAACTGTATTACTCGAATGTTAAAAAAGATCATAACATCCGAAGATTTAGTTTGTTTACCACTATTGTGGTGTCTTATCATGAACGAAAATCTAAAGGATATTAGTCCAACTCATAACAAATTTGAGGGTAGGTACAACAATTCCGCAGCCAATTTGATAAGGTTTCAGTCAAGAATCACAAGAAATATAAACTGCGATTTCTTTACTTTCGACACTCCAGAGCAGGTAGAATTACTAACAGATATCATAATAAAAGCTGCTGATGCTTCTATTCCAAAAAATGCGTTTAGACCTACACAAGAGCCTACTATTTCTTATGAGATAAAAAGACTAAAATGTGATCGTATTTTGGCTTGAAGAAAGCGGATCAGGTATAGACACCCAACATTCAAATTCGAATTTGAAACAGTAAATAAAATTATCAAAAAGGAAGTTAACATATTTCGTAATAAGAAATGATATTCGCTAGTATCTAGCTTTACTAAAGGCTCCAAACCATTCTGGAAGGTAACAAAAATCATTAAAAAAGGCAATGCTTTTATTCCAACTTTAAAAAACCTAATTCTGTTCTGGTAACACAGGTTGAAAAGGCAAACACGCCTGCACAAACTTTTAGAGAAAACCATCTGATTTCCACTAACCTCAGTAATAGGCTGACGGAAAGAGAAGTCGAAATCTCAATGAGCCAGATAAGTACCTCGGTAACGGATATTGATGACATAAATTTAGTAAGTGATAGCACTGTTAAAAATTTCATTAGCTCCTCAGTGAGCAGAAAAGCGGTTGGAATGGACAAAATATCTAATAAATTACTCAAAGCTTTACCTAAGAAGTGGATCAAATATATCACGAAAATATTAAACTCGTCCAAGAGCATGAAAAATAGTAAAAGTACTACCAATTCCAAAACCAGGAAAACCAAAGCTTCTTACCCATGTTGAATCGAATTTAATATTTTCAAGCGAGAAATTTGGCTTAATAAGTGGCCACTCAACATGTCGCAAAGTTCTTAGAATTAACAATATAATTAAACGAGGTTCCGGAAAAAAGATGTCCACAGGGTTAGTCTTAGCACAAGGCAGTATTGCATAAAATGCAAAAATTTAGATTTCCAAACTATCTAGTCAAATTAGTCCAGAGCTTATAGTTAAACTGGTTCTTTACCGTTTTTTTTTGGAAACACAAACTCCTCCATGTTGGAATTGCCTGCTGGCATACCGCAAGGCTCTGTGCTTGGTCCCATCCTATTCAACTTTTTTTCGTCTAATATTACAGGAATTTGCACAGATGCAAATTTAGCACTATTTGCAGACGACACTGCCATTTTGTCTTCCAGTGAACTGCCAAATAACATCGTTCGAACTTTGCAAAAGTCACTAGATGACATTCAAAAAAATTGCTACCGCTGGAAACTCAAGATTAACCCAACCAAGACACAAGCCGTATTCTTCAGTCGTAAGAAAAAAAAATCTTTTTACCCAAGTAGTAAGCTAAAACTTAATTCTATTGACAGAATGGAGTAATGAATGTAAGTACCTCGGAGTCACACTCGATAGTAAACTCCTACGTTGCCGGAACAATTAACAGAAGTCTTATATCCATTTGTCAATAGACGCTCCGAGCTAAACGTTGATAAAAAACTTATTATCTTCAAAACCATTTACCAAGCTATCCTGCTATATGCGGCACCTGTTTGGCACGACTGGTCCAACATCCAAGCAATTTGCAAGCTTCAAATCTGTCAGTATGAAGTTCTGGTTTTACTCCACAATTAGGCTACACGAAAGTACTAATGTCAAATTTATATCATTGTTAATTGATTAAATTCAATCAAAATTTGTAGCAAAATGTATGTATCCTGACAATGAATACGTGTATTATAGAATCAAAATTCATACCCACAGTGTGTCATTATTTTTACCTCAAAGTGTTCGTTTTGTGTTTGTACATAGATGTAAATAAAAAAGTTCTAAAACTCTTAAAAATTATTTAAAGTTATGTTAAGATAAGACGCATTCATAATAATGAAAAAAAAGATATCTTTCAAGAAAATGTCATAAAGATAAACAATCTCTCAAAATCGGCCTGGAAACAAGTATGAAAATCTCTAAAGAAAACTGGACTGAATGAAATCCTCTTGGAGCCATATTTTTACCAGAAAGAAAGATATCCGATGTTAAACATTTCCCCAGCTCGGAAGGAAGAGATGGCGGAACACTCTCGACTGAAACTATGTATTTTTGAACTTAAACGGCATTAAGATAATCATGCTTGAATATTCCGAGCACAACAAGTGCATCGTACAAGGTCGTAGAAATAATTTCGTAAATGCAATGGACAAGGAGTTGACATAAGCGGTCTTTCACAATGTTTATTATTATATTATTATTTTCAAAAGTCAAACTCTGGTCACAAATTTAACTTTTTTTCATTTCAAGACAACTTTTTTAACTTCTTTTATCAGAATAGTAATAATATGTAAGTGGGGATACAGTGTTAGCTCAGCACAATTTTAACTTACTTATGGCTGTCTGTCCCTAACAATTTTAAACACTTTAGAGCGATGCCTGTGTGCCACTATTTAACTACAAAAGACTGGCTAAGAATTTGGGTCGTTGGTCCTATATTTTTCCTTACTCGATAAGTTGGACTTTTTGGTCACAGACAAAACAATTTCAGTAACAATCTGATTGCACAATTTCTATCCTTTTGGCAAATAAAACTCCCGCACAAAGTTAAAGCACTGTGCTCACCAAGACAATAAGCATTAAATGTAATTCAGAAACTACCCTCTCTTGTTTTCTTTTGACCAGAAGAGCAAATGCAATCGGCCGTAACTTGGAACAAACGGGTTGTAAATCAGTTCTGTAAATGCGAGAAATATGATGTCATCGATCGAGGATGTTGAGAGATTAAGCAACAGCAAAGAGGTTCGAAAATTCTACCAACAGATAAAACAATTTTCTCAGGGTTACAGACCCCAAAGCATGCAGGGTGCAAAATAGAAAAATCATATTAGAATTGCAGTGAGTACTGAGGATATGGAAGAACCACTTGTTCAGACTGATTCCACTGGCAGGCAGCCTGATTAGATGAAGACGACACAGGCCAACAGCGATTACCCGACTTAGATGAAGTAAAGATAGCAATAACATGTATAGTATAGTATATACTATACATATGCATATGCTCAAGGCTAATAAAGTCACTTTAGCTGTCGAACTTTTCAAAGATGAATGGAATCTCAGTATTGTTTGCCCACTCTTGAAGAAAGGAGACCATTTAAGCTGTGCCAATTATAGAGTTATCAATCTTTTAAATGTTGCCTGTAGCACCTGTCACGCCGTCAATGTATCAATGTAGTTTTCAACCAGAAAAGTCCACCATTGACTAAATATTGACATTTCGGCAGATCTTGGAAAAAACGCACGCACCATCTTTTCATCAATTTCAAGGTTGGCTTTGGTTTCCATTTCATCGTACTTTTGTGCAGGCTGACGACGGAGAACTCAAGCTGCTCCCTTAAGGTCGGCAAAGACGTCACCAACCCAACGTTTTAGGCAAGGTGATGAACATTGTACTTGAAACAATGGTCCCGTGTAAACACTAGACCCGCATAAGGCAAAGCTATTGATATAATTAGGGAACGTAGTTAGGGACTTTGTCTGCCTAGGCTTCGCTGCAAACACAGATTATAACACTAACGCTGACATCAAACGAATCAACAATTATGTAACGTCCTTTCTCGAAGAACTTAAGTGTGGCTCTATAAGAGCTCTGTCATCCCCGTCCCTACCAAAGGGTGCAAAAGCGTGAACACTTTCAAAAGCGGATGATGGCGACTCAGGTAGTATCGAGAGAGAAGTGTGAAAAATTAGTATTAAATTTGCAAATCTTTTTTTTTAAATGATTCACAGTTGAACCTTTTTTTTTTATCTTTAGATGGGGAGTTCATGGTATGGGCATACCTACTCGCACCCAAACAAATTTTTAATAACTCTATCAGGTACGCTCATGCAGTATCTCCAACTTTAGGCTTCATCCCCTGATTGTCTAGGCACATAGCAACAAGAATCCGATAAAATTGCCTTAAGTTTAGGATAAATTCAACCCGATATGAGTTCACTCTCAGTAAGATTCGCTGAACGCGCGTAATGATTCCTCTCAAGTTCCAGAATAACATTCTCTCAGGAAGCATCCAGTAGTCTTTTGTTGGAGACGTTATTCTGAAAGTGGGAATGGGCAGTTAAGCATATCTTTCAAATGGCAATGAGAAGACAGAGACACTTGAAATAAAAACAAGGTATACATAAAGATGTAAAAATACAAAAAAAATTGTGTGCGAATTTGTATAAATTTATAAACAAGTGTAGCAGAAACATAATCACCTTCAGCGAGCAGTTCCAGTTTCGGCAACGCGCTAAAAAGGTTTTTCAAAAAGCCAATTTCGCCCTTTAGCATGTGCATCCACTTCTAAAAAAGAGGAGTGGATTGCATAAAATCACCAAATTACTGGTCTTTAAACAGCTTATAAGACCATTAATTACGTGCGCCTTCACAATATGCTATTCCATGCCTCCAACATCAATGAAGAAAATTCAGATCCTGGAAAGGAAAATCTTCAAATCGTGCACTGGACGCTGACATACTTCAGCAACCCAACGCTGTCCGAAAGCGCAGGGATCACGCCAATCAACGAATACATGCTGCAGCTGTCAAGAAAAATTATCGAATGGCTAACAAGCCACCCTAACGAAGAGATCAGTTGCATCAGCAGACAAGAAATCGAGCCAGCCCACAGGTACCTCAGCACACGGACAATCATCGATGAACACTTTCAAGAGATCATAGACTGAACCTCGTTCTACACGAAAGCCAACAAGATCTTCTACGGAGGTTGATATCTTGTATAATTTTTTAATATACTCCCTCAGAGTCAATTTTCAAAATGTTTGGAAAATTGGATATAAAATCAGTTATAGATTAAGTGTAACATGTTCACAATTTTTGTAAAAAAAATGTAGTATTATATAAACTCACAGCTAAAGTACGTTGGTCCCTTATTGTTGAGACACATATTACGAATATGAACATATGCTTTATTAAAAAGTGTTTAGCTTCCAACTTTTACAAGCTTTTCACAAGTTTTTATGTCAGATCCTACAACTGATTTTTCAAGTAGTTATCCTGAACTGAATGAGCTGAAATTTTGTAATCACCGGTAGTTTTATTTTCAATGCAATATGCAATACATACTATATATGGTTAACCCTTGCTTGAATAGTGAAATGATCCACGTCCTTTCGAAATAATCTGATCTTCAAAATGGCGGATAACTTCTTCTTTTCAAACCTCTTGACGTGCTAAGCGATTCACAGGAAAGACACGATATTTTTTTATGCACATTTAATTTGATTCGTCTTGATAACTGGGTCGACTATTATTATATAAAAGTTTAGACCTTTCAATAACATTTAACTTACAAGTTAATATTTATTAAATAATAATTATTTTTAACTTTTGAGTTCCTTTTTTTAACAATTATTAAAAGCTTGTTTTTTATCGCGACTGAAATATGGCTTTTGTAAAGAATTGATTGATTGAAAGATTGATTGAAGCAATGCATGAATGAATTCGAAGAAATCATTCCACCATGGAAGATTGATGAAAGTAAAATGATCACCGTATGAAAACAATTCTTCTATCCAGCGGATATCTTCAACTTTCCAGTTGAAAAAATGCAAGTGACTTGCAGAGACCGTAAAAACATTCTGTTTTCGAATGAGAAAATTTCGACGCGAAAGAAGTTTTCAATAACAACAGTAGTTGCTCCCGCAATGGTTTATAAAGGATCCTCCCGCCAAGGTGACATGTCCCTCCATTATAAGAACAGCAGAAGAAATTTGCCTGAAGTCGTGTGCGAAACATAATAAAATGTCATGACATTCCTGTCTTGTTATATGACACATGAAAATATGAAATTCATGAACTCGCATTCATGATATAAATTTAATGAAAAGAACCCAATACACAAATTGATTAGCGCACAGTGTTTGCGCAATGCTACTGACCCAGTCAGTCCAGTAAGCAACATCCGTATACACACCAGGATATCCGTTGACTGCACATCCAAGACCCCAAGAAACGACACCCGACAGTTTTCCATCACAAACCAAAGGTCCACCAGAATCACCAGTGCAGGCATCCTTTGTCCAGCTTTCAGGATCAGCCGCACAGAGCATTCCGTCCATGAGTAAGTTTCTTAATTGTCTTTTACATTTATGGTAATTAATGATTTGCACGGTTGCAAACATTATGTCATCAGACAATGGACCTTCCTAAAATTTCAAACAGAAAAATACTTCACATAGTCCTGGCAGCTATTTTGTAAAACATACTTGAAATAGTCTTCCCCAGCCAAAGACAGTGCAAAATTGATGGTCGTTGGGTGGGGAGTCGGCCATTTGGATAATTCCTGTTTCAGTGTTGTCAATCAAAATGTCCTTCCATAGAATCAACATACCTATATCGCAGGACATGTTTTCTTTTTTCATGAATTGTAAACAGACTAACACCTCTTTGACATACATCACATGCGTCTTCTTGGTTCGAGTGAATCGATTATGAAGTCCCACGACAACAACGATATCTTGTGCTTTCATCTTTTTAGACCCGCTGTGCACAGGACATGCCAAATGTTAAAAAATATAAAAATTCTTATTCAGGTACAACCTACTTACTTCAAAAGGCAATGGGCCGCTGTTAAAATTTTGTTTTTAGCTACTATTGAACCGCCACAGAAGTGATACAATCCAAAGGCCGCTTTAACATTGATCTGCTTGTTCAATTGAATAGAAACCAAATACTTTGAGTAATTATGGCTGTATTTTTTACGAATAACTCCGCCAACAATGAATGGTGTGCAGTAGGCGCAGTGGAAGTAAATCACATAAAAGACTAATAATTGTAAACAAAAAGTATTTTTGAGAAACACGGACATTCGGTTGAGTCTCAATTTATAAATTGATGTTTTAAAAATGACTTAAAAACGACAAACGAACTTGAGTTGATTCTCTCTACGAAAAACATAACGGGTGACCAAATGGTAATTACGAAAAATTGTTCTGATGCAAGAATTGAAGACGGTCGACTATAAACAAAGCCATGAATTAGTTAATTAAGCACGTTCGCCTTACGTTGGCCGAAGATCAGGAATTTGGCTAAAAACTCATCTTATCGGACGAGGCGGCTCAGTGTTTTTTTCAAGAGGCAAACTTGTCGCTATTGGCTTGGCTAACAAACCAACCACTTTGGGCCAACATCAAACTTTTAAAATGCTTTTGACGGAAAAAACCCCTTCACATTGAGTCATGAATAATTGGTCTGGCCACTTGAAGCACCGTCAGCGTAGCCGATGTTCTATTACTCGTATAGTGCCATGAATGATGCTTGAACATTTAATTCACTAAATCTTAATCGAAGTCAGCGGTGGATTCATGTTTTGCTTGCCATTAGAGCATTCAATTTTAATCGGTTGAAGTCAGTGAGTTCAAATAAAATTGTTTGCATCCATTTAAAGTTAAAATATTTTGATCGAATTCTTTTCTGCAATATGATAAAACAAATTTCTTAAATGTTTAATTTCCTACTTTAGCTTTATAATAACAATAACCTCTTGGAGTCGTCCCTGGGTTGAGTCCCCGGATAATTATTTGTTGAATATCCTTTTTGAATTTCTCCGACCGCCTCCAAGTGTCATTTGCCGATCTTGGGATTTGTTCTTGTTTTTGTTAAGGACGTACCAAACATTCAGAATATCATTAAGATCCCAACAAATGCTGCGATATTTCCGACAAATATTTCTATTCATAAATTCCAACTCGTATGAATTTGCGCGTAAGCATGTTGAAGAATCAAGTTATTTCCAATAGAGTGTTACATTGCAAAAATTGCAAATTTTCAAACATTCAGCCAATACCATTATATTGATCCCCTTATAAAAATCTTGCAATCGTGAGAATGTCGAAAAGGCTAATAAATTTTGTCTTTTAGTCAGACTATAGTAAGAGTTTTTCCTTCGATAATTATCGTTGTATGAACATGCAGTATTATCTGTCCACAGAATGAAAGCTTCTTTATGAATTCCTAAGCGTGTTCGAAACTCGAAGGAACAAATTCCACAGCATAACCAAGTTGTGTGGTTATCAATTTACAGAAAGAAAAATCTTCAAAATCTGATTCCGCACGAAATAAAAATATAATCGTGGAACACACCATCAAACAATACGGTCTGATTTTCGGGATTCAAAATTCGTATACCAAATATCTTCGAGGTCTCAGGAGTCGGATTCAATTGTTATAAGAATGATGTGTGTAATTTGATTCTGTGGCTTAAACAACAAACAAAAAACTGTCAAAAAATCACTTGTAAAATTAGTCTTCTTAGTAAAAAAATATTAAAGATTATAAGTTATACACAACAAGTTATATACAACATATATATATATAAAAAATATGCATTGTTTACAAGTTATCTACTCAATTTTACTTTCAAAATATATTGCATCAACATTATGTTCATTAAGCCTACTGACTTAATTAAATTCGCTTTATAACTAAAAGGACTTTGGTCATAATATATGGTTCATCCTCATTTTCGTCCACCTCTTACTTGTACCAAATTTTGACGACATTCAATCGTTCAACTTCTTTATATTTTCCAATATTATTGATCTTGTTAAAAGATTTCTCAAAATTTATATCTCGATGATAGATACTGTTTGACGAAGTTCGTGCCAAAACAGCTCTTTTAAGTTGAGGCCATTTCATATTCTAAAGTGTACCTTTCTGTAGTCATTATCCACCATTCTACGGCAAAGCATGGACAAATATTCCGCAAATGTGAATCCATAATGCTTATTATTGCCCCTGTTCATGGTTTCAGATGAGGTCTGCAATACTGGCGCACTGGAAACATTGACAAAAAATGTATTATTTTTGTGATGAGGACGGAGCTTTAGTTGAAAATATATGATATACCTCTTTATCGCGTGTACTGTATTTCACAACACTTTACATTTTAGCAATCAACAAATTGCTAAGCATAAAAGGGGGTTTGACCCTAATTGTTCTCTTTTGTAATCATGTCTTGAATTATTGTTACCATTCAATGGATCTCTGAATTTAGTTTCATAGTAAAATTATCCTAATAAACTTGTGTCATTTATTAAGTCTTTTTCTTTCTATTGAATTCACAACCTGTAAATATGTTTTGCACATAAAATAAGTATGTCGTAATATTTTATTTTATTTAAATTTATAAAGAATTATTTGAGTTATTTGAAAATAATGTCAATTTTCGACAAACATCAATTTTTGATAAGTTAACTACACACAAATATTTAAATTATAAAGAAAATAATTATAATAATTTTATGTTCATAAATCTGTCTCCTCTAAAAGAAGGACGGCTTTCGTAAATTAAGGACATTTGTTTTAAAGCAAATATAAACGTAACATTATGTTTGTAAGTTCGTATGTATGAGATTCCGATTTAAAAAAATTCTTTTACAAGTACTTAAAATGGACCTTCAGAATGTAGCATAGGCTATAAATTATCTGATTTAAATAAAAGGTTATTTCGTGGCGACCAGTAATATATATAATATAATAGATTTTTAATTGCTTTCTAGAGAAAAGTTTTAAACAAGAAGCAAAATCTACAATCTACAAAAAAGTCCACGACGACACATCTCTGATTTTTGGCACAAAATTTCTTTCACCAATACTTACAATGGCCATTCTGAATGAACAAAGGCTAGAAATTATCCCATTTAAATAAAAGGTTTTTTCGTGTCGATCAAATATTTTAGTTAAGTTCTTGAAAAAGATGAGCTCCAGCAATGATAACATCCAACGAAGTCAGCTGATTGCGTGAGACCGTGCAAATTAAACAGCCCTCAGAAGTGTTGACCAAAAAGAACAGAATAACGTCTCGGTTAGTAAAGTAATTCCTCTTCTGAGCTGTTATCGAGGCAAATTAAAAACCAACTATTCGTCGTTGGCTATTGCAACTGCGGATCCACGTTTCAAAGTGATTAATTTTTGAGACGCGGTTGCAAGGAATAAAGTTTTATGATTTATGAAGTATATTATAACCAATATGCAAGCAATGGTTTTACTGACTGAGCCTTCTGACGAATCTGAAAAGGACGAAAGCACAGTACAGGACATATATAGAAAAGAAAAAAACACAAACGGAATTTTGACATCGATGTATCACACTTAAAAACATCGATGTTTTTAGGAGCGATTTTGCATCCCTAATCATTCTTCATTTCTTATTTTAGTTTTTACTGAATTTTTTCCGCTTTTCCATGCAAAGCGCCCCACTGTACGAAGCAATGTTTTTTTCCGGTTCCTCCATATCTGAAATTGGAACTCCTTCATATGGTCCATCTCCACCACCGGTCTTGCTCAACGATAGCAAATTTTGGATGCATTTTTTTTTTAGTTCGGTACTTTAATTCGGTCCGTAGCTTAAAAACCGGCCAAGTGCGAGTCGGACTCGCGCACTGAGGATTCCGTACAAACCTGTAGGTATATAAGTTAAAGTTCACCCATCATGACAATATATTAAAAAAAAAGCTTTGCTTGATGCCAAATTTCAAGATTCTAGGTTGACTGGAAGTACCCTTTTTGATTCCCTTGCGAGTGTCGAAAATTTGCGGCATGTATCTTTTGTTTGCGTTGGCTGAAAAGTTTGATTTTTTCATAGCTCCAAGGAACAGTAGACCTTAGCATTTGATATAAATTTTATCTTGATACCTCCACGCGTTACTGGGAAAAAGGGTCTTGACATAAAGACAGACGGACGGACAACAAAGTGTTCCTATAAGGGTTCCTTTTTTTTCTTTCGAGGTACGGAACCCTAAAAACAAATGACTTAGTTTCTTCGATTTTTTTGAATTTGACAATTTGAACTTAACAATTTGTTAATCATCTGCCCTCCACGCTTTTTGGGCTGTAATTGTGGGACATCACCGGATGTTCCTTAATGAGCTGCATCATAATTTCAATTTGATATTTTTATGACTGCCCTAAAATGTTTACGTTTTGTAAGTTTCTGTAATTCTATAAATTATACAATTTTGAAAATAACTTACATTTTTGTCAAAATAGGCTGCGCAAGTTTTAAAAACATTTCTAAATTCATCGTCAAGGGCTTAGTTTTCGCTTTAAAGGATTAGTCAATGAGCAAAATATGCACTATTGGACTGAAACAGACCCTCAAGAGTACTGGTGGCTAAATAACATAAAAACTATAATTCACTCTGAATGAATTATATGAATTTGTTTTCCTTAAAGAGTTTACATCTTTTACAACTCTGCAGCATTCAAAAGATGATAAAAAGAAAGCAAAGACAGAGTGGAGCATTTTTTTTGAGAGACCGCGGCCATAAATGTTTATTTCAATATCGAACTTTCGGCAAACAGTACGTCTTTCGAATATATTCGGTTCAAAAAGAGGAACCACTTTGTTTCGACGTTTTTTCTATTTCGAAGGCAATAGGCAAAGACACGACGACATCGAAAGTTTTCAGCCTCAAAGTTAAATGAGACCGCGAGACCACCTCTGGCCCACTATTAGGCATTAAGCACAGCTTCAGTAATGGTTGCAATAACAAAACGGATACATATGCAAACACACTTACTTCTACAAGGACTAAAATGATAATACATGATGCCATGAAAAGAGGAACAACAATGACGACGACGAGAAAGGAGACATGCCCATGCACAGACTCAAAGGTTAGTATCATGGTCGGTGGTTTTATTACATGCTCACCAGGCATTTAGAAATATGCAAGCTGAAGTAGCCAAAAAACACAACAAAAAAAATATATAGTAGAACCATAACGGAACACGGAAATATGTATAACTGGAACCAGATTCCCCGGATTCATCACACCGTGCAAAATCCTTTTGCTGTTCAGAGTTTACACTCTTCTATTTTTTTTTTCCTTTTTTTTAGCTTTTTATGCTCGTCTGCCTCGTTTTTAAAGCCTTTTATGTGGATTAGACATTTATAGGGAGCGAGGGAAGCCCAGGAAGCTAACGACGACGTACCGCACTAAGGATAAAGATTAAAAGGCCATAGATACTCATTTTGAGTATGAATAACCGTGTGTGTGTAGTGCTGAAGGGAGTAAGACTCTGTCTCGACGTCCTCACCTACCTACTCGTACATGGCACATTCTCCTGTTTCTAGTGAATGTCCTTTTTCTGAACAAGCTGGTGCTCTTTCGGGAGGTCCACAAACACTGCAATGAATTCTCTGTTTCGTTAATTAGCAAAGATTTGAATCTTTTGTATTTTTTAAATTTTATTGTGGGTTTGCAGGATTCTGTCGGATTAAAATGTTACACAAGCACATTGGAGGTACAACAATTGTTTCGGCCTGTTGTAGTGGCTTGAGATGTACTTCACGGTAGCTGCGTTTAATTTCAGTTTCCTATTCGAGGTTTTATTCTTTTTTTTTGGATGTAGATATTTTCTTGAAAAAAAAAAATCTTTAGATGAGTGGAGAACCGATTTTGAGACCTTTTTGTTTCATGCAACGAATTGAGTAAAGAAAGTTAAGCCATGTGACAAACGTCTACCAATTTTTGTGTTTCTTTTAATGTAAAAACGAACACAGCTTAATCCTTTCGTTCTGCTTCTGACAATGCAAATAAGCTGTGTTTTTGGCCTACAAGACTTTAAACTTGCAGGTTAAAATGAATTCCAAGCGTGTCATAAGAGCAGCAGGATGAACAACTAAATTTAAGCTGACAAGATTCAAAGCCTTTCGAAGATAATGGTTTATAGAACGAACAATTCTTTCAACTGAGAAGAACATGAAATTTTAGCTGAAGGTGCTGATAAAGATGAAGATAAAAGTGACACCGCCTACCAGCGTAACGAAGAAGTAGAACAACCTAATATCAGCCATTAAAACGAATAAAAAGAGTTATAACGATAAAGGAAAGGTCTGATTCATCAGGATATATATTTGAATTTAAAATTAATTGCGGAATTGCCAAACTATGTTGAAGATAGGGGATAGTGTTATTTACAGAACCAGTTCGAACCATTATGCGCTTTTTTGCAGGATACAGAATTGATTACCATGATGATCAACTGCCACGGATCAGAATCGGGAATAATTCGACAAAAAAAAACCTGAAAATATTGAATTGTTCAATTTCAAAAATATTTAATGATAAATTTAGGGCTGAGTTCGATTTACCTGATCAAATGGCGTAGCACTACAATTTATAAGGCAGAAGAAAATGGATACAATAGCGCCCTCTGGTGGCCGAACTATAAGAAGAATTTCTTGCGCGGTTAAACCATAAGAGATACTGAACATGGGTTTACAAGTATTATGGGGAATCTGCTGCCTCGCATGGAATGGTACACAAGTGGTTTACTCAACTTCGTTGCGGTCGTACAAGGACTAAAGCCGCTGAGCGCAGTGGACGTCCAAATGACATCATAATGGGAGAATTGGTCAACAAAATCCGCGATAGCTTAGAGTGTCCTTGACTACGATCACCGGAAAGTACCATGAGAATCTATTTGATAAATTAAATTGAATGAAAAACAGCCTCATTTGAAGAAGAAAAACGAGAAGTTTCCAGATCCAAAAGTCCTTGTATGTTTGAAGGTGTAACTGGTTTTGGAAATCCTATTTCACTTGGAAATTTCTTTAAAAAAATTTACCTGTCTTACACATATGCTCGGCAGTCAAGAGTTTCAAATCGTACAGAGGACGATCTTCATTTTGCTGACGTCGAGAATTCAAAAGGATTTGCAAGATGATGTGCGAGTGAGTTTAGTTTTGGTGAGGGTACGTGTGTGTGCTGCAATGGGAAGGCCTCCCATTCAGAAGGCTCGAGCATTATTATATATTCCCACAGAACAACGACTAGGACAAGGATGAGTAAACGGACTGTTACCTTTTTGGACTGTGTCGCCTTAGGGCCTAACCCCCGAAATCTCTGGCAAGGGAGATAGAAAAGACCTAGCCAGAAGTTTCATCAGATGGGTGATTCAAGGGACGGTGCGACCCTGGATGGCGGGTCCGGAGTGGAAGGGTGGGGGAAAACTAAGCTAGGACTCCGTTGGTAGGATTTAGTTAGGTAAGGCTTAACTTAAGCTTATAATGTTTTTATCTTTACTTATTTAAAGTAGCAAGGCTAGTTTTTTTACTTAGTAGCCAGGGTAGGTCTAAGGTATATTAGAATAAGGATAGTTTTATAATGTTTTTTTTTAAGAACAACTAGGTTATGTCGGTCACCGATCCTTTAGCTTGGATCCTCATTCAGCAGGAAACCCTGAACACCGTTTTCCACTCTCTCTTTATATTTTCCTATCACTATCTTTCTTTCTGCCTTTCTTTGGCACGACTTTCTTTGCTGATGAGCAGGGGATATTAGGAAAGGAGCACATGGACTTACCCGACGAGCTCAGCCGAGCAACCACAACCTCCTAACCCATATCGAAAATGCCTCCATGGAATCAAAAAAAAAATTCCCTCTGGATTCAAATTCTTATGGTTCCAAATGCGTCTTCCTCCAAATATTGAAGTATCTTTTTCTTCAAATCTCCGTTTCGCGATTGCGTTGGCGGTACATAATTGTCTGTTAACGATTTTATATCTGTTTCTGGCAGGGTTAGGCGATGTGTCTTGCCATTTGATTGGAATTGCAAGCAGTATTTTAAATTCAAAAAAAATAAATTTGTACTTAAATCACAAAAAATGTTTTATTTAAATCGCCCTTTTCAACCAACTTACAAGTTTGTACGGAACCTTCGTTGCGCTAGTCCGACTCGCACTTGGACGTTTTTTTTTTATTTGTTCTTGCAGTCTCTGAAGTGTCTTCTGAAGACTTTTTATTTAGTTGCTAAATTGATGTGTTTATGAGTGATCTGAAGATTAGTCGAACCTTACTTTGACTTGTCAGCTGAGAAAGTTCAATCTCCATATTAAATAGAATAATGTGAGCTGACTTTATTGATTTTGAAACATGTTAAATAAGGCAGACGAAGGGTGTAATTTCGACATTTTTAACTCTGTAAGTTCCGCAATAGAAAAAGTATGCCTTCACCAGAGGCTTTGTCATATAAAGCATTATGTAAGGTCACAGCGGAAACCTTCGGATTCAAAAAGCGGTTAAACATTTTTTAGAAGTTAGGAAGGAAATACGACCGACTTAGAAACGGACGCATTCCCTGTTGTTTATCGCCTGAGACTTTTGTGGAATGGATTTTGTACAGAGCGAGCAGAAGGATTGGATAAAGAATTGAACATTTTTGTACCTATTTAAAACAATTAATAAGCACAGGCTCGAATGTTTAAAATGACTTCGGCCTATCCAGAGCAGTCACTTATGTAGCTTAACCCCAAGATTCGGGTCCTACTGAAGAGAACGTTCAACAATTCTCTCCGGCATTCCTAAGGGACAGAAAAATATACGACGGAAACAGCCGTGTCTTTTGACTCCGACGATTAAGAAGCTTGATTTCTTTACAGCTTTAAGGGATGACAGTTATAAGAACTTGGTACTATTTTCTCAGAAAAAGGGACAGACAGAAGTGATCCAATGAGGGCTCCGTTTTTCCTTCTGAGGTACGGATCCTTAAAAAAAATAACCTCTCAAGCAAAATCGTCAACGTGAATAAAATCGGCGCAGTGACGTGCTTTAGCAGACCTTTTTTAGTCTCAAAAGTTTTAAAAAAAAGTTTATTTTCTTAACAAACAAAAGTAAATGATGATGATGATGAATTTATTTAAGCATGTGCATGAGTAGATAGTCCTATTTTCTATCTATTTTCTATTTAGGTACTATTTTCTCAGAAAAAGGGACAGACAGAAGTGATCCAATGAGGGCTCCGTTTTTCCTTATGAGGTACGGATCCTTAAAAAAAATAACCTCTCAAGCAAAATCGTGAACGTGAATAAAATCGGCGCAGTGACGTGCTTTTGCAGACCTTTTTTAGTCTCAAAAGCTTTAAAAAAGTTAGTTTTCTTAACAAACAAAAGTAAATGATGATGATGATGAGCTTATTTAAGCATGTGCATGAGTAGATAGTCAACCAAGAAGGCACTCTTGCTCGATTGAGGATCCGATATGAATTAAGTTGCAACTTTTATGGTAATAGACTGAAGATAATTCTGAAATCTTCATGTAAAGTGTTCCTTCATTTTACAATCTCAATTGAACGTAGGTAAAATTTTCTTTTCCGTGACTTTAGGTCATTTTAAAGGTAGAAGTTATTCAAAAACAAGGTTCAATCATCAGCACCCTTCAGTGGTGCAAAGTGACCTGTTATGCAAGAAAAGATGAATATTTGGTCCTGCACTAGCCTGTTCACACTTTTCGTCGAAACATAAACCCCGCCATTTTCAACAAGTGGCCTCCTGAAGCAAAAATCGCCGTAAGGAAAGGAAGCAGCACACACTATCATTAAACAAATTTGATACGAGAAATTAAATTCTTATTTAATTTACAATGATTTTTTGTTGAAAACAAGTTTGAGTGAACAAAATCAACCCGCCACCGTTTTATTTGGCTTCTAGCAGCGCGCGGTTCGGTGCTTGTAATTACATCGATTTATGGGAATGAAACTGTATTTTTTAATTGATTGCAACTTAAATGTTTATCGTGCCGAGATCATATTACACCGCTTTGAGTGCAATTAAAATGTTGTTAAAATAATAAACATTCCAATGAACACAAACATTTAAACAATTCACAAAGAGCCCAATTAAAAAACAAAACAAAAGGCAAAAAGCCAACCCACATCCAGGCTCAATTGTTTTCACATTCAGGCATGCCAATCACACATCCCACGAAAGATTGAATGCAGGTAATCTGTTAAAAATTCCCAGCCCGGTAGCCCCAAGTTCCCACTCCTCCGGTCCGTATCTGTCGAATATTTTAATTAATTTCAACTTTCAGTTTCATCATGGCACACTCCATTACGTGTTCGCTTTGGGAATGCATAAAAATCAGTCCAACTTTGCAAAAAAATGAAGCATTTGAAAATCCGAAGCAGCAGCGATTCGACGTTTTTATTCAGAATAAAAACTGAATTGATAATTAATTTTTTTTTTAATTCTGTTAAATCAAATGACATGGAATCAATTAATTTATTAAAAAAAGTTTACTTAAGTGAGTTAATTGACGTGGGGAACGAGGTAATTGGTTCAATTGGAGGTCTTTTAGATTTCGGCGGTGGTATCCCTAAACTAACCTGAAAAGGAAAAGCCACGGAAAGACGAAAAGATGTAAACTTAGGGCTTGAGAAGTTTGAAATTATTTTCTTGTACTTAAGTTTTTTTTCCACGAAACTCCAAAACGTTTCTCAAGTTAGCATCGGGAAAAAAAGCAATATTTATAGTCCTCCAAGATCCACGGAATTTTAATTGTCAAATATCGACGTCCCTCATCTCTTATCTCGTTTTGTCCTCCAAATCAATTCAAACACATATTTAACTTATTTATCAGCGGAAGCTGCGTTTTAGCCTTGAAGATCCCAGGCTAGCTGATTCCGCTTGGTTAGATGCAGTTTTCTGGAATCCAAAATTACTTGAACTTCAACTAAAAAGTTGGTTTTCCCTTTTCCCGTGAACCTGGCGGATGGGATTTGAAGATCCTCTTAGCGAGCACATTATTCCGTCATTGAAGTTGAGCCGGCTCATCTATGCTTTCCGATCCAGATCCACATTATTGTCTAGATCGCAGAGATCGCGAGTGAACCATCTTCTTCAATCGTTCTCCTCGTAGATAGGCCGCGTATTTTTCCCAAGCATTTTACCTTCGTCTTTAAATCTCCTCTGCTGTTTTGTTAAGCTTTGAGCTAGAAGTCTCAAACCTAGTTGTTTTGACAAAATGAAGAAGCATCGTTTGCAAAGGACGAGTCTTCGTCGGATCTCCACCAAGGTGTCGTTTGTTAAGTTGATATCTGTCCTGAGATAAAGTTGAGATGTCGATGCTGTGGATATGGAGGAACCACTTCTTCAGACTGTATAATGCCGACGAAGAACCAAATCCCGCTGTCAGGCAGAACGAACCATTCAACAGGAATGAAAGGGACGATGCAGATCAACAATTCTATCCGCCCGACCTGAATGAAGTGAAGATAGTCATATCTAGACTCAAATCCAACAAGGCTGCTGGAGCTGACGGCCTACCTGCCGAGCTTTTCAAAGCGGCAGGCGATGATTTGGTAAGGAGTATGCACCAACTCATCTTTAAAATATGGTGGGAGGAAAACATGCACGATGAATGGAACCTCAGCATTGTTTTCCCGATGCGCTGTCCTGCGACTTTGTTTTTCAAAGAATTTTTCAAAATTCGCACGCCAACACCAGAGGATCAATCTTTCAGAAGTCCGTCCAACTATTCGCATATGCCGACGATATTAATATTTTTGGAAAAACGCAGCGGGATGTCAATGGCACTTTCATGAGTCTAGCGACGGAGGCCGATAAAATGAGTTTGACGGTAAATGAGGGCAAGACATAGTATCTGCTGTCAACGAGAAGGAACTCCCATCAGCGACATCTCGGACAGAAAGTCAAAGTAGACAGCTATAACCTTGAGGTTGTCAAAGACTTTGTCTACTTAGGCGCCGCTATCAATTCAGATGACGACACCAGCGCTGAAATCAGACGAAGAATTACTTTTGCCAATCATAGCTTCTATGGGCTGAGAAAGCAATTTATAAACAAAGCCCTCTCTCGAACAACCAAAGTGGAACTATAAAACGCCTTCATCGTCCCAGTCCTGCTATACGGCGCGGAGGCATGGACTTTGTTAAAAGCAGAGGAAGCTGCTCTGGGCTGCTTCGAGCGGAAAATTCTTTGGATGATCTTCGGTCCTGTCTGCATAGACGGTGAGTGGAGGAGAAGATACAATCACGAACCATACTAGCTGTTCAGCGACATCGACCTAGCCAAAAGAGTGAAGATCCAACGATTGAGATGGCTAGTTCATGTAGAACGGATGGAAACCAATGCTCCGGCCCAGAAATTCTTCGAATCCAGAGGAAGACCGCGACTCAGGTGGCGCGCAAGTGGAAAGACCTCAACCAACTTAGCGTGCGAAACTGGAGGCAGCTAGCAAAAGAGCTGGCTGGAGACGCTTATTGGTTGAGGCCCAGGTCCACCCCGGACTGTAGCGCCACCTTAAGTAAGTAAGTAGGTTGAGTTGAGAAGCTTTAGATTGTGATGCGCTGACAAAGATGGTGTTCGACGGATTGCTTTCTTGTCAGCAACATGTATAATCATGGCGAACCAATTAGGAACGATTGTACCAAAAAATTTTATTGAATTTGTTTTTAGTTTAAAGTTGAAAGGTATTCAAGGCTTCCAATAATTCATTCAAATTTTCAATTTTGTGCGTGCCGATTTCGACTTTGCGTTTATACCACAGCTTTTTTTCTGTTTTTTTTTTTCTTGTTTCGTTGTCCTTGCCGTGTGTTTTGGGTCATTATCTTGCATGAATCTGCAAGTAACTGGCAGTTCTTCCTCCCAAAGCTTACCCCAAAGCAAAACACTCCATCCTTTGTGGTTCAAGGATACCATCGTGTAATTCGGATTAAATGCATCATTTTTTGAATGCCGGACGTATCTTCTACAATCTGATCCAACTCCTTTAATTTATGTATCATCGCTCCATAATTTTTGTTCCATTCAGAAATCGTCAAATCCTTCGATTTTTTCAGCGAAAGCTATGGTTTTGTTTTTTCCTTTCGATCTTCTAAAAAGTTAGCTAACATTCAATCATTCCCGAATGAAGCGTGCCGAATGGGCATTCGGAACGTGACCAAAAACCTAATTTTGAATTTGTTTCGAATTCATATTTGGTTTTGTTTTTTGGTAACTCGAACCATTCTTCGATACTCAGTCACATTAGTGTCGCGCGGTCTTCTGCGTCTTGCTACCTTTTTCGTAGTTTGATGCTTCTCATTGTAGATTACTATATTGAAGGCCATTGTTTTTTTCAACCAATTCAAAGACTGAATTGCAGGCTTTTTAAAACGATAACTCAGCTCTCTCTTTCCCCAATTTGAAAGGTCGCATGTTTACTTTTATTTTCTTCATATATTTCTTCATATATTTTCATCATATATTTTCAACATTCAAATTCAACACTTCAATAACTCATGCGCAAATAAGTATACTGAAAAAAAAAAATGCAATATTAAAATATTGAACAGCTGTTACAAAACAGAGCAAACAAGGCCAACTAAATAACAGATCCTTTTTATGGCCATCTTCATTTTATTCTACTTGCGATTGCTATTAATTTTATTTAAATGTTCCTTATTAGTCCGCCACGACTGTATCTCGATGTTGGGAAGGAATGATATGTCAATTGTCGTTCGATGGATGTTATATGTTCTTCCGAGACGTGGTTAAGTAAGGACATCAAAGACGATAAATTAAAGGAATTTTAAATATATTGTGGTGATCGAACTCGCAGAGTGTGGAGGTGTTGCTATTTTTGCCAGAAATTAATTTAAGCCTAAGGTAGTTAATGCGCTGCGGTGTCGCTAAATTAATTTTCGAGGAAGCATTGTTGAACGACAATAAATGGCACCCAATGTAGTGTTAAATACCGAAGTTCGAAATCTACTTGAAAAATTTGGACCTCTTTACGCAAGTATTATTTTATGTAGTAATTTAAACCTGAATATTTTTTGCAAATCTTTAGGCAATAATTTTGCTAATTTATTCCAAGTGAAACATGACGATATAATCAAACTAGTTCGAGATATATATCGTCCCAATCCGTCACCAGTTTCGTCATTTTCCGTCAGTTGATGTAGTCTCGCTTTTTAATGAATGTCAGAACCTAAATTGAACGCCTATTTACTGTACTTCGGATGTTTACACCCACTTTTCAGTTTCAGGAAAATATTGATTTTTTATTTAAAAATTATGCACTTTTAGTCACTAGAAAAGTAAATAAGTTAAAAACCTCATTAATAATGTGATTTACTTTTCCTCAGGTGGCGCATATACATATGTCCAAATATGTTTTCGGGAAAATAAATGCGAGCATTATCAGCATCAGTTTGATGCAAATAAGTCGAGTACTGCGTTTTGGAGATGCATCCGATATATAGATGCATCCGGGATAGGGTCATGACTTGAATATTGATGAGCTTAACAAAAAAATTTGCTATCCAATCGAATTCGAATATACCGAGAAGATTTTCTTTGCCATGTGTTGATGAAATTTGCATAGGCGAAGTAATACTATCTGGAAACTCAAAAATTGTAGGAAGGCTAAGTCACTTTCAGACTCATCAGCTCTCTTGATGCAGCAGCCAAAATATGGATCTGAACCAGAAGAGCACGAACTGAAGAAAACTTTTGATGGCGATTATACAATTAATGTTAAGTACAAATTTTTAAATAGTTTTACTAATGATGTTTTCGAATTTCAAGCTTTTACAGACACGGGAAGGCCAATACGTTTCGTCCAACAGCAGTTTATCCCATCTTTTGTGATCTTGCCGCCAAAAAGTAACGACTTTGCATTTCGTGGAATAAATGGAACAAAGTTGGTGGTACCAGGAAGTGTTAAATGTAAAAAATTAAACAATGGCTAACTCTGTTATCCTTGGCAGATACTTTTTAAAAGCAAGCAAAATAAAACTAACTTTTGATTATACTAAAAACAATTTAAAAAATTATGCTACAAATTTTTGTAAGAATCTTGATGAAAGCTCTATAAATTATGCTACCGAATTTACTAAAAACAAGTCTAAAAGGTATTTTGTTTCTAAAGAACAAGATTTGATTATGAGTGAGAAGAAATGTAATGGTGATTTTAACACAACGCCGATAGTTAAAATGAAGATACTTTCGTAAAAGATATTTGTTATATCGATACTTGTTACGATAATTAAATTTAAAGTTAATAGTGATTTAACATACGCAAGAGACAAACCAATTTAAGCGAAAATAGTCCTAATTTGAATGTTTCTTATGAGATGAAAATCAGACTTTCCAAAGCAGATGTTTTTTTTAATTGCACTCCGCACCGTCTTTTTAGGGCAGTATGAGTATCTTTACACGCCTTTCGGTCTGAGAAATGAAGGATTTGATAGCCGATGGCAAGTTACTCGTTTATGTGGACGATTTGCTCGTGGCCACTGAGTCCAAAGAAGAACATTTTGCTATTTTAGAAAATGTATCTAAATTAATTTTTGAACATAATTTATATTATTATAATTTGTTAATGGTAGAAAAAATTACATACCTTGGTTATGAAGTAAGTTTTTTTTACTTTAAGTATTAAAACTAATTCGGATGGTTTATCTGCTGTGAAACATTTTCCAACTCCAAAAAACATTAAGGAACTTCAAAATTTCTCGCTGGCGCCAAAGCCGCTGTACGATCTCTTAAAAAACAATTGTTGACTTGTATTTTACGGAGAAAGAGATATACACTTTTGAACTATTAAAAGAGAAACTGCTTCAAGCTCCAGTTTTAAGTATTAACTCCCCACAGGCAGAAACTGCATTGCGATGCAAGTTCTTTGGGTTTTGGTGGAATTCTGGTTATATAGTAGGCCCAAGTTCGTTAGAAAACATTGTAAACAGTAACGACTTACAATGGTTCCCTGCGGAACCGCTTTTAATGTAGGGAGAAAGCCGGACAGCATTTTTCCTATTAGAAAGGCTTTTAAGAGGCTAAACGCAAAGAAAGAAATTATTTTTCAGCTTGTTGAACAGGATATCATGCGGAACACTGTCGAATGGATTGCCAGTATGGTCGTTCAATACATCTTAGCCCTTTATGGTAGAACTGCAATTAAAATGACTTTTTGTTTTGGTGCAGACATTGAATTATGCTGGAAAACCCATCGCTATTTTGCGTCAACTAGAGATGCGATTGTTTTCTTGGTGCGAAAGCACCTCACGCTCAATAGTCCAACGCACTTACTGACATCCGTAACATGACAAATTTTTTTTTATAACTTTTTGTACGTCAAATCCCAGAAATATCTGGGCTAAGATTGCTAATTCAATGACAAATATAACGAACCCATCATTAATTCATTTATCGCTTAACTTCTTTATTTGAGCACAACATAGCCTTTCAGTGAAATCCGTTTGGTCTCCACCCTCGAACAACCATTCACACCCTGTCACATAATGATTCTGTATATTAGAGGGTTGATGTCGTCCTCGTCTTTGCCATCAAATGTTCACCATACCTCCAGTCCGGCTCCGGATATTAATCAAGCGTCGAATCGGATGGAATGCTCCGAAAACAACTTTTATTATCTTTTATAGCCATCTATGGCCCAACCCTTAACGATTCACTCTTAACCTTTAACATTCCGTACCGCACCGCACCCCGCACTGTGGCGCACAGTCGGTTCTTGTTATTTCATCGTTTGACCGCTGCTGGCGTAATACAATAAATAAACGTATGTTAGTTTACTATTGGACAATATGTTCCAGCCATCTGCACCCTCTCCCCGAGCCGGCAAACCCGCAATCCTTAAGGACCTGAAATCAGTGTTTGTTTCGTCGTTCTGTTATTCTTTGTGGTCGCTTTCGTCGTCCTTTTTTACTACCATCGGTGGCTATAATGCGGCAAAAACTTTTCACTCTCCCCACTAGCTTGCCTGATAATTCTAGGTCGCGTGGCAGAGGGAATGTTTTTGTTAGTTCTGGCTATGACACACCACCAAACAAGGACATAGGGAGCTACAATGTGTCCGATGATTTCATGTAATCAAAAAAGTTTTCGCACTCTCACAATTTATCTTGACCATGTGACACTGTTAACGCCGACGACGACTGCAACGTTTATCGAAATGATTTTTAGCTTAGAAATCAATATCGGTGGCAGAGGCGAACTCAATTGGAGCCTCCTCCTTTCATTGCCATCATTCTAAAAGGCGTGAAGGAATTACAAAAAAAAAAAAAAAAATAAACAGAGAAAAAAAGAAATTATATAAAATAAAACTTGAAAGTGCCTCCTTAAGAAATGTTAAGCACACCCAAGAGCGAGACGAGTACGAGGAGCACCCCTTAAATCGGTTAATGCCGGGCCAGAAGTATCGTGCGAGAATTTTTATTGTCGTTCTATGCCAACAAAAGGAAGGAAGTGGAACTCGCCTAGAGGTGAGCATTATGGAGCTTTTTATCTTGAAGCCATTTATTGGCGGTCGACTTGGTGTGGCAGCGCCACACTGAAGCAAAAGAGTCGCCGCAACGCCGTCGCCGCGTGCACTGTGTACACGTTCCGCAGTGAGCCCGATAAATTTTGCGATAAAATTCCACCCTAATGACTTAATGACTTCATAATTGAATAATGGAATGGAGTGGAAATCGAAATCGGCAGAGCGCGTGATGAAACTGCGAAGTGAGACCGCGTTGGGTGGAAGGAAGGTGACTTGAATTGCCTTCTTCGTTTTTTTTTTGGGATGTAAAAAAAAACAGTAATGCGCGACATCCGAAGTGATTAATGGCCAATTGGAGAGCGACATTTGTACTTATTCCGAATGACTGGTACTAAGAAAGGAAGTAACATCTTAAAGGGCCGTAAATGGATGGTGTGTTAAAGGTTCTCCAAATTGTTGGCTTTTTTTTTGTGGCATGTCGTAGACAGGCAAGAGCCTCTTCTGGGGCTATTTCGTCATTAAATTTATACACCATTTTCTTTAAGTATACAAATGATCATCACGTTTAATTTAAAGCTGCTACCTCTTACCCCTTTGTCGTAAAGGGAATAGATGCGAAGGACATGTTTTATTGTGGGTTATTTTTGTCCATGTTTTGTACATGGCTGAATTCACTTTCTCTCCAAAACGCAGATCGAAAATTATGTAATCTTATTAAGTGTCTTATCTTTATAAGTTCCTCTTAATCTGCCATGTGTGATTGGTCTTTTATTATCTTTGGACCTTCTTAAGCTCATAAGGCCTTCTGTCTGCGTCGTTTAATAACTAACAGAAATTAAAAGGTAAAAAAAACTCAGTACGAACACGATCACTCTGCTACCAAAACCTAGATGAAAAAGTTACGGGCGTGTTGGGTGCCGAGCTTGCTGACCGTGGCCGTCGGACAAATACAGAAACGCATTGATGATACAACGGCCGGTCAAGCGTTATTTCAGTTAAATCGAGCGGACTTTTTTCGACGTTTTGTGACGATAGATGAAACGTGGGCTCATTATAATTCACTAAAGTCAATGAGGCAGTCTGCAGGGTGACTGGAAAACCACGAAAGCAAACCAAAGCGACTAAAAGACCAAAGCTCGGCCGGGAAGTTTTTGGCCTCCGTTTTTTGCAGGAGGGAAGCACATTTGAAGAAGAGTATTATACAGTGTTATTGGATAAAAGAAAAAATGGCCTCGTATGGCGAAGAAAAAGTTCTGTACCATCATGATAACGCACCGCAACACACGTCTTTGAAAGCGATGGCCAAATTGGATCAAAAAAGATTCGAATCGGATGCTCTCCCACCATATTTTCCAGACTTGATGCCCGACGACGACGACGGAAGGAAACCGAGGTGTATACCCAAGGCTTGGGCGTTTCTTTTTACAGTTAGGGCATCGAAATATTGGAAACCCGGAACTCTTTTTTGAGTACTGGTTGAAGTAAGTTTAAGGGATTTTATGCCAAATAATGCCTTGAGTGTCTTCGACTGTTTGATCCTTGAACCTTGGTTGAGGGTGCGAACATATTCTTCAGTGATAGTGAACATGAATGATAGTCTGCAGTTTTTATTTCTTCTAAGAATCAGCCAAACTGCACCTGACTTCACGCCAATGTAAGAGAGGATCAGGTACGTGGATGTGTTCAGGAGCACCAGTCGTTCTTGTCCTGAAAGAGCATTATTCTAACCACAGAGTTCAACAGAGATCTTTTTCTAATGTATAGGGTCACCAGTTTGTTTCATTTTCATAATAATTAATAATTAAGGACGCTTATTTTTTCAAATAAATCAATAAAGCTAAGGTCGTTGAAAATAGTGATCTTTTGTTCCCTTAAACAATTGACCCAAACTCAATGGATAACAAAAGGTAAATGTGTTTCACAGACTTAAGATTTCCAACTCAATCGAGGTCAGTTTTGCAGTCAAGAGCAATTTTAGATGTTGTTGAAGTACCTAGGAAGGCTTCAAATGGTGCTTAGATATAAATTACCATAGACAGAGTAAATTTGAACGCTTCCTGAAGTATGTCTATCAATTCAGATGCGTTTCAATATCCTCCAAGTCACCAATTTAGACGTTTTGGTCTTCATTTAGCTAGTTTTGTTAGGTATAGTCTTGAACTCTGTATTTTTTACTGTGTGCCTACTTTTTCCCTTTTTCGACCTGAACTCGAGGAGAGGAATCAAAAACTAACCATTTATGAACGTACACTCGAAGTTCTTTCTTAGATTGTATAACTACCCTAACGGCCAGAAGTTTATAGAGTTGGCCTTATGTTCCTCGAAAAGAGCTTCCTGTACACATACGACTTTGACCATCGATATAGGCATTCTATCAGTCAACTTGTTTCCAATGAATTTGATTTTGTTAAAAAAATCTTCCGCTCTAGCAACCACATTGATTGGCTCGGGGTCGTTACGTTGACGTGAAATCAGGACATACTTATTATCGGCAATGAAAAATAAGCGCACACCATTAGGTCAACGTCAACGTCGTACTTGACTCTTAGGACGGTACAGAAACTTCATATTTACTGGTGCACTTTTCCTCTAATTTAGCCGCTTGACTTTTTTTTTCAGGCAGTAAAAAATTCAAAGCTGGAAGCCTGAGGAAGCTTAAAGATTTTGCAATCGGTTTATCTGATATGTGATTTGAGTCTAAATGTTTGAACTTTTCACATGCTTCTGCAGCTGTAAGCTATCGATTTTCCTTGTTTATTAGTTTTGTAGTCCAGGTCTTTACAGTTAAAGATTCTTTAAAGCGACTTATACTATCATGCTTATCTGCAATACTTTATCGCGATAAATTCCAGCTCCACAAACGTTGCTGCAGGTCCGACGAAGCCGCATCCTGGACAATTTAAGCTACTTCAGTTAGTCCAAACAACAAGAATCAAAACTCGTAACTCGAAGGCAATAAATCACAGAATGTTCTACAACAAGCAAGACCACAGAACATATTTTAGAAACCGTCTCCGGAGGATATATGGTCCTGTCCTCAAGGTGGGTGAGTGAAGAAGAAAATTCAGTCCAGAAGACGAAAATCCCTGGGCATTGTAGTCCATCAATTTTGATTGGGCTGCATTGAGTTAGTAGAAAGTAGAAACTGGAAAAACCGAACATTTTTTTTGCAAGGATCAAGCAATCTTTCACACTAGAAAGCTTGGCTTAAACACTAATTGGAATCAGCGTTACTGTGGCTGTGGAGAATGTAAAACAAGCTCAAATCCATTAAAGATCGATTGCATGATAGGAAAGTGAATAGCAAGTAATTTTTGAGTTGTTTGTTGACATTATAAGTCCATTTTTCATTCAGGCTAAACATTTATCATGCAACAACTTGGTCTCGTTGAAGCGTATAAAACTTTCTTTTTAACAAATCTGGATCAAATTTTTAATGTTCATCATTTTTGAAACTTTTTTACTGCTCCATTTCAGAAGCTCTAAGAAATGAGTACGTGTACAACCGTATTTTTTCTTATAATCAAAAAGTGTCCCAAATTAACTCAGTCACACTTCGGTGTACAACTCCATCATTTTCACTGTCCCATCAACACCACATCAAACTTGAGTTCACCCCATTTGAACTATGCCTTTCCAAACATTAAACCCAAAGATGAAATCAACCTGTCTCCAATAAACGACAATACCCACTCAGTCAGCTCCAAGCATGAACAAACAAATAAACAAACAAACAAACAAACGAGCAAACAGCTAACGAACTTTTCTCTGTTTATCTAATCACAATTTCGTACACCATCGCCCATCGCCAAGACCCAGCCCTTCCATTCCAAACCAATAACACTTTGCAACTCGTTTCAAAGGCTCGCTGGCGCTGCCGCCTTCGCTCCAGCTTCAAAACCACAAAACGTAATCAACCCCCCAGGCTATTTTCCCATTTTCACAGTTCAAACAAGTTACAAATTGTAATAAAAGTTAAAATTAAATTGTATTTAGATATGCTGAGCAGTTTTACTCCCTATGTGCCACACCCACCCACTGACTGCCACTAGTGGGTTGGTAGCCCTCGCAATTTGTTCGGAAATCGATTTTGACCCATCGAACCTTTGATAACCCAAAAGAAGTGAAGAAAATAAGAAAAAAAAATAAATTGAGAAGAAATTAAATAAAATTTGCTATCTCCCAACAAAACCGAAACAAGTTAACCAAGCAATTTTTCGTCCTGCCATCGTCAGGAATACGCCGAACGGATACGCAGATACAACGATAACACAAACGATAAGGGATACCCTCACCTCGCTCGGGACAGTGTTTGTTTGACCAAAAATAAGATCCACCACATCCTTGTCATCAACGGCAACGTCCGTAAAGAGGTATCCTTTTTGAAGAGTGATTGGCTTGCGTGTGGAAAGATGGGACTGAAGAGATAGACACTCTTTGTCATCATTCTGTGATACACGTTACTTTGGTACGGCACACACTCTCGAGCCAAGTGCGTGCAGTGATGTCAAGTGGTTTTAATCAGATTTCTTGTGCCATAACCCTTAACCAATTTCCAATTTTCCCTCGATAACACAATGTGGCTTCGCTCCAAGTTTCCGAACCCACCTCGGCTGAGGGGTATTAAAGGATGCGTAGCGTATAAGTGTAGGTATCATCATTGGTTGAAGGATAGTGTCGACACAACCTTTTTGGTGTCAAATATTTAGATACGCTTGTTTTTAGGTGGGAGTTTCTAGAAGATGATATTTTCGTCGTTTGGTGGGACAATAAATTAAACAGTATGTTCGAAAAATCAACGGATCGTCGAAATTATTTGGTTTTTACGGTTTTCATTCACAACGACGATTGGGTTTTTATTCATTTTATTTTTTTTTATTATTCACTAGTGTTCTAGATATTCGCAGTGTCCTTTTTTCAAAATATATCATAGGTAGAATGAGGAGGTAACGATGAACATTGTTCTTGAATAAATATGTATGGAAAACTTAAAGCATTTGTACAGATAGATAGATTCAGATGAACTTTCCTGAAAATCTAGTATTACGACAAAAAAAGGGGGGAGGGAAATTTAGCTGACCTTTACGCTGGAATAGTTTTTACAGGAAAGTGAGTAAATATGAAAAGAAAGAAAATGTTCCGATCATTCTTTGAATTGCCATGAGATTTATCACGGTTTCGGAATGAAAGTTGTCCATTTCTCGCCTGGAGCTCTTACAGATGAGTCTTCTCCGAAGTTGATTAGGATGTGCATGAATTTTCGTTCGCAACTATTACCAGCCTGTTGGAAATGACTTCGCAGATATTTTTCCTCGCCCCGTGGGAGGTTTATTAACTTCCCATCAGGAAGTTCTTGTAATCGGTCCGATTTACGAAATTCAAAATTTTTATATTTCTCCACGTTTGGCGGTCCCAGTAGTCGGATTCCATTATTTTTAGAAAGATGTCTTGTGTGTGTGTGTGTACGTACGTGTGCGGATTCTTTCGTATAGCCTAACTCGAGAACAAATCAAGCTATCGAAGCCAAATTGGTTTCATTCGAAGTGTGTGTGCATAAAGATCACCTGAAAAGCTTTTGGTTAAATTCCACAGGGTGGTTTGAGTTTTATGACGAAAAAACTGTCAAAAAAAGGGACAATTTCACTTCTGAAATTAAAATCAATTTAGTGTTCCAATTAAAAAAAGATCAAAATTAATTAAATTTATAGTATATGCAGCTATCTTATCAGATAAAGTATGCATAAAAATATACGCTGCCGTTCATAAGTTTCTGAAAAAATTCATACAATTTTTATTTTTTGTTCAATTTTAAACCCAAAAGTTTCATCAATATTAGGTTTATTTAGCCAATTGACTAAACTTAGTAAGTTACTAACTATAGAGGCTACCAAAAAGACTAAAACAGTTTTTAGTTGAGGCCATTTCATACATTGATATGCCCCTTTCTCTATTTCCTGATCCAAATTTCCTCGGAAGTTCTTTGAAAATTGTTTCAGAAATGAGAATCCTGTAGGTCTTTCCCATTTTTCAAGACTCAGAGTGACGTCTGCAACACTGACACATGAAAACATCCTTAGAAAATTATGGAGCCACCAGTTTTTTGTTCAAAACCTGCTCGGCTGTAGCTTGACGCTTTTTTATCGTTATAATATATTAGCAAAAAGAAGCTCATGGCGCAAATTACATGAGGCAATTGAATTTAAAGCAAAAGCATCGAGAGAAACCTAAATGACAAAGTTAAAACACATGGCTAAAACTGCATGACTCGTATATATATCATAACAACCGATTTAGTTTGTTTCCCCTGTTGTGGTTTCTTATCATAAACCCAATCCTTGATGTCTAATAATTAAAAAATCTCTCGAAATCTGAATCTCGAACTGAATGTGATCCTCTAAAAGCCATATATTAACCAGAAGAAAAAGATCTTATGCTGAGCAGTTCCCAGCTCGGAAGGAAGAGGCGGTCGAAATCTCGGGACTGAAACTATGCACTTTTGAACTCCGAGCACAACAAGTGCATCGTACAAGGTCGTAGAAATATTTTCAAAAATGAATTGAACAAGGAGTTGACATAAGGGATCTTTCACAATATTAATGAAACTACCCTCTCTTGTTTTCTATTGACCAGAACAATAAATGTAATCGGCCGTAAGTTGAACCAAACGGATTGTTAAACAGCTTAATGCGAGAAATATGCTGTAATTGCCATGCGTGACAAATTTTCAAGTGTTCTTATTGGCAGTTTTAATTTCGTGCACAACATTCTCAAGCATGAGAAACGCGCGATCGACAATGTTGACATATAAAGAAACAGGAAAGAGGTTCGAAAAAACAATTATCTCAGGGTTACAGACCCCAAACCAGAGCCTGCAAATTTCAAAGTGGAAAAATCAAAATCGAATTGCAGTCAATGCTGAGGAATTAGACGACGCAGGCCAACAGCGTCAACCCGACCTAGACGAAATAGATAGCAATAACATATAAGCTTAAATCTAATAAAGCAGCTTTAGCTGTCGAAAATCTCAATGCGCCGGCAAAGAAACAATAAAGCTTCAAAGATGAAAATGGAATCTCAGTATTGTTTGCCCGCTCTTAAAGAAAGGAGACCATCTTAACTGTGCCAATTGTAGAGTCCACCATAGACTAAATATAAATATATCGGCAGATTGTTTCTGTTTCGTCCACAGAGACGAGATGTATGAAGCCATGTCTAGGTTTGGCATCCCATCCAAGCTCGTCGTTTTGTATAATAGAGCAAAAAGAAAGGACACCCAAATACGACGTCTGGTTCATAGACAGCTATAACTTTGTGGTAGTTCGGGACTTTGCGTAGGCTTCACTGCAAACACAAATAATAACACCAGCGTTGAGGTCAAACCGAGAATACCCGTGGCAAAGAAAGCATTTATGTAAAGCCCTTTCTCGAAGAACCTAAGTATCGGCCTTCCATCCCCGTCCCACTATGATATATGATGCAGAAGCAAGGAAACTTTCAAAAGCAGATGAAGGCGACTTATGTAGTTTCGAGAGAAAAGTGTTAAAAATTAATATTAAATTCGTATGTTTTTTTTAAATGATTCAAAGCTGAATAAAATATGTAGGTATTTAATTTTTTCTATTGCAATGCATTTTTCTAGGAAATTAATGATGTTTTCATAACCCAAATGGAATTTGATGGTGGCGGCAAATAAAACAGCACCTACATTTTTTTTATCTTGAGATGGGAAGTTCATGGTATGGGCACACCTACTCGCACCCAAACCAATTTTTTTTCCTGTATTCTTGATATTTTAATAAATAACTAATAAGAAAATGGATACTTAAAATATTAATTGCTTTTTTAATGAGCCTTCAAAAATTACATGATATTCATGCCTCTAGACTAGAATACCCCCTTAAAAGAAAAAGAATTTTATATTTTATGTTTATACATAAATAAATATGTTATGAGACATTTGTGAGGTAAATGATTGTGCACTATTTTCATTGGAAAACTAATTTGATTGTGAAATTGCCCTATTTTTGAAATATTTTTGCTATTATAGTTCAACCGTCAAGTCAAAACAAACCAGAAACCTTTCAAAATTTTCGAATGACACCAATTCTGATTTAATAGCTTGATACGTAAATACGCATAAGCATCCTTCTAAAAACTATGGAATCCGACTCCTGAAACCTCAAAAAGTGGAGATATGTCAAAATTTTTGATTCCGAAAAACGGACCGATTGCAAGAACTGCCAGGTGCGAATTTCTTTCTTAAATACTTTCGAATCTTGCTTAACATTTACCTGAACTTGAGCCAATTTACTTTCATCCGAGACTGTTCAAATTCATTACAGTCTGGTTTTGCTTTTTTGGAAAGGCCCACTCAATCCTCGTTTGCTTTAAACAAACCCGCCGCCGCAAGCAATTTGGAATTCTCCCACTCTGAGTGGTGTGTCCCAAAAAAGGTATGAAGACGATTGAATGTGTCTCAAGTGCACATACACGTACTTCAGCCCATATTCCTTACATCGGTCGCACAAATATAGGCTGTCGGCAATAGACCTTGGCCCGTGTTGACGGAATGAAGAGTAAAGAGTGGCTTCGATTCGATCTCCTTCCGCCGCATCCATAAAGTGCTAGTGTTAACAATTTTCCTTCAATTTATTTTTGAAATTTTAATGAAACGGCACAAGGCACGACGAGGTGTTTATTGCTCCTCTACCGTCGCATCGTCGACGAATCTCTTCGCCCGTTCTACCACCTTTTGATGATATTTCCTTGGAGGCAATGCTTGGGTGGGTTCAAAAGAAAGGGTTACAGTCTTAAGTGTGTAAAATATTTTCCGAGTTAATGTTTGCATTCGAGCAAAATTGAGAGCTGTTTCGGAAATTGATACGACGATGGTATTTGTTTCCGTTGTTTTTTTTAGTGTTATTTTGCTATTGCTATCCCCGACTGTCGCCCTTAACCTGTGCATGAGTCTAAGGCCACTTTTGAAAGGTTTCTGTGGATGGGAATCCCTTTCGTAAATTTATTGAGGTTCATTTCTCGCTTAAGGTAAAGTGGCTGTAAAGTGGTGAAATGCTGAAGAAAGTGCCAATGCCTGGGTAAAAGGTGTACAACTAGTTATCTCTTGCTTCCGTGGACGGAGAAAAGAAAATAGGAAATTTATTTGTCGTGTTATGGCTGAAAAGATAAATTGTGCAGTTTAACGTCGTCTCTGGGATGGTGCCACAATAAATGTTAATAGACTTGAAAACCAAGCAAAACTGACTAACAATGAGGCTGCAGTTAGGCGCTGGGTTTTTCAAAAATCGTTAACGCCAAAGTTTATGAGTATTTCAAAGATGGAGGGTTAAGTTAATAGAATGTCCTTAAACAGGAAGATCATGCAATTATTTTTCGAATGGTTGGTGCTTGATTGCTTTTGGATTTCAAAGGCATCCATCCGGAGGACTTTCAACCTCGATTAGAAGGAAGGGTGTTTGTCATGATGTCATCGATTAAAAAGAATCCATAAAACTGAATGGATTTTCATATTTCCCGCAACGTTCTAGAATGTCCTTATTTTTTTTTATGCACTCTGAAATAAAAAAAACCACCCATCAATTGATATACAGCACTTATGTGTAAGTACCTATCTCATGTGTATGTACGAGTATGATTCTAACATTCGCGGATTACGAACGGATTCGTTTTTTTTTTTTGCGATGTACATTCCGAGTCAGAGTCAGGGACACCAGAGCCAACAAGAGCGACAACAGCAATAAATTCCGATGTGTGTTAAATTGAAAAATTCCAGAATATTGAGGGTGTATCAGTTCCTGACGTGGATACAAATTGTTACCCGATGATTTGCATAATTTCAATTTAAAGAGAATTTCCGTGCTTTGCCTTCGATTTGTTTTACTTTTTTTTTAGCCGGCTTGTACTTGTTTCTGTTTCTTTTTGAAAATTTTTGTTTTGTTGTTTGAATTTTCCGAATGAAATCTGTCGGGTGTTTGTTTTTTTTTTGTTAAGAACCACGATTTGAAGGACGTGTGCCATTTTAGGGCTTTAAGGCTAATTTTGTGATTTGCAAAATCGATAATTTTGTGCGGATGTACCTGCGAAAACTTAAAGATTTTCAAAGTACGAAATAAATTGTTTCCGAAATCTTCTTGAAAAGAGGCCGGTCAATGGAAGCTGCAACTATTTAATTTTAAGACACCATTTAGACTTTCGTTTGGAAATGTGTCATCAAATGATGGGAAATTTTTCTGTCAAAATGAAATATTTAAGCATTAAATTTTAAGCAATTGATAGAATACATCCGGTAAGCTTAGAAGCTTCAAAAGTCAGCATCAGAGCAGGCACTTTTTAGTGCTGTACTTAGCGTTTTTTTTATAATTTGCTTTTTTCTGAAGGGATTTTAGCTACTCTTAGAGCGAGATCGTATCGTAATCGCTTGAGTTATTGTACCGAAAATATTCAAGCCAGTAAGGGTTAACAATGGCAGGTAGGTCCACAAAAGTAAAAAAATTTACCAATTTGAGTGTCAGTTTTCTTACGGGTTGTCTGATTTTTTTTTTAATTTGGTATGAAAATTGAAAGTAAGGGTTTCCGTAATTGCATTGGCGCAAGTATTTATTTTGACTATTTTCTGCCAATATAAAAATGGAAGATTTTTGTTTTTTGTTGTAAATATATCATACAGAATTGGAATCTTATAAAGCGCGGAAGCCCTAAAAAAAAGCACTTAAAATTTCTAAAGCTAATATATCGGCACTGTGGCATTGATTTAGATAATTTTGACAACGAAAGTGGTAACGCCGATCTAACTTAAAGAGGTATTTTAAACAAGAATGAGTAACATTCCCTTTGCAGCGAATAAAAAAAAACAACTTAGAATATACTTCTCGCAGTTTCCGGGTGCGCTGTAGTTTCAACTTATTTTATGGTCTTATGCTTCTTTGTGAGGGGCTTGATGGTCGCCTAATCCTTTTTTTTTTGTTTTTCTATTTGATCTTAATTCCAAAGGCAATCCATTATTTTTTGCATTTTGGACCGGTTCCATGAAGTTATGATGGCTATTTGAAAGCAATACTTTTGCGTTTTTAGATCAAGGGCCAGATGTCTTTAAGAAATTTAAAATTCTGTGTCTACACCGAGTACTTCACCAAAGATTACAAAAGATTCTGATGACTTCCAATATGAACGTGAAGATCAAAATAAATGCGTGTGACTTTTTTTTCACCGAAATTGGTTTCAATTAAAAAGATCTTATATTAAGCTTTTGACTACGCAGATTCCAATGTGATTACACTCTTGTACTAGAAGAATTCCGACCTTGATCGATGGATTACTGTAATATGAGGTATCTTCTGCTCCTTGGTCTGCTAGCATGTGCAACCGTTTTTGTAGATCTACATTTTGATGAGGTTTATTTTCATATCATCACTCGTCTAAGACTAAATTGTCGGATTTAATAAAATAATCCAAAAGTATCTAAGAAATTATATGTTTTGTTTTTGAGGAAGTTTTTGCGAATTTTTTACTGCACCTGCTTTATATTCTTCCCACTTTTTTTTACCTCCAAGTTCATTTTGATGTTCAATCAATTAACCAGTTATTGGTAGCCACGAGACTAAGATCAGATTAAATCTACAAGGTTCCATTTTCTTTAGTGTCAGGCTCTACGTTTCCGGAAATACAGTCATTATGACGTGGTTTTCATTGTCTGACCGAAACATGATTTTCAGCCGGAATCGAAACCGTAACCGAACTTTCGGCCTCGGTCTAAGATTCTAAATCGAACCTTTTTTAGACATGTTAAAATTGATTATGTATTTTAATTGTTATTATATAAACTTAGAAAATTTTTACACACACAGAAAGTTATCTCGTCCGAAGTCACCTGACGAGAAAATAAACAAATTCAAGTAGAAATATTTCTGGAAATATTCACTTCAACCGACAGCCAAGCTGCCGTAAAATCTACATCTACGCTTGTCAAGGAAAGCCGCGTATCCCTTAAGGAGATAGCGGACTTTTTAAAGGTTCTCCTTAACGGGGTTCCAGGACATAGGGAAATGCACGGAAAGTGCAGAGCAGATGAGCCTACCTGTGAAGGTACAATGCCCCCTCACAGATGCACCTCACAATATATTGACATACCATAAGCTGCAGTCAAACTAAGCACAAAAATAAATACTTTAGCCATCTTGCAACATCACCAGACAAACCTAGAACCTCCTTAACAAACAGAGAACCAGCAAGCTACTTAATCTCCTCAATGAATGTCCGGTCATAGCAATATCAAGACATAGAAAGCTATGTTCCCATTTCTTCACAGCTTTGCCCCAACTTGCTAAAGCAACCCCAAAAGACCTTGCTCAGTTCTCTCCACCTTCTCCTTACTCCCCAATATAGCTAGATACTTCTAAATGAATGTGTTTGCGTGTCATTGGAAGCTTTTTAAGTATTCTAAATTGTTTGCTCAGATACAAAGTTTTGCTACTGAACTAGTATTCATGTCGAATGATGTCCTAAAATTTTCAAGTTATACTTCAGAGCTCTTATGGGATGAGTGCCCCTAGCGAACGGCTAGTGCTCCGTGCCTAGTTAGGTCCGAAGATCAGAACGCTCCCAATATTAATGGAAAACGAAAAGTGACTGGACCCAGAAAGCTAGGAGCAAATAGTATACGAAGAAAATACGGCTTCTGCTAAACCTATCATTCAGCGAATTTTTGTTGGCTATTTCAATTATTTATTTTACAAAACCAGTGTTTTTATGGTACGATCTTGTTTCTCGAAGCTTTCACTCTCTACACGATGAATTTTAATCTCGCAGCTTGACAAAAAATGAGCTATGAGAAAAGTCCTCCGAACATTTTCAAGTCAAAGACAAATAATCGAAAAGCGTTGATCCAGCGACGAGGACTCTTTTTACATTAATCCTAAAGAGATCCTGAAATTACAATGTGAATGGATGGTTGGATATTTGTGGATCTGCCTTAGTAAGTTATTCAGCCTCTTCCTGCATTCAAAGTAAAAGACAACTGGAAGACCCACCCGCAGAAGATGGAGCGGCAATTATACTCAAGTAAAGTTATGGACGAAAAGCAGAAACGCTTCTGTTTTCTTATTTGGATTGAGAGTTCGAGGCTCTTAAGAAACTCTACGACTTATTTCATCTCTAATACCAATTTAAAACGGCGAAGCAGTCAGGTCAAACAATTTCAGCATGGCAGAGTGACTCGCAACATTTTCTTTATTTATTCGGATGTAAGCCTTAAATCATGACATCATGACCGCATGTTCTCCAAAAGACAGATTCCTCGCTGCGCGCTTTTTAAATATCGCAATTGCGTACGAAACAAAGCATAACACATTCTCCACAACCAAAGAGAGATATCGATGTCTCTATTGTACCACATAACATTGTTGGCCGAAAAATCATTTCACGTATCAAGCTTGATTGCATAAAAAGTAAGGATTTTGAATAAAAAAATATAATAAGAACAAGAAAAAGAAGAGTTCTAGAATTCAATTTGTTCCTTAGGGCACGTGCAATTTTTGAAACAAGAGGCTTGATTTGGCCCTCTTTATGCTCTTCCAACCTCGATAACAAAAGCCAACAGCAGTAGAAAAGTCCCACAAGCGTTTTAAGTCGCACTGTTCACGTTGACTTCGAATATTTTGTCTTCCACAAACGGTTCGGTCAAAGTTTTGCTTTTATTATAACAACCGGAAACTTACTGAAACAATTCAGTATTGGCCTCTGAAATGTTTTGAACTGATATATTTTTTTAGTTCAACTTCATAAACTTTACCTTGTTTTCCTCATCAACAGTTACCGCCAATGCAACATTATTCTCTCACCTTTCGCAGCAAACAGGTGTCCATTTCGAAATCACCCTGTGCAGCAGCATCTAGGTAAATTGTGAAAGTCCCCTTTAATCCGGTACCCGGTACCCGGTGGCAATAAACTTTGGCCAGTACTTAAAGCAGTCCTTAAAGGAATTTCTTAATAACAGCAATTAAATTGGCCACCAGCACACGTCCAAGCTGTCAAGCGACGAGCATTTCAAATTCCTCAGAGGTCTACTAAATGGTCGAATTCTACGAAAACATGGTTTAATTTTGAAAACATTCAAATACCTTAATCCGGAGAGGCTGAATTCTCCTCCAAATACGATCCACCATGGCGCAATCGCATCCCCAACCGAAAACAGAAGAACATTCGTTATCCTTGCACTGGTGTCCATGTGGAACGTGATGCCATCCACATTGTTGTGCATCAGCTAGCTGACTGGTCGTCACTTTTATACCAATTGGAATGGAATTTCATGCGAATATCGTAGAAATCAGGATACGGTTAGTCCTCGTGCAACCACTTGACGCGACGGCATTGCATATCATTTGCTCTCGGAAAGTCTTTTCTGTTTTTTCTGCACTCTGGTCAGGAATTCAGTTCCAACAGTGAAACCGTTAAAATTTTCAAAAATAAACTACAGTTAAAAATAAAAACGAGAAACGATAGTTGATCCCGAATTTATTAAAACCGAAAAAGGATAATTACTCTGTTAGATTCGAAATCGATTAAGAGGAAAAGTTTCCTTTGGTTTCTAGCCACCTCCGGTGCATCGACATTCGTGAGGTGCTGTTTGTTTGTGCCCGATTTTGACGTGTCTCGCGGCAGATGTATCCTTTTCCGCTATAGGGATATTCACAGTTGTGCGGTGTCCATATTCTTTTTATTTTCTGTTTGTTTGAATTTTCCGTACAAAGTTCCACATAGAAGAGAGTGATTTATGTTTTATTAATATTAAAAGTGATTTATTACACTTCTTTCGCGGTCCTACGAGAGGATACAATAAATTCTCTCACGTTTCTGCTTAATCCTTTCGCAGTAAAAAGAGAAAAAAGGATACGATAAAGAGGAGGAAATAAATTGCTCACGGTGTAAATTAAGTGTAACAACGGATGCAACAGTAGAAGAAGTGTCCAGCACAAAAAAAAAGAAAAGTGTTTTAGGGATTACCTAGAGTGACATAGATTCCTGCTGTAACCATCCTTTTACGGACCAAAACATCTGGGACTAAGTGTATCTCATTAATTTTGCGTATCGCTGTTGCTCCTTGAATGGGTAAATGATCAATTTCTTATAACACAAATTATTTTTATATTGTAAGATTGATCGTTGTTAAATTTGAATATGTTGGAAGGTTTGTCGATTGGACAAGAGTGAAGATCCTGCAACTTACTAACATTGTCCTGAATATGAATTTTTTTGTACTTGTCTTTAAGAACCATTGAAGATAAAAATGTTTTTTTGTGAAAAAAAGATATCTCAAATCGGAGATATTATAGACAACCCACGTTAAGAGAATAGATTGTTCTGCATTTGTCTGGTAGTCTAAGGGATTCAGGTTTTTGTTCAAAATTTAGGACTAGAGGTTTACCGGTTGTGCTAGTTGTTTCTGGTAAAAGAAAACAGTTCTGTTTTGCTTGTGATCATTCTCAATCCGTTTTATTGTTGCTCATTAAGATAATAATAATTAATTCATTCATTTGTGCGACATTTTTGACTTAATTTTATAGTCTACACACCTTCAGGGGGTTATAACTACCCTTATAAAATATTCATTATAGAACGGTCAAAAAGATCAGCAGAGGAATTAAAAGATACCACACGACTTTGAAACTCAGATGTTTTTCGGTATCGATCGCTCCGTTTGTGAAGTTCGAATAGAGATAAAGAGTTCGATATCAACTTTTTTACTTTAGCACAAAATTCCCAGTATTTTTTTCACCATTTACTGATAAAAGGAAGTTAAAAATTTGTAAAATTTTTGATGGCGTCATCACTCTGCTGTAAGTCGAATGCAACAACAGGAACTTGAAAACATTATGCTGCAATCGTTCCTAACCTGTTGGAGTCCGAAAACTTTTTCACAAATCGTTAGCCCCGTTTGTATCCAAGCTTGTTCAGCTCTTGAGGTCTTTTTTTCTGGTTCTGGTGTTTGCATTGTTGCATGGTAAAGAGCTTCTTATACGGTTATCGTTCTGTCTGGGAGTTTGGGCAAATAAACATGCTACAATTAAAAAAACTAGGTTATACGCACTTTGGTTCGATTCATGTCTACATTAACTTTAATGAATTATATTCATCCAACAAGAGTTCAAACTGATCATGCCGCAGAAGGACGAATGTGACGCATGAAAGCAATTCCAGAGATTTTTCGATTTGAGTTAAGATTTTGACATACTTCCTGAACCCATTGGACCATTGAAATCCAGTGGAAATTGAAGCTCGTTTGTTGCCTAGATAGTTACACTGCTTAGCTTACATTGCTTGCCGATTGACCAATTTTTTTGTTTTTGTCTAGCAGAACGACGCAGCATGCCATACAGTGAGTGAAACCATCGATAGATTGCGACTAACATATTTTGAGAGATTATTATTGACAGAACCAATGTCAATTGGTAGCCTTTGTCTTGTGGTTAAACTCCTTTGAACTTTTTGTTGGGGCAGTTGAAGTAAGTCGTGTGTGCTGAAAAGTTAGCTATTGGTTGGTAACTAAGAGCCAACATTCGGCGAGTTGTTCCCGTAATAGTGTCGATTCTGCTGAGAAAATTAGAGCAAAATTGTACCGATTTGACAGCCTTTATAAGACCCAGCCTCGGTAGTCTTTTGCCCGAAAATGTCTGCAAATACTAAATTCCAAAAGATTTTTAAGCTAATTAAGCCAAATTACTGATGATGATAGAAAATGATGCTTTACCCTTTAACTAAAAAGTTACGCTGTGTTGGGCCTGTTAAAACTGAACTCTCGTTTAGTGCAAATTCTATCGATTTGTATGGTGAACAGTTCAAAAACTCCCTGCATTTATGTATATCAGTCAATCTAGCGTTTTTTGGAGGGAATAAGTTACTAATTGGAATGTGAACATAATGTGAACTGTCGAATCGAAATTTACGAACTTACCTCTTATAAGTCTTAATTTAAATTAATTATTACCTAAAAACTTGGAGGTTTGTAAGAATCGGCAATTCTAAAACTTGGATCTATTTCAAGAACTTTCAAATGAAAAGTTAATGCAGTAATAAACAAATAGTGTTTTATGAGTTTTTCATAAATGCCTTGGGTGTGTTTTTTTCTGTTCACTTTTTTTAGATTAATTTCGAAGCAGAATTCTTAATAGTACCCGGCATTTTTCTGTTTAGATAAAATCTATAACGCAGCATAAAATGTTTACAAAGATTCGAGAAATTCATTAATGCAGCGATCTTCAATAAATTAGGCATTGAACCAAGAACATTGCTTATTTTTGGAGAGTTTTTATCTAGTATTACAGCTTTTGTATCTAGTGTTCCACAAAGTTAAACAAATAGATGAAACACCTTGTCTTGAATTCGTCATTAATATAGTAAAAAGTTTAGGTAGAATCAGATTGGAAACGAAGTATTGCTTCAATTTAATTTTAATCCAACAATATATTAATTAAAATGGCATTTAAGATGAATAGAGGGAAATAGCTCTGAAGGAGCATGAAATTCGCCCGTAGTAAGTTTTAATAAACACGACTCCAAACAATATATATCAATAATTTAGTGAGGCTTAAAGAAGCGTTGGGGCTAAAGTTAATCAATAAAAAAACCAAAGCATGGTAACCAGGGATTTTGCCAGAAGAGTTAATATAACTTTTTTTAGATTTGGATATCTGTTGTTTTTGTTTTTTAATCATACATTATTTTGAAACTGACACTTCTCATGCGCTCGTACACGGTTTGAAAGCATTGCAATGTTGCTCCAATGTGCACGCCAGTTGCCGGTATATGGTAGTGCGAATTTCAGAAAGAAATCTCGGTTAAAAAAATGCATCACCCAGAGCTAGCGTGCGCAAGTTTGTAAAAAATTTGCTGATTGATTGATCCTGTTTCCGGCAAATATTGCATGATTGTCAAACCTGTACGCTTGCACTTTAGAGCCTAAGCCCACGAATGTTCTCAGAAACTGAAAATCAGTCGCATAAGTCTGTGGAAAATTTTGAAAATAATTGACAACCGGCATCGATATTGCTTCTCTTTTTGCGCTTTGAAGAAGGTCGAAATTGTCGAAAATTTTGGTCAAAAATTCATCGTTTCAGATCAGGCGCATTTTGAACAAACAAAATAAGCACACAGAGAACGTGCGACTTTCGAATTGGCAGCATTCTTCTTCCAATATGAAAATGGAAGAAACTTTACAGTCAGAATATTGTCACCGAAGCGCGATAACCGATTTTTTATGACCAGAAATTTAGGAATTGGACTTGGAGGCCATGTGTCACAAAAATCGTTCAGCTTGCTTATGCAACTGCCATAGAACTGTGGCAATTTTTTGGATATGATTTAAGGATTAATGCTTCGCAGGCAAGCATGAGACGACGACGAGGACACTCAGGGATAGTATTACTCAAGCTATTTGTGAAGTCGGTTTTTGACCAAACCACTCATGTGAAACTGCGCTAAAATGGCTTATCATGACATTGAAACAAAAGAGACATGAAAAAAATAAGATAATTGCAATATTTTTAGATTTTCAGAGGACTTTTCAGACAATTGATAGAGAATTGCTTTTGAAAAAACTATTTAAATATGGTATCAAAAATCAAGAACTGTGTTGGTTTCGCTCTTATCTAACTGATCGGACGCAATGGACAAAAATACACAACGCTTTTTCGGATAGTGAAAACATAAACTTTGGTGTACCTGAGGGTACTACATTAGGGAGGTTACTTTTCCTTAGGTATATTAACGATTTGTGTAATGATATTAAATATAGTTCAATATCCCTTATTGCTGATGATGCTCTTTTAATTGCGAGCGGTAATGATGCAAAAGAATAGACAATGATTTAAATTAACTGTGTAAATTGTAAGCAATAAATAAACTTAAAATAAATGTCAAAAAAAACAAAATGCATGGTGATAAATGCTGAACTTAATGTGAACATATTAGTGAACAATGAGCAAATAGAACAGGTTAACACAATGAAGTATCTTGGCGTTATGTTGGACAGAAAATTGTAGTTTGATGATCACGTAGATTACGTAGCTAAATAGATATAAAAAAGATCGGATTTTTGAGAAGAATCCATAAAGAAAATTCATTCATTTGTGCAATTAACATTTAAAACACGATTATCAAACCCCATTTTGAATGCTGCTCTACAAAATTATACATGGGACATAATGAAAAAATTTGAACGCCTCCAAATTCTACAGCAATGAAAATAATTTTGAAATGTAACTTTTATACTCCCATTCGGTGGATGCTAGCGTGTTTAAAGTGCCTTAAGATCAAGCAAAGAATCGCGTTCAGTTCTGCTTTATTCGTGTTTAAGATGAAACATAAGATGGTACTGGCCTATCTTTCATCAAACCTAGTTTATGTCGAAAATTTGCAACCGTATAGTTTAAGGACGAATTCGAATTTCGGACTAAAACTCTGTAGAGACTCAAGAACTCAAAATATGTTAATGTATAAAGGCCTTAAATACGTCAATGAATTGCCTTATAAGATAAAAAATGAGTCAAACATAGTGATTTTCAAAAGAGAGCTCATCAATCATATTAGAAACCAAGAGTAGAAACTAACCATAGCAAGAATGATTAAATGTATTATTAGTAACAAAAACTTACTTAACAGATTTATCTTTTTTTTTCACCGGATAATTAGCTTGACAACTCTTGATAAATATATCTGGGTAGGTGCCTTCCCGCGAATTGACCGTGAAGAAACACAATTTCGAATGGAGTCTGCCAAACCAACCTGACTAGTCGAACGAATGAAATAATATTCCTTATTTAATCGGCAAGCTTACCGTTTTCGGCTTACCGTAATCGTTGAACTGAACAGTGTTTTCTGTTCATACTCTTTATTTTTAAGGAAAAAAACCCATCCTATATTTATACCTTTTGATTTCCTTTCAAACCAAACCGCATCATTAAAAAGCTCGACATTACAACGAATCTAAATCGGTGTAAAAGTCCCATAAAAACTGATGAACCCTTAAAAGTATCGAAAACAAATTCACTTTTTAGCTCTATCCTCGCTCTGATATTTGTTACGGATCCCATCAATTGTATCTCGTTTGCATCATTTACAACAAAACAGCAATCCAAACATTTATTGCTAACAAATAAACACCCTCAATCCGAGAGATGTTTCAGCGATATCAGTTAATTACTGGAAACTTCTCCATTGGTCCTCAAGAAGAACCCTTCCGCTCTTTGTTCAAAATTTAACACTTTAACACCCCTGCATTATTAATAGCATTTTACAACCGCTTGACGAAACGACCGTTTTACCCAAAAGAACAGCACGAGGCATGGGGTGGAAAGTGCTGTTCCATAAACCACAGACCCGTCCAAAGTCATTCAAACTGACAGATCAAGATACGCCGACGGAGGGTACCAACAAATAACATGGGCCACAACCAGCCGACTTCTTCGAGCAAAGAGCATCGAGTTGGAATGGAATCGCATTCCATTGCGGAACCAGAAAGGGTCCACCTTCTCAGATTGTGGCTTTGAGATATATTAAATAATATGAACCCCATGATTGTAAAGTGCGAATGGGTTATGGGTTATATGAATAGAAATACAGATGAAAGGTAGCATCACGATAGAGCTTCAACACTGAGGGTATGAATGCCAAAAAGGATATTAGCAGCAATATGTTTGTTTGCTTATCACACTCGTTCGTTTTCCTTTTTTTCTCAGCTGTGATTTATTGTGGGATACTGACGGTGGCGGTAAAAGGACAAATATTTAGGTGTGATGAAAAGCAGTTATCGTGATGAGAGGATCGTTAAAGCTCAGTTGTCCTTTTGATTATGACATGCTTTTAACACTCGAAACTGGCAATCAATGGAGTGAGCAGAAGATGGCACTACTTGTCATAGTTACCATATAAACAGTTTTACAATACCACAGCTACCACAAGTTGGTTTTGTGTAGAAGCTCCTGGCGTATACGTAACGTTTTTTTTTTGCGCGATACATTTGTGTGCAACAAAGTGTGTCTCCTTCTGTTGGATGCGTGTTTGCATGCAATTAAACTACTTCAAATGTTTATACGAGTATGTTATGCTATTTTGCGCTGCTGAAGGACCTCTTGTTGTCTGGTTTTTTTATTGCCGATTGAACAACATATTAGGCGGTAACAAAAAAAAAAAAACCGCAAAGTATACACAATCCACGATACAATTTAAGATATGCCGGGTGAAAGCGCCCCAAATACCATGTTGAGAGTTTATCAAGGTTAATAACCGACTTTATGTTTACTGATTTAATCGATCGAAGCTCTGTAGTGATTTTTCTGTTTGTAAAACTAATGCGTTGAAACGGTAGTAAGATTCCCTCTATGCGAAAGAAATACATGAACAAGGATCGAAAATTTCCTTTGGGAAATGCCAAATGTTAACAGAGTAGCTCCGTGGGATGTAGGATTTGGAAGAAATTATCATTGTCCTTGGGCTAGGTGGACCTTTCAATATTTCGGTACAAGGATATACATTGCAGTCAATTAGGGCTTATGTTTGAAACGGAGTGAACATATTTCCCATGACATAGCGTACGCCGACGACTTAATTGCGTACAGAACAGGTTCGAAGATCGAAAGTATTAGAAATCTCTTGCAGCGTGACTTCGTTGAGATTCAGCTAGCGGCTGGACCAGTATCTGTATTTCAACAAAAATATAGATGCGGCTCTTGCCAGAGCCAAATTTGCATTTGTTCTAACAAAGAAACTGTTTATAACCAGCAACTCGATGCTTGGGTTAAAACAATCTGCTACATGACTCTGATTCGGCCTATGCTCATCTATGGATGCCGCGTGTGGTTCAATGTGGGAAAAAGCTCAATGGAAAAGATTCGGTTATTTGAAAGGCAATGTCTTAGGACTTGCTTACGCTTATACAGAACTCCAGGGTCTGAGTACAGAACATCCTATCCCAACGAGGTCCTATACAACAGGGCAGACATAATTAGAGTGGATAAATCTACGTTGCAAGAGCAATTAACTCGGTAAACAATCTGATCTCCGGGGCTTACTTACTACCCCAATGATATGTATCACGAGAGTCTGCGTCTTAACGGTTTTATTCCCCTCGAGGGCTTTCTCCACCCAGACTCGATAGGTCTGATCCTGATCAGATTAGCGCTACCACTTTGTCCCAAGGACTATGGATAAGCGACTCAGCTACGAACGAGAATTCGCCAATAGTTCCGCGGAGCATCTTCGGTAGAGCGGTCTTAGGGCGGTCTCAAGCCGAGATATGAAAGAATGAGAACGACAGTACCGACAATTCTGGTGGCTGGCTGAATAAAGGGAAGGAGGTCTTTCGTTGCATCCCTCCATCGATTAGTAGTCCAAAAGGGCATTGTTAGCCCCCGACTTTATGCTAAATAACTTTTTTTTGTTTGTCGTAGAAAAAGCGGCTGAATTAAATAGGTTAAGGGCCTTTAGTATATGCAGGTACACATTAAGGTAGAATTAAGTTATTCTAGGCTCTTTTGTTTAAGAAAAAACATTTTCACAAAGTTTTTGAAAAAATATTTCTTAATTTATAGTCAGCATTTTTTAAGGAAATATAAAGAACAGAAGCTTAAGTCGAAAGACATAATTTAAGAAGTAAGTTAAGCTTAGAGCGTCCATGTACGACCAGAAGGTTAGATTAGAACATTAAGTTTTTGTTTTTATGCTAATTTTAAGCTATTTTTGACAAGCAATTAAATTATTCATGCTATATAGCAAATACAAAATTGCACTAAAAAAAACATTGAATATATCGCGATACAATTCTATCGTCGTGTCTTTTTTACAGCTGCTTGCTACACAGTATTAGCCTGATTACAAAAATATTAATTTGCGTCAATACACATAAGTAAATGTGTTTATTAAACGGTTTTATTTAGCTTACCTTGTCTGTGTGGGTCAAATAAAGTAATTGAAGTCTTACCATCTTCGTGGTACACAACTCTGATGACAATACAATAATATGGATTCAGTTTCGTTATAAATCCAAGGTGGTTGGCGCCTCAAAGAGGCGGATTGCATATTTTTTCCAACTTTAAGGAAAGGAGTTGAATAGTAGAAAACCGTAACTCAAACGGTTTTATTGTAAAGAAAAGAAAAAATAATATATTTTTTTTATTAAATCCAATTATGTTTAAAAATTATAAGATAATAAATTTTAAATATACAGATGGTTAAGTTTATGAAATAAATATTAAGGATAAAACAATATGTTTTATTAAAAGAATAAATAAGTTTATTTAATAAATTAATTTCGTTCAATTACTCACAACAACAACTCAGAGTGTGAATTCAAACTAAAAGAAATACAAGGAAAATTATCAACAGCAACAGATTAAAATGAAGTTATTATTCAGTGGTAAGGTATTTTAAAATTGACGATTGATTAGTATTCGTGTTCCTTATTCCACATCATTTACACCTTTTGCGATTGTTAAAACTTTATTTTGTTAAATAAATAATAAGGATACCGAGTTTGCATATTTTCCACAGGGATGCATAATGGTCTTTATTTTAGAAGACCATCGAAAGAGCACCCAACTATCTGCTTTGAAAAGGCGTATATGTATAAATATATATTTATATATAAATATATAAGGAGCCATATTATTTAAGATAACGTTGGGTTTCCTCCTGCTCTTGTAGTCAGGCCAACCGAACATTTCACATCAGAAAATGTCAGCTTAGTATTTGTTGGTACGAAGTGTATGTAGCCCAAAGAGCATGAAGTCCACCATACACCTTATCAAATGATATGTCTGTATGAGTATCCCAAGAAAGGATACGTTTAAACATTAGGCCAAGTTACTTGCAGCCCACTCGGTTTGGATTTGGTTAAGAGTGACTGGTGGTTTAATTCGCTCCTTAGCTTTCTGTACAATACTGCGAAGTTGCTTGTGACAAACACTTTTGAGAAATCCAAGAGTTTTTTTCAATTCAATTCAAAATGCATTTTTATTCAATTAATTCATTTTCCTTACATGCTAGACAAAAACGCTTAAAGCTAGCTTAATTAACTTAACTATGACTATACTAACTTACTGGCCCTTTGCGGGCGCTCTAAGCTAAAATTAACAATTAAACCTATGTCTTTCGACTTATCAATAACAACTATATTTAAATTTAAATAACTTATAATAAAACTAAGAAAAAAGATTAATTTTAACAAAAACTTAGTATATGAACTTTTTTTTTTTTTTTCATGTTTTTAACTAAAACTAGACTTAATACTATACTACAAACTAATCTAAATGTAAAAGCTACTAAAATTAGACTTAATTACTAAACTATAAACTAATCTTAATCTAAAAATCTAAACCTAACTTAACAATAACATTAAAAACTACTTACACTACATAAAAACATAAATAAGCCGGCCAAGGCTGACAGAACATGCTATGATTTGCCTTAAGGGCACACAAGATACATACATACGACGAAGTTCATTCTCCGTCCAGCCACCAAAAGTGTCGATATTGCCTTACGACATCAGCCCTGTCGCGGTTAGATACCGCCCTACTAAACCTGAGGGTCTCCGGTGAGCTACTTGCGACGTCTTGTTCGTAAGTGACTCGCCCGTCCACAGCTTTTCGACCAACGTGGAAGATTAACGGTACCGCTAATCTATCCTGGACCAGACCTTTTCTATCTAAATAGAGAAAAGCTTCAGGGGGAATAAGGCCGTTGAGGCGCACTGTCTCATGATGCAAATCATTGGGGTAAAAAGCCCCGGAGATCAAGTTGTTGGTCGAAGTCATTGCTCTTGCAATGTGACTTCGAATAAGTTTTATCAGGAAGTTGTCCACTCTGATCAGGTTGGCCCCGTTGTACAGGACCTCATTACTATAGAATTTTTTGTACTCAGACTCTGGAGTTCTATATAAATGGAGACAAGCCCTAAGACATCGTCTCTCGAAAACCCGTATCTTTTCCATTAAGCTTGTTCCCACGTTAAACCAAACGGGACAGCCATAGGCAAGGACAGGCCGAATAAGGGCCGTGTAGCAGATCACCTTCACCTTGGCATCGAGTTGACTGCTGTGAAACAGCCTCTTTGTCAGGGCAAAGGCCGCTTTGGCTCTGGCCAGAGCAGCATCTATATGTTTGTTAAAATATAGATATTGATCTAGCCAGATCCCAAGGTATCTGACAACACTTCGATTCGCTAATGGCTGCCCGTTTTGTCCAACAATTGAGAACGTTCGCCACTTCTTTCTAGTATTTCTAGAAGCCCCAGACAACGGAGTCCTGAACAGAATGGTCTCGCACTTTTGAAAATTGATTTTCAACTTCCAATCATCGCAATATCCCTGAACTTTTTCGAAGTCACGTTGCAAAAGACTTACAATGACCTCGATCTTCGGACTTGACCTGTACGCGATCAAGTCATCTGCGTACGCTATGGATTGGCGGAGAGATCCTACAAGATCACTTGTGAAGATCGTAAATAATATCGGCGAAATAACTACACCCTGTTGTAGACCATTTTTGATTTCAAAAGTCCCAGCAGACACCACACTGCCATTTTTCACAATAAACTGTCTGCTGGTGAGCATATCTAAGATTATGTACAGCAGCGGTTTGCTTATGCCGAGCTGGTCAAGCTTGAAAAAGAGCCCCTGCAACCATACAGTGTCAAAGGCCTTTTCCAAGTCAATCAACAAGGCACCCGTGCATTGTTTCTTACCTTTGTTCCATTGGATATCCGATACCAGTTTAGACGCGGCATGTATACAATCATGCCCCGCTCTGAAACCGAATTGGTTATCCGGAATAATATTTTTGTCCTCAACCCACTCGGTCAGGGCTCTATTGATTACTTTTTCAAACACTTTGCTGATGTTGGGAAGGAGACTTATCGACCGGAGATTTGCCGGATTGGATGTGTCTTTGTTCCGTTTGGGAATTGGTTGCACCACCGCTGTCTTCCAATGAGCTGGATAATGTGCATTATTCAGCAAATTGTTAAACAGGGTGGTGTAAATGTTTACCGCTTCTAGAGGAAGGTGTTTGAGAACAATGTTTGGTATTTCGTCGATTCCCACAGATTTCTTACTTCTCAGTGAACCGAAAATGACCAGGAGATCTTCCTTTGATATGTATGGAGGGTGAATCCCTTCATTGGCGATGACATCATTTGCCAAATTTTCGTCATTGAACATGGTAAAACCAGTGTTCTCCGATCGCCAGTGTTCAATGTCATATCGCAAGTAAAAGTTGTGCAATAGGACACGATTTTCCAAGATATGGTTCGGGCGAGTGCTAACATTCACCTTATACACATCCTGAAACGCCGCACCCATTACTTCAACTTTCTCCTGAGGATCTTCGATCACAAAAAAGTTGTCATCTTCGATCGCTTCTATTGGATCTATGCCTGCTGTCACAAGTATTTGTTCGTTGTCTGTAGTTCGGGGGAGCTTAAGACACGGAAGCTCATTCTGATTTTTTCTTCGAAAGAGTTTATTAATTTCCGGGAACATACTAGGATTGCTAGCTTTAACAGCCCGGATTTTGTTATTCCAATGCGAATTAATTGCAGCACGGTAATTTTGCTGAATTAATTGCTGTAGGTTTTTAAGCTCTGATTTCAGTGTCCTAACCTCCGAGTTTTGTGGATCAGTAAAACGTCTGTATAGTAATTTGAGCCTTGTCAGTAGCCTACTCTTTTGTCGGTGTAGAGCGTCAATCGTAGCATTGCGGTATATATTGACATTGTCAGTCAGATGGTATTTGGGAATTGTTCTGTCCATTGTTTGTTTTATTGTGTCGTCCATCCTTTTAAGGTAAGTGTCGATCTCTTCGTTCGACAAATTCCTATTGGATGGTGGGTTGAGCGAGTTCGAAGAGAGTGCTCTTGTCATCGTTCGGGAGAAGCGTGTCCACCGCGTCCTACTGTAATTGTAAGAATGCGATTGGACATACTCCTCCAGTTCCGCAATTTCGTTGGGAATCGTTATTACGGCACTAAATCCGCAATGGTCACTGTCGTACACAAATGTGTGAAGACAGTTTATTGTCTGTCGGTCCATGTCAGTCAGCTGTATCCGTTCGTCAAACAGCATAAGATCTATATAGGAGCCTGATCTGGGATAAGACGGACTATCCGTCGCTTTTAAATCGAGTCGATACTCGACACTATTCTGACCCCACCAATTGAATAGTAGGTTCCCTCTAGTGTTTGGTGATTGATTTCTCCAATTAATATGTTTGGCGTTTAGATCTCCGGCCATGAGGTAATAATTCTCCTCCGAACCCAGACGTAAGTAATGAAAAAGTGTCTCGAGCTCTGAGATAAAACAGGTTTGTTGAGTAGCTTCAGTTGCATAGGCTGCGATCATATACAGCCTCTTCCCACTACGGAGGGGGATGCATATGATGCAAGCCTCTAACACCTGGAATCTACGCACTTCACCGCTGTACATAATCTTAAAACGCAGATTTTTCCTAATGAAGATAGCGACGCCACCAGCTCCGTTGGAGTTGGGTCTGTCTCTTCTTATGATATGATACTGACTGTGCCTCAACTTGTGCCTCTGAGAGAGCTTAGTTTCGCTAACCAGAAGAACATCGGGACTTTGGTCTTCTAACAACTTGAAGAGTACAGCTCTTCGTTCGATATTTATTAGCGAATTTACATTCACTGAAAGGATCTTTAAGGGTTTCTCCACCAGCGAACACATTACGACTGGAGGCGCGTTAGACTCGGCAACAAAGTGTAGATACGATCTACGCGTGTCGCCTGTTCCTGAATTTGCTGTTGCAGCTGACTAATTTGCCCCTGAATAGAAAGCAAAATAGCCAGCAGATCAGCATCACCACTAGGTGCTCCAGGTCGTGAGGCCTGAGGAGCAACCTTTGGTGCTTGTTGTACCGTACTCCTCTGACCGGCCGCCATTTGGGCATAGGTCACATTGGGAGTTACGGCTGGAGTTTTGGGAACAGGTGGGCGCTTGACCTCCACCTTCTGTTGGCGAGCCAGATTTATCTTCCTAACAAATTGGTACCTGGAACAACCCCGATAGTTAGCGGTGTGTCCCGTGTTACCACATAGAATGCACTTGAGAGTCGTGCTATCAGCAACCCTATCTTTCCCTAGCGGACATTCCTCTGCTTTGTGGTTCAATGCACACTTAACGCACCGAAACTGCATTTGACAGTTCGCAGCGGCGTGGCCGAACCTCTGACAGCGAACACATTGTAAAATGTTATCGCTGCGATTTAATTTTTCCCAACTAATGCATTGATAGTCTAGGACTTTAATCTTCCTCAGACTATCTATTTTGCTGTTGGGAGTCAGCTGGACCAGGAAGAACGGTAATTTCCGTTTCTCCCTTCGGGCCTTTGCTGTAGTGAAAGGCTTAACACTGACGAACTTAAGATCGTCACATTCCTTCGCTTGAAGCTCCTGAAGGAGCTCCTCGGGATCGGTGGACGAATCTAAACCTCGAAGGAGCATTGTCTGCAAACGCTCTCCTTTGGGGGTGAATGAGAAGAACTCAGTCGTTGTTTTCTCTAATATATTTTTAATTAATTTGTGATGCTCCACTGTGAAGCAGTGGATAGCATGCCTGTCATTACTTAAACGTTTAATTATAAAATTATCGCCTATGGCCGACTTACATAATTTGATGGTGTCTTGAAGCTCCATCTTGTATGTGTTTATTGGCGGCACCTTCGGTCTCGCTGTCGTCTGCTGCTGTTGTTTCTGCTGCTGCTGTTTCTGCTGTTGTTGTTGTTTCTGCTGCTGCTGTTTTTGCTGCTTCTGCTGGTACTCTTTTTGTTGCTGCTTTGGCAACTCTTTTTGCTGTTGTTGCATTGGCAGCTTTGTTTTTAGCTGCTGCTTTTGTATTTGCGTCTGCTGTTGTTGTTTTACAATGGGCGCCGGATTTTCAATCGCGCTTGCCGATTGTGCCGTTTGTTGCGCTTTTTGACTGGCAGCCAGACGTTCTTGTTCGCGCCGAGCCATTTGTTTGGCCTTCACGTTCCGTATTATTGCCTCTAGTTGGCAAATTTCGTCTTCTTCGTCGTCGGTCTCTGAGGCCGCCAGAGACACGAAGGAGTTGCTGTCTCCAGTGTAGCGGCCCTCGCCGCCGTCGGAGACATACGGGAATTCTTCTCGGTCCGTTGTTGTTTTTGTTGTCATTGCTGCTGCCGCTATTGTTGCTGCTGTTACTGCAGCTACCGTTGGCGCCCGTTTCCCCGCTTCAGTCGGCAGCTTTTCCACCGAAGCTGATAGAGACGGGCGCTTAACGAGGTTTGGAGTTGGTTTGACCCTCCTCCTCCTCTTCCCTGCCACCGATGATGACAACGGTGGTGGTTTTGGGTCAGGCAATGCCTTCCCCCCTCCTCCTCCTGACGGCTGTCGCTCACTCATGTTATTATTTGTTTATTTAATTTAATCGATTTAAATTAAAAATTAAAATTTATTTGCCCTGGCTGGGATTCGAACGCCTAACGTGCGGATCAAGAGTCCGACACACAACCACTGCACCGGCTGGTTAGTTATCAGTGCAGTAGCAAAGTTAACACTTGAAAAGAACACTTTCACTTGTTTCACTCTAAAAGTCGAAACACGTCTTTCTCCACTGAAGGTCTGTGAACGACTGAAAATCCAAGAGTTTTATCAGTAGTATGGTTACCATTTAGAGCTTTTTGGAATTCTTCAACTTTATTTTAAAGCGTTATCTTGCAGCTTCTCTTAGGTAGAAAGTCTGATTGATTTGGCAATAAAAGCTGTTTCTCAGATGCCTCTGCATTTGCAACGCAATCCTCCTTTCAAAAGCATTGTTATCTTAAGTGCAGGTCATATAATGATGCAGATAATGGGAAGACTTTAATAAAATCATGAACATTACTCTGATTTTTAGTTCTGTTTGAAATTTGGTATTAAAATATTTTGAGCATATCCACAGACTCCCTGAAAATCAGCGTTGAAAATAAAATGTGTATGATTTTCATTTTTTCGGTCCAGGAGGCGAGTTCGCGCTGATATTTGACAGAAAACGAGGTGTACCAAAAAAGTAATTAGACTGATTTTTATTTGCCAAGGTTTTTAGAATTTCTCAAAAATTAATGATATTCTTTGCAAGAGTGTTCAAGAGTTCGATGTTTTCATCGGTATTCGAAGTTGAAGGCCTCCCTGAGCGGTGTTCATCTTTAACGCATTATCTGCTTACCAAAACTGGAAGCCAGCGAAAAACTTGAGCTCTGCATTAAGAATGTTCCCCATAGGCCTGTTTTTTTCTTTTCAAATATCAAACTTGCCGATTCTGCAAGTTTAGCACAAAATTAAGCACAGCTTTGCTCCAGATTCCGCTGCTCCATTTTGCGATCTTGTTCCATCTTGGTCTTTACAAAATCTAATTCGAGGCCATAACAACTATAGGTAAGTGTTTCTTGCAGCTCTTCTTCAGTTGCAGGGAACCTTTTTAAGTACTGCTGGGCATTTTTTATCTACACACTTAACATCCCCTTTTCTTCGATGTGAGAGGCCCTGAAAACCAAGTACTACACTCGCACTTCCTTCTTTTCCTGTTCATAGTGAAGTGTTCAGTGTTAAAAGTAGCAAGTCCCTCAATTTCTTTTCTAAGTCGTCAAATAACTGTGCTTTCAAAAACCTCCACCCTTTTTTTTTAATTTGTTATCTTGCTCTTATAGACAGCTTTCTTTCGCCTTATTCAACTATAGTGATCTGCATCTGCATAGGTTTTAAAGAGATGACGCGATTTTTTTCCTTAACCGCATTTTACGATAAGCTTTATTTATCTGTAGTGCATGCAAAACGCCGTCAGCAAACTTGTCAAGAAATATCATTCGCATTGCTTTTACGAATTTTTTTTATTCACCATATCCAGCGCAATTTACGTCCTTCAACGGTTTTATGTACTTTACCCCAGTTGCCCGCAAACATAATTCCGATAACTGACCAAGTTTTGAAAGTTTTCCTCCTTCCTGCAAAACGACTTTGTCCCGAAACCCAATTTCAACTATTTACAATAGTAATCCGACAAAATTCGACTTTGTTTCGGGTAAACATACTTTTCGACAAACAATCTCAATCCCCCTAGTGTCAACTTGAAAATATGTTCGCTTGCTCGCTCGCTCGTTCGTTCGTTCGCATTCCACAACTGCAGCCATCGAAAAGAATTACAGTTCCCTTAAGTAGAAATAAATTTCCAAAAATCCGATGGTAACAAACCACTCTCCTGTTGTCTGCAGCTGAATCCTGTCTTTTGGCCTCGTCTTTCGGGCGGACTGGAAACTTTCACAAGCTGCATGCAGCTCCTCTGGTTCAACAGATGAAAGCAACTTGTTCGTTTCTTGTCGAAAATATTATTTGATTTTCCGAAACCGATTACAAGTTTCTTTGAATTCCTTCCTGCTGCGAATGGAAATCTTCCCATATTCTTGCAAAATTTACTCATACACGTATAAATTGTATGCATAGATGGCGCTAGCTAAGGACGAAATGATCAAAATTCGGACATGAAAGTTGCAAAGTTAAAAGTTTTCGAGTTTTCTCTTCCACTCGTACTGTGAAATTGAGGAAAAAATGACGGTAATTCGAGAGAAACTTCTTGTTAACCCGTTTATTTTGTTTTGTTTTATTTTGTCTTTGATTTCAATTTCATCGAAATGGTTTTCAGTGAAATAAAAAAGTAAACAAAGACTCTTTTTTCGGGGGGCAAAAAAAACAAACTGTAAAGGAATGTAGAAGGCCCTTATGCGCCACCATGGTTGGATAAGGAGTGGTTCCTTCGGGTGCTCTTTGACTTGAAAGTCAATAGCTTTGTGGCTGTTTGTTTTGTTGTTTTCAAGTATTTTTTTCTTCGCCTTTTATTTGATTTTTATTTACACTTGTTTTTTTTTATATTCTCTCTCATAGGGTAAATCGTTGTTGATCGGCAACTTGAAGGGGAATTATAAAATACGAAAGTAAATGAGATTGGCTAAAAATTACGTGAATCACTTAACAATGACTGACAGTGTGCTTCGGCATGAGCGTGCTTTTAAACTGCGAGTAGAGAGTTTCAATGTATTTTTTCTTGGCCCGGATGTGCATCTATTCTTGGGGCCAGTTTCATACGTCTGTTACTGAAAAGAAAATAAAAGACGAGGACTCAAGGCTGAGAATATGCTTGCAGAAAGAAACAGTCGTTTTTTTATAGATCCCTTTGTTTTTTGCCTCACATTTCCTTATCTTAAAGTTTTTGTTGAGCCGTGCAACCCTATTAAGGCATACCATTTTGAATTCATCGTTAATCGTTCTTAACTTAAGTTCTCCTTGGAAACAATAATGATCCAACTTTCTGATTATATTATCAACCAACTCATAACTCCGCCGATCAATGAAATATTGGTGCAGTAGATTGATCTTTCAACACCTTTTCCTGTTCCTAACTCATCAAAACAATTTGGAACTACCTGTATTAAAGAAGTTGTTGTTCTAAAGCATCTGTTTACTTTAAGAAATGAAATTATCAAACACCAAATAGTCACTTCTGAAAATAGTTTAATTTTCGTTGAAACTCGGATAGCACTTTTAGTATTGTAAATGTTGCTTCTTTTATTAAGATTCAATGCTCACGCTGAGTTTGCTAAACTGGCACTTTTTTTGAAATCATTTTGAGCCGCATTGTCTTAATACAAAATATTAGGTGAGTTTACTTCATTTCCTCGGATATACGATTGTGTTTTTAGGGTTTGCGAAAGATCAATGTAGTTTCCATCCACAAGATTGGTAAGAACTATAATTTCTTCTGCGGAAGGAAGTCTTTACCAGAATTTATAGCGCGGTTGCCGAGTTCCGTCTTTTGTAAGGAACCCCATAAAAAATAGTTTGCAAGACAAGAAAGATTGCTGTCCATTCCATCTATTTTACTACCTTCTATTGATTGAAAATAACAACATTTTGTGTCGATATGACAATATAGGAAGGACTTTGGCCATTTATTAGCCTGACTTAACAAACCCTGACTTGACTTTGGCCATTTATTGCCTGACTTGTTAAATAAAATTTCTGTAGGCAAATATTCATTCGTACCGACGATCAACCTACTATAAAATGCATAAGTGAAAGCGGGTAGCCCGCTTCATGCGGACTGGATGACTCGACGCATTAACATCAGGTCAAATCCTTTCAACTTGCATATACTATTGTGTCCAAAAAATAAGGTGACATATGAATTTAAACTGCGCGCGTCGAAGGATTTGGAAATTTTTCTTTCTATTTAGGTTGGTAGTACTGTCAGTGACATCTATGTGAAATTTCATGTCAAAATATATTCATAGTATAGAGATACGCGTCGTTTTGTGAGCTGCTAAAAGTGAGTTTTTCGTTTTTTGCGATGTCGAAATTTATTGAGCAAAGAATTTGCATTAAATTTTGTTTGCGGAATCAATTTTCTGCTGCGGATACGTTGAGGATGGTGCAGAAAACCTTTGATGATGAGGCTATGTCTAAAAAAATGTTTACAAGTGGTATAGTGATTTCCAAGCCGGCCGTGAACGTGTCGAAGACGAAGAGCGTTCTGGGCGACCATCAACCTCAACCGATGAAGCTCACGTCCAACAAATCAAAGATTTGGTGTTGAAAAACCATCGATTAACGATTAGAGACCTTGCTTATGAAGTTGGCTTATCGAAAGGCTCAGTCAATACCATTTTGAAGGATCCTTTGGGCCTCAAGCGCGTCAAATCTCGACTGGTACCGAAAACATTGAATTTTTTGGAAAAAAGGCGTCGTGTTGAAGTGTGTGAAACAATGCTTTCCGACTACCAGGATGTCATGAAACGCATTATAACTGGCGATGAGACTTGGATCTATGCTTACGACCCCGAAACAACCGATCAATCGAGCGAATATCGTGCCAAAGGAGAGCCGAGACCAAAAAAACCGCGCCAAAGTCGCTCAAAAATCAAGGTCATGTTGACTGTTTTCTTCGATTATCGTGGTGTTGTGCTTTATGAATTCCTTCCAACCGGCCAAACAGTCAACAAGGAATATTATTTGAACGTTATGCGTCGTTTGCGTAACGCTATCCGCCTAAAAAGGCCGGAATTGTGGAAAGACAATTCTTGGTTTTTACACCACGATAATGCTCCATCCCATACCGCACTCGTAATTCGTGATCATTTCGCCAAAAACTCAACCCATATCGTTCCGCAACCACCATATTCACCTGATCTGGCGCCGTGCGACTTCTGGCTGTTCAACAAGCTCAAAAGACCGCTCCGGGGACACCGTTTTGATACGATAGAGGAGATTCAAGCCGCAGCGAATACGGAACTGAAGGCCATCCCGGAAAGTGACTACAACCAGTGTTTCAAAGATTGGAAAATCCGTTGGCATTAGTGCATTGCATCGGGAGGGGATTACTTAGAAGGGGATGAAATTGATTTGGAAGAATAAATAAAGAATTTTCAAAATAAATACAATGTCACCTTAATTGGACACAGTAGTATTTAGTGTCTGGATAAATTGAAACAAGGTGCTGCTACTACCAGACAAACTTAGCCACTTCAAAGTTCTCAAACCAGCAAACAGTTGCTGAACATAAACTGAGCCTAAACTGTCATCAGGACTTACCCTGATAGCATCAAAATATTTCTCCGGAAGCAACATTGCAGAGGAGTGCTATGAATTTATTACTTAGCTTCCTTGTGAATGCCCAGATCCAGTCAAAATTTGTATAAAAGTCTTGTACTGCGGACCTCTCCAGTTTCTTACAACTCCACCCAGGAAAAAATCAATTCACGGTTTACCGAACATGTATTTCGAATCCAGTATTAAAGAGGAACCAGTCGGTCGTTTACTTCCCAAAGATGCATACACCACAAGATTCAGTTAAGATCCTGTATATGCGCACTTTTATAGGGTATTATGTGCTACTTTTTGCCGGCTACCTTATTGTTTTATGTTGGTTTATGCTGCCTTGTCGCTACGCATCGGGGCCTGAAATCAGATTATTATCCTTTGAACCCCAATCATGAAAATCAAATGTAATCACTGCAATCAAAAGGGTTTCTGAGTTGACAGTATTGCTTGAAAGACTATTTTTTTTTTTTGATAGTGCTACAAGGTTCGAGACTTAACGTCATCAAAGTTTAAGGGTTTGAAAACCTCCATTAGTATTAACTTACATAAAAATATTGCTGGAGGGTTTTTTGAAAAAAAGTATCACGTTTTATTTAAAGTCTTTTTAGGGTCCCGTACCTTAAGGGTGCCAAAAGAACCCTATTGCTATCACCGCAGTCCCTCCGTCTGTCGCTGATAAAAATAAAGTTGGGTCCCCAGACAAAAAGAAAATGTATTTTAAAATTTGCAACTCAATCGACACAACGAAGTAGGCAATGAAAAGTCTCGAAGTTAAATACACAGAGACAGAAAATGATCTGAGGCCATTCTCTCACCAAGTGATGGTGAAAGCACTCGCCGTTGACAGACGAGCTACATTTTCAAATATAAAAATAATGGGACAGCTAAACAAGGTCGCAGGGGAAAGAGTGAACAAGAGCAGGATTCGAATTTTGGACTAAAACTGTGGAAAAATACTCTGGCTTGTGCTTTTGAGGCATGTTAATATGATTTTCATGATAGATTCAAGTGCTGAATTTAAGGAAACACATGTTGCAAACAAATAATAATAACCATGCACGTGATGTGTCAAAAACATCAAATTCTTTTATGACAAATGTTGGTCTAGTTTAATATCTTCCAATTTTTGATTTCAAAGTGATGGAAAATGCAGACATACCAAATGTGAATATAATAAAAAAAGTAACGCCTCAGTTTACCTGAAGAAGACAGCCGAGATCAAGCAATGTACTTTAAAGTGATGAGTGTCTGCGAAAAAAATAAAGGACCTAAGCATTCTTATAGCTCTACGATATCGGAAGTGCTGCTTGATAATGATTACGTGAAAGCGATAGGGTTTGGACGTTCATACAATATATTGAATAAGCAGCTGCTAGATATTTATTACCCACTGTATATCACGCTTCGTTTGGTTTTCACTTATGAAGATCTGTCAAGCTTTCAGAATTTCAAGGAATGTTTAAAGTTAAAAAAATTCCCTACATTTCTATGATCCAACCGATCTAACTTTTTCCGGGCCGAATTGATCGTTTTTTCCTACATTTTTTCTTCTTTTTTTCGAGTCCACCAGCTTAGACAATTTTAGCACCCTGATTAGCTGGTTAAAGACGAGTTATTAAAGTTTATTTATTACATTATTTTATATTTATTCTATTATCCTATCAGACATGGTCGGGATCACAACATTTCTAAATTTAGTTTTATTGCTCTTTGTTATCAATCAAATGTTCCTTCTTGTTCAACACACTGTCGGGAGACACTTACCAGAGCCTCTTTTCTTTACAACCGCTGTGCGGAGCAATCCCTTTGTTTTGTTTATGTACTTGCAATTTTCCATTCGCTGATTTATCCCTTTGACATACAAGAAGAAAGCTGGGGAACCAAACCAATGAAATCAACAACGCAACATAAATTCCTTCCTGACACAGGCAAAGGGTTGAATCCTTATTTCCAATTTCTTCCTTCAAAAGTCTATTGCTAACTTTTACTTCTCGTACAAAAAAAAACGAGAACAGAAAACAAAACAAGGAATAGAGTCCTGAAAAATTACCGTTCACAATATGGGTTGCACGACGACTACTTACATACGTTGACGGCGGTGATGGCATCAGTGAGAGAAAGGGATTTGGTACTTGCCATTTCGTGCGAAAGAAAATCCTTTTCAGGATCTCGTGCAAAATTTAACCGGAGAACTTTTTTTTTTCTCCGAATAACTGTTATCCTTGTATAGAATTTTTTTTCTTTCGTTCGTTCTTTTTACTTACAGCCGTTTTATTTACCGGCTATACAAGTCGGATTGTTACATCTAAGGTTTCATTTTCGTACAAGATGGACGAAAGATCCCTAAAGAAAGTGTAGCGAAACAGGATTAAAGTTCTCGGAACTCGTTAGACATTTCTTCTCAGTGTTTCTCAAATGCGATAAATGTTTATTCGCTTGTTTTGCGGGCTCACTTTGAGCCGAATAAGTTGTCGGGTGTCGTCCTTTTTTGTCGCCACGAAAAAAGAGTACCAAAGATTTAGGAAGACTCACGTTTCTCCTTTCTATTTTAAAGTGTTCAACTAGCGTGCTGTCATCCGAAAGAGAGGTTCATTTTATGACTCGATGACGAGTTGATTTTTATAAACAGATTACCGTTGTTAAGGACTTCATTTATAAAGAAAGGTTGTCGGAAAAAAAGGACAAATACACACTTTTTTAATGTTTCTTTAAAAATTAAGACTTTCGAGAAGCTTTCAATCAGATGTAGTCGTAGGAGTGCCTTTGAAATGGGGCACCGTTGATGGATGGGGCATGAGAAGCTCTTGACTTCAATTCATTTGAAAGTGGAATGAGAAGTGACCTTACGGGTAAAGAATATTGGAAGTGCGCTAAAAGCTAGGGGAAAGAAGAGGCAAAAATGAAAAGAAAAAAAAAAATAAGAAAACATAATGACTGAAACGGGGTCAGGACTCTTTGAATTGAATGAAAGCGAATAGTCGTCGTCGTTTAGATGTTTTTCTGCTGCGTTTTGTAGATTTCTATTTTAAGTAGCATTTTTGTGTCCTTGGCTTTGGAAGGCAATCCTCGGAGTCCTTAAACGAAAGAAAAATCAATGATTGAAGAATAGTTATTGCTGCAATTGGTTAAAGTTTAAAGTAATACGAAGAATACGAAAAAAACTGGAATATAGGCTAGGGTATTGTTCGGCTTTCTCACACCATCAATTTTCCATCTTATGTTGAAACAAATTTCCAACGTGATTTAAATGAGGTCATGGTTGCACAGCATCTTTTCCTGCGAATATCTGTATTTGGATATGCCTAAAAAAAACTATGGGAATATTATATACTACTGATAAATGCCTTGAAGTAATTCAAAGTTTCGAAAGTTCAAAAAACCATTACGAATTCGGAATTTCTTAAGTTCAAAAGTAAAAAAAAAAAACCCAACAGAAAATTATATTGAAATCCAGGTGACAGGATGAGGCCCAAACCGTTTTTTGTTTTAATTATTGCCTCGCTCTTCAAGAGAATATTAATTCTCTTATAATGCGAGCGGAAGAATTATGAGGAGAATGAAAAATTATGTAGTGGTCTGAGAAACTCAGGTTTATTTGGTTGTGACTCGTCCGTGGATGGAGCCCGAAACGGGATGGAGGATTTTGATATCGACCCATTAGCTTTCACCTAATTCGCAGGATTTTATTCGACATAAGTTTTGATATATGAACTTTGGAAGATCGTTCAATCTACACAAACCACTATTTTGAAAACACGAATTAGGTATTTAGCCGATACAACAACCACTACAATAACGCCACCCATTAGTCAGGCTACTATCGCTGGTCGACCAATCCAGTGATAGTGCCATGTACTAGATCCCAATGGCAAATGGAGACTGGACCAGATTCGAAAAACTAGACCACTCTAGGAATCGAACCTGGGACCTATAAATTGAATCAATTGAAAGGCAGGCGCTCTACCAACTTCGCGACCCAGCGCTTGCACATTTTTAGCAGCTTGGAGGAAAGTGTTGTATGGGTTTGCTCATAAATGCCTCGATATGCTATTGGATCTTTCTGCTTATCAGATGTAGTTTGGTTTTGAAATGGCTTATATCTATTGAATTTCGATGTTTTACACCAGTTAACCTTCTTGAATTATTCCTAAGTTATCTTTGCAGTATTTCCAAAGTTCCTTGGCAGGAGCAAAAACGGGGTCAGTTGGAAGAATTTTATTCTGCATCGAAACTTAGTTTGAACAATCAAAACTTTTTAAAGGTCTCAAAAAAAAAACACAAAACCTAGATTTGTAAGGCTGAGTGAGTCGTATATTTTCTATTATGCTTTTGGAATTGTGGTGGGTAAAGCAACCTCTAGTACTTGACTTTGGGCTTGAAAGCCCCGAAATCATGTAGTTAACGGATGCCATTGTTTTCTCTGTATGCATTCGAATCACCCGACAAATGTCATGCTGCAGAATCTCTTCACCGTGGCACAGTATTTTTGCTGGCTTATAACAAGTATCTTGAAATTTTCAGGGTTAAGAAAAGGATGAATAGCTTGTGATCAAACAAGAATTTTGGGTAATTCATCTTTCATTTTATTTTATGACGTAATATTCACGTCGGCATATATGTTTGTAGTGCAATTAACTAGCTCGATTCCTACGAGCTTAGCAATTACTTATTTATTGTTGTTTTAATAGTTTCAGTGAGATTGATACAACACGACTTAAATCTTTTTGAGTATGAGAGAACAAGGTTAACCAAAGTATTGATTTCGAGAAAAATTAAATTTAAAAATTTAAAATCTATTTTCCTTAAAATAATAGGACATTAATTCAATTCAAAAAATTCAAAAGTTATTCAGAAAAAGCAGGGATTTCTTAGCAATTCGTGCGGCGGGAGTCTAAGCCACAAACAAAGTGCGGATACGTTAAATGACCGTTCTGTATTGTTGCATGAAAAACGTGGTAATATTAATTTCAATCCTCTGTTCGTCTGTGTATAATTGAGCGTTTCGTGTATAAAATAAGGACAACTGTTTTATCAAACGTTAAGCAGGTTTCGCCAAAGATAAATGAACGGGGCAAATGCAAACGATTACAGAAAGATCATTTATGAACACCGAGAATAACAATAGACCCAAGACAGACCCCTGAGGTATACCCATATTGGTGACAAGAGGATCCGAGATACCAAACTCAGTTTTCAAACGTTGCACCAGATCCATTAGAAAACTACACCGGAGCCTTAATGATGTGCAAGAAAAATTATACAGTCGCTTTATTTTCGGAAATAAGATTATGCAAATATCTTAAAAACCATGACGTAAAGCATGACTGAATAAAAACCGATGCAGATGTTACAAGTAACTTTAATTGCAGCAGATTCGCAACTAGGATTCCGTCAGAAATCCGACTGCCTCATGGACACTAAATTATTAGATATAGATATAGATATCTTTATTTCGAAACTAATTTACAATATTGGGGTTACCACACATTTTACATTACAGAGATTCGATATTAAGCTATCTTGCTACTGAAACATTTATTTATATTGATGAAGTTGAATTTTGATATGAACAAAGTATATCACGAAGGAAAATTTGAAAAAAACCTTCACTGAATAGTTGTTAGAAAAAAAGAAAAAAAAATATTAGCATTTAGATAATTTTGAATTTCGACGTGTTTTACCTTTTTGAATACTACACATACGAAAGATAAAATGCTAATGCAGGATAAGTTTAACAAATTTAGGCGGAATACCATCAGGACTTATGACTGACGATCTGATTGAACTCAGAGCCTCATTGGCACCAATACATTCAAACGACAAAGGACTTTCACTTTTTGCCACGGCAGACATATCCCGCGGAGGACTTGAGTTAGGCACAGATGGGCACAGAATTGTAGAGACCACTTCAGGTACATTTAGGTAGGTAGGTAAAAGTGGTGGTTCAGTGAGAACCTAATTAGCACTAAGTGCCGTTTTAATACCACAGCTCTGTTACCTTATTTATGATGTTATTTTGGTGTATTTGAGATATCTCTAAATCCAGCCCTAGGTATTTAAGAAGGACATTAGTTCCTTAATATCCTTAGCAGAAATCTCATTAATTGAGTTGAAGAAGGGTCTACCAAGCGCCCGTTGTCTGGCTCTAGCAAGAGCCGGACAGTCGCAAAAGAAGTGTGTTAGGGTCTCCCTCTCAGCTGTGTTTTTGCTGCTGCGACAATGTGCGTTGTGTGGGATACCTAGCTTAATGGCATGATCTCCAATCGGCCAGTGTCCTGTGCAGACCGCCACTAATCTAGCAATATCATGACGGGCTCGTCGAAGAAGATCTTTTGTTTTTGATTGTTTGTATTCCGGCCATATTTTCCTTGATGTTGCACAGTTCGTAAGTCTGACCCATCTTAGATTTGCTACTTCAAGGAAGTATGAGGATATATTAGTCTTAACTGCTTGTAGTGAGATGAAAACCTCACCTGCAAGCGAGCGCTGAAGGGCAGATCCCTTTCTAGCAAGTTCATCGGCCTTCTCATTGCCTGGGATGGCACTGTGGCCGGGAACCTATATAAGGGAAATGAGCTTACCTTCTAACGACGCTATTTCAGCTCGGCATTTCTGTACTAATTTTGAATGTGAAGTAAAGGAGGCAATAGCTTTGATGGCTGCTTGACTATCAATGCATATGGCAACCTTCTGGCTTGGCAGGATGTTTGGATGTAATTTGATTTGATGACATGCTTCCCGGATTGCAAATAGTTCGGCTTGGAAAACACTGGAATTGTCGGGCAGTCTATAGGCTTTACGGATGTTCAGAGATCCTGAGAACACACCCGCACCGAGCCGTCAGTGTAGATAGATTGTGGACAATCAGGTACATTTACTTCTAGTTTTATCGTAGAGTACGTAAAGGGAACCTTAGGACATAAAAAACCAATCGTGATTTGAGAGTACACAAAAAAATCCTTTGATCGTATAAGATGAGTCGGTAGAGAGTTTTGGATCAGTTCAGATGTGTGAAGGAAAAGTCTTCAAAAAAAGAAACAGGCCTAGACATTCATTGAAGTTTATTCTTATGTGCTGGGCCAAAGTTTAATATAACAGTTAATTAAAATTAGCTGATTGTGAGACCAGGGTGTGAAGAGTGCGCGTAGTGTGAACGTAGTGTAGACAAACCTCGAAAGAACTCTAGAGGTTCATCATGATATTTGCGGTTTTCCTTTTCTTGGCCGCGAAAAAAAAGAAACAGTAACCATCAAAGATTGATTGTAACTTTATATAAATGTGAAAAGTCGAGGTAGCGTGAGCCAATAGCAACGTTACGCCAAACCCCATTTGTATTTCGTTGACCGCCCGCAAATCGAGCGCTGGCCTGGAGTCTGAGCAACTAATTTCTTTTTTTTATTTTCCTTATTTATTATAATTTGTTCTCTTTCACTCTCTCATATTATTTTCTTTTATATTTTTTTGGTCGCTATTTGTTTTTTGGAAGGTTATAATAAGTATTATTAGTTGATTCTTCTTTAAATTAATATTTATCTTCTGGAAATTTTGAAATTATTAGACTTTAAAGCTGATATAAAAAAGACTAAAATAAGCCTTCTCTTAGTTATTTTATTGCCCGGTGTTGCTTTTGGGTGTGGGTTCAAATCCAGAGGTAATACTTTTTTTTCTTTTATTTTATTTCAAGAGTTTATATTATTTTATTTTTGTTCTGTTTCCTTCTCCCTTTGGGATTTTTAAGTTAATTTTTTGTTTAGATTTTGTGCAGTTAAAGTTAAATTAATTAATTAATAGAGGCGAATTAAACTTGAAAAATTTTGAATCTGAACGGTATTGTGTCAATTGACGGTACGCGGAACCTGTCTTGGAAGTCGCGATTCTACCGGGAAGGTATTTCGGGATAATAAGGCGTGGCGCCCATTTTTTGCCGCCATTACTCCCACTTTTTTCCAGTCGGCTCTTATTATCTTGGAGTGCTGAAAATCGAAACTGGTGAGGATCGTGTTAAAAACACGTGAAATATAAGGAAGGATGATACCAGTGCGAGCTTTATAAATTTTGGATTGTTACCATAAAATCTTGTGGCATTCGATTTGATCGCTTCAACACATCGGTATCTGATGGCTCCATTTAACAAAGTTCGCCCTCATTGCAGTCATCTGATCCAAATACCTGCAGATGAACTTGTTCTTTATTAATTCTTCAAAATTAGAAAGAACAGAGAAAGACATGAAGTCATGAAGAAAACGCTCGCTTATGAAATACAGGACCTCTATCAGAGCCGTGGAATGAGAATCTCATAGCGAAGAGTCGCCCATGATCTGTTAACAATGCACTCAACACTTGTAGTAGTAAGAAACAAGATCCTTGGTCACAGTGAGTTAAAAAGCTCAGATATTTATTTAAATAATTGTATTTTTAAAGAAGACCGTTTTCTTTAAGTTTAAACGATTTCAATTTCAATCAGCATAATAAACATGTTTCTATATTTCTTGAGTATATATGGATTGGAGCAAAGAGTACCTGACATGTTTAAGCAACGCCAATATGCACAATCTCAAATTTGGTTTTAAATTTGTTCCTTAAACTTGTAAAGATTTCCTTCGCAATAAAAAGAATAACAAAATTACATGACTTCTGCTAACCCCAAAATTAACCTTAACTGCAATCCAAAGGCCTCTTAAGATCATCCTTAAAAAAGTAACAGGCTCCCCTAATTTAAGCAACACCAAACAACCAGCCATTGTTCATTAAAACAAAACAAAAAACAAGGAAAAAGTTCGCAATAAAAAAACAAAAATCAAAAGTTAAATCGACGCGACAACTGCCGCAAAATTAGGCGAGTAAACGAATTAAGGTGATAACCATAACATTAAAGTCTCCCTGATCCGTAGTAGAATCCTGTTTCCTTTAGTCCGGACAATCTCCTCCAAAGGGATGTGCCATCTCTGTCTGTGCCTTCTGCCTGCGTTACAATTATTTGTAATCCACCCGGCTCGCTTCGCCTCTGGAGAAGCTAATCTTCCTGCCAGACAAATTTATTCAAATTCATTTCTTTCTCCTCGGTCCCGAACACAAATGCCAACTGCTCAACCTTTACATCGAGAAAGGAATGCACAATAAGGACGATTAAAAGGCAGAAAAAAGTAACAGGATGCTCTCCTGGTCACGGGAAGAAAATAGAAAATAGTATCGTGACGTGAAAAGGACCACATAGATGGCGCGAAAGGACAAACTCGTGTCATTCTAGTGAACATTGACCGTGGAATGGAAAAGGTACAATAAGAATGTTGGAAGGAGCAAGGGGCCTCTGAGGGATACGAAATAAAATAATGAATATAGGTGTCGTCATTGTGCCCTGACCTCTTGACTTTTGGCATCAACAATACTTTCCCCCCGCTCCATTCGTAAGTGGAAGTCTATTAAATTGAAAATACCAGACCGACGACCCTTTGAGTGAGATTATGCCATGTGGAGGGATACTGGCCCAGCAGTAGTGTTCATATCCATGTCCATGTCCGAAGTTCCATTGTCCGCAATTTTAAAAGTGACTGCAAAAAATTTTCATGACAAAAAGGGTACAGTTCGCTCCCCGGCGAGTAGTGGACAAAATTCAAAGAGCAAAAACAAAAAGACGACAAAATTCCCTTTTCGAGATGAAATGAACTGGCTCAGAAGGACAACCGTGTATATAGTGAAATTCTCAATGTCCACACACGTTCATTAGGAACCAAGTGACACTTCGCAAAAAAAAATCCTGGAATCTGGTGAATAAAAAATTCCTGAACCATTGCATAGTGTCCTGAAAATTCCTTCCTCGGGATGGTGTCTTGGTGCTAATCCTGTGTGGCCTTAAAGGTCGTTATTTGTTTGGTTTTGCTCTTGGTATCCGTCAGTGGATCAGTTGTAAAGCCTGAACGCGTAACGAAAATCGTAAAATGCATAATGGGCATGCGATTCTGAATTCGGCGTTTTCATTTGGAAAGATGCCCAAACTGCTTTAAAAATAAATAAATTGACTCTCCCAAAATGTTTCTCCAGAGAAAAGATCCGAACAAATGTCTTTTAATTCTTCCTCTAAGAGTTGAACCTCAAGCCAGAAAAAGACATTTTGTTCGAAACCCCTTTCTCGATTGGTAAATGTCAGCAGTCTTAATGAAACAGGACTACAGCTTGAAATTCACTCCGCTCATTTTGTCTGATAGATTTCAGATTTCAGATTTCGTATTTGATTTTCGTCGGTTTCGGTGATAACAGGATTTTTCAAATGCTAGCATACTTGCTTTTTATTTTTTTACGTACCCGTAGAACTGATACCTTCATATGCAAGGTATCGGTTCTCTTAAGTTTCTTGCAAGTCGGCGTGTAAATATGTCATGTCTTGACATTCATTTTCCAGGCAGAGATATGAGATGACGGTTTTGTTGTATTTACACAATCGAGTTAATTTAGTGCACCAATATTATGAATTTTTAAAGATTGAACCCGTTTATCTGTTTGTTGTCTTAAAAAAGGCACATCCCCGTTCATAAGAATGTTTTTTTTGAATGCTGATGACGCCTGGATAGTTTTTAGTAAATATAACTGAAGCTTGTACTATTTCTGTTGCTGTTACAAATGTTTTTTTTGACTTCAGCATAACTTTTTAGGTACTTGTGGCATACTTGCATAGTTTTGGTAATTTTTAAGACAAACGAGTTTGGGCCTTTTTAAAATACGCTTCTTCCGTGCCAAATTTCTAAAGATTTTCAAAGATTTTCAAAGATGATCAACAATTCTATTTAAAAAGAATTCAATATCGACTTATTTGCATTCACTCAATTCGCAGTAATTTATTCGTTTACAATTTGAGTACGATCTTTGTGATTTAGAAGATTGCGTTATCACTTTGTCATCAGTTTTATGCCTAATTTTGACGACTCGAATTTCGTAAAATGCCGATAACGTAATCGCTTGGACATGGCATTGAACTCAGTATGCAAAAAGTCGATTGTTGGACGGCTGGTGTGGTATGTCACCAAATTTTGCGGAAAACCATAGCTCGTCTCAATTCACATCGTGAGTCTTAAGCCATAAAAAAATGAGTTATTATGTCTTAACTTCTGAACCCCAAGACCGTCGGTTTGTTTTTATTTTTTGTGTATCCGCCAAGTAGCAAAATTGCTTTTTCGAGTAAAATTGACGATGCTTTCGAGCTGCCCAAAAGTCCAGAGCCATCAATGTCAAAAATAACATATGATTCAAAAAGAAACCAACAAATGACCCACCCTGTATTCATTCTTAATTATTTATTGATGATAAAAATTATTTTTATTTACTTATTCATTTTTACTAAAATTCCTTCAAAGTCCACCTCTTTTTCTAAAACAAACTCATATGAGCAGCTTCACTCGACACGGCTGGATGTTTAATTTTTGTCCTTTTTGGTGTCCTGCCCTACTGTTGTTTTGTTGGAACTCTACGGAATGAAGCTCCACCAATATTTGTGTGTGTGGTATCTCTGAGTGATCAGGGTACACAGGTCGCATTCCTTCAGTCGAATACCCTTTGGAATGGCTTTTATTGTTGTTTGTTCTCGGACAGTGGACAACTATGGGATAAAATCAGCTGGAATCCTTGTTGGCGGTAGTCAGTGTATCCCTAGAGTTCACTTCCTGTTGTCGTGGATTTGCCAAAGCAAATCTCCTCCCCGGAAGGAAAAAAAAAATATATTTCTTTAGTGTGGTTTTCTTTTGTGCTAGTTGGTGTTGGTTGGTGGTTTGTTGAACAACCCCCCAATGCAAATGAAGTGAAACTACTAGCGCATATGTAAGTCTGGGTATAACGGTCACAAAATTTCCCAATGGACTCTTCATGCGCTCGTATTGTGTTCGTATTTTTATTGGAATTTAAACTCTTTCGCCGCAAATACGAGATTCTGGATGGAACATTGTGGTCCTTCGAGCCGCATCGCTTCCTCGGTATCAGTTTCAATGTGCATCTGTGTGACAGATAATAATTAATCTCCTTGCAAGTTATTCACTCCACTGTGATATTCGAGATATTCGAAATATTTAAGACATTCACTGTGCAGTCGTTGACAAAGATCGCATTTATAAAATATGCACATGGCTCTAAGGAAGGAGTCGCTTACCGTTCACCACTTGCAATTTCCTTTCCGCCCACTGGCAGGATTCGTATCAACTCATTTCGCCTGGGTGAGAGTATTTCGTGGAAGAAAAGGATTCGCATTATTAATGAGGATTGAGAATTTTAAAATAAACACACAGACAAAAACGAATGGCAGAGAGCAGAAGCTATGTTGAAATGGGGTTTTCTTTTAAATTCGGATCGGGTTTGAGTTGGGCAAATATTTTATTTCGGTGAAATTCTTCTAGACATTAGAATGCTCTGTTGATGCATAAAGTGGAGTGGAATTAAACAGGATTGAAATGGCAGTCGAGATGATGTGGCAGAGTGGTTTGAAACATTACAGGTTTAAGGTTACAGTGAAACTGGAGACGATGAAGGGTTTTCGCCTTTAAGGAAATGCTTATTTTCAGAAAACTGGAATACGGTAAATAAACTGTAAGGAAATGTTACTGTTCAGGCGTTCTTTTGACACTGCTGTTGACACTTGACATTCTACAAATTAAACAATCTTCGAAAAAAATTGTGAGCATCTGTGTCGGGAGCGAAAAAAAAGTTCATCATCAGAATACAACTTTTGAAGAACACGCTTTGTATTAAATAAAATATGGTTATTTATTTAGCTTAAAAAATCTAGTAAGGTGCAAATGCGTATGGGTGGTGCAGTTGGTTAATTTCTTGCCCTTGAATTGTATTAACTGAAAGGTTGTTAGCTCGAAACCTAAGGTATGTCTTCTTGCTAGTAAACTTATTCTCATATAGTAGTATATATAGTATATGTATATAATTTCCCTTGTTCGCGCCATAGCTTGAAAACGACTTTACCGATATCTTTCACGTTTCTTCAATTTGTCTAATGCGCGATTCACAATGTCACTTTGACGTCGTTGCGGTGACAGTTTTGAAGCAAAGCAGTTGTTTAAACATAGGAAATGTGTGTTTCCATTCACACACACGCTTTGACTGCGTCACGTTGACTTGACAAACGTAATGACTCGTAAGAGCCAGAGGTGAAAAAGATTGCATTAGTCTGGGATTGCATTCTTTGAAATCGCAGTCTTTTGAATGCTTTTTGTGAATGAATGGAATGACTTTAATGTCATACTTTAACTTCAAAGATGCATTCGCTATTCATTTTGAAGTCATTGAAATATAAGTCATTTCAATCAGTCAAATGAATTGAAGTCAAAAGAATGCAATACTTTTTGACTGATGGCATTCTTGAAGTCTTTTGAAGTCACCTGCATTTTTTTGAATACTTTTTTTTTATTCATTTGTAGTCTTTTGATTTCACTGTTTTTATTGAAATCTTTTGACTGCTTGAAGTCATTTGAAAAAAAAAAAAACAGATTTCAGGCGCTTTAATATGTACGTACACAAAGTATTTAAGCAGTACACTATTTTGTTTTACCTCGAATGTGCGTTCATATGAAACTTATTTAACGTAAGGGAGTAAATAAGTTTTATTGTAACCAAATGCAAAAACTGTACTCCCATTTTCAAGCAACGAATTATTTGGTATGCTTCACTCTAATTTGTTTTATATCTTATTTATTTGGACTGATAGGTCGTTTTAAAGTCGTTTATGTTAAAAACAATGTAGGAGTATCTTCTTGAATTAAACACATACTATACTAAATAAATATGAACTGTTTTTGACGAACTATACTATGTTTGAAGGATTGTTTAAGAATATTTGAAAGATCAAGCTTCCACTTTTTGCGAGTTAGATCGATTGTAAGAGTGCACCTTTTTCTGGAATTTGCAATCTTTTTTAAAGGGTTTGAGGGTTTGAGATTTTATTTTTATTTTGCACAGAATATGTGTTTGTAGATATTCCTTCAATTGTGCTTTCATATAACAATGAATTTCGTTGGAATCTTTCGTATAGCAGGTATATACAGAAAAAATTACATTTTACATCAGTTAATTGTGTTATAAAAAACGCAGCTTGCTTTTACTGCGGAAAATTGGAAATTCCTGAAGAGTTATATACAAAAAATGAATTCGACAGACCCTTCGCTATTTAAGTGAAACGGATGAATCCCAAAGAATCAAACATTGGCTGAATAAATAGTTTTCCACGGATATTGCGGCATAAGAGAATCAAACGATTTACTGAACACATTTAAGTCCTCCAGAGGCAGACCAAAAAAACACACTGATGAATGTGAAATATATGCTAAAAAGTTGAAATTATCAAAGAAATTTCTACTGAAAATGTAACTGCAGCTGTTTTTCTAAAATATCGTAGTGATCAACAAAAGCAAAATGCAGAGGATAAAAAGCATTGGCTCTGTTTCTGATGTTGGAGTTATCCAAATTTGAAATGTATGTAGTATTTTAAGAATTTCCTTCAAAAGTCTTGACATTGACGTTACTACCAGCTATAAGCACATTACTGCGGCAATATTAGCGAAATTTCGATAATTGATACACTTTTTTACAAAACTTATAATGTGATTGATCACTTGGATAGTGTGGCAGGATATGAAATCATAACCGATGCCAACCAATTTATGGCTACTTTAGATGTGAATTTTCTGAAAATTGGAAAAACGCTCGGCCATCATCAGTTCACTTATGCGGGTCAACAATTTTGTTATATGCGTAATTGATGCGGTCTGTTATTCAAGGTACAAATTAAAGTAAAGTACAAATTAAAGAAAACAAATTGATGAACTTAGAATTAGATCAGGAGTATCTTCATTAAATAGAAATTTTATTCAGCAACGATAGATGGAAAATTAGTTCACTTGATTAATAATACCACCACTGCTTGCTTTTGGTCTACCACGGGGCGGCAAGCGCTAAGACGCATAAACTCGCTACAATAGGAAGTAGAAAACGCAAAATGCTAAACGAACTTCGCCAAGCAGCTTGGAAAAATTATAGAAACACCAAAACACTGATTCGGTAACACTTATGACGGTAATCCATCCGAAACAAACATAAACATCAAAGTACATGCAAAGTTTCAAGAACGCGGATAAACGAAGATTTGTCGAATTTTCATAAAGCCTCATCAGATCTCTTCCTTAAGACATGTTAACTCGTGGAAAGAGCTTGAGCATCATCTGTTAGAAAATATTAATCGGGTTTAAAGTTCCGATTAAAAAAAAGAAAAAAATATTTGGAGCGTAGTTATATATTTATAATAATTTGGCTTATCGAAAGTTAAATGTAAAAGTCATTATCAAATTGCATCTAGTATAAACATATGTATGTACCCGCAACCGTACGTACCCGCAGACAAGCCAACGTTGGAACATGACAACGTCTGTCGGGTCCGTTAGAGTCCAATAAATTACTGCGAATTAATTGAATGCAAATCAAACTCCATCGGTGAAGTAATCGAAAGCAAAATTTACCAAACTTCTCAACGCAGAATTCTTCTCAAAATTCTCCCAAAGTATTTCTCTCAGCTGTTCCGAGAAAGAAACACTTTACTGTCGCCACTTGTATATGACAGTTAAAATTCCTTTAAAAAACAAATTTTAAACCTCTTTCAATGCCTACGTGCACTCATTAAAAATATAAGTCGCGTACATTTTCTTTTTGAGAGAAAAATGCAACTCAACCTGGCAAATTTTTGCAGGGAACTTCGACAGAATGGCTTCAACCATCTTTAATCTAACCAATTTGAGAAGTAGAAAAATGATTTTCAAATAAGAGATAACACTCCGCCCTTAAACAATTTACGTCCTATCTTCTTGTATTAACTTATTGAAACATTTTCGAAAGAGACATTAAATCTACATAGAATGTCATTATTTAAAGACCCTGGAGGTTTAGGACATACGTAATTTGATTCTTATGTGCCCAATCAACCGGAACGTGTCTAGATTGAAAATAATTTGAGTTCACAAATAAATGTTAAAACTTGGGTTCAAAAAGATACTGTTGTGAGCCCTATCTTATTATGAGAATTTAGGTCAAGCTTTGGAGGTTTAAATTAAGTTGCTTCTAGAAAGTAACCAGAGTCTGGGCACAATCAGCACTTGGTCGATTTGATTGCCAACTCGATTTTTGCAGATAGCCAAGTGGCTGTGAGCATCTGTTTGTGGGAAGATCTTTTAGTACCTTTCACATTCGTTAGTCGGATGACATTTTATCATGTCTATTCCTTTAGGATGAACTTTGTAACCACTCCGCCGAAGAGCTTGTCGTTCTTCAGGCAGACTGCGCCCCAGAGCTAAAGAGTCTTCAGCTTTGTCGGTCAGTGAATGCTCTTTGAAGAATTTTCCTTCGTTGACGATTACAGTCCAGCGATCGGTTTTGGTTTGAAATTGTGCCAACCGGTTTGGGCCGATGACAAATCCACATCCTTGTGTATGCAACCCTTTATTTGAGAACTGTTTTAATTGACGGAATCTTTCATCTTCATGGATCCCGATATTATCTAGCGAACCTTGATTGCAGTAATTAAATCTAATCAAAGTTTCCTTTTGTTCAAGGACTATACTCGCACTCGTTCTCGTTTTAAGGCATTTTGGAACCGCGATCTCGACGGGTTTGTTCATTGCATTTACTTCATCATCACAGCGATTACTCGAATGGTAATTCGGGGCACCACGTGCAGGCTGTTTGTTGACTTAAATTATCAAGGGACCTGGGTCACTTCACATCATTGGAGGACTTAAAAATCCTTCAACCCACCTAAAAGTAGCTCAAAAACGTCCATAGAGAAAATGTGATATTAAGGAACATGTTATGAAATGAAACAAACACTTAAGTACGGTCAGGGAAGTTAACTTTTTCCAGCAGGTTACTCAAAACGAAAGGTCATAAACATTGTCAGATCAATACATACACCATTGACATGTCCCTCTTACAATTCCCTGGCACATTACTTAACAATTCCCAGTCGCGCTGTTTCATAGTCCTCCTCCTCAGGACATCTGTAAAATGTCTTTTCTCTGCACATAAAGTCATTCCAGCGGAAATGAAAGTCCCCTCATCTTTCACTTTTGCAATTTGTAACTCATTCGTTACGCCAAAGGACAAACGTACATATCTCTATCTTTTCACGTTGGCATGACTTAAAAAAAAAAACTGTGCAAGCCAGAGGACACTATGCCACTGTCACTACTTCTGTGCTGCCATCATCACTTCATGAGGAAGGGTTTTCACTAAACTTAGAAAAAAAGGAACAAATTGCAAAAGTCCCTTGTAATTCTGTTAGAGCAAAAGGATAATGTTTTCTAGTGATTTAAATAAACTCTCCGAGGAAAATTTCATTTGAATGCACTCAGGCTCTTGTTAAACACAGACTCCCTTGATATATGTCCTTTGATTCTAATTCAGTTACTCCTCCGAACCCTGTGCACAATTGTCTTACAGGATTTCAGGAATACACAATGGAAATATTTTGGGCAAAAAAAGACCACTGCCCATAACTTAAGCAGTAATTTCGTCCTGCGTCCAATTTTCGTTTGGGCAGCTTTAATTTTCAGGAATATGAAGATGTAGGAGGAAGTTTAAGGGTAAACTGGCTGAATGTAAGGAAAAGGACAAATTTCGTAAATCCCTGGCAAAAGGATTCCCTCGGGAGACAATCTGTATTCTCCCTACACGAACATATTCAGCACTTTCACTCTGTGATTCCGATTGGGTTCGTCGCGTCTGTATGCTGGTGTGTCCTGTTCCTGTCTGTTTGGTTTTCTTTTCATCGTTTCTATGTACATATAACGTCTTGCAATGGCAATAAAGGGAGTGACACTGGTGACACTAGTGACACTTTTTCGCCAACATTCTCGTTTAGTATGTGACCGAATGGGTAACGTCCTTTGTTGCCCATTCTGTTGTTGGTACACCACGCCTCCAACTCCTTGCCCTGAAGTCCGATTTCTTTGGGATATCCTCAACCTCGAACCCTCATTCGAGTAGTAATACACGAGCTGGTAGCAAATACGTGTCGAAAAGTAGTTGAACTGTTAAAGAAATAACCAAAAGTTGGTATGGCTGGCGCGTTGCAATGTTCCTTCGGCTTCGACAGGGGGTTAGAGCGGGTGTAAGTCGTAAATTGGTGTACTGCAAGGACCATGGGTTTTTTGTCCCTTTTGTATATATATACATTTAGTTTGGTAATAAAAGGAAAATTCGTCATCGTGTTCAATGACTAAAGGAGGTTCGTTTTTTTTTTGTTGTTTCTCATCGATTTGGAAGGAAGCTCGAGCACGAACGAGAATTTGCTTTAAATATTTGCAGACGTTGACAGAATTGGAAGTCTGATTGAAGGTTAAAGAGTTTATTCACACAGAGTCACTCAATTAATTGATCTTCTTAAAGAGATAATGAATTCAACATTTTTCGCTTTTCGTTTGATTTATTTGTGACTTGTAAGAATAGGTCAACTTTATGAGAGCAGTTTTGAATCCCATTAGTTTGTGGTTCTTGTTTTTGAATATGTGATGATTTGTTATGAAGATATCTTTTTCGAGTATAGAGGCTGACAAGTTGAACCATCGACCGAATCAAACACATTCAAAAGGTCTTATGTCAGTTCTGACCATTCTTCATAAGGAGCCCGATTAAGCTGACGACTGTCCGATGCAAGAAAGCTGAACCAAGCAACAATAAGAAGGTTCAACATTGGACGTCGAAACAAAGTGGAGAAAGTTAGAGCCTATAGAGAGTGACCAAACAAAAGACTTCAAATGAAACAAATATCCCCAAAAATCGGCAGGAGAAAGACAAGAAGAATTAAAGCCATGAAATGAATGAAAAAAGCATACGCAGGTCAGGGATATCGAAGAGTCTTAAAGTAGAAACGTGAAGACTAATGCCTACAAGCAAACTTCAAGCGTAATTGTGCGCTACAAAATAGGTTAGTGTCGCTTTAAAATTTTAACAGAAAATTCATACAGTTTTCAAGCTGAGCTTTTCAAATATTTTATGTTTGAGGTGACGAAACCATAACCGATGACTAGAATTTCAGCTCCATTTTTCCCATTTACAAAAATGTCCTAGACCAAGGTCTTGCACAAATTTTCGAGGTGAGTTCAACGTTGTTTACAAAACTTATTCATGCGAAGTATAAATGCGCCAAAACATCGGAATGGCCCACGAATATCATGTCGATACCGACTTTAAATAAACCGATGACGGAAAATGCTTATCCGGTCTTGTCGCCCAACGCTTTAGAATTTGCCATGTGCAAGAACATCCCAGTTTTTAATTGGACCCTATTTTTGAAGCTAGATATTGCGGCAGGTAGATTACAACATGATAAACAATTGCTGGGATACGCAGACGATATTGGCAAGTTCGTTTGCACCCAACGGGACGTCATAAAGGCTGGTTTAATCTAATATTAATGTAGTAAGGGAGTGTACCTATCATGGGACAAACTTCAACTGCAATTCTGATAAACTACAACTTATAGTCATAACCAAACACGGAAGGCTTTTGAAAATTACGAAATTGTTAACTTCAAGAACTCATGTCACTAAACATTCAAAAGATCGACCTTAGAACCATAAATATGTATAAATGCCGGACTGTGTGTAAACGGTCATATTTCGCGCATCTTTCTGACAATATATTTTTGCAAAACTAGAAGTGATTGAATTCTGTTAAAACAAATGTGTGTCGGAAAGGTGTTCAGAAAATTACTACCAGTTGTCGCGTCGCATGACAAAATTACGAATTGTCATTTGGTTTACATCTATGAAAAACATTTAAAGTGTTGCATACTATAGGGTGGGGCAGAACTCTTCCTGTGAAAGTCAAACTTGCGCATGGCCGTTTTTTTTTTTTTAGAAAATCTGCTGCTACAAAAAAAGGACAACAAAGGAAGTTTCAGTGCATGAATAAAAAAAATGTACGTCAAACTATTTATAAAATACCAGACTGTAAAACACTATTCTCGTTTCTGAACTGATCATCGTCTTTCCAAACCTGACAAATGATCTGATGCCAGATCATCCCAGATCATCTCAGCCATGAACTTCACCTTGTAAACTATTTGCTGAGACGGAGAACGACTTCATAGGTTAGAAAGGGTTTTCTTCATGTCCTATCAATTTTTCTTGGTCATTATTGGTTAGTAGCTGATGAAAATGCAAATTCACTTTGTACTACGGAACCTAAGCGACTTTGCTTAAAGCAACTTAACTATGATAATATAACTTACTCGTCCCGTGCGGGCACTCTACGCAACCTTTCGACCAAAGTACTTAAATTTATTTATCAAAAAACGTGACTTATTACAAAACTAAAATATTGTTTAAAAAACTCAGTAAATGGATTTTTTTTTTCTTAATATGAAAATCTTAAACAGTTTTTAACTACATTAAAACTCAAAAACTCAAGCTCAAAACTATCATTAACCTAAAAGTCTACTTAAACTATGAGCACTAATATTTCTTATATTTATTAAAACACGAGGCTGACAAGGACGGAGAATACTACTTCTAAGTTGCGCTTCTTCTTCTTATAACTACCAGAACTGATGCTGTTGCATTAGTGCATTGTTTCTCTCGCGGACCGAAACCGCCGTATTGAACTAGTGATTTTTCTTCTGAGCTAAATCTTTCTGGGCAACGTGAAAGGCTTACGATACTACATTTATATCCTGGATCAGACCGTTTAGGGCGAAATAGTTGGGGTTACAAGCTCCGAAGATTAGGTTATTTTCTGAGCTCATTACTCTAGCTATGTGCCTTCCAATAAGTTTAATAAGAAAGTTATCCACTCGGTGTAGGTTGACCCCGTTGCAGGTAAGATCTATTTTTACTGAGGCTCTGAAGCTTCTAAAACATTGTCGCTCAAAAAACCCGAATCTTTCCCATTGCGCTTGCTCGCATGTTGCACCACATGGGACATCCATATGTAAGCATGGCATCGACAGTGTAAGTCCCTTTGTCATGACTTAGCTTGCTTTGGCCCTGGCAAGAGCAGCACCTGCATGTTTGTAAAAATAAAGATACTGATCAAGCCAGATCCCAAGATATCTGACTAGGCTTCGACTCGCCAAAGGTTGACTGTTTTGTCCATTTAAAGAGAGCACATTGCCAATTCTTTCTGGTATCCTTAGAGGCCCAGACAGCGGCGTCCTAAGTTATTTGTTTTCACTCTTTTTAAAGTTGATTTTCAACTTCCAATCATCGCAATAAGGCAGAATCTAATCGATCTCACTCTGCAAAAGTCTTACAAAACATCGATCTTTGAACCTGAATCCAAGCCTTCCTTATATGCTTAACCATTTGTGGCGTGGGGTACCAAAGTTTTCAAACTTAACTCTTTCCTCAGGACATGATTTGAATCATTGGAGCATAAAATTCTTCAACAGAATGGAATTTTAAATCGTACTAAATGCTTTAAATGATAGTTTAAACGAAAAACAAACCTCATATCATGGAAAATTATTCACGAAGACCTTCAATGGAAAAAGTCTTCACAAACCTACAGTTGTAATGTTGATCAAGCTAGCACTGTCGATTTCTTAAGTGAAAAGCTCCTTTAAACCTTTCCAATTTTTGGAGTTATTTCCTATCGAATCAAAGCGAGTTGGATTATGCTTTTGTTTTTATTTAAACTAATAACATGGAAGGCCTTTCTCGCAACGCAAAACTGCTTAAAAACTATGGATTTTTAAAAAACCAAACCCTTCCTCGTCGTCCTCATCTGCAAGTGATTATTGGACAAAGAAATAAATGCGAAATTTATCATTAAAGCTAGTCGGATACCTTTTCGGATATACAGCTAATAAAAACAAACTAAGCGAGTACCTGGAAGTTTCCTTTGAACGCACCAGAAAGTGCAAAGCGCCAACTCTCACCCACACCACCATCCGAATGCAATCCAAAACGAAAAACGAAGAAATTGAATTCCATGTTCGACGGTAGTAATTACTCCTTCTGAAAAGCTGTGCAAATAATGGAATCCTGTACAGGATACGTCATTGACTTAACCTCAATGGAACTCGATTGGCCACCACTATCATCATCGTCGTCGTCCTTGCACTGGATAACGCTCAGTTTCACACGTTTGCCTCGAATTAAATAACTGTGCTCACGTCGCTGCCTTATGTTTCTCACATTCAAAAAAAAAGGACGAACCAACAGCGTGGTACACTGCATTGGAGTGCATTCCTTCGAGTATTCCAACACGAACAAGGACACTAAAATACATATTCGTACATATCAAATGCAACACGTTGCCCGATATTTGTTGTGTGAGTGGCGTGACCAGCAAACGGTTGAACCTATTCAGTGTCTTATCCTTCGTCTTTTGTTGTCATCGTTGTTGAACATGGAAGAATTTATTTCTTGCGAATTCCCCTGAAAGTAAATACACTTTCTACGCTCCTCGTAGCGCATTCCCTTCGTTGTTGTGTAAACAACAGTATGAAGCAATGTAATTGGCATTAAGGCGGCGACGATGACTACCGGCATGAACCATACGACAGGACAACAGAAATGTTTCGCATTTCAAGGAGCTTCATTGCAAATACCGAAACGAAAGAAAACACAGACAACAGATAGGAAAGACTACGACGCTAACGCAACGGTCAAACGGAAGGATCTGTTATTATTTACGTAAGGAAGCTTCCTCTCCGAAGAATATCAAACTTGATTATACAGTATAATCAGTTATTTGTCTTGTTGCCTGTTTTTTAGCACCACCACTCTGATACAGACAGTCGTTTTACGACTCCGTTCTCTCTTACTCAGGCGCGCGTTCCTTGGCAAACAAACAAGAAAAACGACTCCGACACCCTTTAATCTTCTTGAAAGCATAAAGCAACACCACTCCAGGAGTCTCCGAGGACTCTAGAAGGCACACGATAAGAACATCTTCTGGGCAAGAATCTCCACCATAACCGTCTGTCAAAAGGTATTGAAGCCACTCGTAGATGGCTTCAGCAGTCTACCAAAAAAAGGGATGAAATCCCGAAAGACTCCAGCAGTAAAAAAAAAATAATTAAGAACAACCAACAAGAAGCGCGAGCGAACGTGCCAAAAGGGGACAAACACTTTGGTTTTATTAGATACGTGCTGTATCTAGATATTTGATATCCAACACAATCACAATCACAACATACATATACGCGCACTCCGAAGAGTGCATTTCGAAAACCCGAAGAAGTTTTGCTTCCCGATTCCTCTGCTGCAGCAAATATGATATTATGGGGAGCCACTGTTCCCAGTCGATGCTGATATTCAATTCACAAACGAGGACTTCGAGGACAATGAAACGCGGTTCACAGCTTATTTAAATAAAAGGCACAAGGACTGGAAGGGAGTGCTGTGAATTGGCTTAACGCACTTATTGCATGTCCCCTAACGATTGCAGGATAAATAACCCCCGGGAAGGCTACACCACACTTGTTCAAGCTTTGGACTCTGATGGCCGAAGTGACGGAAATGAATGGAATTATATAGCCTGGCATGATTTATGGTCTGCGCAAATAAGAAAATTGTTTATTCGCAACGCGGTCATGTACATCGTATTCAATTCATAAATACATATATTTATCCTGGCCATACGTGACAATCCTTTGAATGGATAATTGACCCTTAGGCAGGTGTAATCAGTGAGGGCGTGTGAGAATAGTAACGCACCGGTTTATAAACTTTACTTATGTTTAATTACTCAATAAGGACGATGTTTAGTTTGGATTCGATAAATTGCAGTCGAACTTTAAAAAAGGAAGTTGAACTTACATTAGTAGCAATACAGTCGTGCTGTGCTATTGTCTGGGCCTCAGGCAAGCCAGCTTAATTCATATCCCCCAACTGTGGACACTTAAATAAATTGAATTCGAGGCGCAACAGCTATTTTGAGGGCAAGGGCTGTGAAAAAATGCCTACCCGGATTTGAACCCGAGGCCTCACGCTCAGCAGCCACCGCACTTATTTTCAATTAAATTTTAATGCATTTTTTTTAATTCATTTCGTACCTTAAATGATAGACACAAATGCTTGACTCTAGCTTAACCAACTTAACTATGTACATACTAACTTACTGGCCCTATACGGGCGCTCTACACTAAACCTAACAAGTTAATATACGTTTTTCGACTTACCAATAATTATTATATTTAAATTTAAATAACTAATAATAAAACTAAGATTTGTACCTAAAAAAGTACAAATTAGTATTTGTACTTTTTTAGGTTTTTTACTAAAATTAGACTTTAATACTAAACTACAGACTAATCTAAAAAATAAAATCTTAGCCTTACTAACACTAATATTAAAACTACTTTCACTACATTTAACATACACAAGCCGACCAAGGCTGACAGGAGATACTTTATTTGCCATAAGGGCACCCAAGGTAAATAACGACGACGAAGTTTATTCACCGCCCAGCCACCAATATAGTCGGTATTGGCTTTCGACATCCACTCTGTCGCGGTCTGACACTGCCCTGCTGAACCGAAAAGTCCCCGGTGTGCCACTTGCGACGTCTTGTTCGTAGTTGACTCGCCCGTCCACAGCTTTTCGGCACACGTGGAAGATTATTGGTACTCCCGATTTATCCTGGACCAGGCCTTTGCTATCTAAATAGAGAAACGCTTCAGGGGGAATAAGGCCGTTAAGTCGCACTGTCTCGTGGTGCATGAGATCAAGTGGTTGGTCGAAGTCATTGCTCTTACATTGTGATTTCGAAAAAGTTTGATCAGAAAGTGATCCACTCTGATCAGGTTGGCCCCGTTGTACAGGACCTCATTACTATAGAATTTTTTGTACCCAGACTCTGGAGTTCTATATAGATGGAGACAAGCCCTAAGACATCATCTCTCAAAAACCCGTATCTTTTCCATTAAGCTTGTTCCTACGTCGAACCAAACGGGACACCCATAGGCAAGGACAAGCCGAATAAGGGCAGTGTAGCAGATCACCTTTACCTTGGCATCGAGTTGGCTGTTGTAAAAGAGTCAAAGGCCGCTTTGGTTCTGTCCAGAGCAGCATCTTTATGTTTGTTAAAATACAAATACTGATCTGGCCACATCCCAAGGTATCTAACAACAGTTCGATTCGCCAGTGGCTGTCCGTTTTGTCCAACGCCCTTTCTTTTTAGTATTTCTAGAGGCTCTAGACAACGAAGTCCTGAACAGAATGGTCTCGCACTTTTGGATATTGATCTTCAACTTCCAATCATCGCAATATCTCTGAACTTTTCGAAATCACGTTGCAAAAGACTAACGATGACCTCGATCTTTGGACTTGACCTATACGCGATCAAGTCATCTGCGTACGCTATTGAGTGGCGGAGAGATCCTACAAGATCGCTTGTGAAGATCGGCGAAATAATTACATCCTGTTGTAGAGCGTTGTTAAATTCAAAAGTTCCAGCAGTTTTTCACAATAAACTGTCTGCTAAACTATTATATATAGCAGCGGTTTGCTTATGCCGAGCTGGTCTAACTTGAAAAAGAGCTCCTGCAACCATACGGTGTTAAAGGCCTTTTCCAAGTCAATCAACGAGGAACCCGTGCATTGTTTCTTACCTTTGTTCCATTGGATATCCCATACCAGTTTAGACGCAATCATGGCAGCACTAACCACTCAGCTACTGACACCCACCAGCTGTGGGCACTTAGTTGGTATGAATCCCTTACCTCTTAAGTGCGCCATCGAAGATTTGACGACCATCTCAATCATTCTATTTGAAACTTTCAAAGAGGAACCAAAATCTCATGAGGAATTTCTCTCCAAGTTCATTTTATCGAGGCTTACACGTAGTTCCTGTGATAAGCTTCCGGATTGCTCAACGTCATTGCCCTTGCAATGTGTCTCCGAATAAGCTTTATCAAAAAGTTTTGCATTCTTATTAAGTTGGTCTCATTGTACATGACCTAATAAGGATTCTTTTTTTGTACTACACTGTCTTTCGAAAACCAGAATCTTTTCCATTAAGCTTACTCCCACAATGAACCACACTGAACTATGCAAGCAAATGCCGGATGAGATCCATGAAGCAGATCATCTTCTCCCTGACATCGAGTTGGCTGTTGAAATATAGTCTTTTTATCAGGTTATAGACAGCTTTGGCTGCTGCTGGTCTAGCCAAAGCCCAAGGTATTTTACTTAATATACGACCCGCCAGTGGCAACCCGTACAATCCGAATTGGGTGAGATGTGGCACCGTCTTGTTGAAACCACAAGTCTTTCGCATTCACTAATCCATTTGGATGCAAAAAAAAATTCTTAACATTTAAGTATAGCGATGAGAATTCGAAAAAGTTTGAAAAAATGAAAACATCCGTCCAAATTTAAAATCGTAACCCATTGTGCGACAATTTTGTTTGTTTACCATTTCACAAGAGTGAAAAATGGACCGAACCGCTGAAAAAAACATTATGTGAAAATTGGTCATCCCAACACTGATCTTCAAACTCACAGTCTGCGTATGTCCTGTGCTGAGTAAGGGTTTGTTTTCATTATGAAGAAATTAGAGGCACGAAAGCAGTGTTGACCAAACTGGATGGACACGGAATGTCACCAAAGGAATGTTTCGAATCGGAGAATTGCAACGAAGCATAGTCGCCAAATTCTTCTATCGCCGGGCCCTCGAATGTTGAGTTTATTTCAGTTTCAGTTTATGTCAGTTTTAATGAAAAAAGTAAAATGATTTATAAAATTTTTAGGGTTCCGTTCCTTAAGGATTGATTGTAGTGACGTTCAACATTTTGTACATTTTGACTTTCAACAACGAATTCCGATCGAATTTTCACTCGGTTTGAGATGAATTCCTTGCATGAATTTGCCAAAAAAAAAAACATATCTAAATCATAGATTCACACTTTCCTGCAGAAAGTCTGCGTCAAATAATCGTTTAATCTTGTGATCCTTTTAAATCCTTATTTGTTTAAACTTTTTAATTTCCCATCTGGAAGTTCTTGATCTTATTGAAATTACAAATAAGCCGATGCCAAGTTTTTACTTCTACATAATATATTTATAGGCGATACTATGAGTGTTGCATTCTTTTAAGGAGGCGCGGAACCCTTCGTTTGCAAGTCAACTATCACTTGGCTACTTTTTATTCCCACTTTTAATCCCACACGAGCCTTTGTCTTAAGCACTTCCTGAATAGTTGCTCCTCTAATTGTCTGCTGAACTGGTGATCTGAAGGCAGTCTTAAGACATTGAACGAGTGCCTCGAGCTCCGAAATGAAAGGATTAGATTGAGTAGTTTCAGCTGCAAATACTGTGTCCACGTAGATCCTTTTTTCATTACGTAGATCGATGTACATGATGCATACTTCTACTTGCGCACTTTAACACTAAACGTATGTCTATCAGCGCTCTTTGTATCGTATTATTGGACACTGTAAAAGGAGCCTTACTGAAAAAGAAAGCCAATAGGTATCACGGGCTCTGGCAAAAGCATACTACCTGAAAAGTAGTTTCTTTTAGGTTGACACATTTGTCATTTACCCTCATGTACGTTTTCGCTTTAAATTTAATTAAACTTTGTAAAACCTATTTAATAATAAATGTGGTCCTTAAAACCGAATTAGCGGTTCTAAGACTCTGAAAATTTTGTAGAGAGGTTTCGGTAACGATGATCACTTATGTGTGTCACAAGTATTTTAAAAGTGGTCCATCAAGGTTCGGAAAACGATCCAATTGGTTATGTGAAATCTAGCAGAGATTGGTTGGTTGGTAAGGGTGAGCGTTTCTGCTCGTCCCCTAGGCCTCCGATAAGGACCGTTGTGTTAAACTATTTTGTGTACCGAACAAAGGGTTGAAGGGGGTTTGTAATGTAATGTAATTTGTGTGGTCGGGAAATCTTTTGGTTCTCTTTGAGGTGCGTCAGATCTGGTGTAAGTGTTGGCTCAAATAATTTGTGATGCAGTCCCGAAATTGCTGGGCAGTGGCAGAGGATGTGCTCCAGGTCTTCCTCTTCGTCCTCGCATATGGCGAGGATACTGCTTACCAACCTGCCATTAATTGTCGCAAGAGTTAAGAGCTCGTTTCGTTTCGCTTCATTTTTTCTCGGTTTATTTTTTATACTATAGATCTTGCCATTCTACAGGTTGCTAGGTGGAGCCAGTAAGCCTGGCCCTGACTCTGATGATATGTGTGCGCCGTTCGTATGTATAATTATTCCATCGAAGTTTCTTATTGTACTTTCGTTCTCTTGTCGGAAAAAGAACTACCAGAGGACATTGCTTAGGGATCTGTTGAAAGCATTTTGGTGTTCAAAGATGACACAGCAAATCTTTCCTAATTTTCATGCAAAAAGGGACGTTTAAATCCGACCCCAAAATAACTACAGACCTTGGTTTTTGAGAACGAAACACAAATCAGAAGATTTGTGAAACTAGATTAGGGGAAGTCAAGAAGGTTTACTGCTCCGCGGAATTAATTTAAGCAACCGAGGGGAGATAACATAAAAACTGAAGATGGTGCCAACTAAATTCAATAAAAAAATTTAGTTTTTTAAGTAAAATTCTAATTCTTTAAGTAAATTAAAGATATTCTTGACTTAAGCTTTGCCGCAACCCTACAATCCAATCATTCAAACTAGAAGCAAAGCGATTCTTCGGAACTATAATGCCGCAAGCTTAACCAAACTCATCAAATTTTCATTTCATCTCTAATTAAATCATATTTGAGGAAAATTGCAGTTTTTCGAAGTGAAAAATCTGCCAATTCCTGAATCATCAAAATAATATTTCAAAATTACCTCGAAGCGGATCCGTTTACCTCTGTTTTCTCTCTCTAGCCACAAAAATCATGAAATTCCGAACTTAAATCAAAACGAATTGGCAATAAGAACGCCACAATGTTTGCACCGCATAAAATTTAAAAATATAAAATAACGAAAAATGCAGAGAGCACTAACAACACAAAGCAATATGAGCAGAAAGGACTCCGGGAGGAGCAAAACAAACCCAATACAAGGCCACAATACCCAGTATGCATCATATTACGGAATCGTTCATTTTAATAATTAAATTTTTCAAGGGGACGCAAGGGAACACCAGACTAGAGTAGGTTTCTCCCCTTTACTGTCTCCCCTCAGCTCAGGTGATGCGCTACCCTTACTGAGTCTGGGAGTCGCGCTCTCATCCAGGACCGTCGAGTGTAGATGACGATGATATCAAAACTTTTGCACTGCTGTTTTAATCAAATCCTTCACTGCACCAGAGATCCGTTTATGGTAGCTCATCGCTATCTACCCTTTCACCCCATTCCACTATAGGTCGCACACCAGCACAATGCAGGTTGCATGCAAACAGGAACACCACCACAAAAGCACACACTGAAAACGAGGTAGAAGGAGATTTTCGAATTTCTCCATTTAAGTCCATTTGACTGGATTGCATTTCTTTTTCCTGGAAAGATTTTTCCAGCATACGATGCGCTTCGACATATCCTCGGGAACACCATTTTATTTAGTGGGAACCTTTTTGAAGACCTTAAAGTAGTGACATGAACTTTGGTTGTTTCTCTGCTCGTTGTGAACCCAATAAAAGGACAAAAAAATGGTATGTGTAACATGACCGAATCGGGGCAGAAAGTGCTAGTATCTTCCTGCCTTGGTCTGGCTGGTTGAATTTAAGCAGCAGATACGTAATGCTCAGTCTTTCGGGATAACTTTTTGTGGCGGATAGTATCTTTTGGGTAGAGATGAAAGAGGAGAAAGGAATTGCATTCCTGCCACGACAAATGATAAAAATAATGGCTCGTGATTCTTGATGTGGAAAAGCATACAACTTTCCATAACGCTTGTTTTAGTTTGCATTTTGCGGGTTAGATACACTGAATCGCGGATGTGGTACACTGCCGGAGGATTTCGGTTGGAAATGATAACGGCCGACCGACGCTCTACTCCTACCCGCAAGGCCGTGAAATTATGCAGGGATGAGATTGTTGGCAGAAAGCACTTAGGACAATGAACATGCTGAAAACGGGACCATTGCGTCTATCTATTGACTTCATTTATAACAATTATGCTTGCTTGAGAGTTTCCAACGAACCGGCATAGTCAGACACTGGAAAGGCTATTTTTGTAGCAATTTTTGCCTGAAATAGTTTCTCATATTCTATTTCCTTAAGTGAAATAAGGCCAACTACAAAACGGTCAACTTTTGTTCTGGATATGGTATGGACCGAATTTGTGTCATCCTTTCAGCAGAGCTTGAAACGTTATCGACTACTTTGAGGTTCTGCGACAGCTTGATGGCGTTTAAGCTTTTGATGCAAGAAGACGTGTGGAATATTGCCATATGCTCACCAATTCGGGTATGTGCAGATAGAAAATCTTGCCGAAGGAAGAGCCTTTGGTTTGTTGGCGGAGACTTAAACGAATACGTCATGAAGTCAAACGAAGTCTACGGAGGCTTAGGGTAAAGCACCTCCTGGAAGCTCCTGGTTATGACCTCCTCAACATCTGGAAGTTATTATTGACAGCAATGGCGGACGCAGTTAGCCAGTTTCATGAAATTCCGCGCTGTAAACGGACCTCAAAAAGTAAATAATTTCTTCGGAAATAAGGTTACGTAGCTCAAAGGGACACTGCCTTGTCTGTCTCTCAATCACCACCCTTGTTTTCAATGCGTGGAAGTGTCAAGTTGAAACGAATACCAAACACTTATGATTGTGGTCCTTGTGCCGTATATTTTTAAACTCTCAAGAGAAATAAAAACTTTCCTCTGTCCTAGAATCATGCAATTTGGCAAGAAGCAATGTCTTATTGATCATTGATTCATCACACATTTTTACGCCAAGAAGAAGGCTTTGTTTTTGAGATTTAAAGTAAGAAAATTATGGAGTATGGCGCTTACGCTTTGATCAAAAAGTTCCCGGAATGTATTCAGAAAATCAAAAATACAAGTTTATTCATCTAAATCTATATTGTTTCCTTCCTGTGATTTTTCCATTACTTCTTCTCGGCTGCTGAAACGCGTTCCCCGTAAAGATTTTTTAGCTGGATTGAACAGAAAGAAGTCACAGAGAGCTAAATCAGGTGAATTCGGTGGGTCTTGGATGGTATTACGAATAAAGACAGCACTGTGCGACGTTGAGTAATCGTGGTGCAAAATCTACGGGTTTTTTGTCTATAATTCTGGTCTCTTTCGGCGAATTTCTTCACGCAAACATCTCATAATGCCCAAATAATACTCTTTGCTCAATGTCTGGCCTTCTGGCAAAACTTCATGATGCACTACACCTTTGTGATCCATGAAAACCGTGATCAATACTTTATTTTTGACTGAAAATTAGGTATTTTTTTGGTCTTGGCTCATTTGGTTAAAACCATTCACTTGCCTGATGTCTGAATTACGTGTCGTACTCATAAACTCACGTCTCGTTCGCGTACCATTAAATCCGTGCCTTTTTACGCAAAATTTAAAACAAGTTCTTTGATGCAAATTTAAATCCATTTCCGCCAACACACAGAGATAGATGTACTCTTGCCTATATAACTTCAGCAAATATCAAGCTATGACGCTAAGATTAAGAGAGAATATCAACAATAGATGTACCAACTTAACAAAAAAAAAGAGAACTCAAATCGGAACGATTGGAGCGCCATACGGTGGTTAGTCCGGAAACTTTTTGATCAAGGTGGTATTTTAATTTTCGCATAGGAATCAAAACCTAAGGAATACCAAATAAAAAAATAGCAGGAAAATGATTGTCATGGAAGGACTATTAACATACCTGCACGTTTGTAAGGAACTTTTGTTGCGCGAGTCTGACTAGCACTTGGACGCTGTTCTTTTAATAATATGCTTTCCTTTAAGGTATTATAATAAGAGTAACTTTCATGACTCCCAAAGTGAATGCTGTGTTACCGAAAAAGTGCCAATTTTGAAAAGATATCTCGGTTTGCTACTTGTTAACCGAATAAATGAGCCATCACCATCACCATCAATCGCAGTAGGCTGAAAGAAATTCAGCATAAAGAGCATGAATTATTCTATTTCAAAGTCTAATTGACTCAGAAATCGAAACGAAGCGAATTACCACTTCTACCACAAACAGTGCTGTAGCGAATTAGCCAGCTGCATTCCACCACCATATCACTTTCACCGTAAAACCCGTCTCGCCATGAATGCTCAGTTCACCCTCAAGCCCAACTTCGGTCGTTCAGTCAAGTATAGAGACTCGTATATTAGCCGCACAACACGAATGTGGAATGCTCTAACACGCTCAGTATTTCCCACTCATTACAATCAACAGAAATCCAAAAACAATGGGCATCAGTACTTTTCCCTATTTCCTCCATGATGCCTTCCATTCGCGTTATGTACCAACATTTTAAGGGTATTCATAAACCATTGTACGTTTAAAAAAAATGCTTCTCTACTTGGGCCTAAAAAATTGCTGAGAAATTTTCTTAAAAAATCACCTTTCAAAATTCCGAATTGATTTTGCACAGTACGACAATGTTCTGAAAAGATCTTATTGGCGACATTTTGATAGCTTATCTCTTTTGAGTGAGTCTTCTTTCTTTATAACTGCCCAAAACGATGTAGATGTTGATTTGGCCACATTCGCCGTGTTTCTTTTTTAAGCTCAGACATATCAGAGCTCTGAATTCGTTTTTTTCCCGTTCGGAGCATGGTCAGAGCGCACTCTTTGAGCTCAGAATAAATTAACCGAGTATTTAGAGAAAAAAGTTGAGCACGGCCATTTTCGTGGAAAAACTAAAAATTAAAACCAAAACAATTAAAATGAAGCACAAGGTAATAAAAATATAAATTATTACTAAAAATAAACAATAAATGGAACATAAATGGAACGAAATTCTGGCCCTAAAATTAATCGTCAGGGAAATAAACACTGCGTTTAATGTAAATATATCCTATGAACAGGTAGATTCCAAGTGGAATGGACTAAAAAGGACATAAAAATAAATAAAGGAGGATAATTAAACCACGGGGTAGTCGAAGAAATATTGGGAATATTATATTATCAATTTCTTCATCCTCACTTTCGTCGAAGAATAAATGAATTGCTTCTTTTACAATAATAATTTCATCCATTTTTATTAATATTTTTTTTTTCTCTGAAAATCGCTTGGGTGAATTTATAGCCAACTTTATTATTTTGACAGCTTAACATATGATTGCTAATCGAATGAGAACTAAGCGTTCAACATGGTTTCAAAAACAAATCAGAGCGCCCTGAACACTCTCGTTGTTCTCGAGCTCTGTTCAGAGCTCTACTCTTAACTAAAAAAGAAAAACGCCTATAATAACGTGGACTTCTGGGATTGTTCGGAGTCGGCAATAAGCTGTAGGTCCGACCACCGCTAATTAAGAAAAATAAAACACGTACCCACATATGGTGAAGCTAGGCCCGGGCTCTCAATAGAGCTGTTGCGCCAATAATTTAATTATTTATTTTTTATAACGTGTTGTTCATCACAAGAATTAAATAGCTTATTCTGCTTGACAGTGAGTCTTTTTTTCCTCGTACTTAGCACTGTATGCCTCTGCAAGTTTGTTTTTTTAATCTTCCTCTTATGCCTCCATAAGTTTTTTGGAGTTTTTTTTACGGCTCGGGGCATGGCGCTACCAATAAGTTAATTCAAACTTCTGATCATCCGCGCTTGCTGGATCCTTGAACTGGAGTTGGGTATTTTTGTGTATTCGCAAAATGTTGGCGAACCAATGTACACGACACAATTTTTCCTTCCGACCATGGTCCACATCTCTGTAAAGGTCTTAGAATTCGCCTCCTCGCCAGATTACGGATTATCTGTTGCACGCTTCCTACCAGAACTGGTCCGTCATATTTTAAAATCTTAGTTTGAACTATCTGAACTAGCAGCTTTGCGGTTTTTTTTACAAAAAAATGTTTTAGTACATAACTCTTCCTGCAGCGTGGGAGAAGAAGCCCTCCTGGTAATACTGCTTCCAAAATTTCTTGCAAGACCTTTGGCAAAAATCATCTTTAGAAAATGTGAATGAATTTTTTTGAAAAGTTTACGTTAAGGGTTCCACTTTTGACATAAGATGGTCTTTCTTCGCGATATCATTAAATATTGTTAACTGGCAATATTAATATAACTGATTAAAGAAACGAGAATCAATTTAAAGATGAGGCATCTAACAAGTAAGAACTCTGAGCCCGAAATTCGGACAAATAAGTGCAATCATTTTTGAAATTATATGCAGGACATTGATTTGATAGAAAAAAAATAATTCAACTTTAAAGAGTTTCAAAATTCTTGTATAAATTCCGAAATTCTCTGATTGAACTCGAATCTACTTTTTTCTAAACCGGTAACTATTTTATTCAAAACCATATATTTTTTTTAAAATCAATGTATCAACCAACCAACATAGGGTTTAAGATAACTTTTTTTCAATTAATAATAAATTTCATTGAAATAAATTTCAATTCACGTCAAATTATTTCAAAAACTCGAAAATAAATTCATCAGTGAAGAAAAGGCAAGCTGATGACACAATTTTGTATCTATCACTGGCTGGAATATTTTAGAATTCGTTGACAAAAATAAAAAGAAATTTAAATAACACCAAAAACATTACGAGTTCGAACACACACACAAAAATATCAACAAAAATTTCGATATAAAGAATACAAAAAAGTTCAAAAATCCATGCAATAAAGCATTGAAGCAATGCAATCCATTTCCAGCAGCTATAGTACAATGGGTACGACGAGAACGTATGTGCTCTAGGCCACCCTCTAAGTATGTAATCCCTTGTCAGGCCAATAATAAAACAATCGACACTTTAAGCCAGTGCTAGTCTGACAGGCCTTCCAGCTAAAACAAAAAAAAAAAAACAAAATTAAGCTAAAAATCCCTTTCAGCATTGCATCCTTCAAAAAGGATATGCACAAATATAAAAAACCGAATAAATAAAAATCCATCAATTTTTTTTGTTAAACCAAATCCTTTTTACAATTTTTAACAGATTGCAAATGAAAATCGAGTCGAGTTCAAACTTCAGATGATGATCAACAGCAATGGTATTTAAGGGAAAATCAGGATGACGGATTTGGCCTTCAGTTACCGACGAACGTCCTTGGTAAGAGGATTAACTTGGTATCCTTTATCTGGTATAAGCGTAGGATGGAGACTACTCATGGGCCTGCTCATATTCAACTGCATTGGTGAGTGCGATGGTAAGAATCAACGAACATAATTTTTTTCAATCTACTATTTGCATGCTCAAAAAAAAAGATTAAACTCACTGTTGACCCCTTGGCAAGTTAAAAGGGGGCAATTTTTTTGAAAAAGAATTTAATTGTTTGCTCTTGAAAATTACTTTCGTGTTTCAGTGGCAGCATTTGAGCCAGATTTTGTCTTCCCATTGGAGAATGTTACGGTGGCACAAGGACGTGATGCCACATTCACGTGTGTCGTCAATAACCTTGGCGGCTATAGGGTGAGTGGGGATGGAGCTCAAGCAAGGGTATGTATCGGTTTTTCTCCTGCCATCGTACAGATTCAGATCGCATAGATAATTTAAAAGGCAAACGAATTAATTTTAATTTCTTGAATATTTCTTTTCTTAAAAGTGCACAATCACAATCAGATAAAAAAGAATCTTTTTAAAAGTATCTCGCACCGGTTCACAGCAAAACCATATTGGATAAGATGCACCGGAATGTAGTAGCACTGTGATCTATTACAAATGCACCGCAGCACAGCATCAAAGTTTTATTTTTAAAATTATTATTATTTTAACTTTTGAATAATCTGAAATGTAGTTGCACAACTTTAAAAGAGCAGCACCAGCACAATAATGAGCACTTTGAATTTTAAAACATTTATTTCATTATTAACAACTTTTGGTGATGTAGTTTCGAGAGCACTGCACAGTTATTAAGCTTTTAATTTTTTAAGAATTAATTTAATTTATGGAATCAATTTAAATTTAGTTTTCTGACTACAAGTGTTTTAACAAAATACAACATTTTCTTCTTTTTTCGAAACAGAAGAGTATGTTCGATTTATATTGGAGCTGGAATCCTTCAGGGTTCGATGTGCGAAGATGTTTTAAGTTCATTAGAATGAAGATTAAGTTTAATTTGATTTATTTATCATATGCAATTGGTCGTTCTTTAATGGAGTTGAACGAATAACAAAATATAATATTCTGTACATTCTTTTTGGTAACCGAACATATTTTCGTACTTACCTCCTAAACTGGTCGTCAGTTGCACTAGCAAGAGAAATTTTTGTTTGGAATAAAAATTTCAGATTATTAACCTCTAATCTAAAAGGAATAATACAGCAAAACGAAATTGAAGTATACATTAATGGCTCTAAAACTAAAGAGGGAACAGGTTCCGGGATCTTCTTCGCAAACCAAGACCTTAGAGTCTCTTTAAGACTACCGGATGTTCATAGCGTTTTTCAGGCAAAGGTTCTTGCAGTACTTAAGCCTGCAGAACTACTAGAAATGAAATCGATATCCGGCCGGGATTTCGCTATCTACATCGACTGTCAAGCTGCGCTTAAGGCACTAGAATCGTATGAAACGAAATCGAAAATTGTCAGAAACTGCCGCCCAATAATTAAGGCACTATGCACGCAGAATCAGTTGAAACTATTTTGGGTGCCTGGACACTCCGAAATCGAAGGAAACGAAAAAGCGGACAAATTAACCAGTAACGGAGTTAACTACCTCCGGCCAATAGTGTTCCTATTAAACCACCTGCGTGTGCCGTTAAGGCAACACTTCTAGACAAAGCAATGAAAATAGCCGACCAAAGTTGGTCAAACTCAAGGAAAAAAGGGTATCAAAAGCCCTATGGCTTTCCGCACAAAGACAAACGAAATTCTTCAGCTGAGCAGGAAGCAAGTGAGGATAGCGGTAGGCGTACTATCGGGGCACTGCCTCTTAGGTCTCTCGGTCACTGACGAATGTAGATACTGTGGTGATTTGAGTGTCGAAGAGGGTATTACTCATTCATTATGTGAATACCAGGGTAAAGCTAGACGCCGTAAAAATCGTTTGGGCAACTTCTGTTTTGAAACCTTAGAGGACAAAATACAAAGAAATTTTTGTAAATTTTGTAGGGAAATAAGCTGTCTCGAGGAAAGTGTCATAACCCTGCACAGCCTAATCTAACTTAACATAACCTCTAATTTTCAATTGTGTCTTAGCCATAACGACAAGGCGCTTAGTAGAATGTTCTCTGTTTGGGCTTTAATGCATCTCGAAATTGAAAGCAATTTTGATTGCAAAGTCATTTTTCATCCTGGCGGATCAAAAATAAGCATACTTAGAGATTGGAAAGGCGACAAGTCTTATAGAAGCCAATGTATCTTGAACGCACGACAAGTTCAGTAGTTGTGTTATCATTTGTTTTGATATTGTTGCTTGGAACCCACGGAACTGTTATTGATGCCGTTCGACTCTTTTTGTGGGTTGCCGTTAAAACCGATGGTTTGAGAATAATCTAGATGCGATTAAGGCACTTAAACACAGTATTGGTCAAATTGAGGCACATACTATAGAAGGTTGACAGGATGATCTACCAGGACTTTCTTTACTCTTTTTACAATTATTGAAATCATATAAGCTCTACCTTATTGCTGCTAAGTTTGACATCAGCAACCCACGCAGATTCTAGTCAAAACATTTGAAGCCACAATGCTATTCATTTGTTTACTTTTTGTTTTAAACATCATTTGTCAAAATTATAGACAACAACGGGCCTAGTATACACCTCTATGGTATACCTAATGATAGTGTCTAAAAACCTGATACCCTTTTCCAAAAACAACAGCTTGCTTAAAAAAATGTGATTTGAAGAAATATGGTCCCTGGTGAACTTTGAAAATGGAAATTGATTTCTAATGTTGGAGAACTTTCGTTTTGACAACGTTAAAAAAAATCAAATCTTCATTGGGGGAACAAGAAAAAAGTGACTGTGATTTCTTCTTTCAGCATCAGTTTTCGCCGGCTAAGGTTGGCCTAGAGCTGTATTCCCGAGGCGCCATGCCTAGATTGACTTACTTGGAGCTATGAAGACCGTTCACGTCATTATTGATGCAAACCGACCAAATAGAAACTACGACCAGACTCGTGGATGAAGAAAGATTTTGTTTTTTAAATCATTTTACTCCTTTGCACTCGAAAATATTGTTCTTAACAATAAATCCAATAAAGAAAGCTTTATTTGTATTAAAAGTTGACTTGCTTTATGAGATCCATCTTTTCCGAATTCTGAAGTAAAATGAAATTCTGAAATGTTCTTAATTTGAACACTGAATCCAGTAAAGAAAATCGAGATAGGGGAAAATAATTCAAAACTAATGAAGGTTTTGTATAGTTTACCATTAACTTCAATTCCTTAATCATTCATTTTAAATTTTATTTTTATAATTTACTCCCTCTCAAACGGTTATGAGTACGAATAAAAGAGTGTGCAGTGTTTTGAAAACCCAAATAGGACGGAGAATTTGATATTATTCGCCTTAAGTTTGATAAACTGGATACTTTGGAAGATTCACAGCAGAGCCATATGATCTATCATCTACACAAACCATTATTTTTGACAATAAGAACTAAGAATGCCAGCAGCCGATCTACAACGCCACCGATAAGTCAGACTACTTTCGCTGATCGACCAATCGAGTGATAGCGCCAATAATTTGTTCACAGTGGCAAATGGGGTTTGGACCAGATTCGAAAAACAAGATCACTCTAGGATTGGAACGTGGTACCTTTAAACTAATGCAATTGAAATGTAGGCCAACTGCCAAAAAAAGGCATTTATCATTGAACTATTTAAGAAGAAGCTCTTTCGTACAAAAGCAAAAATTTGTGATATATATTCTCAGAGGCCGAGCGCCATTCATTTAAAAGTTATTATAATTTTAAGGACAGTTCAAAATCCAAAACCTACAATTTTTGGTAATATGTTTCGCAAAATGTCTCTGCTAAGACCCTCAAATACTCTTCAAACGAATGGCGGCGCATCCTTAATTTAAATTAAAGACAGTCCACTCGCGAACCGTTGAAAACAATGGAAAAGATTTATCGTGGTGCTCCTTGTCTACAACGTAGAGGAGCAATCGAAAATCGACAGCCGAAATTCAATCGAAAAACTAAACACATTCAAAATCGTGGACTAACCACGAAAATGCGTGCCGAACACGGCCACAACCACAGGCAATCAATAAAAAAAAAATATTGCGCCAGTGATACGATCTAAAACGCAAACGTTTTGCTCTCCATCCAATAATTTGCGCGAAAAAGGATAACTATGGCGGATGCCCTTTCCCAGTAACCCCTCGGTTGGGTCGAGTTCAGATAACGATTTCACAAATGAAAATAAATTCACTTGTGTGTATCGAATTTCCTCGCGGAAACAAATTCAGCATCAACATCAGCATTTCACCTCCTCCCGACCAGTCCGACCACATTGGTGATCCCCTCCAGTTGCCAGCATGGCACACAAAAAGATATCAGAACTCACATTTATCGTTGAATGATGGTGGCAGGACAAGGGTCTCTTTTCGAGACTTGAGTTAACTGCACATACAAAAATTGATCAGGATTCCAGGAACGGAACTCGAAAACGACAATGATGGCAACGACAACGACGACTACGAACAGTGCTCACTTAATCACAATAATGTGTTTGCCTCGAAATTTATTTGAATTCTCCAAAATACCTGAGTGTGTTGGAGGGGAATAAATTTGTACAGAAACAGAGCCTACCAGAACCAACACCATGCCACGTTCGGCTGGAGTGTCCTTATGGAGTTTGGGGAAAAATAAGCGCGCGTTGTGCACACACAACAACTGTTGACATTGGTGGCACAATTCCACTGAAAATCAGTGTTGCGGTTAGAATTGAACAGCAGCCAAAATAGTACGTGAGATTTGCGAACCGCACATCAGGACCTCTTCACCTGGTGCGGCTTCGTTTGGTTTGGCTTAGTCGTGAATTTATGCCGTTCATACACTGACCATGTGGCAATTATTATTGAATACAGCATCTGACACAATCATTAAGCTGTCTGGCATTTAAACTGCAACAGTATCTTTCTCCACTTGGTTTAAGAAAATTTGAATTTTAACCAACTTGACCCCATTGAAACATGATATTCTCTAACCTTTATCATGTGTAGTAGAAAGGTCTTTTACGATAGAAAATATGCAGAACCGACTTTTTTTTCAGCTTTCTGAAAACATAAATCCATCCCGCACAATGGATCCTGAGAAGCCTGGAGAAATTTAATGAGTCTCTCGAATACTTCGATTTTGTCTGATGCAAATCACTTCTTTAATTTGGCTTTTTCCTGAAGCGCAAATATAAACTGCTTGTTCGGAAATCACATGTCGTATTCTCAGCGATCTAGCTGGACCATATTAGGGAACCATTGAAGGAGAAAGAGAGAGAGAGTAGGACATATTATTTGGTAACAAAGTTAGTTCGTGAATCGAGCAACCAGATTTTGAAGTCTTGATTCCATACACCCAAGGAGAAGCTTGCTCTACAGTTTGATCGAAAATTCTATCAAATTTCGCTCAAGATGACTCTGTGAAAATGTTTGTCAAGCTTTCTTGCTGTTAGATAATCAAAGACACCAAATAACTAGGGACACTGTCCTAAAACATCTTCCTCTGATCTGTCCATCCTTATTCAAGTTTATAGCAAATTAACTGAACATAGGTTTCTGGAACTTCTCGTTCGTAGAGATCTTTTTTTAAGGATCCATACACAATGAATTGAATTTATAGTTGATTTATTCGCTTCAAACCTGCCCTGCTGTACATACTGTACTCTCGCAATCTTGGACATGTTCTTATCACCTTTGCCAAAAGCCTTCTTCCTTTCAAGGCAAGGTTTTACTCCAACTTAAGTACACCGTTTTCTTTTCTTTGCTCACTTATTTGAGGTATTTGTGTGAGTGTTGGAATTTTCTCGTTTCTAGCCTTTAGGGGAGGTTGATCCCAAGGTTGAGATACATCGAACGGCCGATGAATTTTGAAATGGATAAGGAACTGACTTTCAGTTCCATTTAAGGAAACGTACTCGACTGCGGTTGTTTTTTAAATTCGTCATGTGAAGACACAAGATGTCAACAAAGCTTAACGTTACATCTTCATGCACTTCTTAATCGTGTAGATCCCTATGTTTTGCCGACATTTTTGAGTTGCATCAACCCACTGAATCGCATTTACTCTTGCGGGATGTCACTAGGTTTACAGAGTCCTATTGATTCCTTTTAACATGGCATACCGCACCCAGATGTCTGGATCTCATACAGGTCCAAAAATCCACTAATCAAAGTGTCAGATAGGATAGCGATGGCTATCTGCAATACAACCTTAATAAGTTAGATGAAGACGGTTATAGAAATGTGTCCAGCAAGGCCGATATCCTGGTTCTAAGGGGAACCTCTTACAGCCAGTATGCCACAGTTTGTTTGAACCCCAATTCCTTCCTTGTCGATCTTTTACAAATTTTATGTTTCCTATTTACTTAGATTCCAGTTGGTCCGGTATATGGCACAGTCCAATATCAACCCTATTGAATTTATGAATGTAGAGCGATGACCTCTCATTCCAAACTTGCACCGAATTTCGGCAAGGATATGCACTGTCCTGTGACAGCTATAAAGTTTCTATGTTTTACAAGTCTACACAGCTTCTGGGCTATGCAGAACCACCATTGCCAGCGTGCCGTAGTGGAAGTATTCACGTCGTTTGAAGAACATGAAAAACGGATTGGTCTTAGAATCAATGAGGACAAATCATAATATATGCTGTCAACCAGAAAAAGATCCGTCGTACATCATCCCGGCAAAAACACAACGATTGACAACTACAATTTTGAGGCAGTAAATTAGTTCAACTACCACGGAACTAATATATCCTTCACAAAAAACAGCACGCTGGAGATCCGACAGAGATTAAACCAAGGCAACCATTGTTACTTCGGTTTGTGAAAACAACTGGGATCTAAACTCCTAACACGAAGGAAAAATTACTGGCCACATGGAGACGATGGACAATAGTGCTCCAGTCAAGAGAGTTTTTGAGTCAAAGCCACCAGGTTCAAGAAGAACGGGAAGACCGAACCTCCGGTTCAAGAATGAAGCAATCGCGGATGCTAAAAACCTTTGTCAAGCCAATAAGAAGAAGCATTCTCAGGACCAAAAGGACTGAGGGCAACTCTGTCTAAGGCACTGAATCTTCAGTATCGTTCGCCATTTAAGAAAAAGAAGAAGAACCAAGATGATCCCAACAAGCTGATATCGAGTTATTTGCATTCGTTCAATTCTCAGTATTTTATTCACTATTTTGTTGATCTGATGTTTTGGGCTATTCAATAAAAAAATAGTTATTAAAATCGATTCGTAAATGAAACCAAATCGAGTTAGCTTATGCACTTAAAAAAAACTAAAGTCAAATTGGGAAGATCTTTCAATACAAAAATGTATTGGGAAGTTTTATTTTCTGGATTCAAATACACATTGGAATGAAAAATTTCAAATAGGGTGAAATTTGATCCCTGTCCAGGGAGAATGCAAGTTATTATTAAACCCCCAAAAGACAACTTCCATGAACCCTGTTTAGACGATTACTTTGAATTTGATTACTTACTGCCTAGTGAGCACTCATGTTGTGTCTACACACTGTAGTGCTCACTGCTGCACAACTTAGATAAAGAATAGGGGTGGAATGAGTGAAATGGAGCATTTATTTATTCTCTCGTCCGAGTACACCGTTTATTTGAAGGGTTGAATCCGGCTTCAATCCGGATTAAGTGCCACATAAACGCAGATCGGATCCAATTAGGATTACTCGATCCGATGACAAAATTTTGTGCGGAGTCGGATTCAATTTAAGCATATAAACGCGGATCGAAAACTTGAGTTTAAGAGAGAGGGGAAGAGATTTCTCGTCATAATGTTTGTAGCGTGCGAGGAGAAATATTCCAAAAAACAAGAAACAAAAATTTTGCCAAAAAACATAGACGAACATTTTTTTTTGCAGCATTTTGGGAGAAAAGAACTGTCAAACCGAATCCTACTTCGATCTTTCTATCTTTCAATCCGGTACAGCATATACCCGGATTGGATCCTAATCCTAGTTGAATTCGATCCCTCGATCACCTCACAACCGAACCAATTATTATGTTCATCCGCCAACCTTACTACTCCACGATCGAAATATAATGACAAAATGAAATAGAAACGGAACATTTCGGGTGTGGAACGTGACTGCCCACCCCGATTTTTATATTCTCTTCGTGACTGCCGCTTTCCCTTACCGCTCACTGCTCTCACCTTCAAACTCTCGTCATGGGGCACTCAAAAGTAATCGTCTAAACAGAGTCATAGACCATGCTACTGCGTTTGTGGCAGTGCTTCAAGTCGAAGGCTTAAAAAACAATTCTGGAACAATCGAAGCCTTGCCGAAAAATATACTACTGAAATTTATGATGTACAGGGTTTTCCAATAAGGTCTTGAAAACTTTTTTTTTTAAATCAAACGTAAACCATTTGAGATATTTCCAAAAATTTTATTATCGGCTTGAAGTGCAATCAAAACATTTAGTAATGCGGGAGTGGTCGATTCTTTAAGCCCATTTTTCGATGACTCGGCAACCAATTTCGGCCAAAACGGCATAAACAGGCGCCAAACAGATATTTTTTGAGAATGAGGTGGTGTTTCATAAAACTAATGTGGATTTTCACCCGACCAATAACGCACATTTTTCTTATTGACGAACCCATTGAGCCGAAAATGAGCTTCGTCACTGAAGATGATTTAACGATGAAATTCATCATTTTGGCGCATCATCTTCAGAGCCCAGTCAGAGAACGTACGTCGCTTCAAATGTTCCATCGGCTTCAATTCTTGAGTCAGCTTAATCTTGTATGGATGTAAACCAAGATCCTTACGCAAAATACGCCATAATATGAGCGATGAGGGATGTCAAATTCATGAGAACGCCGTGGAATTGACTGATTCGGATCGTTTGCTACGGACGCCTGAATGGCAGCGATATTTTTGACACTTCGACCAACCCGTTGTATGTTGACTTAAATTTTTGCACTAAAATAGTTCTTGCCTGTCTACTAGGAAAAAAATTACGATCGAAAATTGGAGTTAACACTCTTAAAGTTGCGGTCACCGACTCCGAATTTTGGTAGTAAATTTTTATAATTTGACGTCGTTGCTCGTTCGGGTATTTTACCATGATGAAAATGTTGACTTAACTTAATAAACGTGTACTGGTTCAATTTGGTCCTTTTTATGATTTTCAAGAAAGATTCATGGGTTAAAATGACGTATGTTTGGTGGTCCACGACACTTTTTGGACTTTTCTTTCTTTCTTTCTTTATTGTAGCTAAATATATACATAGTAAATTTTTTTGAATTCTTAAATATTGCACAATTTAGAGATGTGGTACGCAGTACCTTACTTCTAAAAAATTTTACTATTTACATTCAAATATTATTATCACAGAATATTAAGTTTGAAGGAAAAGCTACAAGAAAAACCTTCTAAATCAAAACAAAAGAGAAAAAAAAAAAAAAATTAATAATAATAAATAAGTTAAAAAATATACTGTATATTTAAACAACAGGGTTGAGAGAAGGAGGGAATTCAGGATCGCCTGACTCATGATATTTCTGGAACATAGAGTTTTCCTTATCACAATGAATATATAAAATCAATCAGTATATGGATTCGTACATGTAGAAGTAAATAAATAAATAAATAAATAAATAAATAAATAAATAAATAAATAAATAAATAAATAAATAAATAAATAAATAAATAAATAAATAAATAAATAAATAAATAAATGAATAAATAAATAAATAAATAAATAAATAAATAAATAAATAAATAAATAAATAAATAAATAAATAAATAAATAAATAAATAAATAAATAAATAAATAAATAAATAAATAAATAAATAAATAAATAGATAAATAAATAAATAAATAAATAAATAAATAAATAAATAAATAAATAAACTTTTATTCGCATCATAATCGCCTTTTTTATTAGACTGTATCTATTCGATTTGGCGTTAACTGTGCAATTAACGTGGCATTTGTAGCATCAACCAACCCCTGGCGCAAAAAACAGGCCCAAAAATGACATACATCGACACAATTGCAGCCGAATGTCATGGAAAACGATTCGAAAATTGAATTCGTTGCGAAAATGTTATCTACTTAGAGATAACTCTCCATTGATGTGCAGACGTGTGTGCTAAGCCTAGGAAATGAAAACGCATTGTACAACATACGTCCTAACAGGATGCACACGAATCGAATTTCCATACTGGCCAGAGTCATGTCACAGGACTGGGGTTGGCTTGGCCTACCGAATGGAAAATGGCAGTTTCGCTCAATTGTTAAATGACTGTTCAATGTCCTGTCCGTATGGCATGCGAAATTAAGTGACACATGTTTGGGAATTGTTTCACGTCCTTAGAAAGTACACATACAAACATCCTTTTCACCGCACACACACTCGTCTGGTGTTCTGTACTCGTAATTTAATTCTAAAATTTACTGCAGTTTCCACAACTTGTTTTGTTTTCTTATTTTTTTTTCGTATGTTTTGGCTTTACTTTGCATTCATCACACTTATGTGTTTCGTGGTATTTGGAAAGAGATGGCGTGCCGGAAGGAATTAATATCCTGTCGCATACCTCACAGCGAAAAGTTTATGTAACTTCAAAAATAACAAGTGAGGTTTTGTTCATTATTTTTTCCACTTACACTTGTATTTATCCTTTTATTGCGGAGACTCCAAAGCTGAGAAGCATGTGTGACAATGGTGTTGTGTCCTGGACTACCATACGACAGACGGGTAGGCGATTCTACACCATTGGCATCGTCTCAAATGGACTTTACGATCGCTTTAGGACTAAATTAATGCGAATTTCTGGACATTTACAGTTTTGCGCTTTTAATGAGATAAATTCCATGATAAAGTGCAGTAACAACAGCAGTGGCAAGGACACTCTCGATGGTCACTATGGCAACGGTAGCAGATTTTGGTTTGATTTTGTTTGTCTGGGTCGTGTGTCGTTTTACGAGTTGTTTATTTATAGCCGAGAGCCTTGGTGCATAAGGGAGTCAAATTTCAAACAGCAATAAATCGTCTGGATTTCTTTGATTGCCTTTAAGTTTGTCCTTGGAGAAATTCTTCAGAAAAAAACTTCAATGGTGTTGGTATTTAAAGATATACGAGTTTTTTTATGGACATTTGTAGGAATGCCAATTGAAGAAATACCAAGTCGTAGTTCCTCATATAATAAACATGGTAAATGGCGGCTTTCAGGTCATAGATGAACTGTCTTAGTCTGGCATCATGAGTCATGACCTACTTTACAACTTAACGGCTTGGAGTTCACCTCCAACTGGTAGATGAACAGAACTCTTGGCTTGGCGGGAAGATTTTCCATCAATATTTTTGGATAATTGTTATTCGGTTTGAAAGCTTTAAATTCATGACTACAATCCGTGTTATTAGAATATTCCTCAATTTGGCTATTAAAATTGTGTTTGAAGTTGGTAGACTTGCAGGAGAGAAAAGCTAACTGAATACGTTGTCTTAACCTCATTAGAAGTAAACTACTTCTTAAGATAAACTGTAAATTACTCATTTTAAAGATAGAAGACAAAAATATGAGTTCACTCATCAATATCTGCTTAACTGTTGTCGGTGAGGTTCTGGTTCGGATGAAAGAGGATCCAAACTCCCTCAACATCCATGCCGATCGACAAGCATAACCCCAAGCCCACAACGTAAGTCAATAAATGCTGTGAAGATGTTCACCAGATCCCTATTTTAGACAAGACAGTATTAACTCTGTGCAATGCCCAGTGACCCTACTTTCAGCTTAGGTAAAATTTTCTGAACGTGAACTTGATTGGTTTCTTTTAAACAGTTGCTTTACTGGAAAGATCAACCATTCCGATTAGCTATTAAATATTGCTTCATTCAAACTCGGCTGGCTTGACTGAAGGTCATCTTGCCAACTCATGTTTTCAATACATTTTTGATGAATTCGGCCCCTATTTAACGAATAGCTTAACTTGACTTTGAATACCTTAATCGTCTCTGGAATCACCCACGTTATCGATCTTTCATGTCGCACCACAAAGAAATGCCAATGACCCAAGTCAGTTCCTCGACTTCGACCTTCCACATCATTAATTAATAAAATCAATAATTCGGAAATTTGATGTTTACCACTTTATCCACATCTTACTGGAATCATAGCTCATCCAAGCAAAAGTCCCCAATTTCTGCCAATGATAAATCGCTTATGAAGCCTCGATAGCAATCTCCATTGACTGCAGTTTTTCCTTATTGTCGTCTCAAAAAATGGGTCAATAATGCCGCCAATCCAAACAAAAAACAAAACACATAAACAGTCTCACGTTCCGGTTGTATTGTCTATTCTATGACTTTGTCAATTTGCTGGGCTCGAAAGACAGCCAGTTTTGTTTCTTTACAAAGCCTCCGATATGGAAACGCATTTCTTTTGAAAATATTTGATTTTTCGACCCAAAATTGTCGTTAAATTCGAGCTGCTTTTTAAACACAAACAAAATTGGGAGACCATGTTGCTTTGATTCCTGAGTCAGTCAAACCTTGTTAGCGAATAATCCTTATGCAGATTTTTTTCAGTTGCTTAGATAACTGGCGCGTTGCGATTCTCGGGTTAAGGCGCACATTTTCAACAACACTGCAATACATACCGGGAATATGACCGGTTTTCAATCAGAAACATTTAGTTTTTCTGGCAACATTCATATAAACTTTCGTTGTTTCATTTTTGAATGCTTTTTCAAAATAAATCAACACCATATGCAAATCCTTTAAGGCAGTATTCCTCAATTACAAGCCATGTACTTTGCAAAACAGCTCAGGTTGATTTAACAGCAACACATTTCCGTCAGAGCCTTTTATCGTAGGATCGAAGTTTGGGTACGTATGATGCCTTAAACAAATTGCTTAATGTGGTTTTAAAATCTTAATTAGTACTGTGTGAACAAAACTCCAACTAATTTGAACAATACCTATTTCGTTGAGGAACCCACTAGACGACAGCTTAAAAATTAACAACTCGTCTCACGTTGATGCGTATAACCGATTGAACGTTTTCAAGGCGCATTCCATCGCTCGAGAAGAATTATTGCAGGTTATTGCAGACGTGCCTTGCGTGCAGTAGTCTTCAAGTCAAAAGACTATTCGCATTTTTTGAAATCATTATTGAATTCAATGACCATTTGCGTCTTTCGATTTTTGATTGCACTGAAGTCATTTGACCTTAAAATCTTAATAAAAAAGTACTAATGACATTTTAAAATATTTATGATTCAACATAGTCTCCTTACATGTTAATATAAAATCTCCATTTTTTTCCAAGCCCTTGGATAAAAAATCGTTGTCTTGACTCTCCCAAAACGCCTCAACAACTTTCTTCGCTATCATCTGCAAGTTTTTGCCCCGAATGTGTCCCTTGAGCTGAGGAAAGAGACTGTGTGCAGTTCCAATCCTGTTTTTTGAATTGCGGCCATCGAAATTGCAGCCTTGTGGACCGGGGCGTCTATAAATAAGACTCTCTAAAAATTTCAGGTAAATCGGTCCAGAGAAATCGTGGGTATTGTTTTGAAAAAGACAGTTTCGAGAAAAACGCGTTTAAAGTTTCGCGTTAAGTTTTTCGCAGTCTAAGTCATGAAGTGATATTGTAGTCTTACATTTATTCAATCTTCCGTTCCTGCTTCATACATCGGACCTTCCTTGACTTCGAAAAGACTATTTTCAGCGTTTCTCTCTTCATATCGAGTAGTTCTGGCATCCTTTGATGCGTTGGATGCTCGTATCTCGGAGCGGTCAATCCGGGCGTTGTCTCGTTTCACAGCAAATGAATGAGCTTTCGGACCTATTTTCATTCCCATAATCTCCAGAATTTTCAAAATAGGAATAGGATTTTTTCTTCATTTTATTAAAAAAACATATTTACAAAATTTTTATTTCACTCACAGCACATTTGTACGTCCACTTGGTTTGAAGGTTACAATTCAACTGTTAGCAGCTGGACGTAATTGAACAATAAATTTAAAAGATACAAGTCACCATAGGTTCTTCTATTACAATATATACAAAGGAAAAAAGGTTTCACTGAGAAATATGGACTCAGGTAGACGGAGAATCCATAACGTCTTTTGTTCGATTAATTCCGGCCGAATAAGTTTGGATGCCGGGTTAGCAAAATATCGATATCTTCGAAAATAATTTGAATTTTGCAAAATTCTCTTATAGATATAATTGCGAATAGTTAAACTTTGAATATTTATATAAAAAAAATAAAATTTTTTTTTTTTAATTTCTGGACTAGAATATTGAGCCATCTAAAGGACATTCTTGAAAAAAATACCTTTACTACAATCTACATATTTAAATGAACAATTAATTTTTTTTTTAAATTTTGTGTTTTTTTTTTTAAAGAAAATCTAAAAATTGACTGTATTACCTTTAAAAGAACAAATAAAAGTAGAAAACGTTTGCGAATTGTTTTTTAAGAAATTCAAATCATTAACATCACCAAAAGTTGTTTAATAAAATCTATTTATAAATATTTAATTCATCACTGCAATCTGCACAGCACAGCACTTAATCTTAAGTATTTAGTAAGCACTGAGTAAAAACCGAAACAAACTTGCACCAATATATTAATTGCATGTTCACTGTTGTTGTTGTTAATAAATTATTAATTTCAATCACTTCCAGCACAGAATTTTTATTTTTTAATTTGAAAAAAAAATCATCAATTTGCTTTCACATTTGAACTAAAAATAAAGCCAATCATAATCAAATTTTCTAATCAAATATTTTTCCAATATTCCTCCACCCCATTCCATCGATCATCGAATATACAAATGAAAAAAATTTTATGTATATATTCAACCGCCTCTAATGAAACCTCGTTAAACAATCTAAATCGCCTCTCTGTTTGACTCTATCTAACCCCGGATGGCTCTGTTCCCGAAAACAAAACTACGAATTGATGGTGCCACCAATATCGCACCACTTCGTTGCTGCTGCTGCTGCTACTGATGATGATGATGATGATGACGACGTGGAATGACTTTAATGGCGCCCAACCATGGACAACAAAAACTGACTCAACCCCGATTGATGGGAACTCTATCGACGTCATCGCATCAAAATGCAATTGACCAAAACAAACAAAAAATCCTCAATGCACTCCAAATCCAAATGTCCTCTTCTTATCCTCGTTTTGCGACCACTATCCTTTTTTTCTGTGTCCTTTTTTGCCTTTGATTTATTTACTTTTCGGTCTCCGCTGGACAACAATCGGTACAAATGAAGGTGGCATGGATAAAGGCCGACGCCAAAGCTATTCTAGCGATTCACGAACATGTTATAACGAACAATGATCGATTAACTGTCACGCATAATGACTTTAATACGTGGACACTGGTAATACGAAACGTCAAAATGGAGGACTCCGGCCAGTATATGTGTCAAGTGAACACGGATCCTATGAAAATGCAAGTAATTATCCTTCAACTCTCGCACAGTTTTTTTTGTTTGTATTATCTTTTGTTCTCGTATTTGTAAAGCATTCCGCAGGGTGGGTAGATGGGGTCGAATTTGTTTATTGTATTTTGTGAAAAGAACAACACAAACTTGTGTGTTGATATCAAAAGAGCTTTGCTTGGAGCAAAACCTTTGACTGACCAAAGGACACGACCGATAACGCGCAACAATGTGGCACCTGAGTGCTGGACGCCGAATAGATACGTTCCGCGCTAGGTGTTACAATGTGTCACAAGTTAATCGAAATACTAATGGGTTTATGTTGTCATACGACGTCAGTTTTTGATGGGAATTTGTTACTTACATACTCTACTTGTATGTAGTGTATGCAGGTCGAAGTGTGTAGCCGTATGGGCTGTCAACATAAATTAGGTGTCATGTTCGTTTGCACTGTAGCACATTGCTGACACGAATTCGATCCCAATCATTGTGGCAGTGATGTGATGAATATAAGATCACTGATTTTGTCAGTCATAGAACATAGTTTGGAGAGCATTAAAAAAATTATGAAAATCTTGTGGGACGACTTGGAGTCATAAAACATGAAGGCTCTATAGATTCTTTGAGTTGACTTGAAACCTTTGGTTAAGTATTTTTATGTTTTAATGGACCCTTGTCTCTTGTGTAACTGCGATGTTTATTTGTGGCCTTTTAGCTACCCTTGAGTTAGTTGAAGGCTTTTTATAATCCATATAACTAACCCAGGTCGCGAAAGCAACACGAACACGAACCATTAGAATACGCGAAGCCAGCACATGTTCAACTACTTATATTTAATTTTTCAATTTATTTGATACATAATGTTGTATATTTATAAAGATTTAATCTTAAATATTACTAAGTGCTTAACAAAATAAAAAAGTTAGGTTAGTAAACAAATATGATATAAAAAAATGATTACTGAATGGAGAGGTAGAAAAGAAAGAGAAGAAATAAATCAAATGAAAGGGAAAAGGTAATAATTTATAAATAAAAATATAAAAAAAATTAAAGTGCTGACAGGAGAAACACTGAAAGGCTGCATTTCTGACACTTGCGCGACTCACAATTATCCTGATTTTTAAGGGTAATAAATTCCATATTCTTATGGTGTGGATAGAAAACGAGAAGAATTTAATTATTTAAAAGGCGGCAAACGTTTCTTTAAAGTTCTTTCAGAGCGGTAAAATATCTTTTAAAGAGATTCGCCAACGATTTGTTTTTTAGTATCGTTTGTAAAAATATATTCAACTCCTTACGATTATGTTATATAGCAGTCAGCACGCCAACTAACTTCTGGACCACACTGTATGCAATTTGGAACAGGGACAGTGTGTCAAGTTTACAATTTACAGTCTCAACAAATCGAACACGTCTTTCTAAAGTAGCACAAGTTAAAATTGTATGAAATGAAGAATTTCAGAAACTGTCCTTTATCAATTTAAAAGCGTACCAACATAACTACAGAGACCCCGATAAAGTGTTCTTATGTGTACAATTTAGAAAAATATGTACGATAGGTCATTATTGGAATGATGAGGATTTTAACTTATCTTTTCCTGGTTTGAATTGTGCTACGTATGAAGCTCTCGATCTAAAACGAGTTTTGGAATCGGATATGAGAATAGCTTGAGATTTAGATGGATTTCAAGACAACCCATTTCTAACCAACCATCGATCAATTTGCAGTCTGTCCTCAGAGCAGCAAGTTCATCAATCATAACAAGAGGTGAGGCCAGTACGAGTGGGAAAACGTCAGCATATAAGTGCACAGATGCAAATTGAAAAAAAGATTGCACGTCATGAACGAACATACAAAATAAAAGCGGTTCCAAAATGGATCCCTTTGGCACACCGTGCAAAATAGATTGAGATGGACTAAGCAGGTTGTTCAGAGACAAGAAATGTATTATCTGTTTCGTTATCAGTCCTTTGACAGGCACGGAAAAATACTGATAGGCCAATAGTTTCCCACAAATGTTGCCTTTGTGATTTTCGCCATTGGAGTAATTTAAGCAATTTTTTAAGCCTGAGGAAAAGTTTAAGTCATTATACAACAGTTTATAATATGTATGAGATGTATCAGTATTTGTGGCGATATGGTCATTTAATGCATCAGAAGCAAGCTCATATTTTGTGCAAGTTCTTCGGCGTGAAATACAAATTTGACGCAGATTACACCACCCTTTTGAAGGGGGTAGCGACGTATTAAGCTAAGAATTATGCATGATTGTGATGCTTCCATTTATTATGTTTATTTCATATTTTGCAGTCTTTGAGTAAACTCATGATTTCAACGTTTTTCCAGATAAATCAAATAAGTTGAACTCTGTATTGATTTTATTCCATTACAACTCTGCTGAATGCAATGCTGATGCGAAGCCCGACGCTTGCTTTCGTACTCCCAAACCTTACTGTTCTGATCCATGCTCCCTAACAGACTATCTCCATCGTATTAACTCTATCGGCCGGAGTCAGGCTGTCTTCTATTTATCATTGTCGCTTAGCAGCTACTGAAAATGCATTTGTAAGCCTTGTCCTAGTGATGATCATGAAAACAGGTATATGCGGTTTCTTAACCGGGATATAGTTTTGATTATAAATTTTTTTTTATATTTGACTTCCTTTCAAATCTGGAAATCATAGTTTTTGACTTCTTAACTTCTGGAATTGAAATAAACCTCACTTATTTTAACATTTTCCAGCGAAAGCATATGTCAAAACCTTAAAAAATGCTCGAAATTTATTTCTCCTGTACACGCCATCGATTCCTGTAAAAGAGTGCCTGTATTATATTATTTCCGAAAACCTTTTTTAAAATAGAACTTCATGAAATCTTCCTGCATGCGGATGATTGTTATTTTGTTAAAAAAAAAAATAATCACATACATTTTTTCCCAACTAAAAAAAGGAGGCAGCTCCCTCCACGTAGACTCAACTGTCATAAAACCAGTCATAATATCGAAAGCCTTCTTAATTTTTAGTCATTATTTTGGCGCCCCAGACTCTACAAGTCCACACAGCTAGCTGACAAAAAACCCTCAACGTTTCAAATGTGTCCGTTCTCCCGTCTTCATTCAACTCAATTAATCATCCTGACAGACAACAACGACAACAAAACAATCGTCATCCATAAATTTTCTTTAATAGCCAATAAAATTCGCAAGCTCCCTTCCCAAGTTTAAATTCGTGACAATTTGAACTGTCAACGCGATCCACTTAAGAATATTTATAAACAAATTTCCCATGCAATCCTGCTGGCCTACCAGCCTTACTACGCAGGAGGTACCCGTCCCCAAGTTCACCCCTCTCGAGAAGAGACGTGCAAATGCAATAAAATAAAATTCTTCCTCCTCACCCATATAACCACCCAACACACCCCAAAAAAAAGCGGGCCGAATATGCTTCAACAGTTTTATTTTCCATTTTCTTATTTTTGTTTTGTTTTTATTGTTGTTTCCTATTTGGATTCGATTCATTCCTTGTTGCCTCGATTTCTTTTTTTCTTTTTTTTTCTGCCACTGCTGCTGTTGTGCCATTATTAACGGAAACAACGAACATATAAACAATAAAAATGTCGAAACAACTGAATGACGAACTGAAAATAAAAAATAATAAAACAAACGGGCTTGAATAACCAAAGACAGCGCGTCTAGAGGTTGTGATACCACCAGACATTATAAACGAAGAAACTTCAGGCGATATGATGGTGCCGGAGGGTGGCTCTGCCAAGTTGGTGTGCCGTGCAAGGGGACACCCGAAGCCGAAAATAACATGGCGACGCGAGGATGGCAGGGAAATCATTGCACGCAATGGGGCTCATCAGAAGACAAAGGGTAAGTAGAGCTCCGAGCTTTCCATTTTCTTTCCATTTTTTTTTTTTATTCAAAATGACTTTGTAGACAACTGTGATTGAAAAAGTCTAAGGGCTTAGGTAAGGATTTAAGTTTTTAACGTTAGAATGTACGATTGTGTTTTTGGGCCAAATCAGGAGAAATCAATAAAATTGAGGTCGATCTTATTGGTCTTATAAAATATTCTCGAAAATAATAGAGAAGCAAAAATACCAGACGAGTCTTTTGACAGCTGTAAAAGGATTGGAGAAAATGCATCTATAAACACTCTCATGGTACTTTTCCGCTTGAATCTGTTTTCAGGACATTGGGATCGAATGAATGACGCCACTCCAGAAACATTTACTTTGCATGCATCATAAAGTCGTATCTCACATAAGATTTCATGCAACAAAGTGTGTTTTTATGCTCTTACATCGTACCTGATGATATACAATACCATCAAAAGCCATTGTGGTAGAAGATGTCAAGACAATCAGTGAATGTGGACCAGACAGACGATGTGTCAATTAATTGGCCATTACAGATTTGTCGCTGCAATGCAATTTAATAAGAGAACAATTTAATTGCCTGAAGACTGTCATTCTCGTTTTGTACGCGCAAGCTTTTCTGAACCCCAATGACGATTTTCGATCGAAATTTATCATGAACGACGAGGCAGGTTTCCATTTGAACTGATAAACTTTGAATCCACGTATCATTCAAAAAGAGCGATTAAATTCGCTTGTGGCTTTCTTGAAGTCATGCAAATTATTAAATCAAACAAATAGAGTGCGATAACTTGTTGCCCGAAGTTATTGCCACAGCAGTGGCAAATGCCGCAAAAGATGCCAAAAGGTCATAAACAATACCGGCCGACAACATCTGACAAAATAAAAAAAAACAAAGTCCACATAAACATTTAAGGAAAAAACTGTGAAATCGTTTCATCTTCATCAATAAAACTTAAACCAAGAAGGAAAGAAAACAAGTATTCTAAATATTTTGAAAAAAAAACTCGCCTCAAAACACTGTTTTAGAATTTTTGAAAAAAAACCTCGCATCAAAACACTGTTTTAGAATAGCCAGATCGTGGGTATCCGTGAATGAGTGACCATTCAGTTGACAAAAAAGCGACTTGGAGGGATTGGCTATCAACCCGATTTATAAATAGCTTTGTTGGACTTGTAAGTGAGGTAGAAGGGTCGAAGGTAATGACCCTTCCCCTTACGTATTGATCTAAAATTTTCTCATAGAGTATATGCACCTTATACAACTACAGGGCGCATAAGAAACGTTTAGATTTTTTTGATGAATAACGTTTTTCTTTCTGATTTTATTTAACCTCGGTATTAATTAAAAGTTAGATTATAGTTTGAAAATATGTTCACATAATGTTTTAAAGATAATATCTCTCAAATGGTGCCCATTGTTTGCTTTAACTAGATGTGCATTTTCCTTTTCTTACGCGGTGATATTGTTCGATCACCAAATATTTCTTTCAGAGGAGCCATAGATGGACGAGCTGTGGCACTATCGTATTGGAACCACAATTCTAAATTGTTGTCTATCTCTGACCTTTAGAAATGTGCAATCACTATCCGGAATTGAAGGCCATCCACATTAACCGCAACTTGTTGCGAAAAACTATGATCCAATGATTTTTTCTGAGGTTATTCCATACCATACTGTGCATCTAAGTGGGTGCATTTGACGTTCTATAATTCTTTTTGGATTTTCGATGCCCCTTAATGGGTCTAATCGCTCATTATGAGTTTGTGAATAAACTCGTTGTTTCTCTGAACATGTCTTTGAAAACGAGTTTTCGATATAATCTCTGTGTCTGAATAATTGAATGTCGACTTTAAAATAAAATTAAACCACTTTGGTTCTTTGTTCTGTGATGAATCTTTTCATCAACATTTTTCCAAGCACCACGCTGTGTTTACATGTACATACATGTAAGAATTTAGCGATTGTTCTGCCTTTTTACCTGAACTTGGTATAAAATCAAAGCTCACTTCTAGTCAGCTTGGGAGTTAGTGTTTACTTAAGCCTATAAGGAGATGTATCCAACCAACACTTTACCAAATTAAGACTTAAACTTTGAATCATTAAACTTCGTTTGCAGCGTATGATCTTCAGCAGCATGTGTTTCTGACAACTGAATATTTGAAATGTTTAAAATTTGTTTTTTGGCTTGCAGCATTATTCTTTTTATTCAGAGCTTTCGCATTTGAAGATCCAACTCTTTTATTGTTCCATACCCAAGGGTCTAAAGGAAACCTATTACTAAGCCTCCGCTGTCCGTCCATCCGTCTGTATGTTACAGAGCTGTCTCTCCTAATCCGTTATAGGATAATACTTGCAATTTTTTACAGACGGTGAACTGCTATTTTCGCTGCAAAAGCAAACAATAAAAATGGTCAAAAGCTAAAAAATAAAGTGATAAAGTGATCATAAAATTGCAACTTAACTTAACACCTTACAGTAGAAAATTAGTTTCATGCAGCAACTTAGGAACGTCTTAAAGCGTGCAATAATTTCGTCCATACAAAGAAAAAGCTCGAATTCCAAAAAAAAAAAAACCTTTTTTTTTAAAAGATGTCATATTTCCACGTAAACAAATGAAGTATCACATCCATGTATATGTATGTATTTTGCTGTCAGAACGGCAGTTTTGTCCATCCGAAAAAATTAATGACAATATCATTTTCTGATAATAAATTTTTAAAAAAAGAGAAATCTTAAATCAAAGAACTGAAGTATTGTTTATTCTAAGGAGGCACGGAACCCTTCGTGACCCTTTTGCATAGAGCGAGCAGGAGTTATTAGAACAACATTGCAAGATGGTTTTGTTTATTTATCACACGTTCATGTCGAAGCAAATACAATTTTTTTTTTAAATATTTATGGTAGATCAACTCAATACTCCGCTGGGTTTAACATGGCAAATACTCGTAGGATTATCTTCTCATACGATTATTTTGTTGACACGGACTGGGAACTCCAGCATCACAAGCCGATGGTGCTACCACAACACCACGGCCATCAATTTCAACGCTCCAATTATAGAACTTTGCCAAGAGGCATCTATATACACTGCGAATCATTAGGATGAGGTCACAATTGCGGCCGATTTTCACAATTTTTTAACCTGGAAACATTAACATATATTTTTGAGGCACTTGTTCTCCCCGGAATGTAGCTTTACCTTAAGTATCACCAATCACGGTCTACTGAAAAAGTATAAGGGGCTTCTTGGATGCAAGACAGGAGTTCACATCTAAGTTTTTTTTTTCAAAGTGTTAACAACTTCTGTTTTATTTAAATTTTAAATGTAAATGCGGTCTGAAAAGACGTTAACAAGATGCTTTTGAGAATCTAAGACTTCAATGTCGGTAAAGAGCAAGGAGACTGGATAGAAAAAAAGGCTATTGTAAGCAGCCATTTTGCAAACAAAACTGTTAGAAAAAATAAAAAGAATGCGATGAATTCCACTCACCCAGCGATTGAAATTTAGTCCTAAGGCGGGGTATCAGCCACCATAACGACAGTAAGCAGGATAACTACAAAAATGGAACAGAAAACTGCTCTGAAGCAAGTGCTTGAGGCGCTGTCTTTAACAATGAAAAAAATATTATCTTGTCGGGCTGTGATAAGTATAACTTTTATTAACACGATATAAGAAACAGAAAGAACAGCTTATTTTATCAAGAGGTCAAAATTTAAAAAATTAAGAGACATCAAAGCCGTATATCAAGCTTTCCTTGGATATTTTTTTTTCGTCTTGAATAGTCTTTAAAAATCTGTTAATTTATATGTTAGCTATAATCGGAAGACAAGAAAATCTCAAAAATGCTGATATCGAAAAGAGCGTTAAACTCGTGTCGGAAAGGAATTGGGCGGCAATAGTATCGAACATCTCATAAATGACGATCCTGAGAGTCTTTGATGCAACCAGGAGGTGGTGTTGTTGCCGCTGCATATGCCAGTAGTGCTGAAGCTAAGAGCCGATAATGAAGAAAAGAAATAGGCATCGGAATCCGAGGATGTCGATATGGGCTTCAGTTTTTTTGAATGAACGCGTATTCAAAAATCAGACGTGTGCATGGAAAAAACAGGTATCAGAATGGACGGCTGACACGATCATGTTTTAGTTAAAAATGCACTCGTAAGTTATTGAACAAATTTTCTTTTTCTATGATGTAAAGAAAGAAAAAAAGTTTTTCACGTGGTTTTTAAGAAATCGAAACTATTCGTGAAGCGTGGGACAAAATTTTGCCTTATGATTAAGCTCCAACTATATTTTGTATGTGATAATACGCTCAGGCATTGTAAACCTTTCATTCGGGAAAATGTTATGAGTGCCTCCTCGTAAGCAGTAGAGTATTCCGGATTGATTCCAAATTAAACAGGAGTGAATGTTTTAGAAAATCGGTCGCAAAAATTATAGCCTTATCCTTGTGCTTGGCAGTGTAACGAGCAAGGTTCCACTTAGAGATGTTTTCTTTTTGTTCCAATGTAAATGGGACTTTGATTTTTGCAGTCATTTAATGACTACAAAAATTATAACAAAAGAAGTTCGAGACCCAAACAAACGCAAGAGCATTTGCCAGATTTTCAGCGACCCAAGCAAGAATTTAAAGTACAATCAAGCTGCAACAAGACCCCGATATACATTTTCTCGTCAGTGTCAGTCTTCTGTCGAAAATGGTACCCTTTATGTTTAAGTGAATTTCCTGTCGCCTCTTTGATTGTTGAATATAAAATTGCAAAATAATATTTCCCCTTTTATAACACATATGATTTTCCTCTTTTCTTTACTTTCATGTTTGCAACAAAAATATTGACTGACTTGTGACTCGACGATAATTTGAAAGCTTTGGCAGTCGAGGGTGAAATGCTGACGCTGTCAAAAGTCACGCGATCGGAAATGGGCGCATACATGTGCATAGCATCGAATGGAGTGCCACCCTCAGTGAGTAAACGCATGAAGCTACAGGTCCACTGTAAGTATACTTTCATAACAATTAACTAAAAGCATAAATCCTTCGAGTCCTGCTACCTAACCCAACGTATGTGTCTTCTTTTGCTGAAGGCTTCTTAAGTTAAGGATTACAGGCATGCAAAACTATAAATGTTCGGCACACACACTTGTATGTATATCGAAGGAAGTCGACGTCACTGTAAAGCTCCATTATGTTTGGGTTCCTTAATAAATTTCGCCACAGACCACCGCACCGGTAGCGGATCGAACATACCCACCTGGCTACCAATTGTGTGTGCATCCTAGTCGTATCCATTGGTTTCTGGATTTTGGCCTGGTGCCTGCTTTATTGACAGCACAGTAGTTTCCTTCTTTATTTCCGGTTTAGAACAACGAAAAGGGCGATATGTTGTGGGTGGGTGGTATGGTGTGGTGTGGCGTGTGGTGGAGGTAGCGTGAAATTGTGTGGCTTGTGGCTTTCTGTGGCTTTCTCGTACGCCAGAGATTTCCCACCCGATTGTCCCCTCTGATATGTGGGTATTTCAATGCAACACCTTTGCAAAACGGGACGGCTCCTTGTAACAAGATGAACCCGTACTGAATGTGTGTGCATGTTGCCAAGTGTATAGAAGGAGACACCTGTAGATAAAAATTCAATATCCTGTGTCTTGCCTGTCGTTGGTGTTATTTTGTTTTTTTTTTCTAAATTTGTTGAAGGAGCAGATTCCCGAGATGGAGTGCATTCTGGAAGTCAAGTGATACATATCTATGCTGTGGCTTTGGAATTCGATATCAATCTATTTATCTATTTGAAGAGAATTGCTGTGGCACGGTAGTGTTTATTTACATTTGCGGATACTTTCATCTTTGACTTGAGAGCTCCTTTGTTCGGATAGTAGACGTGGGTGTACTCGAATGTATGTAACGAAATTGATGTGCTGTGATTCTTTTGATGGTTGAGAGCTTGATTTGATTAAATGCTATTCTTCTGATTAATATTGTATCTGGCTGTATTTGTATAGTCCTTGGCAAGCTCTTTTAATCATATTAAAAGAGTATAAAAAGCTAACGTTGTGTAACACTTCAGCTGAGATTGAAGAGATGTGTTGATGTTGAAGGCAGGCCCATTGGTCAAGCAGATTTTTAAGCCACGAATGCTTTTCTTTTGTGTTTTCAGCCTGAAACATGGAAATTGAATGACTATAAGTGGTTTAAGAAGACATCCTTTTCAAATACAAACATACCAGGTAGTTTTACGCCCAATCATGTGAAAATATACTTTATCTCTCGGTCCTCATACCAGTATTTCGCTCGGTCTGGACACCAATCCTCTAAATAAGGAAGAAACATGACACATTGCTCGATTAAGCAAAAAAAGGTTAGTGGCTCTCTCAAACAAATATCAAAGTTCAAGATAATGAGAGAACAAAAAAAAAGCTAAGAGAAAAAACCTTTTTCAAATTCGTAAAAATAAGTTTTCCAAGATCGAAGGGAATGAGGGGCAGGAAAGCAAGAGCTGATCTCAAATATGCTTTACGAGTAAATAAAAATAAGTAAATAATCAAATATATAAATAAGTAAGAAAATAAAAAAATAAGTTAATAAATTAATAATAATATTAAATTAATAATTAATATATATTATAATTAATAATTAATATAATAATAAAAATAAAAAATAAATAAATATTTTAGTACATGATTTATCAAATGGATTGATAAACAGAAACACAATTATGTAAACAAAAAAATGAATAGAAAGTAAATAACAATTATAAAGTTTACATCATTTTTAATTTTAATTTTTGTAAGTTTTGGTTTTTTTTTTCCTTAAATAGCTAAATTTGAGATCGAGTGGTTTTTCAATGCTCAAATAAAATGAAAGGCTTATTTTCGGTTTTCTGTTAATAAACGGACACACAATTCTGTTGCCAAATTGACCTTGTTAGTTGTTTGATATGAGGTTCAAAAGTTAGTGTTTTGTCTAAGTTTACTCCTTAGTTATTTTTATTGATTCCCTTTTTTTGGAATATCATTAATTTAAAGCCTGTTGCTGGGTAAGAAACAAGCTTTTCTTTTCCTCGTCAAAGAGACAGCTTGAGTCTTCACTTTTGACTTCCTATCAATTAAATTACGTTTGCACACCATTGTTAAAACCAATTGAATCCGATGAATATAGACATGTATCATCTGCAAAGATAGCTGACTTACAGTAAGTGAAATTCGGAAAATAATGTGTAAATATATTGTACAAAAATGGACCAAGGACAGATCCTTGTGGTACCCCTGCAAAGATCTTATTTAGATCAGTCAAGCAATTATGAAACCTTAAAAAATCGTTCAGATAAAAAGGAATCAATTATTTTTTATAAGGAAAACTGGATAATCAAGAACTAAACGTTTGTGTATTATGCCACACTAGGTCAAAAGCTTTCTCGATATCTAGTTGAACCATTGCGGTACTTTTCCCTAATGTTATAGCAATTTCAATAGATTCTGTTATTCAGTGAACTCGGTGTACAATACTATGACAACTTCTGAACCCAAATTGTTCCGCTGGAAGTAAGTCAAGCGTGCCTAAATGAATCACATTTTTATTTTTTATAACCTTTTCAGGGCATTTACTCAGTGAACTTAGTTAACGTACAGGCCTATATGGGCCAATGGGATGATTCCTAGGTTTTTGGGACCTAAGCGGGCAGTAAAAAGAATATGTAAACATTTGAAATTTGTTCTGGGTAGATTTTTGAAAATGATATTTTTTCAAACCATCGGACCCTGGGCTCTTCGAATATTTGAGACTACCTAGTACATCTTTAACATCCTGTGACGTAATTATATTGTAATCAACTTTGATTTGTTGAGATCTTAAAACGCCATTTAGGTTTTTAATAATGAGTTCTCCCTCCTTTATTTAAAACTAACTTAGTTACTTATTTCGAGTGTTTCTAGAGGCCTAGTACTTTTGGAAATTGGTCTTCATCTCCCAATCGTCGCATTATCCCTGAATCTTTTGGAAGTCACTTTGCAAAAGACTTATGGTGATTTGACATGTACGCTATCAAGTCTTCTGCGTAGGCGGCGTGAATGGTATCATGCCCCGCTCTGAAACCGAGTTGGTTATCCGAAATAATATTTTTGTCCTCAACCCACTTGGTCAGGGCTCTATTGATCACTTTTTCAAACAATTTGCTGATGTTAGAAAGGAGACTTATCGACCGAAAATTTACCGGATTGGATGTATCTTTGTTCCGTTTAGTTATGGGTTGTACTACCGTCTTCCAATGAGCTGGATAATGTGCATTGTTCTAGATAGATAGTGGAAATGTTTACCGTTTCTAGAGGAAGGTGTTTAAGAACAATGTATTGGTATTGGTATTTCAGCGATTCCCATAGATTTCTTACTTCTTAGTGAACCGGAAATAACCAGGATGGAGGATGAACCTCCTCATTGGCGATGACATCATTTGCCAGATTATCGTCATTAAACATGGTAAAACCAGTGTTCTCCGATCGCCAGTGCTCGACGTCATATAGCAAGTAGAAGTTGTGCAATAGGACACGATTTTCCAAGATATGGTTCTGGCGAGTACTGACTTGCACCTTGTATACATCTTGAAACGTCGCACCAACTAATTCAACCTTCTCCTGAGGATCTTTTCGGTCACAAAAAAAGGTTTCATCTTCGATCTATTCTAGCGGATCTTTTCCAGCTGTCAGAAGTATCTTTTTGTTGTCTGGAGTACGGGGAGCTTTAGACACGGAAGCTCATTCTGCTATTTCTTTCGAAAAAAATTATAGAATTTCGGGAACATACTCGGGTCAGCAATTCTGCTGAATAAATTGCTGAATGATTTTTAAGCTGTGACTTTAGTGTCCTAACCTCTTAGTTTTGTGGGTCAGTAAAACGTCTGTACAGGAGTTTAATTCTCATCAGAACCCTATTCTTTTGTCGGTGTACTGCGTCAATTGTTGCGTTGCGGTAAATATTAACATCGTCATTTAGTTTGTACTTAGTAAATGTTCAGTTCATTGATTGTTTTTTGGTTTCGTCCATCCGTTTAAAGTAAGTGTCAATCTCCTCGTTCGACAAATTCCGATTAGATTGTGGGTTGAGCGAATTTCAGGAGAGTCCTCGCGTCATTGTCCGGGAGAAGTGTGCCCACTGCATTCTACTGAATTATAAGAGTGCTCCAGGCATTTGGTTTTAAGGGGTGTGCGCATCACGCGTTTAAACGCTTGTTGACATGAGTAGTCAATATTCCACGAATAAGCGATTAAGTGAGCACGCAACTTTTCTTGTTGTGGGCTCAATTGATATTGCTTGATCCACTGAAATAGCAACTCTATTTGAACTAAAAGACCGTATTTTCAAAGCGTCATGCATATTAAATCAAGGAGGGCACATTGAACACTGAACACTTGAAAGAAAATTTTAAAATTTTCAAGAGGCTATATTTCAGGACGTGTCTTCATTTTTATAGAATTCTAAATTATTAACAAATTAAGTTCTGTGGAACAGGGCAAACATAACTTTCTGACAAAGCAAACATAACTTTCTGACTTCGAATGAAACTGTAACTTGATTTAATATACCTTAACACCCAAAAAAACCATCCTCTATTTCAAACATAAAGGAGGGTTTTGAGTTGCCGAGAATATTCCACTTCACCCGAAAAGTTATGAACAGGCGACTCAACTACCAGCGAGACATGACACATTGAGAAGAGCCGTCTTACCTCACAATAAGCTAGTTTTCATTCACATACCCATAGTACTAACAGGTATGATGGCTAGGGTAGCTTCAGAGTGATAAGATCATCAGCAACTCTGGACGCACGTCGCTCACGCGACCTTACACCGCGAGACTTTCTGTTTTATGGGTGTCTCTAGACGAATCAGGTCCTACATAAAAGAGTTCTTTATAATTAATGCTCTCGCGGTGTTTAGACAATATTGTTTCAAAACATTAAACGTTGTGAAACAAAGTTTTGTAAAGTTCTACCTGACCTTTTTATTTTGCGCAATAACATCGAAATATTGGACGCCTCATATTGTCCACTTCTACAAACTCCCACCAGCAATCTTAGAACAACTCATTTTCTCGGTTGTCACATTTCGATGGCTTTGAACACGATTTGTCACCAGAGGACATGCATTCTCTAAATCTGCTAATGCACAAAGTCATGCGGAAGGAATAGCATCCAACACATCACTTATTCGACAAGTCGAAACATATGTTATGTTGACCACATCATGCACATGTATCATCGCCTTCTTTTTCTTCGTCGAGTTCAGCGCACACCCGAGTCAATTGTTGGCCTTTCCATCGTCTGTAATTCGAAATTAATTTTCCACAACATTTTTATATTGTTTTCGAATTTCCATCACCATCTGTATTGCCACAAGCACAGCGGCAACAAAAGCGAAACCAAACCAATAAACCACAGCGACCATATTTGCCCGCAATGAACAATGTCTGTGTTTGGTCCAGCCAGCCCAGTCCAGCGTCAATAAACCAACATGCTGTTTCAGTTCAAAAATCTCTGCCCGCAGTCTTATCATCCTTTTTTTGGAATTTTTTTTTTTCATGAGAAGCTAGTATATCCTCGGGTTTCATCCTCATCCTAATCCTTATGCTGACCAACAAACAAAGCGGAGTAAGTAATCCATTTTCAATTAAAAACCCATCAGACCAAAGATTTGCCAAACTTCACTTTGCTATACGAACGGGTATCCTTGCAGCAGCTATCCTTTAACCCAAACACATACACTCATGTTCAAAGAAGATAGAAAAATCGAATAACAACAAAGATAGAAGTGATCCGGCATCTGAACTAGCCCGCATATCCGTTAACTTTCGGTGTAGTTGATTTAATATCCTTTGGGTTATCCTTGCTGGCCTTATCCCTATCCTGATTGAAACAATCCACCATTGAAAAGGATTGTGATGTGATGTAGTATTTTGTTATTTGTTCAACAAGGATGTTGTCTTCTTTTTTGTCCCTTTTTGCAGTTCATCCTTTGGTGCAAGTGCCCAACCAGTTAGTGGGCGCTCCCGTTCTAACAGATGTCACACTAATTTGCAATGTCGAGGCATCACCGAAGGCGATAAATTATTGGCAACGGGAAAACGGTCAGTATCAAAGTAAAGTACATTTTCTTTTCTGGTATAAACACACAAGCACACACACACACACACATATAAAACACATTGTAAAGCCAGAAAGGAAGAAAAAAGAAACGAATAACCGCCAAGGAGCTGTGTTGTTCGGCTGCAGTGGAAATTTTTCATTGTGTCCCGTGTTGGGCGCCAGTTGTTCTTTTTTTTGTTTTGTTTTAGATGGCAATCGAAAATTTGTCGATAATACGTGCGAAGGATATACTGATATTGGAAGAAATCCTTCGAATTGAAATCCTTAGCCCATCTAACAAATGCAGTCCAGTGTGGGGGTTTGCCGATTTTTTTTGTTCCTAGTGCTTCTACTCCAAACCCACTGTTGATCTCTTTGTGTCCTGTTCGGTTTGAAATGCGATTATTTTTATTGGCATTCAAGTGACAGACAGAGTGATAGAGGTGACAGCTGGAGTATTAGATACGTGACAAGTCCCGCAGATGGATGAGAATAGCTCTGGGGAGAGTGACGGTTTTCACAACACACACCAATGTTATGTCCTGCTTTGTTTGCACTTTTCTTTTATTTTTATTTGTTTGGTATCTCTTTTGTACTTTTTGCAGGTGAGATGATAATTGCCGGTGAGAGATACCTTCTGACGGAGAAGGAGAACTCAATGTACGCCATGGAGATGGTGTTGCACATAAAGCGTTTGCAGACCAGTGATTTTGGTGGTTACAAATGTATCTCGAAGAATAGCATCGGCGACACAGAGGGAACCATTCGACTTTATGGCAAGTATCGTTTTACGTCTCCTTTTTTTGCGATTTTTATTTTCTTGCGTTGCTTTTTCTTCTTTGGATTAATCGCTTAATTGCTCGGTGGGATTGAAATTCAATTTTGGTTCTGTGGTTTATCTTTTTTTGTGCTTTGTTTCTTTGTAGAAATGGAACGACCGAAAGGAAAATCACTGACAGAGGACGAAGCTAATGAAGTTGCGGTAAGTAAGCAAAAGTCAATGTAATGATTTTGTGCGGTAATTATTGGGGGCGGCTTTCGATTGCGCGGGAATGCAATTAGTTTTACTTCTTTACGCTATTCGAATCATTGGGGAGTTCGAAAGGAAGATTTAACAGGAGGAAATTTTAAACGCTATTTTTACGATGAAGTTTTTTTTTTGCTTTTTAATTTGCTTTGATTCAATGCAAGTGATCGTTAGAGTTTATTTCTCAAAAGGAAATTGGGTAGATGAAGTATCCTGTTTAAGGGTTCTCATCGCATTTTATTGTTCTTTTTTTATTTGTTAATCTTCTTTCAGATTTTATAGAGGCCATTTTTTACTTGATGTATTAAAAGATTAGAGAGAAAGTGAGTTGTGTAAAACATTGAAAAATTATATCGGACGAAGAATAAGTACAGGTAGTAACACGGGCTTGGGATAAAATGAACATAGATTTGATATGATTTTGAATTTTATTTTTGATAAATTAGTACTTTTTTTTGGGTTATTATCATATAGTAGACCTGCGACTTAAGAAATCCCCACAAGAAAAAGTCTTACGGGGTCACATTGCATGATCTCGGTGGCCAATTCACATCACCTGTTGCAGAATTCCAATGTGGCATGAGCTGTTTGGTTCATCCTTTTGAAACCACATGTCTTTGGTGTCCATATGATCCAATTCAGGCCAGAAGAAATTAGTAATTATTGACAAATAGCGCTCGCCGCTGAAGGTGGTGGCCTGGCCAACGTCATTCTCAAATAAATATGGACCGATGACGCCGCCAAAAAATCTCTTCTTTGGGATGCATTCACCGCTCTTGGATTTCATGTGTATTTGTATAGTCTTAAATTCTACAATTTAGTTTGTTGACGTACCCATTCATCCAGTAATGTGATTCATCGCTGAACATGATTTTTCGATGGAAATAAGGGTCAGTTTCCAACTGCTCCAGAGCCCATTCAGTGAACATACGTCCTTGTCCATGGTCGTTTACCTGCACCACCCAGATCAGTGCAATTTTGTACGGGTGCAGGCCCAAATCTCGACGCAAAATTCGACTAGTTGTGGTCTGCGAAAGGCCGAGCTCTTGTGAGCGACGCGAAGTCGACAGCCTCTGATTCTGCAGCGCACTCTCACGGACAGCGGCGATATTTTCTGCAGATCTTGTGTATCGTCGACGTCATATTTCAGCGTAAGCTGAATCAGTGGACTAAAATTTATCTATCACACTGCCAAATTTCCTTTTGGAAGGAAGTAAAATTGGCGGAGGGTGCGGAATGTTGCCCGAACAGAACAACCATTTGAAAAAAAAAAAACAATTTTATTATTTGCCTATGTTGTTGAACGCTTTATCCGTTCATGGTGATTCAGCAAAATAAAATGAATTAAAGACAGCCAATTTTACAGATGGAGCTTCAAAAATATGGCTGCTATCAATTGTCAAAGTTGAAAGATTATTAATTCTAAAAAGAATATTATAAGTTAAACTCCAGATGTAATTAACTATTTTTTGTTCTTCTTTTGCTCTTTAAAAAGAAAAGAATTCATATGATCATTACGGAAGCTTCAGAAGCAGCAATACATTTCTAGTATGTTCTAAATTTCAGAGAAAAAACGATGCAGTCTATAACGAAAACCGTCGCGAAGATGGGTCCCGAAATCAAAATGGCCGCCTGTACAAAGAGCGTGGTGACTCCAGCCTCTACAATAGCTGTATGCAAACTTCACAGCATGCAGCGAGTAAACTCCTTTCAGCATCCCTTCTAGTCATACTGCTGCATTCCACTTTAAGTGTAGGCCAGAAACGTCAGTTATAGCTTCAAAGCAAACCCATATGCATAGAATAATTTAACTAAAAATAAACGCAAACCTTTATATAAATATTAATTATGCATATAAAATATGTAATTATTTAAAGAGAAATAATTAAATGTTACCTCGTTAGATAATATTTAAAATTTATAAACAAACAGCAGCAAAATCTATCAAACTAAAAATATGTTTTTCGTTTAATTTATTTTCATTTTGTAGATATATCATTAAATTAAAATAATCAGAAAAAAAATAAACCATATAAAAAAAAGTTTAAGATTAAATCAATTAAAATTAATTGTGGCTTTAAGACGACAAGAAATTGTATAAGGAATAATCTTAATCTAAACGGAAGGAAAAAAAATATGTTCAATGCTTAAAAATAAGCTTTAAAACAAATATTTAAATAAATCTTTTATCTATCGACTTACATAATAAGTCGCATTAATTTTTTAATTAATGAATTTGTTCTTGTTAACTCTGAGATGAAAGGCCACATGTTTTTTTTGTAAATACATGTAAATATCTATTTAAAAAAAAAAAAAACAAGCAAGCATGACATTCAAAATTAAGCTGTCAACCCAAAAAAAACTGAGTGGTTCCGAAAACTAGAAAATAAAATAAAATCTCTTATAGGCCCCCTATCGCTACATTTTTTATTAGTTTCTCTAAACCGCAAAAAAAAATATTTAGGCTATAGCTTAAGTTCTTTGAATTATTCTTAACAGCTGCAAAAAAAATAAAATGAAATTATTTCGAGTAATATTAGATGAAATGTGCCAAAAGTGTTTAAAAGTGCTGCCAATTCTATACAAAAATAAATGTAATCTCTAATTTTATATTTCGCAACTCGATTGGCATCACTTTTAAGCTTTTATATAAAAAAAAATGCAAAACTTAATATACGTACCAAATACAAAAAAATATATATATCATATAAAAACAAAACTGAATGGCATGTAAAAGAAATATATTTAAATAAATTGTTTTTATAAAAAAAACAACAATTAATAAGAATAATGAAACAATTACACTTATATCAAGAGAATATTATGATTAAAGCTAGAAATAAAATGTATTGTCTATAACTTACTAAAAATGAAAAAAAGCAGATTAACTATGTTAATTTATTACTTGTAAATAATATTTATATAAAAACTTAAAAAAAAACTACATGTATTGTAAAGAAATAAACGACGAATAAAAACCAAAACTAAGGAATGATTTAAATGGCTTTAATTCTTTAAGAGGTTAAGGTAACAAAAACTACGGGCACTACAGTTCGGGTTTGAAACACTTTCTCGACTCGACAGTTCGGCTTAAAAAACTAAGTGGGATTGAAAAAGTATGAAAAGCAAACAAAAATAAATATTTTAAGGTAAAGTAGAATGGAAAAGATTCTCGAATCTCGGATTAAATTAATTAAGGTATCGCTTTTATGTTCGTGTTTTGGAGCAGCTCAAAGTTTAATTATAAGACCCATTTCCACCGAGGCAGCTAGTCGTAGAGAAGCCAATGCAACCTGAGCGTCTGACTGTTTAGTGTGGTTTTTTGGTCGATCGTGGAATCAGTCGTTTTGGTGATGTTGTTGACCTTTCTGTCTAGGGTGCCATTGAAGATCGATGAAATTGGGTGGCATACTATCAAGCCAGCCAAAGCAGTCAAGGTTTGGTTTTGTTGGTCATCAAAAACCATTTAAAAACATAGAAATGTATTTTTATGGCATTCGCTTAAAAAATTAAAAGGCCAATGGATGAAGTGAGAGCTTTGATATTACAATTCACACGACGTTCTACGTGCACACATGCGTCAATCCTTCGGCTTTCCTATCATTCAGTGAGCCGAATTTTTCTCGATGTCTTTCATTCATCGATGCGGGCATTCATCTTCAACCTTAATAGTGCCTTGCCATTACTATTGATGTGGGAGTAAATATCCAGTCGTTGCTCGACGATTTCTTGTACTAAGGAAAGATCCTTTAGCGTGTAACTGGCGAGAAATACTATGAATTCATTTATTAATTTATGCAGGCTGTTTTGAATCGTTGCAGTCAAAATTGCTTAGCAAAATTCAAAGATGTCGGCAATTCCAATACGTTTAATCTTTAAACTTATTATTACGACTCATGTTGCATGTTAAACGTTGATAAATAATGATGCCAGGTGATTGGCTAAAATGTTCTATCAAGAGAACCTGCCTTCTAAAATTCTCTTCCCGCCACTGCAACGACCACTTAAAACTCAATTGAGGTCACTGTTTCAATCATGGGCTACGCCAACAAAAGTAATTAAGCAAAAGTTTGTGACGTCCCCGAGAATACGAGAGGCTTGAAGTAGTGAACTGTGGATCATAACCTCTTCTCTTTCGAATATTGTTTCAATTAAAAACTTAAGGACGGATCAATATGCAAACGTATCTTTTTCGTTCACTTTCAATCATTTCACGCGTCAACCATTTCTGAAAGTCGTGAGCAGCAGTCGACACAACATACGTGGAGAGCTTAAAAAGACCACAATATTGGGAATAACTGGTACCAGAAGGTCGCAACCGAAATTTTGTCACAACGCCTACATCTCTCGTAAGTGAAACCGGGTAAAATAACTTCGAGCCAATTGAAATAAACGCTGATCTGCGGAAGCCAACGACAAAATTGATCCCAAATTCTACAACTCGTGACGGCCTCCGCATATCCGCATGAATGAAAAAAGGCAAAAAAATGAATGAAAAAAGGTTTGGATTTCGAAAACGGTGGGATTGCAATGGGTCTTTAGTCATTACCTTCTTGTTAAGGGATTTATTCCAATCCCTTAACAAGAAGGTAATGACTAGAAGGTAACAAGAAGGTAATGACTATAGACCCATTGCAATCCCACCGTTTTCGAAATCCAAACATATTTGGCAGCAAATAAACTTCTCAGCAGTCATCAGTCTGGATTTCGTCCTACACACAACTTCAAGACTCCAATTACTCCACTCCGCTGGATAAAAAGTTTGTAGTCATCTTGTTTCTTTAAGACTTCTGCAAAACTTTCGATACAGTGCTACGTCGAAAGCCTCGGAGCTTGTTCAAATTTTCAAAAGTATCCGTGAAGTTTGAGTACTCTTGCATGCGAAAGAGATTGCAATATGCTGCGGTTAACGCCAGGTCTTCATGCTTCCCTAACATTCCATCGGCGTACCATAAGGATCAATGCTTGAGCCTATTTTATTTTCCATGTGTATTAACGATAGGTGACTTCTTCCCCGACGATCATTATTTCGACAGGCATATGCCGATGATGTCCAATTGTGTATGTGTGGACCTGTAAATATTCCGCACAAAGTCATTGCACAGATTAACGAAGAGTTGAATGATATTCTTTTGTGGGCCCACGTAACTTTCTGAGCTTGATCCTGACAAAAAATAAACTTGCCCTTTGTCAGAACTGCAGAAAACCTCGATTGCTTTGGTAAGGTGCTTAATGGAAAATGCTGTCGAAACGCTCTTATTGCCAATCTTATGAAATTATATTATTTTCAGAAATGTTGCTCGTTTATGGTCTTCAAAGACTCAACCATGTTTCAGCTTCTTCAAAACGTCTTCTAAGCTGTTCGTTTAACGATTCGATAAAATTTACTTTAATGTCGATTTAATAAATACAAAAACATCAATCCTTGCATTAAGGAAGTTCCACTCTATCAACTCTTGTGACTAAGTTTTTCCTCTGTTCCTTAATTTGATAATTTTCTAATTGGCTCTGAAAGCACCAAAGCCATCTTCATTAGGGTCGACCAGGGAACTTAATTATGCTCATTTCAATCGTAGGACTACATCAATTCACCTAAATTTGATAACCCAGGTGAGTTGTATTTTTCGTTCACTCTTCGTAGACCGTCCACATGGCATGGCCAAATGCAACATGATGCCAAGTCAACCAGCATGCAGCGTGCATTTTAACCCAAAACTAACCAAGTACATCTGTGAACATGCACTGGCCCACCCTCCCAAAAATGACCTTCTACCTACTTCAAATACTCATTGGCAGGGGTTATTGTTACCAAAGTTCAATCGGATATTGTTGTATCCACATAGATCCTCTCCCCCACGCCAACATAAACAGGACGATTGCTGTGTTTTCAATAGCAGCACGAGGTCAGCTATTGCTCCTGCTTCTGTTTTGGATTATGTTACCCTTGAGTGAATGAGAAATGGCAAGCTAAATGGATAAACGCTCGAGTATGTGTAAATGTATCGCATAAAGTCGCACTCAATTCAATAGTCCGGCGCGATAAGGGGGGAGAGGCATGAAGGTGTAACACACTTGGGCAATATACATAAATGCATTCCTGCCTACTGATGAACCGCCAGGCTCCAGGCACTTCAGAGTCAGAGCCGGCCAGTGGCTGGTATGCATTGGAATGTATACGATGAGTATTGTGAGGTTGTTAGGTGTTAATGGAGCGTTCACTCTAAATGGGTTCCGGGTGCAGACAAAAGCTGAACATACCCCCTTTCCAAGAACAGCGGAAATCGAATCGATTTTTGGTTTTAGTAAAGATTATCGCCTGGTCAGCAAGTCAGTGCGGAAAGACGAGGTACGATAGGTGGGGGAATGATCAAACGTGTGCTGCGAGGCATGTTGCATGTTGAATGCAATTTTGCCCCAATTAATTGGGCCATTACCGGCGGTGACCGTGATGGTCGTAGCACCCAGCTTGGGCAGTTAATCCATTTTGGTTTGATTCCGGAGAGGTAAAAGGTTAATGGATTTTAAATAATTAATTTATTTTTTCAAGGCTCTTTCTCGAAGGCTCGTTGAACGAAATATTCCAGAAAATTTATTAGTATGAGTTAAATTTGAAAAGTGAGACATCAGTTTAAGGTTTTTTTGGCAGGTTTTCGAAAGGAAGGAGCGACATTTTAGATTTCGGTCCATTGTTAAACTATCAGTATCAATACTTCCACTCCGAGAACGTAAGGGGTATCCCTACAGTCGAAGATACCTGAAATCATGCGACATTTGAAATTCTCCTCTTAAAAAACGAAAAAAAAGACATTTCAATATTTTTCAAAGATTTTCGATTATTATTTATTCCTTAATGGCACGACATGCAAAAAGATCCAGTGGTCTCAAATCGTACGTACGAGGTGGCCAATCAACAACTGCAAACGTGTAAATTCAATTCAAAAATCGATTATTATTTTCATATTACATACTTCAACTCCTGAGTCATTTGGAACTTGTAAATGAAGTATCCGCGATATTCAGTTGCTCAAAAATAATATCTCATGCTCTCGGACTTTGTGGCACGCTTTCGGTCACAGCTGCAATTTTCTCCATCGAACATACAGGTTCGTCCTGTGAGAATAGGTTCAGTTAAATCATCAAGCCAGCCTTTGGATCTTGTTTCACAAACCTTCGTACACTAGGTGCAGGTGGTAAATTTTTAAATTTTATTTTTTAGTTCGAACTGTTTCTGCAATCCACTTTGGGACTAACTTTAAAATGGTTCACAGCGTAGTTTTAACCCAAGTCAATCCATTTCGTTCTGCGGAAAATATTTTTTGGGGTGTCAGGATCTTTCTATTACGATTTAAAAAGAAACCAACATCAGACCCACCCTGTATAAAGTTCATCTTACAAGTGTAGCTCTTAAAAATTATAACATTCGAGATAAGTTTCTGCGATTCAGAGGAAGTAACTGTTTTCGAAAATGAACGAATGGATATTGAGCCTTTTTTTATAATTTGCTCATTCTTAGGGGTTTATGACTACCCTAATAGTGTATGAAGGATGAGGAGAAAAAATATTTATGTAGCGTTTTAAACTCAAATATTTTTTCCGGTTTTGATTGCTTCATGGGTAAAGAACGAACAGGGACGGAGAATTTAATATCGACTTATTTGCATTCTCTCAATTCGCAGTATTAAATTTGTCATATAAAAATTGACAGACTCTGACTGACAGTGTTATGGCTTGCTAATAGAAACAATGTTATCATTATTCTATCGAAATAAACTTCGAACTTCTGCATAAAAAGAAGAATGATCACAACAAGGGACTTAGTTACATATTATAGCTTGGCTGGTTGGTTGGTTGGTAAGAGTGAGCTTTATTGCTCGTCACCTAGGCCTCTGATAGGACCCTTTGTGTTCCCCAACGTTCTGTGTGTAGAAAGTTCTGGTTAAAAGGAAGCGGGGTTTGTAGTGAAAGGTAGGGTGAAGTAAGATGACTTTGGAGTGGCTTATTTTGTGTGGTGGGAGAATCTTTTGTTTCTATTTGCGCCGACCATGATGTTATCGGTCCCTTGCTTTTTGAGGTTTCTTACATCTGGTTTCAGTGCTGTTGTTGTGCAGCGGCAGAGGAAGTGCTTTAGGTCTTCCTTTTCCTCCTCGCATAAGGAAGACTAGATGGACGCAGTAATCTTTGAATTCCTGAGTTGCCTTTTCCGTGCTTCTTTCCTGGCTAACATAGTTCGTTACGCCTTCGTACCCCAGTACCAACGTTAGATTAGTCAAAGTACTGTCGGAGCAGCTTCCCCTGTATGTTGAGGTCGTTGAACGCTTCCCCTCCAGTAAGTATTACGAAAACTAATGATTGGAAAATCGTAACAAAAGATTCGAGATGCCTTGCTAGTAGTTCCTTACACATGACACTGACAATATGTGTGAGCTCCGTGAATATGGTGATTCCACCAGGGTTTCTTGTTGCATTTTTCGTTCGTCTAAGAATCTCTAGTTGGAAATATTGTCTTGAAGTTGTTGTGCAAGGTAAACCTTTCTTCCATATGGCCGATTTTCCGATCCGGTTGTGGTGTCATTGCCCTTTCCATTGCGCAGTGTTTTTCCAGTCATCAAAGTGTCCCAGTGCCTTAAGTTATGGCCACATTATACATTACCATAATGTATGGTTGGTTTCTTGATACAATTGTTTATCTAGTGAACTTGCTTCGGTTTCAATCCCCAGGACATTCCAAAGACCTCCTTATCTTAATCTTCTTCATGAAAAGGACCAAGAATGTTTTGATAAAGTGGACAACCAGTTCCGTGATAGCTTCGTTCGATCCCTATAGCAAACGGTGATTGGAACCGATTCGAAAGCTTCATTAAAGTTCAAGACTGAAATTCTAAAATTCGGTACCGTGTTTGAGATATGTCAAGAAATCTGTTCGAAACACTGTTAATTTATATTTTTAACTTTCAAAATTTCCTACTTTTATTCATTAGTTATTCCCACACAGGCCGACTGAATAGTTTTGTTTGTATTTCATACCTTTCGGCATCAAGATTTCGTTCCCAAAATGCATATCATCAATTTCTAACTCCGCTTCACTTTACAGTCCTTTTGAAAAAGGAAAAACTCCTTCCTAAGGTACAAGAACACATGAGACAAAAGCATCTGATTTTTTTTTTTTTACTTTTTATTATTTTCATCCTTTGAACTTTGTACTCCAATGTTGATAGAGACCGAGTTGAGTAGGCCGGAATGAATTAAAGCGCTTTTCGTGCGATGAAGGGGAAAATATAGAGTGCACAAACCATGGCGGATGCATTAATATTTCAAAAGAATTCATATTTCTTCCACTAAAATTGTAAAAAGAACAAAATACATTCCCAATTCTTTCGCTCCATTTTGCAACCGAAGCATCACCAACAAACCTACAGAGGAGCCCACATGATGAAGCATTGTAATTTTTTGTCCTTTATTCTTGTTTTTCCTTGTTTTTGTTTTTATTGTTTTCTTTCGTATTTTTTTTTAATTTTATTTCTTTTTGCCTGCACCATAATAGTTTTCCTCTTTCACCGGTTGCACGGAATGATGATACGTATGAGTTCTCTGATGTTGACGAGAACGCCGCCGAGGACGACTATGACGAGGACGATGACGACGATGACGATGATAGTAATGCGGATGATATGATCCCTTTTAATCCTTAACAATGCATGTAATATTGAAAATGAGTTATGTCACGACAGTGAACCTATGCGAGCACTTAGTACCTCATACGATTCCAGAACTCTGAAAAATGCTATTTGTGAGATGCGTGAGCAGGGAAAGTGGAATTTCGAGTGCATTACAAGTGCTGGAGTCTTGATTCATGAAAGTTTAAGGTGCAGATAATTTTTAAGTATACAGACACAGACGAGTACTCTTTCTTTAATTATTTTATGGCATTCCGAAGTGTCGTGCGTGATGCAAGTGAGGACTTAATGGGCACTGAATCCAAATGAATCTTCTTTCGCATGAGGCTCCAAGGGAAAGAAAACGTCAGTCGCTGAAACAACATTGGCTATACCCAATTTTTTGTTGAGGATTTTTCCTATCTCTTGGGAATGCACTTAACAAAACTAGCCATTAAGAGGTTAAAAACAGTTCAAAATAAAATTGGTTCGGTTGGCCCACATCGACTTCCTCTTTGATGGTAAAACCAAATTATAACCATAAGTATTGATTTTTACATTCAGTTGCATAAGATTCAAGAAAGGTGAGTAGGGGTCCGTGGTGAGTAAGGTCCACTGTAAATCCCTGCAAATCCCTGGCGGAGTGAGTGACGCGAAATCGACTGCCTCGGATTCTCCTGAACACACTCACGGACAGCGGCGATGTTTTCGGCAGATCATGGGTTTCATCGACGCTCAAATTTATCCATCACGCTGCGAATAGTCTGCTCGAAAGGATGATTATGGCGACCGTAAAATGGGCGAAGCGCGCGAACGTTGCCCGAACAGACCAACCATTTTGATAAAACAATTTTACTATTTGCACGTGCTGTTGAACGCTATATTCATCCATGGTGATTTGGCAAGACAGATTGAATAAATGACAACCAATTTGACAGATGAAGCTTCAAAAGTTTGGTCGCTAACAATTGTCGAAGATCGGATATCACTTGTCTCAACTCTGCTACTTAGTGCTTGAAGGCGTTTTTTTCTGTATGACTGGACAGTGACAACGCAAATGCTGAACAGTCTCATTTTCATATTCGTTGGCGCACCAGTTGCACAGATCGTTATCAATGGTTTGCAATATTCGGGGTGTAGTTCAAATGGTAAAGTGCACCAAATTGCACTTCCATGAGCGCAATTTGTTAAGGGAAAAATGATTTTCGCTATTTTTTAATATAGTAAGGGTTGAAAATCCCTAGGACTTTTTAATGAAAATAAGCGTTTTTTTGGCAAAGTTATATTTATTCTTCAACAAACTTGCTTTGAGAGCAATGCAAATTAACATTTAATTAATTTATAAAGTGCCAAAAAAATGGTCAAATAAATGTAAAATAAAAAAATACCTGTTGAAGATTATACAAAAATTTAACTATTCTAAGTTCTTTTAAAGTAAAAAAAATATTTATTTTGAACTCATCGCCTTCACGGAAAACTTAAAACTAAACTAACAATTACAAAATATATTATATCAAATTTCCCACTCGCCAGCCAAACGCCAAGTCAGCATTCCCATCGTAGCACGTAGCACTGTGTGGGTGTCGGATAAAAAGCAGGCAACATGCAACGATTGATGTTGTTTTCGGTCTTTGGTGTACAGATGCCTTACCCTTTGCGTCGTTAACTAGTGACAGATGACCCTCTCGCAATGAGTCACGATAGTTTGCTAGTGACACCACCTATTTATAAATCCTTGGATTTTTCAGCTCATGTAGTGCAGTCTATGATGTAGTACATCATTTCAGCAATGAATGAAAACTGAGTCCTGGTACCTAGGCACGCGGAGATACCTATGTCAAATGTTGGAATCAGATCTATTACAATAATATGCAGACGGGAAAATATAAAATCAAGAACCATTTTTTGGTCACAAAATTTTCGTTGGCTATACTCCATGATTTTCAGACCATGAAAATCCACCAAGATGATACTGTGCTATTTATGCTATTTAACTTGTTTTTATTCGAAACATAAAACAATGCGGAGGTTTAAAAAACAAAATGATGTCTGAGGATGTTTTTCGTGCGGCAATGTTTCAGACCTCAACCGAAATCATGAATACGGAAATTATTAATTTTAAGGGTTCACATTTCCAAACAGTTTTGCTTAAAAATATGAGCTCGCCTTAACCCAATAGACCATCGAGAGATAAACTTTGAAAGATCTTCCAAGAGATATTGAGATCAATTGGAAAACATTCAGAAGTGATCGAATGAGGACGAACAACATTTTGATGCCAAATTCCTTTAGTTATTTGATAAAAAATATATATATTTGCAATTAAATTCTATAATAACAAATTTAAGATGGCAATGAATTTTATATGAATTTTTCTAACAAGATGCGCTGTATGGAAGCTTATTAACGGCAGTGTACAGTATTCATATGTTCATCATAAGCTCTGGATTATCTTTTGAATTTGAATTTGTCTGATTCGGTTGAAGTCTTTTCATTAAATTTTGTGCTGAGCTATTACGAAAATAAGTACTATTACTGTGAGATTACAGTAATACAATTACTATTCTGGTAAAAAAGTTTTGATATGAGGAAAAGGGAAATTTGTTTTTTTTGCAGAATTTATAAATATCTCTTATGCCAACTGCTTGTCAAACTTGTTTTCGAAATTATTTCCATATGAATGTAATAAAAATTATTAGATTGCTTTTCTTTGAAAGATATTTACCATTGCTCGGAATATTAAATTTTGATTATCTTTATGTCCATTAAGAAAGGGTTCAAAAGAATATAGTTTCAGTCGAGAAATTTTCACCACCCCTTCCTTTCGATCTGGGAACTGCTCAGCATAGAATCTTTTTCTTTCTTTTAATATCGCTTTAAGAGGATCATACCATATTCAGTGTACTTTTCTTTGGAGATTTTGATAGCTGTTTCCAGGCCGATCTCGAAAGATTTTTTATCTCTATATCATTTTTTTGAAAGACCTCACAACACAACAGTGGTAAAAAACTTAATGTTCGATTTTGAACTTTTTTTATTGGAAAACTAAATTGATTTTAATCAAAGAAGTGAAATTGGCTTTTTTCTTACAGTTTTTTCGTCATAAAATTCAAAAAACCATATGGAATTATCCAAAAGCTTTTCAAGTGATCTTTATGCACACACGCTTCGAATGAAACCAATTTGGATTCGATAGCTTGATTTGTTCTCGTGCTAGGTTGTACGAAAGAATCCGCACAAACGTACATACACACACACACAGACACCTTTCTAAAAACAATGGAGCTCGACCACGCGAAACGTGGAAAAATGTAAAAAATTTGAATTTCGAAAATCGGACCGATTACAAGAACTTCCTGATGGGAAGTCAACAAGTGAAATTCTGTAATTTTTGATGCTCTATTTTGCAACTACTTTTTTTAAAATCAAACCAGTTTTGATTCGAAAGTTCGTCTTGATTTCAAGACATATAAGTGTCCTAAAATAAAAGCCACCAAACTCGCGAAATAATGAAGTTCGAACCCGTGGTTCAAAGATCTGATGTCGCGGATGCCAGGGAGCTTGTCTTTCCAACTGGAATTAGAGTGCCCGAGAACATGCAGAATGGAAAGAAGCTTTAGCTGCTCGAATCTTGATGGTCTGATAAATAAGTAAGGGAAGCGGAATGAAAGACTTCCGGTTTGAATGGTCCAGACGAGAGATTTTTTTTTGAGAACTAAAATATGAATAGGTGACATAACAGAACCAAAAACATTTATGAAGATTTTGTAAACTGAACTTTTAAAATAAATGCTTTAAAGGTAGTTTCTAATCTTAACAAGTATTGTTAAAAAAATTAGACTGTCGAATCCCTTGGAAATTTGAAGCGCATCAATCTTGTCTTCACTTGAAAGATGTAAAGACTGGTGTCACTTTTCGCTTAGATATCAGATCATCAGTGGGCCCATTTTTTTCGAAAGCCACATACGAGCATTTTTTAAACGATTGACAGCAGGAACGTAATCGCCCAAGACTCGAATATAAGAGGAAATATTTATAAGAAGAAAGAGGTATGGTTGCCAAATCAACTTAATAAACACTTGAACAATAGTTTCAGCCTATTTAAGTTAACAGAGGTTTGACTGAACTCGTAAGGATGACGAAAGAGGCTAAGATAGGACCTGAAGGTAGCTTAACTCGAGCTAGGGGACTTTTTTGAAAAACAGGTACCTACCCACTTTTGATGAGAATTATTGCTCCATATTTTTTATGTTATCATTTATCAATCTGAGCATTGTTGAATCAACATGCCGATTAACGCTCTGCCAGAATTGTCAGTAGATTTTAACACTATTGCGTCAATTTTTCTTTTATCAATTTCGTTTTCGCGAATGACTGTCATTAAAAGGTAACCTCTACTCCCTTTTAAGATTCTAAGTCAATTAAAAACAAAACGTATGATATTTGTTTTTATTCCTTCAAATTAAATCGCGTCCCTCGCACAGGACTGCAGTCAAAGTAACACGAACGCAATGACAAAAGTAGACCCCTGCCTTCTCTCTGAACCCACACCAAAGTTGATCCAATAACATGAACATATTTAGGAGATACAAAGTTAACTAATTTGCACTGAAGTTCTAACTCCTGTCACAGCTTCACTTATGCCATAACAAAGTAAACCCAATTACCGCTATCGGTCCTTTGTTCCTTCTGCCTTACGGGTTTAATTTTTAATCATTGCACGCAGAAACCCGAGTGCAAACGCAGAAATTAAATCGTAAATTAATTATTTATCCTTTTTATTAAATTTTCTCAATTTTCACAGTTTTTTTCCTTTTTTTTGAAGAACACATCTTCCCGCCAAGGATATGCGCGATATCCCAGCACGAAACGGTTTGTGCGTCTGACATTCTTTCTGTGTTTTGTTTGAGTGTACAATTTCATTTGATGATGTTCCCCTCACCGTTGTTGTTGGTGTTATTGTAACAAGAAAGTGTAAAACTTTCAAAACCATTATCCTCGCTAGTCCTGGCATGGCATGGCATCCCGCATACTAGTAAAAGAGAGAGAGAGAGACTCACAGCGGGACGATGAAGGCAACCAGTAAAATTGAAACGAAAATAAAAGTAAATTATGGCAATTTGAGGAAGAAGACGAAAACTTTCGTCGAGGATATAAAAGGAATTAAGTAGAACGTACGGTGCACACCAACGAAGAATATGGAAGTGGAAAAAGAAGTCCTCGTGTAACAGTAAGCAGTAGGAGGAAAACAAAAACTGAAAGGTACCCAGTAAACCTGAAAGTACAATGTAAAGTGAACAATTGAAGATAATTCATCTGAGGGGGTTGCGGGAGACCTAAATAAGACATGACGGGCGTTGTGTACTCGTGCAACTGGAAGACACCCTAACAACTTGAATACTACACTTAAGATGAGGTTGCGTGTGGATTTCCAAAAAATTGTTGTGCTCTTTTTGATAGAGGGTGGACGTCTAATGGGAAAGACTGGCATTCGAAACATTCGGAAAACGTGGGGAAATCGTCTGGTAACGCGGGCGTTGACAGATAGCATCAGATCGAGAAACGATGCTAGCTATCGTTTGAATCAATTTAAATCCCAATTGGAATTATCTAGATCATTGCGTTTAACGAACAACGGAAACAGTAGGGGTGAAAAGTTAAGCTGAAGGCTAAGCTATATTTATTTTGCAATTGCAAAGGACGTAATTTAAGAGCCAACATTGTTGACGTTCCAATAGATCCGAGACCTCAAAAAACTCCAAAGACAGTCGTGCGATCTGTGTGTGCGATTGCACGGTCCTGTAGGAGCCCCATGTACCCATGCATGTGGCAGATGGTCGATGATCATAATGATCGTACCCACGGAGCTTTTGAACAATTGAGGCCATTGTAATGGCTAAGCGTCTAATAAACTTTGTTTCCAAGTGCCTTAAAAGCAAATTTTGTTGTTTGCTTTGACCGAGATTCGTCCACAGCGACATTGAGTTTGAGGAAAGTGTGAGAGCAGTTTAGACTGGCATTACCCGGCGGACTGTCCACACTGTTTCTGTTTAAAAAAGCATCTTCATCTCTTTTACTAAGATGCGCTGCCGACTGCGGCGACGTTCTTCGGAAAGCGCACCAGGACGCCTGCAGACAATTCTTCCTTTAAGTTTTTGTAAGAGTGAAAAGAATCTTACGACCACTTTAAAGTTGTCTAAGAAGACGCAATAAAATATTTTTATCGTTGGGTTAACCTACGAAATCTTGCCTGAACTGAGTTAAAAGGGCAAAGCTATATTGACCACTTTTTTTTAGACATGGTAGGATATCGTTTCCTTAGAGAATTGTGGAATATCAACAGTTTAAGAAACAAAGTTAGAAGCGAAACCATATCGGATACTATTTCAATCGGTACGATTGAGATATTTAAGGTTATTCCCAAATATCTTGTAGATAGAAGCTCTCCAACTCTATTGCAATAACTCGGGAATAAGGCTTTCCTTTCATCTCAAAACATAAAGAATTTGTTTAAAAATACTCTCATTTTCTTCATTTTAATTGAAGCTTGCTGATTTTCAAATACACGTAGCCAAGCACATGAGCGACTTCTTGGAGAAAGACTTCTTGGTTGGATCACTAATACATATAGATCTTCTATTTGGATGGGTAGTTTACAAACTTTATATTCTTATTCTGTTTTTCAATGCATCAGACAGCAAGTTAGGCCCATCGCCATCCCTGGTTGATCACCATCCCATTTTGATAATTTTTATTTTGACTTTTAGTTCTGTTTTAAGGAGGACTTTCTACTTGGAGAGTCATATTTAAGGTGCTTAAATTTTATTTTTTTTTTGTTAAGGAAACGAGCAAAGCTTTTTGAGTGCGGTTTTTTTCTTGCTTTTGTTCATTATATACAGAACGTTAACAATTTTTTTTTTTTTTGAAAAAAAAAAACAATAATGGCTGCCGTTGCAGCTCCGCGAAAAAACATCTTCAAATCGCAGGAGATAAACGGCTGACATTTCAAAGCATATTATCAATCTGTGACCCTTTGGTCATGTAATGACGGGTGGATTTTTCGTTTAGTACAAATTTCGGAAAATGGCGGTAGTTAAAAAAAATCCAATTTTCGCGGGTTTTTTTTTCGCATAAAAAGATATTTAAAAATGCAAAAATCCGTCATTCCGTGAAAACATTTTTTCTGAGTATGATCTCAAAAATTTAAGGTATTCGCGCGCTCGATCCTTGCTTTTTCCTGTGAATGGTCAGAGCGCGCTGACGATGTCAATTTCAAACGCGTTTGAAACACAGTACAGTTTCGAAAGGTTTATTTCTATTAACATGTAGATTAAGAATCCATTATAAAAAAAAATGTTTTTTTTTGTTTTTCAAGGATAAAGTCCCCCTTAAGGTTTCCAAATTACAACTTTATGTTACGAATACGTCTTCACAAGTACGTTATCATCAGAGTGAGCCCATATTCAAGATAGTGTCCGAAAAAAACGCTGTGGAGAATGTGACATGCTTTTATTTAACTTTTGTGGGTCCCTCGTTCGCTTTTGAATCAAGTACTATGTATTTTTGAATTAAAGAATATTTGTGGTTGGAAGCTCAGTTTTAAATTTTGGCGACGCTATATTGTTTAATCTATTGGCTTAGCTCCGTTATAAAATACCTTCATTTGAAAGGTCTAAGTCTTACTTACGACAAAATTGATTGTATTGACGGAAAATCGAGATATGTGAAGGCTTCCAGCAAAATTAAAGGAGCGTTGAATGAGTTGAAGTTTAAATTGCTTCCTTGCGGACCATCGCCAGATTTAACAAGATCGGAATAAAACTTAGAAAAATGGCTTAGTGTAAGAAGAATAATCAAGAATGAAAAAATGAAGTCTTCAGTTGGTGACTATTCCACGAACTAAATATGCGTTCATCGAAGTAAAAGGAGACCAAATCGAGAATAAAGGATATTTTATCCTCGCACTCGAAGAAAATCCGAGCTTGTTCGCTGTGGCGAATTTTAGTTCTCTCAATTTTCTTGCCACTTCATCACATGGAAAGCAAAAATGATTAAAGCTAGCTAAACAAACTTAACTTTATTTATAACGCTCTAAGCTTAACTTAAAAATTTGTCATTCGAATATGGTAATTTTTAATATTTAAATTAAAATAACTTTCAAAAAAAACAAAATAGGTATATGAACTTTTTTATTTTATTTGTAAGATCCGACCAAAGAACTAAACTTAAAATTAACCTTGACCCTCAAAAACTTTACCAATATTTAAATAACATTTGAAACTACTTACTTACATACCAACTTATAATACCTTAAACAAATGCAGCCAGGCTGACAGGGCATGCATTTGTTTTGCCGCGAAAGCGTCCAAAATAAATATATGGGTTCATTCTCCGTTCAGCCACCAGAAATTTTGGAATTTCCTAATCGAGGTCTGTCTAAGTTTATTGCGACGTTCTGATCGAAAAGGCGCACTATTTAATGGTGCATATCATAAGGTTAATAAGCCCCGGAGATCAAGTTTTTGTTTCAAGTCATTGCTCTTACAATGTGGCCTCGGATAAGCCTCGGTCGAACTGACTTTGTAAATTTCAATTTCTTGTAGAATCTCTGTCTGAAGTCCACGTCTCCGTCATGTATTTTCTCCGTCATTTAGATGGGGGCCATGAGAGAATGCCGAAACGCGGTGTATTCATTCGTTTATACGGACAACTTTCCCATTACCCGGTATACCCAAATATAATTATCATTGAGGAATACATCAAGCCTTTGTATCTCATCAAGTGGCAGAAAATTTAGGAATGTGTCGAAATATGCCGTACCTAGTTGAAATTTTTCGAGTCTCCTTCTTGGATAAGATGATTATATTTTTGCCTTCCAGATGTCTTGACAATTCAATTTCTTTTAACTAAAGCACCAATTTTGAAGTTTACGTCCAAAAGCGGCTCAAAAAATTTAAACGCGACTGTCAATTTTAAAAGAAACCTAAAATTTACATCTCTGACTTGCTATTGAACCACCAAATTTGTAGGCAAATAACTTTAAGATAGTAGCTTCTTGTGAGTAAATAACAATAAAAATATATTAACAAAAAAAGATAAGGATGCATACAGAAGCTGAAACAACGGTTCTCGATCCTTGCACAGGATTATGCGCTGGCATTGAATTTATAGAGTGCACTCCGGAGGACAAGAAATTCAATGCGAATTTCTCTTCAATTTCCTTATTTCCATAGTGCTATTTTTTCCTGCCATTTCATTTTGTTTGAACGGGAAAAAATAAATTCCAAAAGAAAGCTACAAAAGGAAATAGCTAGAGGAAAACTCCTTCGTGCACCATCTCCTGGATCGCTTTAAACTGTACACGTAACATCCGTAAAACACACGTATCGATGTAATCACCGGATAAGCTAACAAGTTACCAGGATTCGAAAACACAAGCAGTGGCATTTGGCTCGCTTCGTTTGGATCTAGTGCTGAGGCACACTAAAATACCTTGTCGTCCTGGTGTCTGGTAGTTGGTCCTGCTACATATGCCAGCCGAGTAAAGCGGAGCAAGGAAATAGATGATGGTTTCCGCATTATCGGCACATGCATACATGCATTACCGGTGTGTGTTTGTTGGTTGTATTTTGTGTGTGTCCTGAATGCATATGGCAAAGAGTCATGAATATCCTTTTCACCGTGAGTCGTGGTGCAAGGGTTCTCCGACGCTTTTGTACAGATGCTATGGATGTCTTCCTTCACTGAAAAGTTCCTTTTTTTTTTGCTTCTTGGTTTCTTCTTTGGGATTTGTGTTTTTGTTTTAGTGATTCTCCTGTCGTTATCATCGTCGTTCGGAGGACGAACGTATATCAAATTTGTATTTCCATTTCGAAATGGGAGACAAAATCAATTTGTCGAAGATTGCTTACAGGAAGATGAAGGTAACTTACGACTAGAAAGAGTCTTTTGCCGATGTTTATGAATTTAAGGGATTACTTGGAATCAGTTTTGCTGCTGTGAGTGCATGTCAACTGTGCTGTGACTTGTTTATTTGTATAAAGATTGGAGTGCATGGCTGTGATTTGACAACGTCTGTCTTTAGAAGTGGGATGCATTTGAGGCAAGCTAAGCTTATGTCATCGTTTCCGCTTCTACCAATTTCAATTGGTCTTGTCTGTTTCAAATTGGCGAAGTCTCTATGGTCTCATATATCCAGAGCCTTGAGTATGTGCAAGGAATTTGGCAAGAGAACGTCTTTTCCAAAAAAATTTTTTGAATTTAAATCATGGCTGGAGGTAAATTGCATCTTCACTATTGCAGACTCTTTCGTTCTCCCAAGGGTCAATCAACAAACCGCTTAAGTTAAGGAGCGGGATGCGTTTAATGGTAAGGAGTCTGGGCAACCAGAAAGCACAAAATCTGTTTCCGAAAATTGAAAAATTTCGAGATTTGTTTGAGGGAACCAAAGCATTGGATTGTTTAAACGATACTGTTTGCAGTCTGAATGACTATAGTGTATATCATGGCGATAGAAAGGGTCGGATCCGCGGAGGTGTTGCAGTCTAAAATGTAGATTTATGTGTGCTTCTCAGGTCGGAAGTGAGATGGAATATGTTTTCGTTGAACTCTGCAATGACGAAGATAATATATTAATTGGCACCGTTTTAAGGCCAAATCGCTTTGTCAATATTTCCCCCTTTTTAGACCTTATTGCAGACATTTCTCTCACCTGTTCCTATATTGTGATTTGTAGTGATTTAAGTACTAATCTGCTCGCCAAAAAAAAGCTTGTTGATAGTATGAGTGCATTCCAATTATTCCCGGTTAACACAACTACTACCAAGCATTTTACTGAAGAAAGTTTTACTCTTTGCACCTGCTTTCTCCAAACTTGACCTTATCTATCTCACATTTGACTTCTGATTAACTCCTATTATCAAGACATTTGAATACATGGTTTTTAAGAACATACATTTTCCTTTATTGGAGCAAGACTTACAAAGAATTAACTGGAGCAATATTTACTACATGCCGTCGTCAACTGAGCAAGTAGAGTTTCTAAATACAAATATATTTAATTTTTTCAACTTGCATGTCCGGGTGAGAACTGAAAGAAATAGAATTGGATCTCAACCGTGGTTTACTGCTCAAATTCGTAGACTTATTTATGAGCGTGATCTAGCTTATAAGCTGTGGAAACCCTATTGACTAATATAACTTTCATATCTACAACACGCTTCGTAATAAAATTGTTATGGCGGTACGTACATCTAAGTGTCGTTATCTCTCTAGCCGTCTGAGCCCTTCTAGAAACGAAAAGAAGTTGTGGAATAGCCTTCGTGATCTAGGTATTGCTAAAATCAGAAGTAGCCCAGTTGATGGTGTTGATTGCATTCAGCTTAATCCAATTTTTGCAATTCCCTCCTATCTCTATTGCTCATCATACCCAAGGAAGTCGCTTTGATAACATAACTCCTAGATCATATGCTTGTTTCAAATTTAAAACTACTGACTGCTGTTGAGAGTTTCCTTTCAATTAGGTCGAATGCTGTCGGCTTTGACGACATACATCCTGAGTTTCTGAAGTCTTTTCTGCCTAATTTATTGCCTTTTAAAACTCATATCTTCAAAACCATCATAGCATCTGGTAGCTACTATAACCAATGGAAATTTGCCAATGTAGTCCCCACACCCAAAGATCCTATGGGCAATGAACTTAGACCGATTGCCATTTTGCCATATCTCTCAAAAGTTTTCGAAAAGATCTTACAAAAACAAATCAGCTCACATTTAAAAAGAAACAGCATCTTAACACCTTAGCAACTAGGTTATCAGCAAAAACATAGCTGCATCACAGCATTATTGAAGGTATCCGATGAAATAAGACTGGCTATTGACGAGAAGTAAATAAGCGTTCTAATCCTCTTCGATTTTTCAAAAACATTTGAAACCGTCAACTATTCAATACTTTGTGACAAACTCCGTTGACAATACAATTTTTCGCAATGTGCAGTCAAGCTTATTTCATCATACTTAACCAATAGGATGCAAGCTGTTGAACTTAACAAAAATATGTCTTCTCTACTTCAAGTCTTTAGCGGTGTGCCGCAAGGATCGATTCTGGGTAATCTATTATTTTCATTATATGTTAATGAACTCCCATCTATAATTTAGTACGGTAAAATACTTATGTACGCAGATGACGTACAATTGCGTAAGTTCTATTTATGATGAGTACTTCGTACTTTATGGGACTCACAGTCCCTTACTCCAATTAATACGCGCATCATGCTCGCGAAAACGCTTATTCTCCCTGTCATAACCTTTGGTTGTGAGATTTATTGTAATTGCGACCCTCAACGTTGCTTTTAACAGCGTCCTTCGTTACATTTTTGGTCTGCGTTGGGACGATCATGTGTCCGGCTTCACACGACGATTGTATGGCATGACATTTAATATTTATCTTAAACTGCGAACTTTATACTTGTCCTCGAACATCCTTTTGATTCGTGAACCTGCATATCTTAACGAGGGAATGAGGATGGTCACTTCTATCAGATCTTTTCAATTAATTTACACTCGTTGCGAATATCTTGCCACCGAACGCCAATTCTTCATCAACGGAACCCGACTGTGGCATTCTTTACCGCGTAGAGTCAGAAGAATTAGCAATACAACTGAACTTAAAAAAGAATTAAATAAATTTTTTTCATTGAAATATCAGGTTGGCAACTTAGTAGTTGCGGATTTTTTTAGAAAATAAAAGAAATTTTTTTCATGAAACGAAATAACTTTATTCTATAATGTATTGGCCATTTTGAACAATTATCTTTCGCCATCTTTCAGGCAGCATCATAATTCCACGTTCATAAAACTTCTGGTTTTTATCAGCAAAAAACGGAACCAGGTATGATTTGACATCATCATTATTATTGAAATTTTTACCATTCAAGGAGTTTTGCAAAGATCGAAATAAAAAGTAATCAGATGGTGCAAGGTCAGGACTATAAGATGGATGTGGCAAAATATCCCAACCAATCTCCAATCAATTTTTGCCGAGTGACTAAAGATGTGTGTGGCGTTGCATTGTCATGATGGAATACAACACCTTTTCAATTTGTCAATTCGGGCCGCTTTTCTTCAACTGAATTGTTCAATTTTGTTAGTTGTTCAATGTTCATCTAAATTGATCGTTTGTTTAGGTGGTAAAAGTTCAAAGTAGACAATTCCTTGGTAATCCAATCAAACAAACTGATAACATAGTTTTCTTTTGATGAATATCAGCTTTTGATGTCGTTTGAGCTGGTTCACCTGGCTTGCTCCACGATCTTTTCAGTTTGACATTATTGTACACAGCCCATTTTTCATCACCAGTTATCAATCGTTTTAAAAATGGATCATGTTCATTACGTTTCTTAAACAAAGCGCAGTTGTTAATTCGTTGTGTTATATGATTTTCTTTCAGTTCATGAGGAACCCAAATATAGAGTTTTCGTTCATAGCAAAGTTTTTTTTAAACGATTTTCAATGCATGTTTGTGATACATGAAGCTTCTCTGCAATCTCACGTATTGTACTGTGAAGATCCGAATCGATTATTGCTTTGATTTGGTCGTCATCAACTTCAACTTGATGACGTTTTTCATCTTTGAGTGAGAAAGAATGAAATTTGGCAAATCAATTTTGATACTGCCTTTCTTTTAAAACTTCGTCACCATAAACATCACATAACTTTGATGCGTTTTTTTCCTTCCGGAAATAAAAAGCGTTTTAATTTTTCCATTTTTCAACAGACGCCAAACAAAAACTAAACAACCGTTAAAAAAAAATGTTTACTGATTGACAGTTGGAGTACCAACTATCAAATAAAAAATGTCTTTGACATTTCGATTACGTCAGTAAACCTAAAAATTCAACTAAAGCCATCTATGAGTGAAATCCGCAATTACTTAGTTGCCAACATAGCTTAGCTTAAATGAAATAGTCTTTTTATGTTGTTGATAAATTTAAGTTTGTTATAAATTTAAATTTTGTCGCTGTAGCTTCATTGGATTATTTTCATGAATCATTATTATTTATTTATTGTCACATGTATTCTTGCCACACTCTAAAAAGGCATTATGTTGTCTTTCGATCAGTTGAATTTTACTAACAATCTCTCATATGGATTTGGACCTAGCTTCAGTCCTTTTTTGAAGCTTCCTAGCCACCAGTCCAAGCGGGTGACAAACGTATTGGCAAAATATGATCATCCTACATCGTGTAGAGGGTCACAATCCCTTAGGAAGGTTATCGACGAAATGACAACCAGACTCGATTAAGGGCGTTTGCGACTGTTGAAGATCCAATGAACATAGGACAACCAACTTCTGATGTCGACTTGAAATGTTCGGAAATTTAACAAACCTTGTCTAGCCGGTGGCTGCGGACAGCTAGAAAGGAAAAATTATGCACATCCATCATGGCGCCAAAAACCACATATGACAATTTTGTTTGTCTACCAAGCCTCCGAGATGGAAATGTGTCTCTGAATGGATGGCAGGTGCTCTAAAGTTGAGCTGCTCTTAAGCTCAAAAAAAGAAGTGATAACGAAACGTGGGTGGTCATTTGTTTTCATAATTCTTTCAGTTGCTGAGGACTTTGGCGAATTGAGGTCCTCGTAGGAAGGCTCGCAGGGATCGCAGTTGCAGGTTCTCTTACATTCGTCCTCCTCGCAGACAGGACCATGTTCCGATGAAGAATGAGAATCTGTTCTGCTTAAGTCGAACTTTCGGCTTCATATAGCACGAGGAATATTTTAGAGAGCATAAAATTGGTTCTTCGAGTTTTGAGTTGCCTATGATGAGTTTTTGTCGGGTCTCAACAAAGATCGTGTTGATTTTGTGTTCGAAGATCGAGTTCTCAATTTCATTTTTTTTTTTCAATTATTTTCAATTTATTTTGTACAATTAAGATAAATGTACAAATAAAGATAACTTAAGGAAACAGCTTTTATAACAAGTTAAAAATAAAAAATATTTTAGAGATAATTTAAAAAAATATATTCATGCATTTATATATAACAATATAATCATACATAATATATTTTCGTCGACAGCATGAATTTTATCATATCCTCATAAAATTTAAGACTGATTCTTCTGGCCTCTTCTTCAAACGAGCTTGACTGATGGCACGTTCGTCTTAGTATCCCATTACCTGGATGGGCTTGAGGTAAATATTTCTTTCCTTGTTGACAACTGCCCTTCGAAGGTCTATTCAAGAAGTATCAATCGCGAGTACAGCGCGTCTCGTTGCCGATGCTTATGCGTCTTTGATGCTAATGAACAAGTGACGAGTATCAACATGGTCTTCTTCTAGAATATGGTGCAGTGTAAAAATATCGGGCCGGAATTCAAACAGATATTGTCCGATTTTTACTTTATTGTACACTCAACACACTTGTTGGCGACGAGGAGAAGAAATATGTCTCGATTGATATTGAACGACAATGGAATGCCTCTTTCATTTATGTATGTGACTGCATTCGAATCAAGACCATATCAGTTGTGTCAATTGAAGCCCAGCGATGCTCGATTAAAAACAAATTACTTCGCGTTTTCGAACTCCGCACAGCTTTTCAATATGAAATGATATTTCGAATGGGAAATTTAAGTGAAAAATTTGCCAATAACAAACAGATTTAAAGTCACAATTACAATGTTTGTTAAATTTTATTAAGTCAACATCAATATTTCTGGCTTTTATATAGTACAACACTTTTAATTTCTGCTACGATAAAACCAGAAAGCTTCCCTAAAGTACTCAAACAACCCATATTCCATTTTTATTTACTTTTTTTTGGAGACAGCCAATGTACAAATATTTTAAGCTACAAAGAAAACCAATTCATAACTACTCTAGCTAATTCTACGGGGCAAGGACCTTTAATAAAAAAAAATACCTCTTTTAGTTATTTCTCGCTTATATAAACTGAAAAAAAAAGTGTCAATAATCCAGAAAAAAAACGCACCTACAGAGATCGAAGTCCATTCAATTATTTTTCAAAATCCGCAGTGTCCTACTGCATTATAGTGGGACCAACAAAAAAAGGCCTTCCCCACCACATGAATAGGTACATATGAGGTTGTGCATCCTTTATCGCAGCCACAACCTCATACCTGAGTCCATGTCGCGCACTATTGCGCCAGGACCATACTGTGGTATCGGCTTAAAATAAAAGAAACAACGCAAAGTCCATAACCCGGTACTATCCATATTTCTTCTCAAATATTTTCCCATTAAATAGCGTGGGCACACAGGAACCAGAAACCAGGACTAGAAGGGGAAAAAAAAAATTAAATACAAAAATACCCATCCAACCTCGCTTGGCTGAAAACAAATAAAAATAAAAATTTGCCAACCAGTAAAATGGAACAAAAAATAGCCAACACCTTAAAAAAAAAAAGGACACGGACATGAATCTCAGTCCTTTGTACACTGCTGTTGCAGGTTTTATATGCTTTTGGAATGCAAATATTGGAACAAAAATAAATTAAAAAATGAGATAAATAAAAACAGGAATAAAATTCGTATCACATACTCGAATGCAAATAAATAAAAAATTCCATGCATTAGATACTTTATGCAGACCTTGGAATGTAATGGGTTTTCTCATGGAAAGATAGTGCATGGAATGAGAAGATCGTTTTTTTTCTTCTGGGAAAATATTTACATTTCTGCGTGGTTGAGTTGATTTAGTAATCTTAAGTCAGCAGTTTAATTTTCTTAAAAAACTCATCTTTATGCGTTTTGAGCGGTCGATAGCTCATCAGTAATTTGTGCGAGCGTTGAATAAGTATTAAACATAAAGTGGCCAATGGCGAGTTTGACTCTCACATGATGGGTTCCGCACCACCCTACAGCATGCAACAGTTTATATTTCTTTACTTTTAGATTTCTCATGGCATCGCACATCTGGGTGTACTTACATAAGGTAGCGCTACATCCGGGGTGGACCTCAATCCTGTAAGTTAGCTAGTTGCCTCCAGTTTCTCACGCGTAGTTAGTTGAGGTCGCTCTTCACTTGCGTACGCCTCCTGCGTCGCGGTTTTACTCTGCTGCGCCGTCCCTCGGGGGTGGATTCGAAATATTCCAGGCCGAAGCTTTGGTTTCCACCCGCTCTACATGATGTAGCCATTTCAATCGTTGGATCTTCACCCTTTTGGCTAGGTCGATGTCGCTGAACAGCTCGTACAGTTCGTTGTTTTACCTTCTCCTCCACTCACCATCTATACAGACGGGACCGAAAATCACCCAAAGAATCATCCCTCGAAAACGGAGTTGGACAAAGATGCCAATACTAGACTTTGGACTGTTTAGCTCGTCTCTATAGATGTCATACTCTGCCTTGAATTCGGTGAAAAGGTGGTGGGTGTCGATCTGTTGTTCGTGGCTTTTTCCAAGATTTGCCGTAGTGTGAATATTTGATCGATGATGAATTTTCCTGGCCTAAAGCCACATTGGTGTGGATCGTCCAGGTTGTTGACGAACGGCTTTTGGCGTGCACATTATACGGCAGATAGTATTTTGTACGCGATGCTTTGCATTCAATTCAGAGGGTCTCCTTTTTTGTGGATCGGGAAAACATCTGTATGTACATATGTGCGAGTAAACCAATTGACGATTAAAAATTTTGTTATGCGATGCGACACCATTGATTTTCTGCGACTGCTCATTCGTTCACAATAAGTCTGCATAAAAAGCTTTGAATTCATAACAAATTTTCAGTTCGTTTGGAATTTAATTTATACAGCTTTTAAGAACACGTATTTCGTACACGGAACCCATTTGTATTTAACTTCATAATTATTTTAATTGTTTGGTGTTAAAGTGGCATTTTCTATGAACATTTTAACTGCTTACCTTAGAGCTGAGAAGATAGGGCCTTGTGAGCCCTAAAAATCAAAAGAATATGCTCTGGTTTTAAACTCCCATTTATTTTCTATCAGAAGCTCCTCGTCAGCAACCTGATTGATAAATTCATTAAATCTCCACGCTATAGAAGATCATGAAAAGAACACATGATCATTAAATCGGTACTCATCACCTGCCATGCTAAGTATTGGCACCCTCACCGAATCGGATTCCTTAGAAAAACGATAGGAAATGCTTACTACTCATTTAAGTCCTGTAAAAATTTTATTTACATTTTCAAAGCTGATTTCCGAAATTCACGCGCTAATACTGAAGTATATGCTCTCAATAAAAAAATGGACACAAAACGTGGACGCATAAGCAACTGTCAAGGTAGCCTAGAACATTTCCTTTTATTTTTTTAAAAGAAGATTAATTGAAAGCACTAAAGTTATTATTTGAGAATTCTAATCAGCGCCAATTCCTGTATTTTCGAAATTGCAGATTTTGTTTGTTTGATATCAAGAATCAGTCCATAGTGAGCTGTCTACTTACTCCAGATAAGCTATATCGTAACAACAAAATGATGCTTTTGGTATTTAATTGTGAGTGAATAAAAGAAAATTTCCTAAAAACGTTAAGCAAGGATACCAAACTTGTCGTTTTACCCTTACTTTTGACGAACTACGTGTTAAAAAGGTCAAGAAAACTCCAAGATGCTGTGAAAACGACTCCAAGATGCTGTGAAAACGATATCGTCCGCAGATAAAAAGAATTTCATTACTCTGGTTCAAAAATAAAACTTTTTGCTCTTTTGTTAAATTGAAAACTAGTGAATGGAGTGAATTCTGAATCGAACTTCTTTGCAAAATATCATTGTAAGAGTGCATGCGATGGATTGGTGGCACAGTAAGAAAACTGACTTTCAAAGCTAGGCTACAATGACCGTATAGGGAACACACTACAAAACCTTTACAATTTCTAACTAGGCAGCTTTTAATATAAAGAATATGGATTTTTCCTAGATGTCGACCCATGAGTATAATGAATAAAAAAAATTTATAGAATCGAGATTTTAAATTTAAGAATGGTACCGGAAATGAAAAAACTCCATCATATAACATCTGATTCTTAAGGAGTAATTAAAGGTAAATATTTTTCCTTTTCATCGGAAGAATATGTATATGATCTTAAAAGAAAATAAATAATAATTTTTAATAAGTATTTAAGGTCTTGGTAAACCAAAGCCCCAGTTGCTTTTTTTTCAATTAGAAAAATTAATTTCAAAATATTTAATCTTATTTTAAAATATATTTTTACCAAACCCAGAGTGATCCCAACGCCGACAAACGTTGTCCTGCCCGAACGTTAGATTGAGTTCATCAATTTTTTTTTCTCGATGTCCGAATTTTCGAAACACAATAAACAGTCATTGACATTTTTATTTGGACAAAGTCTCGTATGAATCATTTTTCTCTATTTCTCTGTTCTGAACTATAGTTGTTTACTTATGATTAGGGATCAATGATACAGAATATTAATGTTTAGTTTTTATATGTTTAATGCATGTTTATGTAACTATTCATGGAATTCCAATTTTCCACTGCATGGCCAAGATACGTTTCCTATTACGGGTTCAATTAACATATACACTGTATTTATCTGCTATAAAAAAGAGACTTTGGTAATTTTTTCTATATAAACGCACAATTGAACGATCTCTACAAACACTTATTCTGTGTAAAACAAAAATATAATTACAGAACACCCAATTAAAATAAATCCGAATGTGATAACAAATCGACCTAACTCCCAAAGTGGCGAAAAGGGTCAGATGACTCTTTCAAATACTGCTTAACAAATGTACTTTAAATAAAATTCAGAAATGTGCAAAGCAGTTTTTATAATTGTTCGCATGCAGAAACAAAAAAATGCTCTGAAAAATAAAATCATTCCACTTCGGCGCCACTGCAAGTTTAACAACTTATCGAGTAAAAAAATTCCAGTTGATTAAACAAAAAATGCACATTTTTCAAATTTGGCACTTCAAAAAATTAAAAAAAAAAAAAAATTAGCGCCAAATATGAGCATAATTATGAATTTTTATTCTTCGATCAATTGTTGACTATTCATTTAAAAAAATTGGTGAGTGAATCTTAATCAACCCAGATTCCACTCATACACACACGCACATAATATTTCATCAAATCGGTGCTGCCGTTTAGAAGGAGTTCAGGGACTAACGCACGTACAGAAGAATTTCCGATGTAAAAATACAAAATTAAAAATACCCGTTTTTGGGTATTTCAAGGATACGTATAAAAATGATATTCTGGAATATCCTTCGTTCTCGAAAATAGTTTTTTTTTTCAAACATTAAAACTTCACGTTATCCTGATATACTACTGTGTCCAAATAATAAGGTGACATTGTATTTATTTTGAAAATTCTTTATTTATTCTTCCAAATCAATTTCATCCCCTTCAAAGTAATCCCCTCCCGACGCAATGCACTTATGCCAACGGATTTTCCAATCTTTGAAACACTGGTTGTAGTCACTTTCCTCTATCGTATCAAAACGGTGTCCCCGGAGCGGTCTTTTGAGCTTGTTGAACAGCCAGAAGTCGCACGGCGCCAGATCAGGTGAATACGGTGGTTGTGGAACGATATGGGTTGAGTTTTTGGCGAAATGATCACGAATTACAAGTGCGCTATGGGATGGTGCATTATCGTGGTGTGAAAAGCAAGAATTGTCTTTCCACAATTCCGGCCTTTCTTTGATTTGTTGGATGTGAGCTTCATCAGTTGAGGTTGATGGTCGCCCAGAACGCTCTTCGTCTTCGACACGTTCACGGCCGGCTTGGAAATCACTATACCACTTGTAAACATTTTTTTAGACATAGCCTCATCATCAAAGGTTTTCTGCACCATCCTCAACGTATCCGCAGCAGAAAATTGATTCCGCAAACAAAATTTAATGCAAATTCTTTGCTCAATAAATTTCGACATCGCAAAAAACGAAAAACTCACTTTTAGCAGCTCACAAAACGACGCGTATCTCTATACTATGAATATATTTTGACATGAAATTTCACATAGATGTCACTGACAGTACTACCAACCTAAATAGAAAGAAAAATTTCCAAATCCTTCGACGCGCGCAGTTTAAATTCATATGTCACCTTATTTTTTGGACACAGTAGTATGTTACTAGATACTAGTTACAAAAACTTTTATCAGAAATTTGGAAGCTGCACCACACGGCATTTGTATCGAATTTCGCAAAACTTTTCGAATGGGTCGTTCAGAACGTTTGTCGATCCTTCGTGGATTGACCCAATCTCGAACGAACAACCAAAAAATTAATATTCTCTTGATCGCTTTGAGAGACCTTTGCGTTGATGGAGTGTGGAGAAGAAACTGCGCGAGCCAAAACCAGGATATACAAAGCATGCTCAGTAGACATCGACGAAGGTGGCTAGGACATGAGCGCTATGGCTCAAAGAGCCTTAGAATCTATACCAGCATGGTAAAGAAAGTTCTAATTTTTGGTGACTCACACAAATAGAAAGAGATTTCATCGAATTTATTGATCGATTAAGGACCGAGCTGGCTATTGGTTGAGGTACATGTTTTTTTTTTATAAACAATTTTTCCGAAGATTCAAACGTGTCTTCTAAAAATTCTTCATCAAAAACAGTAATACTTTCCTATGTCCTTAATTTTTTTCTGTTTATCATCAGGTACAATGCAAGCATCAACTTAAAACGCAATCACTGAACCACAATAGCCTTGATATAAATGCAGCTATTCAGGGTACATATATCAAATTCCTCTGATGCACCCATCTGCAGTTACCTTGGAACCACTCTACACCAAGCATACGAAGGCAACAACATCACAAACACCACCATCTATTATCATACAGCACATCCTGGACGATGGGTGCTTTGGCAAATAAAATTCAAAATGAAATGCATCAAAGAATTCTAAATACGCGAAATGGTTTTTAACTATGTAAACATTTCGGTAAGCTATTGTTGGATTACTTTGCGCCTCCTGCCCCACTATCTCAACTGAAGGATATGGCAATGGGCCCCCACGACTGTTGAAACGACTCCATGTGTGCACGCAGAAATGTTGGCTTTCACCCGTAACCAATCCCATTAATGGGATGAATTGCAGGCATGCATCTCACATCTCGCATTGCAGTGTTGCATTCTGTGCGGGGAATGTCTCTTACGCCACATCATCCCTTCCATTCAACACATATGCATACAATGTTGCAGCATCTGAAAAAGGACTTGTTTTTTTTTATTGTTGTTTTACTTGGCTTTTGGTGTGGAGGATAACTTCCTGTGTTATATAAAAAAGACAAATTGCAATCCTCATAACTTTAAAGTGCCTCTAAATCGTATCCACATGTAAATGGAGTCAGGATATGGGACCCGGAGGGAGCCAGTTTGTTTTATGTCGCGGGTAGTTGTTTATTTGAAATTGAAAATCGGAAACGCACACACAAAACATGGACATGCGAGCAGAATGAGTTTACTCGCAGTCCCAGCAAATGGCGAAGTAAATTTTGGGATTTTCTGTTTTTTGTTTTTTTTTTAAATCCTGTTTTCAGTTTAGTGGGAGGATAGGGTTTATTTTGTTTGAGTTGCTTGTTTGTATTTGTTGAACGATCATTGAGTGCTGAACGATTTGTGTTGATTACACGAATCATTGCGATTGCAATGGGATTTTCCAATCGAAGTGGTGAATCATTCTCTGATTTCTGTCCTTATTTTTTGATATCTAAAAACAAATATTTAAAGCTTTTAATTTCTCAGTAAAAGCTGTGCTGCACTGTAGTCTAAAGAGTTATTGTACTGTAGTTATTTCTTGTTTGTTTATATGTACTTTGGTCGGATTTTTTGATATTCTCTAAAATCTATAAACTTGGTGCGAACAATGTTTTGACGAGAAGCTTAACGACAATTTACTCACAACAGCCGCACATCTTTGTATGCCCATCAGTTCGCCATTAAGTCTACTTTCGGTCGAACTCTAAAGCATAGTTCGAGGCAGAGCACATGACACGATGCCCCAGTCTGTTTTTCAATCCTCAAGAATTCAAAACCAACGTTAATTAATACCTCCATGCTCTGCTCCATACAATGCCTTCAGCTCACGCTTTGTAAAATTTAAAAAAAAAATTAATACGTTGTGTGCATTAAATGGAACTGTAGCCCGCAATAAACCAATTCCACAATCTGTTGGCCTAAAATTGGTTGGACTACCATTGCCCGATAGAACTCTGTATTAAATTTCTTTCAATGCCTTCTTGAGAAGTAACGACTCAAGCTGATAATATCAAAAAAAAAATTAAAAGATATTCACAAACAATTCCACTCTAAATCTAAGCAGGATGACTTTAATTCATTCGCAAACAAAATGAACCCATACAAATGTCTAAGCATGTTCTTTTTTCTATAAAAATATTTGTGAGCACAATTCGCTCAAAATATTGACGGCTTCTTGGATGGGGTAGTTGGTAAAGCGCCTGCCTTTCACCCTAGTCCAATAACCATCATTCGCCGTTGCGATTACATTAACAGCGCTGTCACAGGATAAGTCAACCAGCGATTGTAATCAAATCCAGTTGGCGGACTTACTGTAGTGGTTCATGTATCAGCTAACGGAATTTTCAATTCGTGTTGTCAAAAAAATAATGGTTTGCTTGGATGATCTGTCAATGGCCTTGTTTCAGACATTCACAAAATATGGGGAAGTTTGCTCGTATTAACAACTCCTCTTTCATTTTAGTACAATTATCTCGTATCGAACTTACGCTACACACGCCTGGAACGTGACCATTGGCTAAGCTATGAAGGCATAAAACTTACACAAAACTAATCTTCCAAAAAGTAACTATCTAATACAATAACAAATAAAATACTGCGAATTAAACGAATGCAATTAAGTCGATGTCAAATTCTTCGTCCCTGTTTGGACATATCATCTGATTTTCGAACCGATACGCAATCTTTCGATTTTTCATTTAATCCTTCTCTCGCTCTGTGTTGTATGCAGCAGAGTAGTCATAACCTCTTGAGAGCGGGAGGGTTATAAAAGAAAAATTGGAGAAATTCTAAAAAGTGATTGGAAAAGCCTTTCGAAAAATTAACAAGGGTCAATCAATATTCATTTCTTATGGTAATCTTAACAAATTTGGCTTGACATTATTCATAGATTTAATTGAATGGAACATGTACTTTTTTAAGCTGCAATGGGATTGTAGGACAAAATGGCAAACGTTTGAATACTTTCGACTTCGCATATGTATGTTTGTAAGTATGTATTTAAATTATTTTTATTAAACAATAAACACATTATGTCATTGACATTTGACATTTGATATGTGGTAATTGCATGTAACATTATCCACAGATTGGGGCACAAATCCTCCCGAAAAAATATGTTTTTATTAAAAAGATCCTTTTTTTACTTTGTGGTGCCAAAATAAGTATTATTTCTTATGGCCTAACATGCTATGTGCTAATGTGCTTTCAAACGATCAAATACTACGATTTCATTATCCCTGTTCGTTGTCGCTCATCTTTTCGGCTTTGTGCGTCTCTGCAATTATGTATATTTTGCACCTAATAAATTTCATCATATTCATTGCACATGGAATACTTCGGAAATCGGAAAATGAAATGCAAAATTGAGTTTAACTGCAAAAAAGTTTTCAAAAAATTGGGTGTCCTGAGAGAAGTTCGTACAGACATTGCATTGTCATATGCAATAAAACTTTGAATGTAACCTTCAAACCCTACACAGAATTTCGTCCCAGTCTGTTACAAATGTGCAATATGACCAAAAAAACAAGACTTCGAAAATTCCAATAAAAAGTAAGCTAAACACACATAGGTGGTTATATATATATTGGTTACATATACAAACATTGGTTTTTGTATGATGACGCAACAGACAAGTACATCACAAGCACAGGTTAGTTTAATGTTTTTGGGTCTTCAGTCCTTCAACAGAAAGCCTCCAGACACAAGACATTGATTTTCAAAAGTCTTTAGAGACTTTTACTGGCAAGGCAGATTATGAGTCATCTTGACCAGAATAAACTTTTATCTCCGCATCAATCTGGTTATAAGAGAAACCACAGATGCTCGATTGCTCTAGTTAGAATATTAGACGGCGTAAGGCGGCAGTTTGTTCAAGGACATCTCACTCACATTTTTCCTCTTGATTTTTCTTAGGCCTTTGAAAAGGTTGACCATGGGATTCAGTGCAGAGGCTGATGCAGTGAGTGGGGTTGTTCGTCTTAGTTGTTGTTAGAAATATTTGCTCGGAAACGAAATATCTGCTTGCTGGAATACCTCAAGGATCTTTACTGGGTCTATATATTTATTAATGACCTGCCAAGTATATGCAAAAATGTTGCACTGCAGTTATATGCCGATGATGCTCAAATCACCCCAATTACCGAAGACCTTGTTTGTCGATTGAATGAAGACCTATAGATGATTTGTATGTATGTATAACTGGTTATCCTCAAATGGACTCTAGCAAAATACAAACAATTCTTCTATCAAATGAGCCCTATTGTTCGGATATTTTGGCTGCTATTTACCTTGCAGGAAGACAGATCCAATACGTTAACACTGTTGTAAATTTAGAGATGAAAATCAATTCTTGCTTGACCTGCAGTGGTTCACATCAACTATAGAATTTCGCGTTTTTTCGCTGCTTAAACTCTAGCCATCTGAGGGCTTTACTCCAAAAGATACACTACTTAAGCCCGTTAAATCATTACTAGTTTCCAAAATTTCATTGACTGTAGTAATTTTCTCCAACCATGAATCTCTCTTGAAACCTTCTAGGCTGTACATTTGTACGATATTTAGATTTCCGTTCCGGACCTATACAAAAATTGCAATTCACGATAACCACCAGAACGGTCAACCTAATACTGCCCATTTATAATTATTATTTACACCATAAAGTTGTGGAACTCTTCACCTTTTACACATAAGAATACAATACACAGAATATCAGCAAATTCTATCTTTCTATCCCTAAACTTTTTCTACTTGGTCTTACTTATCTCGTTCTTTTCTTTTCTGTCTCCTCATAGCATAATTTGAATTTAATTCCGTTTTTAAGTTGAACTTTCACATTATATATTAATCCTTAATTTGAAGAACTCTAAGAGTTATTGACTCGCAGTGCAAACCAATTATTGTATAAGAAATGAAAAATCAATAGATGAATTGGTGAGAAACATTTAAAACTGATGTTTTAATTTATTCTAAATTTAAAATAAAATTACTATCAATTTGAAACAATTAAGTGCTTATGATTGTAACCGTCACTACGTATGAAATGGAAACTTGGTCAACTTTACTAAGAAAAATTAAAATTCGACTAGTGCTTGCCCATGCAACCAATGTGTTGATGAACATGGGCATCGTTTCGAGTCCGTCCAGTGCAAATTTATCCGTTTTATCCGATCACTCTGCCGCTAAGACTGGAGTGATCTTCTGCGTCTTCCATATTTTACAGACTGGCTCCCTCTTATCAACCATTATTCTCTGCAAAACCGGAGGGAAGCTAGTGATATTTGCTTATTGCTGGCGACTTTTATGATATAAAACTTGCTTTTAAATTTAGATTGAATGCAAATCCTTACGTACTTTTGCTAGATAGTAAAAAAATCCAACCTCGCTAGCTTTTCTTCTATTCAAACTAAAAAATTAAAAGCAAAAGTGACTGCTTCTTTCTGATGCAAATTGCTTAGCTCGATTTATTCCTGCGCAAGCCGCATTAAAATATTTGATTCCACAAAAAGCAATCAATTCGCAACCGCAGATGTGCAAAGTGCCATCCATCATGGCATTAGATCTAAATTGCCGTCACTGCCAATGAGGGAATAAAAAAAATATGAATTGTTCCCACTCGCATTATTTCACCTGACAAATCGAATGAATTTTTGATTTGATTGAATCAATACCACTTATCACACACCCGACCCCACATCCACCCTTATAATCATTCAAGCCTCAAACACAAAATTGAAAACAACACCAAAAATGAAAACATAAATAAATAATAGATGCAAAAAAAAAATAAAATCTCGTGAATCGTTGGGGGTTTTCCTCCCTCATTCATAGGCTTACTGTCCACTCAACTTGCTCCCAAATGGTTCAACACCAAGCAAATCAAACAGAAGATGAAATTAATCCACTCAGCATCCCAAAATATAGCCGCTCGCCCTTCGTCCTTACACTTTGGCCTCGGCCCTAAGGCCGCCCGACATGGCCCCTGTGTTGAGTTGTGAGCTTAGTCTCCCCAATTTCCCTTGAACAGCCTGAATCAGACATTCGCTTCATCGTCTTACATGTAAATGTTTACCGAACAGGGTAATACAATCGAAGGGAGGCTGTTCCTGAACCCTGTCCCCTTCGTCACCCAAAAAGAAGGCCAATAAATAATTCCAACGAAATTATATCTAACACACAGCTCCCTGCATGTCGTGAATATCAATCAGGCAAAGAGTGTGAGTGAATGCTGGCTTAACACCTGACTGTGTAACTGGGACGACGCAAGGACCTCACAGTTTAAAGTTCACAACGAACAGCCTTAGACCATATTTTTATTTTTTTTTTCTTGAAAAATTCAACGAGGAGAGCTGAAAATATGTTCAGAGCCTCCTTGATTGTTTGCCTCTTTGTGTTGTTTGCTCCTTAGAACATCCTGATGCTCCGGATGTATGCTCCACGCCAGCCTCAATCTGATGGAATTGTTGATTATTATTGACATTTGTCTTGACGTACGACTATGCTCCTCATTCTTCGTGAAGGTTGTTCCTTTTCACTTTTTTACATTTTTCGTGAATAAATTGTCGATTGTCGTCTTTTGTCGCTATCATTGATGTGGTTCAAAAGGAATATGCGCTTAACAGTTTAAAGTCCTTGTATAACCGCCCTAATTGTAAACATACTGAATTTAAAAACTCTAATGCATTCGAACTAGAAGCATATTTAATCAATTGATGACATTTCCAAGAAAAACGGATTTGGGAACGTTCCTCTCACAGATGGGATTTTCAAGGATACCTCAACAATGCTACCTTTTTACGCAAATAAAGAAAAGTATTTGCTTTCAAGTTGCAAGACAGAATTTAACAAGAAAATCGAAGATTGTCTTCTTTGACCAACTTATTTATAAGCCGTACGTCCGACTTCTTAAGCCGAGCTCGTCAAAGTTTCAAGCTTTCACGTTGAGGTGAGCTTTCCCAATAGCATAAAATTGAAAAGTCCTAGCATAAATCACGGCGACGAAGTCTTTAATAGCTTCGTAAGCTGTCGAATAATGACATAAAAATAACACTAAAACGTCACTCTTTTATTTCTAGAGGATTTCCTCTTACAAGATCGGATTCTGCAAATGTGGTATTGAACACAGTTTTTCCGTTCTAAACAAAAACTAGTTCTGCGCGGAGTCAAACCAGCTGGTGAAGGCATCTACCAGAGTTCTTTTTAGCAATCATACTGACTCGACTTCAGCTCTACCCAACCTCAGCTTCAACTCAATTATTCTTTTTCACTTATCAGATTATCGATCCTGAGCTAGAGTCCTTGTCCTTGGAGGTTTCGTCTGCTGTATTTAAGGGAAAGCTCTTTAAACTGGAGTTCAATGGACCAAGCCTATGAAGTTAATGGATTTTTGCCACATCATTGAAGGTTTCTAAATCCTGCTCTACTGTCCTCCTTATAGTCCAACCTGGTTTTCGTCGGACTGTAGTTTTTCGATTATGATGTTCAGCTTGTATTCGAAGTCTCGATTGTCCGAGATAAAGTGCGATTGATGCTATCATATGCAGCCTTTAAGTCGATGAATAATTCGTGATTATCAACTTGATATTTACCAGCATTTGGTGTAGTGTAAATTTTGGTCTATTGTCGACTTGCCAGGTTGGGAGTTATATTGGTATTGGCTGTCTTGTGTGGTCTTGCATACGAGGTTAAACAGAGGCATGTCTCCATAATTTTTGAAAAACATATGATCACCTTTTCAAGATGGAACAGAAAGAGGTAATGTTCTAATCATTGGACATGCGTCCTCCCAATCCCGACAGATGCCCGCAGTTTTGCTATTTTTAAGCTTTTAGATGCCCACACCAATTTCCTCTACAGTGTGTGGAGTTGGGTCTTCCTCACAACATCTCTCTTTTATCATTATCAGTGATTCTTGAAATTACCGAGATGCTAGGTACCACTTTTGTAACCCGAAGCAAGACTTTTACAATTTTTTGTAGAAATTACGTGTTATATATCTGTTCATGGACTCAATATCCTTGAGCTGTGAAATGGCCGATTCTCATCTCTTTTCGCAGTCATATTTTTTAAACTAAGCTTTCTGCTGGGATTTTTTCGTGCAGCGCTTTTTAAGACATTTCATATCGTGTCTTCTTCTACGGTACTTAAAATTCGTCCTACCACATATGTTGGCCTCCAGAATGTTTGGCGAGTGTCTTGCATCAATCAGCACGTGGTTGAGTTAATTGACAATTCGACCGTCGGGGATCGCCATGTTGAAGATTGTTTAATGAGGAATTACTATCTGAAACAAAGTCTGTGGGTTGGAAACTGCTATCGGTTGTCATTTATTCGGAGGCTTAACTAAGCGAACAATCCGCCAAAGATACCTTCTTTTCTGATATCAGCATTGCATTTTCAATAACAATTTTGCTGTAGTACTTTAGAAATACTCCATGGGCTCAATACAAAAAATCGACCTCTTTGATAAGAACATTTTTGAAGTGGACTTACTTATCTAAAGGGCTCCCAAACAGCCAGTCCAGCCTTCCACTCTTATCGCTCTTGGGCACGCTCCTTACAGTTATCTAGACCAAGCGCTCTGACGTTCGCGATCGCTTCCTTCCTTCGGTCTTCCTTGTCGTCTCGAACCTGTGGGCTGTGATTCGAAGTTCGTCTTTGTTGGAACATTACTGTCCATTCGCTGGATGTGGCCGAGCAAGTGAAGTCGTCGTATTTTGACTTTTTTGACAACAACACTTTTGGACAACATCTACATCTTTGAACAGTTCATAGAGCTCACGGTTATGTCTTCTCCTCCATTCGCGAAGAAACTCTCTCTGGAAAGTGCTTTAAATCTGCTCTGCCTTCCTGCTTATCGTCCAGCAATCGGCTCTTTATAGTAGAAAGTTTTGTAGAGCATACATTTCGTCTTCCGAGTAAGGATTTTTGAGCACATTTGTTTCGCCAAACCGAAAAAGCAGCATTAAGTCGAAAGACATATTTTAAGTTGTTAAGTTTAGCTTAGAGCGCCCGCACAGGGCCAGTAAGTTAGTATAGACATAGTTAAATTAATTAAGCTAGCTTTAAGCGTTTTTGTCTAGCATGTAAGTTAATGAATTGAAAAATAAAAATGCAATTGAATTGAATTTAATTGACCGAAAAAGCAGCGGTTTCTTAGAGGGAGTCTTCGAGGAATCTCCACTAAGTTGTCATTTGTGGAGATGATATTTGCTTCGAGGCAGGGGAACTCCGTAACCACTTCGAAATGACTGTTGTTAGAAGTGGCGTTTTGTCCTATGCGGTGGACAGATGTTTCTTAGTTTGATACACTATGTGTCCTCGTTTACTTCAATGCCTACTCGTTTCGCATGTTCTCCAATTGAAATCGCTCTGACAGCAGCCGACAATGTCGATTTCGTCTGCATATCCCAGCAGCTGAACAGATTTGTTGACGATAGTTCCTTCGTCGATCTGCCGGGCTGGATGCCACACTGGTACGTACCGATTAGTGTGTTGCCGAAAGGCCTCAGATGTTCACACAGTACAGTGGATAGGTTATGCCTCGATAGTTGTCACAAGACCCAGGATCGCTTTTCTTGAAGATGCGGCACATAGAGTTCGTAGTCCAGTCATCGGACCTAGCTTCATCCACCCTTACTTGGCTGATAATTTGGTAGGGCATCAGGCCGTCGGTTTTGTTATTCTGCAGCTCTTTGATACTATCAGTGTAACTTAATCTAAACTTTAACATTTAAAAGAATGAAAGAAATGGTTTTTATTTTGCCGACCTTTTTTCCACTAAATTCGTCTTCAATATAGGCTCGGTTAAACGGCTTTAAGTTTTGGATCTTGGACATCATTTCAGATGAGTCACGATAATGCCTTTCAAAATGTCTAAGGATAATGTCCTCAAGTTTAACAATCCTTTGTCCCTGATTAATATAACAATCGATGTTCTTTCCGTAAAAACTCTGTTGCCACTTTTATTGGTTCTGGATCCTATTCAGGCAATAGCTCTGATGTCCACAAGTAATAAATTACGAAGCTGGTACGTCTGCAATAGTTTGAAGATTGGCGAAGTGTTAATTAACACTAAATTTACAGCACACTCATAGCAAAACATATCTTTGAATTAAATTGAATTTACATTAAACATTCCTCGGATTCCTTAAAGGCATTTGTATAAGTCAATACGAATATATGTTTGGCATGCCCTTCCTTCATCCAAACACGAATGGCAAAGTTAGGCAAATGCCCTACCAGAAGTTTGCAAGAATGCCCTCCTCCCTATGTAGATTGTCCTCAGGTTTGCGACCTTGGTTCATCAAATTCAACAGATTTGTGAGTTGTTGCGCTGGATAGGTTTGAGCTTTTCTTCTTTCTTTGATTCCCGATATTGAACCTTGTAATATCTCCATTTTCAGGTGGCCCCAAACATATTTAAACACAGAAGCTAATTTAAGACAGCGCAATGCAATCTCAAAACCTATCTCGAATCTCAAGAGGTGACAATAGCCCCCCCTGCAATCACGTAGTGACAAACTTTGATTTACTCTTAAACTGCATGCCCTTAGCACTCAAATATCTTCTTACACCTCCTTGACTCACATTTTTGAAAAACATTTTCAAATGAACCACAAAAATTTCCAAATGGAATCTCACACACTCCAACCACATCCGCTTGGAATATTTCGAAGTCGAAGGAAGTACCTGGTACCGGTAAACACGTGCCTCAACTATGACTATCCCCATACTAGAACAGTCCTCTGTTGTGTTGTATTTGCATCCTCAATTGTGAACGCCGAAAAGGAAAACAATGAGCGAAGTGAACAAAGTCCATTGACTAAATGTGCCTCCGGGCTTCTTGGTCCCGGTGATGAGATGCATACCGGTAAGAGAGCACACATACGTGAGTTTCAGTCACAATGGGAAGCTGAAAATGTACAGGAAATTGATGACGACGACGACGACCAGAAATGTGGTGACAGCATTTGGGCTTTACTCATTGTTCAGGTAAAGCAAACACCATGACATCCAGAATTAATTCAAACCTAATTTACTCACTGTTTTCCCTTCGACTTGGACAATATTTGGTTAAGGAATCATCAAGCAATCTGACATGACAGTGGGTGAACTCGAATTGACGCCGCCGCCTGACTAATGAAATTGTGTCGACCTGTGACCGTGACATGTTGCCTTCGGACGAGCCATGTCTGTTGGACATCAGCTTCCCCAAGGTTTATTAGAGTGAGCCGATGGCAGGATTATTTTCAGATTGCTTTAAGTCCTTAAAAAATTAATTCATAGTACAAGATAAAAATAATAATCAGTTATTTTAAGCTCTAAATATACTCTAGCGCTTTTTAAATATTTTGATTATCCTGGGCTCTTTTTAAGAAATTATCTTAGCAAAAGGATGTCGGTTGAGTCGCAACGATCAATTATAAAATGCTCAAAACTTTCCAGTTTTCACAGTCTCTCACAGGCTCCAAGAGCTTATAAGGCTTACATCTTTTTCTAAAACAACAAATACCCAGTGAGATGGACTTCAAAGGTTAGGCAACTAAAGACCAATATGAAAAGGCATTGGGTGTGTAAAGATGATTTAGCACCACATCTTGAATACCTTTAAAAACAATATATCACCAATAAACCGTCACTTGTCATCGGCGGCCGATTTTCGCCCAATCATTATTACATCGCATCTTGGACTAAATTCTTGGAAACCAAATCTTCAGTTTCTTGAGTAAACATTGCTTATTATTTTCAATAGCTCTTATTCATGATGCTTACTTACTTACTTACTTCGAAATGGATTCCTTAAGGTACTTTGTTCCTATGACCTCTGCAAGGCTTTTGTTAGACCGGATCATTGTTATTTGGATTCGGGAAAAGATCGGTGCGCCTAAACGCCATAAGTGCTGCTTATAAAACAAGCTTTGTAAGTGACAGTGTTACTCATAGAGTAATACCCATAAGTAGAAGACTGTCCTTATAAGGTGGAAGACGAAGCGGATCAGTCCATGATGAATGTCAAAGTGCGAAACGTACAAATTTGCGTTGTACAGACTCGATACGGTCAATATGTGTTAACTAATACGGTGATCACACATTGGATGCGTACTCAAGCTGTGGCCTGTCAAATAGAGTGTCATTTGTCATTTTTACTTTGGCCAGCGCAGAACTATTTTTTTGTACACAGCGGAGAAAGAAAAGAACACGCTAAAACATTTAGATATGTTCAATGATAAACAATTATTGAAGCACCATTTTGCAAAAGAATTGAGGTCATCCTGTAAAGCGCTGCAGTCGGATAGAATATGGATACACTTTAATATTTTTATATCGTCGGCGTAAATTAGAACGTTTGAGTTCTTGAGCACATCTACAACTTCTTTAATGGCTAGAATGAATAAAAGAGGACCACGGTGACTACCTTGAGGCACATCTGAGGTAGCGTTAATTGTACTAGAGGATGATCCCTTAAAGAAAACTTGATACGTTCTCCCGTAAAGATATGAGCATATCTTATTGGATAGATTCTTATGTAAACGATACGAGAAGATCGTAAATGTTCCCAGCACTTGGCAGCTAAAATGCTAAAGGAACAATATTGGGACTAATATTTTTTTATCGGTTTATTACGTAATACCTCAATTGCTTTCTTAGCCCAAGGCTAGTTCTTGACTTTGTCAAAGCTCATGACTTTATCTGATACGAGTTAAAGAAGAACCCATGATAGCCCGTTGACTTCCCGTAAGCCTTCACAAGCGGCCTAAACCATCGTCAATCAGACAAGTCTGGCAGGGTTCCAAATAAAAGCATAACTCTATGAAGCTCCCCTCTATAAAAGTAGCTTTAGACGATCTTAAAACTGATGTAAAGGTGCCGTTTTTTGCTATCTGAGGAGGAACCGTAAAGCTGAAAAGATTTAACTGACGCCCCTTAGTAGACTTGACCCTATGTAGCTGCCACATTTGAGAGGGTCACCTATCTTTGTGATCAGATAAATGATGCTTAGGTTATTGCAGCGGACATACTAATACCTTAGTCCGACCATACTCTTGGATAATTTGAGAAAATAAGGTCGTCTTCTCCTGCCTTCGAAAATTCAGCTGGAAGTGCGTCGTCTCAGCCCTCTTAATTGATTTTAATTTCTAAGAATTCTTTTGTTTGGCAATGCTGTCAGTCATTACCAATATAGAATGGTCTTCCCATATATAAAGCGTCGACTGTATCGCCAATTAAATGATTCCGTTTTTGTCAATATAGGCTTTGCTTCTTGGTCTCAAACCTAATCATGTTCGTTATTCCGTACCACATGTGCTTTCGTGACTTCTGAGAAGTCGACCATTCTTCGTTGCTCATTCACTTTTGCAGAGCTTCTTTGTAAGCCTGCGTTGGATGCTGGCCGCATCAAACTAAGCAAACCGAAGGTGGTATCTCTGATTTTTTCTAGGGCTTGTGAAAGGTACATGAAAGTACATGTTTCTCACATGTTAAGATTTTGTTACCGAGCTGTTTATCTGGAGACCACCAGGTTCAGTTTTATCCGGAAACGTTCTGGGTCACACAAATTTACAAAGGTCCACACCGAGTCTTTATTGCTCAAAAATCAGTGAAGCTTAGTCGGCTGGCCCTATATGATAGATAATCGCTCGGCACCATGGATATCAAAGTATTAACCTCAAGCAAGCTTATTGCCAATATGAGCCGTCATGTGTGTGACTTCAACTGGCAGTTTCAAGTGACTTGAAATTATTCCAAAGGAAAGCACACGCCAAGCTATTACTAGGTTGCGAATCGGGAAAGGAACTCAACAGAAAAACGGTGATCCTGTGGGCATTCGATAAAAGCTGAAAATTTTGACCTCACTTCAGAAAACTCTGGAATTCTAAATTTAAGAAAAAGTACCAAATGAAACAAACAAACAAAGACACTAAGAACGTCTGAAAGCTAAAATTTGTTTCCTCGAAAATTGGCGGGAATTTTGCAGGAAAAATGCAGGGTTGAAATGCTTCAATATAAAATATGCAACTCTAAGGCCACAATAAATACCCATATCTTAAAACAATGTTGAAATGCCTGCACCCAACCATCGATGGAAATCATCTTTTTCTCAAACATCGAATTGGTTTAAGAATCAAGCCTTAAAGGAGAAAAATACATTTATAATGCTTTAAAGCTTCGTTTTTGTTGTGTACGATCGCAGAAACCTTTCGAGAAATTAAACATGCGTGAAGCTCAACAACGAACCTTTCTTGGTCCTTTTTCTGGAGTAGTTAAACGTGCGATCATGTATCCAAATTTTACAAAAAGTCAACAAACAGGAAGTTACTTATGCGATTCTAGAAATTCTTAAGATATCAATTTTGCATAGTGCTGTCAATCCCACTCATCCAATTCAGCTACTGTCTCCTTTAAACAGCGGGAACGTTAAGAGGAATACGCGTTTTTTTTTCGGTACAAAAAAAATACCATTTTCTTCAAATAAAACAACTCAACCCCTTTTCATCGTATTTCTGTGGAGATACACCTGTTCTTCAAAACAAATACGTGGAGCATGCCCCACCTTGCCAAAGGAATACCATTTCCTCCCTTGAAATTGCACTTCGTTTTCACTCTCGTTCAATATTTAATTCGCTTCAACATTCCGAAAGAACTCAAAGTCAAATATACTTTCAGAAACTTTTATTCCGACTTCTTTGCTCACTACCCACATCGTCACCAAACACCAGCATCACCACCCAACCAACAAGCCATATTGAAATTGAGATGTCAGTCAGCGTTTCCACGAAAAAAGATGAAGGTAAGCGCCAGGATACCTAACCCGTTTTGGGAAGTCCTTTCTTGTTCTTGATTTCCGACCGTAGTACCTCCTCGAGCGCACCTATGTACAAAGGTTGTGCTAAAATTTCATTTGTTGTTCTCTTTGTTGACACTGGAAACATTTCAAATAAGACTCACTCCAGTGCTGCTGCTGTGGGTTTCGAATTCCCCCTCAACCCATTCATCCTTATCAATAAGTTCACAGAACCAAGAGCGGTAAACCGAGAAACTTCTTTGAGGCAGGACTTTCAACGGAGAGCAAAGATCCAACATCATTAAATCCGATGACTCCAAATGTGTACGAGTACGAGACGACGTACCGCTCTATGCTTCCGCTTTAAACAATCGAAAGCGCTGCTCTGCATGCTCAGCAACTGACAGCACTTCCTCAGCGTTACTTTTCTTTTATTTTATTTGCAGAATAAAATAAAATTAAATGCAAACAGACGTAGTTATTTTCGTTCCGTGTTGTTTTTTTTTTTCTTTTTCTGCAGGTGTCCTTGCAGGCGGACTGGACGAAACCACAGAAAATAAAGTCTAACGGTAGCAAGCTGCGTCCGCTTAAAACGGAATCACTGGTCCTGCAGAATAAATTTGCAAACTAAATTAAAGGCAAACACAAGCAAATACTATACACATTTGGAGAGTCTAGAGTCAGGAAAACCGGGACGCAGGCAAATAAATGCAGAGACACTTTCCCACAGGATCTCGTGATACGTGCATGTACTTTGCTTGGGCGTGTTTGTATGCATGGGTCTGTCTATTTTCAACCAGTTGCATATTAGGAGCTCGAACTTTCATGTGACAAATTCGGATTTTGAATGCTTTTCGGCGGCTGATGCTGTGGACGGACAAGCTGCGCGGAAGGTATCTGTCGGGAGAAGTTATAAAATGTTGACTAATAAACATGGCCACAAAATGAAAAGACGAATGTTTGGTCTCTAAACTTGGACGAAATGAATAGTTTAGCATTTTGATTTTTTTGTCAACCATTCGTTTAGGAAGGATCTAATCGGCAAACAGGACATGTCGGGGAAAATGTCTGTGGTGCCAAAATGTAGACGTCATTTATTTAAGACTACCACGTACGAAATAGTTTTAATGGTAGCAGTGTATTCACGGGAAATTGTTGATTTTTAATGCATAAAGCAACTACGAAAGCTTTAAATTTCTGCAAGCGTGCTTTGAAGTCCATTGAAGTTTGGACTTTAATTTGACCAGTTGTAAGAGAATAAAATCGTTTGGGAAGATAATTCTTTAAGTTCATCTAGAATGATTTGAAGTCATTTATTTAAAACGACTGCGAATTTAAAGTCCAATAATTGAATTCAGTCCAATAATTGAATGCATTCTTTTAAATAACATGACTGGATTCACTTGAAGTTAGCTGAAGTCACTGAATTCACGAATAGTGGGGAAATAATGTAAAGCAATATTATAAGGCAATTGAAAATTTCGTTCAAATCCTTGCGAGGAGTCATTTTGAGCAGTCAGCAGGCATTTTGGAGGACGAGCTTACTTATGGTTTGTTCTATCATAATCCTACGTGTTTCCGAGACCGTTTGGTGAGTCGTAATATTCCACCAGAAAGATTCCTGTAAGTGGATGCATATGGTTATATATCAGAGGGCAACCGACAAGCGAATACGATGGAAATGCTAATCTAAGATATTGCGTAAGTGTACCTGAGAGGGATGTCAATAACGCCATAAAATTAAATAGAGGAAAATGTTGGTGGCTCGATTTGGTCGTAGCTAACGTTTAGGTGAAGTATGGCTAGTACCGGATATGAGATCCTTGTATAGGCTCCCATTTAGCTAAAGTAAACGACCTCACGTTGTTTGGCCTGATCAAATTATCGACTGAATGAGAATCTCGCCGATAAATGTCATTGCAAACCAACATAATATTAAAGTCAATCCACTTACTTCACAAAATATGAATTCAGTGCTGACTTCAAAAGAATTCAAATGATTTTCGAAAAATGATTTCAATTCTATGATTGCTAAGAATTGAATGCACCAGCAGAGGTGTAAAAGATTGCATTACTCTGGGATTGCATTCTTTGAAGTCGTGGTCTTTTGGATATTTTTTCAAATAGACGAACTAACTTCAAAGAAGTACTTTAACTTCGAAGATGCATTCAACATTGATTTTGAAGTCATTGAATTATAATTCATTTAAAACAATCAAATGACTTGAAATCAAAAGAATGCAATATTCTTTGGCTGCTTGCATTCTTGAAAGCCCTTTGAAGTCATCTGTAGTTTTTTGAATTTTTCATTATAAATTTTAAGTCTTTTGATTTCACTGAGTGAAAAGCTTTTAAGGATAAAATAATTACAGAAAAAATAAAACAGATATGAGGCGCTTTAATATGTAAACACAAAGTGTTTAAGCATGTGAGTTCATATGAGGCTAATTTAACGCATCCAAAAACGAAAACTCTACCTATAAGTCATTTGGAATAATTGATGTGCTTCCGTCTATTCTATTTTATATGAATTTTATTTGAATTGATAGATGATTTAAGAATCGTTAATGTTAGAAAGGTTGAAAGGATTTTTTTTCTGGAATTTGCCACATATTACATAAATATGAACTATTTTTGAGTAAATTATCTTTCAAGGATAAAATACTTCACATATTTTCGCTGCAGACAAATATATATTCGTGGAAAAAACGCGAAGACTTATTGATAAGTGAGCCAAAATTAAATTTGATAAACTTCAAATTATTTCATTAACTTCCATGGCGCCAAAAATATGCATAATTGCAGAGACATAAAAAGGCCAAGATTTTTTGTTTAACCAAACAGTATAGTCTAACAAGCAGTTTTTGTTTCGAAAATAAGCTAAAAAACACATTTCTGTATACTCACAATTTTTAAAATTTGACCACAGACTGTAACATTTTCCTTCCCATCGTTTTTTTTTTTTTTGATGAGCTCAGTAATGTTCCAATCTTGGTCGTTTACTTCCAACGTCCTTAGTTTCGATATAGGGACTATCCTTTTGTCTTTTTTCATTGTGATCAAGCGAATAACTTGGATCAGTTTCGTTATCATCCGAAGAGAAGTCCATTATTTATTTCTTTTTTAATTCGCGGCAGAAACAAAAAATAAAGCACAGAAACCCACAAACTTACACTCGACAAAATGGAAAAGTTCAACGTTCATTGTAGCCAAATTAAAATAAGCCTGCCAAATTAATAAGCAAGCGTTACAGAGCAAAGAGTTTTGAATTTATACTTTTTTTTTGTAATTATAATGACTTTAAAAGCCAATCACGAATTTTCAGGTAATATTTCGAAGCAATCAAAAGAATTCAAAGCATTCAAAAAACTTTAAATCAGTGAAATCGAAACACCTCAAACGAATAATGAAGAATTCAAAAGACTGCAGGTGAATACTTTCAAGAATGGAAGCAGTCAAAAAGAATTGCATTCTTTTGACTTCAAGTGATTTGATTGCTTTAAATGACTTGTATTGACTTCAAAAATGCAATTTTAAAAGTTAAAGTTCTTCAGTGAAGACTTCAAAATAAGTCTTTGAAATCAATTGAATTAATAACTAAAGAGAATGCATTCTTTTACATCTGTGTGCATCAGTCATTTACTTTAAAAGAATGGTTGTTCAAGACTGTTTGGATCGCAGTCTTTTTTAACTTCAAATACATCAATCGAAAGTTTGAATTCTTTTATTTAAATCCCGTAAATTCCTAAAAATTGCATTTTTGCACAACTCCTTTTTTCCTTTGCGTGCCTTTCAGGCTGTTGAGATTTTAACGAAGCGGGATTGGTTTTATGCGATGGAGATTTTTGTTTGCCGTCAAGGGCTACTTTTCGAATGGATTTTCCGTGATTGCAACTCAGCGCCTCTTCCGAAATCGTCTCAATTTAGCATCCCTGTCCCGCATCGCGAGTGTGTAAATCGCATGTTATTTGAACATTGAGGCAATAACATTTTCAACCTTGCGGCAATCTTTTCTCGGACGCAACTTCAATCCTTGGAAGAAGGCATATGTAAGGCATCTTTCAAAAACTTTCAAAGAATGGAATTGTTTTTTTCATTGATAAGATTGACCGCAAAGTGTTGGCCACTTTCCTTGAATATAAAAGCCTTCGATGTAACTCCCGGGTATTGACTTCAGTAAAGTACTTGGTCCAAAATGCAGAGTACGTTGCGTTTTTTTGGCGCTGTGCGAAATAACGGGATAAGTTGCACCGTCATCCGAATTTTGACCATTTTTTTGCTTTTTTCATTAGATGTCATTAGTCATAAGGTTGTGGGTATCAACTTGAAATTCGTCGGGCCTTTCCAGGACTTGGCATAGTGTGAAAATTTGATCAATTGTTGATTTGCCGGGCTGGAAGCTAGAAACTACACTGGTATTGGCCGATTTATGTTAACCAAAGAGTGTTGGTGAACATGTTGTTTGGCTGCAGGACCTAGAATCACGTTTTGGACGTCAAAGAGTAAACTTAATATTGTTGAAGTTCGAAAATTCCCTATTCAATTTATTTTATGTAAAAAAATAAACGAATCCGGTTGTTGACGCATGACGTAACTTTGCCCAATAACAGCTTTGAGTCAAGTTAAGCAAATGTAGCACAGAAAAATTCCACCTTACATCAATAGTTTTCATCCTAAATCAATACGTTTCATGACCTCACCTTTAAATTTAAAATCTTTCAACTCCAGGAAGAAAAGTTCGTACTTTTCACAGAGAATCATTAATCTATTTTTAACACATTCAAGTCCCGTTCAACAGGAATTCAATATGTTCCAAAATCTTTTCAGAACTTTGTTCCCACTTTAGGAAGAAAAAAACCCAGGCGACAACCCACAAAAAAAAAAGAACTCACCTACAATTCTGCGAGGTGGCAGGAAGTTTCTTTCACATTTGGAAGCCCAGACGAGTAGAAGAAGAGTAGAAAAGACAAAAAAAGATTACCCTCAGCCGGCGCGGCGTTTGAATATTTTATTCGTCAGGAAACCATAAATCCTGTAAAAAAAAAACTATGCACCCACGTCGGTAGTGAAGATATGATCCAACTTTTAACCGTCACCCAAAGGTATCCAGGATCCACACTCCCAGAGCCCAGTCTGTCCCACTAACATCAGGTAGAAAGACACTTTATTCCTTACAATCATGTTATATCTTTCCTCCCTTTTAACTTTCCCTGAAGGAAGAATGATTTATTGTCCTGCAGTTGTGCTAATTAATCTTTTTAGGTGGATACGAGTATGTGTGCGGTGGTGCCGTTTTGTTCTTCAGGACGCCCGCAAACGAGAGGAGTCTTTAAGTGAAAATTATCACTTTTTTGTGTCTGCACCACTTTGAGGGATACGCTGTGCGATTAATTAATTTAAAAAAGGATATATTGCGGTTCATTTGAAAGGAGACAAACTGGCAAAGTTTATGCAGTTTTTCATGGTCTACTGCATTTCGTGTAGACACAATCTAACGCTGTTGTAAGTTCAATTAAATTTTGGGTGGTATCGCTGGGTCCCTGTGGTGCTTCAGTCAATGTACACAAGACACCGACAACGGCACAATCTAATTATGCAGCGTATTCGGGAAGTGGGCATTCTGGCAGATTCGTACTTCTCTGGAGAGCTGACCGGAAAGTAGAAGAAACACGCGTTGAATTACAATAAGCCTGATCTGTAGTGGCAGTGGATGATTTAGCGCCAAAGTAAGGATGTAATACATATTTGTCATGAGATTGTGCCAGGGCCAATATTTTGCTATGCGATTACCTTCCGAGTCCCTGCTGGGCATTGGATTAATTAGTATTTCGAATAGATTGGAGCTGTTTGTGCATGCGAAATTCTTAAGGCTGACAAGAACAAGACACTTGTTTTATTTTTGGGTTGTCAGAGCGTAATATGTATTTTTTTTTTATTTGTCCACCACGTTGAAAATTTTAAGCATTAATATAATTCACATTTAATAATTTCAAGTGTTCCACTAAACACGAACTCATTACAATTTTGGCAAATCACTTGAAATTTTTGCAAGTCAATTAAACAGTGTGTGAAAGCGAGCAAATTATAACACAAAAAAAAGAAAAAATTATCAGTCTTTTTATTTAAAATAAGTTCATTGCGAACGAACGAATCTCCCCTTCAATTGATTGGAAATTACCTTCAGAGTCGATAATTCACCATATCAAAGCTGGTGTATCATGGGGGTCTATCTCATTCAATTTATTGTTTCGCTGATAACAAAAGAAGTGTGAATGCACAAGACAACCTTCTCGGCAAAGTTGATCATAGTTCGGATAGTTGTTTACTACAAATATGTTTAAGATACAATTACATATTTGGGTCATTGGGTAAATTTCTGATGGATGTATTTAGCAAGTTCGAGAACTTTGATAGCCTCATCCAACTGTTATGATAAGAGTCCATCCATTTAAAGTTATTCAGATTCGCAGCTTTGTCAAAAACAAACCTCTGGAAGACGCACACCATCTTCAGCAGTCACTAGAAATGCCTTAAATACAAGATCTAGATAATACCTTTGGAAAACCAGTCAAACCAATAAACGGCATTATGTTGTTCTTATGTTGGATCATTGCAAAATTTCGGGCCCGATTTTATAAACAACGATTACAATTTAAAAAAAAAAAACTGTTTTATTAATTGATTATATAGACCCAGATAGTTTCTACAATTGTCTCCCAATGTTTTCCAAGCTTGCGGATTCTGTTTTCATGAAAACTGCATAATGTCCTCACTAGGCAGTTTTCGGTAGCTTCAGTTGAACCAATTTTGTGGAGGAACCGAAGCAGAAGAAAATCTATAGGAGCAAAGTCTGGGAAAAAGGGTGGATGCTAAGGAATTTCACTTTAATTCATTCAGTTTTTGTAGCGTTTGTCGGGTGGTATGTTGCCTCTTGTAATAAAAGATGACGCCTTCTCCGAGACTGGATTTTCTCGTAAAGAAGCTCGAAAACAATGTATACACACACAGAAATCTGCCTTCATTAGATGGAAGCCAGCTTTACCCATGAGTTCTGCACCTTGACCTGTTTTGTCTTTTTCGCTTCACGCAGTTGTACAGAATCAATCTTTCGTCATCAGTTCGTTTTCATGGCGTCTTAGTAGATATATGGCCACGGAGACACGATCCAGCTTATTTTTTTCCGTACAGCAATGTTGCACCTACGTATCAAGCTTGATAGTAAATCCAAGCTTCTTTAAATGACGGAATGCTGACGTATGACCAATATTAAGCCTCTCAGCAATCTCCTCAGTTTACAGTCTTGAGTTACTTTTTATTAAGGTTCACAAAATGTCGTCATTAATTTCGGAGCGGGATCGAACGTCTTAAATTCTAACACCGTAACGATGTCAAACAAACCGTTTTTTAATGGCCCTAAGAGCAGGAGCAGGATCCGTATTTACGCTCCGAATGTCTTTCGTGACAGTTCCAACACTCACTCCTTTTCGAATCTCGTACAGCATTACATGGCGAAGGTGTTAGTTTTCGTTCTCCATTTAAGACATTTTATTTCATAATCAACCAGTTCTAGCGATAAATTGACTCCCGATGCCATTTGTATACGAGTCCATAAAATAAACAATGGTTGCGTCATACCGCAAGCCTTCCGCCACGTATGAAGATCGGGCACGAATTTAAGGAACTAGGTTCCTTGCATTTTTATTTTACCGACATATAACAAATAAAATATAACTTATTTTATTTTATTAGCGTCTCCTGAAAACTAGCAAAATCGTTGTCCTTTTTTATAGAATTGAAAACAACAAATTCCTGCACTCTAAAAAGCGTTTTTAGTGTTAGAAATATATTTTTATGTCATTTGTATGCAAGGATATTTTTAAAAGTTGCAGATGTTGTAGCTTTAAAACTATAATTTTTGAAACTGTAATTTATCTTGTTCCTTGAGAACAATCCATTTTGCTAGTCCAAAACTGTACGAATTAAAACTGGCAAATCAGCCGAGAATGCGCTAAAAAATGTTTGTAATTGTGTTGCTAGTAGCTTGAATTCCAGTAACATGACAGCGTCTCACTTCATGACCATAACGTTTTTTTGATGTTTTATCTAAAGTAGGTGTGGTTTGCAATTTGAAGCAAGGATAAAAAGGGTTAAACATCAAATATTTACAAGACCCACTGGAGTCAATGCTAGACCCCGTAGTCTTTCTTTTTTCGTTTTTATATAACAGGATCTGCAACAGATAACCAATAATAATCAACTCTTAAAAGTCTTGACATTTGGTTCGGTTTTTAAACTGGTAACACTATTACTACAGATTGTCAATTTGACAGTTGAAAGTTGATTTGTGATAAATATGTTTGGGTATTTTACGATGAATAAATTAACAACAGCACAAATTTTCCAAATTGTGGAAACTTATTTTGAAAACTACGGTTCGGCTCACCAAGCTTATCGTGCGCTACGACCATTTACGGTTGATATAATCGTCCATCTGAGCAAGAAATTCGGGAAACGGTGAATCGTTTTCACACCAGTGCACTCTAGTGGATAGTACGCATCCTCAGAAAAGACAAACAGTGCGAACAAAAGAAATTATTGCCTTTGTGGACCGCAGTGTTTAGAAGAATCCGAATAAGTCGATATGACATCGTGCACAGTAATTGGAGCTATGCCCGTCCAATTTGTGAAAGATTTTGCGGAACGATTTTGGCTTAAAAGCCTATAAAGTTCAGCTTATGCAAAAGTTGAAACCGCGTAACCAACCAATTATTCGTGTTTCAGATTCAGTGAATGGGAGGAAAACATTATTCAGCTTGATCCTCATTTTCAAAGCAAAATTTTGTTCTCCGATAAGGTTCAGTTTTGATTAAATGGATAGATTACCAAGCAAAATTGCCAAATTTGGAGTAGAGAAAACCAAGAAGCCTTAATCGAGACGACGTCATTACATCCATTAAAACTCACTGTTTGGTGTGCTTTATGGACTGATCATTTGGGTGATACCGCCCCAAATCTTACCTTCAATTGAGAGAGATATCCAAACATGATTTCTGACTTCTTCGTTCCTCAATTGAATGGCATTGATGTGGCCAAGCTTTGGTTTTAACAAGATGGGTAACATGCCACACGGCTCGCGACAGCATCAATTTATTGCGGGAAACATTTGCTGTGCGCATAATTTCGCATAACTGACCCCCACGATCCTGTGATCTCACACCTTTAGACTACTTTCTTTGGGGGTCACCGATTAACCAGTCACTGGTCTATGCCGAGAAACCAGACCCATTGGACGATTTGGACGACAACATTCGCGGTGCTATATGGTCCCATTTGCTCGATAAAATTGTCGAAAATTGGACTGCACGATTGAGTTTCATTCAAGCTAGCTTATATCGTAGCCATTTACATTAGCTTCAAGTGTTTTAATTCATATTGAATAAGTATACCTCCAAAAAAAGCATTCTTTTCTTGTATATGGCACTCATGAGCCACTTAAACCGTATATTAACCATTTTAAGGATTGTAAGTCTACTATTTTAGGGAAATGTGAAAATATCATACTTTATTTACTACCTTTTTACACTGACTGATCTTATTATCGAGCAGCTTTAAGGTTCAACAGGAGCATCCTTATTTCCAAAATCACTTATGTCTCTTTCGGGAAAGGGTGTAGCCCCTCGAAAAATCCAAATTCAAATGAGATTCAATAAGACCCATCGGAAATGAGCTCAGAGTTTCCATCCAGTATAATAAATAAAAACAATGGAAAAATAGTTTTCCCAACATTCTCGTATCCCATTTCGTTTGACCCATAGGCCCATTTCAATCTAATTAGCTACCAAGCAGCTACAGCCATCCACACTTTTATAAAGACATTATCCTGAATTCTTATGCTCCGACAAAAAATACAGCTATTCAGGCGAAACCTGGGCTTTTCACTGAACCCAGTGCCTACAAACGTCTGTCGCCTCTGTCGAAACTCTTTCCTGAATTCATCCATGTGCGAGTGTAGGCGAGAGTGTTAAATTGAATTAACTCAAAGAAAGGCGTAGGATTTATAAGGACTTAAGCGTACCAAACGAGAAAGAAAACGAAACTTGAAAATAGGCTCGAAGAAGAACTTCACCCGTTTCGACTTTTAAATATTCCATTCACGTTCATGTTTTGCAAAGGGGATGTAGGAAAAGCTGAACCCAGAAGGAGTGAAAAGAATTGAGTGGGAAAGAAAACATGGAAAATACTAGCTATTTAGGAAAATTTGATTACATCAATAGACACGTCGTCATCGCCGTCTTCGTTGTTGCCTAAGAGTAGAGGTCCTTTAATGCCTAAGGACTTTATGTGCTTTTCGGCCGATTTCCAGATTTATGTAGCCAGCCCATAGCCAACGAGCTCACTTTGAAGTTGAAGTTAGTGAAAGTAGCTGATCCTGAGAATAAAATTCTTTGTTCCCTCCCAAGTCCTTTCAGCACTTTCCACTTTCATCTTATTATTAATACATACACACATATAAAAAGGGTATTTCACCCTTTTTCATTCCAAACACAAAGGCCGATACACATTTTATCGAAATTCGAGTAGGCTAGCCTCTTTCATCTATTGGGTTGGTGGGAATATTTCGAAGGAAGGGTATGAAAATCCTTTAAGTGTATCTTTTGCGAATTGATTCAGAACGGTTTTAGAGAATTCTATCTAAGCAGATAATGGTTGCGTTTTTGTTGCTTAATGTTTGCTATGAATGGCGGGTGTAGGATTATTAATTTTGTTTTGATTTAGTTAATGGCTATCGGGACCAAGGGTATCTCAAGCACAAAAGGAGTTAAGGCATAAGGGGTTGTCTTTTGTTGGTCAGTTTATGGATGGCATAGTTCGGACAGTTGGAGTAATGATTAATTCTTTATGTATTACCTTTGACAATGGACGGCTTTATTAGGTTATTTCGTGAAAGGGTAAATGGAGTAAAGGATTATTTTTCAGATTAAATAAAATTCGATACTTATAAGGGTTGAGGAAGGCGACTTATACCAAAACGGATTTCAAGTGATTGAGGAGGAAATATCGAGGTAAGCTTATGACAGTTTTGAAAACTGAAAGAAAATATACTCGAAAGCAAAGAGTGACAGTCCAGTTAATCAATAGAGAACAAATGCCACTGAAGTTAAATATTTACAAAATGAATTTGCTTTCGTTTCAGCAGGATGTCATGGATCCAGTCAATTAGTTTAAAAGAACCTCCTTCGTCGTGGAACATCATGTTGCTTCCAGTGGCAAAGTTGACCACTATTTGTTTGCTGGAAGACACTAAGAGCAAGTATTCCCTTAACTCAAGCAGAAGTTAAAGATTGTATGTTGCTCTACAACACTCGATAAGCATGACTCAGTCCTGAAACAATGATATATATTAGATATATCCCTGCCAAGAGTAGCTCAAATTATCGTTTTTTTATATATCCTGAGAAGGTCTGAAACGTTTTATCAACACATTCCGGGTTTATACACCGAATATTTAAATAGAGGTACCCTCACAATTTCAAGTTGAAACTCACGACATTTTTGAAGTTTTGAAGATGTCTAAACGTTCGAATTTTCGGAATAGGAGTCATGAGGAGATTCGACGTCTTATACCATTGGTATCACTGCCAGAGAACAAGCAGGTATGATAAGTTTCATCCAGCTAAAGCAAGGAAATTCAGAATTCGAATGAACTCAGTTGCAGGAAGCAAACCACGAGTCATAGAAAACAGCGCACAGAGAAGAGAAAAGAAGAAAAATTTATACCAGAGTCTCAAAAACTAACACATGAGCGTGAAAAGCGCACGATCAAATGCATAAATCGTAAATATAGTTCGTAAATTTTATCAGAAGGCGAAATATCCCAAGTTTCTAGACTCTGTATAGAAGCCTGCAAGAAAAATACTTTGAGGAGAAAACACTGTCAATGATTTGAAATTGAAAGACTTTCAAACCTTCAAACCTTCAAACCTTCATTTTTAATGGCGATGACGAATAAACTATGAATAACCCTTAGCTGCCAGAAAGAACCCGATAATCGAGAATAATGCCACAAAAGACGAAATTCTTGATGAATTTTTTAAAGAAGCTTAAACTATGTTAAGTTGGAAGGAGCTGGCAGCAAATTTTCTCCACAGCTGAAATATAGCGTTGATGCTTGAAAGTCCTTGTCAGTATCTGATTAGTCTAAATAGAAAAAGGTATAGTGACGAACTATTAAGAACCAAGTTATCTCTGCCAGAGAAGTCTTATTAATGCTCCGTAGCATAATTAAGTTCGGTAAAGATCATACGGATACATTACTGCATAACAAACTTTAATTCGTCGGGCAGTCATGCAATTTCATCGACATCATTCTCGAAACAATCGATCAAAATTCACACGACAATGCCGATCGGTAACATGTTCTTTCAGAGATCGTTCGAGCTACTTTCTTTTGCTAAAAAGTCAATGGTGCGTTTGTATGTATCGAAAAGGGACCGGCAAAGAAGGGACTCATATGAAAGATGAAAAATGAAGCTACTACTGACAGTTTAAAATGGCACATGACATCGACGTTTCGGACTAACCGTCACAATAGATACAAATGTTCGAAAAAGTCAAGTTATTCCACCACAAGTGGCCAGATTTTGGATTGCCACCAAGATTCGTGATCGACCGAGGAACCACTTGCCCATTGGGAATGTACGAGCAGTTTTGCGAGAAGAATGTAATACAGTGCTTATGACAAATGTTCAAGTGGAGACGTGCAACTCAAATGCATGCACTCATCGGAAAAAGATGAGCGGTCTAGTAGGAACTGCACACTGTCTGGATCTGCACGACGAAGGCAAGCACGTTAGAACTACTACGCCAAGGAGCATTTCGGGAGGCAAGCTGTTGCTCGAGCTCGGAGAGCAAATGCGGGTGGAAGCCGATTAAATGGGATGACGAATATTGAGCAAAACCAAGAGTACCAGAAGGCAAGATTTGACTCCAAGCATCGGTAGCCAATGCAGTATCAGTCATGTAACATCGTTGCGATTGAGATCAAGCCGGCTGCAACGGGTGAATCAGGGAGGCTGGAACTTTGGTACCATATATCGACATGAATGTGCTTCCGAACAACCGCTGCGTAGTAGAGGATATTTCTCACATACAGTGGAACCATTGAAAGCTTAACACAATCATGGAGTCGGACAAGATGAGCTTCCGGAAGTAGGTTTTGTCGACACTGTTAGTGATGAAGAGATCTTTGATCTCTTGGGCAATATCAACGATTGGATGTCCGAAGTTTTACAAGAGGTAAAAAGGTAAAAGTTCAATGAAGACCACATATTGTAACGAAATTCGCCCTGCAAAGGGGTTTGCTATGACGTGCGGAGGAGGAGAAACGAAAAAAAAAATCCTCGGCTAGGTAATGAAAAAAAAAAAATTTAAAAATTGGTTCCAAAGAGGGTTATTTTAAAATTGACTGTTTTATTCCTCAGCCAGATTCTTAAAGATCAGAACAATTCCCGATATAACTGCAGTGCCTTCTTTTATAGCCCCCCGTCGGTTTCCAGGAGGGTTCCAGTCTCCGCTGTCAGGCAGTTTGGAAGATTGTACATTCCGCCATAATAACTTTTTATTTTGGTGAATTTTCGTCGTCATTTTCGACTTCCTCGGGAAATTTCACGAATTTGCATGTACCATACGTCCCAGAAAAGTCGTCGGTTAGGTACATCTCGTGATCGGAGGCGACCAGCCGATTGATCTCAGGTTGATCAAGTTAATAAAAAAAATGGCGTTAATCCATTCGGTCGTTATTTTTAAACGCTGTTTGTACCGCGTTACCGTTCGGTCCCAAGTTTTGTCAGGTGGTTTTCTAGCGGCAGCCCCGACAGCTGATGTCTGCCAGCTGATCTCTGGTCGGAACCAAGATGGGCTTCGCGCGACGGGTGGCGGTGCTGCATTTTCTACCGACTGGCAGTATTGTGGCCAGCGTATTTGGTTTGTATCCCCTTTATTCGGTGTCGTATTACTTTTTTTTTATTTTAGGGCCGATGTAGACTCCACTGGACTCTGGGTTGCAGCCTATTGTGGTGGGATAGAAATAAAGTTTTATTTTGATGTGTAGTGCTTAATAAATTGTTAATTTCGGATTTGTGAAAGCTAAAAGTTAAATTGAAAGTTTTCAATTTTTTTTAAGTGTTTTTCCTTATTCGTAACAATATACAACAATGTGGATCGAATTAAGGTTGGATATCAATGCTTCGGCTCGAGTTGGTTTGGACAGTGGGGTAAGAGGAAAACCTCCCATTTAGTGGGGCAAACAAATCTATAGGGGCCTTCAGCCAAATAAGCGTTTTGTTTGAAGTCATAACTCCGACGAAAGAACATTTTTCCTCTCAAGACTCCCATGACACAAATGATACAAAAATATATCTTATCTTTTGAAGAAATTTTCACCTGTGTAAAAAGAACAAGCTTTCACTTGAAAATCCTTAAAATTATGCACACGTTCAACGCGTTCCATAAATCAGCTGCTCATGTTTTCCAAATCCTTTCGAAAGTCGCACACATACTTGAAAAAAAAAACTAAGAGGCCTACAAAATCTGTTTGAATCCAAGCGATGCAATAGATAAGCTTCTCCAAAAAAAAAAAACCCTCTCCATACCAAGTGCTGCCGCATTCACTCAACGTAACAAACACAACGTGATAAGGATATCATCGCTGTCATCATCTCTTGCGTGTTAACCTTCACATTATCAACACGACCCATGATAACCATCAACCAAAAGACTACGATGACTCAAAACGACTTAAAACGATGACTTCCTGACATAATAAAAACCATATTCACACTATCAAAGAACGCTTTAGGTATGTCTCCTTGTTGTTGCCTCTATGTTGGGGATAAGAATGAGAAAAGAAATTCAGGGATTTGGTGGATTTGGCTGCTTCTTTCTTGGTGGTATCCTTTTAAGGCAACTGAAATATTCATAGGACTCCATCACTCATAAAGCAATAAAATGAAATCATGCGTGGAAATTTTTATAAGTCTCGAACGCCCCTGGGGCGAGTGTTATACTCTTTTGCTTTGTTTATAGACCCGCCTCATCCTGTGTTGTTTTGCAGTTTGTTTGTGTCCAAACATAAAAAAGAACATCGACAGGGAGCTCCTTCAATCCTGGGTGACATAAAAACGACTTAAAAAAAATACAAAAAAAAATTCCCTCACTCAAACATTAGATCAACGCCTCTTGGTCCCATAAAAATCGCCCCAGAGGTTAATTCCAGTTACTGAGGCGTATGCGTAACAACAATTTCCTTGCTGGGATACATTTTTGCATACGTTTAAAGCCGATACATGTGTTTGAGGGGCACAACTTTTTCTTGTGTGCTGCTGGTGCGATAAACGTGAAGTTTGTATTTCGATGAATGCCTGCCTGCGGTTATGGGGAGTTGAATCGGGATGAAGTCAAGTGAATTCAAGAAGGTTAAAGGATTTACAAAGTGGAGTGGGAAAGTTTCACTTGCAGTTGGATTTCAACCAGCATGCGGATAAAGTTTAAGCGAAGTCGGATATTTATGTCGGCTATTTTGAGTTGTTTTGTGCTATTCCGAGGTGAAAGTGTTGATTGGGATGTTTTCGAAAGTTCAAAACTTGGCCCAGAGAAACGATCGCTAAACATTTAAAAGAGCTCAGTATCAGAAGATAGATTTTCACACTCGTGTTGTGCATGTGCAACTGGTTAGGTTGTGCGTTAAATTGGAACCAAAGGCAAACCAAAAACAGGAATGTTATCTTTCTGCTAATTTGAAGAAAGTTCATTCTGTCTATCAAGGGGAGGAAACCCCCAAAGAAAAAGCACCTCAGCTCCTCAGTTTGGGCGGCTTCGTAAACAAGTAAAATTGCCGAGTTAGGGACTCCGAAAATAAGTACATGGTAATATAGACGCCAATGCATCGTCAGTACTTGACCTTTTATTTTACCAGGATAATATAGAGTTGATGTCAACCCTGAAAGAAAAGAATTTTTGAAATCGGATCAGTAGTTTCGAAGAAACTTTACCTCTTTTAAATTTTAGAGTCGATTGATTTTCTAAGGCTTCTTTACGAAAAAACCAATAAATGATCGTTGCCAGTAACCGAGTTCAGAATGGACAAATTTTACCCGCATTGAACAACATTGAAAATAAAAAATACGAGACTAGCAAGTTTAAAAATCCTTTGCAGGAAGAAGTCCTTGGCTATCGTTATAAATTTGTTGACGTTTTAGTTTTTTTTTTTCATTGATGGCTATCTCAATGTTTTGACTTATATTCTCTTTGAGAGCTCACAGAGGGTGAGACTTATTCTTATAGAGCCGTGACTACAAGAAACAAAAAAGAACGAATTTTGTAGCGGTCAAATCGATCAATATTATCTGTCTGTGCGAATTGTGCGTGATGGAATTCCACATCAGTAAGCCAAACTGAACACGGCCAAATATTTTCTCATAAGCTTTATTCAAAGGTAGATTGCTACCATAAACAGCATGATCTCTGTGGCTGTCTACTCCAATAATTTGTACCATAGGAGTTTGCGCCTAAAAGTTTTCCGCTTACTCAAGACCTTGTTGTTCTTCGATTTCAAATGTTTAATCCAGATCTTCTGGCGGTACTGCTGATCTTCCCCTTCCTCCATTTAAGTGAAAACAGACGTCAATATCACCATCTAGACATGGCACGTAGTCAGAAGATTTTTGCCGTTTCAAAATTTCAGTTTCAACTTGCGATATGGTAAATGTGCACAGACCCACAGCCAGCAATTTTGGAGGCTGTCAGAAAATTTTTAAGCAAACACTTTTAGGATTTGATCCAAAGTCAGATCTCCCTCTGGGTCAAAGTTGGCCTCTTGTTATAAAAACTTTCGCTGGCTTACAGGTAAGTATTTACAATGACGTGGATCTAGGCAAAAATTCATCGACTTATTCCGCTCGGGCACATTTAAGAAGTGGATAATAGTGCTTCAGTTAAGAGCGTCCTCGAATCACAAACACCAAGAGGAGACTGATCGTTCGGTTAAAAAATCAAGCTATCGCGGTTGTCAGGAAGTATAGCCTCAGCATATATGTTCTTTGTGTGTTTCTTTCAACTTCAAGAAATAAATCAAAAAGTACGCTTTAGCCGGCGAAGGACATAGAAGTTTTAATAAATTGATAAAAATGTCCTTAACCTGAGAATTGATCAGTTCTTTCAGGCCTCTAAGGTATCTTCTTATCCGAGCCATTCGATTTTTCAAAGTCACTTAGGCTTCAGGTTGGGCCCTTTGTGTTTCCATATTTCCTGTGTGGAGAAGATTTTAGTTAAAGTGGAGGAGTTGTGGTGAGGTGTCTTGATTTGTATGGTCGGGAAAATCTTTTTGTTCGCTTTGTGAAACCCATGATCTCAACGATCCCAACAGTTTTGGAGGTGCGCAAAATCCAGTATCAGTGCTTAACCCTGGTTTTTTGTATCGCTGTTGCTTCTTCCTCACAGCTTTGGCATGTTGAGGTTTCTGCTTGTCCGAGTCTATAGAAGTGGAGGTAAAGGTTAATGTGCCCTGTTACCTGTCCACTATTAGCCTTAGATTTCGTTTGCTAGAGTTCAGAGCTCGTTTCGCTACCTTGTGAGTCGGTTTTACTATTCTTGATTTGTACATTAAAAGGTTGACCCAGTGATTTGTAAATTTCCGAGTTGCCCATTCGTTTAAAGCTCTAATAGTTGTCAGCGAGACGCTTTTTTCCTTTACAAGATTTTGGTGGCTATTTCCTACTCTTTTCTTAGCCAGTTCGTCAGCTCTTCTGTTTCCCGTTATACCTTCGTATCCCGGCACCCAAGTTAGACTGACGTCGTTCACTGTTGCAAGTTTGTCAAGTTTGTGTTTGCACCTCCTTACCAGTGTCGATACTGATAGAGCATTTGTAAAAGCTTTGATAGCTGCAGTTCTATCGGAGCAGATGATGATCGTTCCTTAGCAATCTTATTAATTATAGTAATCAAAAATTTACTCCACGAATTTCATATCAAAATCTGATATATGACTTGATAAATGCAGTTTTAATTCAATTCTATCCGAACAGAAATTGAGAAGCTAAATCATGATCTAAATTTCAACTCGACTATGTACAGATAAAAGCCCAAAGAACTCGTACCTGTTGGCACAACACTCACTCTAAGGAATTATTCATTCAATTCCTGCATGGGTCATCCCCAACCATTCAAATAATAAGGATCCAAACACAAACTCTGTTAAGGACAACCACTCGCAGCACAACTTTCCCTTTCAACTTTGGTTTTTCCATTCAGAGTATAACCTCTATTTTCTGGCCCTCACTGTCAGGAGATGAAAGCAATTGATCCAGCCCCTTGTCTGTATGTAAATAATTAAGAAGAAGGCAAATTTCATGAAGGTGTCTATCTAAACACTATATGGAGGCTTCCTTCAATCCCCAACATCCTGGCGATTTGTCGAACATTGATTAAAATTGATTTTGTCAAGGCAGGATGTGCTGCTGCTACGTTTCTGATTCTATTGCTGAGCCAGCAATATTACAACGATGGAGCAATTTCAAATGTCGTCTCTCAGGGACGAGAGTGTGACATTGCTATGAGATGTATTTCGGTATACCACTTTTGTGTGGGTGTGTATGAAAAAGCTGTGTGTGGTTTGCGAGTACTGAAAGAAACACACGTCTCGTCGATCGACGTAGACAACAACGTCGATGACGACATGCGGCATGTCAAGCATATAATGAAGAAATCGAATTCTGGATGCACATCCATTAGGCTTCGCCATACAAAAGGCGTAATATGCTCGAGTCCTGGATTTTACAAAAGACTTTGTAACATACTGCAATTTTCTTGCGATGCAAATTCAAATAAAAACAATTAATCGATACTCAGACTTATAAAGTAACTCCTGTGCGCTCCTGTGCAGATTGACTTACAGTTAACATCCTGTGCAAAATATTTTGTGCTTTCTACTTCAAGAATGTAACGAAACGATGAATAGTCTCATCTTCATACTTCATTCTACTTCAGTGAGCATACGCGTGGTAATTATTAAAGGACCAAAGGATGTTTATTATTTCATTTAAAGTATAGCCAACGGTGTATATTAAATGGATTTGAAATTGAAGGCTTAAGACCGCCGTTCTCTCGTCGTTTTATACTTCGTTCCGGTTTTTTGATATTCCTATAAATAATATTGCTTCCCACAACGCCAAGGTTTAATTTTGCGGCATATGAATAGATTGCCTGCCGGAATGGTAACCACCGAATAGGCAATTAATTAGCTCTTGCTTAGCTCCGGTTATCTGATCAACACACACCCTTCCAAAGGTCCACAAAATGTTCTCTCTCTCGAGCTAAGGAAGTGCTCAGCAACTGATCTTTTGCACACGCGGTTGGAGTTTCGGCTTCTAACTCAACAACTTTTATCATTTTGCTATCTCTCGATTGACTCCCAGATTTTGCATGACGAGTTCCTTTCCACTTATTTGGTGAAACGATAAAAAAGTGTTTGGATAAACAATGAGTTCATGTTCCGCGTATTGCTGAAGTTGTGTGCCATCCTTAAGACGAACATGACGAAGGCTGTTCTGTTGTCTAAGTTTGTTTCTCATGCGTGAGTGTTGTAGACCTCCTCCGAAATCATGAATAAAAGAATTCACATTTTCGAAATATTTTTCAAGGCTCTGCGTGGAAATTTGGATCCAAGAATAGAAAAAAATGCAACAAAATATGAAGTGGATCCACATCAATAGAATTGTTTTGGGACCAACTTGACAGAAAGGATCGTTTGACATAATGGAGATCTTTGAAGCAGTCTTGGGAAAAGCAATAAAAAGTTAATCGAATCTCGGCTAAATTGGTGCAAGTATGAGGTGGATTTTCGATGAAAAAAAAGGACGTCTTTAAGGTCAATTTAATGTAGTCAGTTGGCTTTATAAACATAATATTGGTGAAGCTTTTACCATAAATTACATGTGACGGAATATGCTGTCCAGAAACATATTAATGGGAGTGCACATAATTATATACATGTTCATATCTTATTAGAGGGTTAAAAACTGGAAGCGGATGTCGTAAGGCAACATCGACACTATTGGTGGCTGGACGGAGATTGAACTCTGTCGTATGTAAAATTGTAGTCTTGAGTGCCCTTAAGGCAAACGTGATAGCATGTCGTGTTAGCCTTGGCCGGCTTACGAATGTGGTGTAAAATATCAACATTTTTGTATTATGGTGGTAAGTTTTAGTGTATTTTAAGTTAGGTTAGGATTTTATGTTAGTTTTAAGTTTAGTTATAGGTTTAGTCTAAGTAAAATACAAAGTCCATATACTAAGTTTTTTCTTAGTGTAGAATTTTTTCTTAGTTTTCTTATAAGTTAGAATAATTTTAAATATTATAAGTCGAAAGACATATTTTAAGTTGTTAAGTTTATCTTGAGCGCCCGCAGAGGGCCAGTAAGTTATTTAAGACATAGTTAAGTTAATTAAGCTAGATTTAAGCATTTTTTGTCTAGCACGTAAGGTCATGAATTAATCAATTAAAAATGCATGTAAATTGAAGAAAAAGTTGAATTTGGTTTAAAACTGGACTTTGAACTTTTTTCTTTTGAAAACTTATTTTATTTGAATTGAACAAGTGAAATTCTCCCTTTTTGTGAATGCTACAAATTTGTATTATGAAAGATAGATTGATTTTTTCTCGAGTTATGCAAGATACGAAAAATCTGAACAAATGTATGAAGGTTCGTACACACGCACACACACAGACATCTTTCTGAAAGCACGTGGAGATAAAAGGATGGAATGGAAAATCAAACATGAACTGCAAGCAATTCCCTTGAACGTTCAGAGTATTTTTAAGAAATCTACAAAATTATGGACATTGGGTACAATGAAAAGATTACCTTTATTGAAAGTCTTTCAAGAGCTTAAACAAAACTAAAATCCTCTTCTGAAAAATTTATTAATTATTTTGAATAGTCCACGGCATGCTGCTTCCAATTTATTTGCTTAAGCTTCGTGGTGTTTATCATCAGCTAATCCTTGGACCGAATCTCCTGTCTTCACTACTTTCGTGAGCCTGATGGTCCGTATTTGAAGAAACTCTTTCTTGCAGGATCATTGTCCATGCTCAGTCTTATCATTTAAGGAATTTTGTTTTCTGGAAAAAATCCACATCCTTGTATAGCTTGTAGAGTTCGCGGGTGAAACCTTCTTTCATCGCCCTCGTTTCGCCAGAATTATATCCCCGAAGGAGAATTTTTGCGTTCCATGGTTCCTAAATGCTGTTCTGTTGACCTGCTTGCCGTTTAAGATTTGTCTCCTTATACTCGTACAAGAACTGGCAAGATGAATGTTTCATGATGCAAGATGTCGCTCCTAATCCTAGTTTCTTGGATATTGACACCTAGCCGTGTCAATATCTGCTTAAGGATTAGGTTGAAGAAAACAAATGACATCTTCTCCTTGCCGGTACAAGTATGGGAAAATGTTGTGTTACTATTGGTTGAAACTACGTGTTTTTGAGCGTTGTGCGGCAATACCGGAACAGTTTTCGCGTGATCCGAAATTCTATAAATGCTGTCATATGCAGCTTCGAAGTCAACTAATGAGTGGTGATTATGGTGAAAAAAGTGGTTGAGTCTCGATTAACCGGGCCGAAAGCCAACTTGGCCGATTTGTTGCAAAAAGGCTTCGGACCTTCGCCTATTTTAGGCGAGATATTCCTCAAAAGTTTTGGTAAGTGAAACAAAGAATAGCAAGGATGGATCCTCAAGCTAGTTTCAAAACGTATTACAACAACCACAAAAAAAAGGAACTTTAACTGTCTACAGAAACGGCTTTAAAAATATCCTTGCGTGACAGTTATTTGAGAGCCAGGCTGAGCTTTACCTTTTATATGAGCTCATTACATTTACCACAAAAAAGGTGGGAGTTTGACGATAATTTATTGCGGACTCCGAACGGCTCTGGAGCATTAGCTTGATGATTATACTCTTCGAGGAATTGTCAATAACCCTAAAAAATGTCAGAGCCCTAGACCTCACGTTCTGTAGACAGTTGAACTAGCCTGAGAAGAATTCCACATAAAGATCTCGTTAAATTGACTTACAAGGTCAAATCGGTGCAGAAATTGATCCGATTTTTCGTGGCCAAAAATTGTGGATTTGAACTACAAGCTACGAGCTTCGTGTCACACAAACCCTGAAATACTCTTTTGTAACCTCAGTTCAATAATCACGTAATCAGTTGGTATGACTTGGTTACTCAAGGTTGCAATTTGACGCCGGTGCGCGTAACAATTTAAAATCGATATAATACGAACAATCTATCAATGTATGTCAAAACCATCGAAAATGTATATCAGGATGGCTAACTTTCAAGCTAGTCCATATTGAAATGAAATAAATTCATAATGAATCGAGTTAATCCTTTTGAAAAAGCAATAATCTTTGAAAAATATTACACGATATAAAAACTAAAAGTTTTAAGTCCAGCATTGGCCCTGTGAACGTCAACAATAGCCTGAAACGACACTCTAGAAGCTAAAGGAGAATAATCTAGAAACTATGAACCAAATTAGAAGGAATGATTGCATAAGGAACTTTGGGCCGTTGGAAATTTGGCACTTCTGATTAGAGTATGCAACTGCAAAGGACTTCTTTTATGAATTATGTTATGGGGAACCACAAGGGACCACATAAACACACATTCTTACTAACCTCCTTTTGAATCAAACCAATCAATTTTTCAATAGAAGAAGAGTTTTCCTATGTGAAGTTATGAATATAAGGAATTTTGTTCGAGTGAACACTACTCCTCGGGGTGCATGCAATCCATTTGCTGCTGCTTTTGGAATTGATGGAGTGATAAATGGGGGTGGTAGAATTGTTGAGCCAAAAGATTACCAATTTTGATAGTTCGAATATTTTTAAACTATTTAATAAGGTCTGTGAAATGATATCGTGCTTGAAAAGGCATAAAAGCGAACAGTAATTTTGCTGAAATCCTGCAATTCGAAAAAACAACATCATCTGCGATTGCAGGATTTTACGGCGCTAGATTTGATACGGTTTGGTCTGAGAGTGCCTTACCTTGAAAACTATATTTCAATTGTCGAAAGACAAATAAGTCCTACCTTGAAAAACGCGCGGGGAAAATTAATCAAAGGTCTCGAAAAGCTCATAGAGCTAATTTTTCTTTGAAGTGTGCACGCTAGTATATTGGCCCGAAAACATAATCCACTCCCAAAATATTCATTCGAATCTGATATGAAGGCACTCAGGTATCCTTCATAGTATAAGCCCCTCTATCCAGGATATAATTTTGAGCTAAAACTCTCATTAAATATTCTCGAAACGTTCAGCAACAACGATGAGCTGAGTTAAGTTCAGCTTAACCATCTGTAAATTCCCTCGGATGGACGCGTCCATAAAATTTGAATAATCGCCACTCGACCATGTACACTAAAGCGAACCATTAACGCGTCATTCCAGGTTCAGATGAAGGCGCGTCTGTATGTTTGTGAATGCAATTGCGAGTCATGCTTATGCAGGACGAGGAATGAATGCAAAGTTAATGTAGACGATGGATGGTGGACGACGGCGGTTGTCATGGTGCTTGTGATGGTGGATCTCCTTCAATGATGAGTACCACAATTTATTTCCCATAAGAGTCAGAGTTCAGATCTAAGCCTTTTGCTTGTTCCTGTCAATCAACAAGCGAATAAATAACCAGAATTATCCTTTTTTTCGTCCTCCTTACAAGCAGCGTCCAGCATGTATTCTAATTCACTACAAACGGAAGGAAGGATATCAAATGCAGAGTAGCACAACCGAGTGTGGAGAATATTCTAAACTCCCTGCCACCACCCGTTTAGAACAAGGACAATTGCAAAAGGATTTGCTGCAATTCGTAGTCTCTGTGTTTCTGTGTGTGTGTGTGTGTCTATGGGTTTTGTACTCCCAAAAGGATAATTTTCGGGAATTGGGCGTGAATTTGAATTTACTGCTGGCATGTGTGTGTGTGTGTTTGTTTGTGTGGGGGGGGACAATAAAAATATTTCCTTATAGTACCCGAAAGTCCAGAACATCAAGTCCCGGATGCTGGCGGTTACACGCAATGGGATCCACACAATCCGCTTTTATGGCATTTGACACAACACAAATGCTGATGAGAACGGGGATGTTGATGTGGGTGTGAATGAGAATAGCAGGGACATCGACTTTGGCATCGACCATGTGTGTGCATTTGGGTTCGGGTATAGAATCTCTTGTAGCTCCAAATTTAACGATTCTTGGGGTGTCAAGGACTTTCAATTTCTGATAATAATTCCTTAAGCGTTTCAAGCGGAAATTGGATTTACCGCCAATGACGCAGGACTTATAATCCTTGTTCTATTTCTTTTTCTTTTTTCATTCGTGACTGATTATGATAAGATTTAAGATACGTATATAAAGTGAAAATGGTCCTCGGTATGATTACCCGGTTGGATGTGAAAGGATTTCTTATTCATTTCAAGTGACAAATTGAAAGAAAGTTCAAATCCACATCGACATTGTAGCCGGACAAGGATCATGAAAATAAGGAGGACTGAGGATATTAACACCGATGGAATTAAAGCTATGTTGTTAGAAGAGCTAACAGATATCGAGAAGAAGGATGCTGACTTCCGATGGGATTAGGATAGTAAAAGTTACTCCGGGAATGTAATTTCCAATGGAAAAAGTGGGTATATCCTTGAGAATTAAACTTGTTGATGACATTTTTCAATTGATGTTTGTTTTGGTGCAAGGAGTTAGCTCCAGTGTTAATTGGATGGACTCGGCAGCTAAGTTCTTAAAGTATCTATGAATTCTTTTCGAAAGTGACATAATAATACAAATAATTGCCTGAGCTGTTTTTTACCTAATATAGCAGATTTATGTTTTAGGTTTATAAAGATTAAGATGTGTAATCGAAGAGATTTTGTTGCGGTACAGGAAATCACGAATTATTTCAAGGTGGACCTGAAATCCAAGCTTTCTGTTTCATAATCTTCGTCCTTTTCGGTTTTAAGCCACTGAAAAAATCGAATCGTATAAACGTTTTCACAGGTCGATAATAATCGCAGGTGACTTGTTCAGTTTACATAATTTTTTATTCATTGTTTCGACAGTGCAAATCTTCGCAGCAAGCAATTGCCTGCGACTGTGAATTTGCAAATTATATTTTATTCAACAGCCTCATGCGACCGCTCACCGCACGACCAAAGATCAAATGTTAGTATACTTTGAAGCTCTCGCAATTTTAGAACCCTGCAGTCTAGTCGAATCATAATCATGAACGAAAGTGCCGGGAAATTACCGTCTCCCATATCATAATTATCTCTTTATAGAATACGCATTTCAAATTAACATAAACTTCATGTTAAGGCCTTAAGGAATCAATTATTAAGAGTATCTTACTGCCACCCGAACTTCTTCGACTGCTCTGTCTAGTTCTTTTTCGTAGTACTGGAGCGACCCCTTTTGAAGAATAGCCGGAAAATCTGAAGAGAATTTTGGTCATCCTCCACTAGAAGGTTGCCGTAGGCATTGCTTATGTAATTTGGCCAAATAATTTCCTGTACAATTCTGTTTCTTTGAGCGGCTTTTTTGAAGAAAGATGTGCTAATGAAGATATTTCCTCTAACTCCACACAAAAGCCACAAACGATGTGCTGGAATCTGAACGTAGTGCGTCTATGCAAGACGGTTGCAATGTCAAAGCCTGTATTCACTTTGAACAGGATTTGATAGTCGTATTATTTTCTCTTCTTACTACTATGGTTCTGTCTAGCGCCTTGTTTCTTAGACTTTTTTGTGGTGTCTTTCTAAATAGAGTCTTTCCTAAATATGTTTGCACTATGTGCCCTTCTTTTTGCATCGGCAACTTCTTTATTAGTGTCGTTGAAGATATTTTCATGTTTTTAATAAGTTCTTCAACTTTGCCTTGGTCCAATTTATTCCAACTAATTTTAACGAAGTTTCATTAAGGTTTTTATGCTTATCTCGAGTTTTCATTGGTAGCCAATCTATTTCAAACTTCGTCTACAGCAGTAAATGATCAAGTCTTTAGCGTGGTGTTCTTTGGGCTAAATCTCCTTAAGTCAGTCTCAGGTGAAAAATGTTGGTCGTTCGCCATCAGGACGTAAGATAAAATAAAAAAATAATTTTCATACACCTCACCACTTCCAGTATAATTAATAATTAATTAATTTTAATTAATAATAAAAGTAGTAAACTCAAAGAGTTATAACATCTCTTATAAAGCATGTTGCACAGAGCGAGCAGAAAAATAAGCAGACGAATTGAAAATGACCCAAACAAGATGAAAGTAGATTTCATAAATGCTCAGACTACAAATAGTACATGTCATGTAAGCCACATACAGATGCGGTAGATGCTAACAAAATCCATCGGAATTTGATAAAAATGATACTACCTTTCATTCCACCGGCTGTTATCTACGACTTCTTACAAAGTGGCCAAAATTATACCCATAATAAGGAAGAAAGGTTCTACAAATTCAGTTCGCCATCTGAGTATCTTCTCATAGCAATTCTCCCGTTTTCATCTCAAGTGTTGAAAGATTGATGCATCAGCAACTATCAGCTTTTATACAGCGCAAAAACCTGACAACACTCAGCACATTGCTCGTTTTCTTCACATTATAAAGAAAGCAAGCAGATTATGATCAATTCTGTATCCCTTGCTTGTTTTCATACACATAAAAGACCTTCCTTCTATTTTATGAAAAACTATCGTGTTCATTTGTTTGCAGATGATGAATAAACTTACATAAACATGTTCATGTTACCCAACTAAATCCAAATCCTTATTTTCCCTCTATATCTATTTGCATTTATTCAATTCGCAGTATTTTATTCAACACAAATTTATAACGTTGAAAGAGTTTTCCATAGAAGGTTTATCAGCCTGCTGTCAGTGTTATGCATTCAAAGTATAGCCAAAGATAGAACATCTACACAAACCATTATTTTTGACAACTCGAACTAATTGCAGCAGCCGATACAGTTACCACTACAGCAGGGCTACCCACGTTTTTTTAATTTATCTTCCCCTGACCAAGTGGCGAACACTGCGGTCTGAAAGGAAAGAATCAGATTGGGCTTACAGACACTCAACCCTCTGATAAGGGTCAGAATGTATTAAGCATTGGACTGTCCAATGTCCAACGGGGAGCATATCACTTTGAGTAAGATACGCCTTGTTAACCATATTCAAGCTGGACATTCGCAAAGAATGTGTACAGCGATTTCGTCGTCCTCCAAACAGAGTCGGCACTCGGTGACTGTACAAAGCCCTGCTTAGATGTAATCAGCGGCTATTTTTTTTTCTTGTGATAACTCTTTTAATGCCAGAAGCGTTATCGAGTGGAAGAATTAGGAGAAGAACGAAGAATTTTTTCTTTGCAGTGGTTTGAGAAACTCGGATGTATTCGGTTTCAATTCAGTTCCGTGGCAGGAGCATGAAATGGGACGGATGATTTTATATCGACGAATTGAAAGTTTGGAAGATTTAGCTCAATCCTGCTGTCAGTTGTATGCTTTCACAGATGTGCCATCTACACATGCTATAAATCTACACAAACCACAACACGTACTTAGAGATCTAGCCGATACAACAACCACTACAACAACGTCACCCATCAGTCAAGACTTCTATCGCTGGTCGACCAATCCAGTGATAGTGCCATTTATTTTATTCCAATGGCCAATGGTGGCTGGACGAGGTATTGCACCAAGGACCTTTCTAAGCTTTCTAATGCTCTTCTTTTTAAATATTTGGATTTCTCTGTTAGAGAACGGACTGATCAAAAATGTTGATTGCCTCAACCCCGATAAATTTCTCCAGTAGTCGGTCAATATCATGGAATTAATAGAGTGCGTTCCATGCCAATCCTCATATGCAGATAAAAACTCACAGACAGCTTCTTCTAAGAAACTATTGCCTTTGTGCTAAGCCAAAGATTTTGTCGGACCAATTTTTTATTAAAATAATTAATTAACATAGTGGCCGATATAATTTTTTGGAATTACAACACAGTCATTAGAGATATTTTTTCAATAATCTTATATGAGAAAAATAGCACGTTAACTTTTACTTGTAAAATATTCTAACATGCTGAACAAAATTTGTAAATTTTTGTATGAAGATGAAACTAACAAATAAAACAAATTTTTACAGATATGCAAATTGTTAATTACAACAACAAATCACGTCTGGGAAAACGAAAAAAGTGAGAGCCAAGTGAGAGTTGACTAAAAAGTTTAAAAAAATTAGTATTGAAATCGATCACAAGATTAAAGGATTATTTGATGCAGACTTAATGCAGAAATGTGTGAATCAATGATTCTTACATTATTTTTTTCTAATTCTTGTGAGAATTTCATCACAAGTCTAATGAGCGTGTTTAAGTCAACGGATTTAAGAAATTGCTTTGAGGAATTGAATTCATGTTTACATACTTCTTTGTGTTTGAACTTACAGTTTTTAGTGGTTGATTGATATGCAAGGATAATTATTACTAAAACACATATCGAAATCACATGAAAACCTTTGTTTACTAATAAATTTTTAAAAAATGATTTTGCCACGAAAGCAAAATACGTATACACGGATATTACACTTCGTTTGATTGGGTAGAAAACTATACAACATTCAATGTGCACGAAAACTATTTCATTTTGTCATTCATTTCAACGATTGATCGTTTGCAAAAAGTTTTTTTTTAATTTTTCTTATAAAAAAATTATTCGAGCTTTTATTTTGTGTTGGATGAACGGGATCATTGCCTGCTTAAAAATGTGATTTTATAAAACAATTTCATTGTATGGTGACCCCCGTTTATTTTTTACTTTATATCATTTTTATTGGTGTAACGGCAGTACACCTTCTGTGAAAATTGCAAGTGTCTCCCTATAACGACAGATGGACGTAAGAAACCTTTTCTTTGAACCCTTTGAGTACGGAGCCCTAAAAAGGAGTAATCCTACAAATTTCACAGAGTAAAATATAACTACACATTTGTTATACTAGAGTTTGGTGATGCTACATAAATCAAAAAGGCAAACATTTTGTTTAAAAAAAGGCTTCTAACTACAAATTTTTAAGCTGATGAAATAGGCCATTTGAAGACGTTCAAGAATAACTCTAGGATTCGAACCTGGAATCCCATAATTGCTATGTGCTTAAACAACTGTACCAACCAGCCATGCCAGATGATATTGACTTCAAAAAGTAACAAAACTTAATTATTATTCTAAAATTAAAGGTTTTTACCAAATTCCCTTCCTAATCGAAATGAGTTTTGCTACCAAAAAATAGTTTAAATAAGTATGACATAAAAAATGTTAGTTATTTATAAGAAATCGAATTCTCTGCAAGAACTTCATTACTGATCCATTCGACATGTAACTTGTTTTTTTGTTGTCCTTTCTCTCTTTCAATTGAACAATGCTTCAACAGCACCGACAAAAAGGATGTTGCTCTCAAGACACTCACTCAATAAAAACTCGTACCTTTTGTATGGCAACATCATAACACCCTTCCCTTGTCACAGCTTGTAATAAGCCCACAATGGAACATCGTAAATTTTGCAACCCTCATTGCTTCCTGGCGGCCGGGAGAAGCACTCCGGCTTGTTAGTTATTTAGCTGCTACTTTTATTCTGATTGTGCGGTGCGCGTGTGGCGGTTGTACGTTTGTGCGGGGGGTAAGGACGTAAAAGCACTCGTATCTGTATCTGCGAGTTCGTGCTTTGGCGTAGCCACTGACTCAAGCTATAATTCTCCATTCAGGCGCAATGATCTGGAAAATTCTAATGTTTTGTTGTTATGCGTTGATGTTCGGTTTCCAATTGATGGAGGAGGCAGTCAGTAGATGGAGGCCGGGTTTTTAAGGACTTAAGACCGTTGCTTGTTGTACTTAGTGTCGGGATTTGCTGTGCCATGGATGTCGGAGCTTTGAATGGGAGACGGGTGTGATGGGTAATAATCATTTTGTGTGCTGGTTGATAGGCGGATGAAAATCGTTTACAAAGTATTCGTGTTTGATTAAAGAAGGGATCAACAGATTAAAATGAATTAAGTTGAGTTTAAAGGGCTTGCTTTGTTGTTTGTTTTCTTTTGATTTGAAAATAATGTTACGAATTGCAATCGCAACAAGATCCTTGTTAACTTACGAAACAAAAAAAAAATTTAAACGTGATTGTTTGAACTGTCTGGTAAAAAGGTAGATATGTTTGAGCAGCGTTCCTGGCAGTTGTTAAAGGGCTAGAGAGAAAACCCGCATCTAGTCACTGAAGGAGTCGTACGAAAAGCTGAATAACATCAATTGTTCTTGTAGGGTTCATAGGAAGATAAAGATCCTCTCCAACATATTATGTGAAAGCTTAAAGTCTTTCTGCAACACACTAGTCGTTACTCACAGCAGATCGCCGTTTGTCCACTTACTAACTTACTTACTATATGTAGATTCTGTTTTTCCATTCTTCTTGAATCTGGATTCAAAGACCTTCGAGCATGGAGCATCTCTCTGTGTGCCCAAGCCAGTCGACAGATTTTTGCCTTCCGGACTATATTCACATCTTTTTACAGCCCCACAGTTCGCGGTTACGCATTGTCCATCATAGGTTTATTCTCCGGCGGATCTCCGCTGTGGTATTATCTGTGGAGTATAAATTAGTTCCGAGGTAGGTGAACTCCTTTACACCTCAAAATTGTAAACATTTTTGCTGAGATGATGTTCGACGGATCTGTTCATTTATTTAATTTTGTCTTCATTGATTACTGGACCAACCGATTTTGCCTATTCTTCAATAGTCGTAAATGCATCAACTACGGCACACTGGGAAGGAGCATTCTCTCTTTCCCAGAAGCTGGTTAGACTAGTATCGTGTCGCTACCTGACCGTGGTACTATCTGTTCCAAGACAATATTGAAGAAGTCACATGACAGTTCATCTCCTTACCGAATTACCGAAATCCGATGATGTTTTGAATAGTTCAGAGGTGACCAGACTGCAAAGTGCGTTGTGTGCTTTCGAGCGTTGTATTTACAACACAACCGGATCAGTTTTTTTCGGGATCTTCACGATCAGCCATCTTTTTTTAGAGATCGGAGTGATTTATCCTGTATATTTATATTTATAGAATAGTATCGACTTGAAACTCGTTGGTCTTTCCCAGGATTTGGCGTAGCGTTAAATTTTGGTGTGTCGTTGATTTGGCGGGACGGAAACCACACTTGTATTGTCCGATTTGTATTGATCAAAAATGTGTCACATATTTCACATGTTGCAAGGATGTAAAACTTCCAGGACTCACTTCTTCTTCAATTTCAAAGCCGCACGGCTATTTTTCATAGTCTTTGGCGATGCCCGCATTCGGGATCACGACAATGACTGATCCAACTATGCCGCTTGATAATGGAAAAACAACGCATTGAAATGTACACCCTAGAGATAGTTCCTCCGAACTATTCTGTGCCGCTGCTTCTTCGAGTTGGCGAATGGATTCAAAAGACACACGGGAGATGCATTGTCGAAAATTAATCCTGCGAGTACTGCTGTATGATACCGAGTGCAAAAAGAGAAGCAGGAAAGCATAGTAGTCCCTTTTGTAAGGATGATAAACGTGGGGCAAAATGAAATTGCTCCTCATGCGTCATCCAAGAAATTCAATAGACAAGGCCGGGTAAAAAGAAAATTGAGAGCTATGACAAGATGATGACAAAAGTTCCGCACTAAGGCAAGTTGTCTCGAGCTTTAGGCAAAAGAATCGCCACTGAGACTCAATTCGTTAACCATACACCTGAATGGTTTAAAAGGGGCTCGAGTATTCCAACAAACTCATTCCTAAAAGAACTTACATGGTATGTTGGTTAATTCAAAAAAATATTGGGTAAACAATATAGACATCTTAGATACTTACAGATGATTATCGAATATAGCCACAGAACAGCTTCCTATTAAAGTTGGTGTACTCCAGAGGGGTTCCCTTAGTCCATATTCTTAGTCGCCTATGTTTTATCTCCAAAAAGCAAATATGACTGCCCCCTTAGTGCATCGATAATGGTTTGCTGAGAATGAAGCCACAGTAAACGAGGATCCCTCCAACAGCAACTGGGTGAATTGATATATTTTTTAGGAAAGGGAATGGTTATCGCATCACTCCAAAAATAACTCTTTGATTCACTTCGGCCTGCTCCAGACATTTATATTGGTGGATAGATACCATTGAAGTGTTAAGTATTCAAATATCTGCGATCAATGATGGTAGAGAAAAAATGATAAACTTCTTTCATGTGAGAGGAAGGCTCTTAACTGCAGCTATATATGCGGCGTATGTTAACACTGCTGGGGATTTATAAAAAGTATGAGAGGATGTAAACGCCAGCTGGCATGAAGCTACTCCGAATAGTATAATTTGAGTAACAAAGTTTGATTCAATAAGAAGGTCTAAAATTCGAGAAAGCCTAAAGTCAAACAGCCCATCTAGGTAAAAGTGAAGTGTGTCTCAATTGGTCAAAGGGAAGACCGTACTGTAACGACTCGTGCCAAAAAAGGGGACCGGAATGTCGCCAATGAGTTGCGTCTTTGCAGCGCATTTAATTGAAACAATTGAAGACTTTCCATACAAAGTGCTGCAGTCAGCTGCCGTCAATTGAATCATTTCTTCTTCTAGTAACAACTTTAATAATTACCTAATGTATTCTTTGATAAAATTTAGGCATGATCTTATTCCGACAAAAACTAATTTAAAAACCTTCCCCATCCCTAACAACGTTCAATTAGGAGAGCTTGCATGCATTTCAACCTCAATTTTCTTGAATTTAAAATCATCATTTGCCATGCACACAAACTATTCGACATATTCTCTATAAAAACAATTTCCCGCCAAAAATATACGACGCGACGGCAAAACATCCGTGTGTTATCAATTCAAAAATTAGCATTTAAATTATCCAACTTAAGTGCGGAGTCATGAAAATGCATTGGCAATACGCTAAAAAGGTAAACTTCGATATCGCAGATAATTGAAAGCGAAAACATGCAAAACAAGACTCACTCGATGAGTAGTATCCTTTTGAAGGCAAAATGCTTTAGCACAGTGCTCCAACTCCGCATCTAGCGCTGCTCCTTCGCGTCTTGGAAATCGAATTCCGTTCATCTGCAAGCTTCTTATGCAACAAAAAAATAAACAAAAAACAAAAAATTAAAATGTAGGGAAAATCAAAAGGATATGCATGAATGCGCCAGGACTATGTTGAAAATTTATAGCCATTTATTCGTACACATAAATGCGCATACTTAAGTGGTGTTTGCATAAAGCATACTCGATACTTGTTATCTTCACCTAAACGAAGGAGTTTTCTTTCGAGCGTTCGAGTAGGAGCGGAACACTTGCTTGTTCTATGCATATTCATAAAATATTAAACAAATGAAACGAGACGCCATTAAAAAGTTTGATTAGGCAAAGACGACTATCTTCCGAGTACTGCTCGTTTTGAGGTACGAGTACAAGGACTCGGTTGTATCATATTCAATTAACTTAATCTTTAGTGTGCGCGCATTAAGAGCTTTCCAAGCACAGGCTTTCAAAGGAAACCTTTCAGGCACTACTCGAAAGATTTAATTATCGCTTCTCTAAGGTGAGAGAAAGACAATTTTCCCATTTGAGATTCAAAGTATTAATTAAATCGCCACAGTGACAGGACACCCAAAGAGCAGGACATAAGACTCAAACACTTGAGCAGACGAGGGGCTTTTGTTGGAGGAGATGGTACACACTTACTCCCTGCTGAGAATTTAAGGCGCGCTTGATTTTCCATTATCTTGTTCAAATTGTAATCCAATTAGCTGACTAGATGGTGCCTAGTAAAAAAGATGATAATGGGATGGAACCATCCCACCTTCCTCCTTAAGGATAAAACACTCGCTCTCGTTTGAGTGCAACGTTGTCATATTTGGTTGGAACGGAATGGTCCGGTTGTGCCATGCCCCGCCGGGCATTAATTACTCATAACCTCATAAATGGTTATGGTTAAGTGAAGGTTAAATGTTGGCATGCATCACTGTCACTGATTTAAGCGGAGCACAACGAAACGGCCCATCCGTCGCGTCGTCCCGGATTCGAACAATGATTATAATTAGATTCCGTATCGCAAGTCAACATGTTTGATAGGAAGTGCTTAGTTAGCATTTAGAATTAATTCCAAACGGATTTGCTATTTGAGGAGTGCGTTGCTTGGCTTGCAATTGTGGCGCACACACACCGTGGGTGCGCATAGGTGAACAGGTTGACACATTTCAAAGCAATTAGGTTGACAATTGGGGCTGCACAGCGGCCGGTAGGGCGTCTGGTTAATTTGGTGATGATGCGAGTACATAATGTTAACTGGGCAAAGACATCGGTTAATTCATAATAGAAGCGATGTAATTGGGTGATCTTAGTCTCATTAATGTCAAGCAAATGAATTATGAAGGGATACTCATGACGTCTGGTAAAAAGGACACTTTTACATCGGATTTATTCGCTACACCGAACTTGCTAAAGAAGTCAATGCCGACATCTAGAATCTGCATATGACGTATTTAGGCAGGGTTGACATCGCTGTTTCTTAAGTCCGTGTTGCCGCTGATACATCAAAATTGGGCGAACGTCATAGCCAAATAAAATTTGAAAAAAACGATATTATTCCATCGCTCTAAAATTGTTTAATTTTGATTTTGTTCAAAAAAAAATAAGTTGTCAAACGGTAAGTTCTCTGAAAATGGGTCGAGGAGTCCACTGTACTGATTCTGAAAGGAAATTAATTAAAAATTTAAGAAATGACGGCTATGCAGATGGCTATATAAAGAAGGTATTTACTGCAATCCATTCGTCTCCCAAAGAAGAAACGAGAGGCAGGAAACGAAGAACAACAACTCGGTTCGACCATCTTCTTGTACGTCATTGCAAGACTAAGCCGTTTTCCTCTTCGGAGGAACTTAAAAATGCGTTGAGTGCACCTGTAGCGAGTCGGACAATTAGGAACAGATTAAGTGAAGCAGGTTTGATGGCAAGGAGCTCAAGAAGAGTCCCTTTTCTAAGTAAGAACAACGTGCAAGAAAGACTTACTTTTGCCAACAAGCACCTCTACCGTGAAAACTGGAGCAATGGCTTGTGGTCGGATGAAACAAAGATCAATTTGTTTGGATCTAATGGAAAATTGCACGTAAGACAACCAAAATATTCCGAATTCGACCCAAAATACACAAAAAAGACAGTAAATCACGGTGGAGGTAACCTTATGATTTGGGGCTGCTTCTCAGCATCATTGGTGTTTGGACCCATATTCTGGATAAGAAACAAGATGTGTGCTGTATACTACGTTAGCATCCTGCATACTGTAATTCTACCATTTGCTGAAGGGGATATGCTGCTAAAATGGGAGTTTATGCAGGATAATGATCCCAAGCACTCATCGAAACTAGCAAAGCAATGGCTCCAAAAGAATAAAATTGCTGTTATGGAATGGTCTTCACAGTCCCCCGATCTTAATCCGATAGAACACTTGTGGGGCGTTCTAAAACGCAAGATTGGAGAATGTAAAGCCAGAAATAAAGAAGAATTGTGGTCCAAAATACAGTAAGCATGGCAGTCCATACCTTCACGCTCCTTTTCCTCATTAGTTCAGTCTATAAGCGAAGATGTGAGGCAGTAATAAAAAACAAAGGTGCTACGACTAAGTACTAAAAGCACATTGAGAACATTCAAGGAAAACCTTATCTTCACATGAATTATTATTTTGTTTCTATTTTTTTTTTCCAGGCTTAAATCGTCCAAAAAACTTCAAACTGAATTTTTAACTTAACTTTAGTTACTCACTTAAAAAATTTATATTCGTTGTTTTTGTAATAATTTAAAGTAATAAGATGGCTCATCTTATATATATTTCGTTTATATTTGCCTTCACGTTTTTCATCTTTTAATATTAAAAAGATCAAAACAAACTTGTTTTTATTATTTTTTCCAACACTGTATGTGCGTTTGGCGTTACACAATTATTTTTTGAATTTTTAGTGACCCATATTCTTGTTCTGCTTATTAATGTGAACTTTTAGAGAGTTTTACTTTGGTCTCTTTGCGCATAATGACGTTGTGAATAAAATCAGTGTTCTTTCAAAATGATTCTCGAAAACGCCGAGGATTATGAAGGTGTATTTCATCGTGAAGGAAAAAGATGGGTAACTGTCAAATACTCTTTGCAAATACCGTCTCGATTTTACCAACTGCTGAGAACGTCACTTTGTGGAAGTCTGAGGATGTACTTGCTCACAACCGAGCAATTTTTTCTACGATATTTACAAGGTTAAGGGCAGTACTCAATCGATAAACTGTTAAATCATTGTGAGTGATTTTGGAGCAGATTTTGCGATTTTCGGTCGAAATTCAACATCAGAAAATATGCCCATTTCCATCTTATAGCGCTTACAGCGCACTGAGAATCCACAGAGACGAGCGCTGATATTCAAAAAAAAAATTTGAGGAAGCCCTAACCTTCTTGGGAACCGTGATTGGTGAGCAATATAGAACAGAAAGGTCAACGAGTTTTTCGTTCAGCAAATCTATTATTTAGGACTGGCGGACGAGTGTTTCCAAAAGAATGGTAAGACCACTCACGCATCTCATATTTTGAACGATGTGTTTCCGAGTTACTTAATTGGGCGAGAAGGATCGGCCGATTCGACCACTCCAAACTATTTCCTGTTGGAATTTTTTAAGTCACGGGTCTTTAAGAACAAGACATTGATTCTAAAAGTTCTGAAGGGGAATATTCGACACGAGTGCGGTAACTTATCGTCCGAATGACCATCAAAATGACGGCACCCATTTGATCGATATCAGTTCCAAAAACCAATGCAAGAAAACTTAAAGTTTAAAGAATTGTAAAAGTTTTTTGTTGAATTTTAAAGATATAACAAAACAGCATCAGCCTGCACTGTAATTTATTTATGAACCAAAACTTTATCTCCCTACCTTCGTCGTCATGCAATTTCGCCTCCAAATCAAATATCTTAAATCACCTTCATGTACACATTTTAAATGGAAGCTAAAGATTGCTTTTATCAGATCAGGGAAAAATTTCATATCTATCAAGCGCATCAGTTCCCCTTCAATCCTTTCATACGAAACTAAAACAAATACTTAACAAGGATAACAACGTAACTGTCGACAAAAACGATGAGAAACTTCAATCTTCTTCCAAACTTGCTGAAGCGAAAAACTTCAACAAACAATAATAAAAATAAAACAAAAAAAATCAACAGCAGCAGAAGCATAAAAAAAACTTCTGCAAGGAGATTCCGTTCGCAAAACGAACACGACGGACGCAAGAAGAATTCAACTGTGAATAATTAAATTGTAAAACTCTTGCGTACCATGTTAACCCCTTCGCACACATAAAAACAACCTTCAATTCCCCATACACCATGCAAGACGAAACAAAACAAATATAAATAAAACACCACAACTGGGCGAAAAAGTAATGTGGCAAAAAAAAAGGATTCACTCACTTCCTTCACATAAATTACAATGCACCTCAAAATGGAAAATTAAAATATTGCACGAGTTTTATACGAGAACTTATCATATGGCTGCTTTTACTGTTTCGTAATCGGACAGAGGGATCAGTATAATCACTGATGTAATCTCTGAATATCCTTTTGATCCTGGAATTCATCCGACAAAGTACACCACCAACAAAAAAAACAAAAACAAATACTTGGTAACCAACAATCGGTTTTTTGCCAACAGAAACATCCTTCTCTTGAGTGACATGTAAAAAATAATTAACAGTTATTATCCTTGACATCCGAAAACGAGAGTGCGTTCTCCCCGGGACACGCCAGTGACAGATGTCAAAAAAAAAATTTCTCGCCATAGATTTTGTTGATGGAATGATCCTGCATTTCCAACAGGATAATTGTCGTCCTTAAACTTTAAATATTATAGATCACAATTTCATGCAGAGGCACTCCACAATCTAAAGTCTGCCCTCGCAGGTTGCAACCCATTTTACTTGCGAACCATCTAACCATACCTCACCTCACACAGTCGGCTTGGCCTATGTGCACGGCAATTTTAATTTATGAATTGAATCTGGTTACTAGGCTGGCTATGAAAGGCATGTCAGTCGTCTGTATGGGTACGCATCCCCGACAACGCAACGGTGCATCAGCAGTGCCATCATCGCGCGTCCCCAGACCTTGGCGCTCCCGTTCTCGAGATAAAAGGATGAAAAGTAATTTTTATCATTTTCACTAACTGGAATGATAAATAAATAAAAAAAAATGGATAAAAGAGGAAAATATGCGGACAATGTAACAAAACAAAACATAAAACAAAATCCTCTATTATGCCAAACAAAGGAAAAGTCATGTGCACTCTACGGCGCACAGAGGCCATGCATGCCAAAGTCATCTCAAACGCTGCAGCTCAAACGCAGGGAAATCGTTGGCAGGAGATAGAGAACAGGACACTCCAGTCAATTAATGTGAAGTGGGTGTTGTGTTGTGTTGTGTTTCGTTTCTGTTTGGAAATGCACTTGTCGAAGGTCTTGTGTGATTATGCTGGTGGAAATGTTTTAAAAGATTTTCACAAACAACTGTAGCGCTGATTCTGGTAACAACGCTAAGGATTCAAGTTATATTGTTTGTTGCCAATTTAATTGGGTTCGTTTCGTGGTAACATATGATTCAAATGCATCCCTTAGAGCGTAAAGTAGTGCTTAACTGAATCCATTCGCTGAGAGGACACTTTGCTTATGTTCTAGATTACTGTCAAACGTAGTAACAGAATCGCTCTGTTGGATCTAGAAAAAAAAGGATTAAGCAGAGTGGAGAAATTACTTTGCTGTAAACCAAGTTTGGTGTTCTCATAGGGTGCGCCCTTGATTTTTAATTTAATTTATACATTTAGGACGAAATACTTACATTTTTTTGCGGGACTTTAGAGATAGTCTCCTCCTCTTATAACGCTTCTTAAAAAATATGCTGCCACTGCAGATATGCCGTCGACTTGTCACACGTTCGTATTTATAACAGAGCCATAATTCTTTTTAGAGATGATTTCCTGCTTGAGACTTGACACAAATTTCCCAAACTTAACGCTGTCGACTAGCGAAAATAAATTACTTTAACATAACCTTAAAAACATGAACTTCTTTAAGCTAACAAAAATTAATCTTCTCTTTTTTTAAAACGACAAACAATATTGACCACATCTGACAATGGACTTTGCCTCAGCAAGTCTGGCTAAACGAAAAACTTTTGTATGCCACTTCTGTTTCACCAAATTTCTGACGCAAATACTTGCCGTCCTTAGGCTGCAGTTAACAATTGTCGACCAGGCTAGGACCAGACAGTAGAACGGCAGCAGAAAAAGTGACTTTGCAGGTTTGCCTGGAGGTTCTTATATTTCCTTCCTGTCAACCTTGTTTCTTGGACACTTTATTACGCATTTGTTGCAACATCTCGCAGGTCATCGTAATATGGAGGCAGCAGACGAACTAGCCAGAATAGAGTCAAAGTTGGGTCTTGAACGGACTACAGGTTCTTAACACATTCTTGCTGCAACAGCATTTTAATTTTTTGTTATGCGCAGCTTCACTATTCGTCAGCTTATTGCCGACTCCGAACAGTCTCAAGAGCTTAATCATGAAACTTGGATTTCCTGGCGGAGGAATGGCACTCGCTTAAATTAACATTATTGCATGAGAAGAGTTGAACGCAGCCTGGCGAGGAAGAAGCGGCAGCCTCAGACCTCTAAGTTACTGACTATTCATTATGCCAAAGAAGCGATGCTTTTCAGACCACGAATCAGATTCCAAACTGTTTTAGGAGCTGTATCGATGAAGAAGAAACGGAAATAATCAAAGAACTACCCTTGAAGTCTCCTTATCTTCAATCATTATGTCTCCGCTATTTATGGAAACAAATTTTACTGAGAGCTTGGGAAATTCCTTTAGAGGCAACTGAAGGACAGGAACTCACAAAAAAAAAGTCGTTTGGAATTTTAATGGTGGAATCTCATCCCCTTTTCCTAACCCATCCTTAATTGATATGGATGGACTGCCATTGACTTAGTTGTTGATTTAACAATGGCGCCTTCCAGAAAGTTCCATTTCTATTTGTTTCCGAAAACAAGCTTATAAAATCTTCCAAAAACAATTTTTCATGTAAGAAGTTTGCAAACATATCCTCTTATCAATAAATCATTACCACGAAACCGAAACCCTTAACAATTAATTAGAATAAGCCGATTACAATGCATTATCAAAGGACAACTTCCTTCCTTTGGAAAACCCTAAAAACAGCAAACAACAATTCATCCAATCTTATCGGTCATATCAATCCTTTTCATGTTAACAATACCTAAAATTCACTTACATAGAGAAATGAGTTCCCCCCTAAAGGATCACCCTTACGTATGTTGTTCTTCACACAACTCCAGGATTACTTTCATTCAATTAACACACCATTTAAACCCCAAGCCATAAGCCAATCGAACTCAACCGAACTAACACTTCGAAAGCCTTCTATCCTACATTACCCGATTGTTGACTTAGGTCCAGGATAAGTCAACGATCCCATGTCCACAGTAAAAGTGCTTAGCTCTTATTAAATGCGAGGTCAATATTTATCGGATTATGAACATAATCCCTTGTCATGTTTATCCTATTCCAAGGAGGAGGGAAAAGAGGAAAAAAAACAAAGAAAAACGGCAAAAAGAAAATTTTCAAACGAACGAAAAATTTCTTCACGTCGTCGTCAGTATCCTTGGAATGTTCGCAGCACATACTCGTAGTCATCAATTTTCAAGGACTGTCTCTGGTGCCTACATCCTGAACGACAGCCATTATGATGCCATTGCGAGCACAACTTAAACTCTTAGTGGCCATTAACTTTGCTCATTGTTTGCTGAATAGGACACCGGATCAACTTTCTTTAAGAACATGAAACAAATTGCGGAAAGCTTATTTGTCGCGATTTAAGCAAGAAACTGTTATCCTTGCAAAAACTAAAAAAAAAAAAAACGAACACAAAGTCCGGCGGGCGATAGTATGGAACGATAGACAGACATATTGACACATTGCCGGCTTGCAGAGGGAAAATTGCAAAGAAAATGTCCTTCGTCTGCGAACGAAAAGCCAGTAAAATGAAGGACCTGTATGTCGTTTTTTTTTGGTTTTTTTGTGTCCTTATCTTCGTGGAGGAAAATATGTCAGGCCAACAAGCAACAACAAGAACGCCAGGCAATGATGTCAATGGTGATGACGGTGATAATGGGAAAGAGGGTGACGATGATAAAGTTTGACAAAATTAGCGATGCAAGAAAAGTTCGTGGAACTTGAGAAAGGATTTTACCAGCGCGACACTTGAAAAGTATGAAGGAATAAAAAAAATCGACAGTAAAAAAAGAAAATTTGTATAAGAAGCAGATCGAGGAAATATTGAAAATCAATTTTCCGTTATGTTTGCTGAAGAACCCCCAACAGAGAAGGGGGAAAAAGAGAAAAATGCGGCAAAAAAGCTTTTCAAGGGTTTTGGGGCTTGTTCGAATCCCAAAACGATTTGTTTTTTTTTCTCGGGTTTTTTTTTTATTTAAGAATTTTAATTGAAACTTATTAAAGGGGATGGGGATGAGGAATGTGCATAAAATTGATTTTCTTTGGAGAGGAAGGCGGTGATAGAAGAAAGATAAATTAAAGCCGAACCACACCCGAAAAGTTGTGCGGTTTGAGACGAGCGATTGTTAAAGATGAGCTGCGGATATTTTGCTTGGATTTTCAGTGATAACATCAAAGAAAATTGTTTTCAATCATTTTTTTCGATTAAACAAGAATAATAGCTACCGGCGATTTAGATATACTAAATTCTGATTGGCTTTACATCCTGCACAGACTATACACGAAGGAAGTTATATCGGGACCTCCGCTGCGGCAAGCAATTTACCCAGCTGGTAAATGAACCCACTCGGATTCCATGCATTGATAATCATGCTGCCAACTCCCAAGAATTGTTTCTTGGCAATTTTCTCACATCATAACCTTAAAGTTAATAAACAAACTCAATTAAGAAACATTTGGTAAATCGAAACAACAGGGACGGCCTAAGCAATTTCTATAAGAACTTAACCTGATCACTATGCTTCATAAATAAGCGAACAGCGTTGGAATTTGAGTAAAAGTATGAGGTTGAATTTTCAGACATCTAAAAACAACATCTTATCTGATCCTTTTGGATTTTTGGTTGATTACAACTGTTGCTGAAAATTACATTCTAGCTGTGAGCAAATTGTTTCGTGGCCAATTTTATTGCGAGATCAGTGTTATTTCATGCTTTGTCTTCGCCTGTACTTGAGTGCGTCAAATATTTCATGGTTTGGATCCGCTTTTGTACTCAACGATCTTGACACTCACAAATTAACTGAAGAAATTGTCTCTTTTGCTTTGTAAGCTTTTTACCTGCCGTATTTTTCTTTTATAAGTAGTTATGAGATTTATTCAAAAGCAAATTCGTCCACCACGGCAATTGACAGAGTCTGGCATGCCTTAGGTTTCGACTTTCAATTCAAGAAGCAGCCGACGCTATGTTCAAATTACCATGCAAATGATGGTATCCCTCAGGGCTCAGTATTGTATCCGACTGTCTTTATGGCACAACTTTTACGTTTTACATACATATTCGTTCTTGGATTCGCGTCCCTCATCTTCAGACGTGAAAATAGATTGGCATTGTGTGTTAAACTCATTGAATGGCTATATAAGCAGTATAATTTTATTGGGCTCTAAGAAGAGAGTGGATTTAAAATAGCTCCAAGGCAATTACATTACTAAGCCTCTTCGAAATGTTAAGGTATCCTTAGCCAGTGTTAGAAATAATTTACCCTGTCTGATAACGGGTAAAAGATCAAAATGTGGTCTTGAATGAGAAGATCACCGATAGCCTAAGAGCCTGAAGTATTTTTCGGGCGTGATAAGTAAAGGAACCATATTTGCATCAACACAAATTTTTACCATCTGGCAGGAAATCGAGGCAGCCGAAGCGGATGACAGTGTGTCGAATATGCATTAGTGTCCACAATGACATTAATAACTAAACTATTTGAAATTTTAAGTCCGAAAAAAACAGAGTTGAACATTAGTTCAAGGTATGCATCCGGTTCGTCCTTTGTTAATAGTCTGTTAATTTTTGAACTACAAAAATCCTTATCATCCTTATGAGATTGGCAAAATATGTCTTTTCAAATCTGCAATAAATATCTTAAAAAACAGGTGTCAAGAACAAAAACATTTTCATTATTTCATTTATATCTTCAAAGTTACAGGTCAGCCTTGGCAAAAATATATTTTAGGAGCAGATGAAAAGCATTACTAGATCTAAAATCAATAAGAGTCTTAAGAAAAATGAGCGGAATCAAAGCGTAGACCAAAGTAGAGAGTAAAAAACACATCTGCAAACTATATTAAATGACAAAAAAATAAACACTTAAACGGAAAGAAAACCTATTTTTGTTTTTAATTTTAATTTTTCCAAAACCTGCAATTTTGGGACTCTTTGTGAATCAAGGTCTTTTTCAATCTTTAAAAGTATTAAGGTTCTGCTACATATTCTACAAAAAAATATAAAAACCAAGGAGAACTAAATTAACAGAAAAAACAGTTTTGCGTTAAGACAATCAACCTTCCATGAAAATGAGCTTACTGAGAATGCTATTGAAGATGCACCTTAAATAAATCGAAATGCACAGAGCACGATACCTTGCGTCGCTCTATGGTATCATTTAAACAAGAAAGCGTTAAGCCCAAATAAACATAAAAATAGGAGAACTTTAAAACAAATTAGCACAGGCGATCTACGGCCTCCAAGTCTGAAAAAAGGCCTTCACGAAAAACAATACAAAAACCTTTGTACCGGCTGGATTGAACGAACGAGCCGAACATTAAGTTGTCTGATTATTGAATGGTGCTTTCTAGCTGCATGGTCTCAACAGTGTCACCACTGTCCACTCATCCGTATCGATGAAATTATGAACCAAGGGAGGTATTGGCAAATATTTGAAGGACAAATCTTGCCGTCCGATCTGCAACTTATAGACCCTGGGCTCACAATAATGCAAGACAGTGATTTGAAAAATCCTTCCTTACGAAGGATGCGTGGTTGAAAAAAAGGATCACTGAAAAATATAAAATGGCTGTTGCATTGGCAGCACTTTCCCTAGTTTATGTTTTCGTAATGTTGATCGTACTGAATCAACGTCACTTCAATTCTGAACCTCGTGTATGGAACATGGTGGCAGCGGTGGGATAAAGTGGAGAAGGAAAAAAAAAAAAAGCTAACCTCATAATATCTCATAAGAAAAAACCAGGAAGGATAAATCACGAAAAGGATACAAAGAAGAAAGTCAAAAGGGAAGTAATTAAAATATTTACTCATAATATAAAATAAACAAAGAACACCACACAAATAAATTGAACGGAGTTTATCTACACTGAATTGGAATAGGAGACACGTGCACTGCAATGTCTGAAGACGACGAACGCCGTGAAGGAAAAGCATCGACATCAAAAATCACATCTCATCAAAATCCAAAAACGCAGATGGCTTTAAGTCCTCCGGAAGAATTTTCATTTGTACCCTCAGATTGGGAAAAATGGTCAAAACGTTTTGAGAGGTACCGCATCGGAAACGGTTTACATGCAGCAGATGACAAATCCCAGGTAAATGTTTTAATTTATTGCATGGGCGAAAGAGCCGAGGAAATTTTTTCATCGTTTACTCCATCACCTACATCATATAATGCATGCATTAAGAAATTCGAAGATTATTTTATACATAAAAGGAATTTAATATATGAGCGCGCGAAATTTTTAAAAAGAAAGCAAGTTGATGAGTCAGGTGAGGAGTTCATAACAGCATTGCATGCGCTGGCTAAGCACTGCGAATGGGGAAATTTACATGATGATATGATTCTGTTAACACTGATCGTAGGTATGAAAGACACAGCTTTGAGCGATAGGCTACAATTAGATTCAAGTCTTTCATTGGAAAAAGCGATAACATCAATTCGTCAGGTAGAGGAACTCCAAAGGCAAAAAAAAGAGCTTTATTCGTCATCACCAAATGTGTACAGAGTTGAGCGTTCCGCTGGCAAGAAAACTATAAGTTATAAACAAAATATTGGGCAAGAAAGAAATATAAGAAATTATAGGAGAGATGGAAGAAACGTGCGACGAGATAAGTGCATGCGGTGTGGGTATGAGAGACATGAACACGATAAGTGTCCGGCTAAAAACATTAGCTGTAATAAATGTAAAAGAATAGGACACTATGCAAAGCAATGTAGGACGAAGAAAGTTAATGAGGTCAGAGAGGAGGATGATGAGTTTTTTTTGGGAGCTGTATCACAGGAGTGGTCCATCGATTTGTGACTAAACGGACATCACATTCCCTTCAAAGTTGACACAGGAGCAGACGTCACTCTAGTACCTTGGTCTGCCCTAAAGAATAAAGATAAGTTATGCATTGAGAAAACGGGTGCAAAGTTATTTGGCGTTAATCAAGCAATTAACGTACTAGGAAAAGCTAAAGTAAACTTAAATTATGGAGAAAAAAATATTGAGGAGGTTATTTATATAACAAAGGAGAAAATAATGCCACTTCTAGGAAAAACTGGAATTGAAAAATTAGGAATTATTAAAAAATTATTTAAAATTACATCGAGGAATTGGTTTGAGGATTTTAAGGATGTGTTTGAGGGTCTGGGTACATTTAAAGAGGAGTACAAAATTGAGTTGAAGCCAAACGCTAGACCTTACTCTATTTCAACTCCCAGGTCAGTACCTATTCACTTAAGGTCGAAGGTTGAGAAAGAATTAGAAAAAATGGTTAGATCCGGTGTAATAGCACCTGTTGGAAAAGCAACGGATTGGTGTGCACCCATGGTGGTAGTCCCAAAGAAAGACGGAATCCGGATTTGCATCAACTTCACCGAATTGAATAAATGGGTCAAACGGCAAGTACATCCTATATTTGGTGTAGACCATACACTGTCGCAACTGTCGGGAGCAAAGTTTTTCACGAAACTCGATGCGAACAGTGGCTTTTGGCAAGTTCCTTTGTCTAAAGTATGTCAAGATTACACCACATTTTTAACCCCATTTGGGCGATTCAAATGCCTTCGATTGCCCTTCGGAATAAGTTCGGCACCAGAAGCTTTTCAAAAGAAAATGATCACCATTCTGGCTGGAATGAAAAATTGCATCGCACATTTGGACGATATTTTGATATGGGGCGAAACTATAGAGGAGCATGACAAGTGTGTGGAGGCTGTTCTTAGGAAAATAAGAGAAAGTGGGATGACATTAAATAAACAGAAATCGGAATTCAGCAAAACTAATATAAGTTTCTTAGGGCATACAATTTCGGAGGGAGAGTTAAGAGTCGACGAGGAGAAGACAAGAGCACTCAGGGAGATGAAAGCGCCGTCAAATGTAAAGGAAGTGCAGCATTTTTTAGGAATGGTAAACTTCATAGGAAAATATATTCCAAATAAATCCTCTATTCTCGAACCAATTACTTGCCTACTCAGCAAGAAAAATGAATTCATCTGGGATGATGCTCAAGAAAAAGCTTTCCGGGATATTAAACATAAACTATCTTCAACACCGAATTTAAAAATGTTTGATCCAGCCAAGCAGACTACTGTTTCTTGCGACGCATCTCAACTGGGACTTGGTGCTGTTCTTTTACAGGCTCACGGAAAAGTAAGGCATCCAGTAGCATATATCTCAAGGAGCCTAACCGCAGCTGAAAAAAATTATGCTAACATCGAAAGAGAGGCATTGGCTATTGCTTGGGCCTGTGAAAAGCTCAAAAATTATTTAATTGGACGACATTTTGATATCCAAACAGATCATAAGCCCCTCTTGCAAATCCTACAAACTAAAAATCTGGATGATTTGTCGCCAAGGTTACAACGACTTCGTATGAGAATGTTAAGGTATGATTATTCGATTTCTTACATACCTGGGAAGAATTTGGTAGTTGCGGATCAACTCTCAAGAGCTCCATTGGAAAGTGATTTGGAACCGGATGAGTTAGAGGAGGAAATAAGCGCTTATGTGCATCAGATATCACTCCAAAACATACACATAAAAGACGAAAATATTGTTGAAGTCATTAAGGCCCAGATGGTGGATAAAGAATGCCAAATTTAAAACATTATATAAAAAACGGATGGCCTGCTATGAAAGGATTAAGTTCGGAAATAAGAGACTACTATTCAGTGAGGGATGAGCTTTCGCTTATTGATAATATGCTTTTACGAAACCACAGGATAATTATTCCAAAAAAATTAAGGAATTTAATGCTAGTGAAGCTGCATCAAGGACATTTAGGCATCACCAAAACGAGAATACGAGCGCGAAGAACTATGTGGTGGCCGGGAATTTCAACGGAAATTGAGAAGAAAATTAATTGTTGTCCAGTATGCATTCAACATAAAACTAATAAACATGAGCCTTTAGTAGCCTCTGAGCTTCCCGACTACCCATGGCAAAAGGTTGCAATGGACTTGTTCAAATTGCAGAATAAATGGTATTTAATAATTACGGACTGTTATTCGAGATTCTTCGAAATTGGAGAACTTACGCGCATGCGGATGAAGGATGTTATAAAAATTTGCAAATTGAATTTTAGCCGTTATGGGATCCCGCAGAGTGTTTACACGGATAATGGAACCCAATTTCAAAATTTGGATTCATGGGAGTTTCGCCGGTTCGCCAAAGAATGGTCCTTCACTATCGTCACCAGCAGTCCACAATACCACCAGGCTAACGGCGCTGCAGAAGCAGCGGTAAAAATAGCAAAAACAATTTTAAAGAAAAATAAAGAAAATATTGAATTAGCATTGTTGGCATACCGAAACACGCCGATATCAAATGGATATAGCCCTGCGGAACTCAACCTTGGAAGGAAATTGCGGGATACCTTACCCAACGTAAATTTAAAGGAAAAGCCAGACCTTCGAAACATAAAAAAGAGGGAAGAAGAGTATAGAAGGAGGTACACGCGGAATTATAATAGGAGGCATGGAGTAAAAGAATTAAGTGAGCTAGAACCGGGCGATTTTGTATGGGTAACTGACCTTAGAAGGCATGGGAAAGTTCTTAAGAAAGTTCAGAATAGATCATATTTGATTGAAACAAATAAAAGAGTTGTTCGTAGAAATCGATTCCATTTAATAAAGGTTACATACTTAGACACGTTACAGGCAGAAACCGTTGCTGATATAAACCAAGGTGAGGAACCTGAAAAACCTCCAGCAGTATCCAGCCCGAGCAAAGCTGAAACAACAAAAGAGAGACCAAGACGAGATTCATCAGATGCTTTAGTAACTAGATCCGGAAAGCGGATATATCGTTTTTAAAAATCAATGGAATTTTGAAAGTTAATTTTTGGTTAAATGATTTTTTAATTAATATATTATTAAATAATTGAATTTCATTTTAAATTTGTTAAGTAATTTTGTTCAAGAAAACTTATAGATATATTTGTATGAATGTAAATATCAAACTACAGAATACTTTAATATTTTAAGGGGGATGTTGCATTGGCAGCACTTTCCCTAGTTTATGTTTTCGTAATGTTGATCGTACTGAATAAACGTCACTTCAATTCTGAACCTCGTGTATGGAACAATGGCTCTTAACCCAATACTGCTGCTTTGAGGAAAACTTGAGAGAAAGGTTCAAAAACCCCAACATGGAATGATAAGTTCGGAGATCCTGACAGTAGGCTGCACATTAATAGACAAAATAAAAAAATATAAGTAAAATAAAAAAGTCATTATGTATTGGTCTGGAATGCGTCCGTAACAAACAAAGTACCTATGTTTCACGGCTAGGTGACGCGGAGTCTTGTCCGGACACCATTTGCCATTGCAAACTGATCAATCAAAATACGTCTGAGTTTGAATAACTTAACAATCTTTAAATTCTTTTCGCAATCCTCATGCTCGTACTGTGCACTGCCGTGTCCCTTGAGATCAAAAAATACATTGGCAAAATATATCTTTTGAGATGACCGATGCTTTTGTCAGTGGAAAAAAAAACTTTCCCTTCATCAATCTGCAAATAACTTTATGATCAGATTACCTCGACTATCCACCTTGCCTTGCCATGTTCACTGAGAGCTAGCACGTCACTTGTTTATTGAATCGACAAGTGTCCAAACGTTATTCACATGACTGTCAAAAGGTAACACTTTTGCTAATTTCATTCAATGTCATCTTCAAATATTAGGTGTGTTTTGAATTTCTCCATTTTACCTATCCTCAGCTGAACCTCCTGAGCCCATAAGCTCCCAACGATAAATTTATGACTTCGGCCACCGTTTGAACACCAGTACCATGGATAGATATTTTTCGTTTGATATCCTTAACCCAATCATTGTTTCTGTACCATTCTACTGCGATAACTTTCTTAGCAACTTATTTAATCTTCATTAAGTTAAGCCGCGAATCGAGTTAATGGAATCTTAAACAGCAGCACTCGTAACCAACCGAGAGTTTCTCAATGATTCAACAAAGTTTTAAGGTCCTGAAAATTACATAACAATAAACACCGTGAGGAATGTTCTTAAAATGTTCATAACTTAACTTCCAGTTGAAAATTGAAATTAAACTTTTTATTTCCTCATTATTCCAGTTCCAGTTAAACGTAAACCATGAACCATCGATTCGGGTGGTGGTAGTGGATGGTGTTTGTTCAACTTCCACGACTTGGAATGTTGCCATTAAAACAGCTCCTCCCTCAGGAATAGGGGTATTCCGGCTCCTACTGCGCATGTTATCCGATAATCTGCCAAGGAAGCTTCAGCCAATTTACAGCTCACCTTTGAATTAGTATGAAAGGATACCTACCGCAAGACAGGACTCATCGCTAAATTACCAAGAACATTGCAATATTTCTATAGAGTTACGTCGAGATTCGTCAACTTTTTTTTTTACACATTCACACGATGTCCTGACAAGCATAGTTCCCTTAAGCGAACCCTTTAGGAATTTTTATCCACTCGTCGCCTGAAACTAAATGGGTCATCCCACTGTCAGCTGGAGGGACATGTTCACCATAAACATTAGAATATTTGATGTCTAATAGAGCGTCCTTTTTTTGTTTGTTTGCGGTCACCGAACTGGATCCTTGCAAGCTTGTGGGAGTTCATGAGTTCAACAACACCCGAATGATTTGGTGTGAATTCAGGGGGTTAGTTGTTTGAATGGATAAAACGGGTGCCCTGTAACTCATTTAAACGATAAAAGTGTAAATCTCAGAAGATGTATTGTATAAGCAGTACTTCTTCTTCTTGCGGCTAGATCAAGACATTTGAATGGCAGATGACAGACGCAATTTTTTCGTCTTCGTCTCTGCAGCTTCAAGAAAAGTCGTTGCAAGATATCTCTAATTATTCCGGATGGATGCCAACGGAAAAGATGCCAATAATAATGTCTGATCCGAGGCCTTTGTTATTGAGATTTATGAGAAGATTAGATGTTTTACCGCAGAAGTCTAGCTGTGGCACATGAGTCTAGTTCACCCAGAACCTTGAAAGCCGCTGACTCTCAATGTAATAATGCCCGACAATATTGACTCTAATGATCATTTCCGCATCGTGCAAGAATCTTTTGAATTCAACCTAAAATGCACTGCTACAGTCTCCTATCCTTAATGCTATATTGAGCAACTTTTCTTAGCTTCTGCTTCGGAGGCCGTTCAAATCCGTCAAGGCAGACGACCTGTTCTGCGTTCGAACAGACTAAATCTTCATCTGTGATGGAAGATTACGTGAGTGATCACCTTTTAATTCAGGCATAGCAGAGCATGTGCATTTCTGTGATCTTTTAAAGGGTTCCATATCGAAATCTTAATTTAAAGATATATAAAGTTCAGCATATTAAAGGCTGGTACAGAACCTTTCGTGTGAGAGTCAATCTCGTACTGTGCCGCTTTATCGTCGAACACATTCATCATCGTATCATCATCTTTTTTTAGGGTGATGGTGGTTTACCTCTTTGAAGAACTCCCTATTGATTTGAGCTCCAGTTTTTTCGTTGTTGCCAATTTACACATGGGCTTATGAGTTAAGCGTCGCGGTCGCGGTCCAATCGTGATCAGCCAGCACCCAATTGCTAGAACTTGCATGTAAAGTAAACGCATTGATTGTGTCGTAACAGATTTTCCTACAGTATTCAGCAAAATTAAATTCATCAAGAAATAAATTTAGACTGTCTTACACAAGCTTCCAGACAAACCGTTTTTCTCCGCAATTAAACGCTTACTGATAATTTTAGGACTTAAATAAAAAAAAAATTCAATCACATCTTGTTATAATCGAAAAGGACATGATTGCATCTTAAATTATTAAACAGCTTTAAGAAGAAGTTTTATCAAGTAAATAAACCGACTTAGGAGGTAATAAAACACAACAGCAAGCAAACGTCATATACTTGCCACAAAACACATCCTTAAATGGATATTATTAGATTTTCTGTACAAAATGTTCCAAGAACTTGCAATACAGATTGTGTATTCTTAAGCTGCCACTTTGTTTTCAAACTTCTCAGCATTCAGAGAACGGCAAAAAGCCTCAAAAAGTAGAAAAGAAGGAAATGAATTGTAGTGAAATAATCACCTTGCATTAAGAAGGCTTAAAGAACAGTTGCAAACAAAAAAAACATTTGAAAACCAAAATGACCAAAAATTTACATCAAAACAGCTTCCAGATTGTATATAGATATAATTTTTTTTTCTTGAAACTACAGCAAGCCTGTCGTTTCGGTCGTTACCATAAAACAAAGGCAAGCGGCTAGATTGGAAAGAGACCACGAGGATAAAATATCAATCCACAGGTTTGTCAAAATTTTGAGAATATTGTAGACAGTAAATGTATATAATGTATATAATAATTATCATTAAAATGACCTGCCAACCACCCAGCTACCACGCAACAGACAAAGCTGCTTTTGGACAAACTTGATAAAGAGGTTAGAACACTGTGTTCAACATTGAAAGGCAAACCTGAGAGATCCAAGATCAATTAAATTGGGAACTATCAAAAAGTCGATCGACAGGGTACCTAAATTGACGACCGAAAGTAAGAAAAGAAGCTTGGTTCAAAAACTTTTTATCTACATATTAAGCTGACTTAAATTGTTCATTGAAAGATGGCAGTTAAATGTAAAGGGGTTTTCAATAAGAGCGCTACAAGTGTTTTTTTTAAATAAAACAAAAACGGTTTTGGATATCAATGAAATTCTTTATTCCTGTGAAAGTACCAATATGTATGGAACTCGATTTCTTTTGCATGGCCACCACGGGCACGCTTGCAGAAGTCCAGATGCTGAACCCAATTTTCAACGGTTTTCAAGTATAAATCGGCCGATACTGCTGCAATTTCACTTTCGATATTCGTACGAAGTTCATCAGTCGTCTGTGGCTTGTTGGCATAGACCATAGACTTGACGTAGCCCCACAGGAAATAGTCTAACGGCCTAAAATCGCACGACCGAGGCGGCCAAGCGACTGGACCATTTCGTGAGATAACACGTTCTCCAAACTTGGTTTCCAATAAATTGATTGTGACATTCGCTGTGTGGCTTGTGGCGCCGTCCTGTTGGAACCACATGTCCTCCAAGTCCATATCATCCAACTGGGACCAAAGAAATTCGGTTATCATTGAACGGTAGGGATCCCCATTCACATCATCACGGAAGAAGTACGGCCCAATGACGACGCCGGCCCATAAACCACACCAAACCGTAATTTTTCCGGGATGCAATGATGACTCATGGAGTACGTGTGGATTGCTGCCTGACCAATACCGCATATTGTGTTTGTTGACGGAGCCATTCAGCCAGAAATGAGCGTCATCGCGATCCGAATCATTTTCAAGTTGTTGCTCAGCCCAAATCACGAACATACGACGCTTCTGGTGGTCAAACGGCTTCAGTTCTTGCGTCAATTTAATCTTGTAAGGATGAAGCCTCAGCGGCAGCAATATTCTCGACACTACGGGCACTTCTTTGTCTCACTGGCACGGGAACATTTTGTACTGTGCCTGTGGATACAAATTTTTCCACTAGACGCTCAATTGTTGAACTACTGGAACGATTATGACGACCATAAATTGGACGTAGCGCTCTTAACGTTGAAGGCACTGACTCCGAATTTCGGTAATAAATTTAAGTAATTTCGACTCGTTTTTGGCTCGTATATCTTTCCATCATGAAATGGTAAGAAGAACAATGTCAAAAGAGCGGCAAGAAATATGGCGTCGTTTGCTGTCCCTGTCGCTCTACTTTTGTAGCGTCCGTGTTGAAAACCCCTTTACATATTTCCTCTCTTTTATGCCTGAAAGCTTCTCAAAAGCAGTTCTTGTTACAAAAAGACTAAAGGCTAAATTGTGCAAGTTTTAATAAAAAAAAACTCAATCAAATAATGGAACAAGCTTAAACCAACCATCTCAAAACGTATTGAAGATAGACACTCAGAAACACAAACAACTCCAATTCATCTCGAAACTACCATAAACTCTGATTGCAATCAATCCCTTAAATCCCCTCTTTAGAAAATCTTACAACTCATCCTTAAAATCATTCAAATCAATCCACAAATCACCGGGATCTCTTTAAACTCTAATCGCCACAAGGACCAAGGAATGAACTAATAAAATTCTCTCCTTCCCCTTAAGTCAACATCACGAAACGATAAGTAAGTCGGCATGCTAGTAATAAGCTCGAACAATAGCAAAAGCACCCAACGACGACTGGACAAATTCCACGTCAAAGAACTGCAACGAAAAAGTAAAAAAAACCGGAACGCATGCATCCAACGACAACCGACGACGCCGCTGACATTTCCCAGAATGGAAAGTTGAAAAACTTTGTCCTCGGACCTCGAGACTCCAGTCCCCCGGTCCAAGTCAATTTAAATTTTATGGAGGAAATTAGAAACTATCTGTCTGCGTTGCACAATGAATTCATTAGCTCCTCGGGTTCAGGTTCAGGACAATTGTATTGGCTATGATGGTGTGCACCCCTCGTCATAGCTCAGTGTGTATGTGTGTCTTTTGATAATTAACTGAATCCTAGATGATGGAAAAGTTATGCCGGTGGGATAGCCCACGTCCTTGGGAAACTTTTAAAACAATTGTTGGTGTAAATAATACAAAGTGATGACGATGACGAGGATGTCATGAACTCCAATGTGCAACAATGTTACAGGGAAAAGTTCATGTATGCCAACGGCGCTGCTGGGTAACTCTAAAAAGGATCAGTTGCTGCAAGCTGCATATGTAAATCAAGTAGATTTCGTGTAGGTGAAGCTGATGATGTAGAAGCTTGGAGCACGTTGCTCATGTTAAGTGGCAGACACTGGGGAGCCCTGCTTAACTGGCTTCGGCTCATTAGTCGCTGTGGTGAAACTTATTATCGTGCTCGATTACTTGATGCTTATGCTAATGTGGGTAATTAATTTCGAGGAGCTTCGCTCATCGGGACACACTATGTGAGATGAAGTTTTAATTTGGCTCCAACTCGAAGGATAATTGTTTAATGAGAATCTCTTCATTCCGGATCAATGGGGATGGTACGTATTAGAAGCGAAATTGTTTTGACTGTGTTTCGAAGTTTGAAAGTGTTTTCTGTTAGATTAGGATGAACTACCAAAACTGAGTTGAATGGGCTCAGAATATCACCCCTAATGGATTTTTGATGGTTTGTAAAACGTGCCTAACTTCTGGAAGTGCCTAGCAGCACACCAATTTATTACAATTTACAATTTAATCATAACATTTGCCTTTTTTTTATACAAACATATATCTTAACTTAACGCCGCGCCGGCGGTCTATGATGATGATTTTGAGGATGATGGTGATGATGATGATGTTGATGATTATGCTGTTGATGATGGCTAGCATGCTTCTAGTCTTTAAGTGTCAGCCTCGGTGATAGATGGGGTAGTTCTGCTTACTCTTGTGGAAGTCGTCTATGAATCCACCCCGGGTCCATCATGGAAAGGACATTGAGATAGCGGTCTTCAATACATGGGCTACCTGTAATTGTATTAATAATATTGCTGGGGTGGGCAGGGATTTGCGTAGCATATTTGAGGATAGTGCGCATAGATACTTTTCTATGGGTGGCATGTTTGCCTAGGTCTAAAGTAGCTTATTAGTATAGAAGTGACGGGTGTCTGGATTTCTGTGCAGACCTGTGCAGTACCGAAGTGCTTTTCGCTCGAGACTTAAATTTTCTTCATAAGGCTTGGACTTATCGGAAAACAATATGTAAATATGGGACGGATGAGTTGCTTGCATGACACGAGTTTGGTTCTTGTATGTAAACCGTTCCTTTATCTCATCAATGGGAGGATAGCGCATGATTGGCCTTTTTAAGAGTGGCTGTCGCATGGGAATTGAATCTGAATCTTTCCTCGCAGTGAATTCCTATGTATTTGACCTTTTGTTTAAGTCGCATAATAGAATTATCGTGTATGGTCAAAGAAATCTTCTTGCACTTAGTGGCTGAACTATTGCATGAGGCTATCCTGAAGCAAATTAGTTCGGTTTTGGTCGTGTTAATTTTAGTTCTCCATTTTTGATAGTACTCTCAGAGTTTAAGGATATGTTCCTTGACATTGCGGAGAGCTACAGAGGGAATTCTTGAAGTAGAATATGTGACTGAATCATCCGCTAATAGCAGTGTTGTTGTTTTGTCACGATTTCGGGGTTGATCATGGCTATGGAATTTTAATAACGGCGGACCAAGCTTTGTGCCCTTCGCTGCTCCTGCATGAGTTTCAAAGAGTGGTGAAGTAGATGTTCCTTAACGAACGTAGAATTTACGACCCGTGAGAAAACTGTGGATGATTTTAACAGTAGTAATGGGGAAATTCAGTCCCCTAAGTCTGTATAACAAGCCATTGATCCACACTGAATGGATCGCAGGAGGCAGGCGACTGTGATCTCTTTTCTGTAAAGGCCTAGCGTTGTGTCTATAAAAAGTTTCAACAAAGGGTGAAAAGTGGAGTGAGCTTGTTTAAACCCAAATTGATTTTGTTCCTAGCAGCACCTTATATCTTTAAGAGTATTCCACAAGTTTACAAACGAGTTCATGTGTTAAAACGTGTGGTATCGCAAAAAGTCAAGTGCAAATCGAAACACACATACAAAGGGGTCCTTCCAATATTTTACAATTCATTTTTTTAAATTTTATTTAACCTTCACGGTTAAGAATATACAGCCTTTTGCAAATGGATGGACGGACAGCGGAGCCTCAGTAAGAGGGCTCAGTGGGCATTCTTTGGACGGAAGAAGGAGCTTACAGCTGACGGACCGCCTTATATAAAAACATAATTGTACAATACGCTTAACACGCTACGCTAAGCACACCCCTGCCAGGCTAAATTCAATTCTAAATTGGGATGCTAGAAGTTACCTTCGAGCTAGAAGAGATGATGATTAAAAGACGTGTGGATATGTTATGTTTAAGAAACAAGAAGAGTTTTTTGCTTGTTAGAGTAGATTTAAAAATGTTGGCGAATCAAACGAATACTATGAAGACTAGGATGAAAATTGTAGGACACAGGATATGTGATATTCCCTGCAGCGGGAAAAGATCTACGTCATCAAAGTGATCACCAACATTTGAAAGCAGTGTTTAGGATTTGAATTTAGATGGTATATGTTTTTCATAAATATTATTGATTTTATACTTTGACTAATGTAAATTACTTTAACAACTTAAAATGCGAATAAAGTTTAATGTAAGTGCTTACTTATATTTACCACTTTTAACGCACCAACATATGTTCTTAACGAATACTTTCTTTAGCTAGTCACCGAAACTAAAAGTTCATTTTTGGATATATATAAAAAAAAATATCAAAATTGTTGGTGTTCGAGAACTCTCGAACAAGCAGCATGGTGGTGAAAAGATGAAGTTATCAAGAAGTGATAACAGGAAGGAAATCCTTGTGCCGTTTTGGTCATCCTTATATATAATTATTTAAACGAGCTACCGAGCTTCAAATCATCAGCTTGGAAAATGTGTTGGCTTCATTTGAATTGAATGAAAAGCAATGGACCTAAATAACTACCTCGCGGTACCACTTAACTTTAATTGATTTTTTTTTAATAAACATTGGTTTCTTATTTTTGAAGAATAAACGATGAGTGCAATGCGGAGATGAACAATTTAGCATATTGTTTTTGTATACCTCGAGGCGGCCGTTGGAGGGTTTTCAGGACTTACACTGGCAGCAAATGTTGAAGACATCAGGACAGGAGACATAATTTACGTAAAAACAGAGGTTTTTCCTTCATTTAATTGGAAGGAACACGTTTTTCCGAAAATCGGAATCTTTTTGTGGGTTTGCATAAATTTTATCGAATCATATAAGAGAATCTTGGAAATTATATTTTTTTATGAACCCTTGGCTAGGCTTACCTGCTTTTTGATGATGTCAATGTCAATGTTATCTTTAGCGAATTGAACCACAAGATTCTCCGAAGCTCACTGAGCTCGACGACATTAATCATCATCTAGTGTTGGTGACTGAGATCACTAGATCCTCGACAACGTAAATTCCTTCCAATCGATAAGCTTATTTACCAGCTGCCTCCAGTGCCTAAAAACTACACGTTTAAGGAAAGCAGTCTCAGTCAATAAGGAAGCCAGAAGGGCTAACTAGCTCGAGGCATTGAAGAAACCGATAACAAAATGTAAGCTTAAGGTTTCTGAAGATTTCCTTGATTAGTTGAGTCTTATGTCTTACAACTTCCCAAGCATCACTACCCTAAGCCATCGGCGGAGTCTTCAATCTCGTTTACAACGCAACCTGAAGGTGATCTCTTACCACCTCTGACTGTCTTGGTCTTTGTTTTTTGCTCTGTGGTGGAGATATTCATCTATAGTTGCCTGGTTTTGGCCTTACCGTTACCTTTTGTCTACATATTTTTAAATATGTTAGAAAAAGCATTCACCGCATTACTCATGTATTTCAAAACATAACCACTAAATAAAATCACCGCTAAAACACTCGAATTTTGAAGTCGATTTGATTCGCTGATAAACTGACCTGAAGCTATATCACATCTTCAAATTCAACAGTATGAAAAGAATACCAAAATACTTCGGAAACAACATCAATTTCCCCAAGGCCTTTTATACCTTTAAGATAATTTCATAAAAGAAAAAAAATCTATATCCTTTGGTCTTTAAAAATAACTTCTTATAAACAACCCTTCAAAAAGTCATAAAAAAAACACACATCCCGCTCTCCAATGTCAACAAAAAGAAGAAAGAATCACGAAGAAAAGTCTTTCCAAATAAAAGGGATGAGACGGGAATATCAAGGATTATGACGTATGGCGGTTCACTCGGATATGCACTCCACCAAACCCCCACAAGACGGTCGGTATTCAAAATGAGGTATGAACGAGTCATCCCCTCCAATCGATATGAAAGCCAAAAAAAGGGTAAAGGACGGACATTTCTCGTTATCGCAATTCACACGCAGTAACTGCGTTCGCAGGACCATGTAATCAAATTTAAGTGAATCACATTTTATGGCTGACAAAAAAGAAGGTTGAAGTTCGACAACGAAGGTTTATTTCGAAAGCGGGTCAAAGGCCTAATCCTGAACCAAGAGAAATCTCGGCATAGACGAAAAGAAAAGTTATTTTGAAAATACATTTCATTCTTTATGGCTATTTAAGGAAATTGAATTTGAATTATGTAAGTGTGGAATAAGGGGGTTGCAAGCTCAAAGGCTACCATCAAAGGGTGGGTATGGCGGAAGTCTTGAAGTGCAAACTGATTACTGGAGAGTTGTCCTTGCGCTGGTGCTGGTCTATTTGACATGCAGTGCACATGATTTGCATTCTCTCGTTTTCCTAACCCGGTGTCAGAAGAAGGATAATAATCAACTTAAACCCACTGCAGAAGGGTGGGAATGTTTTTCTTGTTTTTTTTTTTATAAATTCGGATTTTGCGTGGGGTTGGGCGTGGAGGCTCTCCTCTTGGTTGAATGAAATTTAAAATTTACATTTTTTACAACTTGTCGTATGTTTTACCCGCTGCCTGCTGCCCCTACACCGGCAGATACTTTGCACACTTCTTTGAGAAATAATTTCTTAGGTTCTGTAGTGAATATTAATATGCGACGTTGCTGCCGAGTGTTGGGCGCCAGTCACCACTTTGCAACGACAACGAGTCGCTTTGTATGCTCCGCGAAGTGTGGGTAAGTAAGTTTCTTAAAGAAAGTACGGGGTGTGTTGTAATTTAAGTGTTAGTACCTTTTGTGCAAAGGTGAGAGGTGAAGGAAAAAAGAGAGGGAGAGAGAGAGATGGCTCTAGAAAGGCCCTCGCACAAAAGTCATTAACAGCGGAATGGAAAACAAATGGATTTTCCACGGGGTGGCAATAACACTCTGAACGAGGGAATGGTTCTATGGCAGAAAATTAATATAAGTTGGTAATAGGAATGAAGAGCGCTTGGTCTAATATGTCAGTAGTGGGGGGTAAGGGTCGCGGTATTTTAAGTAGAAAAGGGAGGCACAACAATGGGAATGTGAAGGCAGTATAGTTGAGAAGTATTAACAGTTGTAAATTGAAGAAATGAAAAGTTGCTTTTAACGAGAAAGTCATCCTGTAGAAGGATTAGTCTTGAGCATGTAATTACAATGTTAATGCGTTTTACTTACTGTTTTTGGTTTCTTAGCATATTATTACTTTTGCGTATAAGGATACTTATTCTTATTGTTTAAAAGTCCTTGTGAGCGCTAAAATTTAACTGGCGAACATTATTTGCAAATTGACAATTACTCATTTTTTATATCTACCATAAATATCCGCTATCTTAAATCTTAAAACATAGTAAGCATAAAGACCACTAAAAGCATCCCCCAACCTTACATCATAGAAAGCTATGTACGCCGGAACTTAAAGGGGATATTCCTAATTATGAAGGACCAAAAATGGTAAATTGTTAGCTTGCTTATATGTGAACTTAAAAGCCGTTATCATTGCGAATCATTATGAACAATTCGCCAAGCCTTCTTCCATGTGTTTACAACAGACAGAAAATGATGGAGAACATGAAGAAATACCAACAACATTGTCAAATGGAAAATATTGCGGAAATGACAGAATAAAAGTTAAAATGCTTAAAAAATAGGCATTGATAAAATAGTCCATTATTTCACTTAACCCTTAAACTGGGTCTTTGACACACGACAAGAGCCTAAAAAATGGAAAATGTCTACTATAAAAATGGAGACCAAGCGAATATAAACAATCACCGATCCTTCAGCTTGATATCTGTTATTCACAAAGTTTTCGCAAATTACATTTTTCGAAGGATCCGAAAAATTCATGCCGGATATTGCCAAGACTTTAACACTAGAGACCAGGAGACAGTTGACAAGAGTATAAGGAGTACCAAAAGAGCTTAAGTTTGGTATTTATCGGTTTTAAGAACGCGTTGCATTTTGGGAATCATTTCAAAATCAAGTAATATGCAATAAGGTTATCAGAATTATCAAAACCATTTATTCAAAAGCAACTGCTTAGGTATCTTTTGAATTATTTGGAAGACTATTAAAATGGTAATAACACAATTGGAAATGAAAGAAACTGTCTAAATGAATATCCAGATGGCAACGAGTTCTAACATTATCAATTCGAAATATGTAAAGATGCTATCTCTATAGAAAACGTCTGGTCCAGGATAGACTAGCGGTGCCGTCAATCTTCCACTTGGCGCAAAAGATGTGGACGGCCGACTCAATTATGACCAAGACGTCGCAATTAGCTCAGCGGAGACTCTAAGGTTAGTAGGGCGATATCAGACCGCGACAGAGGCGATGTCGTAAGGCAATATAAACATTTTTGGTGGTTGGACGAGGGGTAGAACTCTGTCGTCTATAAGTAATCTTTGATGCCCTTCTGGCATTGAATATAGCATATCCTGTTAGCCTTGGCCGGGTTGCATATGTAGGCTAGGTACAAGGTATTTTAAGTAGTAAGTAATTAGTTAGTAAGTTTATAATTTTAAATTAGGTTTTAGATTAGCTTTTTATTTCGTTGTTAGTTTAGCTTTTAGGTATAGTTTTAAATCAAACAAAAAAACAACATACAAAGACCATTTATAAAGTTTTCATTCTTTATTTTTCTTTATTTTTATTTGATTTGAAAAAAAAACAAACATGGATCTTTGAAGCTTATAGTAATAATAGTTTGTTAAATAATTTTTTTTATAATTTTAGTTGCTGACTCGACTATTGCTTCGGAAGCTAAAAGGCTATATAGGTCCTTTTTTCGAGAGGGATATCTCACGTGTAAAGTCAGTACAATACCGGTCCAAGGGATACTCCCTGTGGAACTCCGGTGCCAGAATTTTTAGGCGATTAGTAATCCTTTTCATACGAAAATTGTTTTGTTTCACCACGATGACGGACCAGCAAAGCTTTCATCTAGAATTTTCTCAGCCAAATTTCATGAATTGCTTTACATCATTGCTGAAACATCCACAGTACTCGCCGGATCTGGCACGCTGCATAAAAACATGGTTTATTGACATAAAATCAAAGGGCCCATATCATATCATATCATATCATATCGACTATCACATTTTTAAACGACAATTTTTGGGACTGCCCTTGCATATACACATACTGAAGCGGATGAGGATCTCAAAGTCACATCTTTTTGACTGTTTACAGTTTTTTTTCTTTAATGAAAACCCTACAAGTTAGTATTCTGCCCAACCAATTTTTTCGTAGACCTTGTTTCGAACACTATATTCAATCCTGACACTTTTCTCATTTCAAAAGCAGTATCTCCAGTGCAGTAAAATTACGATTTTTTTCTTAAATCCCACATTTCATATTCATTGCAGTTTAAGAAAGAAAAAGACGAGAACAGCATCCTAAGAGGACACGTTTATCGCTGGAGTGGTTCATGAAACACTCGCCAAGCAGGCAAGAACTTGAGTTCCTTTCAGGTGTGGCATGGTTAGCACCTCGTAAAAACCCACACAACAACGCTTCTGTCTAAAGGGATCAACTTCTTTGAGAGCATTTTATTCACTTGGGAGCTGTGCTCCTCGCTATCGTTTTATGACATTCACTCGGTGCTTCTTCATTCTTAAACGATACCTTCATTCCGTTAAAGCTTTTGCTCTTTAATTTGCATTGAAAACTGAGAACAACAAAAACACCTCAACATTTTTTGTTTGTATTTGTTTTTTGCACGAGTGTTAACTATGAAAATACACCCTTAAACCAGCTGTAGAAATTCCATGTAAAAAGATGCAGTATCTTTCAGAAAGCAACCACCACCGACCGGCTTAAGTGGATGCTGTTTTGGCTGGCGCTTTATTGGATGCAGGTACTGTTCGCGAAGACCAGAAATTAAGTGCGAAACAGTGAAAAACCATCTTCCCTCGGGCCTAAAAGGACTTGTACAATGGACGCAAAGAAGAAACATAGTTGGAAAAAAAACAACAACAAGTTAATGCCCGTTGAATACAACAAAGATTGCTACACACAAATTTAAGACTTTGTGAAGCTACTTTGTCCAACGTTGAAGCTGTCGGAATCCTGTGTTCTGTGGAGTACCCCCTTCAGTAAGGATGCAGATTGCTCCTTCATTCCCCCATGCTCTTGGTGTTTATTAAAGTAATGGAGAGCAGAGATGGCAATTGCAAGCGGAAGCTCTTTTCTAAAGGGTAAGCAATAAGTTGTTTGTTTTCACTTTTTTATTTGTTAACAAAAAAAGAAGTCCTTTGTTGCGTTGCTCTTTCGTTGCGCGTCTTGGGGATAAGTAGGTCCTTTTGTGCATTGTTCAAGCTTTTGGTATACAATTTCGTTTGTTCCATTGTCCAATTGTTTTATATTGTTCAACTAATTAGGCTGGTTTTAATTTATTAAGCGGGTTTCTTGACAAGTTGAATAAGAATATTTTAGGATTAAAAAGAGCTGTACTGCTTCAGTCTATAGGCTTTTCAGGTGAATCGATTCCCTATTCAAATCAAATAATACCCTGACGGGGACTTATGACTTAAGGCTTATTATAAAGAAGACCGTACTAAGAGAGCTTGGTCTAACTAAATGGAACAAGTGCGCCCGGAACCATGAAGGATGGAAAAAAGCTTAAGCTGAGTCTCAGATCCTCCTAGATCCGATGGCCTGAAGATTGTTACGGTTATGCACCAACAAGGTCGAAAGAAACCATGCCCGTTGAATAGAGCCTCACTTTTATTTGCCCGATCCTGAAAAAATGAGTCCGTCTAAGCTGCGCCAAGTAAAGTGGTATCAATATCCACAATTTTGTCTGTAAGGACTTTAATGAGAACGTTTCAAGCCGTTCGTCAACAATTTCATAGGTCCATATCAGTGAGGCTTAAGAGGAGAAAAGTCCACCATGGAACAAATATTCATATAACGGCAGATCTTTGAAAAAAAAAACAGAATCTCAAAATCGTCTAGTTTTGGCATCCTTGCCAAGCTCGTCTGTTTGTGTAGGATGACAATGGAGGGCTCACTCGGCTCTATTAAGGTTGGCAAAAAGCTCACCGATCCCTTTGATGTCAAAAAAAGATTTTAGACAAGGTGATGCGCTGTCATGCGATTTCTTCAACATCATACCTGAAAGGTCTGTACAACTACTTGCATACGTAGATGATGTTGACATAATCGGAAGAACGCACTGTTATGTGAACAGTGCCTTTTGGAGTATTGATACAGAAGCGGAAAACATTGGTTTCGCGGTTAACGAGGGCAAGGAGAACTTCAACAGAGACAACTATAGCTTCGAGGTAGTTAGGACCTTTGTGAACCTTAGCTCCGCTAGAAATACATAACATAGAACAACACTCTCGCTGATCGAGCAAAGTATAACCCTTGCTACTCGCTATTTGTCTCGGCTAAGAATGAAATTGAGTATTAAAGCGAAAAACTCAAGTATAGTTCAAAAAGACCCTTATCATCCCGGTCCTACTATATGGCGCAAAAGCTTGGACACTATCAAAAGCGGACTAGATCGCCTTAGATAACTTCGAAAGAATAATTCTACGTGTGACCTATGGTCCCGTCTGCATAGACGGTGAGTGGAGAGGAACATTCAACGACGAACTGTACGGGTACAGCTATAACCAAGGATAAAATTCCAATGGAAGAGATGGTTTGGTCATGTAGAGGGACACCAATAATCCGGCCGGGAAAGTCATCAAATTCAACCCCGAGGGAAGGAGCAGTGTAGAAAGACCGCGACTCAGGTGGCGCACACAAGTGGAAGGGGACATCAACCAAGTTATCGTGCAAAACTGGACACAGCTGGCTGGAGAAATTTGTTGGTTGACGCCCTAGTCTACCGTGAACTGTAGCCCCACCTTAAGTAAGTTAGTCTGTTAAATAGCTAACAGGTTTTTATAAAAGTTGAATTTCTCTTAAACTCCATTGAATTGGCTGAATACGTTTGTGACCTTAAAAGTTTTGAAAAGCTAAATAAGCAAATCAAGCTACGTAAACACTTCCAAGATACACAATGTCATTGCTCAATATAAAAAAAAACGTTTAATAACTAAATATATTATCCTTCCAAGTCACTGGCCAACTACCCAATAATATTTCGCACTTAAATCCGCCAAAAAGATAAATCAAAAGTAACTCAAGCACAAAATTGCTCGCCGTCCAACAAACCACGCTGCTAACGTCCAAAAGAGAATGAAAATTCCCAGATTGCATGGTCTTCATGAATTACTTATTTAAAGTACCCAACCCAACGGACACACCCGACCATCCATGATCATCAGAAATCTCCTTCCCGTCTTATCCATTCTTCTGTGTTTTCCATTCCCAATATACATAAATGTAAGGAACCAAAGGAACTTCAGGTTCTTAAGCTGAAGCGGTTTCCTATTTAAATGGGTAGGTGTGTCCATGAGCTTGAGCACAACTACCTCATCCGAACTCGGCGTGAGTAATGCGGTGGAACTGAGCTTTCGAATGTTAGAGGAAATAACAATGCGCCACCAGTACACCGCAGCCGTCATCATCATCAGAACGTAGAAAACCATCGTAAGAAATAAAGGAATTAAGACCAAGAAGAAGACAAGGAGGAACAGAAACCAGAAGACAAGAAAGGAAATATGCAAGGAAACAGAGCGGTTGGAGGAGGCGGACAAGGCTGCACAGCATGGAACCAAATACAAAACGATACGTTTTCGTGTTTCGAATTTTAAAATTTCAAAGTGATAAATGTTCCTTTGAAATTGTGCAGAGAGTTTCAGAACTCAGCGAGAACCAAAGGTGCGGGCAGGCCAGTGGATAGCTCGAGGATATAACGAACACAAAGCGATACGTTTAGCCTTGTATTAAACTCCTTTAACACAAGCGATTTAGGTAATGTGTATATGCTGCTTCTGTTACAGGGACGGACTTAGGCCAATGTCGGTTGATTTTTTGAAGGACAGTTTTGATTTAAGAAAGAACAACAATTCAACATTTTTAAACCTAAAGGGTAAACATATTATTCTTCCAATTTGAACTGCATCATTTTACGTCATTCTTTTTTTACGACTTTCAACTCTCACTATTGAGATATTTATAAATGAATTTAAAAACAAGTAGAATTTGGCTTTTGAATCTTTCATGATTAACTGGCACAGATGAGAGCCCTGAAGTAGTTAATAAGGAAATAAATTTCTCAAGGCAGACCGCAAGGTTGTTACTACACTTCTGCCTTCAATGATGTTCGTTAACAGGATGCTTAGTATTAGTATTTCTTCTATGATACATAGGTAATCTAGCCTCTGTTTTCGACAATCCAATAGACCTGTTGAGGAACGCAGCTTCTATTTATTTGTTTATAATCTTTTTGTTAATTTGTTTGATTAAAATTGTTATTGTTATTTTAGTTTAAAAAATATTTGAAAATTGTAAACACCCTGTGGCTCAACCGTCTTGAATTAGTTTTCCTTCTTTATTTTTTTTTGCTTCCATCATCATTGCACACACACACCTGTTGGGACCATTGCGACTGCAATTCGCAATGCCGAATATCGTACCATTGATGACGTCGGTAAATACTGGTTCTACCAAGTGGTGTGTTGGCTTTTCCCGCTTTTTCAAAATATGCGAGATGATGATGAATTTACTTTTGTAGCAATCACCAAACCAGACGGTCGAGCCATAGAGCTGTAAGCTTTGTAAATTTATCGTCTTGATTAGTCGCCCAGAAAAATAAATTTTTTAACGTTTGAGGAAAAAAAAGGTATTTGAATTTTGTTGGCGCGTTCTTAATCAAAGTTGGTCCATACAAGCCGGATATTTTGAGATCGGATTTTCGTTTACTGGTTTGGTTGATTGCTAGACTTTGGATTCCTGCACAGATAAGTATAGATTGCAAATCTGAATTTTGTTGGTTGCTCCTATCTTTTGATGTTTGTGGATGATTTGGGGAGTCGATTTGCTGCTACGATCTGTGGAAAATTGTCGCTTGGTTTTGCTGGTGGAATCCATACAAATTTGTGAAAGCTGTTGAATATTCTGTGATTTCGGTGTTGTTCGGGTTGTGTTAGACTTTGCGTTGTGAACTCACGTGATCGGTAATTGAACTTAATCGTTGTAATTATAATGGAAGCCTTGAAACAAGCACGCGGTCATTATAAAGGGTCAATTACTAGGGTTTATACTTTTTCGCAAAATATTCCCGACAGTATCCATGTTTTAGAATTGGAAGTGCGATTAGAAAGACTAGAGAAAGCATGGAAAGACATTTGTGATAGTCAATCGAATTTTTTTGAGTTTCATGCTGAAGAGGGATACGGTGATCCTGAAGCTGAGTTTGAGGTCGTCGAATCGAAATATATTACAGCTAAATGTGCCCTTTTAAAGCGTATAAAGGAAGTAGCTCCGGTCCGCGATGAAGCTCAAGACACTTCGCTTAGAAAATTAGTTGCTTCTCAAACTGAACTTTTGGATAGGTTAGGGCAAGCGGCTTCCTCAAGCTCTAGCAATAAAGACGCTTCGACGGTAGTGTTACAGCCCATGCATATAACACCATTTTCTGGTGATTATCGTGATTGGCCAGGTTTTCGTGATGTTTTTGTTCAAACGGTGGACTGCAATGCTAAACTTTCTGGTGCTCAAAAATTTCGGTACTTGAAATCGGTGTTACGCGACGATGCATTTAATTTGTTAAATGGTATAAATGTTTCGGACTCCAACTATTTGCTTGCTTGGGAGAAACTAGAACGCCGGTACGATAAGCCTCTTCACATTATTAATGCGCTCATTGAACAATTTCTTAAATTGCCCAGCGTCGGTTCGGGGGATGGTGCTCATTTGCGTAAGCTTGTTGATAAAGCGGACGAGGTAATTCGTGGTCTAGAAGCGATTAAGGCTGTAGGTAGGGATCCGTGGCTCGTTTACCTTTTAATAAATAAAACAGACTCTGAAACTCGAAAGGCGTGGGCGCTAGAAAACAAAACTTCGGACACGTCAACCATCGAAGATCTTCTTGAGTTCTTAGAAGAACGTTCTTGTGCCTTAGAAGCTAGTGATCCAAAGCCCACTCGTATATTAAAGACCTCTCGCGCTTCAAATCCTGCGAACATTAAAAGCTTAGCCGTAGTGAATGCGTCATGCCCGAAATGCAAAAGTGAACATTATCTTCCGCAGTGCCCAGAATTCCTGTCCATGTCGGTTGATTCGCGTCGCAGTTTCGCTAGGGATCAGCGGTTATGTTACAATTGTCTCGGTACTAAGCACTCCTCGATGCGATGTCGAGTTAAAGCGCGATGTACGTTTTGTAATACTCGTCATCATAGCTTAGTACACTTAGATAGCCTTAAACAATCTCCTATTTCAACCAGTTCTCCTGCTGCTAAAGCAAATCAAAACTCCGTTGTGTCGGTCGTAAGCAACCATATGAAAAACGAATCGCGTTCCTCGGGAATACTACCTACCGTTGTCGTAAAAGTGTTTGATGCTCTTGGAAAGACTCATCTCGCGCGCGTTTTATTGGATACCGGTTCGCAGGTGTCTTTTGTGGCCGATAGTTTAGTGAAAAGACTAGGCCTTCGTCGTTCTCATGCTCGGTTGCCTATATCGGGAATTTCGTCGGTTGAAGCTGGTGTGACCCAAGGTGTTGTCAACTTAACTTTAAAGTCTCGCATTAGTTCGCATTTTGTTGAAATTGAAGCTTATATTTTGCGCAAAATAACCTCACAAACTCCATCGCTTTCATTCGCACTTAGCAACAACAACTTTCTCGAGGACATTCAATTAGCTGATGTGGGGTTCAATACGCCAGGACCCATTGATATACTGCTAGGGGCTGACAAGGCTTGGCTTATTCTGCGAGGCGGTCATCGATCAGATGAAGAAGGAAGAGTTGTTGCGCATGAGACTATTTTTGGATGGGTTATAACAGGTTGTTTGCCAGAAAAACCAACCATAATGTCGTTGCATGCAGGAGTAGACCTTGATGTGCTTTTGAAGTCCTTCTGGGAAATAGAGGAGGTTCCCCATAAGTTTTCTTTGTCGCTTAGTGAAGATGAGGTCGATGTTCATTTTTCTAAAACCCTTAATCGATCGGCGGACAACAAATACATCGTAGAACTTCCATTTCGAAAAAATAATGTCCGGTTTCATAATACACTATCTGGGGCTTTGTCTAGACTTTTTGCTATGGAACGTCGATTTGCACGTGATGAAGGCCTAAAATTGGAATATATCAAATTTATGAAAACTTATTTGGATTTAGGACATATGGAGCGTATTCCAGATGACGAAATAGAGCCTACATCGGGAAGTGTATTCTATTTGCCTCACCACGCCGTCATTACTAACAAGATTCGCGTCGTCTTCGATGGTTCGCACAAGGACACCAAAAATTGTAGTCTCAATGAAATGCTTCATATTGGAACCCCTCTTCAACGCAACTTAATTAACGTGTGCATAAGATTTCGTTTGCATCGTTTTGTTTTTTGTGCTGACATCGTGAAAATGTTTCGGCAAATTTGGGTGCATCCTAAACATCGGGATTTTCAAAGGATTGTTTGGAGAAATTCGTCTGATAGCCCAATTTTACATTTTCGTTTATGTACTGTGACGCATGGTACCTCTCCAGCCCCTTATTTGTCCATGAAAGTTCTTCGTCAAATAGCGTTTGATTACAAACACCAGTTCCCTTTAGCGTCGCATGCCATTTTGCATGATATGTATGTTGATGATCTTATGACTGGGGCTGATTCGTTGTCGGAGACTTTGGAACTGAAGAAGCAAATCATCCAAATGTTGTCTTGCGGTGGTCTAGAGCTGAGCAAATGGAGTTCAAATTGTTGGGAGATCCTGAGAGATATTGATAGCGGGGAAGATATTTCCCTTGACTTGGACAGTTCATCGCAGTGCACCAAGGTGCTTGGGTTGGTTTGGAACCCACATCGGGACACCTTTACATACAAACTTCACTTACCAGAGCAATTATATCCAACGAAGCGAAAACTACTTTCGGAGGTTGCAAAGATATTCGATCCCTTGGGTTTCCTGGCTCCTTCCACTATTTTGTTGAAAATATTGTTTCAGGAGCTGTGGATTGCAAAAACAAAAATAGATTGGGATGACCCCTTGCCCTTTGAATTAGCAGAAAAATGGAAGCAGTATCGGGAGAATTTGACCTATTTTGAAAACTTTAGGATTTCTCGAAGGTTTACCCTAAATTCTAAAAGTTTGGAGTTAATAGGATTCTCGGATGCTTCGGAGAAGGCTTATTCGGCGGTAGTTTATAGTCGTAGTTGCTCAGAAGATGCTGTTGTTGAGGTACAATTGGTTGCTGCTAAAACTCGCGTTGCTCCAGTCAAACAGCTGTCGATTCCAAGACTCGAACTTTGTGGTGCCCTACTCTTGTGTCGATTGTTTGAGCTCATTCGGTCATCGTTAGATGAAACATCAGTTCGAGTTTTTGCGTTCTGTGATTCTAAAATAGTTTTGTCCTGGCTCTCCTCCCCTCCACGAAGATGGAATACGTTCATAGCTAATCGAACTTCGGAAATATTGTCGTCGTTGCCTCGCTCTTCTTGGAATTATGTGCGCTCCAGCGAAAATCCTGCTGATTGTGCCTCCAGGGGTCTTGCACCCAAGGATCTAATGGAATTCGAAATGTGGTGGAAAGGACCAGCTTGGTTATCTCAGGAGTTAGACCATTGGCCGATTAATCCTGAAATTGCACTTGAAAAGGTTCCTGAAGAAAGAAAGAAGGGATTTGAAGTTCACGTTTCTGTTCCGGTTGAGCATTTTCTCGAAAACCTTTCGCTAAAGATATCTGCTTGGAGAAAACTCGTTAGAATCGTTGGGTATATTTATCGTTTCGTTAAGCTATGTCGGTCGCCTAAACAGGATAGAAAACGTGGATATCTTTCACTTTCAGAGCTTCGTGTTGCTAAACAAGCCTGTCTTCTGTGGTCACAAAATTCGTTCCAGGCTGAAGTTACTGCTCTCCAGACCGATCGTTTTCTTTCCAAGAAGTCCAAGCTGATCCCGCTTTCGCCCTTTATTGATGACTTCGGATTGTTACGCGTCGGCGGTAGAATTTCAAACGCTAGAGATGTTCCGTATAATATTAAACATCCTGCCCAAAAATCATCGTATTACCCAGCTGATTCTGTTGGATGCTCATAGAAACTTCTTGCATATAGGAGTATCGGGACTATTCGCGCTGATTCGTCAGGAATATTGGATCGTGGGGAGCAGAAACCTTATTCGAAAATTGGTTCACGACTGCACTACATGTTTTCGTCTTCGACAGTCTACGTCTACGCAGCTTATGGGGAATTTGCCACCATCACGTGTGAATCCAAGCTTTGCTTTCGCTCACACAGGATGTGACTACGCTGGCCCCATAACACTTCGTTTGTCCAAGGGAAGGAAGCCCAAGATGGCGAAAGGCTATATATCGCTATTTGTCTGCATGACTACCAAGGCGCTGCATCTGGAACTGGTTTCGGACTTAACCACAGATGCTTTTGTGGCGGCGCTCAAAAGGTTCATTGCGAGGCGGGGAAAATGCAGCGTAATTTACTCAGACAATGGGACTAACTTCCAAGGAGCAGCTCGTGTACTCTCGGAGATGCACAAGTTGCTTCAATCGCAGGCGCACGTCAAGAAAGTTGCTGAAATGCTGTCTGGAGAAAACATTGATTGGCAGTTTATCCCTCCGCATAGCCCTCACTTCGGTGGGCTTTGGGAAGCGGGGGTTAAATCCGTAAAGCAACATCTTCGTCGCATCATTGGCAATAACATTCTCACCTTCGAAGAAATGTGTACTTTGTTAGCCCAAATCGAAGCTCTCTTAAATTCTAGGCCCCTTTGTGCTTCTTCTGATTTAGATCTTGACCCATTAACACCGTCTCATTTTCTTATAGGAAGGCCATATACTGCGATCTCCGAGCCAAGTTATCTGGAGACACCTGTAAATCGATTGGGAAGATGGGAATTGCTGCAAAATATGATGCAAGGGTTCTGGCGAAGGTGGCACACCGAATATTTAACCTCATTGCAGCAGCGTCCAAAATGGAGAACACCTGCCAGAGATTTTCAAGTTGGCGATGTTGTTATTCTCAAGGAACCAAACCTGCCACCCTCACAGTGGTTCCTAGGCAAAATCACAGAAGTTCATCCAGGCCAAGATGGACATGTACGAGTGGTTACCTTGCGCACCAAAAGTGGAACGTTCAAGCGCCCTATCACGAAGCTAGCGATTTTGCCATGTTCCTGAAATTCCTTCAGCGGGGGCGGCATGTTGAGGAACGCAGCTTCTATTTATTTGTTTATAATCTTTTTGTTAATTTTGTTTGATTAAAATTGTTATTGTTATTTTAGTTTAAAAAATATTTGAAAATTGTAAACACCCTGTGGCTCAACCGTCTCGAATTAGTTTTCCTTCTTTATTTTTTTTTGCTTCCATCATCATTGCACACACACACCTGTTGGGACCATTGCGACTGCAACTCGCAATGCCGAATATCGTACCATTGATGACGTCGGTAAATACTGGTTCTACCAAGTGGTGTGTTGGCTTTTCCCGCTTTTTCAAAATATGCGAGATGATGATGAATTTACTTTTGTAGCAATCACCAAACCAGACGGTCGAGCCATAGAGCTGTAAGCTTTGTAAATTTATCGTCTTGATTAGTCGCCCAGAAAAATAAATTTTTTAACGTTTGAGGAAAAAAAAGGTATTTGAATTTTGTTGGCGCGTTCTTAATCAAGACCCAAAGGCAAGTAATATATCGCGCATACCACTTTCATATTTTCCGATTTTGGTCAAAGATTTTCTAGCATTGGTAGAGAGCAATATGCCTTTTTAAGTCTTTCCTGAACGTTCTCTTGCAGATGAGATCGAATCCAGGATGTCATCAAGATATTTAGCACCTTGGCAAATATTTAAGGCATTTCTTTGAGCTCTCAATGTTCTTTGCCTTTGTCTTCAGTTTCCTACCTTAATCTTCAACAGCGTTAACGATTTGATTAATTACATAATTCTTCAGTTGCGGCGATAAGACTCCAACCTATGGCTTGACTCTTCATGAAGCTGTGTTATAAGAGCTCTCAGCAATTTTTTAATTTATCACTCGACTTAAAATGATTCTGAAATGAATTCATCCAATGCTTTTTATAACCACAAGCCTTAACGATTTATAACTTTCCAACTGAGTGACTAGGTAACTTCATGTCTCCTATGATTTTTCCTTTAGATACGCGTGTAACATACCACAATCCTTTTGCTCATTATTAATGTCGGTCGCACATAGATCTAGTTGTCTTTTCATCCTCTTTAGCATAAAAGTGGAAAAAACTTATTGGACTTTAATTGTTTGAGGTGGAGTTAGTAAGGCTCCCGGTATCGGGAATAGACAGCACTTTCACATTAAGCTTTTTTAACTTAGATTAGGTTAGGTTAGTATGGGTGCCCTGCCACTCACTTACACCACATTGAGTCCATTGTGCCCATGACTTGAGGATTATTTTCAAACAAATGCAGTACTTACGATTTGGTTGAAGTTTTTAAAAAAATTACGACTTTACTTATCGAGATACAGTTTATTGGCGCAACTCTCATTCCGGAAGCAAGTAAGCCCTTCAATATTCACGGCCACGTTTCGCGAGTTATTGCCAATCACCACCATTTGTGCAGAATAAACAAATGATGCTGCAATCGCACTAATCAACTACTTAATGACACACATCCTTTGTAAACTATGTAATTGTTTGGCTTACAATTAGATAATCAAAAATGCTGAAAAAAAAATTTTGTCAAATCCGCTCCTGTAATAGTCGTGGCCCCTTTGCCTTACAGTAACAACTTTTGTGAGGAACAACTGAGTTAAAGTGTTCAAACCATTCTGCATCGCGTTCTCAAATGCATGATGATATTTTGTATCTTTTTCTTCGACTCAGAATCAGAACAATAGACAATTGTAGCAATAAAAATGGGATTGTTCCTGTATGCAGGCAGATAGATAAATACACTGCCAGAATGAGTGGGTCAGGAGTTTAAATGGATCGCAAGTGCTTAAAACCGATTGCATGTCGAGGAAGTAGGAATTTCCTTCTTGCCAAGGATCAGATGTTGGCATAATTTTCAAAATGTTATAAATGACTGAGCTCAGGGGAATCTTTGACCGAAAGGAGATTAGAATGCAAGGGAGGATATGCACTTCATGGGGGTGATATAGAAACGTATGCTTGCTACTGTAAGTGATACAAATGCATGCGAGAATGGAATGCAATCATCTGAAGAAGAATCCGAATTGCATTGCGAATTGTAAAATATTTACTGAATGCATAGATGATTGTTCTTATATGTTTCTAAAACATTCGTGTACATCAGCATATGTGTATGTACACTGCGGTTCACATCATTAAATGCTATTGAATCTGACAAGATCGACAATTGAAAAAGGGAATGCCAAAATTTTGGTGTCCTTATTGTTTATGAAGTATTTTTTTCACGTAAAAAGTAAATTGATTTAATTTTAATTTGTCTATTGGACCTGAAAACAGTGGTTTTATAAGGTTCCGTTGCCGCCCCTTTTTTGTATAATATTCATCCGTCTAAACTCTAAAATCTGACCAAATGCCGAAACTAAGTCTAAGCCGAAACCAAAAGCCGAAACCGGTCAAATGCGAGTCGGAATCAAACAACTAAGGTTCCGTTCCAACTTGCAAATAGATTATAAATACAGTTTTCGGATTTTTCCCTTTACTTGTGCTGAAAGACATAACTTCTTGCCGAATTTCATGATTCCAGGTCAACGCGAAGTTTCATTAGCCTTGTGAGTACCTTGTGAGGCAAATACAGCCTTTTAACTGCGTCGATTTAGAAGCTTTAAGCGACCGCAATGTACGGGTTTGGTTTTTTTTTTTTTAATTAACACCCCCACATGGTCCTGAGAAAGAGGGTCGTGACAGACAAACAGACAGACAACGAGATAATACTTTATGGCTTTCGTTTTTACTTTACGGTACGGTACCTTAAAACTGAAAAGTTAAGGGCGTATTCTAGCCTAGAGGCATGAATTTCATGAAATTTTTGAAGTGACATAAAAATAAGGCAATTAATATTTTTAGTTTTTTAGTATCCATTTTCTTATTAGTTATTTATTAACATTACAAGTTAACAGAAAAAAATAAAAAAAGTTGAAAATTTCAAAAATTAGCAGTTGATGAAGTGGGGGAAGTGGGGGAATTTAAAATAATGTCGCAATGTCTGGAACTACGCAAAAAATGGAAAGATTTTTTTCACAAAATAGCGACTCCCTGAAAAAAAAACAGTTTTTGTACCACTTTTTTTGACTGTTTCGAATTTAAAAAAAAAGTAATAGAAATTTGCAAATGGGGATAGTTCCAGACTAAAAAAAGACTCTTAAAATTTCAGGTAAATCGGTCAAGTAGAACCTGAGAAACCATGGGTATTGTTTTGAAAAAGACAGTTTCGAGAAAAACCCGTTTAAAGTTTCGCGTAAAGTTTTTCGCAGTCTTAGTCATGAAATGATATTGTTAAAAATACAAACAGCAATAAATGACGCTAACTCAATCATCTTAGGTCCGGAATGAATATGTTTTGGATCGAAAGTCCAAATCAAAGCGTTAAGAGACTCATTATTATTCTGAGTTTCTGAACCTTAACATCGAGTCAATAATTCCTCTGGAGATAAACTCTCGTAAATTGGCTTAGTAATTTTCAAAACTTCATCACACAAAGTGGATTTTCGTGGTCAAACTCAATATTTCACAATATTTTTATTTCACTCACAGCACATATGTACGACCACGTGGTTTGAAGATTAGAATTCAACTGTTAGCAGCTGGACGTAAATGAACAACAACTATAAAAGACACAAGTCACCTTAGTTTCCCTAATGTTCCTTTTGTTCGATTAGTTCCGGCCAGTTTGGATGCTGGGTCAGCAAAATACCGATATCTCCGCAAATAATTTGAATTTTGAAAAATCCTCTTGTGATATATTCTTGAACAGTTTAATCGATTTTTTTAAATTTCTAGACTAGAATACCCCTTAAACTGAATGCTTATACGACAGAGGGCATATTTTTTTCCTGAAAACAGAAAAGTTTCTACCTTCAAAACAAAATGAAATAAATGTCAATTGGAAACACAACAATAAATAATATATGGATAAAACTCTAACTTGTTGAGAACACGTTTCCAAAACAATCAATAAAGTAAACATCGCTATCGAAATTCTTAAGTTAAGTTAAGTATTCTAAGCAATTATTTTTAAAATTTTTAAAAGTTTTAAAAATGGTACTCAACCTTCCTACCTATAATTACATTGCTAACATCATTTCAATGACGTCCAGTTCTTGCAGGGCTTGATTATGATAAGGTGACTTCCGCAGACTTTCCAAACCACATCGGTCAACAACTTGGCCATAATTTGACGAATATTTACGTAATGTCACTTCCATACCTATCCCTGGTTTGAGGCGGATTCGCCTTCTTCATTTTTAAAGAAATTTAAACCACAGGAATGTTGAAGCCAGAGCATCAATTGGATTATCCTTTATAAGATTTATTTGCCAAAGCTAGGAAGCTGTTTCTAAACTTTTGCAAGATATTGCCAAAGAGATTACAATTAAAATGATAACGGCATACCTGGTTCACATACAAATCCCTCACAAGTTTCCTGAATGTCGCAGTTACCATCGGGACGCCTTGGTTCGAATCTATTTACAGATTATTTCTTGTTCGCATATGTTCATTGCTTAATATGACTAAAAGGTCAAATTCACGAATTTGATTCAATCTCGTAAATTGGAAAGTTGACTCAATTCTTATCATTTCAAGTTCCGTTTGGCTAAATATTTCAAATATGTCATGCTTCATTTTCAATATTGTATTCCACCCTAAGTCAGCTTATTAAGTTCATCACAGCTTTAAAGAGAGCTGTTGAAAATAAAAGAAGCATTGTCAGAAAAGTCCTTATGGTCTAGAATTTCATAGAAAACTAAGAACCCTATTATCAATCCATTCAACCCTCATTCGAGTCAGATCACATACAAAATTTAAGAAAGATAAGTATCCTGTTGAAAGAGTGGTATAAGAGTATAAGCTCATACCCCACCTCGTATCCCTTTTTGAAATTCAACTTGTGATTTCTATAAACTCCAGTGATTTTGATGATTTACCCAGTGACACGTAAGGACATCACGTACCAGTATAAAGTTGGGATTACACACGCACACCGACGGATTATTTTATTTCTATTTCAATGCGATGTTCCTTTTCGAGCGCTGATAATGACGACAACGGCAGCGACAACGATGGCCACTGGCCACCCATTAAATGTAAGTCCAATGCCATTACTCATTTCGTATTCACTATCTGACTGGACAATTTAAGGGTGTATCCTGCTGTGATGTATCCATTTAGCCCCGAAGACACTTATCGTAGTTTTTTTCTCCTAGCATTTTTTTCTGTGCATGTCTTTTGTCTGGAAAATCCCCTTTTGATAGCGTAAGACTTAAACGAGGTAACAAACGATCCTCGAACCATAAAATAACCTCAACGTAATTTTTAATTTCGCACATAATAAAGAGAAGGAGACTTCTCGAGAAGAAGAAAACAAAGTTGCAGCAGTGCAGCCGCAAGGACTTGCACCATTTAACCGAAAACCCAAAGGGGAACGCCGGAGAGAACAATATGGTTGAAAAGTAATGGTGATAGAACGAGAAAATCTTTCGTTGATGAGGTGTGAGCTAAAATCGAAGTCCATGCCTTAAGTCTTATTTTACAAGTGACATAAAGAAATTGGTTATATTACTGAAGACATTTGTGCACCAGTTTGCGACTTGGTAATCTCCCATTTGGAAGTTTTTGCAACGCGCTTATTTTCGGAATTCAAAATTTTGACATGTCTGCATGTATGGAGGTCCGCAGAGTTGGATTCCATTGTTTTTAGAAGGATATCTGTGTGTACGTACGTTCGTGTTGATTTGTTCATCTCGCATATTTTGAGAATCATCGAAAATGAAACTTTCGAATCCGTTAAGCTTTGACTTTGTGGTTTAAATTTTATAAAAACAAATAAGACTACTTCAATTGAATCAGATATTTTTGAAACCACATAAGCCCATGGGAGGGGAGAAAAAACCTTGTTATGTTTAAATTATATATAGTATATTCTTAGAACGAAACGGCCTTATGTTGTTTCAATTTGGCGTCTGATTCTAGAAAGAATTGACTTAATATAAAAAAAGGAGACTTGTGTAGTTTCGAGAATCCTGGTTCAATTTTTCTATAACATACAAAAAACTTGTTCATTAAATAGAAACCGAACTTCTAATCGTCAAAAAATCGATCGAACTTCTTGATGTTTTCCAATGTTATTCATCTCTGAGCAACTTGTACGAGTTCCTTAAGCTTGTCTTTCGATGTTGGACACTTTTTTCAAGTTCTTCCCAAATTAATGCTATTGAATCGGCCACACATTTCGGCCGAAACGGCGGCTATTTCGCATTCAGACTCTGAGCTCTTTCAACGTCGTCGGCTTGTTGGCATAATGTAGCCCCAACGATATTAATCTAGAAGCGTTTAATCGCACGAACGAGGCGGCCAATCGACTGCCCCATTTCTTGAGATAACAACCTCATCAAACTTACTCTACAATAAGTGGCTTGTGGCACCATCCTGTTGAAACCACATGTCGTCCAAGTCCATATTTTCCAATTCGGGCCAAAAATAATCGGTAATCATCACCAAACAGTTATTTTTTGTGGATCCATGTGGACCCATTGAGTCAAAAATGAACTTAGTCACTGAAGATAATTTTGCTATGAAATTCATCATCTTGGCGCATCTTCTCCAGTACCCAATCGGAAAGCGTACGTCTCTTAAATTTTTGAGTCAGCCTGATTTGGTATTGGTGTAGGCCAAGATCTTTATGCGAAAAACGCCATAATGTGGTCAGAGCGATGCCCAATTCGTGACAACGCCGTCGAATTGAATAACGTTTGCTACGGACGCCTGAATGGAAGCGAACTTTTCGACACTTCGACGAACCCGTTGTATGAAGACCCAATTTTTTGCTACTACTAAACTTGTTATTGCCTGTCTACTCTGGCGAGAATGTCGACCAAAAATTGGTCACCGACCCCGAATTTCGGTAGAAAATTTTCATAATTTGCAGACGTTGCTCGTGCGTTTACTTTACCGTGATGAAAATGTTGAGTCAACTGAATAAATTGACAATGACAGTTCGATGATTAGTGAGTTCACAAATTGAATTCAAAGTTGTCAAGTCCCTATTTGAAAACCCTGTACTTGTGGGTATTTATGATTTCTTAAAAACGAATGGGGTCTGCAACATCGGCTCACGATGACCGCTATACTTAACATGAAGCATCTTTTGTTTGATAATATTGATATCCTGTCTAGCCGCTGGAAATTAACATTTATTAAAAACTTTTAATCTTTCACATAAGACTAAAGCAGATTCAGTGTTTTTAATAAATGTAAATATCCAATTATTAACAACTTTGTTTTAAAGTTGAAATAAAGTTTTTTAACCTGTTTATTGAATGTCAAAGTCTGCGATTGCTAAACGCTTTTTTATCATTTAACCAAACAAGTGAAATGATGGACCAAAAGGCGTTATTTCGCTTATTTCGTAAACGAAGCCTCGAGACGGAGCAAAATGATAGTAAATGACCCAGTTTACTTTACTTACATCAGAAAGTTAAATTATCATACAAATGGATAGAATCTAGAAAGGGAACATAACATACTGGACAATTGTATTTCGGATAAATAGTTCGAGCTCCAATTTCAGCTTAATCTTCTTTCCATAACGCCAAAAATAAATATAATCTAATGCGCGTATAAGAATGGAGTGGTCGAAAATTCCTTAGCGAATGAGGAGTTCATGATAGTGGCCTTTTACAATGTAATAATTGAAAAATTAAATTAGATTCTCAAGTGCCACATAAAAATAGCAGGCTTACTCGTGAATGAAAATTTTGGTATGCGAAAGTTCTGTGCAAAGTGGGTGCCGCTCACACTGGACCAAAAACAATAACGAATTGAGGACTCAGTGTTCGAAACTGTTCTTTCGCTCTAATTCCGAATTTTTCGTCGATTAGTGATAATAGATAAAACATGGCTTTATCATTTCACACCGGAGTCCAATCGACAGTCAACCGATGGGACCGCACGTGATGAACCGACTCTAAAGCGTTGAAAGACGCAACGGTCGGCTGACAAAGCTATGGCATCAGTATTTTGGGATTCGCGTGGTTAAATTTTTATCGACTATCTCAAAAAGGGAAAAACCACAGCGACTATTACGTACTGAATTGTGACGTTTGAAGGACGAAAGCTCGGAAAAACGGAACCAGTTGAAAAAGAAAACAGTTTTATTTCATCAAGATAATGCACCGTATCACAAATCAATGAAAACGATGGCAAAATTGAATGAATTGGGCTTCGAATTGCTTCCACCGTTTTCTCTTAATCTGGCCCACAGCGATTTTTTCCTGTTATCAGACCCCAAAAGAATGCTTGCTGGATAGAAACTAAGCGCCGATGAAGAAGCTTTTTTTGAGGTCAAAGACAAATCGTACTATAAAAATTGTATAGAAAAACCTTTTGACCGCAAAAATCGTTGTATCGCCAGTCAACCACATTGGATAATAAAACCAAATTAAATAAAAAAATATTTTTTTTCTATATGAACCACATTTTCTCTTCGCTTCTTTTTTTCAGCATCTTCTTGTAGCCCTCATCTGCTGCCTCTTCTTCATGCCACACATTTCTTCTAAGTTAGTTCCAGCTTTTTCCTGAATTAAAGTGCGGCATCGTATCGTGACCACAGCCGTTGCTGTTGTTAATTGTTGCTGTTGCAGCGTTCTAGATTTCCACACCCCACAGTCAGAGTCTCAACCGGACTGTTAAAAAAAATTGTTGGGAAGACGCTACAGAGGTGCTAACACTCTGAACATTCGCACATCAAGAATATTTGACGAGTCTCTTGTGGAAATTAACAAATGTTCGAGCTGATTGGATGTTCGACCATATACGGATTGCCAGGTTGCTGTGCGATTCTTTTTCGTGAAGAAATCTTTGGCCACAAATCACCGTATATGTTGTCGTTTCTTGGAGCTTGTACCAATTCGCTTTTTCTTCACCGATTCAGGTAAATAAAGTATGATATCAACGTCGACTTTGGACAGGCTCGACAGGGTTCGTAGACTTCCTCTTTCAAAAAGACAGATGTGTGCGTATGAAATTGACATTGTAGAATTTTAGCTCGATACGATCCACAGCCAGACGATATGTGTATAAGGACTTTAAAATTCAATAGTGAAAATATCTAACAAACAATGAGATATGTATTTCTAAACTGCTAAAATCAAATATGAGGTCTAAAAGTAGGTATTTAAAAAAAAAAAAAACATTCAAAAAAAATTCCATATCCTATCTTCACAATACTTTCCAATCATACTGTTCGCTTTCATTCTCTGCATAAGTGCAATCCATTCCATATCAAGGCAACCCAAAAGAAGCAGTATTCGCAAAGAACATAGAAGGAAACTAAAAAAAAACAAAGAAAAAAAAACTATCCCAAAGGATCGCGTAAGAAATTCCACAACGAGAAGAGCAACAGGAAGGAAAACTATTAACATTCCGGTGCACAGCTATTAACCTTTTTCTCGATACTCCATGCCCCCTGTCTGCTCTAGCTAAAGCAAACCCTTCTTTTCCTCCACGTCATCCTGCACCTCGTGCAGCATTAAGACAGACTGATATATGAGTTTTTCTTTTAGAAAACGGGCTTCTCACAACACTTGTGCTGCACTTTTGGTTGCTTCCAATAGCAATAAAAACTTCAAGAGGCTTTAGATGTGCACTTGTTTTTTCTCCCTTGCCATGCTGCGTTCCTATCTGTCTTTCTGGGAACTTTGCAAGTCTTTGTGGTGCCTTCCTGAAGGGCGTTGTAACATGTGTGTACGTTATTTTGTTTCAGTTTCTAAGGAAAAGTGTTCTTTGCCATCGGCACATTAGATGCAAGAAGACACAAAAAATAAGCAGACTCACACCAGGAGAAGTGTAATCGAATTAGAAGGGTGCTCTTAAGTATATTCGAGTATATACCTTATACATACATACATTATTTTCAGAGAGAAGCCCTTTATTCATTTAAGAAATGTTATCTTATATTTTGAAAATATCGTTTTCGACGAAGTCTTTATTAGTTTGAGAAGAAAAAAATTTTCTTTGATTTGCAAAATAATTTAAGCTTCTTTGCTCAGCTCAAATGTTTTGTTTAAAAAAGTCAGTCAACATTTCTATCATGAAAAACTGAAAAGTGTTAAGTTTTACTCCTAAAAACGAAGGTAAAGATGAGTTTAATCAATATCGACAACAGGATATGGAAAGCATGCACAGCCTTCAAAGTGCTTAGTATATATTATCTTTCGTATCCGTCACTAGTTTGGTGGCCATTAATGGTGGTTTGGCCTTTAACTAAGCAGAGCTCACTGCTGACATTAAGTTCTTTATACTCAAGTTCGACTTATGCACTTAATGTACGCCTTTATATTATCAACGGGAAAAGGCGGAGGAAAAGGCAATTATTTATTCAGAAGAACTTAAAATTTCAAGCTTTCTATCAGCAGAGAGAGAGGGAAGTAGGCGGGCCTGTCAAACTCTCAACTCCACATCAATAACTTCCAAGCAAGTGACCATATTTATCGACACCCACACGGCTTCGCTCCTCCTTTTTGGCGAACGAATGAATATAGATATTCACTGACATAAACAAAAGTTTTTAAGTTACTTCAAATATTTTGTTCTTGCAAACTTCTTAACATTAACATGTTAATTAGGATAAGCATGATCAGGGATTCAAAGTTGAAAGTTTTTGGGGTAGTCGTTGAAGAAGAGTCCTTTTTCTAGGTATTTTTGACACTTGCGCAATATCCAGGAAAACATGTCCTTTATATAATTTAACACAGACTAATGATCTTCTTAGTCGGACCCGCACTGACTTCGCGAGAATTATAGCGGTCATCGCAGGGCCCTGGCTGATAACGACACTTCAGAAAAGGAGACACTTACTCATTTTCTGTGCAACTGCCCAGCGCTAGCTAGAGTCAGACAGCAAACACTAGCTAGGTCTAGGTCTCTGAGTCAAATAAATTCTTTGGACTGGACTTTAATTTCTGCTTTATATAGCGTATTGCCTTATTATAAAGGACATCTAACGAAAATTGTTTGAGCTAAAATTGACAACGCTTAGCTAAATTTCTCCGCCACCGTCAAAGACAGCTGTAACGCAAGAATATAGTTCAAATTTGACGCAAAATTATGCGCAATCTACGCAATGTACACAGTTTCAACGGACAGCTGAAGTAGCAAGATAGCAGCTGAGGGTAATTTCTCCCAGGAAAATGCGTACAAGTTCTGGGGATACCTTTAGAAGACAATAATGGAATAAAAAATGCCTTGAAGTATCAAGAGTGTGTTGAAAGGAATGGACGGTTCAATTATGGCTTACAATAATAATACAGGAAGTCTTTTAATAGACGAAGATCGTGTAAGCAATTTTCGAGTGTCCGCTGGCAATATAAATCTAGAGAAACAGTAACAGTCCGCTTCTTCAAATGCTACATACTCGTACATCAACAAGACAAAACAAAATGCACTAATTTCATACTACGAAAATGAGATTCCCGAGCAAATCCTGATAAATTTGCGGACATCGATATGTCTCACCGGTCCTTGCGATACATTCATTATGGTTAATTCTATGAGGATTCCGTCAGATTTATGGATGAGTTTGAGAAATTAAATAACGCTTAGTAGGAAAATGACTAGGAATCCGATGAAGAAGATTGGAAAGAAGCAAGAAAGCTGCTTGCTGCTGAAACTCTGCAGCGAGGGCGTTGTCTTCGACAGGCGGTTGGACAGATTGTTCTTTCAAAACGAAAGAAAGAAGGGGCTGAAAATTCAGCTGGACCGGTGTATTGCAATAGGGATAGTTGGATGTGCCGTCGTGCTTCCTGAGCTTCGAGGTGATGTCACAAAGATTCAAAAGGAAGCTAAAGATGACAGCATCAAGTCACTGCGCTATAGCCACAAACTGAATTACTCACTTTCACGCAGCTCAAAGGTACCTGCTGTTGCGATAATGAAAGAAGTGTTCGCCTTCTGCATATCGCGTTCTAAACAAAGAACTGGGCTTTTGAGCACTTTAAGATGTGCGCCTTCATCACTTTGTGAAACCCGATGAATAGAGCGGCATGAGGGGGTACTCTAATTTTTTTTTGTTGACCTGGTTTGAGTTGTCGAAACTCTAGGTTTCACAGTGGCCAGACCAGACCACAGCTGGCAAGGCTGCTTCATTGGCGATATCTTTAACTAATTCTCAGTTCATGGTCTCATTATTGTGTCTGAGTGACGTAATGTGCCTGACGCAGTGTAAAGTACTTCAGAAGACGACTCTCGACCTTAAAGCGGTGTTATACAAGTCAACAAAACAATTTCCATTCTTGTCAATGCAGCGTGCAGAAAATCTAGCCAACCTAGCTGGGTGTCGTGGACGTCAGCTGGGTACATCTATAAGATCAACCACGCATGAAAACCACATTCTCTGACTCGCCAGAGGAAATCGGAATTCACACTTTCAGAAGGCATAATAATCTTTATTTAACAAGATTTTCGTAAGAGCACCCAACTGACTGCTTTGAAAAGGCAGTGATATGATCACTCGTATGATATAACGAGCTATATTATAAAAGACCACGTTGAGTTTCCTCCTGCTCTTGTTGTCAGGACAAGAGAATATGTCACATGCGTACGTCAATATCGGAAGGAGTGCTTTTACCAATTTCTAGGTACGAAGTGCTGAGTAGCCGAAAGACCACGCAGTCCAACCTGCACCTTTCAAATTGCTTTGTCCATATGGGTATCCCATAATAGGGTACGATTAGAGACTAGGCCAACGTCAATATTTTTTAGACCGATCAGAAGCACTTTTGACTTATATGCATTTAACCATAGGTCATAATCCATTGAGGACAAGCGAGTTAGTAAGTAATTGTTTCAAGTTTGACAATTGCATGAGTCTTGCGTTTCTCGTTTTTTCTCTTTAGTCCGTGACCCGTAAGAAACAAAAAAAAGAACAAAAATGGACTGTCCAGTCCAAACCTTTTTTGCGTCTGACTGCTGTTCCTGCTCCTTAAGTAACCAGTCTCGCTAGCTAGATTGGTGCATATCCAGCGACCTCGAATTACGCACATTAAGTTGACTGAGGTTGCATTGTAGAGGTCATCTAGTCTGATAACACACTTAAGCCATCTAGTCTGATAACACACTTAGCCAGAGAAGGGCTAGGTTGAGAGAACCAGTTTTTTGTTTTTTGAATCGGGCGAGGTCTTTCGTGTTTGCTTTAGTAAGTTCGGGTAAAGCTGTGAAGAAGTCAGATTCCAGAACAAAGGAAATAGGTGATGATCTTCTCCTTCAAACGACAGCTTTTGAAGAAGTCATTTGACTGCACGTCTAGCCTTTCCGAATGTTTGGCATGTTCTCTGTTTGTTAAGGACGGGCAAATGTATCTAGCGATGTTGCAAGACGGTTCATTTATTTTTAGTTTGTTCGTTGCTATGAGGTTGTCAATATGTTGTGAAACCTCATCCGCTAGGAGCATTGTACTTGCACAAGTACAAGCTCATCTGCTTTGCGCTTTCCGTAGATGTATCTAAGTCCTGAAACCCTGACATAGATCTGGAATTTGGAAGCATAATTCAAGGTTTAGATTACTCGGAAAGATACCACGTCCGACTTTTTGATCTTGTTATGAAAACATCGGTGAATATCATGATGGAGTCGTACGGTATCGGGAGACATGCATCCCTCTGCTCACGATGTGGGGTACGTGTTTCGAAGTTGAGGTTGTGGAGTGACCAAATTCAAAACCGTTCCGTCGTGAGATTGCATTGAGTCTACCGACAAAAGCTTTGCTTGTTGACTGACTAGAATGTCTGAGGGAAGTCAAAGAACGACATTGAAAAGTTTCAAGTCGAAGTGGAAGCTCCAATGATGAGGAGAGCAGCCATCCTTCTTACCTTGTCGATTAGTTTTTAACTGGCTTCAATTTTTGTGGATTGTCACCAGACAACTGCTCCTTATAGAAGAATGGGCTCAACAACAGCTGCTTAAAGCCACAATATGATGTTGGGTTGCAGCCCCCATCTCTTTCTCACAGCTTTTACATCTTATGTTTGTCCACTGCATTCTACTTTTGTGCTGTGCTGTAAGAGTTTAAAGTACACCAAAATGGTTTAAAAAATGCATTGGTTTGTTTTAACATTATATTTCTACATAAATCTTATTAAGACTCTTTTTTATAAACTGAAGTATCAAACGCTTGATATTTCTACTTTCTTCCTTTAACAATTTCCGGGGGAACGTATCCAGCATCCACAACCCGTGGCACCTTCTTCTTGCCGAACCATCTTTTCGGATAGGTAACCTTCTTTGAATCAATCTGAAGATCCAGTTGGTCTTCATTTTCAAAGAACCATAAATGCTGTTCTTTTGTTTTCATTTTTTCTGCAATTTCTTCGACTGACTTTAGTCGTTTAGCGCGCTCTAGTCTTTTTAACTCAGCCTTAAGCTTCTCCTCTCGAAGAATATTCCACTTTTTGTACTGTTCTTTTTGTTTTTCTATCACCGCCGGTTCCTGTTTACTGACGACCATTTTGCAGTATTCTTCCAAGGAGATGTCGAAGCTGTCCGCAAGGAGTTTACTTTCGTTTGCGAGGAGCTCCTGCACGACCACTTTCAGTGACTCTCGAGACGGATTTTCGGTTTCATTGCCTTCCAAAACCTTCGCACAGTGCTCAAGGATTTCCTTGTAGAAGACTTTTTCAGTCGATTTGAGCACTTTCAGAGCTTCATCATACTTTTCGTACAGGGTGCAACCGAGCAGATGCAGATTTGGCGAGAATGGCTTGTCTAATTTTTTGCCGATTGCAATGAATGTCTTACCAATGAGGTGTTCGTGATTCCTGATGTCAAAGTGATCATCGTAGAATTCATTCCTCAAGAATTTGACACGCACTTTGACCTAAAACCAAACATGCAATAAAAATAGATTTATGTTTCGAAATAAATATATTACCTCTTGAGGTTTTTCATCAGTCTCCACTTTCTCTTCTACTTTGTAGAAGGGTTCCCTTCGGTTCAAGTACTTATAGCAAGCAAAAAGCGCCAGAGATCGCACCAATTCGTTGTCGAAATCTTCCTGCAGCATGAGAAACGTCGCTGTGCGTGCTGCAGAGTGGAAATCTTGTTTCTCTATCAAATGGTCAAGCAGGTAACTCGCCGAGTAGTCATCCAAGAATATTCCATAAGCCAATCTATTGTCCAGCAAGTTAACAAGATCCGTAATGTGGCCCATGTCAACATAATTCCTGACCACGGCATGATGCGTTGAGTCCAGTGTATTTGTCGTCTCTTCGCTAAGTCGCAGGCTGTGAATCAAATCATTGATTTCATCCACGCGACTTTCATCCGAAGCTGCGGCCTTATTTACGAATATATCAACGTCGATTGCATTCATCTTTCCGCCTTGCTGCGATGAACCGTACTTGATGTCATAATACAAGTTCTCTAGGTTTGTGTTCTGCATAAACGTTGGCTGCAACCGGCTGTTCCACTCCGTTTGACATTTGAACTCTTCGGAAAGAAATGTTCTCACGTTTTTACAAAAATTGGGCAATTTCTTATTCAATATTTTGGATCGCAAAAACATTTTTGATGCACTATTTATTTCTGTAAAAGAATTCACGGAGCCGCAATGTGCTAAAAGTTCTTCGATACAATCAGCTGACAAATGACATTTCTGACAGGAATGAAAATGAGCGTGTACAGCAAAGATTTTTGTGAACCAGCGATTTGCTAGAAAACACGATTTAATATTGCACTCCAAATGCATTCCAAAGACCCTGTACCAGCATGCCGTAGCGCAAATCCACTACGTACTGGATGACATTCCTTCGCATAACGAAAGGTAGATAGTCGCAACGGGGAAATTTAAGGGAAAAGCGAAGAAAGCAGAAAGTTCTATAGAGTGTTAAGCTTTGTTTCCAGCGTCTCTTTTTTAAGACAATTCTCAACAGGAAGAGATTAGACTTAAATCAGTGGTTGTAATATGTTGGGTTCGATACCTTCCCAGGATATAAATGACACTATCAAGGGATTGGTCGACCAGCGATAGTAGTCTATGGTCTAGAGATTTAGTAGACTAAATGGGTGGTGGTGTTGTTGTAGTGGTTGTTGCATCGGCTTAATTCCTAATTCGTGCTGTCAAAATAGTAGTTTGGTTCTGCTTGGAAGGCATAACATTGACAGCGGGGTGTTTATCAAATCTTCCAAACTTTCAAAGTACATATCTCAAACTAATATCGAATAAAATCTTACGAATTAGGCGAAAGCTAAAATCCTCCGTCCCGTTTCGTGCTCCACGCACGGAAGCGAGTTGAAACCGAATACATCTGAGTTTCTCAAACCACTACATTATCTTTCATTCTTCTCCTAATTCTTCAGCTCGCTCTGTGTTACACGCATTATAAGCGTATGCGTTCATATCCTCTTGAAGAAGAAAAGAAAGAAACGCTTATAAATAACATGGTACAAAAATTCAAAATTACATCTTCGGTAGACTAACCCGATCTAAAACCAATATTAAAAAAAGAGCATTTATCTAGAAAATCGAAAATAAAATTAGCAGCTTTTCCAAAAATGTTTGAAAACGCTGACAGAATAGAAATGGGCTCGTTATTCTTTGGAACCTTCCTGAATATTGGTATTGGGTATTTCTTCCCCGATTTTTAAACCTTTAAGAAACTTTCCACTATAACTGCTTTTGTTGAAGACGTGTGCTAAGATATCAAGAAGATTAAAAGAACTATAGGTTCAAAGAAAAACTGTTTTGTTCTCCTATTTCACTATGACTTTCAAATCGGAGAGCACCTATTTCACTATGAATAAAGTTTAGGGCGCAGGGGTTAGGGGAAGAGTCAAAACACGCATCGAGGAAGGAAGGAAAAATTCATTTAAGACCGTTGTTATATCCATAGAATCTGTGACATAGCCATCATTGGACTTTATACAAGACGGTTTGGCATCAGTAACGTTTTTTTTCAAAAAGCTCGTTAACAATTCCACATTTTTTTTTTTCAAATTCCCTTGAGCGTTTTTAGATTTAACGATGTAGTAATTTTCTTTAAGCCTACCGATGTCAGTATCCACTTCTCTATATGCCTTTTTATACGATCTATAAATTTGAGTTTTAGGATGTTTGGTTTAAGTTTAAGACATAGCTTTTTTTCTGGAAGATAGTTAAGACGACTTAAGCCTCTTAAGTCTACTTCTTCTGTTCATTGATTTAATTTCATTTTTTTACAACTCATAGTTATCTTCATAATGATCCTTAAACAATAGCAAGCTTTCCAGGGCCTCCACATAGTCGTCCTTCTCCAGTCCGGTATCTCTGAATCTATGCAACTTAGTGATGTTCACCCGCTTCGTATCCCGATGCAACGTTTCCAATGTATCACCTAGATCTCCCGAACATTGAACCGAAGCTATCATTGGTACTGACCGTACTTTCTGATCAGGCAAACGCTCACAAGTCCTGCCAAAACCGTTTACATCCAATCTGGCATCAAACATCTCAAGTGGAAACGGAGTCTTTGTATTCATTGGCTCTTCCAACGCCGAGACATGAGCCATACTTGCGTGATTTTGGCATTGAAAGTATAACTGAAACATTTGCGACACGGAATCACATCGATAGGCAGCCATTTTCATCTGATTTTTGGCCTCCTCCAATGGGCGCTTCAAGCGATGCTTGGGTATACCTCGCACGCAGACCGACTGAACAACATAATCGGTTCCAATTTCGCAGTTTGGTGAGAGCTGAGTAAAGATGTCGCCTTCAAATTTGTCTAGACAATCGATTAGATCCTCTTCGTGCCCCATTTGGAATGGCAAGGCAATGGCAGCTGCTGTTAATGTTCGCCCATAATTAGTTAAATCACTGCAGAAGGCACCTAGGCTGTTCGTGAGCGGTGCATCTTTTAGGCGGTATCTGAGACTTATTGTATCTAAATAGGAAGCTAAGATCGATGAAGTCTGGTAAGGGTTGTCCGGTTGGTAGCTGAGTAAAGGAATTTTACGAGGTTGACCAAGTTGTCTCCAGACACGACCATGTGTGCTTAGAGGTAGGATCATTGAGCTGTGCTCAATCAATTTGCTGTATGTGAGCGCTATGTTGACCAAACGAATGGAATCAGTCATGGTTTCATCTAAAATGGAAATAGAACAACCATGAACAATGATTTGAATGTTTTCACCATACCTGCGCTTTGGTATGTCATAATTGATGGAGTAAAAACAGGAATTGCCAGGTTGGTTTTGGAGTACTCGTCGTTCAGATGTAGGAGACTCTCTGTGGCCATGCCAGAATAGGCATTGTGGCAATCAAAGATCGTTTGGAATCCCTTTAAGTAAATATGTACTTGATTACTTAAATGGAAATTGTTTTTGTTTTGTGCTTTTTACCTGACAATTATCACATTCTTCAACATACTGTCGAATTTTATCTGAGAATTCATCTGCAAACTGTTCCGTTTTCCACATCTGGACACCATTTGAGTGGGTATCGAATGACTCCTTTGTTGGAGAATGTTTGTACTCTTTGATTATGTTTATAGTTCGCGGATGGTATCGTGTATACAAGAAATCTGCCCAAGTTTCCACATTTTCTTGCAATTTGTAATCTTTCTCCTCAACGTTTACCTCCGGATCGTCTAGGTCAATTTGGAACTGGTTCTTTTGTGCCTCGTCCGACTTTATGACCTCAACGTTCGACTCCTTCCACTCCAGGTTTTCCCTTATTTGAACAACAGGGTCTTCAAGTTGGGCTTGAGGTACATCATTGTAAAGTTCTCCATCCTCTGACAAATGTTTCAATGATCCTTCTAAATCAACCAGCAGCAGACGTGGTGTGAATGTTGTTTGTCTCTAAAAGCAATATATTCAATATTGCTTTAAATAACCTTTCAACATTACCTTATAGTTCTGGCCTTCTCGAAAGAGCACATCATGGTCTATTATGGAAGGTTCTTCGGACGAGGAGTATTTAAATCCAGATTCCTGCAAGAGTATGAGTTTATTTATTCAAATTTATCGAAGATGGGCTGAAGTTCAACTAACTTGAATATTCCACCAATGAGCGCCGATGTAATTGGAATAATTTCCAAATTGAAATGTTAAGACCTCTCTTGTCGTGGACATTATTACCAATCCCAATTTTTTTTTAATTTTAAAATTTGTAAAAAATAAACTTCCAGAACAACAAATTGTTGAATGTTGAACTGACAGCCGGCATATATGAAGTTTGTAGGAACAACCCAATAGCCATATTCTGTAGGTGATGCCAGACTGATCTTATTAGTTGCACAAAAATCAGTAAATATAAAACAGACATATATTGTTTTGTATATTGTTAGGTAGTTTTCCATTGCTTATATCCCAGAATTGGCTCCAATTTAGTTGACTACGGCTTCGTATTTCCTTCTCCGAGTTATTCGTTAGTGAAGAAAAAGTTGAAAACGTGTTATGTGTTGAAACGATCAATGATATCTGTAACATAAAATTCCAAATCCTTCCGCATTTTTTAAGGCATTCGTACATAAACGCTGAAAAAAGTAAAAAAAATAAAAAAGATCGTAGAAGAAACATGCGAGGAAACTGAGTACGTACTGAGTACGAACGAATGCTGATACTGGGGTTACTTGAGTTCCCAAAAGCATATTTCTCATTAATTATGTGAATGTCAGAGTATAGGCAGAAACCGTACAAAACGTTTAAGCAGCTACTTTTTTAAGAAGTGAAAATAGGACGCATAAACTACAAATTTTTTTTTTTATTTTGTAGGGAAATCAATTTTTTAAATGAAAGTGTTTAGCCTGCAACACTACATCAGGGATTGCGATGGGCCCATTATGGTGCCAAGAGTCGTATAAAGTTCGTATAAAGAACTTCATAAGCCTCATTCCAAGATTCATTACCTCGGAATTCGTGTTAAAGCTATTTAACATTTCTAACAATTAATTTGGTATTCAACCCTTTTCATCGTTTCTCTATATTCAACCAATTTGTAATGATCTGTTTAACTAAAGACTTGATTAATGTTGGCCGACTTGTGCAATGAAACAAGTGAACTAGTTGTTAGCCTATATGTATACGCTACCAAAGAGTTCACTACTGCAAAAGCTATGGCTTGCACTTTAATATCCAAATAGTTGTTACTTGTGTGTTTATTACTGTCCTATATTTAGCGAAGAATTTCCAATTCAAATTCGCAATCAAAACCGTGATAGAGTTCACCCAGCTAACAGCACCATCTAATTTGCGTTTTTAGATTTTTGTCATGCCATTTGGTGATATTTGCCCTCAATGAAGCACCCTGTTTGAAGAATAAGATTCGGAGGATTGGCATCATTGTTTAAGCAAACTGTCAAAGGTAACCAATATTTTTTTTCACAACCAACAATTCTGACAACACTAGCTCACAAACCAAAGTGGTTCGGGTGCGATGTCTTACCGGCTATTCGGTCTTTATCGACAGGCTTTACACAAGAGTCCGACTCTTGTGCAAGGTCTACAAGCGGGCGTATTAATGGCATCCAGTGATATAATCGCTCAATGTGCTGTGGAGAAAACTCCAATTCGTGACATCAACTGGCTTCGTACCAGTCAATTCGGCTGTATGGGACTGGTCTTTGTAGGACCGACTTTGAAATTTTGGTACGGAAAATTGGAGTCGATGATAGGTCCGAATCAAAAGCCTTGGAAAAGGGCAGTTAAAAAAATGGCTGTCGATCAGATCGCGTTCGCCCCAGTATTCACAGCTGCGTTCACATTCGCGCTGAGCGTGATTCAAGGGCTGAACAAGGAAGAAATCGTGCAGCGACTACAAAAAGACTATGGTGAAATACTAAAGACGAATTACAAGTTATGGCCAGCTGCGCAAATCATTAATTTTCTACTGATACCATTAAGCTTCCAAGTGGTGTTTGCACAGTCAGTCGCTGTTTTATGGAATACTTACTTGTCCATGACATTAGGGGATCGTAAATTGGAAGAAACATAGCGTATCGTTTTGTCTTATTTATAAAGCAAATGTTTCTTAGTTTTTTAAATGAATAAACGAATTTATTTTTATTGATAAAGACCAAAACTTAATACTCTTATACAACTGAAATTAATTTTGCAGTTCATCATTATTCAGTCACTGGTTTCTCGAGAATGTTTAAACCAATTTCATTTTCTTCATCATTTAATTTTATGTTTATTTAATAACCTTCCGTCAACATTATTCACATGGAAATGAAAACTAAAAGTTCGACTTTCAGTTAATGAGGGTAGATTCATGACGACTAAATGTTAAAATGTATTCATCTTGGCGAAACTGATAAAATCCAATTAATCTGGCATTGATTAAGATATAAAGTGATAGTTGGAGAGCAAAATCTGAAACTGAGTCTGTTCAATAAACGTTTAACTTATTCTCCAAACCAAAATGGTAAAGCTATGAAATAGTTGGTTTACACCGAAATACTGTTCCTGAAAAACCGAAGCCCAAATGATGCCAGTAATAATATTGAAGTCCTGTATAACAGCGGTTGCTCCTCGCACTAGTGACATTACAGGAATTCAGTTCGGAGTCTTCGTAGTTTAAATAACTCAAATAAACAATTTTCTGTCATGTTTTTGACGAAGGGTTTAAAGCGCTCAAACACCATGATTGTAGAAATTAAGATTTTCGAAATCTAATCTAGTTCAAAAAAGATTGCTTTTTCTACAGTTTCAGTTCTTCTTGTAGGCTAGACTCAAGACAATTACATTCAAACAAATTATTAACTTTGTTTAAAACTTTTCTTTATCTTTTGAGATTGTATGTTATTATACCTATTGTAGAAACAAAGAACTACAAGTCTTTTGGTTGCTGTTGAAAACAGCAAGTTTATTAAATATGTTCATCATACCAACTATGATTTTCATGTAAAATCTGTTCAAGTTAGTTTGTAGCTTTCATGTCAGTTTTGAAACATCAATTTCAAATTAAGAGGAGACTGAATGTTGAATTTTTTGACAAATACTTTTTGTTTACATATATTAGTTTTCTTTTTGATTTACTTCCACTGTGCTCACTGCACACCAGATACCACCGATGAAGGACCCATGCCATTGATTGTGGGTGGAACCCAAGACGACAGGAAAGGTCATGGAAAGTATGCGGTCTCTATTCAAGTGAACAGGCACATCAATGTTAATTCGCGCTTTGGATTTTATCACTTCTGTGGCGGTTCAATAATTGGTAAAAACAAAATCTTAACAGCCGCTCATTGTCTTGTGAAGTAAGTTTGTTTAAAATGTACATTTCCTTTTGAACATTAGACATGTCTTTTAAACAGTGGGTATAGCAAGAAGAAAGCCCGAGACATCGTTGTTGTCGTGGGACTTCGCAATCGGTTCATTCGAACCGAGCACACGCGTGTTATGCAGGTTAAGAAGGTGATAGTCTGTAAACAATTCATTAGGAAAAAAAACATGTCTGGTGATGTCGGTTTGTTGATTCTAAAGGAGGATATTTTGGTCGACAATACTCACACAGGAATCATCGAATTGGCCGACTCTACACCCAACGAAAAAAAAGTTTGTACTGTCTTTGGCTGGGGAAGACTATTTAACGTAAGTTTCTAAAGATTTATAATGGAATTATTCCAGTGCTTAGTGAAGTACAATACAACGACAATTATTGTTTTTTTTTTTTTAGAATGGTCCAATGTCCGATGATATTACGTTTGCAGATGTTGAAATTATTAGTTTCAGTACGTGTAAAAAAAACTATGGACGCTTCCTAATAAAAAAGGGAATGATCTGTGCGGCTGATCCTGCAACCTGGGCAAGAGATGCTTGTTCTGGTGATTCTGGCGGACCATTGATTTGTGATCAAAAACTGTCAGGTGTCGTATCTTGGGGTCATGGATGTGCATCAAAGGGTTATCCTGGAGTTTATTCCGATGTTGCTTACTGGAGTGACTGGATCAGAAGCATTGCGCAAACACTGTATGCTAGCAAATTAAGCAAATTAGTGTTTTGGGTTGTTTCTGTTAAATATATTTCATGAACGTAAATTCATGGCTTCCAAGTGCTTCGTAATGGGAATGGATAACGAAACGAATTTATAAAGGATATTTCTAAGAACTAAAACATTTTTTTGAATAAGTTTATAGAAACGATAGAACATTTAGTTTAAACAAATTTGACCACGAAAAAGTTAAGGAAATTTAAGCATGTTTCCAATACAACTTAAGGCAAATGGCTTCCTTAGCTATTCCAGAACGTCTTCTTAATAATATGAAATTGAGGAAAATGCCACCTTCGTTGAGCTTTTGCATCAACTTTTTTTTTGTTACGAAATGTCTGCGAGTTGCCTCAATTATTGATTCAATAGAATGCTTCAATTCATTCAAATTAGCTGGTATGATTTCGTAGGCTTCCTCTTTGCTATGTTCCCACAAAATCAGGTGAAGATATGTCTGCAGACCTTGGGTGCAAATCAAATGTAGTGCTTCTTGAAAGAATCTTTTCGTAAATTTGTTTTCGCAATTTGGAAAAGCCATTGCTGGGTACATTGTGAAATTGCTCTATCTTGATTCCGTGCGAAGAAGCCACCGTTTCATCCTCGTCTACCATTTGAAGGAACTTCTGGCTAAACTCCAAGCGACGTTTTGTTTACTTGTTTATAAGCAAATAAATTCATATTCTCGTGCAAATTTTTCTGCTGATGCCTATTTGTTCTGTTAAATTCCGTGGCGAAACGCTGGCAACTGCTACAGCACATATACTTTTCTTTTGTGTCCAAATTGGTTGTCACACACTCGGCAAGTCTTGGGAGGTGTGCCATCATCTTATTTATCCATTTTCAGAACATCAAAATAGCTGTGTTAACTGAAGAATAACTGAATTACTTACTCCGAAAAAAGTTATGAAGTTGTTTATCATTAAAAACCGACGAATTTTACACAAAAAATGGCAACAGTATTTACCATGTTTTTTTCAATCTTTTATTTACTTTTCATCGATCATCGAACTTGGACATCACCGAGGGGGTTTATTTTGTTTTATTATACATATATATACATATTTCAGATTTCGAATGACGTAAATTGAAGATTTATAAAACAACCCTTGAGACCAGAACTATCGCACAGTCAACCCATTTGAATCAAATGATCGTACTGTATGGTTTTATTTTGGTATACGGTAAGTTCTCGTAAAAGACATGCATAAAGTCGGCATAGTCGACAGTTTCTGAAGCTTTATCCGAAACTACCATTAAATTACCTTCAAGTGTTAATTGTGTCGTGTATTCGGATTGTGCATTATTTGATATCAAACGCTTACAAGTGGAGGGTCTTGTGATTACATACTGAAAAAATGGATACAACACCCGCAGAAGCTGCTCAGGTTGTTGCTTTAATATAAGCGGGCACAATCAAAGTGACTCGGCGTGTCTACCAGCGGCACATGGAGACGTCAGAAGTCGTCTAGGTAGACGCCATCGTGTGAATTGACAGCACGAAGACCGTGTTCTCTTCATATCTTCATTAAGAAATCGACACCTCAATGCAGATCAATTGTGCCAGCAGCTTCAACTGGCACGTAAAGTGAGCGTTAGTCGCTGGACAGTTCTGAGAATATTTGTCACAGCTGGTCTCACTGCACACGGACGAGTGTACAGAAGACCTGACGAAAGATCGGCACAGCGCCTTCTAAGTTGTGCAGGAGGTATTTCCATCGAATCGACGGTAAAATAGATCTCCAGTTCATTGAAGAAGCAGATCAGAGACCTGAAGCTAACGGATTGACTGCTCATCGAAACATCAATTCTCCAGGAACATGTTCTATGCTGCGCTGTATACCTATATCGGTGAAAGCTGTCCTTCTGCAGGATAATGCCAGACCTCACGTTGCAGCTGTAGTGACTCCAAAATTTCATAATTAAACCGATAAGGTCAATGAAGAATCGAATGCATGCTTTATAAGAGCAAGGGCGGCTGCTAGGACGACTTATTCAAAATTATTATTTTTTCTGTATTTTTATTTGAATTGCTGGGTTCTTTGCTAACACGTTGATCGCTATCACAAATTAAGAAAAAATAATTTTTAAGAACATTGGGGTTGTGCCATAATTCTCTTTTCAAGTGTATTTAGATGGCGATGAATTTTAGCATAGCCAGCCGAATTTATTGCTCAAAGTTCTTGAAAACAGAAAAATAAATAGTTCAACAATGTTCATCTTTGATTTGAATTTCTTCATTTATTTCTACAAAGACGTGAACTGATGAAATTCTTGTTCCCACATAAATGATATTACACATCCCTCTTTCAAAAAGTGCGGCAGTGAAAAAATCTCGAATTTTATTTCTCAAAAATTGGCCAAAACTCAGCAGCTCCAAGCCGTTGCAACTGCTGGTAAAAACAACTGTCCGGATAACACGTTGAAAAAAGTCATCAGCAAGACTTGGATTGAGGAAAAGATTTGCCGAAGACTCACCCTTGAAAACCACCTTGAAGCAGATTCTTCGGTTTGGCGGAACAAAGGGGTTCAAAATTCAATCTCGGAAGGAACGTGAAATTTATGCTGTACAAAACTTTGATCATGCCAGTTCTACTACATATATGGAGCCGAGTGCTGGACGATAAGCAACAGAGCACCTTCGAGAGAAAAATTCTTTGTGAATTGGAAAGATATAACCACGAACCAAAAAGCCAAAATACGACAACTACCTCCGTTTAAAGAACCTAGATAATTGGAGGCAACGTGCCGGGGATCGACAAGAGTGGAAGGCTTCCATGTCTCAATCAGAGACTCTTCACGGGTCACGAGCCCGTTAGGTGAGAAAGTAGCTAAGCAGGCCATTCATCTCATTTTATTGTATCGATAAACTTAACTTAAACAAAATATTAGATGCATAGGCAAGAAAGTGATTTTTTTTCTCAAAACAAGGACCTGAACCAGAACAAGAATCTTCTTAAGTTGTGGTTTGAGTTAAGCTTATATGTGAGGTACATACATAATTCTCATAACAAAATGAGGGAAAAAAAAGAAAAAGTTAACAAATTCCTAGGTAAAGAATCTATTGTGACTTGGCACATGAGACTATTCCTTATATTTTATAACAAAGAGAAATCAGTCTTTTATCAGAAAGTTCACAGCTTCCAGGATTTGTACAGGATTGTCCCTGCTTACAAACACATTAATGGTATATAACAAAATGGGTAACATTTCTTCAAGCAAATACTCTGCTGTTGGTAAATCAATTTTATATGGTTAACCAACATAACAACTCCAGTGTGTCTTCCGGCCCGAACAAAACTAATATACTTAATTTTCAAATTAATTTTTTTTTAATTTATTGACAAGACCAATTCGATACACGAAACGAAACCCCAATTCAACACTTTGATCTTGTACAGAATGATGATAGAAATTGCTGACTGTAACGTGTGCTCCTCAAACTAACACCTAAACAGACATTGCCAGGAGTAAGTGCCGATTTTTTCAGCGCTCTAGCTGTTGAGATACGCAGACGGTATTATTGTGACATCATCGAAGCATTCACGGAGACAAAACCAAGAGTTGATCATTGGCTCGGTTACATCGAGTGAATATTCCAGATAAGAGTGTCATCGAAACACCAAGCAAACATAAAGGTTTACCAAAACCCTGGTTTAAGGATCAAGCAACCGCGGATGCTTTCATTAGAGATTTTTGTTTGTAACATAAAATAAATGGATTATTTCAATAAACGTAAACCGATCAACCAATTAACAGCTCCTGAATCGGAAGATTTCTTAAAAAAGAAAAACTTTCTAGAATATATCGATCAATCGGACTGAAATGTTGTAAGGTGGAGAAAAGACCATGACTTTTGAAAAAAAGAAAATAACCACCAATATACCAATAGGAAATACCGAGCGTTGGAGAGAGTTCCACATTCGTGTTGCGCGGCTAAAAAAACGAATCTCTTAACTTAACTGTACGACTGAGGTTGAGCTTGAGGTTGAACTGATGAGCACTCCTTGCGAGGGTTTTACGGTGAAAGTGATAAGGGAGAGGAATGCAACTAGCTTATTGACTAGAGCACCGCTTGTGATTAAATATGACGGGATGGATATAAGTAATAGTTTTGCCTACAATGAGTTTTATCGCTTGATTTTGAATTGTATCAAACAGGTTCAAGATGGTCTTTGCAGCACCTGCCCATAAATGGGAGTTGTATTCCAGTTCAGCAATGCGAGTGCAATTCATGGATAATGGTCGAGGATTTTCATTTCGCTTTAGGGACAGAAGACAGCATTATATTTGCGAGGCCTTTAATTCCACTTTGTTCAAAGTCCCATGATAATATGCTGTTAATATCGGAATTTGGTGAGTTAACAATACACTGCCTTTACATTTCAGAAAAATTAAAAGAGAGTCAGCGACAAAACGGTGCCCTGGTGAAGACCAGCATTTATATGGTGGATTTCAGACTTCCTTCCAATACAACTTGAATTGAGATTCGTCATTTTCGACAAAAGAGCCTATTGCCAAACTCTGTCTAATACTTTAGAAATATCAAGCGCAACAATCATATTTTCACCAGATTGATGCAGAGAATGGTTCCATTTTTCGGTGAGATATTCTTGTTATGAAAACAGTATTGTTTCGAGATATTTCACGAGCTGATTTATCAGCATTTCCATGACCATGGAAAACAGGGACGTTAGTGTAAATGCTCGGGAAGAGACCAGAAGAGGACAAAAGGAAAAACTAAAGCAATGTTTTTTCCAACGTGGAAGAACCCCTCTTCAGAATAATGGGGGGAATACCATCTGGATCAGGCTGTCCCATTTGGCTTTTTCGAATTGCCAAAATACTCTTTTAGAAACTGGTTCTTTAAAAGTTGGGTTGTGGCTCGATAAATGAGCCGATATGACACAACGGTCCGACGACCCTGAAAATGCTTCTTTGGTCTATCAATGTCTAAGATCTCGAAATACCTTTATTCGGGTGTTGTCTGTTCAGAATGTTGAAACCAACTAGAATAGTGTACATTGAAATCGCCCGCAAAAAGGATTTTAGTACGAGGATAATGGGTAACAGTTCTTAAGATGGAATTGGACAGCATATCAAACTCGTTTAAGGAAGCATAACTCTCCAAATAAAACAGTAGCCTACGGACAGTTAGTTTTGACTGGTAGAAATTAGTAGACGACATCACTACGGATATGAGTGGCGAGATCGCGATGAAGAAAGAATAATGGCACTTAGCTATAAACAGGAAGTTACAAGACCGAAAAATTAGACTGCACTCACATGGGTTTCAAAAAAACTCAAAACGTCTGGCCTGTATAAGCTGAAACTCAGTTAAGAGAACCACGAACTGGAAATTAAATCTACTCAATTCTATTTACGCACATTCTGTCTTTTCAACTTTCGAGTGTTATTTCAGAGTGCCTTAATTAAACTTTTTTTTGGATGAAATATTCTGCTCAAATACAGAATTTCGGATCTTACTGCATTCCAAAACACAAAAAAAAAAAATGATTCAAAATAAAAAGCACCAAAAAGATATTCCTTGCAAATTAACCGCATAAGTATTGTCCAAACCATAGTTTTTTCTGTACAACAAGAAGTAAAGCGGTTTAATCGTTGCAACAAGACAATATTTGTTTTCAAGCTGAAATTAAATTCGCATTTAACAGAAGGGAGAGAACAGAAAACTTGGTTATAGCACTAAACATGAACCACCAAGAAACCCAGCAAAAAACCATTCAAGCTGATTTGGCTTTAGGTCCCTTTTTGGCTGATGGTTTAATGGCAACAAGCTTTAGTTATTGAACAAATTTATTCACTTCTTAAAGTATTGGTTCGATTTTGCAAAAGATCACAAAAATATTTCGTCCTTGAAATAATGTGTTCAGAGGAGTCTAGGTCGACTCTTGACGACGGACGAGATAATTTGCATTTGAAACTGAGGGCAAATCAGAGTTGTGCATATGAGAAACCCTTTAAGATTTTTCTCACTCAAATGGTGGATTCGCCATGTGTCTTATGTAATTTGAACTTTATCATAATTCAAGCTGAATGAGTGCCGTTAATACTTCAGTATCTTTAAAGATACAAGAAATATGTTGTTTTATGACGACCAACACTGCTGCTCAGCTAAGTAAGGGCAGAAAATGGTCCCGAACTTTTACCAATAAACAAATTTATGTTTTGCCAAATTGGTTGGATTTAAAATCTACGGATACAGCAAAAAAGTCAAAGCAATTGCGGGGGCGCAAGTACAGAAGTAATTTATTACTACTCTAATTCTTTTTTTTAAATCGTGTACATTTATGAATTTGTGTTTATTTGTTTGTCCTTAATTTTTAAACGCTTTTAATTACCAAACACGCTGATTTTGGTATCCGCCTCTCTGATAGCCTTGGCCCATACCTTGTCTTTGGTATGAAGGACCCGCACCACCACCACCAGAATTGTTTTGTCTGTTTTGCTGGTAATTATTTCCCATGCCGCCACCACCACCACCCGAATTGGAACGGTAATTATTATTGTTGTTATTGTTATTGCCCTGCATGTTGAATGAACCGCCGCCGCAAGGATTTTCTTGCGACACCTTCATTTCAACTACCCCTAAGCCAAGAAACACTGTAAAGTCGCGACTTTGGAGAGCCTGGAAGGTTTGCTCGTCAACGCTTACGATAATTCTCTGGCCACCGTCGTCGGTCTCTCGATTGAGAATCCGCCAATTGTTCGTATTGAGACCATTGTTTTGTCTCTCCAAAATACTGAGAATTTCTGGGGGAGAACGGAAATCTCCAGGGAGATAGAAACTTAAATAGACGGAATGAGGCAAGTCGTTTCCCTCGACCATGCGAACGCCGGCTCTTTCCCAACGCGAAACAAGCATTCCCAACCAATTGTAGCTCAGCTGATCGGCACAGACGACCTTCAACCAACCGTTTTGGGAACTTGTGCCCAAAAAGCGGATTGCGGGCCCGCCTTGAGGAATTTTGAAAATCTCATTGGTGATGGCTTCTTTCAAAGCGTCAAGTTTCTGGTTGTCCAGCATAACATTTGGGAAATTAATTGGGATTATGCCAATCTCCACGGGACACGGCTGTTGGTTGTTGTTATTGAAGTTGCCATTTTGTGCCGAATTTTGGTTTCGCTGCTGCTGCTGGGAATTACCACCCCGGTTGTTATAGGGAGCCGATCGTTCATTGCGGCGTGCAGCCACATTGGGACCAGTTCTCTTATCAGGGTTAACATTTCTACCAACACCACCGCTTGGGTTGTGGCTATTTAGACGCTTTTGTTGAGGGTTCGTGGCAGTGACAAGCTTTTGGGGTTGTCCTTTTTGAACTGGGACATTTTTGACTTGCGCCTTCTGGGGTGGGGCGTTTTGGGCCTGCGCTTTCTGAACTGGTGGTTTTTTTATGGCCCCATTAATTGGTGCTTTTTGCGCGACTTTCACAGCAAGTGCCTTATTTTGAGTCTGACCCCTTACAGGTACTCTTTGACCGGTTACATTTTGCCTGAGGGCGTTTTGCCTGTTTACACCCTGCTTCATTGGGACATTTTGCTGAACACCCCTTTGACGAGGTTGTCTTGGCACATTGCCACCTTGATTTGTGCCGCCTTGAGAGGCATTACCTCCCATGAGAGGTTGAAGTGCTCCAACTATTAGATTGCTAGCAGCCATGACCAATTCGCGGGCCTGCATATGTTCCATGCCCCCACCCATCAATATCTGCATTTTCTTTCGCTGAGCACCACTAATTCTTCTTTTATCTTGCGGAATGGCATTTTGTACATTTGGTACGTTTTGAACATTTCTCTTTTGCGGAACATTAACAACGCCCTGACCGACATCTCCCATCGCACCGGAGAGTAAGTCACGAGCTCTTTTCTCGGCGGCGACCTTGTCAATGGCTTCGGCGGCCGAAAAACCTTTGTCCATTAACCGACGTACCTTCTTTCTGCCTGCACCAGATATTTTGTTAGATCCGGGATACGAAGAGTGGTGCTCCATGGCTTGAAGGAAATCTCGGCATCGATTACAAACCGTAATATGAAGACCGTCCGCTTGGGTGAACTGCAAATTCAATTTTTGATACTTAAGTTCCACTTTCACGAAAAAACACTATGTTCAATTAATGCTTACCCTTATGCCGCTGATTTCTTCAAGTATATGGGCAAATGTTTTTGGCAAATTGTTAAGAGTGGTTGAATCATTCCGTATTGCTGGCTTCGAGCATAGCCTGCAGTTATCTACACAAATATATGAACACAATTAGCTTTAACGAACACAAAAGTTGTAAATTTATGCACTCACTCCGTCTAGCGCGTCCCATCTTGCAAATTGGCAGATAAAATTTACTTAAAATTTAAAGAAATTGACCAAACAACACACGACTAAACCGCCCTGCAATTTTTTTCTTTTTGATCGAAATCAAAATGGTGGGACGCAATTTATATGCGCTGTATAACAAAGCGTAGTCATTAACCGCTCTGCCTTACCTCGAGACGGCGTTTGGTAAGGTAGAGTACAATAATGAAGTCACGCTCACACTTACCAAATTAACATATAATATATTGTTACATTTGATGGCTTCTGTTTTCTTTTTTTTTGCAGATTAAAATAAAAATTATTCCGATTTTACTTAGTTATAGAGTTATACCACAAGCTCTTTTAACAATGCCACTTTATGTACACCATTTTTTTGTATTAGAAAATTTAGTATTTCGCTTTTAAAACTCTGATGGGTTCAAGTAATGATGGAAGTTTTCAAAACAAGGATATTAAGATCGATACACTTTTCTCAGCCACGGAACAATTTGAAAAGGTCGGAAAGTTTTAAAAAAATCTTTTTTTTTCACCACATTAGCCATTTTGGTTTCTTATATCTTTTTGTCACGGAATTTCGAACGAAAATTCCAATGCAGCTGTTTTTAACATCTCGAAATAGCCGGCTGAAAGTAACTTTAGCTAAGGTTCATGGAAAAGAAGATATATCTAGATCTGTATCTGTATGTATCGTATTCAACTATGGGTTTCTTTGATGTCACACTGAAACCCAGTCTCATAAATTCGTTAATTTCAACACTGTGCTCTATTATTTGAAATTTATGTCAATTTTTTATGAGGAATATGAGACCAATAACGCGTTATTTATTTTAAAAAAATTTCAACACTGCGCTCTATTATTTCAAATTTATGTCAATTGTTTATGATTGTTTATAAAAAAAAAATACTAAAATATTTTATATTGTAAAACTTTGAGAGCAAGTGCATTTGTGGAAAATTAACTTACCTGTCGGTAATACAGGTCGATGGAAAATTATATTTGCAGTCCTTTCATACAATTTACCTCATGTTCATGTTTATCTGTCACATCGGTGGTATTTGATATTTGAAACGTGTTTTGATCCCTTATTTTGTGGGATTGTTTGACTCGGCTTTTATTTTTAATTATTCCAAGAAAGTAATTAGGTATCTTCCTGCAACAACAATGGGAGATACTAAGAAAACAAAGCAGTTTCATGAAATGGAACTAGACGACAGAATCCTAAAGGTAATATAAAAATCATGCTCCATAAAACATCCGCCGTTAAACAAATATTTTAGGCCATATCCAAGTTGGGATGGACATATCCAACCCTCATCCAAGAAGCTGCGATTCCCCTTCTCCTTGAAGGTAAAGACGTTGTGGTTAAAGCTCGAACTGGTTCTGGAAAGACAGCTGCCTTTGCTTTGCCTGTTATCCAGAAGATCTTGAACTCCAAATACAATGCCGCCGAACAGTCTATCAGCGCACTAATCCTATCTCCCAGCAAGGAATTGTGCCAACAAACGAGAACAGCCATTGAGCAGATGGCCTCGAAGTGTGGAAAAGTGATACGCGTCGTCGATGTGTCGTCTAGCGATGTGGTTGCCCAGAAACACGCACTGGCCGAAAGGCCTGACATCGTTATCACAACACCTGCTAAGATTCTCGTCCATCTTCAGGCGGGCGCTATTGATTTAAAGAAACTCGAGACTCTGGTAGTGGACGAAGCTGATTTGGTATTCAGTTTCGGTTTTGAGAAGGGTTTCAAGAAGTTAGTTGACTATTTACCATCAATCTATCAGGTAGGCTGTGCAAATTTTGTTGGGAAAAAATACTTATTCAAGTCCTCTCTGTGTTTTAGGCTGTCCTTGTCTCAGCAACCATAACAGATGATGTGATGAGCATGAAAAATCTCGTGCTACATAATCCTGCGATTCTAAAACTAGAGGAGCCAGAATTGGTTCCCGAAAGTCAGCTCTCCCATCAAAGAATTCTAGCCGAGGAAAACGACAAGCCGGCAATTTTGAGCGCCCTTCTCAAGCTGCGTTTGATACGTGGGAAAAACGTTGTCTTTGTGAATTCCGTGGACAGGTGCTACAAGTAAGTCAAAGAGAAAAGACCCTTTTTTCTCTTAATCTTGTTTTCTTTGATGAAAGTGAAAAGTTGATTTGATTGGGCATGGCTTGACCTTGGCTCACGTATGATGTGCTTATCTTCTCTCTGAGAGGCAGGAGAATTACGATATTCCCAATATTAATGCTTTGTTTTTTAATCAATTAATCGGTTTTTTGCAGGTTGAAGCTGTTTCTGGAACAATTTAGCATAAAATCATGCATTTTGAACTCGGAGCTTCCCACAAAAATTCGCATTCACACCATCAATCAATTTAACCAGGGCAACTATGATTTTATCATCGCGTCCGATGAACACATGCTGGAGAATCCAGGGCGAATCAAAAGTGACAAGGAATCTGGAGCATCACGTGGAATCGATTTCCAGTGCGTGTCGAACGTAATAAACTTTGACTTCCCACTCGATGTTAATTCGTATATTCACCGAGCGGGCCGCACTGCTCGTGGTACCAACAAGGTAAGGCAATAAACAACTTTGACGAGACAACTTTGAACGTAAATCTCCTTTCAGGGTTGTGTCCTTTCATTTGTGAGTTTGAAGGACGAGGAAGTGAACAAAGCTGTCGAGGAGCGCCTCAAAGCCGGCTATATGAGCGACGATACAATCATAAAGAACTACCAATTCAAGCTTGAGGAAGTTGAACCCTTTCGATATCGAGCTAACGATGCCTGGAGGGCGATAACGCGCATCGCAGTTCATGAAGCCCGCCTCCGAGAAATCAAAATCGAAATCTTCAACAACGAAAAATTAAAGAGCTTCTTCGCAGACAACAATCGGGAGTTGCAAGTGCTCCGACACGACAGGCCGCTCAAAGTGGTCAAGGTCCAACCGCACCTGTCGCACGTGCCTGATTACATAGTTCCCAAAGCACTGAAACGTCTCGCAAGCAGCACAAACCAACGAGGAGGCAAGCATTTCAAGAGCTTCTCCTCAGCGAAAGCCGCATACGAAAGTCAGCAAGACAACCCACTGCTTTGCAGCGACATTGACTACGCCAAGAAGCGTAGTCACCGTAGAAAATAAAATAAAGATTCCCACAGTGTTGAATATTTAAATCAAAGCGTTTTGTTTTTTATTTTAATTTTGTACTAAAACTATAACAAATTATGGGCGTGTCCTTATTCTAGCTCTGACGCGCTTTCCTCACCTTCGTCGTCTGATAAAAGGGATATGCTGACGTCGACATCGATAGAAGCCGCTTTGCTCAGTCGATTGTTTGCCGTTTCCGTTGCGTTCTTTTTTTTCCTCTTTTCTTTTCGTATTGTTCCTAGGTTCTCCTTGAGTTGGCCCAGTGATACCTCGAAAACACGGTTGCCCACTGCGGTCCGGACGGTTGTCTCATTCGAGAGCATAGGGAAAATTCTCGTCTGTGCTGCTTCTTCATCTTCATCGCCCGATGACAGCACAATGCTCGTCTCGTTGTTCAACGACGAGTATGAAGGCTCCTGTTCCTCGTCCGTAGAGATTTCTATAGTCTCCGAAGACGCCGCCGCCGGCGGCTGCATCAGCTGTGCAGGCCGACCATTCTGTGCTGGCTTGCGTTTGTTCTTTGGTCGTTTTTTGGCGGATTTCTTTATTGATTTACCGGCTAGTTTCTTCTTAAGGCGCTTATTCTTGAACAGATTTTGTGATATATGAAATAGGAGGTTCTTTGTCTTTGAGTCAACAACTAAACGGAACCCATTAAAGCAGTGTGTGAATAAAGGGAAAATATTTTCTCAACTTACCTTTGGTGGTTGACATTTTTCGTTCACGCCTTTGAACGGGTTCGTGAGGCACGCGGCGACACTTTCAGTTCTTGCGTAATTAACGTGAACTCGTTGTCGATATTAAAATGAAATTGATTTTATCAGGGAGTTAGTTTCATTGTGAGCAGAATATGGATGGCGTAGATGTTTGGAAATATCTCTAAATTACCCGAATTTGGTTAAACATTTGAAAGAAAAAAGTATTGTTTGTTTGCAAACAAATATTTCTGCTGTGATGACGCAATCTGACAGATGTCAAGCTGTGTTACGCCGCTTTGTGCACAGGGATGGCTGATAGCAGGTGATTTAAAAGGGTGCCGAGGTTGTCAGGTTTCATATTTTAAAATTTTGAAAAGATTTTTTTGCTATATTATCCGCGTTCAACCTTATAGATACTTATAAAACTTGTATAATTTCCGGAGCCCAAATATAATATACAAATGCGGAGCACAAACAAATGTTCCTCCGCTAGCTGGCATCATTGTAAAAAATGCTGATTGCTTTGTGGATGCAGGAGGGGTTTTCAAACAACAAGAAGTGTATATATTGAAATCCTGATATAAGGGACACGCGGTTATCATCAGGTTTGCATTAATTTTAAGAGTACATATCTCCTGCCAACAAGCATGATTCAGCAAAGAAAATAGTCCTGCATTCGAAATTCCTTGAGACAGACACGGTTAGTCATTAATAATAATAAACCTAAGCGACAATAGCCTTAAGTCAAAGTAAAATCGAAATTACATTTCCTTTGTTGAAGAAAAGTGACTGAATAAAGATGTATATATGCATTTGTTTTGTGAACACTGTTTTTTCCGGTCCTCATGATTGTGACATTTTCTAAATGAGATCTTCTTTAGCGGACTCTTCGTGCGCTGGTTAAAAAAGTATTGGGTCTTTTTTTAACCTTCTTCTTCATAAAATAAGGTAGATTTAATGTCACATTTACATGACAGTTGCTTATAAGCTTATATGATTGAAAGATACTTGACCTCAATCGAAAGGTTAATAGTCATGGTTCCGAGCTTAGTAAGGATGCAGCCGTGGATCTCATTCTTTCTACCAAATACAACAGTTCGTTCTCAAGGATATAAATCCTCGTCCGTTTTTTGTTTGGTTGTTCCTGCCGGGCGGATTTCGGTAGATTAGTAAATAAGTAATTTGTTTATTTGTTTTTATATAGCCATTAAGTAATTTACATTGATTTCAATTTTACATCTAACACTTGTACATCGAAAAGAAAAGAATGAAAAATAAACCAAACAAAATCACACAGCAACATTTAAAAATGTTTTATCACATAATTTTACAATAAGCTTTTGTAGACGAATTTCTTTTCACATCTTTTCATAATGGAAGGTAGAATGTTGTGCTTACCTTAACCCTTGTGCAAAGTCCTGTTTGAACAGCAGCAGTACGGGGACGATCCAACCTAAAGTCAGCACTATTTCAAAGGTGGTATGGTTCTCGCCAATCGTATGTTCTCCATTACAGTTTAAAAATGAAAAAAAAAATACATTTTATACCAATTAAGCGTATTTGGCATATACAAAGTAATATGTGTAAAAAGGCATTCTTAGAATATTATTCATCGCTTTGTTTTGAAGCTTTTGTAGCCTGTTGAAACCTTCGCAAGAACTTTGAAGAAGAACGGCTGAGCAGTGCTCGAAATGCGGTTTTATAAGGCTAAAACACCGATATTTTCGACACCTTTTTAAGCAGCTGGTTAATTTTTTCTTTTCTTTATCATTTATTATACAAAGGTATTTAACCTCAGTAACTATATCGATTTTTATATTGTCCATTAATAAGTCCTCGTTTAGCGTGCCTCTATGGCCATACACTTAGTCTTTTTTGTGTTTGTTTAAGTCTATTCATAGACGTCATCCGCAAATGCTCAAGGATTTGAGTATAAAGCAGTCTTACCCATATCGTCGATGTACCGTATGAATAACAGTGTTCCTAAAATCGAACCCTGAGGTACACCTAATTCGACTACCAGTTCATCTGAACAAGCATCATAAAATATTGTTCCGAAATTGATTGCTTATCTTTGGAAGAAAACTACCAGTGCTCCGAAAAGCTATCGTTATGTCCTTTTCTGTAAGGACCTCCAACTACATCAGTAGTGCAACTGATTAAATTACGGAGGCTGTAATCTGTTTTGCCGAGCTCTCTAAAATGCAAGAGTTCGAGATGATATTGTTAAGTGTTTTGTCAAACAAATCTTCGACGTTGCTTTTTTTACGAGTTTTATTCATGGTTTCAGTACTAACATGTTTATCGGTTATTCTCTAATGAGCTTTGGTTTACTTGTACGACCTTGTGTACTGCGTATTCAGAAAATTTACTCCCTGTTGTTTATGTATAAATATATTGAGCAGTCCAAAAATATCTTCTATAGATTGATTCTGTTAAATGGGGATCAACTTATCGTAGTTTAAAGTTCAGGCGATATGGGAGATGATAAATTTAAAGGATCTACATTATTGCCATGAAAACGTACATAGATCAGGAAGTAGAAAAGGGGACAATGCAAAAAAGGTTATTCTTGATTAAGTCATTTTCTAAATCGAGAAACTTAAACTATTTACAATATATTTTGATAGTAAAATTGTAAAAGACAGAAAGTTTTACATACATTTTTCTTACTGAATGAACTGACCGGAAGCTTGTGCACTTATATTTAGAACAACATTTTTATTTCCCAAAATCAAACTCTTTACATTGCGTTCAATATCGTCTAGCCGCAATATTTTCAGATTTTCAAATATTTTTTGACCTAGTTTTATAAGTTTTTCGCAGCACATTAAGCCGTACTTCGACTTAACCATACAAGCATTATTGAACTAAATATGAGAATGGACAGCTACTAGACATAAGTATAAAAAAGTTACCAATTTACTTATTTTTATTAGCTCGGTATAAATACTATGCATAGCGGAGCTTATACAACTAAACTGAAGCCAAAATCAATGGCGGTGGAGTTGCGCCCTATCCGAAACGACGAATTTTTCAGCGGAATTTTCTTTAACTTCAAGCCACCTTTAAGCCCAAAAGAAGAAGTGATAGCGAAGAGAGGGATCATTTTACTTCAGCTCCTTAATCAATTGAACTTTTTTAGCGAATAATTAGCGAAGATCTCTGTGCCAAACTCTCCTCAGAAAGATACAGACTGATATTCATTTTCTGAGATTGTTTCCCCTTTGAGATTCTCGGGCTTTGGGAACATTTGAAGGAGTATTCTGCAATGAATACACAGGACGAACAAAGGAATTCGTTCGGTTAATAATAAGCAAATCAGTCTCACTTTCTTGGCAAACTTGCATAAGTGTCTGTCAATTCTTTGAGCTCGTAAAAGCTTTCAGTGTCAATATAAAATGTGCTTAACAAAACAGGTAACACAGCAGTTTCCAAAAATTTCTTACAGGACAATTTATGATCTTCAAGAACCATGGTTTTTGGACTGAATAACCAATTTCCACAAAAGTATTTTATTTTCTATTTAAAGAAAAGTAAAATCTAATAAAACCTAGCCTTACCTTTGAGTGTGCGTGTTATGTTTTTTGCACAAATGGCATGGGATTGGACTCACAGTTCAATCAGTTTATTGCCGACCGGTGTTCTTTTTTGTACGATCACCCCCTTCTTTCTGTTGTCACTTTTTCTTTTATATACGCTTTAAATCATGCCATTCAAAGTTCATCGACACGAACGGACGAAAAGTGCAACAGTCGCGAATAATAAAAAAAAACTCACTATAAACTTTTAAATGAAAAAGAAAATGAAAATTAAATCAAATAAAAATCATTAAATAGAATCCCTGAAATTCTCACCCCATTAACAGGATGTTTTCGTTTTAATGAGTTGAAAAACCTATCATAAACATCTAAAGTCCAAATAAGTAGTGCGTTTTTCTCCAAGACATCAACGTACACTCGCATAAATGTCCTTGAAGGTCAACGTAATTTCTATAACCCATAAGTATAGGGTTTCATCTATGTGTGCGCCTTGGTCTGCTTATCTCCTCTTCTCTCACCAGTATCGCAGCACCTATAAAGGTTGATTGAGTCGTTTTCATTCACGTCCGTCCCTATATATGCTCGCACACAACGTAAGGACGGCCAAAGTATATAGGAAAATTCCTGCGTGTAATTTATTCCAATCCCGACGTAGTATTTTAAGAATCGTACATAATATAAGACGTCTGGGGCCTGTATCTTCCCGAGGACTGCAAGAAAAATGAGGAGCAGAAAAAATGTTGGCACCACCCACAAAATAGAAGCAAATGTCCTGAGTTCCTTGGTGGTGATATTGAGTGGAATGGAAGTGCGCAGGCTTTGGTCTTGAAAAGCTTTTGTGCAGATATTTTTTAAGAATTGAAACAAAATGTTTAGTATGGCGGACAGTGTCAGTTGATGTAAGGATGCTTTACTGTTGACAACTTCCAGCATTGATGATGCTGTTTGAATCAGGATTTATATTACGTAAAGCTGATAAATCCGTGAAAATAAACAGATGTCCTGTTTCAACATGAGCATTCTTCTTATTTATTTTTTCGAAATATCTAATTTTGGATTTCAACATTGCAAACAAGAAAAAAAAAATGTGATTATCTTCAAAGGATATCACAAAACAAGTGAACTTTAGACTTTTACTTTAATCTTGAAAATCGACAATTACCCGAATAGATCGCTGCTTCAAAAATCTATGAAGCATGTGATAATAGTTCAGACAAAGAAATGAGTTAAAAATACTGTGCCAATAAAGGGTCAGAATTTGCCACATGAAAGTAAACACATTTTGCAGTAAGTCGGGAAAACCCAAAAATAAATCTCGAGAAGCTTGTCCATACTAAGTACAAAGCCTTATTTGTACTAATATGAAGCAAATGTGACTGTAACCACGAATGGATTGTACTATTAACTTTAATCAAAAAAAGGAACACTTCTGGTCAAGACTTTAGGAATCTTTATCAAATGATAGTTTGAGAATCGAGAATACCTAGTGAGCATCATTGGAATGGAGGATTCGCTGTCAAAATGAAAGCTATTCTGCAATACCATCTGCCTTAAAAAGGTGCTTTATCTTATTCAAATAATCGTATTTACGAATCCGTTCTCCGCCTTTGCATGACTACGCTGATTACATAGCAAAAGTCGTGGTTACTAAGAGCATTACGAAGAAACTTCGGCTTCATTCTTTAATGGACAGAAAAAAAAAAGCCGAAAGAGAATAGCCATGGTAGCGCTTACCATTAAGTCCACAACATCATAACGAGTCCAGGTCCTGTGGATACCTTGGGATTATGGTCAAAACAAGGCTCTCATGTCATACATACATTTAAAAACTGCTTACGACGTAGCGAGGTGCGCGCACTCTGTCCTCGCTTTGATCATGGCGAGTACATTAGCACTTCGCCAGGTCCAGTTCCAAGCAGGACGAATCAAATTTATTACAACTATCACACTTTACCCTTAGAAGTAGCTTATATTTATTTCATCCAGAAGCTTACACTCAGATATACCAGCAATCAAAATGCGAAATGGTTTCCTAAGAAGACCAAGTTAAGGCTCAGGATCTGGCCAACGGATGCACTCATAAAGATTAATACACACGTTTTTGGTTTTTTCGAAAATCCAAAGCTTGCGTTTTTCGAATGCTCTGAATTTAAAAAAATCGTGTCAACGTTGGAAGGAAGTCATCTGCCAAATATTAATGAGAGTATCATAGGAATTGTGCCATGCTGTTAACGAGGACTTGTAAATATAATGGAAACATAGAGAGGTTACGCAACGCGAAAGGCAACGTAAGAGAATTGTTTGAATATAGGGAAGATTTTTAAAACCAGTACTTTAAATAAAACCAGGTGAAAAGGTGGACTTCCTTGGACCATTTGCCTGATGTTTCTATGATGTCAAGACCACGGCCTATAATGATCCATGTCGGAACGGAAGAGGAGGAGAACAGAATCAGTATCTTTCTTATAACAAAGCTTTTTGCCAACGTGTTGGTTGACAGCAAATTTCAAAGTTCAGCGATGCAAACTGAGAACATAAAAACACGTGCCAGAAAATTTCTTCACACATATGTCCAACACCAGCTCCTAAATACAAAGGAGATGCGACAATACAGTTGAAGTTGTTCAGTAAAATACAACAAAAATGAAAAGGCTGAAGACCTTGAGTTATGGAAAAAGAAGAGTTATGGAAGAAGAAAGGAGACATCGGATCCTGATAGCTTATGACTAGATAATTCAATGCCAAATCGTTAAAATGATTAAAATGATTTTCTTACATTTAAATTTTTGGAGCTAGGAGTTAAATTTGCAATAAGTGTAGGTGTCCAAATTGACCCTTCAAATGAAGGGAAGAAGTTAATCACTCATTGTCATACAGACTTTAAGTCACTCGTATCTATTTGATAATAAAATTGCTTCTCAAGTGTAAAAAAGTTCAAATAATGGGTAATTTTTGGAAGGCTTTCCTTAGCTTCCTGTTCATACGAAGAGTCCAATTTTGAGTAATTTTTTTTTTGAGAAAAAATTCAACAATTTGTAACTGTTGTTAGGGTGCATGTTTTTTTCATAACTTAGGTACAATGCTCAATGCTAGGTGAGTATCTTTGAATTTGACACATGTCACGAATTACGTGAAAGCTGTCAAAAATAGAGCATTGTAAAAAAAACAAAAAAAAAAACTCTTTAATAGACAAAAAACAGTCAAACCTTAATGGAATTTAATATTATTTTTAATAGAATGCATGTTAAAATTAATAATTATTAACCATAACAAAAAAAACATTCTTTCGAATGTATTTTTACCCAAACCTTTCAACTTGCCTAGCGCGTATTTATATTTTAATTGCTAAATGATTGATGTTCTCACATTCACCCCAAGTTTTTTGACACTAAACCATATGTTGACCTGTTAACACATCGTGTAAACAACGGTATAATCATAATTGGCTTTCCTGTTGCACCGTATCAACACATTTAAAATGTTAATTGCTCCGGCATCCGGCTACTGATTACACGCCCAACATGCCAAACTTGTGTTAATAAATATTAATGTACCGTTGAATAATTTTTTTTTTTTCATTTTTGCTACAAAATTTATTTTATTAATTGCGCGCTGCCACCCCTGCCCACCAACCCTTTTAAGGACAAATGACACATACAAGTGCTGATTTAAAAACAAAATTATTTCCAACAAAGTGGAAAGGGGTGGTTAAAGGTGTAACCGTTTCCTGTGGAGGAATGTCACATTCCACCGAAATCACATTGCACTTTTAATTACCATTAGGAATGGTGGAAATTTCCCCGAGGGAAATTTGTGCAAGCAATTAAAGCGAGAACTGCTTTCGGGTGGAGCACGAAATACCACTTACCGTAGCCGACCATGACACACTCTCGTAGACCACTTTCACAATTGAATTTAACAATCCTCTAAAAACTGAACTTCTAAGGGGTAAGACAACTTGTCCCACAAATAGTTACTAACCTCGAACGAAAAAAAAACTATTTCTAGTAACTTAATTCTTCGAATTTCGGGGTAAAGTAGCTTCTGGACACTTGTTCATGGCTCCACACCCGTATTTTGGCGAACTAGAGAAGCTACCGCCAGCCAGCGCAGGAGCAACTTCAATCCCATTTGCTTAATGGACATTATAAATTTCGGTCCAAATTGAAAGTCGTAACTCTCGGCGTATTTTTTGGCCTCCTGACTTTGGGAAGCATTAATTCTTTTGTTGCTGTGTTGCTTGTTGGTTCTGTTAGTCCTTAACTGGTGCAAACTTCCTTATGCTATCCTTAGGCGTTCTCATCGTCATCATCATCATCATTGTCAGAAGTTGTGGGGGTAGAGAGGTAGAGTCCCGGGATATAATTGTAATTACTGTGAAGTCTGTTCTTCGAGTGGGAAAGCGAGTCACATTCCGTAAGGAATTCCTTCTAATGTTCAGCAGCTACCGAACTGAATAAGGCGAAGCAGCTTTCCTTTGCCTAATAAGAACATCTTTGTTCTGCTCCTGGGCAATCATAAATTATTTTTCTTCCTACTGCTAGAAGTTTAATTTGGTTTCCTGTTTCAGAGGTGTTTGCTGCGCTGTGGCTATGAGATGGATCGTTATCTGTAAGCGTATAACAGGTGAACATTTTATTTTACAGCACGTGGGAATTTTTCGCACATCATTTTTGGAAACAACACTGAAATGGTTCAGCGACAGGGAGGCACAAATTCTAATTTGCCATGAAATGTGGCAAGATTTAAGATGGAGTTCAAAGGAGGGAAGGTCGAGTAAATAAAATTTTGGCAAAAGTGTGCGTCTATTGAATTTAATGGGCAGCACACTTTTATGGGTCCTCAATGCGCTTTAAGTTACTTAGCTTTACATTTTTTTGTAATAAAGAGGGGAGTACCATTGTTCAGCAAACGTTATTTGTTGTACCTTGATGTTTTTTTTTCAATTTGCTTGCTCTCAAGAGGATGTGAAAACTTTTATGATGCATATTGCACAGAGCGAAAAAGAAGAAGGTAGTGGTTTGAGAAAATCAGATGTTTTTAGTTTTATTTCAATTCCATGGGTGGAACCCAAAATGGGACAGTGAATTTGATATCGACTTATAAGCTTTCGCTTAATTCGCAGGACTTTATTCGACTTTGGTCGACCAATCCAGTGAAAACGCCATTAATTTGATCCCAATGGCAAATGGGGACCGAACGAGATTCGAAAAACTTTATCACTTTAGAATTCGAACCTGGGTAATTGAGTGGTAGGCGCGTTTATCTGAGAGGGTGTGCAATTTATATAGCTTTTTATAGGTGGGAATTTTTGGTAAATGAATGTGGCCTTCTGATACCATTGGATTATCGCTTAGGACATACAATTTCATTAGGCTTTGTTGCAACCTACAAGCTTCAAGAAACAGTGTCCATTTTTTCAAAATAACTGTATTTTATTTTGTTGTAGTATCGTATAAACATATGTATGTGAAAAATCCTCTGTTTCAAAATGCAATTAGATTGTTGTTTGAGTTACAAAACATGAGGCACAGGAACCTGTGATTTGATAAAACCAAACCGTAAAACAAATTAATGGCTTAATGGTCCAAATTGGTCCAAATGGACCAAAGCCGTTGTTATAATTTAAGCCTCCACTTTTGTTGGAGTGACTCATAATACTATCGTTCCGTTTTTTGTTTTTGTTTTAAAGAAATGGGTTTTGATTCCACTTTAGACACTGTATGAAAATAAGTTCTCACGACTAACAAAAACAGGCTGCTGGAACATTGAAAGGATGTGAACTCTTTCGTATAATGAACATTAGTGTTACTTGAGAAGCCAAAAGAAAAAAATGTTGAAATTTAAAAAATAAACACTCCAAATAAGAAACCTATGATGGTTATACTCGTACTAGTTAGGGCAACATTTTCAGTGCGAGATCATTTGAGTTTCGGGATTTAACTCGAGCTAACGTCAGAACCATGTTTTTCGGTAAATCTTAATCCTGAGTTAAGTCCTTGATAACACAACTCTGGATTTAATGTTCAGATATTTGTTGACAGATAATTAAGTAGCAAGCAGGGAGATTGATTTCATTTCCACAAATTATTGAGTTGTTAAAGGTAATTAATATATTTTCGCAGTATTCAGATTCTGATTTGAACCCAGCGATGCAGAATTCTTGAAAACATTAAGTTTAACTATTTTAAGAAGTAAACGACTTGTAACATTGCAATCAAACCAATTTCAATTGTTCGGTTATAAGGATTTGCTTTCAGAATTTTTTGAGCTTATTCCCATTTGACATTTTCAAGGTAATTTTTGACGACATGTGGCCGAGCATTGTCATGTTGCAAAATAACTTTATCGTGTCTTGCGACCGTTTCCGGCCGTTTTTCCTTCAGTGCTCGGCTCAAACGCATCAATTGTCGTCGGTAGACCTCACCTGTGATTGTTTCATTCGGTTTTAGCAGCTCATAATACACAACATCCTTCTGGCACAACCTAACCTTCAGGCCATGAATATTCTGAACGGCAGTCGATGTTGAGGCATGTCCGGGGTATCCATACGTTGCCCGACATTTTGGATTATCGTAATGTACCCATTTTTCATCACCAGTGACGATTCGATGCAAAAAAGACTTCTTTTTGTGGCGTTGAAGCAGCATTTCGGTCATGCAAAATCGGCGTTCGACGTCTCGTGGCTTCAATTCATGCGGCGTCCAATGTCCTACCGGATCATTCCCATTGCTTTCAAACGATCGGAAATCACGCCAAGTGATTTTCCAAGTTCTTCTTGCGTTTGTGACGGATCTTGGTCGAGCAATGCCTCCAATTCATAGTCTTCAAACTTTTTCACCTAGCCGGGGCGTTCTTTGTCTTCGGTGTCGAAATCACCATTTTTGAACCGCTTAAACCACCGCTGACACATTCAAACGTCTATAGTATAGTCCGGGTAAGCTTCGGTAAGCAATTGATGCGCTTCGGCTGCTTTTTTCTTTAAATCAAAGAAGCATATTAAAACTTCCCGCAAATGTTGTTTTTATGGCAAGAATGTAGACATTTTACGGCTTTACAAAAACTTGTGTGTTTTCACGAATGACCAATAACCTAGACTGAATTAATTAGACAATGACTTGAAGTTTCTGATGTGACAGCTGTCATGGCCAAAATTCACCTCAGAGTAATAGATATGAAGTTGTCTGCAATAACAACGTTTTCAACCGGTAGTCCTATAATCTATAAATAAATTAACTTTGAAAAATATGGCATGACTTTTTCTATCGACCGGAACAGTTAAATGGTTTTTATTGTACACATTATTTGTTTATTAGTTCTATTAGTTTTTTGACAGCTTGTAAATGACTAAATAACAACTTTCAAAGGGAAAAAGAGCGTACCGCGGTTAAGTGAAAAATCCCATTAGTCTCGCACATTAATTGCACAAATAAACAATTAATCTTTGTGAAATATTCAAAATGCTCTGTTTCATTTGTTTTTAATTGATTCTTTTATCCGCAATAATAGATTTAACTTAAAACAAATTACGATAAATAGTCGTACACGAAAAACGTCAATAAATAGCTCATCGGCAACGCATTGCGCACACAACGCAATGACACGTAATCACTTTAAGCCCGATGCAATGCAAATTAATTGAAGCTCTCAAACCCAGTCCTCCTCCGGCAAAGGATCCCAAAAAATGAGAGGAATTCAACTGAATAGCGTTCAGGGTTGGTTGATTATAAATAAATTAATACTGTTTGCTTTTTTTTTTGTTTCCTGGAAGATGTCCAATGAGACTTTTGAAATCAGAAACATGTCAAGAAAACGTGTGCACAAATTGTGTGATTCTTAAATTTATGCAAACTTCATGTGATCAGGAGGGATGATGACAATTTTGACCAAACATGCTCCCCAATTGAATGGGTTTAATCCTGGCCCAAGGTTAAATAAAGTTCCCCAAGCCAAGAAGTTTAATGGTCGTCCTTAAACACCGGGGAGTATAAAAGTCATGGGAAGTGTTGGGGAAAAAGTTTTGTTCCGTGTTTAACGACTTAAGTGGCCACAAAATCACCATGCGAAGTCGCATCAGACGACCATTAGTTGACCTTTAAGTAATTAGAAAACGGTCCAAAGGACTTGTGTTTTTTTTTGTTCAATTTCAGAACCACAAATAGCAGCCTTACGATGCTTGACACACTATGCCGTCAAGTTTTAGTGACAAATCAGAGGATCTAAAAAAAGGGGTTGTTGGCAGATGGATATGAGGAGATATGCAAGCAAGCAGCTGGAGGATTTAATTGACCAAAGGATCATAAACTTTTGTTCAACGACGCTGAAAACATTCGACCCTGATTTCATGAGTCAGCAAGCAATTCGCCTCATCTGTGTGCGGGTTTTGTTGTTGCTGTCCATGGTGCGATGATTACCATGGGTATCCCTTGTTTTTAATAGCATGAAGCAAGCAGGTTTTGCTACTCCTTGCAACTTGCCGACTTATGATCAAGGATGAGGATAAAGTTTTTATACGCCTGACGCCACCTCGCCTTGTTTTAGTCTTTCGTTAGGCAGAACTTTTAGCACTAACGGCAGGCGAAAGTGTGCCCAACGAGGTATTTTGACACCGTCGGCATATCCGACATGGAACATAGCCCAAATGTTTTCAGTTCTAATTATGTTAGAGGGGTTAAGAGGACATGCAAATACAGAAGACGGGGTTGCATGGGAAAAGTTCGTACAGCTGGCTGAATGGTCAGTTGGCTTTGGTTGCGCATCAGGAGGACTTTTCAATGACTTTTCCTTGAGAGCAGCAGAGTTGGTGATAGGAATGTGGTTAAGTTCGTTTGTTTGTCTATTTGCGTGTCGGAATGTTATTCGTTTAATTTCAAATGAAAGTCGGCAAAAAACGTACGTTCTTGTAGAGAAGTTTTTAACGGGTTACGAAAGTTGATAATCGAGAGGTGAGTTGAAAGTTTTAATGCGCATTGACCTGTAGTAAAAGTGAAGCTTTAATCTGAATTATAAGACTTATTACAGGAAGAGATCCTCATGGATGAGTTTTTGGAAGTCAGAAGATTTTTTTCAAATCAAATCGTTTGCTACAACATTATTGAGGCATAATTAAGCATTTGGGATATTGTATTAGTCGCCACACTTTATCTTTAACGATTAAAAGGCAACAATTAAAGCTGTTCCCGAATCTTCTGAACACATTACATCGACTTTTTCTGGAGTTATTTTAAATCAGCTGTTGTTAATGCAGCTTCATGTGGTCTGGGAAGCTGAAAGCTGCTGATTCTAAAGCATCGAAACTCCTTAGAAAAAGAAAACTTCAAAAGTAATTTTGGCTCAGTATTGCTCAGTGATTTAAGCTTCGGGTAAAAGAAATGCACTGATTTTGAGCTAGTCATAAAGTTTTATGGAGGTTTTTGTACGACTTCAATATAATTGCTGAACTTATTTCCTCTCAAACATTCTGCGATGAAAATTGGGAAGGGGAGAGATAATCCTGGTCCTTCCAGTGTTAGCTGGATGATGAGCAGAAATAAAACCACATTTTAATTCTCAAAATCAACCTTAGGACGTACCTTAACATTAAGCACTTCTGCAATAAAATCGGCTCGATTATATTAGATGAGGCTATCCCTCCTTCCGACATCTTCGATTCTGCCTGAAGGCAGATTCTATGCCATTTGAGCGAAAAGTATAACTCAGACACATAAAAAGAGCTGAGTTGCATTTTCTCAAACGAAAACTTTGTGTCAATCCAAATAATTTTATTAAGTAGTTTTAAGGCCAGTTCTTAAATGCGAGGTTATCCGAGGTTCAGCATTTAACTCGAGTCAACCTCAGAAACATGGCTTGAGTAAATTTTTATCCTGATTTAACTCGAGGTTAACCCAACAAAATTGATGAGTAAACTCTGGATTAGATGAACTGAAATAGCAAGCGTAGAAATTTATTTCATTTACTGACTCTATATAAATACAGTGAAATATGCGTTTTATTTTGTCTTATATTATGATTACTATTTTGTTGGAGTCGCATTTTTTGAAGACGAATTCAAGAGTGTTTTTAAGCTTCAAAAATTATCGTCATTTCAGGCTTAATTATTATAACTTGTATACTTTAAGCCAAAGTAAATAAAAAAAATGGTAAAATGAAAAATCTCACATTAAAATAAAAACTATCAGATAAATAATTCGTTACTGAAACTAACGTCCCTTTGGCTTGCGAAATAGTATTTTTGAATGATATCTTAGAAACTGACATCGCAGGACATAAGGTTGAACCTTTATAACAATTTTTAAAAATACAAAAATATTCTTCTTTTAAATTCTAAAGTGATATTTTTGGGTTTAATCACAATATACAGAAAGTCACCAACAAAATATTGGAAGCAAACACTTAAATATAAACAATTAGAATCAGATCATTCTTAGAAACATAAATAATAAAATTCTTTTCAAAAACTCTAACATTTTCTTAAAAAACAAAATTATTGTAAGGATCTTTCCGGGACATACAGTCTTTTAGGAAACTTATAATAGAATGCCATTAAGAATCACTAGGGTTAGGCAATATTGTAAGCATGTCTTCAAAAGACACGACAAATTCTTAGTAAAGAGGCATTGTTATTTGTTGCTACCTTCAGGCTCATAAGTTTGACTGCAGCCTCTTCATCAACATTAATTTGATAAATATTAATATAAAGCTGGACCATCTGAACACTTTTTTGATATCTTTAAGATTCTGTCAATATAAGCTATCAATAAACATTACCCGATACTATCGCAAATGCTTGCTGTTGTTGAGGATACCACAAAGACAGACATTAAACAGCGATACTTTCAACTGAACCCAATGATAAGACCGAATGCCATCCTTGGACACACGAGTATGATTCTCTGTAAAATCTTCCTGAAGAAGAGCAAATTTACATTCATTTATTAATAAAGTCCATAGATTTTTAATGTACGATGCCGACATTAAATAAAAAATATTTATAATTTTAAATTTGTAAATAATTCTGTTAAAAAGGAAAATGTAAAATTTTGATGACGAAAAGGAGAAAAAATTCAGTTTATTCTGAAACTAAAACTCGACAATTTGATCATATCATATTTAAAATCTATTTTATTTATTGTACTGACTTAAATTACGGATAATTTATTGGTAAGTTGTTACTTTACGAATCAATGTTTTGTTTTGCTACAACATTACAGTAATTATAATTTATTACTGTGAATAGGTAATTTTAACTCTACTAGAAAATGCCACCTGATACTCACAACGCCATCTTGAAAATAGCAGCATTGCCAGAAAATAAAAAGCAAAACTTTGTTGCCATTGTGAAATATTATAGTACTATAGTGTTTCTTTCATACTAAAGTATTTCTTATATCAGAATCAATCATCAATTGTTTTCATTTATTGTAGAATTTTCTACAGAATTACCCATTTTGAGATTCTGATTCTTTATCATTTTGGTTTTTATAAAAAAAAAGAAACAGTTGATAACTAAGCCAAGTCAGAATTGATCGATAAATCATGATGTATGTAATCCACATTAATCCTGGACAAAAAAAAATGCTTTATGATTTAAATCTATATTAATTGTAATCTAGAGTTAGTTTGCAGTGGTTAATCTCAGAGTTAACTCAGCATTGAAAAACTGGGCTTAAGAATTGATCTGTTTTTCTTAAGGTATAATCGTTTGATAAGATTGGAACGCTTTTATTAAACTCTTTAAGTTTAAGGGTAAATAGTCGATTGACCACGCTCTTCGGTCTAAGAAGTTTTGCAAGACCGCGCAGAAAAAAAACGAAAATCCTGCCTCAAAGTATCGATGTTTTAGACCGATGGTGAAAACGACCTAAAGATCAATGCAGACTGAAGTGCCCTCATAATTAAGTTCATTGTCACAAGAAAAAGTTACCTTCGATACCCAAAGGTCTAGAATTATTTAAAACCAAAAGCAGAATTCGTCTGAATCGCTGGTGCTTTTAATAAACCTTTTTATCATGTGCCATTTATACGTTTATAGTTTACTTGCACCATTGTTAAAAAGCAATCTGATCAGCAAAGCAACTGCTTCAGTCCAGTCCTACCACAAACCTCAATAAGAGTCTAAGTGCTGCAATAAATCATAATCTACGTGTGGACTTAATTTATGGTAACATATGCAACCAAATCGAGTAAACTTTTTCACAACTCGCCCGGTTTTACCGAAATCTCATCCATCCTGCACCAACATTATTCACTAGTCTCTCAATAAAGCTTCCCAATTTTCGTCCTCGTGTCCTTTATATCGCATCAGCAATAACACTTTCAGTCTACACCATCCATAAGGACATGTATCGCTTGATGTTTTCACACGCGTGAGCATCACATTTGATTCAGCATCACGTACCGCAAGCCAGTTACATGTTCTTAAACCCTTTTTCCTTCCGTGTCTTGCTCCCTTGGTGTCAGATGATTTGAAAATCCTTCATTCGTCTCGGCGTCTGCCTGCATGTCTGCCCGTCTCCGAGGATACTCGTATCTGTGCATGCTCTTGTTGGGTGCGTGTATCATCGTTTATCATCACTCGGCTAATAATGTAGGCAGCAGGCGGAGTGGTTCTCCTGGAAATGGCTTAAGTACGGTTGTCGTTTTGGGCTAAAGATACTCGTATAGTAGTGTATGACTGTTTTAAACTGGAAGAGGGGAAATGGGTTTTCTACGTGGCCTTGTGGTGATATCCTTGAAGTGAAAGAGAAAGACAAACCGGCAAAGGTGTGTAACATATTCCGGCGATAGGTCTGTGTTTAAGTTTTCAGTATGGCACAGTTTAACGGCCCACCCGAACACCTTTTTGCAGAAATATAACCGAGATTAAAGATGGAATCATAGATAAACACTGGCGAAAGTGGTTTGATTTATCTCTGAGCCGAGTGAGATTTCAGTGAGGGTTCTGCTTTAAGCATCCCTCTTTTATGGCAATGAATTAAAATTAAGGTAAGCAAACGACAATGCCTGGACGGGAAAATCTAACGCAGATATAGATTAGAATGGAAGCTGGAAATAACGGTTTTTGGGTAACAAATGGATGAAGTTTAAATATGATTTTTAAAGCTTTTTTGTATCAGGCATAAATAATAGGTTTAGTTTTACGAGACCTTAAAGCATTCATGCTATTTTCCTCAGCCAATATGCATGTCATATTGTGAATTGCAAAGTTTATGGTTTGTTGCGATAATTGCGAGGAATAAAAAAGACCAACAAGATCAAGTCTGGCGCGTAGTATATTACTCTTATCCCAGTCTGAACTGGCGAGAAAATATTATCCAAATCAAGAGCAAACTGCTGATTTTTGTGAATCTGAGATCCCTGCTCGGGCGCCAATGAAATAACATAAAATAATTCAATACATTACCTAATTGTAATTCCTGAACGATTCTTCTGCCCGTGGTCAGATTTTATACGATTAAGAAATACATTTGGGGCTTTATAATTTAGTTTCCTTAGCTTTGAATATGCAGCAGTCTTACCATATAGACTTGTAAGCGGCACTGACGAAATTACCTCTTCCCTAAATTTTCCAAAAAAATAATAAAATTAACATATTAATTCCCTCAGGATTAGGTGCTAAGACTCTCCAAAAAACTCATCTGTTTGCCTTTTAAAATTCGCATCCAACTATTTAGCATAAAACTTAAAACAGATTTAAGCTAATCGCCCGTACGTTCTTTTGCTCATTAAAAGTGCTATAATCTCCGAAATGGATGCCACTAACTACCCCGCCTACCAACTTTCCACTCTTTATAGCCTTCGCTGAAAATCTCATCAGCAAATTAACCGAAAACACTTTACAACAACTCACAGTACGGCTTCTTCAAATTAAGGTTTTGCCTCGGCCGAGGTCCTTCGCATAAAAAATGTAAATTCACCTCGTAATCCCACCGCGCGACGCAATACAATATCCAAATCGCGGTCATACTTTCCCGGCGCACCCATTGAATAAATATCAAATTAATAAAATCCACGCTAAGCAACAGTGTCCTTCTAAAACACTGAAATTAGCTCATCCTTAATCATCGCAAAACGAGGCCGCGGAACTCATAAAAATCATTGCAGCACCCTCCGGCCGAAGCATCCGCAGAAAGCGTCATAAAATTATCATAATTTCAACATTTCGTCCTGTTCATCTGGACGTTGTTTTTCAGTCTATTCCGAGGACGCCGTTGAGCAAAAATCTTTCGTACAAATCCGAAATTCTAAACCCCAGCCGCCATTCAATGTAAACAGATAATTCCCCAGGAATCATATTTCCGTGACAAGGTACAGAATATTGTCACACCTGCTGCCCCAAAAACCATGACCATGAACGGGAACAATCCAGCATCCATTCAGGATCCGCAGATGCGTGTGAATGGGTGATGGTTTACGCGATGTCGCGCACAAATAAAACCTTGTTAATCCTCTATTACCTTCGGTCGATATTTTTCAATTTAAAATCACGTTTGACCTATGGCACTTTCTCTTTTCAAGGATGCTCAGAGGTAACAAAAGCTCGTGACAGATGCTGGAGGAGGATGAGGAATATAGCCGTGATCCTATTCGGGATAACGCCGCAGAGAAGGAAAAAATAAGCGTGATATCGGCGAGCAGTGTCTTCCGGTTACAAACCGCAGCAGAAGCAAGAACAAACCAAAAAATTGCTTAGCATGGGAAAGCGGGGAGGAAAAAAGAGAAACCAAAAAAAAGGATCAGCGCACAAACAGGAAAACCCGCCGTCATGTTGGGTTTTTAGTTACCTTTTAACGAGTTCTCTTTACATTTACGGTCATCTCGTCGTTGGATGTTGATGATGGGGTCCAACCGTCCGTTTTACACTTCCGATGAAATAAGGACTCGAGTTGCAATATATGTTGGTAGAAGTGTTAAATTAGAATACAACATTGTCCTCGTTGTCGGCGCAAACCGGGGAGAGTCCTGCGGCAACACTCTTACCAGGCGATGGTAATCAGAGTCGGCTTTAATTATTCAAGGTTTTGTCCTGATGAATGGTCGCTGAGTTTAGTGGATAGAGATGTACTGGATGAGAGTGGTCAGGGTACATACGGATAGAGACCTTCTGGTAGAACTGCACCAAATTGGTTGTCAATTTTTCGATGATACAGTTTAATCGGAAAAGCATGCTACGAATAGGGGCATGTTATGATCATATCCGAATAAAATAATAATGACAGATTTAAGCGTAGAGGATGAGACGCTTAATTTGAGTGACACCAACTCCACTGAGGAAAATAATACTGCAGTAATTAAAAATCAGGCGAATAAGATACCTTTATCATCCAAGAACTCGAAGAATTCTCTTTTATATGCAAAGGATAATGGTACACTGAATACTGAATATCAGTATTATAAGTTTTGTCCTTCTGTCTTATTTTATCGGTCGAGGTGAAAAATCGGCCATGATGGAGTCCAATATGTGCAGTTCCTGAATAAAATCAAAACGCCTTGGCTATGATCAGATGGACCGCATGTTGCATCTCTACCAAATACCCGGGGAGCAGAATTTACGATCTTCTAGCTTAAGCTGAAGGAATTGCATTCTCTTTTCAGGAAAAACTCTTGTTATTTCTTTAACGGACACGTTAACAATTAAAGTGCATGTTGACGGAAATGGAAGGTAACTTTCCATCAACACTGTTCTCCCACTAAACTGTTAACGATGCGTCAGTGCTTTCAGAGTTGTGTGTTATCTGTTCGTATGCCAGTGTTGTGACATAATAATTAACCGTGTCTGGTTGTTGTTAGAGTTTTAAATCCCAAAAACAAAATTCAATCGAAACAAGAATAACAAATCTCATGTACTTGCTGTTGTACATTGTGTTACCATTTATCTCGCATTAACCTACCCACCGAACCCGAAACGAGCCAATTAATTGGCACATAGCGCATCAGAATGTCCAGCACTAGCATCATCAACACGCGACCAGCTCACTTCCGACCGGCATTGAATTATATTTGAAACCACTCGATGTCCAAATGGACGCAATTTGATTAAATTCGCTGTGACACCAAATTGACAGCCAAAGCCAATTTATCTGTTTGCGATGCAATGATGATAGTGATGACGAAATTTTGCTGGCGCCCGACCAAAGCCCAGCTATCACAAGGATAATTGCCAATGTTCATCGTTTTTGTTTCAACGTATTTTGCTTGCTTTTTTTTCTTTTTGTTTCATATAATTCCTCTTTTTTACAGTTGCTTTTGTTCATTTTTTTTTCGTCTTTTGTGCGCAATTTAATTGATTTTGGTCATATGATGTATTTGAGTTGAGGCGAAATGAGAGAATGTGGCTTTTTATCGCTTTTTGTTGTGTGATTATTTGCGATTAAATGATATAAAATATTTTATGCGACTCAAAGGATCAATTCAATTAGTCTCGGTTTAAATGATGCAAAAAATGTACGCGTATTTATGAAGGGGAGTTGAAATAATATGAAAACATAATAATTTTTTGACACCGCATCAGTTTGATAGTATTAATTGTGGCTATGCAAAGTGCAGAGGTATTTCTGAATTTTATTTCGAATTTACCTAATTGAAGGTTGAATTATTTCTTTGCTGGGCACTGAGAAGCTCAAATTCTCTTCATAATAACATGCATTTGTTCATTGAGAGTTTCAAGAATGAAAAGCTATTTGTGCCAATTCAGTGGCAGAAGTCCTTATACAAGTATTGAAGAGACAATCTCTAATCAATCTCAGGATATACTTTAACAATGGATAGTACCTCAAAAATACAAAATTCCTTTTGCGGGAATTTGTTACGAAATACCAGGACGGAGCTTGCACCTTGTATTCCTTACACAAAGATGTGTGCCAACTTTAAATGGCCTTTGATAAGACATGCTCATGACAGCTTTAAATGATAAGTTGGGTTATCGCATCAGCAAATGACAATTCGAACCCCGATTAGTTACACAAATTTGTTTGGGGTTCCTTTCGATTTGCCTGCGACGGTAATGAAATGGAATACCTTTCGGGGCCCATAAAAACAATAAGGACCACCGAAAGCATTCAAACAGTGCAACGAAGTGTGCGCGAAAATTGATGTCATTCAGGCAGCATATAGTGCTTGCCCCAGTTATGAAATTCTAAGTAACGTAAAAAATTCATAATTTCACTTTGATGTTTAAAACAAAGAAGTTCGCAGTGTGTATTACACATTTTGAAGTGAAGAGACTCAATTCAGACTGAATGACCCATAACCAAAGTGTCCTATTTTTTTTGTGTTAAACTCTAGGTGAAAGGCTTGGATACATGATCACAGATCCTGAAAAGCAAGTAAAGTTTTCCATCAAAACAGTGGTTACATTTATGCTTTTCTGAAAACATTAATTCGCCACCAGACAACCTGTTTTTGTATAGAATGAGTCATCACCAGTAGGATACATCCTGGAAGCACCACTGATTTCGAATTAGCGGTGGGTTCATGTAGCAGTAACGATTTTTTAAAACGATATATATTTTGTCATCCCAGTAAGCATTTTATTATTTGTAAATTACGCCATATTTAAATTTTGATATAACAGAAAAAAGACTTCAATATTTTGGAACAGTTTTGGCTTAATTGAAGAGAGTTAGTTTTCCGATGGATGGCTTGAAAGTGCATCACCAGGCTCAATTTTTTCAATGCGAGTTTGAATCCCCAGCGAAGGCTTCAGCACCATCCTTCTGTAGGCTAATTGAAATTCACAGTGACACCACTACATTTTGACATTGAGTACACGTGTTTCGAAGAATTTGCCGTCACCTTGTATTTCTCATGCACAAAATTGCTAAAAAAAAGTCAGAATCGTAACTTCTCACATTTCTGCAATAAGTCTGCATCAAATTTTGAGATTTTTCTGTATCGGATCGGTTTCAACAAGACCCTATAAGGCGTCGGGTTACAAGACACATTAATATATAAATTTTTTTATGAAACGAGATCAATGCCTACTTTTAGGCGTTAAATAAAGTTGTGATTATTAAATTAATATCATTTTTATGATGTCCGCGGTTCAGTGATAAGTGCGCAAGCTGTAAAGCGTGAGGACATTTCTGGCAGTTTTTCACTTACAATTAGCCACCTCTCGCGAGTCACTGACAATCTCTCCGATGAGAACAACTGCCAAAAAGAAACTTCAAGGGTCGTTCGGAGTCGGCAATAAACTTAAGGGGGTATTCTAGTCTAGAATTTTTTTATATTTTTAAAGTCTTACTATTCAAGAATATATCTACAAGAGGATTTTTCAAAATTCAAAATATTTTCGGAGATATCAGTATTTTGATGACCCGGCATCCAAACTGGTTCGGCCGGAACTAATCGAACAAAAGACATTAGAGATTCTCCGTCTATTTGAATACATATTTCTCAGTAAAACCTTTTGTCCTTTGTATATATTGTAATACAAGAACGCAAGGTCACTTGTATCTTTTATATTAAGTGTTCACCTACGTCCATCTGCTAACAGTTGAATTCTTGACTTCAAACCACTTGGACGTACCGAGATACGAGCATCCAACGCATCAAAGGAGGCTAGAACTGCTCGATATGAAGAGTGAAACGCGGAAAATAGTTTTTTCGGAGTCGAGGAAGATCCGATGCTTCATGCATCAATGGCATGCAGGAATGGCAGATTGAATAAATGTAAGTCTACAATATTATTTCATGATTTAGACAGCGAAAAACTTTACGCGAAACTTTAAACGCGTTTTTCTCGAAATTGTCTTTTTCAAAACAATACCCACGATTTCTCAGGTTCTACTGGACCGATTTACCTGAAATTTTTAGAGAGTCTTCTTTATAGACTTGTCTATGTCTGAAACTATCCCCAAATTTTTGGAATCAGTTAAAAAAAATGGTACAAAAATTATTTTTTTTTCAGGCAGTCTCCATTTTGTAAAAAAAAATCTTTCCAACTTTTCCGTAGTTCTAGACATTGCGACATTATTCTAGATTAACAATCTTTTTTATTTTGGTTTCAGATTGCTAGGAGGGTTGAAACCGTGGGTATGGTTACGCGCCAATTTTTTGAGACTCCCACTTTTCAACTTTTTTTAATTTTTTGATTTTTTTCTGTAATCTTGTTATGTTAATAAATAACTTATAAAAAAATGGATATTAAAAATATAAATTGCCTTTTTTTTAAGACACTTCAAAAATGACATGAAATTCATGCCTCTAGACTAGAATACCCCCTTAAGGATCAGCCCCTGCCATTTGCGAAAAATATTGCACGCATACATAAATAGTGAAGCTAGCCATCAACAGAGCTTGCCAATTTATTTATTTATTCATCATTTTTATTATTTGTTGTTATAGTGGCCAAACTTTCTGTGGAAATTGCAAGTGTCTACATACAGGCGAGCGGATGAACGGACAGGGGAGCCTTAATTATAACGTTCGGTTGGCACCCAATTGGAACGGAACCCTTAAAATACACAAATGACTGGTAACACGATTATTGAGCTAATTGCATGACAAATCGATTGTTGCATGATTTGTGTGGCGCATGGTCCCAATTTGCTGAAACACATCGAAATCCTTAAAACCTCGAAAATCATACACTGATTTCTCATGATTAGTTTTGGATTATCAGGACCCCAAATACGATAATTGTGTTTTTTTTCCAGCCTGATATCTGATAAGATGGATATTTAACATCGAGCTGGCTTTAAGACCGAATTGAAAAGCAACTATGAAGCGAGTGGTCATGTTGCTTCAATTCAATTGTCAATTGGACTTCGTAGGTGAATAATCGGAGATGTTTATGTTCTTAGGTAGTGCGATTGGTGTTTACATATGTAGTAATGTCAGTGAAAACGAGAAATAAAAGACTGTACACAAAACACTTTTAAATATATGACAACATTTATTAGATACGGCACGTCCGCACTGTTTCGCTGCTTTTACAATAATGAACTCTAATGACATAGTACTACCGGCAGTCCTCTCTTAAGTTCACATTTAAATTTTTCAGTGTTGCCACAATTCGGCCACCCTAACATGCAATCGTCCCGATTTCGTCAAGACTTTACCAATTCGCAATTAGTCCAAAGTTTAATATTTGCCAACTCCCAGATTCCTTTATATGGAATTTGACTTACTTGGTGACCCTCAACATCCTCTAGTAAATATCTATCGTTCAAAAGCACTTTTGCTATTCTATAAGGTCCTTTGAATTTCGGCGCGATTTTCTTACATATACCGGGCTCGCTTAAAAAATTCTTAATCATTACATAATCTCCTACTTCATAATGTTTCTGAACTCTATTCCTATCCTTTTGCCGCTTATTGTAACTTTGAACTTTCTCCATCTTCATGACCGCTTTACTCCTCAAAGAAACCAAATTCCTCTCATTTTCCTCTTCATTTCCGTTTATTTCCACCAATTTTTCTTTTAGAAAATCTATCGTCGTCCCTTTCTGTCTAACCCCGAATAATAATTCACTCGCTGTGGTTCCTATGCTTCTGTTCAAAGTATTATTTATCGCAAATTCTATATCTGGTATGACTTTATCTAAAGAAAATTTCAAGCCTCCATTAGTTAATTTCGCAATCATAGGTGCTAAACTTCTATTCACTCGTTCGACTTGCCCGTTGGCCTGTGGTGAACCTGTTGCAATTTTAATATGTTTAATGTTATTGTCTTCAGAAAATATTTCGAAATCCTTCGACGTGAAGGCGCTACCACGATCAGACACAATAATTGTTGGACGACTATATGCTTGGAAATATGATTTCAAGCTGCTTATCACTTCCCTAGTGTTGGTAGTTCGTACTGCGTACAATCTAACGAATTTTGAAAAGGCATCTACGACTAAGAATATATATTTCTTCTTTGCGTTCTTTAGTAAAACTGGTCCAAAGTGATCTATATGTATCGTTTCGAACGGCCTATCTCCCTTCGGAATATTGTGCAGAAGACCTTCATGTTTTCCGTATTTCGGGGAAAAAGCAATACATTTCAAGCAGTTTATGATATGACTTTGAATCTTACTTTTCATTTTAGGAAACCAGTAGGATCTCGATATGGTTTCCATAACTTTATCACAACCTTGATGTCCCAATTCATCATGGTACATTCGCAACACATTGTCCTCCATCTCCTGAGGCACATAAAACATTATATTTCTCCCAACTTTCCTGTATACTAAGCCATTACGCATTTCGAAATATCCACTCTCTTTTAATTCTAACTCTCTTCTTATTTTATTGATTACTTCGTCTCTATACTGACAGATTGACAAATTTTGCTCAAAGGTGTTTTCCTCTAAAACCAATATATTTAACATGCGGCTAAGTGCATCTACATGTTGCATTCTGGATCCATTACGATGTTCCAGAATGAAATCATAATTTTGGAGTTCGAGTGCCCATCTAGCAATTCTGGGATTAATCTCTTTCTTATTTAATGTTAGTGTCAGTGAGTTACAGTCGGTAAGCACCTTAAACTTTACACCTTGTAAATAGATTCTGAATCTCTGTAAAGCATATATAATGGCCAAAGTCTCCAGCTCGAAGCTGTGATATTTTGCTTCGCAATCAGTGGTTCGTTTGGAGAAGTAAAACACTGGATGTAGTAATCCGTCTTTCTTTTTTTGTAAGAGTATGGCTCCGAAACCTAGCGAACTTGCATCACAATGCAGTTCAGTCTCATCTTTAGGGTCGTAAATCGATAATATGGGTGCTGCTACCAACTTGCGTTTTAATTCTTCGAAACACTTCAACTCGTTTTCACCAAACGCAAATTCAACATTCTTCCTTATCAAGTTATATAGCGGTTGAGCTATTACGGAGAATCCCTTTATAAATCTCCTAAAGTAGGAACATAGTCCTAGAAAACTATGTACAGCCTTCACATTCGTTGGTATGGGAAAATTCGTTACCGATTCGATACCTTTATCGTCAGGCCGAATTCCGTCTTTTGAAATTTTATAACCTAGATAACGGATTTCCGATTCCATGAATCGACATTTATCTATTCTAAGGCATAGATTGTTACTCACCAATCGTTTAAAAACTTCCTCAAGGATGACAAAATGTTCTTCTATGTTATTTGTCGCTATCATTATATCATCTAAATAGATTGCTATCTTTCCGGCTCTAATCATATCGTCATAAACTAAATTAACAAACCTTTGAAATGTTGATGGTGCATTTCTTAAACCAAAAGGCATCTTTAAAAATTCGTATTGCCCTAATGGAGTCACGAATGATGTGTATTTAATCGAATCCTCACTAACCGAAACATGATAGAATGCACTCTTTAAATCCAGCAGAGTAAATATCGTCTTATCTGATAGCCTATCCAATAAATCGATTAATGGTATGGGGTAATTGTCTTTTAACGTTAGTTTATTTAAAGTTCGATAATCTATACAGAGTCGAATGTCTCCAGTCTTCTTCTTAACCAGTACAATAGGAGACGTATATTCTGACTAACTAGGCCTAATTACTTTCTGTTCTATTAACTCATCTAATATCGTTTGCAATCGCTCTTTTTCATAGTATGACAATCTACGGGGTGGGCAATTAAATGGCTTTTCATTACTCAAAGATAACTTTATCTCACACTTTGTCTTTGGTTCATCGGGACGCTTGCTGTACAGATAACACTCATTAAATATTCGTTTACATCTTTCTTTTGAATTAAAATCTAAATTATCGTTGGATATACATATTTTTTCATTATCATTGCATTCTATCTGCATTAAATTGTAACACTCATCATTGAATAAATCACATTTCCTTTGATCTTTAGAATTACTTTCTGTCTTTTGTAAACTTAACTGAGCACTCTTCAAAAAATCCTTCCCTAATATCAATGGATATTTCATTGTGTTATCAGGTACAACCAACATATTAATTTCGATTTCTTTTTTTTCAAATGAAACTATACATTTTACTTGTCCAACTATAATTAAAGTACTGTTGTTTATTCCACAATAACTATTTGATACATTAGTAAATGTTTCGATTAAAATAAATGGCACGAACTGTTGGCGAACTAAACTCACTGGACTGCCGGTGTCAATTAATGTTCCTAAATATACATCATAATTATACTTAAAATTTATAAATTTATAATGTAACAGTCTTACGTATTCATCAGTCTCTCCTTCGATGCAAACTTGGTGTATTTGCCGAGTTTTCTTCTTCGGACATTCGGCGGCGAAATGGCCCATCTCGGCGCACACATGACACGCTCCGTATTCCCTCTTCGGTTTGCGGCATTCACTTGCAAAATGTCCTTGTGAGTTACAATTGTAACATCTGACGGTTTGAACAGCTTGTCGTTGCTCTCCACCGGAGTGCTGACGTGTCGATGAACTTCGTTTGGGTAAAGTTACATTACTGAAAGCTTCCAATAGTTCCAGTCTGTACCGGAAGCGGTGCATTCGTGCCTGTGATCTTAAATTGTAGTCCGGTATTCCTTCGATTACATATTCGAGGATCTCTTCGTCTTCTACGCTAGTTTTATTGGCCAAAATGACTTTGTCATGGAAGTACTCTTGGAATGACTCAGTCGGTTGCCACTTTCTGGTTTCGAATTGACGTCTTAGAGTCAATTTACTGGCTCGATCGCCGAACAGTGCTCGCATATCCTTTAAAAGTTCTTCGATTGGCACTGTCATTAAATCCAATCTTGAGTGCAGCCACTTTAAAGCTTTTCCCTTTAATTTGCAAGAGATAAGCGCTCTGATATTGTTGTCATCCAAATTGTAAGCACTTAGGACACTTTTTAATTGTGACTCCCAGTGTCCAAACGAATCTCCATTGCCAATGAACTCGGGCAAAAGATCTTTAACGTTCGAGAAATTTTCTTTTTTTGTTTCAGTTGAATATGTATCAACATGTCCACCGATATTTTTTTCTTTTTTCAAAAGCTCGTTCTCTTTCTTCAAAAGTTCATTTTCTTTCTTTTGTATTTCTGTTTCTCTTTTTAGTAAATTGATTTCTCTTCTCATTTGTCTCCATTCATTTGCGTTCATTTTGGCGCCCTCGTCAGTGTCCTTCCTGTCATCATCTCTCGTCATCGTTTGGTTTCTCTTCATTTGTGTTTTTTCGTTTGCTGCTGTTCGATCTTTTTGCAAGGGTTCACCCCTTTTGCCCTCTTCCTTGTTTGCCTTCTCGTTTGCTACTGTTCGATCTTCGTTGTTTGCACTCGTTGTCGCTATTTCAGTTTCATCCCTCGTCGTATTTAATTTCCCTTGAAAATTGATGTCTGTGTTGGTGTACTCGTCATTGCTGTAGTCGTCTTCGCTGCCTGTATGAATTTCTTGTTCGGACTCGTTTGGGTTTCTTGAATATTGTGTAAAATCTCCTCGCTGGCTAACGGGAATCTCAATGAGCCGCAACATTAATTCACTTTTGTTGCCTGAGGTCTTTTTTCCCAGATTGCGTAACCACTGCCTCAATTGAATAGCCGTGAACGACTTTATCTCTTCCAGCTCAACTTGCATTCTTCTTAACACTCCTTTGCAAAAATTAAATAAAAAAAAAATTAAACTGCGACACTCACTTTTGAAATATTCTATTTAAATATAGGACGATCGTTCTTGGGTGTATCCCACTTCTGATATTGTAGTAATGTCAGTGAAAACGAGAAATAAAAGACTGTACACAAAACACTTTTAAATATATGACAACATTTATTAGATACGGCACGTCCGCACTGTTTCGCTGCTTTTACAATAATGAACTCTAATGACATAGTACTACCGGCAGTCCTCTCTTAAGTTCACATTTAAATTTTTCAGTGTTGCCACACATAGATCTTTGGTGCGTTGAGATTCACAGGCTTGGACTCAGATACCCCCACGAATACGTGAGTAAATTCGGTTATCAATAACTATATAAGTCTCATAAGCCTTTCTCCCAAACTTGTGAGCACTAGCTGCCGTACTAAGAGGATTTTATCCTGAATTTCTCTAAATATTATTCAAAGTGTATATGTATGAAGACAGTCAGCCAAATTTTGTAAGACTTTTGCCTGGAGGCACAGGCCCCAAAGCTACATTGTTGTCTCTTAGAAAACCTCTACTTCTTCGACTTGTAAAATGACGCAAAAGTAACAATAATTGACCGTTTAAAAATGCTACCATTTATTCTTTGTAGACACACGAATTCAATCAAAAATGCCTTAATCCGGACCATTAAAGTTAACTTTGATGTCGAAATACATTTTATTGAATTGTATCTTCCTAAAACCACGGCTACATTACTTATGCGGAACTCGGGATTAAGATCTTCTAATATATGAAATAAATCGCATTCATTGCATTAGACACCTGAAATAATCCCCCAGTGGTTTGCTCTGATACAAAGTTTAGTTTCATGTTACCCAGGATACTCCAACTCGGTCGCCGGCTATCCTGTCTCCATACGAATGTAAGTACCAATTTGTTGTTATTCATTTGCTCGACCATCGTTCATGAAATTTTAACTGCTTTCCCATGATTTCGGACTCAAAAGTGTCTGTTTGTCGGTTGGTCGGTCATCCTAAACCCCCCCCTATTCAAATATAAATTGTTTCCGAACACACACGTACATATGTGGAAGTACCAACAACAACAATCAAAACTCCACATTCCCCATGCTCGGCGAAAGGACTCGCACAAATAATTTTGTGGATAAGAAAACAATACAGACCCCGACTCCCGGCACCGCACTATCAATTGATTATATGGCCTGGTCTGGTTGTGTAGGCTACAACCAGCAAGCAGTGCCTGGCAAGGGGGGCGTTCCTGTAACTGAGGTTGGATTTAAGGCTGTGGAGGCGGAGGCATGCTGAGAATGGTTCTGTTGAAGCTTCGTAAACAGCGATTTGCATTCAAATTTGGCACGAAGGGTAAATATTTAATGAGCTCCAAAGTGTGAGTATTAAATTTTTGATTCTAATTAATTATTCATGTGTAAGCCCAAATATTGGTATACTAGGACTGAGAATGGCATCAGTTTTATGCTGCCACCGCCTGCTAATGATGGCACCAATGAATAGAGGAACTGCAGAGTCGGGGTGACATCGAGCTTGGGAGATGGTCTTTTGGTCGTTAAACCGGAAAACTAAAAGGAAATCTATGCTGAGGAGAATATGTTTTGGACGACTTATGAAATATGAGAGCTGTACAAAGTACATGCTCCTTCCCTAAGGCATGGAAATAATCAGGAACAAAATTGGGTAAGGAAATTTATTAGTGAATGAGCTATTTGGGCTTTGAATTTGGGTTACAATTGATTCAGATAAGAAATTATTTCAAGGTGTCGCTTTAAGTAGAAATTAACGTAGCTTATTCGTCGTGTTTGTTAAATGGAATAATAATGCTATTAATGGTGCAGGAACTTATAAAATCAGTTCGCTTTTGGTGTAGACTAGGCTTTGTGAGCATATCAACCATAATCAACGTTGCACGGACAATATAATGATTTAAATAAATTTATTATCTGTGCCTTTAGAGTCGCAAATGCAACCATTATTATACAGCACAACCTGCGAGTTTTCGTGTTCAATGTAGTCGTAAGGGACGTGGTTGAGATACAGTCAATTCCGAGCACATGGAGATGGGTACTTCTGTTAAAATTACCCTTAGACATTTGTTGTGATAGACAACAACGTCACGGAACAGACTCCGAGCGCAGTGACGTGAAGGCAGTGAGAGTCCACCTCGAATTCAACGGCAATGTTAGGCGTTGTTGATGAACTGGTCAGGCGAATATAACAAATGGTCTCAAAATTTCGGTCGATTGGAATTGCCCGATTCTAAAGAAAGGAGTCACTCAAAATTCCGCCAATTTAAGAGGAATAAGTTTTTTTGGCATCGACTAGAAAAATATTTTCTTACACACCGTGTGATCATCGAAAACCTTCTTCACACTTCGGCAGATCATGAAAAAAGTAGCCAAGCAACGGTTGACTCCCACATGGAGGGTTCCGCAAGTCCTAAGAGTAAGCAACACTTTATTACTTTCATTTAAGAATTCTCATAGCATCCCATCCAATTCAATTTTCAATTCAGTGCATTTTTATTTGTTCATTAAATTCAGTTCATTTAATGCCAAACAAAAAATTCATAAATCCAGCTTAATTAAATTAACTTAGTATAATCTAACTTACTGGCCCTCTGCGGGCGCTCTAAGCTAAACCTTACAACTTGAAATATGACTTTCGACTTATGCCTATCAAATTTCAATTGTTAGAACTTATTATAAAACTAAGAAAAGTACTTATTCTTTTAAGACTTAAAACTTAGTGAAAGGACCTCGATTTTAACTTAAGTTAAACCTAAAAGCTAACCTAAAAACTAATTAAAACTCTAAACCTTAACTTAACTTAAAATAAAGTTAAAAACTACTTACTTACTACTTATGCTACCTTAGATTTAAATATATAAGCCGGCAAAGGCTGACAGAACATGCTATTTTTCTTGCCTTAGGGGCATCAAATATTAATAACGTAAGACAGAGTTCACTCTCCGCCCAGTCATCAATAGTGTCTATGTTGCCATAAGACATCTGCTCGGTTACGGTCTGCCGTGCCCTACTAAATCTAAGAGTCTCCCTCGAGCTAATTGATACGTGTTGGTCGTAGTTGACTCACCCGTCCACAGCCTTTCGGGCCACGTGGAAGTAACCAGACCTTTTCTATCTAAATAGAGAAACGCTTCAGGGGGATTAAGTCTGTTAAGGCGCATGGTGGTGCATATTATTGGGGTGAAAAGCTCCGGCGATCAAGTTGTTGTTCGAAATTAATTGCTCTTGCAATGTGACTTCAAATAACCTTCATTAGAAAGTGATCCACTCTAATCAGGACCCTTTTGTACAGAACCTGATTAGTATAGAATTTTTTGTACTCAGACTCTGGAGTTCTATATAAATGGAGATAAGTCCTAAGACACCGTCTCTCGAAAACCCGAACAAAATGGTCTCAATATCCCTTTAATTTCCCCGTAAATGACATTTGGCTGTGGACTGAATTTGCAGTTTGCCGCAGTTGCATTTGCAGTCAACGTCAAACGTCAGCTGGTTCGTCGTGCAATTTTTTAAAGAAGCGTTTGAAATTTAATGCGACAACTGAGAGCGGAGAAGAAAATGATTTTCGAAGCGCATGGCTGAATTAATTCTCATATATAGGAAGTTGACCTACAATTGGGATTGAATATTAGTTCATTTTCTAAGCACACGTGCACACAATTTAACTCATCCCTATAAAACTTCATCTTCTATGTCGCCGGCTTTAGTCTGTTCATCTTTTGAGAATTAAATCAAATTTACACTCGATCTCCCGCTTTATTTATGAATAAACGCAATTCATAAACAAATTGAAAGTGAAATTTTAAAGACACATTTCAATATTAACATGTGTCAGTTTCCCGTTCAGAATTTTGGGTTTCGACTTAAGTCTGAGTCCATAAAACTCTGATCCGTGGCCATTGACAATTCACTACGACTGTCAAATGTCTTCCAAATCGAACCGTTCGTGAAACGTAGAAGACAGCCTGCGTTTTGAATTGCGTAATCTAAGTCAAACACTTAAAGCTTATGTAAATGTTAGTCTTAACTTTAAGAACAAGTTTTCTTCTCGATGGAAAATGCACAACATTTTTGTGCCCTATTTATCCTCACATCCTCACGTAGTTCAAAGGAGTTTTTTCTTAATTTATTTTACTTTCTCCCTTTTTCGTCCGCAATATCTATGTATCCTGTTAAATTAGATAGCCTCAACTCAAAGCACGGACTATGCGAATTAGGAACACAATAAACAGGAACGAAGCTCCTGCATGGATTCAAACTTAAATTTGTGTCCAGCATTAAAGTTGCCCCAATCTTCGCTCATTCACGTTGCACTTAATCCTTTCACACTTGGAATGTCTGCACAGTGAATTGGCTAAATGGCTTAAACAACCCAAGCCCAGGCTAGACTTTAACAGTCGATTGTCAAAATAAAAATAAAAATCTTTTAATTGCGGTTGACTTTTGCAAAACACAAACAAAGTAGCGCGGGTGTCCGACGCGACGTAATACGTAACTGAAAATAACAAAATTTAATTTATATTGCAACAAAAAAAAGCAGTCCATTGGTGTCCAAAGTGAGAGATAAAGCTCGCCTCGACTCGACCGACAAACAAAGTTTTTTTTTTTTGCAGCAAAATATTTCTGTGGTTTATCCTGTTTGCATAATGCAAGCATGTGTGCGTGCGTGTGACCGGATACAATTGAAAGGAAAATTAAAAAAAAAAAAAAAACAGGAAAATTAACGAACGCATCCCGCGTCGTGTACGATGAATCACGATGAACCGCATTTCCAATCACCAATAAGTCTGGAAGGCTGGTTGCCGCCGTTACACCTTTAACAATCAAAGTCGATTGGAAATTGAAAATCTGCCATACTTAGGTTTTGCAATTTTATTTTTATTGTGAGACGACCAGGATAATGATTAAATCCGTATTTCACAACTGGACGCTATTGATTGTCAAATTCGAAAATAATTCGTCGTCGGAATTCGTTCACACGCTTTATTTATGTGCTGCCACGACAATGTACAGTGGACATAAATTGTCAATTTGGTGGACGAAAATGTTTGATAACTGATATTTTTTTTTATTTTCCCACCAAAATTAACTGATAAGCATTGAAGAATAAATATTTTTTGAAGTGCTACTTTTTTGGTCGGTTTCAGTTTTTCTGAAAAATTGACTTTATTACAAGCTTTTATTTAACTTGACCTGGCTTTTTATTCTTTACTGTATAAGATACTAACTGTAGCTAAAAATCAGTTTTGAAAAAAACAGTTTTTTTCTTTTCATACTCAGTTTGACGTTTTTTGTGAAACTTCATTCCAAGATTCTCAAATGATTCTTACAACATCTTTTACATGGAATTGTTTTCCAAAGCCATTACCAAGCAGATGTACTATTATCATCGCGAATAATAAGCTTTGAAGACTTTGATGAATTCTTGATTCCTCGGTAGAAGTAAACTGGTTCTACTTTCACAAATTTACTTAGAGTTGCAGGATGATGACCTGGAGCGTTGTCGAATGCAGGAAACAATTGAAATGGGCATTTTTAAGTTGGCAATGCGTCCAGTCCACAGAAAGTCAAGCTGTCGCCGAAGATCTACGATTCAACTTTCAAATCTAGCAATGCTCTTGGATATTCTTGGATGGTCTTAAAACATGGAAGAGATTTCTTCCAGAACAGGAAACAGGATCGTTCGTTTATATAGCACATCTACTTTAATCTACTCCAATATAATAAACATCTAATGTTTGTAAGTTTGTTTATATGAAGATATCCTCGAAACTATCCACCTGATTTCAAAAATTCTTTCACCAATATTAACAATTTTACGATATAGCATCGTGGCGACCAAAAATGCAACAACTAAAAATAAATCTTTCTTGCCCTTCATGTTTTATTTATTTACTTTTAGCTTTATTGGATTAAAAAATAAAATATCTGAAAATAGTAATTGTGACCACTGTCCGACGTGCAGCAAGCCGGATGTGTTCAAACTAGTGCGATATGCTTACGCGTTGTGTGATTACCGGCTGCTTACCAGACAGATGCATCCGAGTGTGTATATTTGTGCGGTGTATCCTTTGTTGTCATTCTTGTTGGCATCACCGACATCATCGTCCTCATCCACAGCACCGTCATCATTGGCATGAGTGGAAGCGTGCGTTTCGACGGGCAATTGTTGTCATCATTGGAGTTGTGGATTCCGGTAGATGGACAGCTTGAATGGCTTGGATTGATAACAAACAGAATGCGTAAACAGTGGGAACACCACCAACAGACTGCAATGCAACTTTATTTGGGGATCGTAAGGATATGTAAAATTAAAGGTATTACAGCCAATGCAGTGTTGTTCGACACAAGCCCTTGGTTGGCCTCGCGAGAGGCTTTTAGTGGGAAGATTTTCGTTTTATTTTTCGCCGTTGTCGGCATTAAATATTAAACGGAAATGGACGTGCCTCATTGAGTGTAAAGTGGAGGTCCATCGAAAAAGTGTGAATGCACTTTTGACTGTCGTAATTCATTGGACGACTTAATCTATGCACAAGAGACAGTGACAGTAAGATTACATGTTTTTTTTTTTCTATCTGAAGTGATTTAAGTCTCTAATCAAGGATGCACACAGAAATATTTTCATGTCCTTATAAACAAGATGTTCAAATAAGGCCATATTGATTCTGATACTGACAATTGGTCGTTCCAAGCTATTCTTCATTCATTTTTCTTCAAAAGATAAAAGTCCAAGAGTCTGTTATTTTTAAACTCAAAGTGTTTTTCAATTACCTTCGTTATCTTAAAAATTAAAAACCAAAAACTCGACATGGATATCCAACTTCGAATAATTTTGAAAAAATAAAAAAGTATTTAAGGCGAAAGGGCGCCTGGTAAATAGGGTTTAATTATATTGACTATTCTGGCTGCAGAAGATTTCTGATGACAGTTATACCTATGGACAATTTTCTAGAAAAGGTCGAGAATGAATGGAAGGTCGGACCAGCGAAATAGTTCGAAGTTCAGTCTAGCTCACACTTGTGGCCTTCGGAAAACCAAGTGGCCAACACTTGTTTGAGCATTTCTTTGCTAAAGTTATTTACGAGCATATTCGACGGGGTTAAGACAGTCTACCCACATTCGAAGCCACTTGGTGGAGGCATGGAACTATAGAACTGCACTACCGAAATCAGGGAATCACAGCGATCTCGCAGTTGCGACGTCGTTAAGGGCCTGCGAACAATATTGATTGAATACGAGCTTGTGAAGACGTGAACATAAAAGTTGGAGAATTTTCCAAAATTTTATATTATGACATATGACCATGTCATCGAAAATTCTATATGGACTAAGCAGGTAGGTTTTAAAGGATGAAGTCGAGTATATTTATGCGAAATGTTCAGGATACTGTTGCCAGCTAACGACGGAAAAAGATCAAGTGATCTCATTAAGCTAAGTCCATCGGGAACTTCTGAGGTTCGTTATCATCTCCCGACATGAACATATTTTTTTTCGGGAACTTTTCTTACAAAGGACACAATTGACACAAAAAATGCCAACAGTATTATGGGATGCATAATCCCTTTAAAGTGTGACGTTAAAACAAAGTGATTTTAATTTTATAATATTATAGAATCGTTTAAAGGTTTCTACTTACGAGTGTCAAGCCTTCTGTTCAAATCTTCCTACCAAAAGCAAAAATTTATTGACGTCACTAAATGCAAATAAGCCGAAAGACACTCGAACAAGAATACAATTTAGCCTCAAAAAACGACTGCCCTAATAACTGTCTTCATTTGGGATCAAAAAGTCTTCGCCCCACTTTCGATATCATTGTAGCAAATAACATTCAATTTAGCGGTACACCGTCAGTTATCCATTGATACCCGCAAGCTTAAGTATCATTTCATTAAACGAATCCCCCCTCTTCCCAATCGACTGATTGTTATCCTTTTGCCACACAATACTCGTACATTTTGGAAGTTTGCACAACCATCTTGTCAGAATGGTAATATACACATCCGCAGATGAAGTTCGACAACATGCCGAAAGATTTTCATTTCCCTCCTCTTGGCTGTTCCTCTAAATGAAAGATGAAAATTCAAATTGAAAATTGCAGTGAGTCTCCCTCCAAAAAAGCCCCACGACTTCCACTCTGAATCAAAGGGGCTGTGGACTAGGGCGCGGCGCCAGGTGTGGATCTTTTGCGGCAAATAAGTCACAGGGTTTGTTCTTCTCGAACCAAAACTTAATTTAACGAGAGATAAATTTCCCAGAACTTCAAATGACAGCGCGAGATATTGGTTGTTTTCATTGTCGGGGTTACGCAAGGACCTCCATTCAACATTCACCCTCGTGAGGATAACATCTCGTCGCATGTGTGACTTTGCAAGAGATGCACAATGTAGGAACGTATGTTTGTCCCCAGACTTTGTGTCGTTTGTTGGAATAACAATGGAACCGTTGCACTAATGACAGTTTAAAGTGAATGTCACAATTTGCCTGTCAGCTATGACAGCGCTCAAACATGTTCCTAACGCAATTACAACTTAATTCCATAGACGAATTAAGGGAACTAAATTGATGTTATTTAAGTTTTGTTTTTTTTTATAGACATATTGCTGGGAAGATATGCCACAAATTGAGGTTCGAGTTAAGCCGGACAAATACCAAGTGAGGTATTGACCCATTCCTGCTGACAATAAAGCATTTCTGCACAAAACTGTCAAAATATCACCACCACCGCATGCGGACGACAGATAAGAGCCAAGAAAATCGTCCTTTCTTTAAGGAAAAACTATGAAGTAGGCTCTTTTGAAAATGTTCTTAAATTTTTTTTTCTTTTCTTACCGTTTGGAACGTATCTAAGGACACCACAATGCCTTGGAGGAGTATGACATCCTTGTTCCGACAATCTAGGAATAGTTACTCTGTTGGAGACTAATAGCGCAAGCTAACATGGCGAAGGAACAGGTTTTCTTTTCTTATTTATTGCCCAAAGTTTTTCATCCCTTATCTGATGGATGCCACAAGGCGGGCAGGGTATCTTTGGGTGCGAAAATTTGTTGCCGGCGGGGATCTTTTGTATTTTATTTCTTTTACTCCGACCACACAAACGCTTACAACTCGTATGTACATAGAACATTTTTGGTAGACAACCACCACAATTTGGGTGGCTGGGCGGGGGCTTAGTGTCTCTTCATGCCCTATTTCAGGGAGACAAAGTTGCAACGGAAGTTGAATTAACATGACTGCAAAGCGGTTGATAATGATAGTTGTTCTACACATTGTTTGCTGCAATAAATAACAACGCTGGGGGATTTGTATCTAAGTATCTGTGGAACTTACTTTTGGCGCTGCTTTGAGGTTGATTTGTTGTTTTGTTGTGTTTATTGGAAAAGTTGCCACTTGTGGTTTATAATATAGTGGTGTTATTGGTAATTTGTTAAAATGAGTTGCAAAATGAGCAGCCGGCAAATTTGTTAACTTATAAGGATCTTAATTTTTGGAGCGTTTTAGCCTGTGCTAAAGCTGCTTTCAAAAGCTTGATATTCGTACAAGGAGTCTTCCCTTGTACTCCGAGCTCCGAATATGGCCTTTGCTTTATATGAGAGCTATCATATTCGCCTTTGAATGTATGATGAATAAGTGGTGACTATCGACTGGTATTAGTCCATTTGTGTGTTGCAAAAGGGCTTAAGACATTCAGACAATATAGTTGATATGATCTTGTAAGCGGCACGCACTAAGCAGGAATATGTCTTGATGGTAACTAAAGGGTCTTTCTTTATGCGTTTCCTCCTTATCTTTCCTTATCTTTCAAATTTAAATAAAACAAAATGTGTGTGAGATATCATCGATATTTTTCATTCGTTTGAAAGGCCTACTGATACCATTATATATGGAACATAACATCGGTCAAATGCAGCTTCTCTGGATGGCGCGCTTCTGAAATGTCCATTTTTCCATGACTCTGGCATATATATTAAGCTGATTTTGACTGATGGCATGGGTTTTGTTGGCCTTGGTAATTTCAGAAAACCCTACAAGAAAAAGTTTAATGGGGTCAAATCACACGATCTCGGTGGCCAGTTCACCTCCACGTGAGATGACTATGCCCTCGAATGTAGAATTTCTAATGTGGCATGAGCCGTGTGGCACGTAGCGCCATCCTGTTGAAACCACATGTCGCTGGTGTCCAAATGATCCTATCCAAACCAAAACTCGCGGTTGACTGTGATGGCATGGCCAACGTCGTTCTCAAATAAATATGGACCGATGTCGCCGCCAGCCCAAAATTCACAATAAACAATGTTTTTTTCGGGATGCATTGGACGCTCTTGGACCTCCTATAGATTGGTATCGCCCCAAATTCTACCCATTCATCCAGAAACGGGCCCCATCGCTGAAGATGATTTTTCGATGAAAATTATGGTCAGTTTCCAACTGCTTCAGAGCCCATTCGGCGAACACACGTCGTTGTCTATGCTTGTTTACCTTCAGCTTCTGGGTCAGTTGAAATTTGTACGGCCCAAATCACGACAGTAATTTCACCAAGTCGTTATCTGCGAAAGGCCGAGCTCTTGTGAGCTACTTTTATCTATCTTTCTACTCTAGTAACTATATATTTGCTATTGGAGTTGTCGACCAGCGATTCTAATCAGTAAAGTGGGTATCTTTGCTGTTGTAATTACTGTATCGGTTTGTCATGTTAGAATTTCAAGTTCGCTTCGTCAAAATAATTCCTTGTTAAGAAGATTTGTTATTGGCTCTGCTGTGAAAGCATAACACCAATCATCCAAAATAGGATTTTCTAGTAAATCATATAATTTCAAATTAATACTGTGAATTAAACGAATGCCAATTAGTCAATGTCATGTTCTCCGTCCATGTATGTCGATCAATCGTTAAAATATTGTATCGTTAGGATACAATATTAAGCCATAGTGTGACAGGCCTTCCGATTGAGTACAGCGACCATTCTCTCATTCATCCACGAAGTTGAAACATAGCTATGATTCTATGCATCAGATTCATACATCACAGTTGGGCACATGACATCGGTGTGAGGACTTTTAAAAGGCAAAAAGATCTTTAGATCTTGATTACGTAAGCTATAATATTAACCATCCAGGTATTGCACGTTGCGTTAGTCGAACTATTATTAACATTCCATACATATTTTAGACGTTTCTTATTGCGATTCAGTCTCCAACGGATGAAAAGGCTTGTGATCTACTAAACGACATACGATAATCGGACATGTCCGCAAACAAAAAAAAAATGGTGTGTGTGCTATTTGCCATGCCTACACCATGAAAGTCCTATTTGTGGTAATCAAAATTATATATAAAGGTTCGGTTAGATCAGGTAAAAAAAGGGTGAGTACTGTATTGTAAGAAGACAAGGTCAAAATGGACTCCACTGCATAGTCTCATCATCACATTCATTAACGCAGCTTCTTCAGATATATTTGAAAAATTATTTTCCAAGCTATGCCGTGTGAACATGGATCAAAAAATAGAGAAAGAGGCACCCTCAATATATGAAATGCTCTCAACTTAACATTGTTTTGGGACGAACTTGACAGAAATGTTAGTTTAACAGTATCCAATATCGAGAGATAAATTTCAAGAAGTCCCGAGACTAACAACATTGAAAAACATTAAGAAGCGGATCGATCGATTTGAGGTGGATTTTCGACGAAAATCAGGACGAACTATAATTTATAACTAAAGTCTTTTTATTAATAAGGCTGTCTTAATTTAGTAAATTGGCTTATTAAACATAAGGTTGATGAAACTACTGCAATATATTTTGTTATTAAAATTGCAAAGAAAAAAAAATGTATACGAATTTGTCCGGAAACTTATGAATAACAGTGAATATATTTATGCATATGTTTGTATCTTTTCGGGAAGACCAATAAGTTAAATGGATATTGAATTATTTTAACTAGAAAACTAAATTGATTTTGATTAAATAAGTGAGATTGTGTCTTTTTTGACAGTTTTTTTTTTATAATAAAATATAGGTGTTCACCCTGCAAATATTGTGATAATGAATGAAATTCTTTTCGATTCGATAGCTTGGTTTGTAATAAGTAAATACATGTACACTTATCCAATGATATGTTTAAAAAAAATAGTGGAATATGATTCCTGCGACCTTCAAATTCAAACGTTCAAATCGGATCGATTACAAGAATTTCCCGGTTGGAAGTTTTTTTCACTTCTTTTTGTATTTTTTATTTTATTTATTTATATCTTTTAAAAATTTCTTGTTCAGAATTAAGGTTAAACCTTCTTTTGGTGACTTCAAATAGCGTGGTGGAATCTTTAAAACATGACTGACGATATATTCCGGATTTGAACCAAGAATCTGACGATCCACGCCCAAATAAAATTTTAATAGAATAATACAAGAGTGCAACGAAATAGTAGGAATGTTGTAGTTTCATATTTAACATACCGAAGGTCCGAGTGGCCTTTATTACGAAAGACGACAGATTTCCGACTCTTTCCGACAGCACCTTACAATTTAAATTTTAAAATTCAGTAGAAACTCAATAATAGGAAGCAACAAAAAAAAAACCTTCACTTTAAAGGGATGCTATTTTGCGAGAACCTTAAACTTCGCCCTTAAAATCGAACTATTCATTTCTTCGACACAAACAAAAATATCCTTCTCGTGCCGCTTCCTGGTCTCATATCCCATTGATTTTTATCGCCAGTTTCCTATTTCAACGAAGATTAGCTTTCAAAGTAAATTTAGCGAAAGCACCGGAATGTGGAAAAGAAATCGAAGAAAGAAAACTTCATCTTCTCGAGTTTTGTATTCCTTTTGTATTGTGAACGGGCTTCGGTTATCGATGCCCAACGCCGACAATCTATGTATCTTCTGTGGGAGCTGCGGTGGAACTTTAAGAAGAAGAATGTATATTGTCGGTCTGGGAATTGTTTTCCCTTTCAATACTAAACAAATTAATACTAATAGTCTGCGTTTGGTGGAGGTCCGTTTGGTGTCTGGACTTTGTTGGAATTTGTTATAGAGGATAGTTCTCGTCGTCGACGTTGTAAAATATTTTTTTAAAAGAGAAATGCAAGATACAAAATTGTTGCAAGTAAGTCTATAAATAAAGGGACTTGATGAAAAATATTATTGAAGACAATGCATGCTTAAATGCAGGTTAGGGTATGGAAACCATTTCGAAGAAGGATCCATACCATACATACTAATTAGGTTGTCATGACAAATTTTAACTATAGTAATTAATAAAGTATGATGTGGCAATCTTCCCAAGCCTAATGTACTTTTTCCAATATCGTCTCATAGTAAATACATAACTGTGAATTTTAAGTTGATACAAAAACCTATATTCCGATATTTACCTGAAATTCAAGCGATTCTTTAACTCATCTATTGCTCAGTCTATCCGAATGCGTGTTTAAAAACAAAAATTCGTGGCGCGACAGCTCTTTTGAGACCCAACATCTACTTACCTAACGGGCTCTTCTCCGCTAAGGTTTACTCCGAGGTAGGTTAACTCTTTTACCACTTTGAGGCCAACTCGTTTCGCCTGTTCTCCAATTGTCTTAAAAGCCTCGCAACAGAGCAAACGCCATAGTATTCTCAAATCATGGAATGTGGCTGTTGAACTCCAATGTCAAAAGACGATTGTGTTTACGCAAGCGCGAGAGGAAATTCATTCAAGTAAAAATGCGTGAGTCAGAAGGTCTAGAAAGTCTAAAAGTCTAGCTGACAGGAGATCCGTTTTTTACTGCAATCGAAGTTAAGTGGCCAGAGTTCTCGTCGTGTATTTGGTAAAGTTGAATGCACATCTTTAAATATGACAAAAATGCTGGGAATTCCACTTGCATGCAAAGGGCACCAAAAAGTGACTTCTTTGGGAAACCACTCGAAAGTCTTATGAGGTTTGTGTTCACTGCAAAAACAGCAATTTCGCTCGTTAATGTTTCTGGCTTTCGCAGCACAACCATCACTCTATTGGAACAAACATTTGTTGCACTAATCATCTCAAAAAGTGAACTACTCGGTTGACCAATTAGATTTTGAATCACTCGTGCATGCTGATAAACAAGCTAGAACTGACGACTTTAAAGTCGAAATATGATGGAAAAAATAGTACGAAATTTGACTGAGTGGATGGTCTTTTCAAGGGGTGCAGCGATGGCTATATTTTCTTTTTAAACACAAGATCCCATTAAAGTTGCGAACTATTTAACCAAAATATAAGTCCATCCTGATTCTGGTTTATCACGAGATCCCAGTCGTCAATACACAAAAAAACTGTGACCCGTTTTGCCGCGAGCTTGCTACTCCCAGATCATGCTTTGCCGCTTGAACTACAGTAGCAAGAGTGCTGAAGGAATTTGACATTTAGCAATCCGCTGGTTCCGATGGTTTCACCCACTCTTCCGAAGAGGTATTTTTCCGCCCTGGCAAAACAATTGAGTAAGCTTTTTAATCTATCCCAATCTAGTTGTCTCTTCGCGAGTAAATGAAAAGCAGCATTATTGAAAGATGCATTTTCTTTCCCCTTCTTGCGCTTGGTATTTCAAACTGAGTGTGGAATCAGGGTTTTTGTCATCAGTCCCCGCTCAAGTCAATTCTGGTCATACAGTCAAATATATGGATTCATTTTTTTGGCTGCAAATCCCGAATGTGGAACACTTTGCCCCACTCGGTATTCCCTACTCATTACAATTTGCAGGAGGTTGAGAGCAATGTGCACCAGTACTTGTTTCTTCTTCTTTGCTGATCCTTTCCAACCGGCTGATGTCTATTCTTTTATTGTGAAAGCCACTTGAACGCGTGTACATATATTAACAAGAAAAAAAGTTCTATAAGAAAATCCTCGGCTTATGTTTAAAGTACAATAAAAGATTGTTTAACTTTGTAAAGTTAAGAGCATCTTCAAGGAACTACTTTCAGGTTGGCAACTGAGTGATTGCGGATTTCACTCATAGATGGCCTTAGCTGAATTTTTAGTGTGGCAGCTTACCGATCGACGCATAGATGGCATTATTCACACATTCAACTCAACACGATATCTTAACTTGAGTTGGTGGTTTTTTCATTTATTCTACAAGAGGCAATCGACGGGTTTAGACGAAGTGAGAGTTACCTTATTATAATAAAGTAGAACTAAGAGAAATTGCATTGAGTTGCATTGAGTTTCATATCTTTTGGCATCTACATTAGGTTTGCTGACGTAATCGAAAAGTCAAACACATTTTGTTATTTGATAGTTGGTACTTCAACTGTCAATCAGTAAACAATTTTTTTGATCGTTTGTGTAGTTTTTGTTTGGCGTCTGTTGAAAAATGGAAAATCAAAACGAAAGTTTTCGTCATATTTTGCTTTTTTATTTCCGGAGAGGACAAAATGCACCGCAAGCTCACAAAAAGTTATGTGCTGTTTATGGTGACGAAGCTTTAAATCGGCAGTGTCAAAATTGGTTTGCCAAATTTCGTTCCGGTGATTTTTCACTAAAAGATGAAAAACGCTCTGGTCGTCCAGTTGAAGTTGATGGCGATAAAATCAAAGCAATAATCGATTTGGATCGTCATCGTAGCTTCATGCTTCATGTATCACATACAAGCATTGAAAAGCGTTTAAAACAACTTGGCTATGTACGAAAAATCGAAATATGGGTTCCTCATGAACTGAAAGAAAAACATTTAACACAACGCATTAACATCTGCGATTTGTTAAAGAAACGTAAGAAAAATTATCCATTTTTTAAACGACTGATAACTGGTGATCAGAAATGGATTGTTTACAACAATGTCAATCGAAAAAGATCGTCGAGCAAGCCAGGTGAACCAACTTAAATAACATCAAAAGCCGATATTCATCAAAAGAAAGTTATGTTATCAGTTTGGTGGGATTACAAAGGAATTGCCTGGTTTGAACTTTAACCACCCGACCGAACGACCAATTCAGATATCTACATTGAACAACTTACAAAATTGAACAATGCAGTTGAAGAAAAGCGGCCCGAATTGACAAATCGGAAAGGTTTTGTATTCCATCATGACAATGCAAGGCCACACATCTTTGGTCACTCGGCAAAAATTATTGGAGCTTGGTTGGGATGTTTTGCCACATCCACCTCATAGTCCTGACCTTGCACCATCTCCTTGAATGGTAAACATTTCAATAATAATGATGATGTCAAAACGTACCTGGTTCAGTTTTTTTTCTGATTAAAGAAAGTTTTATGAATGGAATTATGATGCTGCCTGAAAGATGGTAAAAGATCATTGCTCAAATTTGACAATACATTACAGAATAAAGTTATTTCGTTCCATGAAAAAATTGCCTTTTATTTTCTAAAAAAATCCGCAATTACTTAGTTGCCAACCTGATAAGTCCCAAAGTTAACTAAGTCAGACTTAAGGACTTGTGTGTAGCAAATGAGGCATTGCATTGAAAATTAATTAAAAAGTATAAATATTTAATATAAATTTAGTTAAAAAAATTATTGAAAATGTGTATTTTCTGTCAGTCAAAGTCTGTCACGTTAGTCGTTAGTTCAAAACATTCGCGACTAAATTACTGTCAAGCCTGATATCGAGTAGTTCTGTCTTGAATTTCTCTCAAATTGGTTGCTCAACCAAAGTCATATCCCATTTAATTGATTCCATTTACATGACCAGCATCAATTATGTATTTGTCGTCTTTCCACAGCAGTCAGTCAAATTCAACAGGACATCCTTGACAAAGCGCTCATATAGTACATCGCATACAAAGAAGTATTTCCAGGTAGTCATTCTGTGTTTTGTGGCTAAGAGGCTTAAATTAAATGAGAAAACTTGCGGTTCAGTAATTCCTGATGCTCTTAGAACATTAGACGCCAACAGGAACTTCTGGACAGGCCAAGTTTTTTCTGTCATTCATTCGTTTAACTCTATATCAGAGACTTCCCAATACGAAAAAAAAAATGAACGAGTATCGAAAACAAAAATCCATCTCCCATCCGCATGGATATGGGAAGTCTTTCCTCATAAAAGACGATAACTGTTCATGTGCGGAGAAAATTATATTCGCTCCAGACAGGACAGATAAACGAGTCCTTATTCAATAAAAATTGTATCCTTACATGTTTGTCAACTGCATACACACTACTCACAAAACAGTGAGCAACTAGGACGAGAACGACAACGACAACAACAGCGACAAGGACTATAAATATGTTTATTGCTGAATTTTATCAGGATGTATATTTCCATCTCTCGCATATAATGGCAGGCTATAAAGCGTAAGATCGTGGATTCTAGCCCGATGTGCACATGCTTGGTTCCATAATCCGGACGGGATGGGGTTTCAAAACAGATAAACATCTGGCAGGAGATACTCGCAGACGAATGCACTAGATAACTTGAGGATGTGATATCATAACCAGCTCAAGATTGCATAACTGGGTTGAGGAATCAATGGAGTAGTCTGATGATGCAGGATAACATTGGCGGGTGGAATTGATGGCACTGAGAAAAGATTAGGATCATAAGAGGAACTATTTTTGATGTGAACGGATTTATATTATGGGACTTTTGAATTAATCGTTCTACTTTAAAATATTTAATGTTAATAAAATAGAATCCGAAAAAAATGACGACATATTGGAACATCTGATTTGGTTTAATTTTTTTTCCCTTGTATAATTGTTGTAGCTCTTCAAAGAGCTTTTTGCACATTTCAAGCACGCAACTGACAATGGCTATTCCAACTGTTTAGCCGCCTTACCGCTTGACATAAACATTTAAAGAAGATTGTAAAAGTTAACTTTCAAGCTTGGCGTTTGTCCAGCTATATTGTTGTCGAAGAGTTCGAAGGGAACCCCTTCAGCCATTTTTGATACTGTTCCGAGCTTTTCTGGACGACAAACGACTGACTGTTGAATGGTACACAAGGAAATGCCCGATTTTCGAAATCCGATAGTTGGATGAATTTTATAACGACAAACGTTTTTATAACGTACAAATCAAATTATAATATGTTCAACAAACAGTACACGAAACAGCAATTTTGATAATTAAATTATTCGCCAACAAAAACGCCTAATAACTTAACACCAACCTAGAAGTAACCGGTCATCGGTGGAAGATCTGAGTCCGAACTAGAACTGCTTCCAGCTAGTTCGACCAATCTTTCTTACCTACCTAGAGGCTGGGATTCAAAAACCTTCTTAGCCACATCATTGTAGAGCTCGCAGAGTTCCTTCTTCTTCATTCGCTTTTCTCGCAAGATGGACCTTATATCGGCCTGAGATTTTTTTTCTCTTATTTGAACTGTCACGTTCATTATTCTATAGAGCATTATATTGGTCCTTCGAGTTAGGAGCTTAATTCAAGCCCAAAGCACTAAAAACTAAAACTTAAAACTTACACAAGAACTTAAAACCAAGAGGATGGAGGGGATGGATTTGGCGAGTAAAGCGAGCTTTTAAGAGAGGCTTTCGAGAAATGGAAGTCAAAAAAGCTATTGGCTGTGCGTAGCATTTGTAGGTTCAAAGTAGACGCAGTTTGTGCGGTGGAGAGCCAAACGGAAGAGTGAAGAGGACCTAAGGTTACGTTAATTGGTGTGTAAAACGAAAATTTTCCACGACGTTTTCCAAGGGTTTGTAGATCGATCAGTTTAAGTTGATTTTCGTACGGGTGCAAGTTGTATCTTTCAACCCAGGGTAAGCCGCGTAAAACAAAACGGATAAATCTGCGTTGGACTGCTTCGATTCTGAGCTTCATAATAAGGAGACCAAACTTGGCTCGCATATTCGAGAAGTGGTCGGACAAAAGTGACATAAAGAGACCTAGAGACATAAGGATTAGAGAATTCCTTCAACCATCGTTTTATCTCGATCTCGATATGTGACCTGAAATTGAGTTCTCTGTCGAAGAGAACACCAAGGTCCCAAATCGTATCAACTACAAGAACAGGGGTTCCGTTAAAGGAGGAGACTGAGGAAGACGTTTGCGAGAATAGGTAATAGATTTACATTTGCCGACATTGAGCTCAAGTCGGTATTTTTTACACCAAAGGAAGAACCGATTTAAGTCATTTTGAAGTAAACTATGATCGATTTGGGGTGATATGTGTTTAGAGGTTCTCATATCATCAGCATAAATGGATAGGTGAGAGTCTTTAAGAATGCATTCAAAATCGTTTATTGTGAAAACAAAGACAATGGGTCCTAAATGACTCCCTTGAGGTACTCCATTGGTAGGGACTATAGGATCGGACACTGAAGAGCTGAAAACAACCTTGTACTGCCGATTTTCTGGATAAAGTTTTAACCAAGAGATAAAGGATGGAGGAAACCCAAAGGGCCCTAAGTTTCAGGTAAATGATTTGAAGACAGAAGTCAGCATTTAGATATAAATTCGGTAAAATTTGTTACAGTAGATTTACTTTTTACGAATCCGCGTTATTTTGAGCAAAGTATGGATTAACTGTGAAAGTAAATACAAAGAGTCGTAGACAATACATTCGAAGAGTTTGGGTATGGAAGAGAGTTTGGCTATGGGATGGTTATTAGATATATTGTCTTTGTGGCCTTTTTTTGAAGACAGGATAATGAATGTGTCCTTCCAAGCTTTAGGGAAGCCAGATTGCTTAAGGGATGCCTGAAATAAGATTGTAAGTGGTAATAATAACACGTTCGCGTACTTTCTTGGAACTATTGCAGGTAGTCCATCTAAACCTGGCGAATAGTCATCCTTTAGGCTATTAATCCTTTCAATCACGTCAGGAATGGATATTTCGAAAAAAGCTGACCTGCATTTGATCAAGATATTTATGGTCAAGAGTCTCACATAAATCGGAGAACCGAATATAAGCCTGCTGCTAGTTGTAATAGTCATATTGAGATTGAGACCTCAGGAAGGGGTTCCATAGCTTATTTCTTTTATTGGGAAGAGTGCGTAATAATTTATTGAACCATACGGGACTTACAACAAGTCCAAGTCTGCTGACAATTCAAACTTAATTATAAGCGACTCGAAAAGCTATGTAGGTCGCGAGGGACGGCAAAAAATTGCAAATACTGGATTATTGCTTATTGATTATACTGGATATACCGGAATAATATAATGGGAAGCAATTAATGTACAATAATTGTTTGTGGGGACAAGGAAAAAAAAATAAGATACGAGGCACATCTGAGCTGGAAGGCGAACTGAACTGAACATTCAATTGGTTCAATTGATAGGTCCCAAACTCGATGCTATGAGTGAACAGCCTAGTGAGGTATTCCTGTAGTGGTTGCTGTTGCGGCTGAGTAAAAGTTCTGATAGAAAAAGTAGTTTGTGTACATAATGTGTAGATGGCTCTGCTGCGAAGTCATACCAGTGACAGCAGGATTAAAACGTTCAACCAAAAAAAAAAAAATCATATATCAAACTAATGCCGAATAAAATACTGCGAAGTAAACGAAAGCGAATAGGTCGATATCAGATCTTCCGTCCCATTTCGGGCTCCGCCCACGGAATTGAGTTAAAGTCAAATACACCTGAGTTTCTCAAACCACCACATAATCTTTCGTTCTCTCCCCAAAAAATTCTTCAGTTCGCTCTGTGCTACATGCGTTATGAGAGTATTCATATCCTCTTGAGAGCGAACAGATTATAAACTAATAAATCGAAGCCTCGATGTTATAGCTTTGAATATTGTAATGTTTTGTCCCAGAACAACACTTCTGGTTCCTTCTACACTCCCGGAATCCGGTGAAAGTTTCGAGATTCTGCAGAGTTTTCGAATGTTGTGTGATAAAACCGAATCAGTTTTCAAGACGCGACCATCAACTTGTCTAGCTTAGTGCTGAGTTGATGAACAGGTACTGCGCCTGGACTTGAAATTCATTGATCTTTTCCAGGATTTGGTGAAGGGCTCAAATCTGGCAACAGTTGACGTGACTGATTCGTGAATGGGCTATGGTAAGCGACGTTAAGTTCTCAGGCATATGTCCGCCTTTTTGTAGATTGAACTGATTTTCCAGTCGTTGGTCTTGATTTATGTTCCCTACAAAAACATCGCCACCATATTTAAAAAATTAAACTATTTCAATGGCTGGCCTTGGGTAGTCATGAATAAATTTAGAAAAGGAAGTAAAATTAGAATCCTTGGTCGTCTGCATGCTTAGAATGCCTATCTCGGAGGATTAAACAAGATGACAAGGAAGATGGCTATTGTGGCCATCTTATTTCCATTATCCATCCCAATAATTGTGTCGTTTTTTTTTTTTTGGAAATAACAATAAAACGACTTTCAACCGCTAACCAACATTTGAAAGTTCAATCGTATCCCACGAATGATGATGATGATGGTGATGATATAATCAGAATCAAAACAATTAGTACTGCTAACTTCATTAGAATAATCGGTTAAAATGGAGAAAACTTTTTAGCTGCGGTAAGTTTTCCATTCGCCAATTAGATGTTCTTAATTGTTTCAAGTTTCAGCACAAAGATCCCTATCTGGCCGTCTTTCTCCGTACAAACGGAAAAGGATTCCGAAAGTACACAACAGCAACAAACCAACAACTGGTAATTAACTTTATTCACTGATCTCGATGCTGTAACCCTCTGGTACGAGTGTTCCTTTCGGCGAGACTGCGAAAAGAACTCTTAAAAGAACAACCCACCTCCGAATAATAAGTCGGGACGTCCTCACAGAATGGGAGTCCATTCCAAAAAGGGATACCATAATTTATAGCCTCCATACAAACAGAAGTTTTTCGTTCGTTCACCAGTTGGATTGGGGTTCCATGTTTTGGTCATTGAGGGGGATGTTTGCTGGTGGCTATCAGGGTTGGCGGTAGTTACAGAATCAAAGTGATGACGGCCTGTTTTAGGGTGTGATTTAATCGAAATCAATTAACCGTAATGGGACAGATTAAGAGAAGATTTGTGGCATGGTGGCTAAGGGAGTGATGGCCACTAAGTTTACCCATTGAATACAAATGGATATTCATAAATGGAATAGGATAGACTTGACATAAAAGAAGGTTGTGGAGGAAAAGTGAAGGAAAAAAGTATCTTTACACGCCATAGTCTGGCACAAGCTTGTTTCTGTCACAAGCAGAGTGACCTTTTTTTTTGTTTTTGTAGAATTCCATGGAATGACGCCTTCAGAAAGTAAGGACAAAACATATGGAACATGAAGTCTTTTCATGTCCTGTGTATTTTGTTCCTTTTTTATCGTTACTTCTTGGTTTTACTTAATAACTCCTGCATTGATGGCCTACTATGACGATGACACAACCCGACCCAAAGGGATACACAAAGGTTGAGTAACATTTGAATGTAGCGCCCTCCTAGCCCAAGAATGTTCGTACACACAATAGTCAAGAAAAGGACTGCGCCAGTTATAAATCCTGTGACGAAGTCTGATACTCTACATACTTTTATACGAAGACACACTTTTCGAAGGATTCAAACGTCCTTTCAGTCTCGCCAAACGTTCTTGATAGTGTCAACCCAAATCCGGTTGCTCGGGCGGTCGATTCCTCCAGTCAAGTGTTCATAATGAGTTTAATAGAATGTGTTATTGCTGCACTTCAGCGTATTGATTTGCATGCGAATTTGAATACAAGGCAGGACCTCGAATGTCGGGACATGAGGCAAAGAAAGAAGATAAAGGAAATGGCGCGGCCCCCTTCCGATTTCAATTCCAAATTTCAGTCAAATGCGGTGTAATCTCTCCGGTCTTGTGGTAAATTGCTCTGTACTGTGGCGCGTCTTTTTCTTTTTCTTCTTTTTCTGCTTCTTTATTTTTCTATCCTTTGTTGTTCGTATTGTGTGGGTTGTTTTTACTACAATAATCCTGGAATTGCTACTTTTTTCCCTTTAAGTGAGGGTGTATTATGAAAACGAGACCTTTGGAAGTTAAAGAGATACTTTTTCTACATTTAAAGAAAGTATTGGACTTACTTAAATTGTTACTGAGTAAGTACGTTCGAAAACGCTGCCAGACTTTCAAAAAATGGCATCAATATTTTCTTTATAATTGAAAACTAGGAAAGTCCTTTCGATAACTGCCAATATTATTTGAAAGAAGTATATTTGCTGAATCGTAAAGCTAGGAGTCTTCAGTCAATTTAAAAAATTGGACGAAGCTCGGTCTAAGAAATTTTACAATAACTATGCACTTGATAAGAGATTCACCAAAAGCCTGCAGCAGCTGGCTTTTCTCATCAAACATATTGGAGATAAGTTAAACTGATTGGTGTTGGTTGGAGGATATTAAGATATTTACATTTAGTGTGCGTCCCGTTGGGGATGACCATTTGGGTCCTTTTTGTCGCATTTTCAATCTTGTTGATGATAAGTTCTCTTTCAGAACTTTTAGAGAAAGCTCCAGAGAGAAAAGTCTAAACCGATTTAGATTTATTTATTTAACAAGTAAAGTATAATTAATAATATAATAATAATATAATAATAAAATAATAATAATAAAATGTGTCTATACATTTTGGAGTATTTACTATTTCGGTGTGATATTTTAATAGAATCTCCTGAATTCGGCAGGTTGCGAGTTCCACAGACTAGAAACATAGAAGAAGAATTGTTAATTTTTAGCTTCGTACTTATGTTACATTTGGGTAGTAGTAGAAAAGCAAAGTGTTTCGAAAAAATACTCGGTGAACCTTATTTTGTCTTAGCAAATTCAGGTGCATATACCGAAGATGATATCTGTGCATCCGGAAATGTGGTCTAGCTTACTAACTAAAGTAAATTGTAAATAAAGCGAACTGCATTACTGAATTCTTTTTTAACTTTCTTTCACTTAGGTGATTATATTGGATGATTGGTGGTGGATGATTGATTTCACTAGCATCAATTTTATATATCTACGAAAACAGTTGCCAGATAAATGGAGCACCCTTAGTGCCCGTATGCTTTACCAACGTCATGGGATGTATTGTCACTTAATGTGAGGTTTTGATTGAATATAATCCCAAGATTTTATGCTGTTTTCCGGTATTATTCGAGTCTGGAACCATTTATCTCGAATCTGGGAAGGGATGACGTGTCAATAATCATTCTGTTTATGATGATGGCTTCAATTTTCTTTTGATTAAGTTCTTGCTTATTACAATGAGACCACTCGACAACATTTGCTTAATCCTCTTCCAATCCAATCAGAATTGTCAGCATACATGTGGATTAACAGTGTTACATACATACACCAACGGGCTTACAATGGTTCCCTGCGTACAGTTCCTTATTGATAATAACTGTTTGACTTCTTCCTGTTAGGTAGGCTTTTAAGAGGCTCAATCTCTGTACAAAAAGAAGTTTTTTATTCAACTTGTTCAGCAGGATCTCATGCGAAAGAGATTCGAATACATTGGAAGAGTCTAGTACCAGGGTGGTAAACTGCACTAAAATTCAAGTTGCAACAAATTCACCAACGAATTGTTCAGTCAACACTGATGTCGCTCCATGGTTTTTTGGCATATACAATGCGTTTGTTTACATTATAAATATCAAAACAAAACTAACAGTTGCCGTTTTTTTTTAAAGTTATGGTCATACATTTTGGGCCACCTAGTGTTCTGAAATGATTCCTTGAAGCTTTAATTCTTAATTGTTCAATATTCATGCAATAAGCTGACTTTGGCATAGCATTTAATATACAAAGGACTTAGTACAAATGTTTAAAATTTATGTGTCTGCCCTTAAAGGATCAAATGAATGGCAAAAATAGCGCGTCCCGGCCAATAGATTAGTGGTTAGGCGGCAATCGTGTCGCAGCCAAACGTTAGGACACGTTTCCATATGGCATAATTCTAACCGACTTGTTTGTTATTTTGGTTACATATAAAAAAAAATTGTGTGGTCGCCAATGTCACAGAAAACCAGAAAACGCACACGGAGGTTAATTAATAAATCCAGGATAATTTGTTAAATAATGTAAATTTGCCAGAATAATCGATTATGTCAACTTTTAACAAAAAATCGTGCAAATCATGGATCAAAAGATTTATAGTAACGCGAATTGATTTCATAAAAAAAACAAACAAACGCGAAACGCATGTTAATCGCATTACGATGGCCTCAACAGAACTCCGCAAAGGACTACACAGAAAAAGCCTACACCGTATCCCATGAGGCTTTATGACAAATCGCTTAGGACGATGCGATGTCCAACAATGCGCGCTGTTTACTCTCCCGAAGTGATAGTAAACAAGGCTAAAAGAAACGCAAAAGTCAAATACATTATTTTTTATGTTAAATGGTGTTAAATTAATATATTTGTCAACAGGACATAAAAAATACACAATGCCTGGGAAAAGGTCGAAATGATAGACACGGGGGTCCTGTGGGAAAAATATTTTTATTTCTCTTGTCTGGCAGCTATACGCACAGTTTACTTTGTTGAAAGACTTGAACGACAACCCTCGGTAGAGTCCTAAGGATATCCTTAGGAAGGATTATCCTGTTCTTACTTTTCCGCTTTATTTTGATATTTTTGCTTTTTTTTCTGCGCAAAAGGAAATTTAAAATGTAAACCACTTTGGGCTCCGTATTACACTTTTTTTTGTTGGCTTAGTTTCGGAAGAAAAACATTTGCGTGCGGAAAGGATCCGTGGAAGTTTGACTGTTTTGTTTGACTTTGGGTGCGGGAGGATTTGTTCAAAGAATACTTTGTCTTGCCTGAGAACTGACTAAAGTGATAATAATCACAAAATGGAAGAAAGTATCCTTTGATATTTGAATTTTGGAGTCTCAGCTCTGGGATTGCATTTGCGTATCACTTTATAAAAGTGACACCCGTTTAAAAAAAACGAAATTTATGAATACTTTTTTTTTGACAGGTCTTTTTTGCATGATTCATGTTCGTGAATAAGAAGTGAAATTCGAATTGGTAACCAAAATTCCATACAATAGAAAATTTATTCATTCGTTCATTAAGCCATTGCTTTTATTTCTTAACGGGCTTAATATGAATTTATCCTTTTGAATAATATTTAAAAATATTAACATCAGCAAGTGGAGTATTATGTTCGAAGAAAATGAAATAATAACTAGGAGTTCCCTGCGACTTATTCCGCGAAGATTTCGTCTACGTAGGAAAAATGTAAAACCCAAAAAGGTTATTCGCCGTCAGATGGCTTAAAATTAATTTTAAATTTATATTTAAGCCATATATAGAGAATTTGTATATTAACCTAAACATAAAGAGATAGGTAGTCCCATGATTTTTTGAAAGACCTTTTTGAGTTCTAAAATATTTCTTAAGAAACCAATTTAATATATCTTAAAGTTAAGGCAACGTTCGCAAAAAATCATTGCCTCGACAGTTCTTTCATCGACTTTTGTTAAATTATTGGTCCCCACGAACAGCTCTTTTTTCTTAAGCGGGATAATACATGTCATTGTTCATTCACTGTTAACATTGGTAAAAGAATTTCTGAAATTGAATGAGTAGTTACGAAGATTACCTTATACAGACAAATTAACAAACATTACCTCTTTATACTTACTAGTATAATAAGTAATGAAGAATATTATTCTGTGAACTGAGCGAATGCAAATGAGTCTATACCAAATTCTCCGTCTCTATTCGGACTACACACATATAGCAATCAAAGCAGAATACACTTCACAATCTTTCAAATATGTTCCATCTTCTTAAACATGTTCTGTCCGTAAGCGAAGTATAAGAAAATTTTTTAAGGGCTTTGAATGGGGAGAAGAAACCAAATGTGAACATTTCTAAAAACCAGATGTGAATAATTCTAAAATTTTTAATTTTCAAACTTAAAGAAATCTTTTGGTTATCCTGAGCTTATTGGGAATGAGATCCAAAGGCGTTAGCATCCACCAAGGATGAAGAGGCGCGATGATTGTATTGTATTGTAATTTTTAAGGGGCATGGTTATGTTAAAAGTTCTTGCAGATAATAAAAAGCAATTACATATATATTACGTTTCATATTTCCATTACGTTTTGAATCCTTATATTAAAAGCTATTGCAGCCATAAGGTTCTCCGGATTAACGATATTCGACTTCAGACGTCTTTCGATTGTTCACTTTTTTTCGGTCTGGTTTGCGAATAGTCTTAAATGATGTGAGCTGAACAGCTTTACAAGTTGATCGAAGTATCGAATGATTTTGAAAGGTCGCAAACGTGCAAAATAAGTTTTTTAGGTACAGAAGTATATAATTTAAGCTTTTTCCATTTATGTAGAACTTGCAGCATTGGATTTAAGTTCCTCGATTAAAATTGACTACTTCATTTTCCCTTACAACCTCAAGTTCGAAATAAGTGACTGTAATATCAATGAAGCAATGATATATATTTAAATGAACTTTCCAAATTTGTAGTCCACTTTACGTTCCCCAGATGAGGTAAAGTCGACGACGTTGTTTGATTGCTGCCTTCACTGCGGGATAGTGTCATGGGCAGCCCGTACAAATTTCGTAAGAGTAGTGTAATCACATTCTTTTTCACAAGTCAGTCAGAGCTTCCAAATTTCGAAAAATATACGTGAGACATAAAAAATAATAAAAGATTATATGGAAATGAAAACGAACACCCCGATTGGCAATTTGTGTCACAATGTGTGCGATCTACTTTGTTGGCACTATTGTTTTGTTAGTCAGGTTCGCTGACCCTTAAACTCTAAATCCTATTCAACTAAAACGGTAAGGAAAAATAAAAAACTTTAATTTGATGTTTAATGAGAATGCAAGTACCAAAGGTATAGTTACTCGTGTTTGTCGCGGAAGGATATTATTTTGATATTTGATATTTTCGTCTCAAAAAATATTGTGTCTTGAATTGACAACTAAACCATACAAAATTTTGTTGCAAGACTTTTACAAATAAGATTGATTTGTTTACTTTGACCAAATCACTTGCGGAATAATCATTCCTCCTGTCAATCCTTTTAACTTGATTTCCTTCAATAAAAGCTAAAAATCTCGGCATCGCACAAACACCGGGTCGGTCCAAAGACATAACCATTCTGTTGGCGAACATAGTCAGATACAAACTCAATTTGAATTTTCCATTTATATTTTTTTTGTTGTTGAGAAAATATGAAAAAATAAAAACGGAAAAAAGTATATAACCAATTCAACCTGGTTAGCCACATGTCATGTTACCCAAACAAAACACCTTCCTTCAGGACCATCAACGCAAAAACAAAACACAGTCAAGGGAACGTCAACGTAGACGACATCTGCAACTGTATTTCGGAGACCATCATTTAGATATGGTCCGTATGGCATTGGTAATTTTGGCCACGAGCCGTCATGTGAAGTTATATCCTTCAGCCGCACGCACACAATACACTCTGCATACCGCAAATATTATTACCGCACGACAAACACACACAAAAGTGTCAACATATCCTTAAATGAGAGAAGCATACGGCTTTCTGCACCACCACCATATTCGTTCAGCCTATCTCCTGCCATGCACAATTTTACATTTCAATTCCCGTCTCCATCAGCTCCCCTTCCTCAGAAGGAGGTAAAAGAATTATGTCCTACCGGCCTGCCATACCTCTCTAAAGTAATTTGACCATCCGAGCGCCGGTTTGGCTGTAATTTAAAGGTCGCTTCGCTTGAGCCCTGGCCATGCCACTCGTCCTTGTTCTCCGGATTGTATTTAATGAAAATCATTTCCCGAATCTTTAGTTTCCAAATTATGTGGATGTTTACCACTCCTGCGACAGAAAAGGAGTACGAGCCGCATCGAGCTTGGCAGTGGAAGGGTGAAACGATGTCTACGACTACGAGCATGACTTGAACCTCATGTCTGCTTGTTTGTTGTGCCAAATAAGTTGTATGTATTCCCTGTATTGTTGGTGTCCAATTGTGGGTAGTCCTAGTCCTTTTACTTTTCGTGTATTTTTGAATTTTTGAATTTAAGATATTTCACTCTTATTGTTATCCTTCGGCTGAGGTTATAGTTGTTCTTGTTGTTGCAGTGGAGAATGATCCATCTGTTGGCCGATGCAGAAGAACAAAACAATTGAATTATCGTTCCACAGAATGGTGCAGTGTGCGTGTTGTTTTTGTGTTTGTTTCCGTGTCGGCACATGTTGCGGTTAACTCCATTCGCTTTGAGGGCTCGAAAAGGATATCCATTTCGGTCTATCATTTATGTGGCGATGAATACGAAATGAAGACACATAATCAATTTCTTCCGAAAGACAATACACAGAAGGACACACGTATGAGTACATATAAATAAGGCCTTTAAAGTATGCTTTCCGTAGAAGAGTTAAACAAGCTGGATGGTGATTAATTTAGTTGAGAACAAGATGTTTTCAACAAGCATCCCAAATATCTATGAATGGATTCGATATACGAGTAATTGATGTCCTTAACTGGATATAATTTAATTTAAATTGAATGACTTTATGCATTTCAAGTTAGTATCCGCTTTGTAATGTCAGCATTCTGCTAGAATTTATAAATAGTTGCTTTTGATGCCTTAAACTAGTGCTGGCTAGGGAAATAATCCTTAAGAAGGCTTCTCAATTTAAATTTTAAAATTAGGCTGCCAGAAGTATGTCGATCAGTTTCGATACGGGAGACTTTACGCTCTCAAGCCCGGACTTAGTGGATGAAGAACAAATTGCCTTGATTGTCTTTTCTTATTCCAATGCATTTCTAACTTCTCATCAGCGAGTTTTTGTAATTGTTCCGACTTTCGGAATTCAAAATTTTTAGATATTTCCACGTTTCGAGGGCCAAGTAGTCGAATTCCATTGTTTTTAGAAAGATGCCTGTGTGTTTTTGCGGAAATTGTTGTACAGCCGCACTCCAGAACAAATTAAACTTACGAATCAAAATTGATTTTGTTCGAATCGCGTGTGTTCAAAGAACTCCTGAAAATTTGGTTTTAATTTTGTGACCACAAAAAATGTCAAAAAGAGGGACGATTAGAAGTGATTCTTAAATTAAAATCAATTTAGTTTTCCAATTAAAAAAAGTTCAAAATCAATTAAATTTATAGCTTTCATTTACCTCATTAGATAAATTATATATAAATATTTACACTGCCGTTTATAAGTTTCCGGAAAAAATTAATTCAACAATATTTTTTTGTTCAATTTTAATTCTAACAGTTTCATCAACATTATGTTAATTTTGGCAAATTGAAAAAATAAGGATAGTTATGAGATCGTTATGCCACGTGAACTATAGTGCCACCTAAAGTTAGAAATTAAATAATTTATGACGAAAATAGTCCAAGTAGCAATCAATGTCTGAAAAAAAACTCAAGAAATAATTTCAAAATATATGAAGTTATTTCTGCAGTAAAACTCAAAATTTAACTTTGTATTAATTGAATGTTTCTCAATCATGTATTAATGTATATTCAATTTGTTGTCCTGATCATTTGATATAATATGTTCTTTAATAGGTAATTAACAAAATGTTGAATAATTTATGAATGTTAAATGCTCAAATCGTATTTTAAATGATTCAAAAATGCGAAAAAATATATTCCTATGGGGAAGCTAACAAATAATGTATTTTATTTTATTGTTTGCTATCCATTTGTTTTGGGAATGAATGATGTTTCATAACTCAAAGTGAATTTGATGGTGGGGGCAAATAAAGTAGCACCAACACTTTTTTTTATTCTTGAGATGAGAAGTTCATGGTATGGGCAGGTCTACGGGCACCCAAACTAATTTTAATTTTTAGAATTCATTTTCCTTATTTGGTGGACAAAAACGTTTCAGTTATTAAACGTTTGGTTGAATAACTTTACTATGTATACAATAACTTACTGGCCCTCTGCGGGCGCTCTAAGCTAAAGCTTACAATTTATTGTGTTCAAATTATACTAACTTATTACAAAACTAAGAAAAATATTACTTAAAAAAACTTAGTATATGAATTTTTTCTTTAGATTTCAAATCTAATAAGACTTAACCTAACTGAAAATTACATTAAAAACTAGTTACTAAATACTAACAATTCCTTAAACCTTCATATATAACTGCTTTAAGGGCACCAAAGATAAATAAAGGACGACAGAGTTCTACCCTTCATCGAGTCACCAAAAGTATCAATGTTGCCATAAAAAAAACTGCTCGGGCGCGGTCTGATACCTCCCTACCAAACCTAAGAGTGTCCGTTGAACTTACTGTAACGTCTTGGTCGTAGTAGACTCGCCCGTCCACAGCTCTTCGGGCCAAACAACTTGATTGGTACGAGGAATGCATGGACAGTTTGAACTACTGAAAGAGGGTATGAAAATGTGCATCACTTGGAAGATAGCATTTCGAAAAGTGCTGCTCTCAAGCATTTGGGGCTCTCAGGTTAGCTTGCGGATCGTCAAAACTCTGATAAACAAAAAGGAAACCGAAACCGAAGCGGCACCTTGTCTCAGATTTCACTTAACGAGCGACTTTAAAAAGTTCCAAAAGCTAGATGTAAGCAAGCATAACGACGATCAAAGGGATCTTTATGAAAAAGAGAGCTTCGAATGAATTTCGCACGAAAGCTTTTCGCTTAAAGCGGAAAGTGATGGTAACAACTTTTATCACACCGACTTTAGAAAAAGACGCTTATTTTCGAAAGATATGACATCCGTGCATAACGTGTCTTATTGTGGGAAGCTATCACCTTCTTTGGCACAATCGAATTGTAGATATCTACAAATGTTTGCCTGAACAAAGATGAGGAATATTTATGGACCTCTGTTTTGTTGGATTTGACAAAATGACAATGCCCCATAGTTATCAAAAGCTTGATTTACTCAGAAAACATGGAACTTTGGATATGGACAATCTGTTCTCCGGACTTCAACACGATATAATACAGTTGGGCATGATTGTTCCGAAAAATTTATAAAGGCGTTAGACAACTGGCAGGAAAGCATGTGATGAAATTTCGCCTGACTATTTAAAACAACCTTATGATTCAATTCATACTCATTATTGATTGACAACACAATAAATTAATGATTTAAAAACAGAAAATGTAAGCACATTTTTCATTTTGGGGAAAACAGAACCCTTATCGGTTCACTTCTTTATCCATCTATATGTCGGGACCCTTTTTCTCAAGCACGCTTCGAGGTATCAAGCTGAATTAAGCACTTATGAGTGCTGTCTTTTCAAACTTAAAAAAAAAAACAAGCTTCTTAATCCAAGCAGTCATAAGATATTGCTGTTCGTGCGCCAAGGAAGTCAAAATCTGTAGGGTACTAAAAAAAAGCGGGTGACTCGATTTCCATGATGCTGAACTATTTATATATCTACAAGTTTGTCCGGAATCATTTGTTGTGCGAGTCCGGCTCGCACTTGGCCATTGTTACACGATTATTCGTGTTGCACCTTTTTATAAGCTTTTTCATTAAATCAGTTCAATATTTTATTTAAAGTTATTTGCTTTTCTTTTGGAAAAAAGCGAGTAAATGTTTGCGCGTAAAAAAAACGGGCAGAAAATAATTACCAAATATTTGCCCAACAAATGTTGGCCTCATCTTTGTGACTCACAGTGTATCATTGTTTATTTCTTGTTGATTTTCGAAGATATCCTAGAAAAGTTGTCAGTATAAAAAAATGCATTCTGGTCAACAATGTAAAACAGTACATTTGCATCAATTTCTCACGCTCAGATAAATATATATTCAAAATAAATAAATATGTGAAAAAATGTGTTAAAAAAAGGCAAAAATATGACACCAGTCCAGAGTCAACTTCTGCACCAGTAAACATTAAAAAAACCCCAACAGTTGATGGTTTTGCTTTAAAAGGAGCTACATTCGTTTACACAACAAACAATCTCGGCGGACATGTCCAATGGATCTGAATTGAATCACAAATTCAACAGCTAACTGCTCTGTCAATGCAGCAGCTGATAGGTTTCATGCAAATGCATATTTTCACCCGATAACAGCATCAATTGTTTGCATTTATGCATTCGAATTTTTTTTTGCACCTGCTATGAGAGAGAAAATCAGGATTCGCTCATCCGAAATATGAAGCGGTCAATGATGCACCCATTGATGGATTAATACACAAGTTAGTTATATTTTTCAATCGCCTTTTTAGTTGCGTCCAACAGTTTGCAATGAAAAACAAAAGACAACGAGTACTATTCCCAGCATAACTGTCATCCCATAAAAAGGACATTATCTTTGAGGATAATTACAACTGCTTGAATGAGCTAAAAAAAACAAAAAAATAGGAAACTCAAATCCAGATCATTACATTAATTACACTTCAAGGAGTTCTCTTGACAGTGTATCAGTTTACATGCGAACTCAGTTCGGTGGTCGATCCAGGACAATGCCAGAAAGGATGACAATTTTTCCGTTTTTCCCCTTTTGTTCAGCTCTAGTTTGCAATTATTTTTCAATTAACCTCGATCTAGATTTGTACCTGTGTATCTGTGCAATAAAGGCAAACGAAATGTTTTATAGGAATTAAAGTTGACCTTACGACGGGGAGTTCCGTTGCCTAATTAGGGCATACGATAAAGCTCAGTCAGGACCTCCTGTTTATCTGAAAAGTTATGAAACTTATCGGGAAATAAAGAATCTCCAAATAAACTTTAACTTACACAGGGACTCCATGAGCTATTAATTTGCCGTCGATGCCACCTCAAACCTCAAATGGTCGGCGGTATTGTTTGCGAATTATTAACAAAACATCAGGGGCTGTGGCCGTGCGGTGGTGCTCATAGAGTGCACCACCTGGAAAATTTCCCATATCCTTATCGGGTTGAGACTTGTTTACTGCTGCGAGAGATTGAATTTGTTTGCACAATTAAATTGCAAATTGCTATCAGTAACTTTGCATACTGGTGTTGGCCCGGCCGGCTGCCACTGCTTCTCCTGTTCTGGAGTGGAGGACCAGCAGGAGCTGGAGAATCGCTTTTAGCAGCAATCAAATGCATTTTGCATAGAAAATGCACGCGTTGGTGTTGTGTTGTATCCCTCGAGCTTTCCTATAATGTATGCAAATATTTGTCGGGGCAGAGGGACTCTTCTGTTGCTTCGCACTTGGTCAACTTCGTTTTGATTTTGAGTGTTTGTTGTTTGGGTGTTAAAATGATGGTGTTCGTGTGTGAACGTTCCTGTTTTCGAATTTCGAGTTTTGAATATGAAGTCGCATTCTAGACTCTGCAACAATTGTGTGGAGACAAAAAGAGAGAGAGAGAGAGGGGGAGTGAATCGGTGTGTTGGACCGTTTAGCCTGATTACATTTATCGATTGTCATGGATTTGTCAGGAGCAGTTATAAGGATGATAATTACAGGGGGATGAGCTGCATACCAAGTTGGATGCCGAACGAGGCTATAAAACGTATTCATGGTCGGATGTCATTTTTATGTATCCGATTGTTTGCAATTTTGCTGGTAAATATCGCCATTCCGAGTGATTTATTGTTTTAAGATTGAATTGAAGCCAAAGTCAGATCTGTACAGCACAAAGATGAACACGGTTGACATACCGATTGGCATTTGGACTTGATCGATTTAATAACAAAAAAAAAAAAATTGTTTTCCGTCTTAAAACTCGTTAGAAGAAGAATGTATCATATCGGTTAATTGATCGCTTAATATCCTCACAGCTAAAGAATCCAGTCTTGGAAGAAAAGTTGCGCATGACAAGAAGTTTCCACTGGCCGCTTTGCTCCCAAGATAGTGACGTGGATGTCACGGCCGATATGATTACAAAATTACAGACTTTTTAAAGACAAATGAACTGCGAAAGCCTGAAAAGTGTTCAAGTACGAAATGATTGGAATGCTGTTTTTTGTCTTTCTAAATGTAAATATATGCTCAAACAGACAAAAAAAACCTGAACTATGATGCTAGCTCAAGAATGCAAGGCCCTACTTTACTATCTCCTGTACTCAAGTATTCCATGGGATGGATCTATTTTCGCAAACGTTTAGTAGCAAGAGCACAGTACTACTGGAATTAATAAGCCTGCTGGTCCAGATGTCATTTCCATCACTCCCCCGAAGATGGGTTCATCTTCTCTTGCAAAATCACTGCGTAAGCTTTTTCATCTGTCCTTATCCTCGAGTCTCTTCTCGATTAGATGGAAATCAGCATTTGCGAATTCTGCCCACAATAATGAGGTGAATCTTTTTTTCTGTGCCGCTGCTGGCCCATTGAACTGACGTTCCTTTGCTTCAAGGACACGGAAACGCTGATATATCGTCAACTTATAAAATATCTTGCATCCCTTAACCTCTTAATGAACATCAGTCTAATATTCGGAGCCAAAGGTCTGCGGGTAAGTTGAATCTTTCATGTGAAATTCGGATTGTCGAATTTAATATTTTCAAGGCATATGTCGGGGTCGAGCAACCGGCTCTTTTTCGTCGAATATGCGTGTATCAGTTACCGATGAATCTTTTATTTATATCCCCATGTTAAATTCTTCATACATGACCTCTTGCCTACTACATTTTATCAAATCAGCAATTAATCGGTGAGTACGACTTGCATCGAAGGCTGCCGTGACTCTGGCAAAGACACACAGTGACATATTCAGGAGTATGACGAGCAACGATGGTTGGAACGACAATATAATCGAAGAAGTCTTACTCCCACATCAGGCCAGGAGCTTCAAAAACAAGACTAAGCCTTATCGAAATAGTTTAAATCGGAGTGATACAGTTCTTAAAAGACAAAAAAAAAAAAAAAATACGAAGACAATCGACTTAGTTCAACCCCGACGGAACAGCTCCTGCCTACCCAAATTTTATTCTTAGCTTTCACAAACAATGCTTAAGCTAGCCCACTGTACACCTCCCATCCATCACTTTTACCGCAACATCCACGGGTTTGTTTTCAGCCTCACATACGGTTGTGGAACCATCTCCAATATTCGGAATTTCTAACTTATTACAATTAAAATAACATTAAATTAATAAGCGTCAATAAAAGTCCTTAGTTGCTCCCTGATCATTTTCAACGGAATTATGTGTCAGCATTAAATGGGTATTCTTAACCCCTTGAATCTTGAATCCATGTCAATTGGATCATTGAAAATATACTGCACAAGTTGTGCATGCTTCTGCACATATGCATGCATATGCATTCTAGGGGTATTCATCGCCCCTAAGGAGCGATTAGATAACAAAGAAGTGGCACAGAAAACTTTAGGAATAAATGAGCTCGTTATTGTGAAGATTACCGGACTTGCATCCCAACTCGATTCCCGCCTTTGCCTTTGCCTTCCTAAACCGGCTATAGACAGTAAGGAATACCGAGCCATTTTTAGGCGCAAGAAATACCACAACAATATTGGAAGATTTTTATGACTACGACGACTTACAAAGATAAATATGCCGTTGCCAAAAAATTAATATGCCTGCCGCACAACAACATGCAACACAAATCCTGCCCTTGATTTAGATTCACCTTCATCATATGAGTTCCACAACCAATGAGCCTTCATCCTGCCGAATCCGAAGATCCTGAAGAAAGTCCAACCTTATGATGAAAGTTGAATTTTGCCCATCGAATTTGTGATCGAATGTGATTCAACTAACTCATCCGCGACCCCAACGAAACCAAAAGTGATTTTGGATAATACGCATCCTGACAACCATTATAGGAATCAATTCATAATATCTTTTTGCCTGAGGACACTTCCTTTGGAGAACAAGTTTTCGTCACCAAAACTGTAGGAGTGGGCCAAAAACTTTTGCCATAAATTTTGAAACAGCTGCCAACAGAGCTTAGAATAACACCGACGGAGTTGCAGACAAAAGGATCTCAGGATTCCAAATCAACTCCAATGTCTACAGGATATGTTATATTAAAATCCGACTCCATAGGTATATATGCCGTTTTGCATCGTCAACGACAGCCTAACGATATTCCGCAAAACACACAACAGAACATTCGTACATGTACCTAGAATCCGTTCTAGAACAATTCAACCGCAATGATTTCAACACCATAAAAGATGACGGTAGCTGGGGTAAAACTTTTCCTTTCTTCGATTTTTCAAACTGGATAACATTTTGAGTTTGTTTGTTTTTGTCAAAATTAAAACCAATGACTGGGCAACCAGGCCTGCGGTAAGGGCCCATAGCTGTGGGTTAGGTTTTATCACAATGATTGTCAATAGAAAATCGACAGTTGGCTTGACATTTGCTTCAGTAAATGGCACAATTTGAGGCAGAAAAATGCAATAAAATCGGATTGTTGTCCTGTGACTTCCGCGTAGTTCTTTTTTTTGCAGGTGTTGCACACTTTAGCTGTTCCAATTCTACTGACAACTGCTGATGTGGAACAACAGGGTAGAGACAATGAGAAATGTCCCTTTGATGTTTGTGCGTTCATTTTTCTGCTGCCGTCATTAAAAGTTGCCGCCTATTTACCAAGTAGAATGTGGTTCGGTGGACAATGCAGCTGCAGGCTTTTGAATTCCTTTAAGAAACTGCCTACAGTTCAAACGAATTCGAGCTTTTCTTTAAAGCCGTAGCAATATTACACAAAAAAGGAAAAATTTACTTTTAAGGACGAAGAAGAGAAGTGACGTTGATTATGTAAGTTTTTAGCGAGGTCCTCAACTAAGTTTACGAACAATGAAGCAATTATGATTTTAAATTCGTTCTAGGTAGGCTCCGGTGAATGACTAACGCTTATAGGCCTCCTTTAATTCCTTGTAGGGGATCATGCTGCGGTTAACACGGTTTCTGACTCCTTCAACTTTTCTGGATATCGAGACGTTCCAAGTGATTATGTGGAGTCGAATCACTGCTTAGTAGACGTCAGGGTTTCTACGAAAATTTTTTGTCCTCTGAGATCTAGCAGCGAAGAAGATCTAACATATAAGTTCCAGCTTCTCGGAAGGAAAATAAAGGGCACACAAGCTTAATGTCTACCAACATGAAAACTTATCCAGTGAGGTTTTTAAGCCTCGAATAGAAGTCTGCAAATATTAAGACGGATGTGTTCAAGAATTTGACACCAATATTTTGGAATTTTTTATGAAAACAAATGTGCTGTTCTGTGCCCAAAATGTGCTTTCATGTGACGCATTCAAAGAACGATTTGCTTGGTAAATGAAATTTTAATGGGGCGGCATTTTTTAAAGGTCAGTTAGCACTGTTCTTTACATTGACGTAATAAGGAATGTCTTTTTTATATTTTTCTCAGCAAAAATGTTGCAGGAAAATTAAATTTGACGAAGTAACACAGCATAAAAACAACTTGGTTTAAGACGTTATAAAGGGTATATTTAACTTGAAGCAAGTGGTGTTGCTTCCTCAAGATGATTTCGAATTTTGTCCTTTTTGGTAAATCAAACATAGAAGAAACCTCGGATTTCATACATCGGTTTGACATACAGAAATTCTTAACATTAACAGCTCTTTTGATGACATATTTAGTGTTGGCATTCGCTTAAGGCATTCGCGTCGGTAGCAGAAGGCGCAAAAAATTCGCATTTACCTTTCGGTACGGTGATATTTTATAAGTTAAACTAAATAAATTAATTCTACGTTTGAATGCATTATAATTACGCCTTGGTAGTGTGTAGAATGATCAACACTCCAATGGGTAATTGAATACAACAAACATATTGTATACAAAATTGTTTGTGAAATGCGTTTGACCCTCGTGTGTCAAGTGCCTGTGACCCTTTAAATTCATTTTAATTCATTTAATTCATTTTATGAAGTTTGATTTGCATGTGATTAATTCTGTTGGGTACCAACAAGCACTGTTGTTAAATTCTGCTGAATTTGAAAGGAGAGAAATTCCTCGAATTTACGCAAGAAAAATGATTTTTCGTAAAAAATGAACTCCTCTTTGTAATGTAGGAAGAAAGTGGTTCTATGTGCGATAAAATGTTAAAAAACATTTGTGGATAAATTTTTTCAAGCTTCTTTCGACCTTCTTATATTTTTTTTGTCCTCACAATTTATGACAACAAAAAATATCAAAAATATCAACAGATGAGGAACATCAGCATTTATTTCTTTAGCTTTAAGCATATTTTTATTATTAACCCCTAATGCGACTATAGCTTTTGGTTAGAGTAGAGCCTCAACAAATGAGTGATGGAGTTGCAGGATTTTCTCATGAACATTTAATTCCAATCTTATATTTGCAGTTGTAAGACAAATTCTCTGATTTTTTGTTCTGTAAAGGTATGAGCATACCCCAAGATATGAATTTTCAGTTAATCCGAAGGCAATATTCATGAGTAAAAATTCAGTCAACTTCCAATATCATAAGCTCCAAACATCTTCTTGATTTTACGAATTTACTCACATACACTTTTTCCAATAATAATTCTGCTTCTCTTCGAATTGCATCAGTTTTTTGTTTGAAATACTTCGAATCAAAGATACATTTTATAACGTGCTAATAAGCGTAGGCATTTCAGTGTTTTATTTTAGTTATATTTTAGTGCTTAAAGTAAAGAGTATAAGCACTAAGAATTTCGTTTCTTTTGTTTTTGAGCAAATTACAGCACAATTTAACTGATTTGGATGGATCAGTATTCCGGTGCCAACTTAACATGAAAATTTAATCTTTTCATAAAAATATCCTTTTCGGTGTAATTTTTTTTAACATTTCGGATACATTATAGCACATTTTTTTGTAAAAAAAATTAATGTTGGTGTCAACTTCATGGACATGGACATGGCAGTACAACTTCAGTTGACCTTAAGCATTTGAAAATATGAAAATATAACGTCTGTAAGCTTTCAGACGGCGGCTATGAATATCTAAAGTCTGGTAGGCAAAAACAACCGTGGAACATTCAGGATAGCCGACAACAACGGCCGCACTTAAGCCAAAATAAAAAAAACGATGCTGCTGACGGGCTTTCATTAAAGTAGCTGACCATGTCATATAAATCCTTTGCTCGATAGATTGTTTTGGAGTCTCTTTGCAGGATTGTGAATCATGTTCGGCCGTTCGGGGTCTAATTACGCTCCACAGTCTGACACACTAGCCATTGAGCCACTAACGCCAACAAATCTCTTAGATGAGGAACTATCTTTAGCCTTATCCTATATTTGAAGCTTCTTTACATATTTTAAGGCTGCGTATGACAGCATGTATTAAGAGAACCTGCATAGAAAAGGTTATGCGCGGTCATGTGATTTTTTTGACTTTAAAGTTAAAAAGATCGTTCACTCAGACGTCAACACGAGAGGCACTAACTTTGAGAAAGGACTTTCGACACACGCGTATCGTACTTAAAGCAAAAATAGATCGACATGATTTTCCGGCAACCAAAGAGGAGCGCAGAAGTCAACCAAAAAATCATACCAGAACTCCAGAAAAACAGGGTTAAAGAAAAACGCACTCTTCGGTGTCGAAAGTAAGCGGAAAGGCGCAAACTGAGGTTGTGAAATCGAGGATCGAATTGGCAGAAGAGAGTATTGAGGCCCAAGTTCAGTTTGAACGTTATCGTCACAGATTGAAGTAAATAAGTAAGTACAGAACTTTACTTTCTGGACGGGTCATTTTTGAGGTGTAGTCATGACACACGTGATGTGGTTCATCAATTGAGGTCACGGGTATGGTTTGGCGGTGAATTCTATTTTTTTTTTTGAGAAAACTTGAAGCTTTTTGACGATGTGATCATCACATCATAGACTTTGGCTTTTGTAAGTTCTTGGCATGCATAGTAAAATAGAGTTGGCAAAAGTATTAAAAAGTACGATAATTTTAATAGACGTCTTGAAAAATGCTTCTATGTGTCATCGGAGCTGTTGCTGTAAACTATTGACATCATGCTTTCTCTTAACTTTTGGTACACTGTCTTGCAGAAATTTAACGCAACGACTCTGTGCTGGCTTATTAGTTTTTTCTGTCAACATCAGTACCGTCATCGCAGCTCTTTGATGTCGAGTTTCATATTTCGTTGCAGGGCGTGCGCCTCCACTCACATGCATCATGTGCTGTTCAATCAAGTTTTCGACTGAACTTCAAAGACGTATTTGACTGTCGCCGAACGAACTGGGACGCACGAAAATCATACTCGTACAACATATTATTGATACGGCTAGTCCCATTGCCATAAAACAAGCTTCAAGCCATCTTCCATGGTCTTAGCGACGTCTAGTGGCTTAAAAAAGGTTACGTTTCTAGGACCGAAAATGGATGCGTTACTTAATGCTTGAAAGTTTATCTAAGGAAAAGACAGCAATGAGTAAAGAATGGTGTCTAAGGAATTTTAACATGATATCTTTTGACGTGAAAGTGGATAATTTGGCGTCATACCTCGTCAGACAACCCTATTAAGTGGCAGCCGAGGGCCGTCAAAAATCACACAAATACAAAAGCCCAATTTCCACATACCCCCGTTAAAAATACTGCTACCTAATCTCTATATTTAATTTGTGATGATGACCTTTTACACGTCTGCAATATTCTACGAATAGAAAAGCCAAAACTTTGTTCCTAAATTTCTTTTTCTAATCTGCATCGAAAATAGTAATGTAGGCTTATTTCCATCTACTTCTGCATCACCACCTCGGCAATCAACATAACCTATTAAGTTCATTCTAATTCAATTAGTAATGCCTGTCACATGTATTTTAATGTTTAGATCATCGCGAAACGTTCCTCTGGTCATTAAGTCTCATTAGCTCTGGCAGCCAATTTCCTGTGATCACCTCTTTGCAATTAACTGAAACTGGTCAACTGTGTCATTCCTTCCGTCCTTTCGCCAATGAACGGCCATCCTAATCGGCTTCCGTACATCTATGTATATCTACATACACACACCCCCATCCCCTGGTCCTTAATGTGTTCATATGTCAACAAAATATTACATTTGACCATCCTGTAGCTGTAATCCTCCACCCGATAAGGAGCTACTTATTAAGCCATTTACCGAGAAGAAAACGTAATCTCCGTTTCTGCGAGAAGAAAAAAAAATGTAACAAAATCATATGACCATCATGCAAGGAGGAAAATATATTAAAATGCTGTTCTCCCTCATTGCGAGGCCATAAGCCATGTGTAAGGATGTGCAAATAGCAACCCAAAGGACGTAAATGCCAAATGGTATATTTTTCAACTGATTCGGAAATAAGGACTCAATTTATTGCGCCCTCACTCATATTTCTGGTATCGTATCGGGGTCTCTGAGAATGTACGAGCTTGCTTCTCTGGTCATCACAGTCGACGATAAAATCTTGTAATGAGCTAATAACATAACGGACCGTGTCAGGATGCCATGACTGAGGCAGGGTGATGTGTCAAGGAACGCGCATCGGAATTCTGTTCTTCCATGTCCGCCAGTTTAATGGAATGATGTTTGGACAGAACGATCGCAATTTTATTGGCTATTTGCGGTGGAGCCATAGGGACGGGGGCATAGTGCCGTCAGTTTGGGGTAATGAGATGTGTGATGGTGAAACTGATATGAATGGACCTTAATATCGATGGCAAATTGTTTTCTCTGTTGGAAACACTGCCAAGGGAGATTGAAATCTTAACTTGTGCCACGAGAGTTTTGGAAATCTACTTCATTCCATATTTAACGGATGGTGGACGGGTCTGGGTGATCATTTTTGGAACTCATGGCCAAATAATGGAACACTTAATTGTTCTAGGAAATTTGTTTTAATAGAAAAATAGTCTTGTTATCATAAAAACACAACAGAATGTCTAAGCTAGTTCAGACTTATTTCTGAGTCATCTTTAAAAGTGCCACAAATCGTATCGGCTCTTTCACACCTTACCTGCCGTTGTCCATGAAATTCACTTTTCCACAAGTTTCTCGGGAGCTGCACATTTATTTATTTTTTAATAGCGGAGCCGACAAACGAAGTCCTGTCCGAACGTTGTCTTGAATCAAACAAACATTTTTTCGATATTCCAATTTTCAATAGGCTGTTAACTGATTTTGAAAGATTCTTCCAAACCACATCTCCTATTCATCTATAAACCATTTAAAAAAAACCGGCCAATTGCGAGTCGTACTCGCTCACAGAGGGTTCCGTACAAACCTGTAGGTATATAAGTAAAAGTTCACCCATCACGACAAAATCTATGCCCAATTCAAGAGTCTAGGTCGACTGGAAGTACAGATTTTTATTCTCTTGCGAGTGTCGAAAATTTGCGGCATAAACAACTGTATCTTTTGATTGCGTTATCGTAGAAGTTTGATTTTTTCACAGCTTCATGCGACAGTAGACCTGAGTATTTGATATAAATACCAGCTTGAAACCTCCGCGCCTGAGAAAAAGGATATTGACAGACAGGCGGACGGACGGACAACAAAGTGATCCTATTTTTCCTTTCGAGGTACGGAACCCTAAAAAAGAGATTACATTTTTAAGACATGTAATTATCACTGCGCTTTTATTCGTACACACACAATCCAGATAGTTAATGCCTCATAATCGTGGCAAAAATGTATTTTATATGCGAACGAGATAAACTTGAACTTTTACATTGAAATCTCGACTCTGACGTGATCATATTAATTATAAAATGCTCTGAAAATTAAAATAATTAAAATAATCCTACTTTACAGGCTTATCGAGTTATAAATATCCCAATTTGTTAATTATTGAGAAGGTTTATCGGTCATTGTGCATTTAAAAACATTAGGTAGTGAATTAAAACCATCCAAGGACTTGCTCAGACACACTCGAGAGACTTTATCGAAATCGGTCCAGCCGCTTGGAAGGAGTTCAGTGACTAACACACGAACAGAAGAATTTTATGCATACATAAAGGTATATTTTCAAAAAAAATTCGTTGTCTTATTCCTTAAGGGATTTGACTTAAAATAAAATTCAAACTGTTTCGTCCATCATCATTATACTATATACTATATATTGTTGCTCCCAAAATATATATTTTTTATAACATATATGTAAGCTCTTCGTTAGTATCCCAATGGTGTTTTAATTAGGCGTTTGGATTCTTAAAGCTGGTGTAGGCAACCATTCGTGCTTTCAACATACACTGATTCAAACTTCTTCGGTGAATCTAGTATTAGACAACAACAAAATGACTTGATTAAATCGTATTTATCCTTCATTATTGCTGACTAAAACTAATAGAGTTCCGGTACTTGTGAGTTTTTCTCTTCAAATCCACAAATTTGCAATTTTTTATTGTGTTGTGAAATCAAAACTCAAAAAAATGTGTTCTTAGAAATTTGTAGAACAAACACAATTTTCAAAGAGTGTTAAATAGACCACAGCCGATCAGCCGAAACACTCTCAGTGACCAATAAGGGTATACATATCTTAAAAGCGGAGTAAAAGCCAGCCAGTTTATTTCATTCTACAAGATAACTTTCATAAAAGGAATATCGGCAGAAATGAATTTATTAGTATCCTTCTGCAACGAGGACGTTTTTACTTTTGACACTTAGAGAAGCTTCATGATGATTGTTGGGAATGACAATAACCAAAAAACTAAAATAAAGTTCAAAAAAGACGATTAAGAACTTTGACTGCAGACTTCAATTTGCCCAGCTGTACACTGGGTATAATTGTCGGTTATTATTATTTTTGACAGTTGCTGAAATGAAGAGACAAATTGCCTGCAAATTACTAAATGCAGCGACGTGCGACTTGTTAAGTGAATTCAAGCCTGATAAAGGGTGGGCATCTGTTGGTTTCTATTCGAGAAGGCCATTAGAAACACTCTTCAAAAATGAATCAGATTCATGGTTCGTATGACATAAGTCAGCTTAATAATGCGATTCTCGAATTCGAATTTTACAAACTTTAGAGAATATTTATCACACCACTTATAAAATATGTTCCTCTTTTGACACCAATTCGCTTTCACGTCTGCAAAAGGAGGACAAATAATTACGAACCCTTTAACTTAGGTCGGCATCCCTCTACCCACCATAGAAATTATAGTTAATTAGAGTCAAAATCCCGAGCACTTCAAATTGGCCATAGATTTTTGAACTTCGACCTTAACAAGTTTTTGTACTTCAATGCGCACATATGTAAAGACCTCATGCAGAAAAGGCAAAACCGGCATTCATGTCCCTCAAACTCCTTCTCTACTTAAGCTATCTCAGATCCAATATGAAGATCATTTGTTACCGGGCGTTCGTTTGTCAAATTCGGACTTATGCGAGTCCAGTGTGGTAGAATATAAGCCCCTCTTATACGGAAAAGCTTCGAGTTTTTGATTGAAATTGCTTAAGAGCTTCAAAGTGCAGATGTTTATAAGTGTACATTCTTACTCTCGGCTTTAAGTTTCTAACAAGAAACTTTTGGACGTTTGTGGAGTATCTAGAATTGACAACGTGATGCAAGATCTCGGGTGGAATCACTTTGCAAAGTTCGTAAAACGTTGTGAAAAACGAGCTTATTTTTTGACACATGGATACACATACCATAAGGGTCTTTCTTGTTTCTGAATTTTTCTGATTACTTTACTTAAATACGGCTCAAAGAACGTACCAATAATATACATTACAAATTTACTTAAAAAACAAATTAACTTATATGCACTATGTTTATAAGTTTATTATGCAAACATTGAAAATTGTTATCGATTATTTATCATTGAAAAAAAAATACGCTTAACGCTCTGCCAACAAGAAGACCCAATTTCAACAGAGATAGAAAACTTTAATTTTTTTTTTAAAGCCACTTTATGGATTGAATGCCTCCCAAATCGTTGTGCATCTTGCCTAAGCGGCAAAGTCTAAAAGCGGGTATTCTTTCAAATAATATAAATTTCCTTTGTGAATGCAGGTGTTCTTTGGAGGCTAGCCAAAGTCGATGGTGAAGGTTATAAAAAGAAAACAACGAAGAAAAGGAAACTCACACACAACGAATGCAAAAGGAAATGAATATTCCAAAGCGTTGTACCGTGTACATGACTCTTTAAGTCGGAACACCATTCAGCTTATGAAGTATGCACAAAACCATCATTCTTCTGCCGGTCTTAGGTTAAAGAGTAATCCCTTTGCAAGTTGTTGAGACAATTGCAACAACGAAACCGCGGCAGCGCAATCACTTAGTGGGTAGTTGGTGCACCCGCGAAATCCACCAAAGAGACATCTTGGATCCACGCCAAGATTCGCATAAAATTTTAGATTCATGATTCATTTACGTGAAATCGCTCGTACGTTCACCTATTGAAGGCTCTTCAATAGTTTATGATTAACAAAAGGCTCTTTTGTCTTCTGTCTGGTGCGATTTTAATTCAAAGGGTGTCATGTTGCCTTGCCTTATATAAGTGAACTTATTAAACGGAGGCAACAATGGCTGGATGCCATTGACCCTTATTTGAGGGTTAAGTGTGCAAATATTTTCATGTTTTGCGGTGTTGTTTATTAGGGCTCATTGCTTGAAGTCCTTTTGGCGGTTGTCATGTGGTTGGATGCACTGTAAGTCGCCTCGTTTGACGGCTTAAATACGAGACTGTTGTTTGACATGCTCTGATAACTAGACTTCTTTTGTTGAGTACTTCAGCTGAAAGATAAAGAAGTTTGTATTCATTTTTGTTCTGCAATTTACTTAATGAGGAGCTGCAGTTAGACGTTTAAACAGGGTGCTCCGAAAACTATTACTTGATATATATTCCATAAAAGTTATTCGTAGATGTTTGTATATGACTTTTTTTCTGATTATTTAAGATGACCATTTGGTCCCTTTTTATGGTATGTTCAATCGTTTTGGCGATAAACCTTCGCACACTTGTCGGTTGTTCTCTTCTAAAGCGTTTAGAGTGACAGTGACGTAAAGAATCTCGAAAAAAAGAAGTCTGAAGCTGACAATTTTGACGAGACACAAGGCGACATGAAATTACATCTCCTTGAATGTCCATTATAGCGGGAGATATGTGTGCGGTTGCACCGTCAACAACCCATTTAATTTTGGCCTTATTCAGAAATTTCCGACACAGAAAAACTCGTTGATAATGGTGTGGTACCGCACATCGGTAACCCATTGAGACCTCGAAAATAAATACATCGACTTCAAGTTGTGTCATGGCTACTCGTGAATGATATGTGTCTTAGCGTCTCAAATTTTCTTTGCTTGTATAATCTTGAGTTATCAGTTAATCAATAGCATCGTGGACGGTATCATTGTCAATACTTTCCAAGAATCTCTAGCTTTATTTTGGACGCTAGAATGCATACTTTAATACCGTGATTGGCACCTCACAAAAATAAGTTCAACGAAATTTAATCACAACTCCGCGACAAACAAACAAACATCACCCGCTCAACTGATTACACCTAATGCTGGAGTGTAAACTAAAGCTTTGTGGGACGGCTTGTGTGGCTCCATGTTAATGTGATATTTCTATTACTAGCCTTTTCGATATCCTTGAGTTGGAAGGCTGTTTCGGCTTTTTTCTTCATGATCATTTTTAGGTTTCCATATCCAAAAGGTCCAAGGGAACCCTAAGCCTCCGCGGTCTGTCCGTCTGTCACAGAGCTGGAGAGGAGACACTTGCAATTTTCATAGAAGGTGAATTGCTATTTCCGCTACAACAACAAATAAAAAAAACAATAATAAGTTGAAAATGAATAGGAATCATCATACAAAGAAAATGTTTTATAAAATTAAAGCTCAACCCTTAAAGTAGACAATAAGTTTCATGGAGTAACTTGAAAACTTTTTAAAGTAGGCAAAGATCCCGTCCATCAAACACAAAGTAAAAGCTCCAATTCCAATTAGAAAAATGAAAAAATAAACATTTGTGTCATAAATGTCAAAATATATAGTATAGTCTTCCACCAAACCAAACGAAGTGTCACATCCATCTATGCGTGAAATGCTTTCGCGGCGACATTTTTCTCAATTCAAATTATTAACAATTTCATTTTAAACAAAATTAATTGTTAAAAAAAGTATTTCATGTGATTTTGAAGTGTGTTTGAGTTATGACTGTAAATCTTATGTGATTTAGAAGTTTGATAAATAAAAAATATGTAAACATTGAATGCCGTTGTGTGTGCTAATCTTTCAATATTTTCCAATCCCTCCTTTGGGAGATTATTTATTTTCAAGAAAATATCATAATTATCAATATCTTTAGTTGCGACAGGGAAACACGTATATAGCTCTTTCTTTTTATGTTTTACTCGTACATATATATCTGCGATGCTATGAGAAATCTAACTTAAGTAAATATAATATTGCATACTCTTACGAGGCGCGGAACCCTTGTGTATGAGACAACTCTCACTTGGCTACATTTGCTCTATTCTCCACTTCTTGATCTGCATTCTGTGCTTGTTTCTCGATTTTAAGTTTGCAGGATCTTCTTATGCGGTTGGTGTTTGTGAATCTGACTACTTCCAAAACCCTGAAACTGTTTCTTCTTTCCTGATGCAGTTTGAGCTGGTAATAAAAGTGGTCACAGTCGACATTAATCCCTCTGAAACTTTCCACTTCCAGAATGTTTAACGAGACCTTGACTCAATCAGTTTGTGATTGATAAATTGGTGGTTCGAGCTTTTGCGGATAGTCCGCTGGCTACGTGATATTTGTTTGGCCTTTTGAAATCCCTCTTCAGCATTACCTATAAATTGATAACTTTCATCTTTATCAATTTTCCCATGACGTTTAACTAACATTTAATTTTTATTTTATTTACCCTTTCCAAGATCACAGCAATATCCGCCTTCGAAAGCCTAAGTAACGAGTAATACGCTCAACCTAACAAAGCAAAAATTCACGTCAAAACTACTTGAAATATTTTTTTTTTAAGTTAAAGCATATTCATTTTAATCTACCGCACAGCTTAAAATTTGCCCACAAAAATTGCTTAAAGCTACACAAGAATTAAATGCTTCAAATACTCATCTGCCAATCGTATCCAAATCAAGAGTCCTCGTATTCTCATTGCTACCGATTCACCGCATGCCACCGCATAGTTCGCATTCATTTCTCGCTACAACTCACGAGGCAGAGGTCTCAAAAAATAGGGGTGGGGGTGAAAAAAAACAACTCTGACTTCCTCCAAAACGCTGCAAATAAGAACAGTAGCAGCAACAGCACCAGAAGGTTCAATTCGTTCACCTTAAACACGCACACACACAAACGCAGTAGCAGTTTTTATACTTTTTAATTTTCCTGTTTTATTTCCGGCTCTGCGATTTCCATTCCACAGCTCAGTTGGCATACATTCGCCTACATGCGGAGCGAGGTTATACCTGTTCCCGACCTCCGACCTGCGACCTCTACTGAAATGCTTTCTTTTTATTAAAAAAAAAAAAAAACAGAACAAGAATCCGCTTTCGCAAACGTCACGTTCGGTGTAAACGCCTCGGTCGCGCTCATATAAAATCCTGCTTCTGTGCTTCATTATCCTTCCACGAGGGCAAACAAGCCAAACAAACGATGATCATTTGTGCTCCACCGCTGCTGCTGCTATCTCTCTTTGGATTCCCCTTCACCACTGGTGTCTTGGAGTTCATTTTCATTTATTATTACTCTCATTTCAGCACCCTTCCGTTTTATTTCCAAGTAATGCAGAACGAAAAAAAAAAATAGGAAAAACAACCCATCCCTACCTGCAGCGTTCGAGCCCACCCTTAGAGTTACATATTAACTAAGAGCCGGCTATGTCACACTCGCGCCCACTGAGAGGGCGCAGAAGGCGTTCTTCAAAACGAAATGAAATGAAAATTCGCAGAAAGGCACACCTGGTGTCTATTGTCAACCAGCCTGGAAGACTAACGAAAGCGAAAGGAAGCTAGAGCAAGTCTTCGGATTTTTTTTTCATATTTTTGTTGGTTCATAATCTGAAGCTCACAGCTAAAGCTAACTACCGGATGACAATTGGGAAAAGTGCCCAGCAGCGAGTGGTTAATTGAAAGTGCTGACCTAGGATTGCATATTATTTTTATTTTTTTTTATTTTGCTGTCCACCCACCTCCTGTTGATTTTCCTTGACAGGAACTCTCAAGGGATCCCATTCTATGAACATGTAAACACTTTTGGCCGTAATAAATATGATTTGGAAACCCCCTTAACAATCAACAGACGGTCAATATTCGTTCGGTGACTGCCAATTGCCACCCTCGAATGTGTGTGCAAACCTTTCTGTGCTGGCAGGGAAGGGTTATAAATTTCTTATGAAGTTGTAATCGATTTTGGCTTATTGAAACATTATGATTGACGGAGACATACCACATGGGGGTTGGTGTGTTGAAAGTTAAACAAACAGGCAAACAGACCCCCAAAGAATGATATCGATGGGGGTTGCGAGTGGAGCGGATGGTCGGCACTCGACCGGAAAAACATATTGGCATTCCATGCGGGCCATGTGGGAGGTGAGAACTGGTCTTGTTTTGAGTGATTAGACAGGTTGAGTGTCAAGCGAAGTTAAAGGTCCTTAATAACGGGTTTTTGTGGGAGCTTTTGCAAACAAACTGCTTGGATATTGTTAGTCCCTGTGGAACGGCTGGTATACAATACACATTTATTTAACCTAGAACATTCAAAAAACCAACACATCAATATTGGCACTCATCTCATACCTGACGCCTTTTTCATCGTCTTTTATTCCTTTCAAGCTCTTAGTAATCTGCATCTTAACAAAGAAGTTTGAAACATATTTTGGTGTCTTTTTGAAAGGTCTATAAAAATTCAATATTCGATATTTTCCAACGATTGTACATGAAATATTATTTCTCACCAGTCTCACCGACGCAAACAAAAATATATAAAATAAATAAGCGTAAGTCGATGCATTTCATACCGCGAAAACACTGTCCTCTATTTAAAGCAAATGATTCAAAAACAAAAAAAAAATAGATTGTCCACTTCATACTTTTTGTATCGCTGAGCCATCTCGATAAAGCTGCTTGAGGAGCCCTTTCAAGATCTTCCTATTTTGCATGGTAAGTATGGTTATAAACTCCACCCTCCGTCTGGGTAAACTTGGCTCGGGTGCGAGCAAATACCGATGAAACCCAACCAAGCGAAGTGTAAACAGTCTCTGCAATTTTAACCTTTTTTCCGAGCAGACATAACTGGCTCATGACTTATAAAAAATCGGCCAAGTCTGATTCGGACTCGCGCAAGGAAGGTTCCGTACAATATAAGATATATAAATAGTTCATTCATCACGGAGATCGTGTCTCGTAGAGTTTTCTTATTTAAATATAACGATGTCTTTTTCTTCTTCTTGGGTTTCGATTTTTAATTATTTTTGATATAAATGTAAATTTAAGGTTTTCGCTTTTTTCCCTTGACTTGGGCTATAAAACATTGCTTTTTACCAAACTTCACGATTTTTTGGCAACGAGAAGAGCCCCATAAGTTTTGATTTTTCTTGAGAGTATCAAATATGTATAGTATGTGCAAAAACAGTTATTTTTTGACTGCGTCGACATAGAAGCTTGATACCTCCACGACTTCCTGAGAACAAGGTTCGTTTTTCCTTTTGAGCAACGGAAATCGGCGTTTTTAAGAATTTTTCCGAGAAAACAACGAGTTTATTTGCAAATTTCACAATCGATGAGGCCCATTTTGGCAAGAAAAGCTTTTGAAAATTCGGTCCTCAGTTGGTTGTATGGTAACCCCTAAACTGAGAAAAGATCGTCGCGGTAAACTTTTTCGAAAACCATGAAGAATTTGCGGGTATTGAGGATAGCATTCAATTTCAGGCATTGACATTTTAAGCCCAGTTAAGCGGAACAATCGAAAAAAATGGTTAAAAAAAACAGTCACCGCTTAACTGCTGAGAGGCTGAGTTAGCCGATTTAACAGAACGGGTCAGGTGTAAGGTAAGTCAAAACATTTTCAATCCAAAATATCTGGTTTCATATTAGAGGTCAATTTTTCATCCGTTAACTGATTTGAAAAAACTGCAATTAAAAAACTCATACGTTTTTATCCTATTAGCTATGATAACAGCCTAACTGATAGCCTATTTTTCATATATCAGGTTGGTAACTAAGTAATTGCGGATTTCACTCATAGATAGCTTTATTTTTTTAGGTTTGCTGACGTAATCGAAATGTCAAAAACATTTTGTAATTTGATATTTGGTACTTCAACTGTCAATCAGTAAAAAAAAAATTTTATCGGTTGTGTATTTTTGTTTGGCGTCTGTTGAAAAATGGAATATCAAAACAAACATTTTCGTTTGCTTTTTTATTTCCGGTGGGGAAAAAACGCATCGCAAGCTCACAAAAAGTTATGCGCTGTTTATGGTGACGAAGCTTTAAAAGAACGGCATTGTCAAAATTGGTTTGCAAAATTTCGTTCTGGTGATTTTTCACTCAAAGATGAAAAACACTATGGCCGTCCAGTTGAAGTTGATGACGACCAAATCAAAGCAATAATCGATTCGGATCGTCACAGTACAACACGTGAGATTGCAGAGAAGCTTCATGTTTCACATACGTGCATTGAAAATTGCTTAGATCAACTTTGCTATGTACGAAATATGTACGATATATGGGTTCCTCATGAACTAAAAGAAAATCTTATAACACAACTTTTTTTAACGAAAATGATCCATTTTTAAAACGATTGATAACTGGTGGTGAGAAAAGGTGAACCAGCTCAAACAACAGCAAAAGCTGATATTCCTCAAAAGAAAGTTATGTTATCAGTTTGGAGGGATTTCAAAAGCATTGTCTACTTTGAACTTTTACCGCCCAATCGAAAAGGTGTTGTACTATATTCCTTGACCATTAGGGCAAGGCCACTCACATCTTTGGTCCCTCGGCAAAAATTATTGGAGCTTGGTTGGGATGTTTTGCCACGTTCACCATATGGTCCTGACCTTGCACCATCTGATTACTTTTTATTTCGATCTTCGCAAAACTCCTTGAATGGTTTAAATTTCAATAATAATGATGATGTCAAATCGTGCCTGGTTCAGTTTTTCGCTGGTATAAACCAGGCGTTTTATGAACGTGGAATTATGATGCTGCCTGAAAGATGGCAAAAGGTCATTGCTCAAAACGGGCAATACATAACAGAATAAAGTTATTTCGTTCCATAAAAAAATTGTCTTAAATTTTCTAAAAAAATTCGAAATTACTTAGTTGCCAACCTGATAATAAGTACTCTCTGTGGGAAGGGAAGTAAAAAAAATCAAATAACAAGCTACTGGGTGTATCTTAATTAATTTTGTTTAGGGCTGGAATAGCTTAGGCGAATATTGCAATCTTCACTTCATCTATACTTTAATTTATAGATTTCTGGCCATCGGTACCGAGACAAATGTCTCAAGAGATCCATACTCTGTTTGTGCGTTCTGTTTCTTCTCTACACAAAGTAGTCCGATAGTCCAAAAAGTCTCCGCACAGCGCTCAATTTGTTGTTCAATTTGTCAAAAAATATTAATTTTGATCATCAAAATTGAACGAGAAAAAAAACGTTTATTTTATATGCAAATTATCAACATTTTATTGAGAAAGCTTAAAACAAGATACTTATTTTTCACATTTGATTGACGGGTAAAATCACGAGTTGGGATAGGATAGGGCTGAGTTCTATTTTATGCCCTTGCGTTTTTATTGCATAATTTTTTTTGTTTTAAATTATGTAAGGTACTCCAACTAAGTTCAAACTTATCAAGCAATTTTTCTTTCATGAAATAGAAACGTTTGGCAGGTTACTTTTGAAAGATCTTATAGACAAAACATACGTTTGGAAGTCTACGTGATTCATTTATGTGCGGACGACTGAAAATTCCCTGTAAATTCGAAAAATTCTATACTGAAAGATTCGATTGGAATCGGACATCATAGTCATGCAGATTGCGAGCATAGATCAGGTTCTTAAAATTCAGCTTAATTGTTTCTGGAGTAATATTCCTCTTCTAAGCTAACCATAATCACAATTACCTGGATGCCTCAAAATGTCTCCTTAAAATAACGATAAAAATCAAAAATTCAATAAAATTTTGAATTGCTACCCCGCACCTTAGCACAGCCACAACATTGTCACGACCTTCAGGAGACATTACCCCAAAAGCAATCCCATTAGGGGATTTCGAAAAGTATCTCGGAAATCTGATCACGTTCCCATTCAATTACTTGTTGAACTTGTTCATTTAAGGGACTCATCTTGTCGCAGGATTGCCGTTCTCGTTGCCTTCGCTTTTGCCAGCCCCTTTTCCATAGAAAATCAATCCATGCGGGACTTGGTTTTGTTTTGTTGACCGAATGTTTGTAGTCGTGGTACGTGCCGTAAAGGGGGTTGGATGATGCTTGCTTCTAATCCTGAGACAGAGAGACAGTTTTCTATTATTCTGAACAGTAATAATATTTTCTATTTCGTTTGAAACCATCGGAAGAGGTGTGAGGTGTCATCCGCCCAACCGGGTGTCATTGAATTCGGAGCAGGTATTTCGTAGTGTTCTATTTTCGAGGTCAGGTTGGTTTATTAATCTTTTGGGAAAGTAAATGGACATGTTTGGAATGAATTCTGACACAGCGTTTCGGGGTTAGACATTACTAAATTGTTTTTGACTTCACGTAATAAGCTGTCGGTTAACGCCGATATGCTGGGTGCTATGGACATTTGCTCGTGTAGTGTAGGCAAATCAAATAAACATGCGGCATCATCTGATAAATTCGTGAGCTATGAGGGAATACATGCAGAGGTCTGTTGTCCTTCTGGATGCTCCTAGCTTGAATTGCGTGCGATAAATAAATATTGAATAAATTAAGCTCGTTTCATTCATGGCGATGAGAGGACCAACAGGAATACGTACATGGGCTGTTGAGCTTATTTGGAATGAAACAAAAAAAAAAAACTGAACTTTTCAGCTTCCAATGATCGAATTTTTCCTCACTAATAAGATTACTATTGGCTTCAGAAGGCAGGATACTATCCGTAGCAAATGGTGCATAGAAGCGAGTCTTTTGAGTTCAAAATTAGGTTGATAAAGACCCGACTATTCAAACCATATGGAATTAAATCGGATTATGATTCGAAAGTGGCAAACTGATCTTACAAAAAGCCACGCTATAAGTATTGCCTGAGATTCTTCGCGTCTTGAGTCAGCAACTGGTCTTCAATTAACAACCTTTCTTATAGAAGATAATTCTGTCATGGTGTTGTGTTCAACGTACAATAAAATGCTGTTCTTTTAAACAGTCAAACGAAGATAAAGACAGAATAGGAGGTGAAATCGATGGAAGAAAACATCGACTCAGTTAAATGAAGCAGCCTACCTTAGTCCAAATACGACACAGAACGGAGAGTTTGTATTCGACACAGCTCTGAACAAAAGATCCAACCAGACTGTGTAGTTCGAACAGTCAGGGAGTCGAATTCAAACGAAAATATATAAGAAGCATTTCTGGAGAAGACTCAAAACAAATACGAAATTTCTTCAAAAAGCGAAAAATTTTGCTGAAGGTTGCAAAACAGGCATCCATTCTCTGCGTAATCGTGAAGGAAATCTTGTCACCGATCCCTAGCAAACTATGATTGCATTTCAGCAGCATTTCCTGTAGATTGGCCTATAAATTGTATTGGTCCCGCCAGCAACAAAGGCTATCTTAAGTCTCGCAATAACTAACGAGGCATATCTATGCTTAATGTCGCTTACAAGATCCTATTCAGTTTTTTTTTCAGCTCATAAATTGGTCAATGCCTTTGAGGCTTCCGATCCTGCAAATCGACAAGAGACTAAACTTTCACATGGTGCCAAATAGGACTATGGATAAAATATGTTATATAACAGTCGCATCTCTAGTTATATCTCCACTTTTACGATTTTGCCAAGATGGAAATGATAAGGGCTTAGCGAATTGAAGTTTGGGACTGACTAAGCCTTCCAAGCTTTCATTTTTCGAAAAAAAAAACTAAAATTCCGACATAAATTTACTTTCGACATTGTCGAAAATGAGGGTTCTGTAAGACTGTATCGACCAGTTTTTCGATTTTTATGTTAGCGGAGCATTTTTAAAGCACATGTGACCCTTCATCACATGATTTTCTTAAAGAAGCATGTTATACCAGGTCACGATGATCCGGTCCTAATATTTTTATCTCTGGAACTCATTTTCTGTATTTTAATTTCAGAAGACTTCGTTCTCAATATTAGTTTCTTACGAATCGATAAGAACTCAAATCGATATTGACGCCAATACAAAGAACCCTGAAGTCAATTATGAAAAAACATCCAACGATTATAGATCGGGTATATCCGGAATAAAGAAGCGCAACGCAAAAATTGGAAATCACGACAGGTTAAGCATATGCAAATTCAATATCATCCTAGCGAGAAAAATTCTATAATATTTGTACTGTTATGTGGTTTTGAAACATGTCTTCACTAGGTTGGGTAATCGCAACTTTCGTCTTAGTTCAAATTTTAACTTTCGAGGAAACCTTTTGAAACCTTTTGGTATCTGTACCCTCTTTTCATACAACTGCTTATAGAAACTTTTATGCAATTTATTCACCGCGCTTTTTATCTGCATGAAATTTCTTTAACGAAAAGCAAAATTATTTCAAAAACCCCCTGGAAATTAATTTTAATTAATTTTTTATATATTATTATTCATATTTTAGCAATTTGTGCATTAACCTTAACATCAAGAGATACTATATGTCATCGCAGACTATTTGATAGACTACTTTGAGCTCTTACACTTTCTCATAGAAGGGAGTTAAATATCTCTTACCGTTAAGGCAGTTTTCCTAAAAACGAATTCCCTCGACCGTTTTTGCATCGAAATAATTGGTTAAAGATTATTTGAAATCGGATGAGAAGTTTCGAAGATTAATAAATAATAATAAATAAAAACTTTACTCATTAAGCTCAAGAAAACAGAATTTTGAAACGACTCCATTTCGGGAACTGCTCAGAAGTAAGAATGCTATGACATTCTTTAAAAAAAGTTCTTTAAATTTTTTATCTGCAAGTAAAGTATTCCCTTAGCTTACATAATGACGGTTTAATTTCACTAAAAGCAGATTGTTAATTTAAAAACAAAAACCAGCACATGCTCTGTGAATAAATACTCGTATAAATCTCCTAAAATACTTCTCAAATCAAACTTTAAGCTCGGCATCCATTCCCACATGTCTGGCGTACAGTAAATAATAACTTCATTTGCAAATCGGACTATAATCGCAGCTAAAAGGAGCTTAGAGACCTTTCAGAAACCGCTCTCGCTTCCCTCATAACTAAACTTTGAACATTTATCAATGGGATAACTGACTACAGTACCGCATCGCAGTACCGTAGAATACCATACCCCGTTTTCCTCATCTCTAACGAACTCTCGTGCTATGCGTCTTTTCTGCAAAAGGATCCAACATACCAAGTGCACCTCGTATTAATGTGATATAATTCATTCATACGGAACACTCCTTCGCCTCGTGCACTAGGCAAAAGGCTCATTCCAACTTTTTGCTGAACGGGAAAGACTAACAGCAACACATCCTTCGTGCTTAGTGATACTAAGCGTTGCAGCTGCATTTGTGCGAGCGTTTGTGTGAGTGTTTACAGCGAAAATCCCGTATGTAAATGCGATTAGTAGTATTCAAGGATAATAATGCGGTGCTTGGTATGAAAACAGCTATAAATCCACACCCGTATCCTTTTCTGGCATCACAACAACAACGACCGAACCTTTTTGGGGGTTCGCTAAATGCATTTAAAATGCTCACAAGGATGCTTGTTGCCTCATGCGAGGCACTATTTTTTTTTTTTATTTAAGTTTGTCTTCAAAGGATATCATTACAAACTGGATATAACTTAATCCTTAAAGCGGAAATAGAAATATCCTCCGGTTTGGTGTCAGTATAAATGTTGTCGTCCTTAAAGTTTGACCAAGCAGCAGCCGGCTCTGTGGAATCGATTTGATTTTCAATTGAATGCAAAAGGACGAGAAGGACATAACTGGTCGTTTTTACTATGTCGAAGAGCGGAAATTCAACAATCAATTCATTTTCGGTGTTCCGTTGTTATCTGCATTCTGTTCGGGTTGTATCTTCAGTGTTGTGTGGGTGAAAGTTTTCCCTGCTTACGTCTAATTAATACAAATGGCCGGAATGGTTTGTTTCGTTTGCTGGTGTGAGCGCGGAACGAGAAGACTTTCCTACTTTTCCTTCGAAACAATCAAGAAAAGTTTTCCCATTTGGAAGTTTTTCATTGATGTTGCAGAAGGCGGTGGGAAAAATGAGCAGGAAAACAAGTCTTTTAGTTTTTTTCCCATCTTTTGTATTGTTTGCTTGAGTGCGTGTGTTTTGGAGGAAATCAGGAAAGATTTTTTAGAGCTTGTTTCGATGTCGGTATTGGTGTCTGGTTATTTTGCATTTTTAATGAAAATGTACTGCAATGGCTCGGTAACTGGACTGTAATGGCAATTGGAATTACGACAAAGCGCGTGCTTTTAAAAACTGCTGTAAGAGGAAAGTGGACGCGAAACTGAAGACAAAAAATGGGGCAGTTTGTTGCAAAGCATTGGATTTTCTCGAAATCAAAACTTTAAATTAACAGAAATGCATCAAAGGCTGACCAAAACTTTCCGGAAATAGAATGAGTTTATTGTTTCAGAAATAATACAAAAAATTTCCTTATTTCCGGACAGGAATGGTGGAGTCTGCTACATGCTGGATATGATAGAGTGGACCATCATGTGCTATTTTGACACCGAACCATGAATGTAAGCAAATGTACTATATAACCTTTCGGTTAGAACAGCTAAGAGAACGGTGGACTCGTCTCATTTCTATAAGAAGAACTCAAGGTCTCATTTGACTTAACCCTGGCTAGGTAACGAAATGATGAAGAGCCTCATCTTCATAGCATATTCATTTACACATCTGTAGATGTCACTTCCATATTGAGCAAATGCTTGCAATTTATCAAGTTCATTATTTAAATTTAGTACAGCCTTTGCCTTAAATAAATTTAAAAAAGTGATATAAAAGATAACATCCATGAAAAGCTCTTAATTCTTTTTCGATTGCATAAATTTATTCTGAAAAACATTGCATTATCAACTCTTACCTTCCCAAAGATCCATAAAATGTATTTGCTCTTTTTTTCAACCTCGCTTAAGTTTGACGTCAAGATGGTTTTTAAAGTTTCAGTTGCAAGGCAGAAAAGAAAATGTAGAGCTTGGTATTTTTTCTTTCTGGTAAATAGTTACATTTCTGGACTTTAGAGGACCACATTCAGTCCGGTTTCGCTGTCAGATTTTGATAGTTCCCGCCAGGCCGCTTTTGATAGGTTGCTTCCCTTTGGAAAAAAATAACCAGTGATTGGAATATTTAAGTCATCAGCATGTGCGACTATCGCTACGTTCTTTCTGTAAAGACCACGAGCAAAATAATCTTGCTATATTTCTTACCGAGCTTTTTTGATGCACGAGTAATTTGATTTTATGTTCCTACATATGAGTTTAAACTAATTTTGCTAACTCCTGAGGCTTATGACAACAATTGACTTATAGATGTTGCTCCATGAGTTTTCAACAGCAGGCCTCCAGAAAGGAGTAGTATTTATACTTTTACGGTCGAGTAGAATTTTGAAGTTTTAAGACAAAAATACTGAGTTAGCGTTCGGCGCCTTGCTGAAGTAGTGAGGCTGTTCTGTACAAACAAGCAAGCATGGTGGTAGATCCATAATGGGCTAAGGGAAGTATTTTCTGTAAGTATTCACGTTTCCAAAATACTTTTTCTTGCGATGGTGGATTAAAATGTGAAATGGCCTCAAATTGACGAACTTGGTAGAAGGTTCGCACAACCGTGTCCGTCTTCGAGAGATAAACTTTGGGAAATCTTTCAAGTAGTCTTCAGATCACTAACATTGGGGAAACATTTAGAAATAGATCGATGGAATGTCTAGATTGACGGCCAAAATAAGGACGTCTTAGAGTCTTTGGCTATTAAGTTAAATCTGATTTTCTCACTTAGATTAATAAACGCTATATCGTTAAAGGTATGTGCAATAAATTTTAAAAAAAAGACAAAAAATATTTATGAATTTCTGGGGCCGAACGGCAGTGTATATTTTTAAATATTTCACGTAATCCTAGCTTGATTTGTTCTCAATATATGCGAAACGAAAAAATCTGAATGAACGTACGTACGCACGCAAACACACAGTCATCCTACTAGAAACAATGCAATCCGACTCCTGCGTCATCGAAACGTGTAAATACGCTAAAATTTTGAATTTCGAAAGTCGAACCTGTTCCAATAACTTTCAGATGGCAAGTTGATAAATGAGAGAAACAAAGAAATGGATCAATTTATTTTCAGACAACGTTGGAATATATCACAAAGGCTTCTTCCAAAAAGGATGAAGGAATTTGTTTTGCTCGATCAAAATAATGCACCAAGTGTAGTTGTTAAAAAATATTCCCGTGTTTTGTGTGCAGTCGCTATGAGTGTGCGCCGAAACGCGAATAATTCTTATGAGCTACTGTGGCCTTAGAGAAATTCTGCTTAAATGTCTTATTTTCCAAGAAACAAAATGGCCACCGCCTTCATTATCGCTTACCAGTCTTGCCCTTAGAGCAGCTCGAAGTTGGTGATATTTTTACATAAAAAGTCATCTGTTCAGATAAGGCGCATTTAAATTTTGGTGGCTACATAAGCAAAGTTGTCGTTTTTGTTGTTCGAAAAGCCCAGAGGTGGTCACAGAAAAGAAAATACATTTTGAAGTGGCGACATAATTGGCCCCAATAAAAGAAACTCCACAAACAATAGTGAGCGATAGCGAGGCTTGAAAACCTGACAATTTTTTTTCTGGCCAGAAAATGGGGATTTGGACTCGTACTTACTATAATTCCATTAAATTTTTTACAAAAGAAGCCGAACGTATTGCTAACCAATGCTCAAATGCCTCTGTTGGGTTGGAATAAAACGAAAAAACTAGAATGTTGAAGTAAAAAATAAGTCATCTTTACAAAGAAATCTGACCAAGCTTTCTGGCGTCCGCTATTGCTTGATATTTTTATCCAAGCGTCTATGTTTCATTTTTGGTGATAAACTTCGTAGTCAATCCAAAACCCAAACTACCAGAATATCCCCACCGTAACCAAATAAAAAAAAAGAAATGTATGTTTGTCTTTTAAATTCAAATTGCGTTTATTACAATCCAAGCTTGAAAGCCATCAAGATTTAATTCATATCCACAGTAGATGCCAACGTCCATGGCAATTAAGCCAAAGCACCAATAAATCCAAACATCTCACCTTCAATTAATAACTCTTCTCAATTCCTCGCACTCGCAACACCATGTGTGGTCGATTTTTATTGCGGTTCTCGCTGTCAGTCGCTGTAGACAACATTTCACCTCGTACCGCTGCTCAGTTCACACTACAAGCTAATTGCTATAAAGCACGCAAGCAACAAAAAGCGCACCAACTATGCAAAAGATGTTTTCGAAAATCCTTTGCAAAAACAACTCAAGTCCTAAAAACAAAACAAGCTGTACAATCAGGAAATATCCAGCATGATAAACCGCCTGTTCACGTGGTACCCTCACATATGTATGTGCTCCAGTGCTTTAGGCCCCCCAACCCTTCATCGGCACAATTTATTGACTCAAAACAGTGCAGTTCCTTTCAATGCCTTCCCAAGGCCTGCGTCAGACTGCCTCCCAATCGGACTTGCATCGCACGAGGCCATATTTCGTGTCGCACATTATCAGGACTGGTAATCAGGAAATTTTCCAGAAATACCACACATACGTGTGTGCTACAAGCGCAGAATTCCTAGTCTTGTCAGAACCTAATATCTCAAGTTGTAGCCGTTCCGTTTGTCGGCGCGCCAGGCGTTACGATTGCACCGTTCCAAAGAATGGATTTATGGACTGCTACCGGGGCAAACGGAGGAAGTGTTTAATGCTGCTTAACAAACCCCGATCTATCGATCATTGATGATAATCATCAACGGAGGACTGCCAACCAGAAGCTCCTTTAGCGCATCACCCTAACGACCGCACTTAGATAGAAAACCCTTTTAGATGTCATTCCCACAATGTCGGGCTCCTTTGCCGAGAGCGACGCTCCAAGAATAGCCAAATGAATGAATGTCACTGAGGATTTTCAGCACTCATATCGCATGCAACAGATGCACTTGCCATGGGTTAACCACACAGCAAATTTCGTTAACGTAAACTTTGTTGTGTCCTTTGTTGTGCCAGGATAAGATTTGGTCACGACAACAGACGGGATGGGGGCGACTGAATTTGTTTAATGGAAATATGTGGTGGGTTCCTGCATATTTACGAATTTCCAGGCAACGACGACGACAATGTCGAAAACAACACATCTTCTCGACCATGTAACCCCCCATTAGATAGACGCTGAAGCAGAGCACACAGCAAAGTTTATCTCCGAGTTTACATTTGGTTTTGCACTCTTGCAGGTGTTGCTGATGAAGTTGAACGTAATTTGCCGGCATCCTCTGTTCGGAAATAAGTTTACATGAAAGTTCTAATTCGATTGTTTGGCACGGAGCCTTTGCGGCAGGACTGAAACCAAGGGGCAACCCATTAAGTGTTTGCTTTATGACCGACAATGATGGTTAATCTTTTTTTTCCTCAGTACTCACAAAAGTCATACTCGTTTAATTGACACACCAACAATGCAATGGCAGCGGGCAAAATAAGGATACTCATAGAAAAATTCCTTCACAGTAATTTTCTTCTTTGTAAGCAAATTACTCGATGCTCCTTGCTGGGAGTTCGCGCTGTTTAATTAATCTCCCGTGTCATTCAATCGGGGTGTAATTAAAGTTCTATCAAGACAACGAACTGCCATTTTTGAGAATGAGAAAAAAACGTGGCAGCCAAGGATATGGCAATTCCTTGCATAGTGTTAAAGAAAAATGTTTTTATAATTAAATATCGCGCGCCTGGCTAAATGAGGACTAAATGGCAGCAGCAGCAGTGGTGTGGGTCGGTGATAACCGGAGAAGGGAATTCCTAATAAATTTTACTGTCTGTCAAATTATCCTTTCACTGTGTGGCAGGAGGGAAAAAAACAAACAAATGAAAAGGATGCAAAGTACTTGCGATAAAATACTTTGGAATTCTTAACGATAATTTTTTGTGGAATGCAGTTGATTGCGGAACTTGACTGATGGGATATGCTGAACTGGTTGACCAGACATGAATGGAGTTCCAGAGAGATTGTGGAATAGTTTTTATTTGATGGGCTGTGTGAATTTAAATTTATGAAGACTACGTAGTGGTCTCGAAAAATAAAATAGCTCACTATCTTCGATTCTAGTTTACCCACAGACAAACAGAACTGATTAATTAAATAACATTTGGTTTATAACCGGTGCGGTCTGCTCAATTCATCAACTTCCCATTTGATGATGAACAAACTTATGGCAGCATATTTATATTTGAATTCGGAACGATGAGTCTTGATTCGAGAATGACCGAGAGTTAAGATGGTGAAAAGGCGACTGCCATGTCATTGAGACTACTCACTGTAAGAACAGCGACTTACGGGTGAGACTTGCGGAAACCCTGCTCATATAACTATATACATGGTGTGGAAACTTAGCTTCCTTATTTCAAAACGAAATAAAATTTATTTATTATGATGTTTAGTTCATTTCTTCAAAAAACCACGAACCTACAAGACCAGGATAGTGTACAAAACACTGAATTTAGCCGTGGAGCTCAACAGTCCTTGAGGCTCTATTCTTAGTGATTGATATCAGTCCAGCAGCACACTTTCTGTTTATTTACACATTTAATCAACTGTGTCTGAGCTTCGATCTTAATGATTTCTATGAGAGTTTTTTTAGAGGTTTGGTTCTCAAATTGGCAACACTTTTTCTATAGATTGTCATTTTGACAGTTGAAATTTGACTTGTGATAAATAAGTTTTGCCATTTAATGGTGAATAGATTAACGCCAGAACAACGAGTGCAAATTGTGCACGTCCATGGACATAGTCGTCCATCTGAGCAAGTTTTTCGGATAGCGTTGATTCGTTGATGACGCTAGTTATTGCCGTTTTGGAGCGCAGTATTTAGGAGAATCCGATTGAGTCGATTCGGCATCTTGCACAGTATTTGGAGCTATGCTCGTCTGGTGGAAGATTTTACGGAATGATTTTGGCTTAAAAACTTAAAGGACCAGCTTCTGCTAGAGTTGAAAACGCGTTACCATTATAAGCATCGAAGGTTCGGTAAATGGGCTGAAAAAATGTTTCAGATTGATCCTCATTTTCAACTCAAAGATTCTCCGATGTTCTCCGATGAGGCCCATTTTTGGTAAAATGCAAATGTAAAACTTTATTAAGACGCCCTTACATCCACTAAAACTCACTCTTCGGTGTGCTTTATGGGCCCATGGAATCATCAGCCTAAATTTCTTTAAGGACGACACCGGGAAAAATGTTACCGTCAATGGAGAGCGCTGAACATGATTTCTGACTTTTTCGTTCCTCAGTTGAATAGCACCGACGTGAGAGGGTTTTGGTTTCAACAAGTTGGCGCAACATGCCAAACAGCGTGCGACACCATCAATTTATTGCGGGAGCTGAGCGCCTTATGGACCAGGAAACTGTCCACCACGATCTTTTGATTTTACATGTTTAGATTGCTTTCCTTGGGGTATGTGAAGTCACTAGTCTATGCCGATAAGCTTGAGACATTGGATGACTTGAAAATCAATATGAGATATGAGATGTATAGATAATTCGACTTCACGATTGCGCTTCATTTGAGATAGTCGTAGTGTAATTGGTACATCACAACAATTTAATTATTTATGCCTTCATTTTTTTTTACGAAAACAAAATCAGATCCCTGTTGATTAACGATAATTTATATTATTAAGAATTAAATTTTCTCACGAATTTAGCAAATCCCACAGTTCAATGGCGGAAAAAGAAAAAAGAGGGGGCTAAGCGGAAAAGGAAACAGGATAGCCAGTATGATAATATAAAATAATTTAAATTAACACATTTTTCATGCACCCTTTCCCTAAGTTGGGACTTCATGGCGCCGACGGACACTTTTCCATCGCTCTCAAATATTGTAGATGGCACTAAAAAGCTTCAAGTCGCCACGAAAGGCCCTTTTTTTAACAGGATAATATACAGCCTATGTTCATCCTGAAGGTCCTTTGTAAATACTGGACGAATAGTTTTTTGAAATCGGATGAGTAGTTTCAAAGCTTGCTGCATTCGCTGCAGGGTTATTTGATTACAAAATTAAAACGCTCTGATTAGCTTTTTCGCAGTGAATAAGCCTTTTTATTCTACAACTTTTTATTATTATCGTTAAAAAAATATAAAAACGAATAAGTACTTCCAGATGGGAGATGAACTGAAAAAGAACCTGCCTTATTGTATCAGGAATGTATTTTGAAAACACTCCAACGAGTTACCAACCATACAGAACGAATGCTTGAGAAATTATTGATAATGCTGGTCTTTTTGGTCTTCGTTTGATGAGGCTTTGCTTATTTGGGGTTGCGTACATAGCGGGTGTAAACGAAACCGTATTATTAAAACTCCGCTATCAATCCATCCGTCAGTGACACGGATGTATCCTTTGAACCGTAATAGAAAGAAACCTCCAATTTTTACGGAATTTTACAATTGCCTCGAGTTCCTATTCCTTCTGTTTCCTGTAAAATGGTGAATTCGCATTTGCAGACTACAGCTTTGCACACAAGGTTCCTAACTTTCACAGATTGAACAAAAGTCGTTAGAGTCGATGCGAGGCTGTTTTACCATGCCACATTACGAAACCAGCGGATACTTCTTTTTTCTTTAGAAATAAACTGATTACTACGTTTTGCCAATCTCAATGACTTGTCTGTGGTCTTCACTGCCCTTGGTATTTCCAGAACAGGTGCCCAGGCGATGGTATTCGCCGCGATCATTATCATTATCACATCTCGGCTGTGAGCTGTTTTAAAAATTTACTGACGACTTCTTTTCAAGCCCACTTCTCGTCTCGCATTGCAATGACCCAAAACTACTAAAAATAATCAAGACTAGTGTAGGCAGCCCCAGCATTATTTTTGAGTGGCAGGACTAATGTTATCACCAGTTTTTATCGTGTTTCAAAGTTGGATTATATCAGTGCTTAGCCACAATTTTTCGGAGATATTTGTGATTAAAGTCAGAAGGATTTCGAATGAATGAAAAGATCCAGCAAACGATTCAAAGAAGAGAAATAGCGATTTTGTCGGATAAAATAATAACCAATGAGATACTGACCAAGAACAAATATTTTCCATATTTTCGCTGAGCGAAGTGGGAAATCATCTTCGTTTAAATTTACTAGAACATTTTTACAGGTAGAATTTATGAATTTGTAAAAATTATCGGTCCAGAAATACAGGCGGCAAGTCTCGTAGATGAGTAGCTTTCTGAATTCAGACCCATTGCGGTCTACCGTAGAGACTTAATGGTTAACATTGTAAAAAACTTCTGAAAATCAAACAAAATGATCAAACCTTTATCGTAATCGTACCTTATTTCCATTTCAAGCAAATTAATCATATTTTTGGAGGTTTTGAAACCAGATTACTGAGCACACACCAACATTTTTACTTCGTCATTTGCTTTGCTTTTATCTTCTCATAGAAATAAGAGACAATATCGAATGCTAATCAGTAGAAAGACAGCAGAAGATTGCTTACTAAAAGTCATTGGTGTTGGCTTGACCGACAAATTATGAAGTTATTTGTGCTGAGATTTGGCTTAAGAAATAATTGCAAGGTCCTTCAAAAAAATTAAGTCCTCTCCAAGCCAAAAACGAATCATCTTAACTAGGAATCAGTATTGAAAACTAGGTTAACCCGATTGAATACACTCATTGCAACAATAAGCTACACAGTAAATTGGTTTCCGAATATTCGGAATGCACTTGAATTTTCAAATGAAATCTTCACTCAATGAAAAATTCTTCCTTTGCAATCACTTTGCACACAAGTACAAGCATTCATTTGTTTAGAAAAACAAATTGTGTGCAATAATTAAAATACCCTAAGCCGCATTGCTGCGGGAAAACATGCAAAAAAAATTGGAAAACCATCCAACATTCCATTTGAAGTCCATTCGATTAAATTACATTCAAATTGACGGCCATCGGGTGCATTGAATTCAATTCACACCGAATCTACGCCGGTTCGGCCGCCAACATCGGGGCAGTGTTATTGACGTCCAACTAACAAATACACTCTCGTTTGGTGAACCCCAAACCTAGACCCAGAAAGCCCAACAAGAATGCACAATCAGGGAAATAGAATTCAATCGAATCTCATTTTCAATTTTGAGGGTCAGCGAGTGGTGCTGCAGGAATGATGGCTGTGCTGGGCACTATATCCCTATTATTGGCTTCAATAGATTTGGAAGATCTTCTTTGGTGTTTTCCGAAGGACTGGTGATATGCGAGTATCGAATCTGATCTGAAAGCAGCAACTAGTATTTGCGGGCGTTAGTGTTTAGTTGAAATATTCCAATTGGAATCGTTGCACTTCCAGTTAGTTGGAGTGCTTTTAGTGAACAAGTGGGAAGTTTGGCGGAAGACCGGCTGTGGTGAGCCCTTTCCCCATGTTCGGTTCCCATGGAGGTATGTCTGATCCTTTTTGGTCAATCGAATCCAATTTCAATTAAATTGATTGCCAATTTGATTGGATTTATAAAAAATCTCTGGTTAAAAAAAAAAATAAAATAAAACCAGGCAGAAATCTGTGAGCGCCCCATGAGCCGCCCACTGGTTGCAACCCACAACCGACATGTTTAAATTCCAATGTTGTTGCAACTCAAGTATTTGTAAGTTCAAATAAATCTCAATTTCGACGAAAGGTAAAAACATTCCAAAAGATCATGACCCAATGAGGGGTGAAGCGAGTGCAAATAAAAGCAAAAAAAAAAAACCAAATGATTTCCCAAGAGCAAGGACAGAGTGAGGAAGTAGAACCCGGATCAATGACCTGAGTGCCGTGAGGACTGCAACAACATTGGTTCAATACGATGAGCAATCACAGTCTCAATTATTTTTTAAGTGTGCTGACAAATACAGCAATACAATTTAAAGGGTTATTCAGATTTATATTTTATATGACAAAAAAAAGTTGATGAATTTGTTTCTCCACGTGAGTTATTGAAAACGAGATGAGGATTTGAATTCGACACACATCTGAAAGGAATCTGCCAAGCAAACTTGGACTTCTGAAAAATGCCGAAAAAAATTAGGAACATGCGAAACTACTCTAAGAATAAATGTCGAGGCAACTTAGTTACCACGAGGGCAATAATTTAAAGTCATTCGAGTGAAATGAAAGCTCAGTGCGGCCGATTCATTATTTTATTAGTTTTCTTAATAAATATGAATTAACGAATGGTTAATTTGTTCATATCATTTGTATAGAGACAGCGTCATTTTGGTACTATTGACATTGTCGAGCATCCAAGTGCTCGTTATGAGGGAGGTCCAATATTTGATTACAAGTAAAAATTTTGGTCATCAAGGAGCTAGGATCTGTATAAGAGTTTCAAATATATCAACTCAACGATCTAGATAAATTTTTAAGGCGGTATTCTAGGCTAGAGGCATGAATTTCATGTATTTTGAAGTGTCATAAAAAAAAGGAAATTAATATTTTTAGTATCCATTTTTTATAAGTTATTTATTAACATAACAAGAATACAGAAAAAAATCAAAAAATAAAAAAAGTTGAAAATTTCAAAAATAAGCAGTTGATGAGGTGGGGGTCTCAAAAAATTGTTGCGTAACCATACCCACGATTTCAACTCTCTTAGCAATCTAAAACAAAAAAAAACAATAAAGATTATTAATTAAATATAATGTCGCAATGTCTGGAACTACGGAAGAGTTGGAAAGATTTTTTTCCCTAAAATGGCGACTGCCTGAAAAAAAAAACAATATTTGTACCACTTTTTTTGACTGTTTCGAATTCTTAAAAAAAAATAATAAAAAATTGGGGATGGGGATGGGTTAAGTTCTAGATAGACAAGTCTATAAAGAAGTCTCTCTAAAAATTTCAGGTAAACCGGTCCAGTAGAACCTGAGAAATCGTGGGTATTGTTTTGAAAAAGACAGTTTCGAGAAAAACGCGTTTAAAGTTTCGCGTAAAGTTTTTCGCAGTCTAAGTCATGAAATGAAATTATAGACTTATTTTTATTCAATCTGCCATTCCTGCTTCACACATCGGACCTTCTTCGACTTCCAAAAAACTATTTTCCGCGTTTCTCTTTTCATATCGAGCAGTTCTGTCCTCCTTTGATGCGTTGGATGCTCGTATCTCGGAGCAGTCAAACCGGGCGTTGTCTCTTTTCACAGCAAATGAATGAGCTTCCGGGCCAATTTTCATTCCCATAAGCTCCATCATTTTTAAAATAGGAATGAAGCCTTCATTAAAAATACAAACAGCAATTAATGTCGCTATCTCAATCATCTAAGGTCCGGAATGAATATGTTTTGGATCGAAAGTCCAAATCAAAAAGTTTAGATACTCATTGTTAATTTGAGTTTCTGAACCTAAACATCGAGTCAATAAGTCTTCTGATGATAAACTCTCGTAAATTGGCTTTATAATTTTCAAAACTTCATCATACAGAGGAGGATTTTCGTAGTCAAACTCCTGTAATGTACCTTCGGGTTAGAAGTCAACTGTTAGCAGCTGGACGTAAGTGAACACTAAATATAAAAGATGTAAGTCACCTTGGGTTCTTGTTTCAAAATATATACAAAGGACAAAAGGTTTTACTGAGAAATATGGAAGCAGGTAGTCGGAGAATCTCTTATGTGTTGTGTTCAATTAGTTCCGGCCGAACCAGTTTGGATGCCGGGTCAGCAAAATACCGATATCTTCGAAAATAATTTGAATTTTGAATATTCTTGAATAGTTGAACTTTGAAAATATAAAATCGATTTTTTTAAATGTCTGGACTAGTATACGCCCTTACCTAGAAGGAGCAAAATTATGCTTTGCAGATCACTTATTTACCTGTTCTCCTATAAGGAGCCAAATGTTGAACAATAAGCGATAAAGAAGAACATGGATCTTCGAAAAACATAATATCCATTAGGAAAAGGGTCTACGAGAAGAGCGAATATAAGAGAAGGTATAAATGTGAACTCTATGAGGTGCACAATGATGAAACTCTATGTATTTCGAAAGCCAATAATCTTTCGTTGACAATAGCTCAACCACATTGAGCGAATGGATCTATGCATCTGTTGACAAAAACATGTACCAAACCTTCACTAAATGTCCTGTTAAGAAAATGGGTTTTTACAGTGTGGGGACTTCTGTTTTTGAGCGGGAAGATCCGTGTTCATGGCATCTGACAACGGCGATACCTCTCAAGGAGTTGCTGATAATCATTTCGATGAGTACAAGCTGTCAAGAAAAAGCTTCTGAGGGACCGAAAAATTTCAATTGATACCAAAAAGTTCATTACACCTTGGAAGAGTTACTTGGCCATTTGGATCAATGGAGCCTGCAAAATAAGTGATTGCTAAAAACAGCGCACTATCATTTAAAGTTTGTGTTGCAGTTCTCATGCGAATAGCATGCCTTTTGAATAATGTTAAAAGGTGGTGATAAAAATTGATTATCACTTTCCACTTATGAAAAAATGTAATTAAAATCGGCTTCATTCTGTTTTTGCCATGATGATCAATGTAGGGCTCTTCTTTCTAGAGAATGTTTCCAAAATGAGATCTTAAATGTTTGAAGAGGAAGTGCTGATTCAAAGTAAGTGATCTGCACTCCGTTCGCGCCATATGAAGCTTAGTATTGCAGGATCCTCGGCGAAACGTTGCTCTGGAATAACTTTTTGTATATCTCTTATGTCCAGTCAAGTATTCCATGTTTTACATGTCAAATTGGTCGCATGGCAGTACATATAGAATATTAATGTGTCTTTTAAAAGAATTTGAACAAAAACCAGTTAAAGCGTTTTTAAGCTTTTGTTCAATCGTCGTTATCAAAGAAAGGCGATTGAATAATATCAGAGCAGTTTTCATTTACCTCCACTCTACCGCAAAATTTATAGCCTCTACACCCTTGCATTTATATCATATTTCTCCAATATGTCACCGCAAGCTTATTTCCTCCATTAACTAGAACAAAAGCCACCATTCATAAATACCTCTTCAAAAACTAACTCCAAACAAAATTGCTGAATTAACACAAACTTATCAAAACACAGTTCTAAACAACAACAAAAAAAAAAAAATAAAAACCATAGAATATAAAGGAAAGCTCAAGCAACGATGAAAAACATCCTACCAAAAACTTAATCCTTGCACAACTCTATCAGCACAATCAGGAAGCCGATGGCCCCACTCTACGCTGCCGTCCGAGAACCAATCTACTTTACTACAAAGCCGCCACCAAAAGTTTGCTTTGTTGCACTAACAGTGGTGACTCTCGTCGTCGCCCGTCCTATCATCTGTAGATGGCCTTAACGGTGTTATTCTAGTCCCGTTTTGTTCTCGATGCACAATGAAGCATAACCACAATCTGAACTCTAAAAACTCACTGTGCGGGAAACTCCACCAGAAAAAAAATTAAAAAAAAAAAAAACTCAAAATCACAAAATAAACCCAAAAACATCCTCGAAGGTTACGTATACGCCACAGTTGACAGGCCTTTGTCGTGAACTGAACCTCTGAGCTCTGTAGCCTTCCCTCATTCCTTTTGGCTCGCAGGACTTCTTACTTTACTGCAGGTTCACTTTTTGCTTGTGTGCAGTTATTTTCTATTTAAACAAAAAACTTTCCGAGTTCAGTTGCTCGGTCTATATTTTTGTTTTTTCGTTGTGATAAAGAGAGCACCCGGTGTATGCCATTAGCAGAAATCCCTGTACCTAATTAACGGTAGTTTCAGTTACTGCTTTCTGGTGTTGTGTCCTTATTGAAGTGGGAATTCAGTTTACAAAAGATTGTCGTCGGACGCCAACAAAAAAAAATTATAGAAAATTTATAAGCTTTATGTGAAGGCAATGGAATGGAGAACTAGGTCCTTGATGAAGAATGGAGAGAAGGACACTGATTTTGTTTACCTGTGGCGTACTGTGTTGTCGTTAAATTGAAAGGATGTTATAATAAATAAACCGAGGGTAGTTTATGACGTGAAATCGCTTAAAATATAGTTGCAAATAAAAGACAATCTCGCGGAATGTATGCGAAGTGATGAATCGAAAAACTTCATTTATTTGTTGAGAAATTCTACTTTATTCTTCTGTCCCCTTCCGAGTGCGGTGTGTTATCGTGGCGTAATAGTTTTTAGACATTTCGCACTAATCTCATGTATAGTATGACTTTTGCGATTTCAATGTGGTTCATTTTTTCATGGTATTCAGGTGTTTCGGCATTTAGTTTTGCAGCGACAAGTCTTGAGCCAAAATCGTTCAGTTAAAAGTCTGGGACAAATCCATGGGTATTGTTTGATTATTAACGCTTTTTGTAGGCTGGCAAATGTTGAAGTCTTGCCATCACCGAGTTCTTTGCCACCGAGTAATTCATTGTCGAAGCAAACTCGTACGTATGTTCAAAAACGTAAACAAAATTAAATCAGATGATTGCAAGTGCTTTGCCGGCAAAAATAATCATACAAACTTCAACAAGCTCTTAGTAAAATTTCAATAAAATGTATCTTCGCGAAAAGAAAGAATTTTCCGAAAACTCTCAAAAATAAAATCTAAGGCTATTTGAACCCTAAAAAAACTTTAAAATTTCACAAGTTTATGTGGAATCCAAAGTAAAGAAGTTCTGTTCTCTGTCATTAGTTTATATTCCACAGACGTTACTGAAATTTTAGTTCTTGATGCCAGCGATTCAAATTTGGTGAGTTATCCAACAACAGATTACGATCGATGCAAACCTCCATCTGAGCACTGATTCAGATGTCCTTTATTCAAATTAATAATCTGCGGAAAATATGTTTGCCCTAAGTGAAAGTTTTGAATGAAGTCTGAATGTATTGATTTCTAGCGATTTCTAGATCCTAGCTTATGCGTTTGTCTGACCCAATTAACATTTGTATTTGCATCTACAACCTTCAAGTTCAACCCCCTCAAAAAAGTGAACATACGCTTTAATCGAAAATACGAATGTCAGACAGTTCGAACCATTTTGGCTTTATGGTTTGCAGTAGCAGTAGTAGTATTTTTATTAGTATTCTTTAAATACTTTACATTTCAAGTTCAGCTAATTGTACATAAATTATACATTCATTATCACAGAAAACAGATTAAACATTACTTTTAATATATTCTATACATTTTTTTTCTAAAAATTTTAAAATTTTGTTCTCTTTTAATTTCGTTTGGTAAGGAATTAAAGTATTGAAAACCTTGGTAAAAAATTGTTCGCTGTGCTGCTGTGTTGCTGCAGAATTCGAGTCTGAAATCACCTTAGGTGGTATGGCTGTATATCACGAACTATTTTAACAATTTCTACGGTAGTAAGGGTATTTAACTCCCATCTATGTAATATACTCAACCATTTTAAGGAATTCTGGAACTATTGTATCCTTTCCCTTTGTGATTGATTGCAGCATGAGAATATTATTGAGAAACAGAACTCAAAGTGTGGCTTTATAATGGTCTTGTACACTTGTATTGACGTAAGAGTTGTTATTTTTTCCCCCATTTTTTCTCAATTTTTTTACATATGTATTCCACATGCTGGTGAAATTTGAGGGCCTTCTCAATGATAATACCCAAGTATTTCGCGTTTTCAACTTTAGCAATAAGAACCCCATTCAGCTGGATGTTTTCATCGCTGTTCTCGTTTATCTCCATCCACTAGGTTTTCGATTAGTTAAGTTCAGCTTGTTCATCTTAAGCCATCTATTAATTTTGCTTAAATCTTCCATCAGCTTCATTTTACTTTTACTCTTATACTTTTACCCTCAAAGTATAGCAGGGTATCATCGGCATAAAGGACGAACTTACATTGACTTATCGTCGTGTGCAGTTCGTTGATATAGATAATGAATAAAAGAGCGCCGAGTGTGGAACCCTGGGGTACCCCATAATTAACATACTATATGGCGCCTGCGAGCGGACATCATTGACTTTCAAGCTACGAAATCAGTTAAGTTCTTTTTCCCTTATTCCAAAGGGAAGTATGGTATGAAAGATTTCCTTGACGACTTATTACTTATTGATTTGGTGGTATAAACTAGCCACCTGGCTACAGTGTCGTGTGATTGGTCGCTTTTGGATTTAATTGTGTTCTTTCGTTAGTCTTTTTGAACACAATTCGCAAACTATTGACGCTTTAAAAATCAATATTCGTCAGCCTTGGCTCAGTAATTGCCCGATCTTTGTTGAAAATTCGTCGAAAATTACCTACTCAGAATAGAATCCTGTAAGAAGTCCGGTGTAGGATGATTGAAAGACGTTCCATTTTTAATGGCAAATGAAAAATTATTGAAATATAAACCAAAATGTGTTTTATTGAAATAAGTTTACCTTCGTCTATTACTACATGTTAAGAAAGCATTTTTGTGCGGTGGGTTAAGCGTGCGCAGCTCCAAAACTAAGAGGTTAAGGTAAGTGAAAGTTGTACCGTGCGGATGTTCGTTTTTTCGTCCGCGATGTGTGTTTTGTTATAAAGCAGTAACTGATGGGCCGAGCATGCAACCTCTCTGGCCGAAAGTTGAGCACTTAAGACAAGAAGGGACAACGATTAACAACTCAAGTTCGATGCAAATTTTTGCGCAACCCATATAAATCGTTAAGGAAGATTGTGGCATGCATATGCAGCAACGAAAAAAAAAATCAAATTCTCAAGCGGGAAAATGCTCCGAGTCTCGGGCAACGTATTTGCATTCTCTTTTCTTCTATTTAATTAAAATTCAGTTTTTCGATTTTGACTGACTTACGTAATATTGAAAAGAAGAAAACAGGTCGTGCTTTAGTCTTGCAGCTAGAATCGAATGACGCTTTAAGATACCTAATAATCTTAAGCGTGCGGTAAGCGTATCTGCAATATTTTAAATTGTAATGACGAAAGCAGAAAAACATTTTTAGAATTATAAAGTATAATATCAATTGATCGATGCGAAAAAATTTAAATTATTTAAATTAATATACCTTCAAGTTTGCACGGAACCTTCTTTGCGTGAGTCCGACGCACACTAGGCCAGTAAATATTTCAAGAAAAATATAAGCGAGTTCGATCGTCGAACGTTTTCAAACATTGCGAACACTTGGGAAAATATTATTTTCTTATATTTTATGTGTTCTATTGGAGGGATTTTTAGCCAGCGAGTATCAATCCCTGTTGACGCATATGGGCCAATAAGCGACGAGTTTTGGGTACTGCGGCTGTCATTTTTTCTCAAGAACAACAAAATATCATTTCAGCAAAACAAGGACACATCACAATGGAAAAAGCAGAGGTCATTTTTCCCTTGGGACGTTTTCTTATTACGGGGATACCTTCAGTTTGAAGTTTATCAGCAATTGTCCTCGCATAATTCAAGCCCGCCATGAATTAGCTTCCATGTAGTCAACAGGTTTAAGGGTTCCGTATTCGAGAGATGCAAGCAGAATTCTATTACTAATGCTCCGCTGTCCGTTCGTCCAAAAAAGAGGTACAGGCAATTTTACTGAACTTACATGGCCACTTTAAAAACAAATATTAAAAATAATATAAAGTAGAAAAAAACGATCCCCAAACAAACCAAAAAAACGTGTTTTTACGCAGCTCATAAAAAAATGTATTATTGCATTTTGAACGCTGGTACGGATCCCATCGTTTGCGTATCCGACACTGCCTTTCTTTCGTGTATTCATAATTTAGAAAGTGCGATTGCAAGAATTTTTTGAAAGGTATGAACCATTATTAGAAAAAAGGTGGACGTAGATTTTCTTTCGAGAATACTCGAAAGACAATCAAGTTCCTTCTTATCATAAAATAAAAATGTGTCTTAATTTTTCGAATGCAACAAATAGTCAAACAAACATATAAGCATGTTGTACTATGTTTTGGAATAATTAAAATGCACTCAAAGATAGTCTCAACGTCTTGCCTTACAGTTAAGCATCCTCCAGGCATATTAAATCCGATTTTTATTTCGCCTTTATAACCTTGTTAGACTTTCAAAGCTTAAACTAATTTCAAAATGTGCCATACATGAAAATTAAAGTTTTATTAATTTCTCATACCAAGGACGACCTCAAGAACTATCACCCTTCGTGAAACAGCTTCCCCTCCGCTTTGCCAACATATACGTACATATATTGGAAGATGCTCGGCTCCCGAAAACGGTGGCGACGACCAGAGATACCGACCTCATTGAAGCCTGTTCAAAAATTCAAAACGCTATTAATATTCTGGACGGGTTCATACACATAGCCATATGTGTATGTGATTTCGTACCCGTGCCTTTGTTGTGTGTGCTATCTTCGAGGGACAATCAACATGCCATCCGGTGTACCATAAAATTTCTAATTATCCGCACTCCTTTCAGCCGGCAGCAAAAGCAGCTTCAGTTACTGCTTTCATCATATGAGGCCGCAGAAAATTAGCTCTACCATTTGGAGCCCAAACTCTCGCTCTTTCAAGGACGTGGATTGGTAAATTAGGGCTTCTTTGTCATTGGGTCCTCTTTGCTCGTTATTCGGCGAATAATGCTCCCGAAGCCATGCACGATGGTGACGACGGTGTTCCCATTATGCCTGTTGTATTCGTCCCCAGTGATCCCAACTTGGAAGTTTTATGACGTACAACTCCGCAGTGATGAGGGTGGGTGGCTTCTTTAAATGTTTATTAATATTAATCATAGCCTCCGGCACTATCGTGTAGGTGAGTTACTAACCGGGTTAACGCGATGGAACGTGTTAAGGGACTTAAAGGTGAGAAGTGATTTGCTCGGTTACACCGATTTGTTTCATTTGGATTAGATAAAGGGCTTGAGTTGGGCTTGTGATTGCATGATAGGCGTGGGTTAATTGAATGCTTTTGCTTGGAATCACTTGTTCGGTAAGGTCGTGTAATTTAATTAGTTACATTCCGGTTACGTGTGAAGAAAATAATTGAAAGTTTTATCAGACCAAACGGACGTGGTCGAGATTCCATCATGCAAGAATGCGTGTCTGAATGACATTTAGTTCGATTCCTTACAGCGGAGAAGAAAGTAAAGAAGTAAGTATGCTATATTTAGTAAAACGCTTTGCAGAAGCATTTCTATTTTGCATAACAATGCATTAAGGCACACTGAATTTCTCGTGGATTTTAAGTGTGTTTGGAAAAATTGGCGAATGCTGCAAAGATTTAGGTTCTGTCTTCATGTTTAGAAAGCTCGAATTCTGAACATTTAACAGAGAGCCATGAGCGATATATGAACTATTTTTTATCTGTTTATGACCTCAAAACAAAGGAAAATAATAAAGTATTTATGTACTAAATACACGCTAAGATTTTTCGTTAAGGAGTTAGAAACTGGTTCGACCTCAAGGCCAAAAAGAAGCGGAGTTTTGAGAGGCTTGCAGCACTGCTTAGAGCAGCAATTAGGACATGATTTTAAATTTGACAACTGACAACGTCTCAATCAAAAGAATATTCGGCATGAGTACGATAACTTGGGCGCAAAAAATTGATAATGGTTTTTTGTAGAGGGGTCAAAAACAAGCATTTTTTACTATGGGAGGGGTGGTCTATCTCGCTCCGTTTAGGAGGTAGGGGCAATTTAAAAAAAAAAAACTTAAAATGAAAAAAAATAAAAACAACAACAACGGCAACGGCAACACTTACAATAAAGTACTATAACGGCTTTGAAAGCCAGAAACATGTTCTTTAATCCTGTGTTTAACTTAAATAGCTAAATTTAATAGATTTTGAAAAATTCGCATGCAAACTCAATATTTTGGTAAAAAAAATTAGAAAAACAAGTTTAGATCCATTTTTTTCAAAATTGTGAAATGAATTATTTGTTGAAATATTTTCGTTGTACACTTCGATACTTTTTTTACTTGCGAAATATTTGTTCAACAAGGGTCTTGAAAATAATTTGCCGTGTTATTTTCCATTCCAGAGAATTGTTGGTTGCGGTAGGAATCCACTTGAATTCAATGCTATAATTTTTCGAAGACAATCACACTAATCCTAAAAAGTGCGTTCCCCCGCAGATCATAATTGTTTTTCTGTTTCTTCAACTCGTTTATTTTATAAGCTCCCTTATTCAATAAGAAGAATATCAGTGCTTGGAAAGCCGATAAAACTGTTATATATTTGCCTTTTAGTTTTAACTATGCTGAACTAGAATCTATTCTCTTCGACAATCTGGAACATGTTTTATTTATAATTATACTAAATTTGCAACTCGCAATAGCTTTTTAGTTTCTTCAAAGGGGTAATTCACTTGTTGGAAATCTATCTTTTTATCTATTTGAATATCTTCTTATATTTGTTCTTCTTATTCTATCTTGCTTGTCAAAAATACATCATTGATTTTGAATTTGGTTTGTGCAACTATAACAATAAGTCGAAAGACGTATTTTCAGTTGAATAGTTTAAGATATTCCGCAGAGGGCCAATAAATGAGTTATAAATAATTTAGTTAACCTAGATTTAAGTATTTTTTCTCTAGCATGTAAGGAAATGAATTTACAAATAAAAATGCATTTAAATGAATGAAATGATATTGATAAAAAAATCCATTCAACACTCGTGGAGAATTTAGGTATGAAGTAGAGTTACGAAACCAAAATAAGATCCAAATTCACTGTGTTTATCTCACTGGGGGTCTTGTATCCAACGATAGAAAGGTAGGCTTTCTTAACGATCTACGCACCAACTCTTTTATATTGACGCAGACTTTCTAATTCTGGATGACCTTAACTGTCGGCATATGGATTGGGGTTCCTAAGGAGCAAACGCTTGGAAAAACGAGCTAGGGAATTTTACCTTAATGTTGAATGTCCCGTCTTGCTCTCGTTTTCGTCCGTCTACTCTTGATTTTTTTGAAACAAATTTTCGGGGTTGATATCACCTTCAAAATCTATCCATGGTCTACCTTCCGATCACAATCCAGTTTTCTACCGACTTCTTTGGTCCCGTATACAAAAAGTGTGCTTGAGGTCAGAAACCAATGCGAGCCTCCGGGGAATAAACGTCAGCCCTTACACCATAGTAACATAGGGCGACGTTGAAAGTCACAAAGTTAATATGACCAAAACTATCTTAGATGCCCTCGAAATTTCGGTTCCAAAAATTCCTGTTAAAAACTCTCTGATCGAACTTCCACCAATAATTATAGAGCTCATTCGAATGAGAAATGTAACTTAAAGAAGCTGCCAAAAATTTCGGATTATTGAGTATCACAATCAAATAAAATATCTCCATAAACTGATTTTAAAACATTTCGTTAGCCAACGTGATAAGAGAAGGCCTTCGACTCTGTATGGCATGAAGGTTTGGTTTATAATACTATATGATCAATCTTAACTTTCCCAAATACTTGCTTAAAACAATCCAAAGCTTTATGTGGTTTTAGATTCCTTGTTAATAATAGTGTCTCTGGTGAAATGTCCATCGCTATGGGTGGACCTCAAGGTGCTACACCTTTCACAAATTTTTTACAATTTTTAAACGTCAGCTTTTCCGCCATTTTCGCTGATCAGCAATATTTTTGATTCTCATAAATTCTCATAAATTCGCTCTCAATATTGAGACGAATCTAAACCATGCGATTCAAATATTGGTAAAATATTTGAATCAATAGAACACTAAGGTGAATAGGAATAAAACGCAATCAATTTTTTTTCACCCGGAAAATATAAAGTTTGCTTTCTGTCCAGCAGGCAACTCCAACTCGATGGAAAAAATATAGTTTGGGAGCAATCCGAAAAGTATCTGGGGACTTATCTTGACACCAGGTTGGAATTCAAAGAACACGTGACAAGAGCACTGAAAAAAGTTAAAATATCTACTAACTTTATGTACCCCTTTATAAATAGGAAGTTCAAATAACAAATGAAAATAAAATAATATGGTAATTCTAAAGGTAATCTTCCAGGCATTAGTATTATGTGGGTGTCCAGTCTGCATTTCTGTATTTTCATTGACAATGACCTCACAAACCAATTGAATAGTTAATTATAAAAAACCAAAATGATTTTTGATGAAGTATTAATAGGACAACCGGTTGAAATTGTCGTTTTTTTTTTTTCAAAAATCAATGCTTTATTGAGAAAAAATAGATATAAATTCAATATTCAAAGTATTGCCCATCGCTAGCCACACATTTTTCAGTTTTTTCTGGCAATTCATGGATACCCGTTCTGAAAAACTCGACCGGTTTGGCCGCAATCCACGAATCGATCCATTTTTTGACATCATCGAAATGACGGAAGTGCTGGTCAGCCAGGCCATGTTGCATCGATCGGAAGAGATAGTAATCGGATGGCGCAAGGTCTGGAATATACGGCGGGTGGGGTAGGACATCCCATTTGAGTGTTTCAAGGTACCTTTTGACGACATTTGCAAAATGTGGCCGAGCATTGTCATGTTGCAAAATAACTTTATCGTGTCTTGCGAACGTTTCCGGCCGTTTTTCCTTCAGTGCTGTGTTCAAACGCAACAATTGTCGTCGGTAGACCTCGCTTGTGATTGTTTCATTCGGTTTTAGCAGCTCTTAATACACAACATCCTTCTGGTCCCATCAAATGCACAGCATAACCTTCAGGCCATGAATATTCTGAACGGCCTTCGATGTTGAGGCATGTCCGGGGTATCCATACGTTGCCCGACGTTTTGGATTATCGGAATGTACCCACTTTACATCACCAGTGACGATTCGATGCAAAAAAGACTTCTTTTTGTGGCGTTCAAGCAGCATTTCGGACTTGCCAAATCGGCGTTCGACGTCTCGTGGCTTCAATTCATACGGATCATTCCCATTGCTTTCAAACGATCGGAAATGGTTTGCTGAGCGACGCCAAGTGATTTAGCAAGTTCTTGCGTTTGTGACGGATCTTGATCGAGCATAGCCTCTAATTCATGGTCTTTAGACTTTTTCACCTGGCCGGGGCGTTCTTTGTCTTCGGTGTCGAAATCACCACTTTTGAACCGCTTAAACCACCGCTGACACATTCTAACGTCTATAGTATAGCCCGGGTCAGCAAATGTTGTTTTGATGGCACGAATGTAGACATTTTACGGCTTATCAAAAACTTGTGTGTTTTCACTAATAACCAATAACCTAGACTGAAATAATTAGACAATAACATGAAGCTTCTGATTTCTTCTTTAACTTCTTTCTTTAACCATTATAATATTTCAGCAGAAAAATGCAATTTGTATTGTATCTGTGTGTGTGTTGTAGATCTATGTAAGGACGGTGTTTTTCCACAATTAAGAAATAAAGGTCGCATCGATGGAGATATCTAGATGGAAACATAGCTCCTTTGTTTCTTCACTTCTAGCTTTAAAAAATATGTAATCATAACTAGGTTCATTTCAATATCAAACATTTTGAAAATATGCTTTGTCGCTCATTATTTGTTTGTTTGTTCGGAATAAGCTTCCTCTCAAAATAAAATTTGAATTGAGCAAACGATACAGAGGTTCGATTCGTCGGACATATTTTTTTCTGACGCAACTCGACAAGTCATCTTCAAATGCTCTGATTGGGATTGTCGTATTCATAACATTAGAATTTTTAATTTTTCTTTCATTCTGCCTGAAATCGGTGAGTTTTTCTTTGGCGAGTAATATTAGAGAACGTCATTCTTATTGCGTGACTCATCAATGTAATGGATTGCGCGATGTGTATCACTTCTTTCTTCTCTTGAGGTGCTTGTAGCCGGTTTAGGCCTTTAGGGTTAGCATATTTGGAAATCAAAATCAAAATCGACAACATACTCAATAGTATATAATGATAACATTTGCAGGCTAGAAAAGTCTCGCGAGGTCCATGTAGCAGTCATCAATCGTGAGAATGGAAAAAAGTATCGGAGTATAAACTGCACCTTGTTGTAGATCTTTTATTGTTGTAAACATATCAAAAGAAGTAATATTGCCGTTCTTCCGAAACCAACTAGACAGGCGTCCGTGCACTGTTTCCTGCTTAAGTTCCTGTTTTCAATTCACACCAGTCATGCACCGCTCTGTAAGGAATTTGATTCTCAGGGATTAAATTTTTGTCATTAAGGCACTTAGTCAGGGCTCTTTGTTGACATCTTTGGGTACCATTCTTGGTAGGAGAATATTTCAAAGGTCATCTGAAAGGCTTGCCTTGAATGTGAATTCTTTGGATTTACCCATATTGCTCACAGCCTCGAAGATCTACCTCAGTAAACTTGCCACGTTCGAGAGGAAGATTTTGCGCATCTGTACTGGTCTTAATTTCTCATACACGTCCTGAGAAACCGCGCATATAACCTCAAAATTTTGCTTAGGATCTTCGATTAGAAATGAAGTTTCCATTATCTGCATATACAATTTTTCTTGAATCACTTTTCGAATTGAAGCTGCAGCCATAAATTGATGTCAATATTAAAACCTTGTCGAACCTTAGTGATGAAAATCACGTCTTTCATGTTCTCCTGTTGGTTGTAATTTCATAAGCACAAGTTCTTTTAAATTATTTTCGTTTTATGATACAGTTTCAAGAAAAAGCCCTTTGAATCCTCTTGCAGATCTCCAATTACAACATTACCATCCTTTTCCAATCCAATTTTCTTCGAGGTAGAGCTCAAGTCAGTTGCTGGTAGCTTCGATAAAAAGTAATTGTACATTAATAAATGAAAATGCTCCATCATAACCACAGAAGATTTCTACAACATCCAGCGACAATCTGATTCAATTTTCTTAGCTTAACACCACAAGAATCCTTGGCAAAGGACACAAAAATTAGTTGAAACGGAAAAATAACAAAAACAGGAGCGCCCTTCAGACTACAATCAGAAAATAAGATCTCCCAACAGTACCCTTTTAAGAGTTTCTCCTCACAAGTGTACATTACCTATGTGCCCACCACTCGACGTTTATCGTTTTTGTAATATCCTTAAGGATATAAATCTTTTTCTACTTCCTTGGAATGTAATAAATTTTTTGGCACCGCCTTTTATACTCTGAGCAAAATATTATGATATTTATATGGAACGTCTCTTTTGCAGCCATCCAGTATGTACAGAGTGTCCTCGGAGAAGTTGTGAAAAAAAAATTGTGTTACACCCCCAAGAGTAGGATCTAGGGAAATACTTTGCCGAACCACCAAGGAAGTTAGGAAACAAGGAAACTGCGCAAAATCATAACTTAGTATGGGCCGAAGGATATTATGATGGTTTATGTGTGCTGTGCATCGTGTAAGTTCAAAGCGCTGGGTGTGGAGAAATGGAGAGCTAGAGCAGCAATAAGGATGAGTGAAAGTGAGTCCTTTGAACTCAAGAAAGCTTTTGTCAAATTTATGATTTATTTCGTTGAATTTTGTCGGCACTATGGAGAGTTCTTGGTGCTGATGAAGGAAATGGAATAACACGCGTGCAAGTATCTTATATTCCATGGATGGCTTATGCTCCTATTTTTGGGAATTTATTGCTCTTAAGTATTTAATTGGGGATGGTTAATTGATTTAATGGCCTGATGGGTAGAAAAAGTAATCAGAAGTTATGGTGGCAGCGTGGAGTGAAGAAAAGCAACTCATAACTTTTTTTAAAAAAACACTTAAGCTAAAAGCTATACCTATACTATATGTATTTAGTTTTTAAGTTAGTATTTTTAATTTCTTTTGAAGGAAGAACTGAAGAGGTCTTTGGATCTACTCTCATATTTTACCTTATTCAGAGTTAGGCTACATTGCCTAGATATATCTTACGTATCTCCACGATCCAAGGTCTCAGGAATGGGATTCCATTGTTTTTAGAAAGATGTTTGTGTGTGTGTGTATATCTCGAGAAAAAAATCAGCTTTCGAACTAAATCTGCGTTTTCAAAGAATGAGTACATGAAAAGATTTTTGGTTGAAATTGATACAGTGGCTTAAACTTTAAGTATAACAAACAATTTGTCAAAAAAGGGACAATTTCACTTGTTCATCACTTATTTTTCTCAGGAACGCGTGGAGGTATTAAGCTGGAATTTATACCAAATATTCAGATTTACTGTCCCTTGGAGCTGTGAAAAAATCAGCTTCTGTTTAAAACTTCTAAGCCAACGCAATCAGAAGATACAACCGTTTATACCGCACATTTTTGCTTATTTTAGACACTCGTAAGGGAATAAAAAACCTACAGGGTACTTCCCGTGAGCTCAGAATCTTGCAATTTGCTACGAAGCAATATGTTATAGCACAGATAAAGGAAAAATTTCGAAAACCATAATTTTAAGTTACATCATATAATAAAAATATTTTTCATAATTTTAAACTTACTACACTTTCCTCATGAACGCGGTATTAAATTGAAATTCATATCAAATATTCAGGTCTATAAAACCTTTTAGCCTTAACAAAATCAAACATCTATGAAATTTGGCATGAAGCAATGTTTTTGTTTTTTTATAAATTGTCGTGATGGGTGAACTTTTACTTTTATACCTACACGTTTGTACGGAATCCTCGGTGCGCGACTCCAACTCGCACTTGGCTGGTTTTTTAATGATAAAAGTTCAAAATCAATTAAACTTATTTGTTGGGACAAAAAAATTTTAATGTATTATCCAACATACTCCGATCCTCATTTAAAGTTCACGTTGTCAATTGGGACTATAAAAAGAGAGTCCAACCAGCTGTCTTACGCACTCACTTCCAATAATATCTCTTGAATAGAAAATAAATTAAAATTAAATTAATTTTTTGTTTTTATTGGCATTTTTGCAAAAATTGGCAGAGCAAATTCCCAAAAAATTATTTGGGAAAAATTATTCTTTTCAAGTGTCTTTCAAGATATTAACGTATTATAAATATATACATTGCCGTTCATAAGTTTTCAATACATTCTATTAGAGAAACTTACGTAAAATTCTTTGTACTTAATTGTTATATTAATTACATTAAAATAATTTTAAAGTTTATTAATCCAAATGACCATGCTAGCCTTATATATAAAAAAGATTTGGATACTTAACAAAAAGTCTGACTTTTTGTCGTCAAAAAGTCCGCCCATACCTGTACCAATATCGACGTCTGTCGAGATATTAAATCGATCAACTTCTGTGTGCTTCTTTTTGTTATCCGAAGAAGTGAGAACTAAGTTTGTCCTTCGACTTTGGGCACTATTTTCGAAGTTTGGTCAAGTTCGCACATTCGCAATCTGTCAAAATCCGCGTGGCTAGAACTATATAACTCTGCAATCGAAAATGAACAAGACGTGACCCCCTCAAAAATCGGGCTGACACTTTTCACTAGAAAGAAAACATATCCCATGCTGAACCGTTCCTATTACTCAAAAGCAAAACTTCTTACATTAATATTTCTTAATGCAATGCAGGAGAGAGGTTGACAAAAGGACTCAATATTTCTTAAGGTAGCAAGAGTTATCCATGAAAGTTATCTTCTCTTTTCGGCAATTATCACTTTGCTTTGCAATTACTTCAAATCACACGTGAAATCAAACGTTGTGGGAAAATTTCGATCTATGTAAGTAAAATGTTTGATGATTAATAAACCTTAGCTATATAGATTAAGCAGTATTCAAGTGAAAAAGGCAAAGGATAAAATTGCACTCTTAAAAGCAGACAACTCACCTCTGCCTTCAATTTTAAATCTAGTAACTTAAGAAACCACGATGCAGGTTGTCATTTGAAATGCACCCTGTTAATTGCAAATCATATTTATTTTTTTATTTAGTTATGCCAAAAAATATTATTGAGTTCGTTTTTGGTTTAAAGTTGAATGATATTTAGCCTTATTATATATTTTATTAATTTATTATAAGAATAAGAGCAGCAACAAGCAACAAACAAATGGTTATCGTTCTAATTGGGGATGTTATACAAATATTTGCTATTTTACGGAAAACTTATGTCCTGGCTCAATATTTCGTGTAGGCAACTCTTTACAATTCCGGGGCATAGATGCAATAAAATTGTGGATTTTTTGGATGGTATGTTGGCCCAAACCCTCCTTGTGACTTAAAAAATTGCGTTCGAATTTCCAACTTTGTACTTGCCGATTTGCCGATTCGGTCTTAAGTTCATACCATAGGCTTTCTATAGGATTTAAATCCGGATAACATGATGGCCTTTCTAAAACATCCACAGATCTCGTTTCTATCCGTTGTTTTGTTAGCTTTGCCGTGTACAACTCGCAGTAACGGGGAGTTGTTGCTCAGTGAAGGGGTTACATGACAATTTCTTATATTTGTATGAATTCATTATACCCTCTATGCGTTATTCGATGTTCCTATGCCTCAAAGCAATCGACGTGTATTTCGATTTAAATGCCTCATATTTTAGACGCGGGACGTTCTTTCACCATCCGACCCCGCTCTTTTCATTTTTTTTCATCACTCCAAAATATTTTGTTCCATTTAGAGATAATCAGATTTTTATATTTCTTCGCAAAAACTAACATAGTCTTTCGATTTTTTAAGAGAAAGCAATGATTTTTTTCTTTACTCTTTTCCAAAAACTTGACTTTCATTCAATCGTTCCCATATGGAGCGTGCTGAAGTCAAAGTTCGAGTCCTCACCAAAACTTCCTTGTTTAGAAATCATAAATATATTTTTTTTTGCCAACCGTTACCTTAAATTTTTTGATTTGATTTTTCTCTTTGATGCCGACTAAATCGAAAGCCATTCTTGAACAATTCAGCCTTTTCACAATTTCTGAAAACGAAAATTTATCGATATTTCTCGTCTTAATGCATCTGTGGTGCGCATTTCTCATTTTTTCCTTTTTAGTTCAATCAATTTCTAAATTCACAAAAATTATTTCTTACCAAACCAACTTTAAATTTCAGTAACGGAAAGCAAAACCATTTTAAAAAGTTGCTACAATACAGAGAAAACAAGACGAGAAAAATAAGGAATCCTTGTTATTGTATTTGTTTTTGTTTCGATCGCTCTTAATTAGTTCGCCACGACCGTATATTCAACGATATTTGCAGAAGCTGCGCTTATGAATATGAAAATGATGCTTTTGAGCATTTCATAACCCTTACCTTCAAATAAGATCTAAAGTTCCTCGAGTAAAAATAAGATCTTTCCTTTACTAACCGAACGGTAGTATATTGTATGTTTGCCTATTCGGTTTGCAACTGCAAGGAACACTTTCTCCCGATTTAAAGTAATTATTTAGTTAAGCTATTTTTAATAATGTGATACCCTGCTGAGAGATATTTTCTTTGAAAAGTTCGTTCTAGAGGGAATGGATATTCTAAGTCAACTGCTTAAAAAAAGGATCAATTCTGTGGGCGCTTTGCAACAAGTCACAAATAAAGTCGAGTTGAGCGACAAAAATTTTTTACCCTAGATTACTTCCTGTTCTGCGTTCGCGAAATTTGGTGGGTTAGTTTACATAAGAAAAAAGGATTTTGTACAAACTTCACCCCTTCAGAGTTTACTTACTGCTTGAGCTGCTTTAAGATCGGTAGATTGTAGCATTTTTTTTTTTTATATAAAAAGATAACTGTTGGAAAAGTACTGCGATATATTTTTTTTGTACCTTCAAATAAAGCCCAGTTTGGCAAAATAAACTTCGTTTTTGGAAAGGATGTACAAGTATTCGATAAACAAATTCAAAGGATAGTCAAATAAGTTTTAAACGATTGAAAATCGTTGCCAGATCTCGGGAATAGTGTATCTGATTATTACGGCTTTTTCGGATTTCGAAGCAATATTTTTCTCTATTTTTGGCACTTGGTTAATATCAATTGTGGGCCCATTTCTCATCATGAAATCTTATGTTTGCCACGAGTTTTTTGATCAAAACAACCACGAAACTTCATGCTTGAAGAAACTTGTCAATAATATTCTGAAGCAAGATTTGTGGAAACACATCTCATATTTATGAACATATTTGGAATTTTTGTGAAACTTATTTGCCTCTTAAATTCAAAAATGGAACATAAATTAAGAAAATAAAACACGGAAAACGGGACTCATGATTGAGCAGAAAATAAATATTTTTATAAAAATTATATATAATAATAGAAAAATAATGAATAAATTGTTTTTTATACGAAATTATGCAGAACGCCAAAAGGCGGAATAGGGCTTGAATGCCACAAAAAACACTCATGAATTAAAATTGTTTGTGAAGCGCGTCTAAGGGTGGTATCAGGCAGTACATAATAAAGAAGTCGGTCTCCATTCCTGTCTTGTTTATCAGCTTCAACTTGACGTACTTTATTTAATATAACAATTTCGTTAAGCTTGTTGTTTGTAGTCTCTCCCGAGTATAGACCTCAGATCCTAATTTGTTTCTTCATTACCCGGGATTGGTAAACTCATCTACTTTTTTATGGTTGACGAATTTTCTGCTTAATTTACCTTAACACGAAGGGTTTTCAACAATAAATAATTGCAATACAGTCCATTTTCTGACGTCCGAGTACGAGTATATGCTCATTTTACGTGAAATCTTTCCGTGTTTGCTCCTGTTTGAACATTTTTCTTCACAATTTGATTACATTCTGATGTGTTTTCCTCACTGAGATGCATCTTCCTTCGTCGCAGTAGTCCAATGCTCTTTGTATTCTAACTAAAAAACTGGTGAGTTTCTTCAATGTTTTCAATAAAAAATTAAAAAATAAATATATGTATATTTTTTTGTTCCTTTTTGATCTTATAAAATCTAAAATTGATTGTGAAATTCCTCTTTCCTTGTCCACGGCATTTACCTTACTGAAAACTAACCCTTACTTAAAAAATAAAGCGTTTCGTGATTTCTTCATCTGCTTCGTGTTTTTAAGCTGCATATTTTGAAAATCTGTGCAGATTTTGTTCTGATTCTAGTGGTCTTAATTCACTTAGTAAATTAATGTTCATAATCAACACATGCAGATCGTCAACACAAGAAAATCAAGTCTTTCTTTGGCTTTTGGTAAGTTGAACACCTAAGAAGTCAGCAGACAGCAGCAGCAGATCAGTCCATAGAAGCACAAGAAAAACGCCCCGATTAACGCATGTCCCGATATTTCGTATGCATGGCGATTCTTCCGATATAATTATGGAGACATTCTAAGTCGGCTTAAATCGTTGCTCCTACCCACCTATTTTTTCCAAGAGTGTTGGTTGTTGCACACAGCTGTCTGTCCACATCCGGATCGGCTAGCTCAGTCCGCCGTAAGATGAAATTGTCACGAACATTTGCGGGTGAGACGCAACCTTAACTGTTAGCAATTAATTTTAAACAGGACATTTCGCCAAATAGTAATACAACGGCATGTTCCGACTTTATCTAAAGTCCATAAATCCTTGTTCTTTTCAAATAATTTAAAGAACCAAGCTTTTCAATAATGTTCATTAGATCTCTTCAAAATATACTTTAAATTTGAAGTTGAATACTTACACATTTTCATAAATCGGATTTTTTCAAGTCTTATTAATGCCCGCATTGTTTAAACATATCACATTCATCGCGCAGTTCCCAATTTAAGAGGTTTAACAAAGCTCGTATATTAATAATTTCACAGCAAGAAATCATATCGAATAAAAACATCAAAACAAAGTTCAATATTCTCTTTTTCATTTTACTGCAAACTTTATTTGGTCTAAAAACTTAAATCAATTCTCATTCATTTCGTATAAAAAAAAAAATCATTTAACAATTTGATTGATTTATATTATTTCTCTTAAAATCGTGTGTACTCATGAATTAAAAAAATATTCAACACGGTTAAACTTATATTGCACATTTTTGTTTTTAAGAACAAACTTACATAATTTTTCAACAAATTAATATTCTAGGAAAGAGTTTAAATAAGAGACAAATAATATGAAAATGAACTACACTTTCCAGAGTCCCATAATAATTTCAAAAAATATTATTTGCTATTTGTAACATGAAATCAGAATTTTTTTTTCCCAATGACTGTCTCACTTTATAATAATTGAGAGGAGTTGTTTTGAAATTTCACAAAAATGGTAGCAAATTAGTGAAGTCAACTGACATGTCGAAAAGCGCATTACCAGTACTTCCAGAAATTATTTAGTTCTAATACTTGAGAAAGCCCAGTATTTTCAAGAACAATTCTTTTAATATAAGAACAGTTCATCCCGAAGCGCATTTATCATATATTTTCCAAAGAAAATAAAACAAAATATCAGAGTATCTTAAATTGCCATGAACAAATTATATCATACCCGGTATAATTTATGTTTTGTAATTTTCATTTAAACATTTATTTCATTGCGCAGACTGTTGGAAACGGGTCATCGTCAGGTGTGACAGCGCTAGAAAAGGTGGCTTGATGCGGTGAGTTTTATCACAGTTATATCATATTCCTTCATCTCCATAAGCTCTTATCGTCTTCTCCAGAACCTTCAAGAAACAGGGCCCGATCATTTGCGTCTTCGATAAGGGACACGAAATAGTAATAGTAACTGAGGGGTGTCTGGCATTTCAGCCGTGGATGACTTCTTTGGAGAGCTATCAATCGATAGTATCTGAACAACAATATTAAAAAACACCTCGATAAGGAAAACATGGTGTTCTACATAACGATAAATTAATGGAATGTTTACCTTTCAAACCCTTAATCCAGCGCTATGGTTTTATAGGCAATGTTTTATTTGTGTAAATTTGTGGACCGTCTAAACTTGAGAAGCTTTATCGTCTTAAATATACTTTCCGATACTTGCGATTAAATAGTTTCACAGTTTGCAGTGAAATCCGAGTAAGTACATGCTACTTTCTTAATTCCAAATTGATTTTATTTGCCAAGCATCTTAGTGTATATGACATTTGTAGGTTAATGCTTGACAGCCGTAAACATTTTTTTTTAATTTATTATGAATCATTGTTCAGTTATAAATACGTGAAGAAAATAATATGAAGGTTTGGATATATCGCTCACCTTATAACGATCTTAACTGAGACAACTTGAAAATCTTGAATTTTGATACATCCTTATATTCGAGTGCACGGTGATCAATAAAAGGATTGACATGGTGACAATTAGGAAGGCGTCGACTAGAAAGGATTGATGCAGTTAAAAGAAAACCTATTTTGAATGCCTGGGTGCTTTTCATAAACGCTTTACACAAGAAAATCTTTAAAAAAGATTAATATAGGTAATAGGCTAAGCATTATGTTATGAGCTCCAGATCACATTTTAATTAGCTGTCCTTGTTAGTGCTGCACCGATATCGATCTACCACATTCTATACTAAACCCATTATTGGAGCATATTTCTTTAATGCTGCTGGAGGGAATGCGTTTAAAAAGACAAGTACCGTTACTGGGAAATTTGTGCGATTCCAACAAAGGGGTGCAACATTGCACATAGCTTGTACTGCGATTCATGTTTTCGAGAATTTTTTCAAAGTGTTCATATCGACACGCCCCCATGATCGCTTGATTTAAGTTAATTCGATTTCTTCTTATGGAGGCACTTGAAGGAAACCACTAACCTTGATACTTAACGACATCATTTGACACTGTATTAATGAAATAACACCAGAAGTCTTTTAATGTCCAAAGAAAAGTCGCTTCTGCCTCCTGCGTCCGGAAATATCTATTGATACTTGACCATGCATAATTCTAAAGACAAAAATATTCATAACCAAAAAACCAAGCATACGAATGAATTTCGTAAAAAATGAAATGAATAAAATTACTTGTCTGCAACAAAAGAAGATCTACTTGGCCTTGGCATAAGTCTTACCAAAACTTCCAAGCCATCTTCTTTTTATTACTGCCAATTCCATACGATAACTGGCGGAATATCCATTTTATCCCCGAAAGTTGTGCGCTTCCTGACCTGTTAAATCAAATGTATTTGAAACTGCGGGGAGAAATCAATGCAAACAGCTGGCAGCTCAAAATGATCAAATAAATGTCAAACAAAATAAATGGATGGCAGAATTCTCTACTCAACTATTAAATTAAAAAATTAAAAGCAATAACTGTCATAACCATTGATTTCCCTGCTATATTTAATTATAGTCGATGCAAAATAATTTTTATAAATAAAAAATGTTACAAATAATTTTGAGCAAATAAAATTTGACATTTTATGACAAACACGATTGAATAGACTCCTGCTGGAATTGCAAAAAAAAATCGAAAACATTTTAATTCTTGGCATAAAATATTGCCACAATTAAAACTAAAAATTAAAAAAATTTATATCTAGTTTTGTTTTCATATTTATTTGTTATTTTGTTTAATTGATTTATTGACGTTTTTTCCCTATTAACATATATATAACTTTTGTTTCCTTTGTTTTATGATTTTCTCGCTTGTTCGTTTAGTTTATTTTTTTCCAAAAATTGCAAAAGAAGCTCATGTTGTTAAAATGCAATTTGTATACCTCTTTCTATTTTTACACTCTTACTTTTTATATATATATATAAATATGTATGTTATTTATGTATATACGCTAACGAACATTATTGTATAGTTTTAGTAATTTGTTTTTTTTTGTTTGCCACATTTATACTTGATTCAATTTATTATTGCCAAACTATTTTTATTTATTTGTATATATATTTTTAATGTAATTTTATTTAATTTAATATATATTTTTTGTGTATTTGCTGCATTTTTTGTTTGTGTCTTGTTGGTGTGTTTTACAAATTTTATAAATTCTAATAGGCCTCTTGTAATTGTATTTTTCTTAATTAACTATGTATATATATATTTAATGCTACATATTTTTAACTATATTTATTTATATCATCCTATGATACAGCTGTTTGAAAATTAAAACTATTTCAACAAATAAACTATTTACACAAAATTAAAAGTTGAACTAATAATAATATTATTTAATTAAATTAGTTTTGGGAGGTCGGACCTTTAAGGGCTTCAAACTCTACCTTGGTGGGTTTTGATTTATCGGTCGGATCACCTGCAAACGGTTGTATCGTCACCGGCACAAATCGTATGTGGTGAGGCTAGAAAAAGCTTTCCATTTGAACAGGCGCATAATTGGAAGACTCTATGCATGTGCTCGCGACTTTGTCCGGCACCCGGTATTGGCGGTTGAGCCGTACGCAAGTTCGGCATAAGGATTTTCGCCGACTCTAATCGTATCTGAATCGAAGAAATAAAAAAAAAAAACAAAAAGAATTGAGTTGAAAGGTTTGAAATGAAATCAATTTCGATGAGAATGATTTTGCTGTCTTTCAGGAGCATACGAGTGCCAATAAACCACTTACCGATCCATCCAGTGCACTCAACTTGACATCGTTGAGTGCAGACAACTCAATGCCTCCGGCTCGTGATTGTAGATTTATATCCTTCGCTGCTGTCATCTCCAGTTGACGTGTCGGTGATTCAAATCTTTATTTCGTAAAAAAAAATAAAATAAACAAGAAGAAAAGTTGAAAACTTTAAAAAAAAAACGAAGGACCTTTCCTCTAACCACGCACTGGATATAAATCCGCAAATATACTTGCACTGTCTTCCTTCGATAATAATAACTCACCTCAACTCCCGTCCGGCTTCGGCACGTACATGGGGCGTTTGTATGGACTCGCGGAAGATGGCACCACCCTCGCCATCGATACGTAATGCGTGTGCACCGATAGTTACCTCATCCCGGGTTACGGAAAATAAATTTCTACCGGTTGTGTCGTTGATTCGGAACCCTGTCGAAAGGCATTCGAGCTTATCGTGTCCCAAGAATAAATGATTCTCCAGGATGCCAGTCGTGTCACGTGTATTGATGGAGAAATTACGTGATGACTCTGCAAAAAGGATCCAAAAAATAAGCGAGTCAAACTTTGAATTGAATTGCGAGCGCAGTATTTCGTTTGAATTATGAATTGGAGTTTTGGAAGGACTTTACTATCTTTTTTTTTTGGGATATTAACAATCCGGATGTGTGTATGGCGGTGTCATATCTCTATGAAGGAGCAGGACATTCGTCATCGGTGGTTGATGATTACGACATGACCGCAGGGTGACTTTAATTTACATAAACGAATTGATGTGGATTAATAATAGTGACAACTCACCTATCGATATGGGTTGACCGTGTTTTGAGCGGATGGTCGATGCCCGGAGCAGGTCCATTATGAACGCTTGACCGGTTAGCTGTATGCCGCCAGGAACAATTTTAAGTTGGCCCATGCCTTCCTGGAAGATAAATTGATTTGAGATGTGACAGGATATGATTTCAAATGTGCTTATTGTGAATGCGTATGTTTGTCGTTAATCTTTGGTTATTTATGTTACAAAAAGGATTCGAAAAGGTTGACATGTTCGTAGTCATGTCATGGGGTCAAATGTAAATGATGAATACCTTCAGGGCCAAGTGGTTTTCCATGTGGAAATTTGTGCATAAATAATAGATGATCGAGTTGAATAACTTTTAAAATTTCCTAAAGGTAACGCAATGACATGTGGCATATATAGTTACACAGCCCTCGGGTGTTGGTAGGAATTGATGGCAGTCGCATGAAGGAGTTTCAAATAAATACTACTCAATAAATATGACTTCTCATAACAGGCGAATAAGGGTAACTCTCATCTTGGTTATTTCACCATCCCCGAACATCTTAAAGTCCATCCTACAAGCCTACACGTGGGGCCGCGACAACAACAAATTAAAAGATATGCTGACACCATCAGACAGGCAGTGTCTAAAAGTCTAAAAAGCGATAAGGCGCAGCATTTTCTGTTCGGAGCTGAACATGGTTCAGGGAAATTGGCATCATCGTTGCAACAAGGCTACTTGGCTACCAGTTGAGGTTTGAAATAATACTTGTACGTTGGCTTCTTTAGTCAGACGAGAGCAAAGAGAAATATGTGAATTGTGGCCAGATTTTCACAGCTTCTTCAAGATGCAAAAAGCTCACGAGCATATGAAGAATGTATTCAGCACAGGTGTGTGGGAATCCCTACTTAAATACGCCATGCGACGAATCATGGCGAAATTTTGAAAGAGATGTGCAAAACAGATGCTACCAAGTGCTTAAGAAGAAAGATTGCAATCAAATTCAAGCAGAGACATGGAGGTCTTGTAAAGGGACTTAGAGGAACCATCATCTCCAGATGCTTTCCGAAAACTGCGATGTTTACTAGGGGACAACCACAAAAAAAAAATGTTCAGTTGCACATTCGGAGTGCCGTTGTGGCTTAGAAGAAGATGGAAGGTACCGGATTCAAGTGGCTACTGATTCGTGTCTTCAAACCTGAGGCAGTCAGTGGGGAAATGTTATCTTCTTCAGTAGCACAAATAAAGGGGGATTCACAAAACTCTGATATAAACCGTTTTGTTAAGCTGATAACTTATAGTAAGAAATAACTTGGACGGGTATAAGATAACCGAATACGGAAAATAATACTTTCTGATTCCAAATTTGGGTTCCTTTTTTTGATGAGAATAAATACGTGAAGAAAGACCGAAGAGTGCATCAGTTTTTTGCTGTTTTGTAGTGTAATGTGTGTTGCATGAATCCAAAAACAACTAAGTACCTGGGCTACCCATTCGTTGGACTATTCGTTATTAAATGGTGTTCGGCTGACAAGACAATGTAAATCAAAGGTGCAATATGACCACGATCAATATGAAAAAGAGAAACATGTCTCTATTTTTTTAAAACCCATAGATAGAGCAATAAGTATGCAGTATTACGGTCATGGTCACTCAAATTCGGATCATAACCTCATCTTAAATGAAGGGTTTTTGGCATGCTCTGTGTTTAAAAAAAGAATTTCGATAACCCTTCATGGCTTCATGGCTAACTTTAAAGCACACATCTTTTCCCCTGAACAGTAGAATTTTGGTCATCAAAATTCAATTGAAAAGCACACAAAGTATTTGGCAAATGAAGCAATAAGCATCAAATTTGGTTTCCGTTCAGTGATCAAAGAAACCGAATAATTCTTAGCCTAAAACGTTGTTCCCTTAGTGGTCCCATTTCCATGATGACACTATCCTGTAGGCAGACATGTAATCGGTGTCCTTGAAAGCTATCTGAAACCACTCTAACTTCCTTTGTGATTTTTCGGCTGTGGCCACAATATTACTTTCTGGATTACCTTTAAGTTTATGGCAACGGTGAGGTACCTGCAGTTCTAATTGAGAGGTGCAAGCTAAAGTCAATCGGCCTACCTTCTTAATAAAAATAGTGGCCAAATGCGAGTCAAAACCACACACGAAGGGTTCCGTACCACCGTGTAAATTTGCTATTTCTTCAAGTAAAATTTTTTTAAGTCGTTTTAAATGAATTTAAATTGTCTAAAGCCTTTTTACTGGTGTAAAATTGAGATGTGATTTAAAGAAACTGGCCAAGTCTGTTTGTTTGTTTGTAGTAGACTATATGTTTTCATTTTTCTGCGAGTATCAAAATATGCGGCATAAACAGCCATATATTGTGACTGCCTCCATTTAGAAACTGTCGTGTAACATAAATAGTCATCTCATAATGGTTTTCCTTTTGAGGTACGGAGCCTTAAAAATATTTTTTTTGTTGGGACATCCTTTTTTTTAATACTTTATTATTCTTATTATATGTTGTTATAGTCATAGTAGTTCGCATTCTGTGATTGGATGTTGCCCTCACAAACAATCCACTTCCTTGTATATTGTCAAAGAAAATATTTTCTTTTAACGAAAATAAATATTTTTCGAGCATGGGAATATTGCAAACAAAGTTGAACAAGAGCTGAGCTTCTTTACTTACCGATGAGAACTCCATGACCTTCAGAATCCACAGTGTAAGCACCAAATTGACGATTATCAACAGCATAAGGACAAGTATAAGTGTGAAAAGGCATTTCTTGCGCCATCCCATCAGGCCAAGATGATAGTCGATGCCCTCCGCAAGGCTGCTCGCCCCAATACGATGTCCTCGTCCAGCAGCACCCATATTGGGTAATTTCTTTTGTGGTAACTGCTGTGATTGGCCAGCTGTCAATCTCTTCGATGTAGTCGCCTGAGGCTGCTGATCGTGTTGGCGGTCCCCTAAATCTACCCCCACCACATGTGCTGATTGCCTTGAGTTTCGTTGTGATTTTGTTGTACCGGTATCACCTATCATCGTGTCGTCGGCATTCCGCAGGATTTGAGCAATATCACCTGCTTCGGAGAAATTTGCACCTTCACCACCGCTGCAGGCGCCAGTGTTGCCAATGATATTACAAGTGCTCCCGTTGTCGTCGTAAAGCGACTTTCGAATAAAGTTCGGACTTCTCGAGTAGATTTTTACTTTTAAACTGCGATTGTTATTGATGTTGCTATTGTTATTGTTGTTGTTATTAGAGTAGATTGAGGTCGGCAATGTTTTTGTATTCATAACGAGGAGATCCGGTGACTGTTGATGGATTATAGTCGGTGAGTTACTTCGGTTGGAAGGTTTAGTGGGTAAGTTAGTTTTTTTTTTTTTGGGAAATTATGGTTTTTAGTGCACGGATGGTGGTGATGATTTTGGTATAATGTGCGAGATAAATGGAAATAAATGGAAGAATTGTGCAACAGTTGTATTACTCATACAATACTAGAATTTTCTTAAATGTAAAATAACAAGAAAATAGAAAGAATAAGAGAGAAAGGTCAAAATGATTTCACAAAAAAAACAAAATCGAAAATTTATAAGAGAACTTGCGGTACTTACCTCAGAAGTGCCTCGACATCGGGCGCATATCTCTCGTCATCACTTTGTGAACTGTTCAATAGTCGTTGGCTTGACGTCTGAAAAGACAGAAAATATGTCTCAATCAGATTTCGTATGAGCTCTTCATATAATAGTGATATTTTAGTGCATGCCATTTTGACAGGTGGACCGATGTGGTTTGACGGCATACTCAGTTCTATTTTTGTGTTTTGGAGACACATATGTAAAATTTTTGGCATGTTGTATTGGTTGAAAATAAAAACACAAAAAAGAAAATAATTGTTTTGCACAAATCGCAAGAAGTTCTCAAAGCAAATTTATTAAATTTGTATTCACAACAAATGTCGATATTGATTTTAGAACAAGTTAAAGTAATACAATACGATGTTAATATGTAATTGTGTATGATACCAGGATGCTTAAGCTTTTTCATGTAAAATACATAAACGATTAATTCATACTTTAATAGATTTTCGCCGGATAGCCACAAGGAAGTGGCTTTGACCCAGTAGTGTACTAATTCTACAAGAGAGACACAACTTGATAATACAAAGCGCCATCATATTTACTTTCGTGGATGACATAACAAGCTAAGAAGATATTGAAATCGATGAACAAAATTTACGTATGGACGAAAACTTGGCGAATCATCTTTTATGAGACGAGGTCAAAACATGTCAACTTTACACATTAAAAAGACAAGAATTTTCTAAGCTAATTCTACATCACTGTTCAGTTCAAAGAGTTAAGGTTGTTCCTTCTCCACTATTTACTTTTCATGTAGAGAGATCTTGTGTCCGGCGGAATCAACAAAGATCCCCTAAATTTGTCCTGCAGCATTTTATACCGTCAGCCATAATATATTATGTCAAAAGCTATATAGAAAAGGTTTTTTATTTCGAAGGAACACTGTAAACTGATATTTTCATACCTAGTGGAAAAGGAGCCAGGTGTGATTGTGAATAATAAGACCTTAAGTTTTTTTAGAGTTTTAAACAGCATAGCATAAGGCTCAATTTTTGGCCCAATTCTTTTCAGTATTTATGTACTATATATCAATGAGCTACCCCAGATAGTACGGCACTGCCTGATAAATTTGTACGCTAATGGCGTTCTTAATTCATGCAAGGAACAGGAAAGCATCTGATTTCTTCTTTCTGCCCTCAAATTAAACTTGGTTCGGAAGCAAAACTTAACATCAAAACTGACCATATAAATGGGAAAGTATATGGTGGTGCTCTGGTCCACCCAAAAATGTACAATTTTAGAAGTTAGAACAATAATAACAAAAACCCTTCCTTTGCCAATGCTGGTATACGGGTGCGAAGTATTTTGCAATGTCTGCTCCAAAAGAAAACTGATTGTCGTATACAAAAACACGAAAGCTATAGATACGGTTCAGAAATATGACCATGTTTCTCTGTATTCCCGAGGAAAAGCTGGTTTCTCCTTCGAAAAGTTTTTTATCTGCGCTCGTTATCTTGTATGCACGATATAAACCATACACGCCAATCTAAGTTGCCTTACATTTGAGCGTCATTTTTTTTTTATGTTATTCGCATGTGGGACTCTCTACCCAGTGAGGTAAGAAGAATCCAACACTCTCCAAGTTTTGAATCTGCTTTTTTAATTACTTTTACCAGAAATGATATAAACTCAAATCTTTAAATACATAATTTTTAATTTTCTGTTGGTTCTATTTAAATTTTAATTTTTATTGGTAATAAATAATATTGTTTTAAAATAATTTAAAATTTTTTCCTATATATTCTTTCCTTTTTCTTGTTTATTAATTTAATTCAGATTTTACTCATAAAAGAACAAGCCTTACACTCCACAAAAGATTAATATCCTTTTGTATAAATTATTATATTAGTTAAAAAATAAATATATTAAATTTGCATAAGATGAACTTTATGCGTGAGGGTAATTTTTTAGGATAAATTAGCTAAAAATGAAAAGAAAAAATATTACACATTAAACATCAACAAAAGCATATACGTCAATGTAGTTGATATTTTTCTTACGCCAAAATCGCATTCTTTAAATTTGTATTTAAAAAAAAAAAGTCTAAAATTTTCTCATCAAATTGAATTTGTACATGAGTTTGCATTATTGAGTGCGCCTTTTTTTCATCCTGGTGCTAAGTGAGGCATTTTGTCATTCAATATCCAACGTTCCCCTTAGTTTGCTGATCCTTTCCCTTCTCCGATATTCTAGCACCTCATGTTCCTCAAGACGGTTGTGAAGCCTTGAAAAGTTTTAATCGTGTGTATATCTCCTATAGGAAGGCTTTTCAGCGTACAATCTCTTCAGGACTGGAAACATCATATAAGGCATCGCAATAGTGCATATCTGTTAACTCTTCCCGAGTGTAACTTTAGTTTGACATCGACATGCATCATCCTGGGACTTTTTCATTTTTGCATTTTGGTAAAACATATTTTGGTTTTCTAGGTTTAAATATTACAAACATTTTTGTGTTAGTTTATAGTTTAATTACTCAAAAATCATTTACTAAAAAAAACAGGGATTTTGGCTTAAGAAAAAGCTTTACTTAATTTTCGATTGTGCGTTTGTCGATCTTAATTATTTTTGTTTAATTTCAGACAGACACCCACCTCCCATACGACTTTTCTTTTCTTGACGCTTGACACACTTGCACAAGCCTTTTGTCGCATTTTATGCAAATCATCCTGTATAGACGAACTGTCAGGATGTGTGGTTTGTATTGCATAATTTTTTTACTTTGTATTTTGGATTCTGATCCTAATTTGTTGAAGAAACCGAAGTATCATAGAATCTGTTGCATAAGACGAGTCTTTGTAGGATCTCTACAAAAGTGTCGATTGTGGCTGTAAGCTGTAATTGGATGTGGCATAATATTGAGAAATGCTCGTATAACTTTCCTTTTTGACGCCTGCCAGATAAATAAATTCTATATATACATATATATATTATTAATTATATTAAGAAGAGTGGGTGATTAGCGGCCATCGTCATTTATATTCGCAAACATAATGTCAAGTTAGAATTACTGTAGTCGAAAATTACTGAAACCAACTAGGAATTTGAAAATATATCCGTTTCTCTGCTGCGTTATATTTACTATATAAGAATGCGTGACTCAGCACTTGAAGGCGCCGTCCACTTATAGCGAGCAGTGAAAAAATAAATATTTGCACTATTGTCTTTATACTGATTAGTGGAGCCACCATAGATAGTGCCGCGATGCATGGAGAGCCAAGGCTCTTTGTTGATTTTGGATTGAGGTAAGCCCAGTTATACCATAAGTGAAATGGCAAAGTCGTTTCTAAAATTGTATCGCCCTTTTTTGTCATTTTTTCATTTCCCTTGGATATCGCTAGGTTTAAGAGTTCAATATGTACTCACATAATGATCAACCATATTTCATATTAACAGCAGGAAATCAAGCTTATTTTTCGAAATTTCTTCAATTGTTTCGGACCTTATACCATGAATAGGTTGAGTGCCCTATTCGTCTCTGGAATGTTTGTATAATTACAACTTTTGATTTTACCCCACAAAAACAAGTCCACTAGTATCAAATCGCAGTTACCATGTGGTCGATCAACATCATCAAAACGTATCCACAATTTGCTGAAACCATAGCACGCCCAAGTCTTAATGAATTTTTTCGAAGAAAAGTGGGTCAGAAAAAAAATTCTCTACGACAACATAGTATGCATTTTTGAGCCCCAAATACAGCGGTTTCAATTGTTTTTCAAGTCGCACACCTCATCTCAAGAGATGATTTTTGGTGTAAAGCTTTGTCAGTGTCTAGCGGCAACAAAGTGTGTGGTCATTTAAATTCAATTTCTGAGTCAGTTGGGGCCACAGGAACGCAATGATAAATAACTTCGGTGCTAGTTAATCGTTTCACCAAATGTCAATCAGTTTGTAAATAAAAAATAAAAGCAAAGACAAAAAAATAACTTCTTGAAAAAGCATTCTTTAAAACGCTTTCATCAATGTTAAGCCTCGTGTGGATATTTAAATTGTATTTATATACAAAAATAGTTTCAATGGTTTATGAACGCACATGATGCTCATTGCCTTCTAGACTTACGTATATGTATGTAGCACGAAAACGTCGTTCTTTTCACAGATATGAAAGTTTTTCAAGTTCAATAATAAGCATCAAATAAGTCTTAGTACGAATACAATGTACCCGTATGGGCTTTTTAAGCAAAACGCATCTCTTTTAGTTTGTCAAAACAATTTGCATAATTTCTCAAGAAAATCGTTCCGCCAACTCAACTTCTTACATTGTTCCTTCAATGCGATTCTGAAGCATAAACAACAATTCCACTATCGAGTTGCTGGAAACTTTTCTTTGCGTATTTCACGCACTGATACTCTTTTGCCTTTAACGACAATAAAACTCAAAAAGCCAATTCAGTCTGAAAAGAAAGTACAAACTGTAAGAGAACGTCTCAGCGTTGTCCTTCTTCGATCATTTCAAATGTAATTCCGGTGCAAAAACTTTGCCCATAGTTGCCTTCGACAAAACAAAAAGGCAAACTCAGATAATATCCACTCTAGCTACCTGTAAACTTATGGCAGGGATTTCCCCAAATCCCGACAGTCATTAAATTCTCACAACCGAGAAATGATGCCGCTCTCGCTTTCACCGTATTCCTGCGGATGTCACTTTAGTCCTGTTTAAGTTCGTCCTTAAGCGATGAAATCCGGCACTAAGTTCAACTGTCTACCAGCATTAGTGGCATCATCGTCGAAGAACGTCCCTGACCAAGCAGCAAATTGTCAACTGGAAGTTGCGAAACATCCTCCTCTACAAATGTAGTTGAATGTGACTTTTGAATTTGTGCAGTGAAGGGTCCAACTAATGCTGCAAGAGTCCTTGCTTCTTCCTTAATCGCTTCGAAAAAAAAACTATACCGTTTTCTTCCCTCAATTGCACGCGTTAATAGGATACTCATACTCGTATGGTTAAAAAACAACAAGAAAACAATCTGAAATGGTGTCAGGAAGGGAGGAAATGATTTCCAGCGTTTCCTGCTCCACAAGCTGGTAAACAAGTGGACGATCTGGCAAATGTCTTTGTTTCGTTCCTCGATGCAAAAAATCAAGTGTTTGATAATAATTAACCTCAAAAGCGTTTGTTCGCTCCGTAAAAATTGATTCAAAAGTGTTTCGAATTGCGGAGAAGAAAATTGTTTTATGTTTATGAAGTCATGTTTTGTGTATCGCTTTTTGTGTATCCTCTGGTATACTGCTTGAAAAATCGCTATGACGTAAGAAAATGTTTTTAAAGTGGATATTGGGGAATTTTGAATTCACATGTGTTTGGAAGATTTTATTTTTATTTTTAGATCATCTTGGTTTTGTTTTTTCTTGTCTCTATTTATATTGGTTTCGGAAAAAAATAAAAATTGGTTTTTTGCTTTTGTTGATGGAAATCAAATTTGAAGCAGATGACCATTTCGGATGCAATCAATCTTCGGGAAGGCATGTGCTGACCGCAAACTAAATAAAAACAAATTTCATACAAGTTCAAAATTCGGGGATTACTTTAATTTAGCTATGTCGTCGTGAAATGTTTTTTATGACGCACTACATTTACTTTGAAATCTTATGGAATGGAGACAAGAATCTCAGTCTTACCATCAAGGTGAAGAGAGGTGAAAGTAGATGTTGGAGCTATGGTAGGTACGGTAGGAAACCATAACCGTATTTCCTAATAAAGGGTTTTCCAATAGGGACTTGAACATTTTTTTTAAATAGAACGTTACGAGATATTTCAAAAACTTTATTATCGGCTTGAAGTTCAATCAAAACATTTAGAATGGAACTGAATTTCGTTCATATGGCCACCGCGGGCACATTTGCAGCGGTCGATTCGTTGAACCCGATTTTCTATTACTCTGCCACACATTTCGGCAGAAACGGCCCATATTTCGTGTTCAATGTTGGCTCTGAGCTCTACCGACGTCGTCGGCTTGTTGGCATGATCAAACTAACTCTTCAATAAATCGATTGTAAGGTGTGCTGTGTGGCTTGTGGCATCATCCTGCTGAAATCTCATATCGTCCAAGTTCACATCTTCCAATTTGGGTCAAAACTGATCGGTAATAATGCCGCGAAAACGCTGGCCGTTCGTTGACGAAAAAATATGGCCCAATAACGCGCCGGCATGCAAACCGTACCAAACAGTTATTTTTTGTGGATGAAGTGGTGATTCATAAAGCAACCACTAGCGCATATTTTGCTTATTGCCGAACCCATTGAGCCGCAAATAAGCTTCATCACTGCAGATGATTTTGCGATGAAATTCATAATCTTGGCGCATCTTCCCCAAAGCCCAATTGGAGAACGAACGTCGCTTGGTTCATCGGCTTCAATTCTTGAGTCAGCTTGATCTTGTATTGGTATAAATCAAGATCTTTACGCAAAAAACGCCATTATGTGGTCTAAGCGATGCCCAATTCTTGAGAACGCCTGTTTTAGATCGTTTGCTACGGACGCCTCAGCGGCAGCAATTTTCTCGACACTTCGACCAACCATTTGTCTCAATGACACGGCAACATCAGACAACGAATATGTAGTCTCAAATTTTTGCACTTAACTTGTTATTGCCTATCTACTAGGGTGAGAATTATGACCGAAAGTTGGAGTTAACGCTTTTCAAGTTGCGGTTTCCGACTCCTAATTTCGGTAGCAAAATTTTTATAATTTGCAGACGTTACTCGTTCGTGTACTTTTCTATGATCAAAATGTTGAGTTTACTGAATAAATTGAAAATAACTGTTTGATGATTAGTGAAAAGATGCACAAATTAAATTCAAAGTTGCCAAGTCCCTATTGGAAAACCCTGAAATAAACAAAATCATAACTTCTCTCAAAGACAAAGTAATAAAAATGAAGCACACGACAATGCCATCGTTTGCGGAAGTCAAGCCCTGTCATACTTAAACATTTGGAAGCAGCTCTTAAGAAGCCTTAGTACCAATTCCGAAAAACATATATCTTGTTATCAACATATCTGGGTGCTGGCGTCTGAACTCCATACCTTTGTAAAAATCTAGAGACGATTGCCAAATGTCTTCCATTGGTCTCACTTAAGAGGAGTACGCGCTATACTTATTAATGATCCTATTAATTCGTGGAAAGGAGCCAAATTTTTCAGCCACGTCAAGAAACTTAAAAAAAGACCTGCTAGCTTGCTTAAGTATCGAACGAGCAAGAAGATGAACGCCTCAGGTGTTCCGTTAGACATCTGTTATTGTTAATCCGGCAAGTTCACCAGAAAAGGATGAGCGACTTTTACGAAAAACTGTCGTTCAGATACCAGACATGAGAACCTAGGCACAAGGAAATGAGTTAGTCTCGGTGATGCAAAGAATTGAAACCTACTAAAGAGATACGAAGGTTGGTATGATTTGAGAATTAAAATATCAAATTAAGCGTTCTGCATTTCAATAAGTTGTCAAAAGACAGAAGAGCAATGGACCTAATATGAAACCGTGAGGAACCCCTCATAGTACGGGGAGGTAATCCGACATTTCGTCTCCACAAGTGACAGCTTTTTTTCTGCCAGATAGAAAGGATGAAATGAGTTTTATTATATGGGGTGAGAAGCCGTAAACTCTAGCAAGCTTTTCACAAAGAATTGAATGGCTGATGGCATCAAAAGCCTTGGAGAAATCGAGTGCAACTAGGAACGAGGCATAGACTTTATCAATTGATTTCCTTATATCGTCTACTACATTAAGGAGAGCCGTGGTACGAAAACCTGATTGATTATCACTTAAATATAAGCTTATCTGTTTTTGCATAAGTTTCTCGAAGACCTTAGAGAGATAGGGTCAAATGTATATGGGTCTCTATTCATCTTTACGACCTTCCTTGGGTATAGGGATGACTTTTGTGACTTTCCAATGCGTCGGAAAAACTGATGTGTGATAGTAAGGAACAAGTTAAAATGGTACGTTATAATAGGAAAAGCTTCGGGAGAAGTGATTTCAGAAACACCGGATGAACACCATCAAGTCCTTCGGCATGGAATTTCACGTTTATGAAGGTTTCAACCACATCAGTGGACTCAACTCTGGAAAAACTGAATTCTGTGGTGGGTTTGATATTATTAGTATTGGTAGGTGCCAATGTGTCCGGGAGTGTAACCCCTGAAATAAATTTACGATTGAGCGAGTTGCAATCAATTCTCGAGTGACACTCACGCTTTTGCTTCCCTATATCAATGTTTTTCAAGCTATTCAAGAGTTTTCGTCCTTTACCTGATATAGCAACCGCCTGGCGGTGCGGACGGGGCAGACGCTAGTATTTTATAATTACAGGTTTAACACTTTACCCGACAAGTTCGATTTCAACTCAGCTTAAAGAAAACATAAAATAAAGTGAATTCTTGCATGATACTAGACAAGTCAATTTTTATATTTTCTGCTTTTATGACTATTTCAAACCTAAAAAAAGTATCTCCTGCGCCTTTTTATATAATTTTTTTTCAATTACTTTTCGATAAAGAGGCTGAATCTTTACAAGACCTGTAGAGATTAACTGCAAAAAAAAATAAATACTCCCAAAGTTTTTGCAGCCAATTGCTTCTCAAAGTTATATCGTGAGCTCAACTAGGGAATCGAAGACATTTGTAAGTAGTCTGGTTGGGAAAATAAAATGGGGAAAAATAATAAAGAGCACCCAGTATTTCCGAAGCAACAGCAAGATTTGTTAGGACATCCTATTGTCTTGCAATATCAGTGTATGACTCCAGTTGTAGCGATTACCCGTATGACTGCAACTGTCAAGTTAAAAATAGGCAATTCAAGGATCTTGTTGACTCAAAATCGCCCGGAGCACGGGCTTATAAAATAAGGAAATCAGCAAATTTGGTTACAGAGAAAACTTTTTCTTCGCTTACTTGTGGACTGAATCTGAAGAACACCGATAAACACAGGCCCATGGGCAAAACATTTTCCCGAAGAAGACTTGGTCTGTATCATAGACGCGAAGCTGAGTTATCCAAAGACGATCAAGTAGCAAATAATAAGGAATATGGACAAAATCGGGAATTTTTCATTCAAAAAACGAGTTGGTCTTCACTTATTTCTCCACTGCTTTCGATAAAATCCAGTTTTTCACGAATGAACAGACACAACCTTAGACCTGAAACAATTTCTTTAGTAAAAATACCAACTGCTACTTTTTCAACCTCTGCAGTTGATAAGCACTCAAAAATTTTGCGATTTAAGTTCCTTTGAAGAAATATTATTAATGTGAAATACAATACAAAACACTTAATAAAATCCAAATTTTAAAGAAAACCTTGAAGATTCAAATTTTGAATTTTTTATTCTTATCTTACTATGTGAGGATGTGAAACCGTTTATTTCAAGCTAAATTTGGTTTCAAGAAATACCAGTAGTTTTAGAAGGAATTAAGTACCATTAGAATGCCCAAATTTCACACTGTGCATCGCCTGAATAGACAAATATAGGAGCTGTCAAAATTGATTGGAACGTTAGATCTTCATTAATCTAGTAGAAAAAAGTGATTGGTCCTTTTTAGCTTCACATATGGAAGTTCTTGTTTTTGCGTGGACGCCTACGAACAGATGTCAACCGACTTGATCGGCAATTATGCCGGTTTTCTCTAAGGCTTTTTGAAGTCTCGAATTCATCACATCAAACTTCAAATCTGAAGGGTCTTGAAATCAAACATTGAAGAATTAATAACCAGCTGCAGCAGTAGTTCAAAATGTCGACATTCGAATACGAATACAAATGTGCATCTTGTCAAGTGGGGGTCATTTTCCAAATAGGGGTTTTTCAACTGAATGACAAAAACTCTTTACTTTCCAGTTAAATTTTCACGAAAACAGAGCCCACTTCTTTTCACTTTTAGCAAACCAATTCCCATTATGATTTAAATTTGGCGAAACTGGTTAACCGCGTGTCTTTAAATTGAATGATTTGAAGATAGGTATATAGTAGAGTCCAAATACTTCAGTAAGTTTTGAACTTCCATCTCGTTTTCGAATCTTGATAGTATTTTGACTAAGTGGTTACCGACAAACAAATTACTGCAAACCGAACGAGAGCAAATAAATTAAAATTAAATTCCCCGTCCCGATTCAGAATCCACCCTTGGAGAAGTCATAACAAAAAAACACTTGAGCTCCGAAACATTATAAGGGTAGTCACAATTCCTTGATGGCGAGCAAAATCGAATTTCACATACTTAATACGACAGATAAGTCTTCATGGATAGCTCTTGAAAGATAGCTTGTTTGTTTGTTCTAACAATGCACATCTGACATGTCTTGCTGTTATACAGGAATGGTCACCCGTTTTTATGATTTTTAATTCTTTTTGATCACACGACAGTAAAAATTCTATTAAAACCATTTTTATTTTTACAATCAGCGACACAAACTATTAAGCCCGGTTAATAGTTGCTATTCAAATCTGTTCCGTCTCAAGAATTTTAATTGCGGCGCACCGCAAACATATATGAAAGCATTGCCAACAGATCCATTATAATTTAACGTTTTGCCTATCACCTCAGAACAATTTCGCAGCATGATTCTCAGACAATCCACCAGTTCGTAGATCCTCCAGACCGGAGCGTCACTCTTGATTTGATTGCTCCGCGAAACATATTCCCACTGGCTGACCACTGTCTGCCTGCAATTACTATGAAATTTATTGTCTTTTTATCGGGTCGATTAGTTTTGTGAAAATCCGCCATCATCCCCCGGTATAAGCGCCATTAGGGATTGCCCACATGTTCTGCTGTTAATAAAACAGCCAAACGTATGTAGAATCGTTTTTTTTTTTGTTTTTAACCAATGACTTTGTTTACTCAACTGGACGTGTGTTGAGGTTTTGTTTCGCTCTATGAAAACACGACTGTGTAAAGTGTTTTTTTATATATTTTTTTAAGCAATTTACTTTCAACTTTTTCATAGAGATAAAAATAAAGAAAAACTTTAAATAAACAAATAACTACATCAAAAAACAAGTGATTTTCGGTTCCAATCCACCTCAGAGGACGATCATAATAGTTTGGATGGATTTTTGAGAGTGTATATCTTGCTGGTGTAACTGAATTTGACTATTAACAACAAGACAAGTGAATAGAAAAATACATTTTATTTATTTATTTAAATATCAATATTTTTTTCTGACAGTTGTAGTCAAATTGAGTTTTTATTTTTTTTTTTTTTTTCAAATTTATTTCATCAGTGTCCATGGTGAACCGATTCGAACCCTTTTCTAACAAATCAAAAATTGCTGGGCATGCCATTCACATTAAGGATCATTTGGAAGCCCACTTTGTTCAATTTGATTCAAATTCAAACAGAATCCCTGTTACCACATTGAAGTGGAATGATCCTGCTTCCAAAAAAGTAAATCGTTTTGGAAGTTTACGGTGGAAATTCGTACTTTAAGGGACTGTGTTTTTAAGGTCGATAAATTAGGTTGATCTTTATTTCTAAGCCGAAGGAACACTCAGAAAAAATTCTTCGCCTTGGCTCCGCCAAGCGAAGCGGCCAACATTTTCTTGCCCCGAAGGTGTTCCTTAAGCCAAGAAAAGAGATAGAAGTAACAAGGATATAGATCTGGCGAATAGGGTGGTTGGGAATACTGAATCTCAAATTCCAGCCTTCGCTACTGTAGCTTTGTGAACCAGAGCGTTTTCTTCGTGAAACAGCACTCCGGCTCGCAATTTTTTTTCCTTAATAGCGTCCCGCCTGATATTATACCTCACTCCTCTCAATAGTCCAACATAATAATACCTTCATCATCGCAAGAAACTTATGCCATTACCCCCTGCCGAACTTTGAATTTCGTCGCCGTTGGTGAAGAGGGTCGTTTTCAGTTCATCAATTGCTGTTTGGTTTCTGTTTTGTTTTTAAAGTTTTGGATACAGGTCTCGCCCATGGCCACGAATCGTGACACAAAATTCTCCTGATCTGCCTGAAACTTTTCTAGATTCACCTCCGAGCTAAATAACGACTGGTTTTTTTTTTGCTCGTCGATTAAGATTCTCCGCATTCAACGCGAAAAGATCTTCTTCATTTGTAAATCGATGACAAGGATTCTGTCAACACCATCATACGAGATCTCGAAATCTTCAGTTTGTTCACGTTGTCGACAGTGAGGGACGTGGATGGGCGTCCCTCGCGATCTTCATCATCACTCGTAGTCTCTGTTTTTTATGTTTTTTTTTAATGTCGAACTAGTGTGTATATGAGGTAGTAAAAAATTACTGATTTTCATTACTTTTGGTGTTACGGAATCCTTCGGGCGTTTCCAACTCTCACTTTGCCGCTTTTTCCTCGTAACACGTCCTTAAATCCTTCCTCTTCCAGCCTTCCGATCATCGATTGGCTATTACTTATTTGGTTGATGGTTCAATAGATTCCTGTTTTGAAAAATATCAAAATAAGAAATTATATCAAGATTATTGGCGAATTAAAATATGCGCGATGAATGCAACCTCAATATCATTTACTCGACCCTAAGGCAAGAAGACGTCTTAACTGCGCCTAATTAATGTCGCCCACAAAATCTTTTCTGTCATACTGTGTGATAGCTTTAATCCCGTCTTAACCACTCTGATTGGTCCATATCGTTTTAAGGCCAGGAAAATCCACAATCAGTTAAAAGTCTCCACCTCTTCATCGATTTAAGACAACGCACGACAATATTTTTTAGCAAATTATTATATATAGCAATGCTAGACTTGGGCAATCCTGTCGAACTCGACCGATTGTGCAGGAATGCTCACTGCAGCGCTTGAAAAAATGCTGTCAACCAAAAAGGAACCACAACTTCTAACATGCCCCAAAATGTCAGAATTGATATGGAAATAGCTTTGAGGAATCACTGTTGTCAATTGAATTTTTTTTTGGGATTGGATACTGGACAAAAACCTTATCACGTAAGTCATGCCTAACAGGTTAAAATTGAATGAAAACGCTAAGAATCGTTTTGAAAAAAAACCCTTCGTGCGTAGTTAAGGCCCCTTTAGATGCAATGCGGCGAGCATGATTCAACGAAGAGCTTTGCAAACATAATAAAAGACCCTGATTAATTGGCAACTAACTAAAATTCGAGGTCGAAGAGATATTTTTATTGAGTTCAAGGTCCGCCCCGAATTGAACGCCATCAAAAGTGTATATTTCAAAAATCATTAAATTCTTTGACTTCATAGGGCACTTGGATTTTTCATAACAAAAAGATCCATCAAGTCTGTCTACCCGATTGTTCCGCGGTTTTTATGACTCCATTGAAATAGATACGTCACCTTATAGATTTTAGGTTGTTTTAATCGACAAATCATTCATTAGTTTTGAGACTATTTTTAATTCAAAAATGCCTTAAGCTTGTGGATTTCCCATATTCAAAATGAGATAACGCTCTGATCGAAATGATTCCTTCAAAGCATTTCAGTATGACCTCGCTTCGGAATTCTATTAAGCAGATCTGTGACAGATACAAATTTAAAATTCACAGATGATTTTCCAAGGCTATGCATCATTCAGCACCTGGCTTTGACTCAGAATCTGTCGCTAGTCGCCATCGGCGTTCGTCGCTATGAATACATTTTCGAATGGTCCAAAAAAATGCCTCCAAAACATATTTTAAATTTTGATATTTTTTATTAAAAATATTCGAAAGCCTTTTATTTGGCGTGAATATAATTTATTGATTATTATTCGCAGGTGGGTATAAATATACAATTTCCCCTACCAACCGTGCGTCGGCAGTTTAATGCAAATTCTGCTCATGGAACGGCACTTAGTTTGGTTTATTTTGTTAAATTAGTTGTTTGGTCTAAAAATATAAACAAAAATCACTTTGCTCTCAAACACTTTGGTCGTTAAAATTTTGCGCTGAGGACGTGACTTGTCATCTATTCCGTGCTTTAGTAGACAGATGCAGTGGCACATTTAATGTTTTGGTAGGAACGGTCCATGCCACCGTGCGACGGCGTCTCATTTGTGGGAGTGAGGGCGTGGATGAAGAGGTCGCTAGAACGTCAGATCTTATTTGCGAGTGATAAATCTTTTGGTGATGGGGGAGAATTCGTACAACGTGCCATAAAGAAGTGTTTTTTTCAGTTTAGTTTTTTTTTTTTGAAAATATGATAAAAGGTAAATTATGCTTGGGGTATGTTTTTTGAGACACGGGCAGTTTTTCTTTTGAGATTTCAGTTAATTTTTCTTGCTTGTCGTCTTTTAATTAGATAATTTCATGGTAATTTATTTACACAAGGTAAGCAGGCGGATTCGTACACAGAGTAGGGATTTGTTTATTTAGTTTTTTTTTGCAAATGCTTCAGTAGTTGTCCAGTAATTTCTAGGTGTAGGTAGAATAGATAGATACCTTGGAATCTCAGGTCTCTTAAGGTTTGAAAAATTCTATAACATCGTTACTTTTAATAAGATGGAAGTGAAAATTGTAAATTGAAAAACATGCAGAAAAACACAGATACTTTTAAAAATTTTTTTTTTAAAGCCAGTATTTCAACAGGATACGGTGTTAAATATTTTTTAACTCTTCGAAAAAAATTGTTTAGAACTCTACAAAATGCGACGGAGATCAGCTTGTCGTTCGAAGTAAATCCTTTTCTGTCGAATAAAAATAAATCGAATTAGGCTTAATCTGAGAACTTCGATAAATTTTGAAGTAACAGTAGCATATGTGTGAGTCGCTGCGTTGCCGTGGTGAAATGAGACTATTTTCTTAGTCCAATTATTCAGAATGGTAGAGAGAAGATGATTGTATTTTCCTTGTCAGTCTTCTTCTCCGGGAGAGGTTTGCCTAATGAATGTTTTGAGTATGACTTTCTTTGCAGTGTGAAGAAGTCAATACATGAATCCTCAACAGTCACACAACGAAGCATGAAGTCTATCAGTTTGCCTTGAAGTGATTTCACACATTCACTTTTTGCCTGGAATGAGTAAAAACTTCACCTTGACCAAGAAAGACATATTTTTACTATCTTCGTATGCGTTTTTGATTTCGTCGTCGAATTTTTGATTCTGAAGTTAAATCGGCAGTGAAATTTTTCTTTGATGATCTGATTTTGCACTAAAGTTTTTGCAATCACTTTCGGCGTTACTTAGAACAGCGAGATCGCTCTGTACGATTGAAATTATTTTGGTAATTTTTACGGTCTTATCGTAGAATTTATTTTTTTCAAGAAGTTAACTACAGCTTCTTTGGTAAATCCTTATTGACTTTTCTAGCTTTGTGATTTTTTAAATATTGAGTTGCTTGACAGATTTTTATTCGAAAGTTGTCATGTATCTTAGCCGATTCAATAAGATCATCATTCTGGCAGTCGGCAATTTAGTTCACTTTCTCTTTATCTGGTTAACCCGATTTGGTGATTGCAAATGTGTTTTTTTTTGTTCATACGCATTGAAACTTTTTTGCTACTCAGTTTCCAACGAAAGAAGAAAATTGTTGACCTCTAAAATATCGAAAAGAAGTTATTTGTTGATTGTTGAATGTATTCAGAGTGATTTGTATAATATGCGATAAAAAGCTGAGGCGAGAATGTTAAGTCAAGATAAGAAAAAAATTGTATCTTCCTCCGTTATGGCAAAAGATGCAATTTCCTAATAAATTTACTTAAAATTAAACGAATATTTAAAATCAAGGAAGTCATATACGATAAAATAACATGGCTTCGGCTTGAACCTGATGATTTTTGAAAAATAAAATTTCAAAGTCAAAATTTAATTTTTTTTTGTCACAAACTGCATTTTTTTTTGCATTACTTAGTGCAACGTTTTTGTTTGTAAAATATAAGCCTGACAATCGAATATATAGGTTGTTTTACCTAAGCACACATGCATGTGCAAGGACATTGTACTGGAAATTTATTTCAATTTTGCAAATCAAATCGTCAACACAAAACGATGGGAAGCTAAATTTGCTTACGGAAAGGATTGACTGATATCACAGGTAATGAATTGTTTTGTGTCTGTGCCTTAATTTTAACTTTATTATCTGTTCTGCAATGGTTTAGCTGATATTTTCAGTCATGAAGCACACAGATTGTTCGCTGAAAGGTTGGAAGATATTCCAAAATTAGATGTGCCACCATTAATTTTTTTAAAACTTCAAACGTCTTTTTGAACAATGCAGTTGGATCGTTGAATATGGTAAGATGGAAACCATCACTTAGCTCCAAGATGATAGATACAATTAAAAACGGTGAAAATTCGTCCAAACGTAGAAAAACCCAAAAACTCAAAAACTAAGACACCCTCTGAAACCGAATTATTATACTTGAAATTAACAAGAGCAAGGAATAAACAAAAGAAATAAAAAAACATTGCACGAAATAATGCAATTTTTTTTTTCAAATTCAATTTAAAGAAAAAAAGATACATTCTGAATCTGAAATTTTATTTTTCGACATACTGTAATTGCTTGTTTTTTTCGGCTTTAAACATGACAGCATCAACTGATCCATGAAGGGATGACAGCGGAAGCCCATAAATAAAGCTCCGCTAATCGTCTTCTTTTAGCATGGTCCCCATAACAAAATAATCTTGTTAAAATCTTCCCAAGAAGTTGCTTATGAGAAACTTAAAATTCGAAAAACCGCCACCGATAAGAGGGATAAGGGATTTTTTTCCTTTAATTCACCTAAATGAATATCTATTACAGTTATCAAAAGATCGCTTGAATGGAAATATCACTTTGGAATAAAATGCGAAATGGTTCTTTGTCATTTACTTCTTTTAGAAAATCTAAATAAATTAGCTCGGTAGATGTATTATCCTAAGAGATGAGAAGACAAACATTTACTCATTGAAGATCTGAAGCTCATAAAGAATAATATTGCCGACGGTCTCTTGCACAACATTTGGTGCTGCTCTTATTGCACCTGTTTTTGTTTCATGACTGATAGACCAATAAATCATCTTTGGCTTCCTAGTTGATACGACTTTGCCGTGCCAGCACTACAGGAAACGCGTTCTTTCTTAAATTATCACTACAATATGCCAGACAATAGTAAATCTAGGCCCAAACTGAATATTTTCTAAGCTTTCTGCATTTCTTTCTATAAATAAATTCCATGTCTCGTTAGAAAAGAACTCAACGCAAAATAAACGTCTCTCACACCCACTTAAGATATTCTTTCATTGGGAAAGTCATTCGAAAATTAAAAAAAAAAAAAACGTCTCGAGAATACATCTTGCGGCGCGAGATATTCCTCAAGGTTGCCCTACATTATGTTTTTGAGTACGACACAAGGTCAAATCAATTATTTATTAAGCAGATTGCCCCAGGCCTGCATTCATAAAAATTGAGCAACACCTCTACCCAATACCTGTGGCGCTTTGAATATAAGAAAAAAACAAAAACATTTTTGGTTTCTATTTCTGGAAATATAAGAAGAATAGAAATAAACAGACCACTGAATGGTTTTCTGTATTTCCATTTCGTCCTAGGACAACTTAATGAATAATTTCATAGAAAAACAACCCCCAACCAACGTAATCCTACCCTCTCTGTGTTCACCTTTCAGTTGGGGATTTTAAGATTACAATTTTGAAGAGTGTTAGTGCTTCAACAATCCTTGAATTTAATTTCAGGTTAGCCCTAGCTATTACACATCTCGGTGTCCTTGTGCCATCCCCCAAACGAAAAACATACACACACACCTCTGCAATAGTCACAGTTAAATTAAGCGTATGTCCTGAAATAATATTCCTGGCGGTAACAATGTGTTGCAAGGATGTATATATCATTTTTAAGTTTCAACCACCCACTCTCCACCTACCATGAACACGGCAGTCGCAGTCGTCTGAGTACATATTCACTAAGGGTTATTGCCTGGCATTAGCATTTTTATTGGCCCCCTGCATATGCATTTAGGATGTGTGTGCCTTGGTTTTTGTCTGTAATTTTGGGACGTGTACCACGAGTATTGTTGTTGTAATTCTTGTTTCTTATTTAATTTAATTTAATTCAATTATGTGACGATTGGGTATGTTAAGCAAAGGGTACTTTTGAGTTCGGGTTATGGTAAGAGCGTGTGACTCTCTACCTTAATACGGAAATTGTACATGAGCATTTCATTTAAGGCCTCGAGGAAATGTGTCTTTATGTTGGTTTATGAAATAATATTTGTCGTAGGTCGGTTTAGGTTAAAATTTTAAATGTGAAAATTGTTAAAGGTGCTTTTGAATTTTAATTGGTTTGCTTGGTTTACTTTTGAGATAAGGTCTTCCTGATGATGGCAAAGAAACAAAAGAAATTTAAGTTAGGTAAAGAAAATGGGAATGGAAGATATTGCGGATGAGCCGTAAACGTCTACCAGACATTATGGCGGGCAATTGATCATCTCATTTCAGTGGGGCAGTTGAAGATGTACCCTGACAAAGTTCAACTAGGGAATATCATCAGTACCTCAGTTAAACTATACGCTGACGTTCTCGTGATCCTCAACCACATTTTTTTTATTGAAATTCATTATAAGCGGATAATTAAACATATCGAATTTGATGGCTGAGAGCCCAAGTATTGTTCAAGAACAGCCATTAAATTACATAAGGTCATGGCCTGGCGATCCAATTATGGTGGAGGTAGCATCGAGCGAAACAGAACGATGATCAACGAGTTTTTCGTACTATTAGCTCATACATTGGAACTGGAGGACGTGTTCCTCCAACAAAACGTTGAAAGCGCACACACAACACGCGTAACAATCGAAATTTTGAAAGACGCATTTTGAGACATTTTGCGGACCCGATTTCATTTGAACGCTGGTGATTTATTTCTGTTGAGTTTTTTGAAGTCAATTATTTAAAAAAATGTGTGCCAGAATCTGGAAGCTTTCAATGTGAATAAACGATTTTATCACCCGAGTTTCACGATTGAAAATGCTGTTATCTAATGAGCCTAATTGGTCATTAGAAATGGCGGCGCCCACTAAACTGATGCCAACTTAAAGAGGAAAGAAAATATAATGAACGACAACATCGGGGGAATAATTTTGGGCCATCTTCTACGCATCAAAACATGGAAATTAGTTTAACCTGCAGTTTTGTTATTCGTGGCTCAGTGGCAAATGCGTTGACTTCTAAGCGTAAGGCCCAGGATTTTAGAGCGACACTTAATAAAAATGATACAAGTAGATATGAGTACCATCTACATATATAGTCAAGATTTGAACCTTAAGAGAAATAATTTATATGAACTCTGAATAATATAATGTCCTGAAAAGACTACTGCGGTAGCCTTGCTGGTATGAGGTCATAAAGAAAAATCATTTCAACCATTAATTCTCTGAAGCCGAATTTCGTTAGACGTAAACGCAAATTCGATTATTGTGAAAATTTACAAAATTTATTTTTTGCTTTACGAGCAGGGTATGGCCGTCCAGCTCAGTCTTCTACAAGGGAAACTGTAAACATATTTGAAGAGGCTAGCTTTGCTATAGATACCTTAAGGCTTATCCATCACCGGAATGCAAGCCATGCGAATTTTGCAATCCACGGTTAAAAAATACATACATCCGTCCGTCAAAGGGCTCTCTATATCTACTTACCCGTCATAGGAAGATACAATACTAAAAAATAAAGGTGGTCTCAATACAAAAAATACCTTTTATAAAATTACGATTTTTATTCTCTTGCAAACTTCGAATGAAATCAAAACCAACTGAATTATTCTACTTAGGAAAGCACTTTTTACACTCTCGGCTAAAAGGCTTTGGACTTTCCTATTCATATTTATTTGCGCCGAAAGGTGTAACTTGAACAGTTAAAGGAAAATATTTTTTATAAATAAAAATTATTTTTTAACTTAAACAATGCTCTTAAAGAGCTTTGCAAATTTATCTACGTTAGCAAATACTTTAGCAATTTTTTAAATAACTTTCTGCAAGCCGGACAAGCAAATGAGAAAGGAAACTGTTGGTGATGATATCAAAAATTTAAGATGAGTTTCAGGAACAAGATATCAGCGTCTTCCTAAGACTGTACAGCGTTTAAGTTTGCACTTGTACACCCAACAAATTCATAAACAATTCAATTCAAGACCAGTAATAGCGTTTGGTTGCGATAAATCTTAAAAACCGTTTTTCGCAAAAATATCGAGAGCAGAAGAACGAAATTAAGCAGGAACTTTAGTGGGACTGGAAGGATACAAAATAGAAATCAGTAGTGTTTGAGTAATATGTGTGAGTAAATAAACGCTTTAAAACTATTCATGTGCCCTCAGTTGGGATATCAAAATGTCTGATCGAACTTTAAGGAGTTTTGGAAGCTTATGATTGGTTCCCATTTTCTGCCATGCACATAATATTTTGTTACTTCGTTGTCAAATGATGTAAGTAATATATACAAAAAAATTGTCATCACCTATATTTTCAACACAATGTATTCTTAAAAATGGTAACAGCGACTGTTGACCTATATTCGACAGCACTTTAGAAAGTAAAGCCGAATCTACAATAATTCGGATTACATACTTGTTTATCTTGCAATTTGGCTTCAGCAGAGGGCATATTAGCCGGGTTTAGTGTGAAGAAAGTTTAAATGTAATCTAACTTATAATGGTAAAGCTGACTCATATTGAATCTCAAAGTTCCAGTTACATTACGACTGAAGCCTACACGATTTTTAATATCAACCGCCACAGGCAGAAAAATTGACAAAATTGAGAAAGCATTGAGCTCGGTAAGCTAAGCTAAGCTAATTTTGTTAAGTTGTTGGGAAATGTGCCCTGGAATTCCGGTCCGAAAACAAATTTTTCTAAAACACATTTTGGTTTTATTTTTAATATATTGTTGGGATGTAGTCATTAAGAATTGAATACAACATCAGCCAAATGTTCTAGACGGGAACTTTTCCTTTACTCGATTTCGAAAAGATAGTTTTCAATGACACATTTTCAAAGCGTCATGTGCATTATGTGCATAAAGACGATCTTTTTTATAGCCGCAGAAAATACGAAACTTGGAAGCCATATGAAGATCCAGAAATCGCACAGAGCTGGATGTTGCCTTTAAAAAATTGAAAGATCCTCAAAAAGGCTGCAAAGTCAAAAAAGACTTCTCAGAGTTGGACTGGTACCATCACTCAAAATTTTGTTGTTTTCTGGAAAACAAACATCAAAGCTCTGTTGAACTTTTTTAAGAATCCTAGTTCCGATTTCCTAAGAAATTTAAGCATTTTCAATCAGATGGGACGGAAAACTTTTGGCATCGTCAAGTATATACCAAAGGAAAAAACAACAATGATCTGGAAGGTGAGAGTTTAATGGTTTTTAAGTACTTTACTTGTTGGTATATTGGTATAAACACAATTAATAATAATGAGAACTATGTACAAAAAAAAATTATGAAAGCCCCATTTACAATTAATAAAACCGTGTGTCAAAAAGGTGTGGATCCAAAAGAAATCTGCGAAATTTGAAAAGAAATGGCTTTACAATACGAACTTCAAAATGATTCCCTGACTGGCCCAATAATTACGTTTGAACCGAGTAGGCTTGACTTATAAAGGCCTTGCGCCCAGACTAAACTGCAATGTATTCCTCGCGAAAACCATTAGATAAGGCAACGGTTTTATTTCTATGCAATTTGTCCATTTTTTGGTTATAACTTTCTTGTATTAACATAAAAAATTTAACTTGACAGTCATAGAAATAATAATATTACATCGATTTTGAGGTTTTACAGATCGCTTAACAGACAAACCTAGAATAGGCTTAGATGCTGACAAATGCGATTGGTCGATGTAAGGACGACTCCTGTTTAACTCGGGTTTTTTCAATTAAATACCACGAACACCTTTAGAGCTACGCATTTGCTATGGTCTAAGGAGAAGAAGAGATCTTTAGACGGAGATAACATTTAATTTTTAAGTCAAGGGAAGTAAGGGCAAAGTTCTATGTGCATCTTTAAAATGAGAATCCTGCTAATCCTTAGTAATGTTTGATACAAAAAAGTGCAAAAATTTCAGTAACAAAAAATTGAGTTAGATATGTCACTCAGATATACTTTTATTCAAAATACCGGGTAGAAATTCTAATCGTAATCTGGAGCCTGCAAGACGACAGTGCTCCCATATGAAACTAAGCAATTCGGAATATATTGAAAAGATACTTATTCCTAGCTTTTCGTTTTCCGTCGGCAAGTTTCTATCTTGACCCAGAAGATACTAAATCTCAGAGATATCTTGGGACTTGAGCTAAACCATCTTCTGGATAAATTAATTCAGAAAAAAATTATCAAAGTAAAATGAGATATAAAATAAACACTGTTAGGATGCTGTTCAGATGCGTTGCCTTACCTCATTCCGCAGATTTTTATCCAGAGTTGAGACCTCTTCGAAAAATGTCCAACTCAGTTTCTCATGCGAACTGCGGTACTCTTCGTCTAAATCAAGAAACTGTTGTTCCTGTTGGTTCTCCTCTGGCCTCAAGTATCTCTTACTGATGCTATTACTACAGCCGGCTACGGACAACAGACCTTGAGACTCGAAAATTAAATCAGAATTTGAATTCAATTCGAGGACCTCATTCACCATTGCAAACTGGCAAATTTCATTTTACGCATACAAATTTCAACTTTTATCACTCACAAACGAAACAGCGAACTCAAGGATTCACCAACAAAAAAAAAAAGAAACACACTCACGTACCCGCACTTAAAAACCGGGAAAATGCTTCACTTCACCTTGGTGGATGATCCTCAATCAACGGGCAATTAAATGCTCAATTACATTTTCCATTCGAATGAATGCAACGCGGATTCGTTTCGTCTTTGAACTTCGACAGATTTATCTGCCCGCAATGAACGAACGAGGAAAATTGTGAAAATTCACGACGACCACAGGGCGAAATTTCCCACAACAAACGAACTCCGTTCGGCTCGGTGTCCTTAGAATCACTGGTTCGACCGGTCTACGGAAAGTCGAGTAAGATTTTCTTTGGCTGCCGGAAAATTCTCAGTAGGGTGCAGACACAGATACTCTACGCGATAGGATGATGGGTGGTTGGATGAAAAATTTGGGGAAAGTGAGCTTGTGTCATATTCTTTTTGAAGTGTGTATGAATGGAAAAGCTTTTATTGAAAAAGAAAAAAAAACGTTTATTTTGGTTTTTTGTGCTTGCTCTCTCGGTTCTAGGCCGGTTGGGGTTTGTTTTTTTTCAGAAATATTTTTCAGCGAACACGTGGTGAGGTGTCAAGTGCGCATGTTGCAAGCGAATAGATTGTAGACGTTTGTGGAGGAAGCACGTGGTTTTCAAATAGTGTTGCCAGGTTAGATTTTTCATGTGAAGAAATGCATCCAAAGTCAGAGTAAATAAATACAGAGAGCGTTGTTACACGCTCACTCATTTGTGTTTTTTGATCAAAATTGTAAGCAAACTTTTTTTTATTTATTGCCAATACTTTTATTGCGCAAAAATCCAACACAAGATTTTTTTTAAATTGATTTATTTTCACAATCAATGAATTTAAATAATCAAGACAAAGGAGTAAAAAATCTCAAACATAACTTAATTTAAAGGGTACAAAAAGACTGTAACTGATCCAGATAGCAGTACGTAACATCTTATATATTTCTTATTCTAGGACCTATGACAATTTATATTATTAATTATAATTAATATAAAAATAATTTGAAAAAAACAAAAATGTGATAAAAATGTTCCTTTTTATCATGTTTAAACTTACGAGCTAGCTTAAGAGCTACTTACAAAAATAAAATAACTTTACATAAAGTAACTCAACCTGACTTAACCTAATTTAAACTAAGCGACAGCTTAGTCTGTTATAAGCCTACTAAAACCAAGCCTATTTCTTTCAGGTACGCTCATACAATATCTCCATTCGACAGACTCAAGCTCCAAGTTTTCTGGCGCATAAACGACCCTTTCGTCTGTTACCCTTCTAGCAACATGTTAAATAGTGGGAACATTTCTCGGGTTCGACAAGTAGCCATGCGCATCCAAATACAAGAATGCCTCAGTTGGTATACTACTGTGTCCAAAAAATAAGGTGACACATGAATTTAAACTGCGCGCGTCGAAGGATTTGGAAATTTTTCTTTCTTTTTAGGTTGGTAGTACTGTCAGTGACATCTATGTGAAATTTCATGTCAAAATATATTCATAGTGTTTGAGATACGCGTCGTTTTGTGAGCTGCTAAAAGTGAGTTTTTCGTTTTTTGCGATGTCGAAATTTAATGAGCAAAGAATTTGCAATAAATTTTGTTTGCGGAATCAATTTTCTGCTGCGGATACGTTGAGGATGGTGCAGAAAGCCTTTGATGATAAGGCTATGTCTAAAAAAAATGTTTGCAAGTGGTATAGTGATTTCCAAGCCGGCCGTGAACGTGTCGAAGACGAAGAGCGTTCTGGGCGACCATCAACCTCAACCGATGAAGCTCACGTCCAACAAATCAAAGATTTGGTGTTGAAAAACCATCGATTAACGATTAGAGACCTTGCTGATGAAGTTGGCTTATCGAAACGCTCAGTCAATACCATTTTGAAGGATGCTTTGGGCCTCAAGCGCGTCAAATCTCGACTGGTACCGAAAACATTGAATTTTTTGGAAAAAAGGCGTCGCGTTGAAGTGTGTGAAACAATGCTTTCCGACTACCAGGATGTCTTGAAACGCATTATAACTGGCGATGAGACTTGGATCTATGCTTACGACCCCGAAACAACCGATCAATCGAGCGAATATCGTGCCAAAGGAGACCCGAGACCAAAAAAACCGCGCCAAAGTCGCTCAAAAATCAAGGTCATGTTGTCTGTTTTCTTCGATTATCGTGGTGTTTTGCTTTATGAATTGCTTCCAACCGGCCAAACAGTCAACAAGGAATATTATTTGAACGTTGTGCGTCGTTTGCGTAACGCTATCCGCCTAAAAAGGCCGGAATTGTGGAAAGACAATTCTTGGTTTTTACACCACGATAATGCACCATCCCATACCGCACTCGTAATTCGTGATCATTTCGCCAAAAACTCAACCCATATCGTTCCGCAACCACCGTATTCACCTGATCTGGCGCCGTGCGACTTCTGGCTGTTCAACAAGCTCAAAAGACCGCTCCGGGGACACCGTTTTGATACGATAGAGGAGATTCAAGCCGCAGCGAAGACGGAACTGAAGGCCATCCCGGAAAGTGACTACAACCAGTGTTTCAAAGATTGGAAAATCCGTTGGCATAAGTGCATTGCATCGGGAGGGGATTACTTTGAAGGGGATGAAATTGATTTGGAAGAATAAATAAAGAATTTTCAAAATAAATACAATGTCACCTTATTTTTTGGACACAGTAGTATTGTAACGCCGACCGAGCAGAAGTGTTCCCATTTTGGTTAACTAATGCCTGTAAATTTTGTAAATTGATTTCAAAAACTTAGTTAAGTTAATAAAAGTAAATAGCGTACAGTTTTCAAATCGCGCAAGAACTGGTGATCTTTATTGTTTTCAATAATCAATGACCTATGAAAACGGCTCCGTTTGGCAAAGAATGTCTTATAACACCATTCGGCTGGGCGGAAACAGATTGACTTTCAGAAAATCATAATTTCCGGTAAGGTAATAAAAACTTTTCAAACCATCGTCGTAGCTCCTCTTTCCGTTTAAATGTTATTATCTTGTAATTTTGTAATTCATTGAATTGAATAGTCACAGTCCTAAAATGCTTATCAAAAATCACAATGATTCAAGAGCAGAAAATCAGGCACTTGAGCTAAGAATCCGTTTTTAATGCCTTCCGGGTGTATCTCAATGTAGTGCCCTACTCAAATGAAAACATATCAAGTGGCACATTCCATAGTCTACCTCCAAACACTTTAGCTTCCAAGTCCTAACAACCTTGCGAATTTTTCAAATCAGGAAGTGAGTGGTAATACACCTCTTCAACGTTAATAGAATCCCACTTGCAGAAAAAATACTATTTTTGTGCACCCATTTCAATGGAACATCTAAAAGGGATGAGCTTCAAAAGCCCACACAAAGGAAGGGAAAACCGAAAACATATAAGGTAAAAAAAAGAAGAAAACAACTCCAATGCAAAGCTATGAACAAATATTTGCATAAAAAGGTCACTGGCACCTATTCAATTGGTGAGACACATACATCCTTTTTACAGCTTAGAAATGCCCCAGGAAGTGGAAGGACTCGCTTGATTAAGATTTTTTCTAAAGTCCCCTCGATGTGTACAAACGTTGGCCATTCAAGTGTGCTGTGGGCGCAAATGCTTCCTGGTTTTTTTTTGTCCCCCATTTCGTTTCACATCTTTGTCTGGACTTCTGTCCTGAAGCCAAAGAGCCAGTTCTATGTCTTTAAATAGCATGACGATGGAAAGAGACTTAGATGCAGTGGCTTATCGAATGATCCCTCAGGTGATTTGTCTCTCGTCCGATGAAGAAATGCAAGATGGAAAAAAATCCATAATTATTTGAAAAGGGACAACTTCGTCCTGGCGATGGTATCGGTAAAATGTCATGTAATTACGTTGTGACTGATGCAATTTGACTGCAACATTCAGAAAAAAGTTCTGTGATTAGTTATGAACAAGCATCCTTGGGGGATAGACAGTGTTTCGGGTCGGTGGATGATGACGAATTGAAGACATTTTGATTACAGGAAATGATGTGCATGTGGCTGGATTGGTGGAATCTTTGACTTCTACAACTTGATTCATGTGCCTCTATTGCCTTTCTCAAATTTATGTTTTCATTCATTTGTAATGAGAAGGAGAATTTTTGTCGAAAAATTCTGAGGGCTGTTAGGAAAGGCATTGAAACTCAGCCTGCTTGAAGACTCGGCGCATACATTCTCTTTGGGACTGGGACTCATCAGGCACAGGATGGTTTCCTGAACTACCACAATATTTCTAATTTGTTCTTAGGAACATTAGTATCCTCGGTTGTATAGACCTTAAATGATTAGTTCTCAGCAAAGCTGATCTGCGAAAAGATGCTAGCTCATCAGCATGAGTAGTGACAGACTTAGTTTGGCTGTATCCGGCGAGGAGCACAAAGTTCAGTCCATTTCGTATACTGACTTGCCTTGAAATGCGAGTTGTCGACTATCCAGACCTGCAAGAGATACTTCACGAGGAGATTTCGCATGAACTAGACGTCAAACGAGATACCATACGAGAAGGATCTCGAGACAACTTTCAGGAGATACAGAGAGAGAACAAAAGAAACTTCGACAGGAAGCGATCTCCAGGGAAGGAGTAAGCGCTTGACGAACTTGTCGCCATCAAGCGCATCCAGTTTGGAACGGGTATGAAATTGAGGCCAAAGTTCTTTGGGCCATACAAAGTTATCCGCATCAAAAACCATGGAAGATACGAAGTGCAAAAAGTTGGTGAACACGAGGGACCAGGAACAACAACAAGCTTGGCCGAACATATGTAGAAATGGCATCATTTAGGTCGAATGATAGTCAGGATCGCCGATTGTGGGATTGAGCACAGCAACCAAACATTACAATAGACACAGAACTCACCAACGAAAGACATAGGGAAAAGGCAATGGTAGGTAACGAACGGATAACTTAGAGAAAGACAGATGAAAACGAATGAACAGAAGAACGGGGCAATTCGTGGAGCGAATGGTTGACCGCAGAGTCTAGAGTCAATTAATTATTTGTATCATGGTTTGAGACCTGGCCGTCAAGCCCATATGAAGTTGAATTAAATCATAAAGAGAAAGTGTTTCATTTGAAAATGGATCTCAACCAGTTTTGAGACAGTGGAGCCTGGGTAGATAAAGTCCTTGACTACCTCAAAGACGTCGGTGTTGCTATCGTTTACCACATAGCCCATCTTTAATGTCAAGCCCATCTCAATGCTCATAAAGGCACTAATGAAATCATATTGCGTCGTTCCGATTGTCCCAATACCATAATTAGTTGAAGAGACTTTTTAAAGATAGTGCCTCAAGTTATGGCTTTCTCCATCGGATGATATTGGCAGGGATGCCGAAACAAGACACGGCGTTTTGCAGCTCGTCTCTGTAGGTGCTGTCAAACGTGGATTTGCAAGCGATGAAAATGCGGTGGGTGTCAATTTGGAGCTCATGGATTTTTTCCAAGATCTACCGTTGTGTGAATATTTGGTCTATGATAAACTTTTCTGTTGTTGACGGATGCTGTCAGACGGCAGAAAAGATCTTAAAGGCAATGTTAAAGAGACTTTTACCTCTATAGTTGGCACAGCTAAGAGGGTCTCCTTCCTTTAGGATCGGGCGAACAATACTGATGTCCCATGCATCGGGCATGCTTTAAAATCAAGCGCACTTTTTTGCAAAACCTTTTTCAGTATTCCACTTTAAGGCGAGCCTTTAATTTTCTGATATTAAAAAGACACTTTGACCAAGCTTAAAAAAACGGTTCCTATTTTGATGTTACTGCAATGGCTAAATCTGTCCACCATCATGTTCCTTTGACATTTCGGTTGTGTCCGTCCGATGCTCATAGCACTTATTAAGTTCTCGAGAGATCCAAATTTTGCACACATCATTAGCAACTTTATTGATGAATTTATTATTTTATTATTTATTTCAGCCACCTCTCTTCGTTGATATTTCCTACTCGCCGTTTCCTTGAAAATTTCTGTCAGGCGGCGATGGTGTTGTTTGGCGAACGCCTCTCTCACAATCTGAATATCGGTTGATAGTCATCTGCTGTCTGTTACGAAAACTGAATTAAAAACGATTGGACCTTGTTCATTTTGTGTATGAGTTCACCAAGACCGTTCCTGATGCTGTATTTCACTCCTCCATAGGAGTCTTCAAAGTCCGCCAATCTTCAGTTTTCCATCAACAAACAAAGGCTGACCACTTGGGATGTCTTTGATGGAATTGTGAAAATCGCGTAAGAAGACACCTTATTTTTTTACACACATCGCCTTGCACCACAAGCTTGAGAGACATCAAATCGTCGCCTCTTTAATGAAAAAATGACGTACAACTCTTGACAAGTCATTCTTCCTTTTGCTAGAGACTCTCACTTTAGGGCTGAAAATGTCTTAAACGACTTTTAAACCCCACAATATAATTCCAGCCACTACACAAGTCTTGAATAGAGCAGCCTTTGTAACCCTTTAAAAATTGAAGTGACACTGCTGCCGCGGAGCTCCAGTCAGCTTCCACACTTGGGTTAGGCCTCACACATAGACAAAAAAAAAAAATGTGAAAAGAAATCGCTTTGCCACGCTCTTCGCAATGAATGGGATCTACTCCCGCCAAAGGATATGCATACGAGTATACACAACAAAGCGACGCGAGAATGTTTACATACGGAGTAGATGACTAGAATATAAAACAACAGACTTGGATCACCATCGCGGTGGCAGTGGTACTGCGAACTCAAAAAAACAAAAACAAAATATTTGCAAACTGTTGAGGGTATCCACTATTTTTCCACATCTTCTTTTTGTATGGAACACCGCCGCCGCTCGCCGGTTCTAAACGAAAAGGAGCGCACTGGGGCAGAAGCTTGTTGCTGAATGAATCCACTACCCTTCTCGCATCAGATTTTTTGTTCAGCACAGATGCCAGAGTCAGGATTATTATTAAGAGTAAAATCAGCCAAACATTGTCAGTCAGATGCGAATAGGGTGTTGAGGGTAGAAATATGTGGCTTTGCACACCTTTTGTCGGGGTCGTTTTTTTTTTTTTTTAATTTTCCTGCTTTACTTCCGGTTTTCCGAATTCAGATCTCAGCCTGATTGCTGGATCTGGATTTGTGTTTCGTTCGTATTGTTGTGTGCAGCTTCACAGGGAAGATGAATAACCCTGGAAAAAGCGCCGCCGGCCTCTACGCTCACACGCGGATTTCATTTCCATTTCGCGAGTTTAATGTTTGTAAATTGTGTTTTTTTTTATTTTTTTGCTTAAGAATTCAAATTGAAAAGTCGTTGTTCATAATAAATTCGCATGGTCACATGGAGTGCAACAATGCCACTAGAACTTTGCTTAAGTCCCTATAACAAAGCAACCATAGGTCTGCGAAATGGCAATGAGGTTGCATTCAGAGTCGTCCAACTGACAGCTGTAGTTAGATCTCATTTGAAGCTCATTTCTCTAGAATATGAAAATAACAGTTGGACAATGGATAGCAGGCCTAATGAGGACGTTAGTCAGTCACCCAATGTACCTCTTAAGCAGTTTATAAAGAATCCTTTTATATTTTTTTTTCTAAGGCACAAACATTATTATTAGAGTCATTAAAATAGTAGTATGATCCTTTAGAATTAATCATAATCATAGTTAAGCGAAGAAGTAACTAAATTAATAATTTAATAAATGTCGAAGTCCTGCATACATAATGTTTTAACATATCTTTAAAACTTGAATGCGAGTATTTCGACAAGTAAACTGAAGACATACAAATAAAAAGTTTATAAGAGCACATCTACGAGTAGCTAGCAACCTCAGACTTGTTGCGAAACCAAATGATTCTTTTAAATAATAATTACGAACAACTGAACCGCCAACAAAATCGTATCGAAAAAAAGGCACAATGAAAATGTTGAGCTAATAAATGACTGAAACAAAATTTTGAAAAACTCGTCCCGGTGCACATTTTTTGACTAAAGTACTCAAAGTAGCAATTTCAGTATAAGAAATGGCTTGATAAATTTTAACTTGTGAAAGGTCGTGCACAACAGACTTTTTTTTTCCAATTTAGACACTTGCTTTCCTTGCATTTTCACAGAACGAGCGAAAGGATGTCGAGAAACATGGAAGTACGGGTCGAAGCTCAGGTGTATTTCGATTTCAATTGCTTGGTGGGTTGAGTGCGAATAAGCAGATTGATTGAATTTGAAATCGTCATTTTTGCATCCGTTCAATTCGCAGTATTATATTCATAATTTTTGTCAAAGAGCGCGTCTGTACCCTTTTGACAGAGAGCCAATTACATCAACAAGTCGATAGAGCATTCACAACAGCACGGCTACCCACAGATTACTATCGCGACGAATGGAAACAACAGTCAGTTTTACTTTGAAGTATCTAAAGTGAACAGATATAAGAAGAAATTGTTCATGTGCTTAGTGACACAAGAGACTCGTGAAACATACTGGATGTGCGAACGTTCTGTGGACAAATGTCGACTTTGACAAGTGTAAGAAAGCTGCACAAAAAAGGAGGTTTAACATTGGACGCGTAGGAGATAGCAGTGAGCAGCTGAGTGAAAAAATCTTCAATATGCCATTGCACAACCACAGACGCCAACAATAAGTCCCACTATCATACAGGAAGCAGCCAAGAAATGCGCTAAGAAAAAGAAGGCAACGAATGAGGCATATTAGAAAACACTGCAACGAAAAATGATAGCGGCATGGGAAGAGTACAGAGCCAGAAGGTGAGAAGAGAAAAAATGATTGGGAAGAAAGAAAAGAGCCGTCGCAGTATCCCGGTTCGAGGACATAGAAGAGTCTAGAAATCGAAATTTTGCCAGAAGCTTTCATAAAAAAGCCAAAAATCTAGCCTAAGTCTACAGAACCAGCACTCAGGCTTTTCACAGTGAATCTAGTATGTTTCCAGGAGCTTTTAAATGGGTATGATCAAGAGAGATTTATGGGGTAAGGAGTGAACCCAAATCTGATCGACAAAGTAGTTCTCCCACCCACCTAAGAAGAAGTCGGCGCATCTATCAAAAAGCTGAAGAACGATATGGCCGGTGGTTGAGGCACATTGCCATTTGAACTTTTAAAATGTGGTGGCGATATGTTGGTTGGAATCATGCACCAGATCATCTGCCTAGTTTGGAAGGATGAAAGCATATCCAACGACTGTAATATCAGCTCGTTATACCATACCATCTAGTATAAAAGCGATCCTATATCTTGCATGCAAGATCCTATCCACCATACTGTGTGAACGTCTTTAGCCTTGTATTAACCCGTGTCGTCTGCGGCCCGGAAAATCAACGATAGACCAAACTTTCACACTTCCCCAAAAATCCTGGAAAATACCAAAAGTGCTCTACAACGCGATGGCTGAAAACTAATCCGGTTGTGTCGTACAACGCTCGACTCGAAAGTACACGACGCGCTGCTCAGTCTTCCAAACATTTACCTGACCTCGGCAAGGACGTGGTCTGCATGTGTCTTCTTCAATCTTATCTTGGAACAGCACGTCGGGCACAATTACAAGCCAGTAAAGGAGTTCAATTACCTCAAAACGAATACTTTAATCCTCGGCAAACAATACCACAGTGGAGATCCGATGGAGAATAAACCGGTTTGTCAAAACAACTGGCTTCCAAACTCCTTACTTATCATGCCAGTCCTTCTTTATGGAGCCGAATGCTGGACGATAACCAAAGCAGCTGAGCAAATATTGTGATCCTTCCAAAGAAAAATCCTCCGATGGCTACTTGAATATATCTGCGAGGAGGGCGAACTTTACGAACTGTACAAAGATGTGGATATAATCCGGAATGCATAAAACCACCAAAAGAGTCTTCGAATCCAAGCCACCAAGTTCAAGAATAACAGGAAGACCGGAAAGAGCTCCAGACCGTACGACACATCATGGCATGCTATACCGAATGCTAGTGACTATTTCTTAAAGTTCGTCAGTGACTTTGGCGGATGATGAATTTGAACGCAGCAATCGAAATTTTGAACGAGGTATTTCCAAGTCACCAAATGTCTCATTTCATTATTCAACACTACGTGTAAACGCTGATAAATCACTTAAAGATGACGACGTAGAAACAAACATTCGACGTTTCTTAATTTGACATATAAGCCTCTCATACGACGCAGCCGCGGCGGTCATATGCTTAAAATTATTTTAAAATGCGAAAAACCATAACTGATTGTTAAAACCCATTTTAAATTGATCTTCTCAAAATTGTACCCTCTTTAGAATGACACCCTTTTCCAATTGGACTTCCAAATCAGAATATCTTCTACGCATCTCCAAACTCAGAGGACAAACTTTAATGAGTCCCATCATTCGTGTAAATTAAAAAAATATGTTTCACATTCCAAAGTCCTTTAAATGTATAGGAAGACATTTTCTATGAAAAACTCATTACAAAACAATCTCCCTGACAAAAGTATCTATTGCCAAAAACCCATCATCAATACGAAACGGAGGACAATCGGAAAATATTTTGACAGACAAAGCCATGTTTTCCGGAGTACTAATCATCTTAATGGCTTACATTGTCCTTTTTATGAGAAAGTTTTATTAAATTTCCCCCCAACACCCAATTTCTGTAATGTCCTTTTCAAAGTGTTCTGGTTACAAAACCGCCAGTCGGTAGAAAAGAAAAACTTTTGGATGATTTTCAAAATTGTGTTCGCCTGATATACAAATAATAACTCCAGTTGAAGATCCATTCTTCCTTTGGGATAAATAGAGTCCTTAAAGTCCATACCATTGCAGAAATCACAAGAAAGTCATATTTTGGTTAAGATGCTAGACATACACTCGTATAAGTATTCATAGCATTGGACAAATCGACCTTTTATCGCAGGACATATGTTGCAGCGATCCTCCTCCATCTCTACCTTCCGATGGCAGAAGAAGATTGGTCTATTTGCAAATTTATAGCCGCAATCAAAAGAAAAGAAACAACGAACAAACGACTTTTATGCTGCCAATTTGAAAGCCAAACCCGATTGGAAAAGGAATGCAAAGAGATGAGCTCATCGCAGGAACTCGCCTCGTCTGCTTGTACGAACTGCGAAAAAAAGTCGTCTACTTCTGGTACTGGTTGCAATGAAGCAGCACCCTCATCCATACGATACGACGACTGCAAATTCCAAGTCTAGCAGAGGACTGGGGAAACAAGTAAAAAAAATCGCTTAACTCCTAAGCTGGATCTGTGCTGAGGCCATCGGTGAAACTGAAACCGAAAAATACTTGCTTACGGCTGAACCCTCTGGGTCTGGATCGGCTCCTGCGATGGCACAGAGCAGTAGTCTGAGCCAAAAGCGTATTCTAATAAAAAAACAAGAAAAAAACTTCAATCACTGCCAATAAAGATTTTCTCCTGATTTGGGGGTAGATTGGCGGTCTCTTTCCCTTGCTCTCCGATTGTGAGACAACTACCAGCCGGAGCAGTGCGGGCGGACGGCGATGGGTTGAGGTTCCATTTGGATTGCGTAGGCAGATAGATCGGAAAACTATTTGATTTGATTCATTCAAAAGCGTTGAACCAAAAATCAATTGGCTTCGATCTCTGACGATTGAGTGAGCTCGTTCGCGTCAAGGCTGAACTACCGGGCGAATGGAGATGGTTATGGTTTCGTTTGCACTATGGCAGGACCGACCGGCCAAAATGATGTTAGTCAGTCAACGCGTTCAATGTTTGGCCTTTGTAGTCAGCCACGTTTTTTTCGATTTCGTTGGGGGTGGTGTCTGGTCGGTGCAGGAATTGTTTGTTGTGAAAAGGATTAAGCCAAGTAGCAGTGACTGCTTTAGGTGTAGTTCGTAGAGTAGATTTGAAATGCAAAAAACAGAGAAGGAACTTTGATTTTTATCCATTTTTTTTTTTCGTTTGTGACGATTGTTCGCTAATTGTTTTCTGTTTAGGTGGCTTCAGAAGCGTGTTTTTTTTATTTGTTTCTTATCGTCCAACTGAAAGCACATTGTTTCTGTTCCTTGTGTGTAGTAGAATCTGAATCAAATTCGAATGATAGCCGATCGATAGGAGATTTAAATTGCGATTCCTTGTGAGGTTGAGCTAACATTTATTTTTTTTACAATGTATCTAGGATAGATTCGTTTTTTATTTTTCACTTTAAAAGCATTTGCTTTAAGTTGGCATGCAATTTAAAAATTGATGCACTGTGAAAATAAGGTAGGCTCAAATGATGCGTAGCAGCAACGGTGGAAAGGTAATTTACACACAGAAATATCTATACAAGATACACTCAATACATTCACAAAGAGTGAATGGTCTGAGCCCACAACTCAGAAAGGCTGGTCATATTTGAAAAATAGAAATCAATCAGTTAAAAATGGAACGTCGTCGTCGGGAGTGCCTCAATTAAGTCACAGAAGGTCTCTTTAATAAATGAAGCAACACCAATATTCGAGCATCTTATTGTTCTTTGTATGGTGTTTCCATGGCACTCCAAAACAATAAACTAACTTCTTAATCAAAATGACCTGAACCGTATTAAATGATGTCAAACATTTTCTTTCCATTTAACGTTAAAAATTAGTTCGTTTTTACTGTGAAAATGAAATGAAAAAACCATTTTTTTAAATGGTTCAAATTTTCCCTAATTTTTTTTTAAGTGCAGTCACTCATATTGAAAGACTTTCAAAACCCTTTTACGATATAATTTATAAACAAAAATTTAATTGGAATCTAGGCATCTGCAAAATAGGCATCCCGAGATAGGCAAATTCGGTTTGCTGAGATATAACAGAAAGCCAATAAAATAATGCAATCTTATATTTTGTAGAAGAAGATTCTAACCAACAACCTGGAAGAATTAGTGACCAAAGACTTTCAAAGTTCGTGAATTCCAGGAGAGTCTCGTATGTCCTTGGTATAAATTTTAGCCCAAGATTACTTGCTGAAAATTTAAGTGACGGTGTGTTTTTTTTTTTAAGTTTTTATTTTTTATTTTAATTTTTTAGTTGTTTGAATAAAACTTTTTAAGTTCTATAAAACATAATATATAAAATTGACTGTCGTAACTGACGAAAATACAAAATCGAGAGAGCTGAAAATAAAATAATGTTTTTGATTTTTCAAATATTCACATTTAAGGAGGGATGAAATTTTACAAGAGATTTGTCAGTTTTTTCTTAAAAGAATCATAAATATAACATCATCATATTTTTTGTAAATTTTTTTGGATGAAGCTTAAATACCTACATATGTACAAGCAACATACATGTTTGAGTAGGTATGATTGTGAGAAAGGACGCGGAATTGCAAATTTAAGAGTACAGCCTTCACAAATATAGATTGTTTAAGATCGGAAAAGTGTTCTCGAAAAGTTACAGAGTTATGAGCTGCCGGACCTGAGCTGAAAATGCCATAGAGCTTGAGGCTTACCGCAATAGAATTGAAAAGATCAGAGCAAAAGAGTCTAACGTGCAAAGGTATGCAGTTCAGTCAAAGTTAATTGGATATTTCAATGAAGAAAATATTAGTGAACACAGTTGTGGTCTACTCAATGAAATATCTGAATTATATCAAGCCAAACTTGGCGTTTTATACAAGAGAAAAAAGTTCACACATTGTTGTCAAAAGAGAAAAGTATAAGAACTATTAAGAGTTTTGCCTTTGATCGAACAATTGATGTAAAAAAAACACGCGGTTTCAAGAAATTTCATAAAAATATATCATGTCTTTTGACATCTCATTGACTTTTCCTTCGTTTGGTGCAAATATTGCCACCACCACCACTTGAATCTGGGTCCTGCTGTCTCAGAATTCACGAACATATGTTCTTCGTACTGGAACTTTATATCCCAACATGAATGAAGAATTTTTACACAGATGTATACTATCGATCCTGCTGCAGCTGCCGATCAATGAATGTCAAAACTTTGTCAATTTTAAAAGGTAGACCCAGTAATAATGAAGTAACTGTCGTTTAACAAAAAACTAATTTAAAAAATAAAAAAAGCTATATTATAAGCAACACACGGAAGTGGGCCCATTTCCCCATTTCCCCTTCCCTGGATTCATATAATTTTACATATTCAGCAAACGCCTCCGTCATATATACAGCCGTTTTTAACTCACTTCAAAAGGTTTAAGGAATTTTCATAGTATCTGTTATATATATTAAATAAAATTGATTCGACAAACTTTTCTACTAGTAATACAATGTAACATAAAACTTTAAAAATAATTTCTATTTGCAGGGGTAATTTAAGTAGTGTTATATTCTTAAAGCATTAAGCGTCGTGGAAATGTTATTTAGATAAAAATTGCCGCAATTTATATATATAAAGAAATATGCAAAAGTCTGGGGCAAAACTTTAAGCGCCACTCACGCTTATTTTATTTTTAATAATATTTTACGTCTGTTACAATTTTTTTTTAAAGACTAAACACCTTATCACCTTGCAACAGATTTTGCTTCAAACTTCAATTATAAAATTTTACATAAGTTGTTCCACAATATCTAATGAACAAATTATTTTTAAACCCACTAAATAAATATTTTCACTAAAATTAAAATGAGAATATAACTAAGAATTTAACTTAAAAATCCATTTACATCTCTTAAAAATTATTTCCCACGTATTTTTTATAGAACGGAAAAATTAAAACAATCACAAACCTTAACGGGAATCAAAGGATTAAAAAATTCTCTGCTATAGAGAAAACAAATCCGATACCGCTTAACTTTCGAGATAATAAAATTCGGTCCGCCACAGCACCACGCTAACCCGCACCTGATCCCTCACAGAATACATTTATGACTTACTTATACCACTCAACCGTACACGCGGAATAACAAATCATAAATGCATAAAGGCGCGCATTCATAAGCTCACACGAGTACAATTGACGTGGGTGGTGTGGGCAACAAAGTGCCACGAACAATACCTTAGTCTGGCAACTTCACCTCCCCAAAAACTAGGTCCTTTTAATTTGTAAACACCATCATCTTCCTAGACGCTTGGCGGTGAAAACTTTAATCAACTTCCGTCGTTTTATTACCACTCGAGTTGAACTGAGAACACAAGCATTGTGCCACACATCCGAGTATCCCTGCCACACCATATGGTCCCTATCGTTAGCTAGCTTAATTTCTCACAGTGCCGGGCTAGTAAAACAAGAGTAGATTAAGCGGATGGTGATTGTTTAGTTATGGCGAAAAATATGTATGTGTCCTCAAGGGACTCGCTTTCATTTGCTTAAGTAGCATTTTTGGACAGATGACTTTCAACAGGAAGTTGTTTCCGGAAATGGGTTCAGCGAGCCACTTTAATAAATTTGATGTTTAAAATGATTGCGTGGAATTGCAATTCAATTCCATGTTCTAGTTGAACTGCAGCTCAACGATACGAGTGCACTTTATTTGCTAATCCGCTCAAACTATTCAAATTTCCCTCCATTGAAAGTGACTTCACGATTGGATTCAGTTATTAAAAAAACAAAACAACTAACAATGAAACGAATTTTAATTAAATGTGGAAAAAATGGAACCTTTTGAAAAGCAATAAAGAAACGGAAATAGAGTAGAAGAACAAAAAAACAAACGAATCAGCTGCATGCTTCCACTTTGCTGACAGTAACAATCATAACCTCCAACATAACAGCAAGCCACAAGTGCACAAAACTGTCCGTCCCCCTGGACACACTGCCGACACTGACACTATTGCCCACAATTTTGCAATCAGACTCGGAATGTCCTTGGAGATCACGTAAAGAATTGAAAATTCCCTTCATCTCACATCCAATTGCGGCCAACATCAGGACCATGCGAATAGAGTGACATCAGGTCATATGGACAACGAACTAAACGAAGCCTGTTACGGATACTTAGTTGTGATTGTGTGGCGGTTGGTCATATCTGGATATGAATATGACGTAATTGCTTGCCTTTTAGTCCTTCATTGTGGTTTCGCATGCAAAAGACTGCAAAACAAAGAAAAAACCATAACAACACATTTCTAGATGCAAGTCTTTTGATTAAGCAATTTACCATGGTCCGTCGTCGTCGTCGCATGCAACAGAATGTTTGCTAAGAATTGTTAATCTGCGGTTGGATTAGATTTGAATTCAAATAAAGTGCCAACAGATTGCTGCACTGCGCATCCTTTTTCCAATCTCCCCCATTCTAGTCACGTAAAATTTATTTATCCCAGAGAGGACATACTCCATGCTGTCTTCATTCTCTCACCTCGACCTAAGTTCACTTTAAGGCCAAGTCCTGTTTACTTGCAAGTTTTGAGTACTTTCTATGCTTTGAAGGCGGTGCATATTTGGATTATCACAGGATATCATCATCATTGGTGTCGCCGGTGAAAGGGGATATTTATTACCAAACTATTTTAATAGTCTGCAGCGGCAACGAGTATTTGAAAACTTATCGATGTCGCACAGGTAGGTTAATATTGAACTGAAAACTAAATGCGCAAAACGATGACGTGTTAGAGGATAAGGAGCCAAGGTGGGTGAAAAATTTGATTTAAAGCAAGCCAAGAATGCTGGGCATTTTTATTTAATTTCGAAGATAAGCGCATTCTTGGCGACAATAAATTCATGGTCTTCAGAGATGCTGCGAGAGGAATTTTAATCGAAGACAAACTTTGTCGTTCAAACAAATAAAAAATAAAATACTTACATGTCCTTTTAATCTTTGTAATAAGTAAATTCCTTGAGGAAGAAAAGAAGTGTGTCAAGAGAAAATAAGTTGTTTTTTCTTTGTTTAAAGCACTTGTTTATGTTCAAAGGAAATATTATCTTCTTTCAAAACTGTTACAAGCTTGAGTTGAGTGGTATTATAAGTTGAGTTACAAGGATGGAAAATTCTTTAGCTTCATTTTCATTGCATGTATATGTAATAGATTCTTAAACCCCTTGAGATAAATTTAAGCAAAAATAAAAATATTCCTTCTACATTTCAATCAAAGGAGTCACTTGTCGAAAAATAGAATAAATGAATTCTTTAACAAACCTATTTATTAATAAACAAATCAATAACAACAATTTTAAATGACCCAAGACATTTTTTTATGAAGAATCGATTGGTTAATTATTATAGAGCGTTGAATTGACAAAATCTGGGTCTTTGTTATATTATTTATTTTTTGTAAGACAGGAATAGGTCTCGTCCGGACGAGGATATCAGAGACTTCAAATCTTATGACCATATGACTTGGAGTACTGTTCGATCTTCACATCCAGATTGAATGTTAAAGAACTGTCTTAAGACTGACTTAATATCAAAGAGCCTTAGGCTCGTTAATTTCAGTCTCAGACGCAGCCTCTTTTCAGATTTACTCAAATATTAAAATGAGGTAAGGTTTGTTAGATATAAAAAATTCTTCCACCAATATTTACAATAATTTCACTAAAGTCAATGAAAAAATTTTCGAGCGAATGCAGGTAATGCAAACGCTGCCTTAAAGGTAGTAGATATTTCATTGCTTTCTATAAAAAGGTTTTAGAGCTCAAAAAGTCCTACAAAAAAGTTCACAACGACACATCTCTAAATATTAAAGTTAAGGCACAATTTTGTTTGTTTGTTACTTGTTACTTGTCCGATTTTAAAAATTCTTTCAAACATATTTACAATGGACTTTCAGGATAATTAAAGACTATACATTATCCCATGGAAATAAAAGCACCTTGTGCGGCGACCAATTATGTAACTAAAGTCGATGAATAAAGTGATCAAATGTGTTTCTTTGCTAACCCTGTTAACAATATATTAAATTGGATAGATAAGTTATGTTAAATTCTTATCACAAAATTGCATTTTGGTTTGATAAACTGAAACAAAGCTCAAGGCGCCAAGATTTCTACTATATGCGGTCTTGTAGAGTCTGGCACTTGTCCTTATGTTCCCGACATTAAAAACTTGTAGTAATGAAAATAGTTCGTTAATTTCGGAAATCAAGTCTTGGTTTGATTCTCCTGCGAATATGCAATAAAAACAGCCATTCTTTTTGACTGCGTCGATTTAGAAGCTTGATTTTTTACGTTCTTAATCGTAAGTATTTCATATTAATTTCAACTTGATAAATCCATACGTTCCTTAGACAGACAGACAACAAACTGATCCTATAATGGTTTAAATCGTTCCGTTTTTCCTTTTAAAGAACGGAACCTTAAAAAAACAAAGATTTATGAGCGCTGAACGAGACATGAAGCTCATCCTGTCCTGTCCTGTGTCGCGAAATCTGTTTCTGTGGAGACAACGTGCTGTTGGACCCATGCAGATTCGTTGGTATTGCGTTAACCACCGCGTCCTCAACTACCGAAAACCGTCCATGGCATCGTTGCGGTTGAGGAGAGCGTGAGCTTAGTTAGCTTTGTGTGATGGCATATTTTTCACTCTTTCACATAAATGCGCTCCTGAGGCCAATTTTTAATGGCCACCTGCATTAGACGTGGCCTGTTTACATTGAACAGTTATGTGCCCAATGAATTCGAGTAGAACCGCTGAGAAATCTGCTTCATAGGTGATTGAAGGATAGGTCCGAAGAGTTGATCTTCAGATTAATGTTGACAAGATTTGAAATTGATATGTCAAACACCATCTGAGACAAAGGTTAATATTTTTCATTCATAAACTTAGACGAGGCTCCATGGATGAGGCTTTCGAGTACCTTAATGATTGTCAGAAGAAGACAGTGTAAGGTTATACTATATGTAAATTGTAATCGACTTAACTTTATAAAACGTTGTTTGAATACTTTTCGAAAAAGCTTGTATTTAAAGCTGTCAACGGGTCACAGTTTGTGAAATATATAGAATAACTATACCAAATTACGCGAAACAAAAGCACACAATATAACAGCAGTAAATTTGCCTCCTTTAATGCTTTAAATCCGAATCAAGGAGGTAAGCTAAGACCCATCTGTTTCCCTTCAGCTTTTGCTCAAACACGTTCCTCTCTTAGATTCAATGTAAACATTTGGCACGTAGCGTAATTCATAATCGCGCTTCAATTCCAGATGCACATCAGCGAGCGGCGCATTCACTGAAAAGACTACAGTTTCCCGAGCTCTTTCATCCAAAACTAAATAGTTTTCCTTCAAAATACGAGGAAGGAAAAAAAAAAACAAATCCATAAACTTGCAAAGTTTTCAACAATTTCACACTTCAATTTCGCGAACTTGCCATAGCAATCTGGTCTTGGTGCCCTCAACGCCATCGCATTGAACCCTTAACTGTAAGAATCTTCTTAGTCGACAGATAAACGCGATGAGTTATGGAAAAACTTTCGAACAGATTGCCTCCCAGACACGATTGTGTTATCATTGTTATGTAAGGCCTAAAACAATGAAACAGCAAGGAGTTTCCTTTTGGCAACTTAACGATTAACAATTATCAAAACAAACTCACTGAAACTTAAGTGGTCCTACAATTTTAAGTACGTGTCCTCGTAGAAGTGAAGCTGGCACTGCGCACTTTAGATTCCCGAGGACGAATGGTTGATGCTCTTAATTAACTGACACATTTTTTTTTTCTTATAAACAAACAAAAAATGCGAAGAAGGAACAGGATGCACAGAAAGACAATTAAAATGCGATTTATGCTTAAAATAATAATATTTATATGGAAGGTTGACCATTTGACTGGCTGAATTATTCACTGTGCATCTCCGAGCATATGAGTTTTTGAATGTGACACACTCTTGCAATTGCAATGAAACATGGAAATGTACTCAGTGCTCTAACTGATGTACGAGTATCTTTTTTGCGTTGAAATTGTGGAAAAGTGGCGAAGATATATTCATAAGTATACTTCAAAAGGATAAAGTACCCTTGTTGGGAAAAGAGGCTCAAAATGAACACAATGGACTTAAAATATTCTATTAAAAATGCAATTAAGGACTGTTTATGAGTGACTTTAATTGGACTTTGAAGTAAGCAGTTCCTGGTGGATTTTACAGTTCATGGCAACCATTTTGCTTTATAAGTGTTTGGTTTCCGTTTTTAACACTTAATTGGCAATGTCTTATAGCACAAGGAAAGGAAAAAAAAAGCACATAACTAAAATCGCAACTCAGTTTTGCTCCAATATGTATTGCCTCACGTTGTACGGTGGTACGGAACCCTCCGCGTGCATGTCCGACTGGGACTTGGTCATTATTTTTATGCATAATTTACTGGTTCTAAGGGCACTATACAGTGTTCCTGAAAATGAAAAGAATTGAAAGAAAAATAGATATATTTTGGTTAAAAGTGCTCCAAGTATGGTGTCCGAATTTGGATGGACGGATAATTTGATACCGTCTACTTCTAAGCACAAAAATTGTGAGTAAAATTCTCCCGGTGAGTCACTTTGTTATTCTTTCCTGCATAGTGTGGAGTCACTTCATGTTTACATGAACGGTGGATGCAAACGCCATGGTATAATTTATTTCCTCAAACTCGTAAGTCACTGTTAGTTGCATTTCAGGGGGATTGTAGTTTCGAAAAGTGCATTAAAGTTTGGTACCCAAGATATTTGATCAAAAAGCTCACTAAACAGCACTCTGCAGTAACACGAAAGCTGCGAAGATGTTTTGAAGTCACCGTACCCAAAGAATGTCTTCTGGAATGCTACTGCTACGACTCCGGTGTCCATTCGTTCATTAAAGCTATTATGGCTGCTATGATAACAAATGATTCAAAATAATATAATGTATTAATAGAGTTTCCATACAAAAGAACGTGTTTGTTTATAATCGCAACTTAGTTTTAAACAGCTGGGTGGCGAAGTTGGTAGAGCTGCTGCATTTCAATTGATTCGATTGATAGGTCCCAGGTTCGATTCCTAGAGTAGTGGTCTAGTTTTTCGAATCTCGTCCAGTCACTATTTGCCATTGGAATCAAGTTAATGGCACTATCACTGGGTTGGTCGACCAGTGATTGTAGTGGTTGTTGTATCGGCTTAATACCTAGTTCGTGTTTTCAAAATAGCGGTTTGTGTAGATTGTGTGTAGATGGCTCTGCTGTGAAGGCATATCACTGACAGCGGGGTGTTTAAGCCAAATCTTCCAAATTTTCAAAGTTCATAGATCAAAAATAATGTCGAATAAAGTCCTGCGAATTAGGTTAAAGCGAATAGGTCGATATCAAAATCCCCCGTCCCGTTTCGGGCTCCACCCACGGAAGTGAGTTGAAACCAATTACACCTGAGATTCTCAAACCACTACACAATCTTTCATTCTTCTCCTAATTCTTCCGCTCGCTCTGTGCTACACGCATTATAGGAGTCTTAATATCCTCTAAGAGCAAGCAAATAATTAAAAAAAAAAAATCTGTTTTAAAAAAAGAAGTGGGCTATTTGTAATAAAATTAAAAAAAATATGTGTCGTTACGTATTGTATGGTGGTATGAACCCCTTCGTCCGCGTGTCCGACTCGCACTTTCATTGATCGTAACAAATTTATATGTCATTTCAAGTTCTGTCGTTTTGAATATAACTCGTCGTAGCTTCTTTGACCGAGGAAAAAACTTTTTGCCTTGTTAATTAAGAAATCATATTTCATACCAGATCGTATCATTTTTCGAGTGGTACCATCACGATACATTGGCAGCCTTGGATCGACGAATGTTCATTTGAGTTTATTGGGAGTCAATGTGTCATGCGTCATGACTCATGATTCATTCGAAGCGAAGCGCGTGAGGCTTTTTTTTGTTTAGAACAGAGAGCTGAATAACGCGATTAGCTTCACAGATAAATTTCTCTCTGTTTTCGCAAATTTGACAACTGAGAGAAATCGTATTTGTTTGATATTCCGAGCTCCAAAGCAGCAGAGCGTAGACAGTTCAATCGATCGTTTCTTGTAAGCAGGTTGTTTTGTTGCATATGTTGTGTATCTCAAAGAATTTAGTGAAGCTTCAGCTGGGTAAGGCTACTTAATTATTCATTGAAATTCGGAAGTAAAGTTATCAAAAACATGTTGTGAAATGTGATTACGTTGGAACAAAATATGAATTATATGGAAACAGATTGCAGATACTTTAGTTGTGTATCCACATAAATAATTGGCATTGTTTGAGTTTTAATATTTTGTTTGATTATGTGATTCAACATTAATATCAGAGTCATATTTACATTTGATAATGAAATAGGTTTTATCTTCAATGCACCCTAGAATGCATTGAAAACTCGGATAACGTAGGCAACTGATAAACTGTAAAGATCTATTTTTAGAGCGTGAAAATTATTGCCAAGTGAGAAGGTTTAGATAAACTTATTACATGCATTTGTATGTATTCACAGGATTGATACTTTTATAAGTAAGAAAAATATGGTTGGTTCAGCACCCTTGTACCAGCTTAAAAATCTAAATTTGACAATGCCAAATATTGTTTTATTTTCGAAATAGCCGACGCTACTAGATGTCGGATGGTTCATATTTTGTCAACCCTGTTTATATGGGTATCAAATGGAGCAGCCTGAAGAGTAGGAAACTATGAAATGAGTGACTTCATTTCGAAATGTCCGATTACGGTTTCGCTTCAATCCTTTTGATCTTTTCTCTTTTCGGAAGTTGGTAGCATAGAACCGAAGTCATTCTTAACTAGAGCCGTGTTTTCAATCGGCTCAATGGTGCTGAATCATTGCAGTTGACGGATTAAGGTCTTCAATACATCAATGTACAATGCACAAAGTTTGTTGTACTCTCTGGCTTATCGGCCAAAATATTCGGCTCTACCCCTCAATTGAGGAAGCATCCATTAAGGAAATTGTATTTTTCGCGGGATAGATAAGCTCCACTTTAAATGCAGTGTTATATCTTTCAATTGTGTTGTTTTGCCCGAACTGGTGTTCCATGGATCAATTTCTTTTGAAGAAGGTCCAAATCTATCCTGAAGCGCTTATCCTTTCTATTAGAAGTTGTGATTTTGAGGATATGAACATGTATAAGTCTTATTATTTGATTTGTGTGTTTATGTTACAATATCTCTAAAATTTTATATTTATTCCACTTCAGTATCATCCTGATTAATTAGTACATCATTATGGCGCGTGTTCTTAACCACAGTCAACTTATAAGCTTAGTTCAGAGCAGGAGATGCTTATACGATACCCGAGATCGTTCTCACGTAGCCAATTTGGAGCGAACCGAAAATTGGGGAGAAATAAGTGAGATTATGGCCATACCTGGTAAAAACTAAATACTTCACAGAAATACATATGTTTTAAACTTATTTGAAATTTTTAGTCAAGCAATGCAGAATAACATGGCAAAATTTACGTGCAAAATTTATCAAAGAACACGAAACACGAGCCAGTACTTGGGAGCATTACAATGCTATGCAGTTTCTTATTCCATTTCTGCAAATGGAAGCAGCAAATGCAAATCAAGTAGATGAACTTGCAGTTCGAGTACCGGCCAGCCAAGCAACAAGCGATGACGATAGCGATGATAGCAATGAAAACGAATCTATTCGTTCATCAGAGGATCACTTTCAAACAGCTGACACAAGAGAAAATGCCACAAATGAGGCTACTGCAGATGACACAGAAGTTAGCGAAATGCTTGCTAGAATGTCAGTTTCTTCAACCAGCCGAGCTCAAAATTTAGACGAAAATGATTTATTCTTAGAGGCCATTGCAAAAAAAATGAAAATACTTCCTCACGAGGTAAAGCTTAACATTCAAGAAAGGCTTCTGCAAGATGTGAATACGGCTTTGAGAAATAATCGAATAGTACCAAATTTATAATACCATAAGAAATAATAATTTTAAAGTTACCAACCTTGATGTGCGTTTCTAGTTTGAATTTGACGTTTAAGAATTAAAAAAAAAAGCTTGAAAATTGATGTTCAAAAGGATGGTGGCTCGTATAATTCAAAAGGCAGTGCTTGTTTGTTTGAAGCTCTTGCATCAATAAAATACCTGAGCTTGAACACTTTGATTCCGACCAAATCTCTGCGTTTCGATATCAAAAGACCGACTTGAAGCAGAACTTTAACTTTCGATTCGTTCAGCAAATTTAGTTCTTGTCGTTGTCATGATACTGAAAGCATGGGTAATATGGGCGAAGCTTCGTGCTATTGCAACCTAATTCAAAAATGTAAACATTCTCACTCTCATTAAAAATTGAAGTTTTCCGAAAGCAGATTTAGGCTTAGATTTACTCACCAATATTTTTTCATGAATAATTGTCCGAAAAATCTTCTGAGAATTCAATAATTAGTCTAGTGGGAATTATTCATGACTATGTCAATACTTGGCTCTAATTTTTTTTAACTTCCCATCAGGAAGTTCTTGTAATCGGTCCGATTTTCGAAATTCAAAATTTTTACATTTCTCCACGTTTGGCGGTCCCAGTAGTTGGATTCCTTGATTTTTAGAAAGATGTCTGTGTGTGTGTACGTACGTACGTACGTTTGTGCGGATTCTTTCGTACAGCTTAACTCGAGAACAATTCAAGCTATCGAAGCCAAATTGGTTTCATTCGAAGCGTGTGTGCATAAAGATCACCTGAAAAGCTTTTGGTTAAATTTCACAGGGTGGTTTGAATTTTATGACGAAAAAACTATCAAAAAAAGGGACATTTTAACTTCTTCAATTAAAACCAATTTAGTTTTCCAATAAAAAAAGTTCAAAATTGATTAGATTTATAGTTTACAGCTACCTTATCAGATAAAAAAATATGCATAAATATATACAGTGCCGTTCATAAGATTCCGGACAAATTCATATTAAAATTTTTTTTGTTCAATTTTAATGCCAAAAGTTTCATCAATATTATGTTTATTTAGTCAATTGACTAAACTAACTAGGTTACTATTTATAGAGACTGCCAAAAAGACTAAAACAGTATTTAGTTGAGGCCATTTCATACATTGATGTGCCCCTTTCTCTATTTCTATAATTGGCTCAGAAATGTCTTTCCCATTTTTCAAGACTCAGAGTGACGTCTGCAACACTGACACATGAAAACATCCTTAGAAAATTATGGAGCCGCCAGTTTTTTGTTCAAAACCTGCTCGGCTGTAGCTTGACGCTTTTTTATAGTTATAATATATTAGCAAAAAGAAGCTTATGGCGCAAATTACATGAGGCAATTGAATTTAAAGCAAAAGCATCGAGAGAAACCTAAATGACAAAGTTAAAACACATGGATAGAACCGCATTACTCGTATATTGCAAGGAAGACCATAACATCTGATTTAGTTTCCTTTCCCCTGTTGTGATTTCTTATCATGAACCCAATCCTAGAGGTCTTTCCAGAATATGACACAGAGATAAAAAAAATCTCTCGGAATCGGCGTGGAAAATCCTATCACAATCTGCAAAGAAAACTGGACTGAATGTGATCCTCTTTAAGCCATATATTTACCAGACAGAAAAAGATCCTATGCTGAGCGGGAAGGAAGAGGTGGTGGAAATCTCTGGATTGAAACTATGCACCTTTGAACCCTTGCAAAAAGAACATAAAGTTAATCACGCCTTAATATTCCGAGCAGTGGTTAATATCTCTCAAAGAAAAGCAATCAAACAAATTTGATTGATGGAGGTCACCGCCATCCTGCACAAATTGAGGTCGGCAAAGATGTCACCGACCCACTTGATGTCAAACAACGTTTTAGACAAGGTGATGCACTGTCATGCGATTTCTTCAACATCATACTTGGGACAAAAGTGCAAAAGAATATTGTCAACAAAAGAGGGCAAAAAGAAGCATATGCTGCCATCAAGAAAAACCAAATCCGACGTCTGGGTCAGAACGTTACCATAGACAGCTATAACTTTGAGGTAGTTAGGGCTTTATCTATCTTGGCTCCGCTGTAAAAACAGATAATAACACCAGCGCTGAGATCAAATGAAGAATACCTCTGGTTAAGAAAGCTAAGCCCTCTTTCGAAGAACTGAAGCATCGCTCTATAAGAATAATATCATCCCCGTCCTACTATATGGTGCAGAAGCATGTACACTTTCAAAAGCGGCCCCTTAGGTTGTTCCGAGAGTAAAGTGTAATCTTTTGTCCCATCTGCATTGACGGGGAGTGGAGGAGAAGATTCAACAACGAACTGTATGCTAGGAGTTGTACAGCGACATCGACTTAGCTAAAAGGATAAAATACCATGCCACGCGGACTGTAACGCCACCTCAAGTTAGTAATTAAATGATTAATGACAAAAAAAGTCCAACCAACTATCATTGAAAAAAAACGGTAAAAATTATTTTAAATTATATTAAGTTATTTCTGCAGTAAAACTAAAAATCTAATTTTCTTTTAGTAGATATGAAACTCAGTCAGAAAAAAAGTATTTCCAAATTGAAATATGTTAACCTATCAATGTTAAATACGCAATTTGTATTTTGAATATTAAATATGGTTTTCCTCAAAGGCAGCTTAAAATATATGTATCTGATCTTTTTGTTTGCAATGCATTTGGTTAGGGAATGAATGATATTTTCATAATCCGAATTGAATTTCATGGTGTAGGCAAATAAAATAGCACCTATTTCTTTTGTGTCTTGAGATGGGAAGTTCATGGAATGGGCAGGCCTTCTCGCACCCAAACCAATTTTTTTTCATTTTCTTTAGTGTCAGATAAAAAATATGCACTCATTTTTGAGAAATAAAAGACTCGACGAGTCGGCGCCTGGCATTAGTGGGATGATTTTAATTCTCAGTGCTTTTTTCCAGCTTGCAAAAATGTATTATACCTTCTTACGCTCGATTTCTTTACCTACTAATATCGCCAAAGCCGGTATTGGACCAAATGTTGGTACTCAAATTAGGAATTAGTAATAGCGCCCTAATCCACTCAATTCGGGTATTATGAAGTACTCTATATCAGCTGGATCACCTGAGTCGGTAATCTATTGGGCTAAGACCTGGATCAGGACAATTTGATACCTTCATCACAATTGCAGTTGTACCGAATCATAGCTTATGGCGGTAAAATACCTGCCGCACCCCTTGACAACCAAGGTAATCGACACCATACAGTCAGGGAGTAAATTCTTCTCCAATTGTAAAATTAAAAAAAAGCTCAATTTTACGCCGACCAATTTATAAATTAAAAATTACAAATATATGAATTGATGCCTACTGTACGGTGTTATGGAACCCTTCGTGGGCGTGTTCGACTGGCGCTCGGCCTCTTTTACTTACTGACAGAAGTAATTTATTAATGCACAACATGTGCTGGTTACAAATTAAAATCTGATTTCTAGTTCTTTTTTGTTTGATAATTTAGAAAACATATTTCATACCAGATTACCGCTGATTTTGGTAAAGCAAACGTACCATATTACGAGTAGTACCACCGCGATACATTGGCAACCTTGGATCATCGAGTTCATTTGGAGTCGGTGTGTCATGCGACATGATTTATTTGAAGCTAAACATGCCCAGCTTTTATATAATCATATTATTTATTTTTTTACAATTGAGAGCTGATAACGCGTCTAACTAAACAAATTATTTTTCACCGTTCTCGCAAATGGAAATTTGTATTCGTTAAACTTTTAGAGCTCTGACAGTTCTATCGAGCGCGCCTTGTAAGCGGGGTGTTTTCGCGCACAACAAACACCATATCGAAAATTTAAACAAAGCTTTAGTTGTATTACTTGTGTATCTTTAAGAATTTGGTGAAGACTAAGCTGGGTAAGGTTTCTCAGCGTTCATTCGAATTGCGAAGAAAAGTTGTCATAATTTTTTAAATTATCATTAGGAAGTTCCTGTTGCGAAATGTATTAACGTTTGGACAAAATGTGAGCTAAAGGTTTTTATCAACAGATTGAAGCTATTTAGATACTTTAGTTGTGTACTCAAAGAAATTATTATCATTTTTTGAGTTTTAATAATATAATGCGAGTAAATTCATTGTTTATGATGATTCAACAGAGGCACATCTAAATTTAATGAAATAGATTTTTAGATTTTATCTGCAAAGCAATCCAGAATGCATTGAAAATGCCAGAAAACTCTAAGGGCTAGTTATTTGAACGAGAAAATTATAACCAAAGAAGAAGGTTAAGGCAAACTAAACACTTATTTTCAGGAATGTTGTTTTTAAGTTATAATATTTGAAACATCAGTTTGAATATGATTGGTTCAGCAACCTTAGACCAGCTAAAAAATATACATTTTCTCCCAACTGATTTTGCTTAAATTTTCTAGGCAAATGTACACATTAAATTTGATTCGCCTTGCAAGGATAGGTGGCACCCTGGAAAGCTGTTAAATGGTAAATGGTTTGGTAAATAAAATCCGCAAACCCATCGAAAATGGTCGTTTGATTCGTCTCGACAATTAGTCTGGTTCCATATAAGTATAAATTACTGTTAAGTAAATAGTTGGAAATTAAATAGAAAATACTGAACTACCTATGGAACATCGTCAATACCATCGTCAGTCATTATCCTTGAGAATGAATATAGCACAGCACAAGGCATTTGCATTTTTGATAAAATTTAAAAACGACACCTTCGTTCCGAGAGTGAACTTGCTAACTTCGTTTTAATAAGGAGTTGTGAGCTTTAAGAAATAGAAATAAAGGAACATTTTGTGAACATAATATTTGAAGTCTGAATTCATGTTACAATATCTCTTAAATTTTCTAATACATATATTCAACTTCAGTATCGTCCTGATTTCGCAGTTAAACATTATGAAGCGTGATCTAAACAACAACAAGCTATTTTTTGGGAAAATATATGCAAAGTACCTCCCCTCGAACACTTATTTAATTTGCCTCGATGTGAACTTGTGCCCAGACCAGGTAAAATTGAATTTTTTTATTGAATTATGTTTCTAACTTTTTTCGGTTATCGGCCTTCCAAGCAACAAGCGATGACAGCAATGAAAACGAATCTATTCGTTCATCAGAGGAACACTTTCAAACAGCTGACACGAGAGGAGTTGTCGCAAATGAGTCTTCTGCTAATGACGTAGAAGTTAGCGAAATGGTCAGTTTCTTCAACCAATCGAGCTCAATATTTAGACGAGAATGATTTATTCTTATAGGTTACCGCAAAAAAATGAAACTTCTTCCTCTCGAGGTGAAGCTATACGGCCTTGAGAAATAATGGAATAGTACCAAATTTACCATAAGATATAATATTTAAAAATAAACATGTTTTCTAGTTTGAATTTGACGTTAATTAAATAAACGTATTGATGTAAGCCAGACTTGGCAACTGATTTCATATTCAAAAGTAATCGGCAGAACTATATATCTAATAATTAAATATTTAATATTGTTTAATTTTTTTAACAATATTTTTTAAAATATAATTTCAAATATAAATTATAAATTTAAATATAATTTTGACTATTAAGATATTTAGCCACTACATTAGTTTAATTTACTTAAAAACAGATAAGTTATTTGTTAAAGATTTGTATAATTTACCCTTTATTTAAAGCAAATTCTTATTTCATCATGGCACCACGACAACATCAATTTTCACAAGTTAAGACTCAATAACAAGATATCACAGCGAAAAAAAACATCCGGGAAATCGCAAAGATTATTGGTAAAAGTCCGCTGACTGTGCGAAAGATAGTAAAAAATATAAAATTACTGGAAAAATGGAAAGTAAGGCCCGAAGTGACAAGACACGCGGATTTTCGTTCGAAAAATAAAGAAACATCCGAAATTAAGTTTTCCCAAAATACCAGGTATCGAGCGAAACCGGAAAAAAATGCAACCCTCAGACAATTCACCGTGTAACAGCCCTGGTTATCACGGTAAAGCTATCCGAAAAAAGACTGGAATTTGCAAAAAAACGATTGAGCGTTCTGGGATTTCTACTATCATTTTTACGGATGGAAGCAAATTCAATATTTATAGCTCAAAGTTGGAAGAAACCCATGTGAGGAGCTATCCGAAAAAGATAACTGGCACTGTTAAACACGGCGGAGGATCTGTATGGTGTGGTATGAATGGCGGTTTTTGGGTGGGCAATTTAGTATTCATTGACCAAATAATGAATCGATACATGTACCTTAACATTCTTAAGAGCAATCTGCATCAGAATGCCAAGAATTTAGACTACAGGATAATTTTCTCGTTTTTAATGAATTTTTGCTCTAGAATGCTCGAAAACAGTTTCGAACACCGCCCCGGTCACTAGACATGAATGCTATCGAGCATTTGTGGGACCATACAAAATTTAGTTAATTCGATACCATCTTGGATGATTCCCTTTATTAAAGTCACGAGTACTCCACAAAAAAATAATTGTGAAAATTTTCGGTGAAAACTATGCTTATTTTTTCTTGTGTATTTACTTTTGTGACATGATTTTATACGTTTTTTTGATTAATGTTGAATTGCATCCCTTATTTTAATTATTTTAATACATTTAATTTTTTTATATCAAGATCTATACTTTTTTTCAATAAAATCTACTTTGAATTGCTTTTTTGAAACGTTATTGGAATATTCATAAAAAATGTTCCTAGTTCAAAAATGTAGCTTTTCCGCAGAACTGCCTCACGCAACTAACGTAACGCAAAGTAATCAATGTTAGGTTTTATAAGCAAGTTAAGTTCAAATTATAAAAATAAACAAGTGTTTTAATCATTGTTTTCCCATGGAAGACGAAAGTAATTTGAAGAAAAAAGGATTTTTTGTTTGCATATCTAAGTTGCAATCCTGAAGTCCATAAAAAAAATTCAAAAATATCAGGCTCACTTTTAAGTGTATAAAAAAGCGGGCAAGTTGACACCAAAAGGTAAGCTGGAGGAGAGGGTAACCGAAATTGCATAGAATGTGAACATGTGAACATATATTCGATACTCAGTTGGAAGCCTCTATACACTCCTTTATTATTTTTAGTAGTTTTTTTTCCTGTTTACGAGAAGTTCTTTGCAGCGTCTCGTGGTGCTTATTCAAAATATAAATTTTGTGTAGTGACGAGAAAAAGTTTATTTAATTCTATAGGGATCCATTCATATAACAGATCCAACAGCACTTGAGTCATTTTCTCAAAAATTTATCGCCTCATTACCTCACACCTGGAGAGTCATAATCCAGTAAAATTATCCAAAGTCATAATAACATCAACTGCCCAACAGGTAGAAGACCAATTACCACCACTTATAAACATTACTAGTCTAAAGATAAGTATCCTTACTCTTCATAGCTTTTCGAGTCTTGGAATTGCAGCTGGCACGCTGGCTGCAGCATCCCTTCCCAATCGAACAAATAAATGAATTGGAATGGCATACCAGCTACACATGTATTTGTATCTCTTTATTTAATTTATCTGTCTGACAGGAAATTCAGAGGATGAATGGAAATACCCTATTGAGTCTTTGAAACAATTTCTTTTGTTCTAAATTTTGTTGTTTTTGATTCCACAACATCCAGCACGCTGAGGCTTATCTTTCACTTTGTCTAGCCCGTTGTTTTCCTAGGTCTGTGCTCACACCTCAATTGCTCTTTCGAGCTCACATCATTCAGAGGGAGTTTTGGGTGGATTGAAGTTCATGACATGGGAAATAATTAGCAGCAAATTGGAACAAATGAAATTAGTAATCTGATACTTAGCTGAGCTTGTTTATAGAATGGGAATAAAACTTTTAAGTTTAACAAAACAGCTTGAGGGGTTTTCAGGTTTCAAGGATCTTTTTAAAGAGTGACATGGCAAGGTGTATGAGTATGTGTTTGAAAGAAAGTATATCCCTTCAGATACTACACCTGTCATGAAAGTTTTTTTATTTTTTTATTATTTTACGAAGGAGACGCGCCTTGGTATCGCTGATGTTACACCGTCGCGTCGCTTGCCATTCAACGAAATTTGAATGGGAAATTTATGATGCGACAAACGGAAGAGAATTTATTTGCCATCACATGGTGAGGGAGCGATGCCCTGAAAGCCAAACAGGGATGAGCAGTATGGGGATGGGTACAGGACACCCAACGACGGCGATGAAAATTATTCAACCTGAAGGATGCATGATAATTTCCGGCGGAAAAGTAATCAAAAATCGCTTAGGTGAATACAAACGGCAAAGAATGTTGCAGTAGTTTTGTGAAGAACCTTCAGTGGGGTGATACCAAGTAGGGGATATGTCGCGTAAAAGTTATTGAAAAAAAAATTTGTTTCTCAATCCTGAAATTTTTTAACATTTTTTTTCGCTAAATTGAATTAAAAAATTAAATAGCAATCTGAATTCAATTTAAATGGAGTAAGGGTGGGGAAGTATCTTAAATATATTCGAATCGGATGTTGAGATAGAGATAGAACAACGAGCTTGGAGAGGCGACGGTATTTAAGAAAACGATTCAAGACGAAAGTTGACGCCAAAATGCGAGTGTGCACCTTTCTATATATGCAAAATTGGTTGGGGCGAAATCGACAACATCCAGAATTACATGTACTGGATTTTGACAAGGAGAAAGGTTGCTCAACTAGGTCTATTTCCATGGGCTGTAAAAATTTCATGAAGAAGTCAGTCGACACCAATGTTCCTTTTGGTATTTATTAAAGTCTGATGTGTCGCATTGTTGTCGGTTGTCGTAAATGTTGAAAGGGTCATTCCACTACAGTAGGTGTTTCGAAATCGCCATCTATCAGTCACCTGAAGTGGTCTTTCATTAGGCTGAGCATATGCTCCCTTATCTTTACCTTTCGATGCCTTTGTTTGAGCACTTTTCAACTTTTCAAATGCAAGCAAAAAAGAAACCGATAAGCCGATGTGCATCACTTTCATTTTTGCTTTTAGAGCGTTCAAACAGTCATTATTGTTTTTTAACCACGGTTTATTAATGAATGATCTCTTGCGTTCGAAACTGGAGGCATGCGACTCTATGACAGGTACTAGGATACAAAAACCTCAGGCGACGTTAAATCTCTTTATGTTTACTCCTCGGGATTTCCGGATATACAAAATGTTTGAAGGGTGTCTTGCGTCGCGATTCTTCGGGACGTGTGTATGTCACTAAACTCCTCCTAAACGGTTGCACCGATTTTGATAACATTTAGTGTATGTCTTTGAACGGGTTCATGGATGGATAAGATTCACAAACCAATATTTTTTAATGTATAATTGACCGATAAAATTCAGTTTGATTGACGGTTTGTTGATCTTAAAAAACGCTACGTCCCCTGTGAAAGTCGAAGTGCGTATGTTTGATTTTGTCCTGCAGTGGGTATCGACCTCTGCCCGTTGTTGGATGTGTAATTGTGAATATTTTTCATTACGTTGCCATTGATACTTTTGGATAAAAATCATCGATAAAGATTTTGAAATCATGCTTGGACATTGATCGTAAGTCTTGTCGAGGAGCTCGTGGAAGTTTTTTTTGGTAGAGACATTGCGACCGTGAGTATTCTCGTCGTGTGTTCGCTAATTTGCCAAGACTATGACTATGCTCAAGTCTTTTTTTTTTAGTTTGCCAATGAACACTCATCTGCTGCCAAATGTGCGCTGTAAAACAGTTGACGTCTAATTCCTTCGAATATTTTGCATTATGAAGATTGTCGCTCTGTAGCAGTCTTAACCCACCACGAGTTTTAAGTCTGCCCGTGGCTTGCTACGTGAATTTTTTCTGAGAATTACTTGCTGACATCTGAACTGCATATTTCAGCCGACCAGGTTTCCAAGATCAGTGGAGCTAACTTGAATATGTGTCCTAACCTCATTGAATACTATGACTTATATTAAACGTGCCCCATAGAGATGTGATAACTCGTTTTTGGCCACGATAATGATTTGTATTAATTTTTGAAAACGAATATGTATGAAACTCGCTCATTCAAGTCACGAATCCTTTTTCGCAGGCAGCCAACTTTCCCGCCGCTCATCATCCAATGTCTGACAATGGCACTCGCTTATCATCAGACATCAATGATTAATATTCAGCACCCATGCAAGCATCTAATAATTCTTTTCAAAAGAACATCGAAATGTTTGCTTGTCTGCAAAAGCACAAAACTCATCCACCACTTAGCCCCCGTCCAGGCGATAAAACGAAAACTTTCCAACGATTTATTTTCGCAAGTTTTAATTTCCGGTGCAGTTCCTAATGCAATTTCCCGCCTTCGTACTCGAATGTGGATTCGATTTATAGTTTTGATCCCCCTTTCGCCTCGCAGCAGTCATTCAAATAAGAAGTATGGATCGCATATGGTATGCATTCCATTATGTAATTATAAAATTTAATTTCCTCATAGGTGGGCCTCTGGTGGAGATAATCTCAAAAAGCGCCACCAATGAGCACATCATAATCCCAACCCATAGCTACGAGTACTCAAAACGGCTAAACAAAACTCAGGCATCCCTGCGGTGTACTTCTAACTCCTATCAATCATCCATAATTAAGTTGCCCATAGCTGCCCAAGTGCGGTGACAAAGCGGCAAGTTTGTGTTCATTCGTTAGCCGCTTACTGGCTTGTAATGAAATAATTGACAGCTACGAACGAGAGGGAAAAGTTTCCAACAAAATCCGATACCCGGCCAGCATCATAGTCATCGTCATCAACATCATCGCATTCACCGTCATCATTGTCCTGGCTGTTACTGGATTTGGCGAGAATTTCGTTAGGATCGAAATTTGTGTAATATTTTATCGATTGCGTGGGTTGGGAGGATTAAAATGAAGCCCGGTCCTGAGTGTGGCTAATGATTTTCATTTTGCTAATCAAAAATCAGTTTTACCTGCATACACTCGCTGCGATGAATATTCATCAAGGATTAAATCGCATCCTCAACTGTTGGCGGACTGTCGCTGGTCTTCTTTATGAGGGATAATGAATTGACAAGTGTTTTTAGATTTAGATTTTAGCTAACTAACTAAAAATAAATTTACACAAAAACGGAACAAATCAGTGCTAAGTGATTTCTGAACTTTGCACATTAAAATCAAATTTTACATTTTTTAGTTTTGAAATTTTTTATAACCCTTCAAGCACAGTCGGTTGAATGCATATCCTTTCTCGATACACGCATACACGGAAGTGCCTGGAATACTTAGATGAGGCAATTGATTTCGCAAAAAAGCATCCATAGTAAGCTAAATGCTAAAGTTTAAACACATGGATAAAATTGCTTTACTAGTATAGTGAAAAGTGTTGCGAGAACGATCATAACATCCGGGGACTTAGTTTGCTCACCACTGTTCTGGTTTTTTTTAACTCAAACCAAAGTCTAGAGATCTTTCCAGAAAGTAACAGAGATAAATAATCTCTCGAAATCGGTCTGGAAACAGCTGTCAAAAACTCAAAAAAAAAAATGGACTGAATGTGACACTCTTAAAGCCATCAATTTACGAGAAAGAATAAGATCCCATGCTGAACATTTTCCTAGCTAGGAAAGAAAAGGTAAACATGGAAAACTCTCCACTGAAACTATGGTATGGTCAGACCTACTCGCACCCAAACCAATTTTTTTGGCTTGAAATCGAAGATATGGATGTGAAATTAAAGTGGCCGAAGCGGTGCCAAAACGGTGCGTGTGATTTGTCTCTGTTAGATTTCTTGTTTGCAGCCGTGTAAAAGACCGTGTTTCTGCATACAATCCACAAACTCTTTATGCTTTGAAAACAAAATCTTCAATTTATAGTCATGAGAGTCCTAAAGAAACTCCCATGGAGGACATTTGATCAAAGCAATATGTTGAAATAAAAAAAAATTGAAGGATTCAATACCACCATAGAACATTTAAAATTCTTAAGTAAAAGATTTCTCAAAGCATCGCAGACTTGAACGAGAAAACCGATTGAAGATTGTTTATATTGTCATGCGGCGCGACACCTGTTGGTGATTTTCCGAACCCTATTCGAAGCAAAAAGTAATAAGCTTACACGGAGACTTCAAAAATCAGGAATTTTTAAACGACCATTTTTGAGTTGAAAGTATAACAATTAAAAGGTTTTTTGGGTTTATTTTCGAAACGTGTGACTCTATAACTTCGACTTTTTTTGGCAATTAAAATTGAGAAATACACCTCAAAAAGACTGCAAATTCGTTCAGTAAACGAAAGGTCAATTCTGCGTACCTTTATTGCTTTCGTGGCGAAGAAACTAATTACAATTCAATTTTTTTAAAGAAAATTAAACGGGATCATTGCCCTTTTTTGGTTAAGGTTGCGATTTAAAGAAACAATTTTTTTTTATATTTGTTGCCAATCTTTAGGTATGGAACCCTTAAAAGATTTAGACGAGGAGAAGAGAAATTTCAGCAGTGAAGAAATTGTGGTGGCTTTTAAAGCATTTTTCCAGCAGCTGCTACTCTTTAGAACTGTGTAATAATAGGACTACCGGTTGAAAATGTCGTTTTTGCAGACAACTTCATAAATATTACTCTGAGGTGAATTTTGACCATGACAGCTGTCACATCAGAAACTTCATGTCATTGTCTAATTATTTCAGTCTAGGTTATTTGTCACTAGTGAAAACATACAAGTTTTAGTAAAGCCGTAAAATGTCTACATTCGTGCCATCAAAACAACATTTGCGGGGAGTTTTAATATGCTTTTTCATATAAAGAAAAAAGCAACCGAAGCGCATCAATTGCTTACCGAAGCTTACCCGGGCTATACTATAGACGTTAGAATGTGTCAGTGGTCGTTTAAGCGATTCAAAGATGGTGATTTCGACACCGAAGACAAAGAACGCCCCGGCCAGGTGAAAAAGTTTGAAGACCATGAATTGGAGGCATTGCTCGATCAAGATCCGTCGCAAACGCAAGAAGAACTTGCAAAATCACTTGGCTTCGCCCAGCAAATCATTTCTGATGGTTTGAAAGCAATGGGAATAATCCGAAAGGTAGGACATTGGGTGCCGTATGAATTGAAGCCACGAGACGTAGAACGCCGATTTTGCATGTCCGAAAGGCTGCTTGAACGCCACAAAAAGAAGTCTTTTTGCCATCGAATTGTCACTGGTTATGAAAAATGAGTACATTACGATAATCCAAAACGTCGGGCAACGTATGGATACCCCGGACATGCCTCAACATTGACGGCTGTTCAGAATATTCATGGCCTGAAGGTTATGCTGTGCATTTGGTGGGACCAGAAGGGTGTTGTGTATTATGAGCTGCTAAAACCGAATGAAAGAATCACAGGCGAGGTCTACCGACGACGATTGATGTGTTTGAGCCGAGCACTGAAGGAAAAACGGCCGGAAACAGTCGCAAGACACGATAAAGTTATTTTGCAACACGACAATGCTCGGCCACATATTGCAAATGTCGTCAAAACTTACCTTGAAACGCTCAAATGGGATGTTCTACTCCACCCGCCGTATAGTCCAGACCTTGCGCCATCCGATTACTATCTCTTCCGATCGATGAAACATGGCCTGGTTGACCAGCACTTTCGTCATTTCGATGATGAAAAAATGGATCGATTCGTGGATTGCGGCCAAACCGGTCGAATTTTTCAGAACGGGTATCCATGAATTGCCAGAAAAATGAAAAAAATTTGTGGCTAGCGATGGGCAATTCTTTGAACATTGAATTTATATCTATTTTTCCTCCATAAAGCATTGATTTTTGAGAAAAAAACGACATTTTCAACCGGTAGTCCTATTATGTACAAAGAGCGTATGCATTATGCCAGACTTGCATCGTATTCTGGCAGGAAGATGCACTTTCATAATATTTTTTCGACAAGATTGTAACCGAAAAATGTGGTTTTCAAATTATTGCAAATAAAGTAAATTATATGTTGTCGACAAGAAATTGAATCGTCAATATCAAACTGGGACTACATGTCTTATAAGGACGCTCATATATATATCTCGGGACAAATTTTATAAATAACATCTTGTTGGAAATATTACGAAGGGTCTGCTTAGGCAATCGATACTCTTGCGGTCTGTCTTACCAACTCGAAGCAAAACTCCTAACTCTGAAGACCAAAAAGCATCTTGCTAGTTCTTTTAAATGCAGTCAAATGTTGCTGACCTTCGAATGAAAAACGTTGCGTCGGTAATACGATTTGTGTGTGAGGAGGGCTAATGGGGGAGTAGTTACAATCGCGGCCTGTGTATGCTGCCCAAAAAGCCAAACTTAATGAACAACAATGATCCAGTTAAGAGCTTACCAATCCCAGTCGGTAGTTTTAAAAAAAAGAAAAGACGGAACCGCTGATTCAAAGACCAGTTCGCTAAGCAACTGAAAAGAAGCTTTTGCGCAGGCTCCTATCTACTAAGAATCAATGGCCTGATAGATAAGTAAGTAACAACTGTGGTTAATTTTTGGACATGCTCACAAGACAAGTATGCAAGTCTCCCGTATGTTGTTTCTTGCCTTTGTTACATTGAATATCAGATGACAGCTTAGAAGTAGCATGTACGTAAAAATCGTTCATCTGGGAGGATGTTTTTGTACTCAACCCACTCCGTCATAGCTCAATTGATCGATTTTTCGAATGCCTTAACGCTATTCGGCTTATTGACCTGAGATTCCGCAGATAGACTGTGTGCTTATTCTTTTTAGGATAAGCTGGCACAATCACTGTATTCAAATTTGCCGGATAATGTGCATTAAACAGAGAAGAATAAAAGCCTATCTATTGCAAGAGGAGGTGTCTAAGGACAATGTTTGTTATCCTGGCGATTCCCGTCGATTTTAAGTGATCTGAAGATTTCTTTAAGAAATGTTTTTAAAAATTTTCTTTCGGTTAAGGAAGGTAAAACTATTAAAATGCTTACTCATGTTTGTGTGTTTTTATAAGTTGCATAATAAAACAGATTGATTTTGGGTGACAATTCTAAATTGACAAGTTAAAGAAGACTTTTATTGCCTTGAATATCTACAAAAACAAAAATTCAACCCTATTCATTAGTCCTTTTCCCAGCACCGCAAATTATTTCTACTTGAGTCCACCTTTTGCGATCCCCTTTGCAATCATTCTTAAAATAATTTGTAACAATTTTTCCAAACCATCTGGAAGCCCACAAATTGAGGTACTTTGGGAAAAATAGGATATCTCACCTTTCCCCATTTTTGAAACAATAGTACCATTCATATTATTCTACATGAAATCCTTAAAATCTTTATCCTTCTCTCTGACTTTAAATGCCGAACGAATACCAAAAGACGGGCAAACTCACAATCACAATTCAAAAATCAGTCTATGGCAGTATTTGTCTGGAGGACACAGCATTGTCTATGACGATGACAGGCGACAACCCAGGGAGTACAGCCTTCCATTAGAGCAACAATAAATAATGAAATCTGATCACGTTTCCACTCAATTACCTGTTGGATTTGTTCATTTTCGAAAGAGTCTCTATATAGCTCGACGTCGGTTTGAGGCAGCCCCAGAATATTCGTCTGTGTAGGCGGCTAGCGCTTCTGATTCCACAAAACACAGCTACTATTGTCATTGGGGTATCTGAGATCATGGTTCTGCGTTTATGTTTGAATTTTTTTATTTTCATTTTTCGCGTCGATAACTTGGTGGAGAGATTGCAAAGGTGTATAGAGGAAGTGTTAATTCGGTTGGGACTTAGCGAAGAATGCTCAGTAAATCTGTTTATTTGAGGTTCAATCGATAGGGATTTGAATAGAGTTCTATCTGCGATTCAATTTACTGCTTACTTTCTTTAAATTAGGCAATCATGTTGGAACTCAAGATCTGAGGAATAGACTCTAGATGAAGCACTTATTGTTTGAATATGTTAAGTTGAATAAAAACATGATTTAGAATATTTGAATTTGAATTCGGACTATAAAAGTAGACTATGGTGCGAGAGATTTACATACGTCGGAAAATGCCGGTGGTAATGGGATAGAAACACTTAGAAAAGGAATCCCCTGGCCTCTCGACAGGCACGCTTTAATTCAATACTTCGAAAGTTTTGGTTGTTCAGATTCAAAAGTGAATAAAGTACTTCCAAATTACAAATTATTTATATTTAGAGAAGATACTATGAATCCAGCAGTCATACATGTGAGTCTTTCGAATGTCCAAATAAATTTAATTGACCAAACTACTAGCAATGTATGTGAAAGACAGTCAGTTTCTATTCGACGAGCGACCGGCAGGACGAAGACGACAACAAAAGCGAAAACAAAGACGCTAAGAAAAACTCAAGAAAAATATATTCTATACAAAATACTACTAAAATTAAACATTGAATTCTACATATATGATGATATGGATAATAGTTCCAATCGTCAATTTAGCTAACATTATAAGATTATTAGTCAAAATTTATTTTTAGAAAAAAAAAAACATTTTAAGAAGTATGGATTGCTATCAAATTAATTACTTGGTGATCAATAAAGGAACCAAAGCTGCACTGTACCCTTCAGTCGGTTATAATTTTGTGTTCTCAAGATGATAACAGGGTTCGCGGGCCAAATATTGTTTATTGTAACCCTTGTTCATGCGTTTGGAAAATTTGCTTTTATCCCATGTGCCTGGTTAAACACATTTGGTACAGCGTAACGACACGACGGGAATGAAGTTTTAACGACTTTTACCTTTCTTGGCTTAAAAATGTCTTTTTAGAACCATAGAAAAGCACAGCATTTATATCTATGTAATTCTCTTTTGTACACAGTAAGCCCTTTTATTCTTTGTAAATAAAATGGAAGTATCAAAGTCATTCCAAAAAAAACACAATTCCGAGGTGACCCATCCGTTCTGAACTTGTGGTCGATTGAAAATCAAAAAGTCGGGCTTCTAATACTTCAGATGCTCCACTTAAACCTTCTCAATTGTTAATGGAAAAATCAATATGACCCTCTTAGGGTATTCTAGTCTAGAAATTTAAAAAAATCGATTTTATTTTATATTTTCAAAGTTTAACTTTTCAAGAATATATCTACAAGAGGATTTTTTAAAATTCAAATTATTTTTGGAGATATCGGTATTTTGCTGACCCGGCATCCAAACTGGTTCGGCCGGAACTAATCGAACAAAAGACATAAGGGATTCTCCGTCTACCTGAATCCATATTTCTCAGTAAAACCTTTTGTCCATTGTATAAATTGTAATACAAAAATGCCAGGTGACTTGTATCTATTATATTAAGTGTTCACTTATGTCCAGCTGCTAACAGATGAATTCTAATCTGAAGGTACGAAAAAGGAGTTTGACTACGAAAATCCTCCTCTGTGTGATGAAGTTTTAAAAATTATAAAGCCGAGAGTTTATCATCAGAGGAATTATAGACTCGATGTTTAGGTTCAGAAACTCCAAATGGTAATGAGTCTCTAATCTCTTTGACTTGGACTTTCGATCCAAAACATATTCATTCCGGACCTTAGATGATTGAAATAGCGGCATTTATTGCTGTTTGTATTTTTAATGAAGGCTTAATTCATATTTTAAAAATGATGGGGCTTATGGGAATGAAAACTGGACCGGAAGATCATTTCTTTGCTGTGAAACGAGACAACGTCCGGATTGACCGCTCCGAGATACGTGCATCCAACGCATCAAAGGAGGCCAGAACTGATCAATATGGAGAGAGAAATGCGGAAAAAATTTTTTTCGAAGTCGTGGAAGGTCCGATGTATGTAACAGGAATGGCAGATTAAATAAATGTGAGTCTACAAATCATTTCATGACTTAGACTGTGAAAAACTTTACGCGAAACTTTAGAAGCGTTTTTCTCGAAACTGCCTTTTTCAAAACAATACCGATGATTTCTCAGGTTCTACTGGACCGATTTATCGAAATTTTTATAGTCTTCTGTATAGACTTGTATATGTCTGGAACTATCCCCATCCATTTTAAAAAAAAAAATTGAATCAGTCAAATTAGTGGTACAAAAATTGTTTTTTTTTTATATTTTGTGAAACAAAATCTTTCCAACTCTTCCGTAGTTCCAGACATTGCGACATCGTGAAATCGAAATCGTGGGTATGGTTACGCGTCAATTTTATGAGACCCCCACTTCATCAACTGCCAATTTTTGAAATTTTCATTTTTTCTGTATTCTTGTTATGTTTAGTAATAACTAATAAAAAATGGATAGTTAAAATATTAATTCTCTTTTTTTATGAAACTTCAAAATTACATGAAATTCATGCCTTTAGACTAGAATACCCCCATAATGTTGAGCTTTGAAATTATTTCAATTGTGTGTTTGAAGTGTGTTTCCAGCTTGAGGTCTATTTACGAGCCTCGCTTTTTCTAGTGGGTTGAGGTCAGGTGTTTGGACGAGTTAGGAACCCGACCCGCAAAACCATAATTCCCAAACGAACATTCTTAAAATGTCAAATATCCCCAAATAATAAATCTATGAATATTAAACCAAATAACTAAGTAATAATAAACCAAAAAAAAAACGACGCCGAGCAAAATAACCGACCGAAAAATGCGAATGAGCTGTTTAAATACAGTTTCTTAGGCCGATTAATGTTTGGTCTAATGCTACCCATACCGAAACAATCGGCTGTGTAAAAGTGAGTTTGACTGAAACCCAACTTCAATGTTTCGACATCGGTTTCAATAACTATGACTCTGCTCCTATATGAGTACTTCCTGAGTCATCGAAACGTTTTCACGGCTGGTGCCTTAGCTGGCTTAACGCCTGACCTTTAATTAAATGAAACGACATAACAATAAAAAATAAAAATACATAAGTGTTATACAAATGCAGACATAACAACTGGAATGCTTTTTTGAAATGCATTTCGTGCATGCCCGATTGCGATTTCCCCGAATTCTTGTTTTAAGTCAATTCAAATCATCCCACCGTTTCTTGAATGATATTAGCCTTGCTTCGATATACGTGGCTGAAAGTTGTCAAATTAAAAAGGTCCACAGATTGGCCACCAGAGATGTCACAAGAACTATCTGACTCCGTATTGCTCATCAAACAGAGGATATTACTACTGAGGGCGGGAACATTCGGGAGAAGTTCCTTATAAATCGTGAATTGTAACCCAATTGCTGCCTACTAACCATCAAGTGAGGGTAACTTGGTCCTTAGCTAGATAAAGCCTGGTGAAACAAGAGGATGATTTCGTACTCGGAATCATAATTTGGGACGAAGTACTGTAAGAAAAGCACAATTGGGCATCCCCTCAAAGGAACTATTACTTTCAAGAAAACAGAGTAAATTTTTCATTTTTATTCCTTATAAAATAGCAGACAATCCAAATTATGACATAACTCTTGCCCCACCTTGAAGATGTCTCATGGTAAATGGGTACAAAAGACAATGATCTCAGATGATTGATTTATTGAACACTGAGAGAGACAGCATCATTTACAACATCAAGTCACAAAAAGTCGTCACTTTCGATAATATTTGTGCTGATGTTCGCACTTCTGTTATAACTCGCATTGAAAATGTTTGTTATTCAACGTTTGATTCATTCAGAATCGGCAGAATACTGAGCGCACCATTCCATACCGCATAAATAATTCACTTGCCCCAACTTGAATGTCCAATGTTCCAGGATGGAAGCAAATGCCATCATCAACATTGACTAACTTTACGGCAAATACTTTACGGCAAATACTTTTGAAAATTTCCTCTTAAAATATTCCATTTCACTGAAGATCCTTCAAGTCCTCCGATTCTGTGTCCTTTCGCTGGACTACGTGTACCCCACCCACAAAAGGCCAAGGCAGACTGCAGAATTTATGACAATTTAATTGATTTACTTGAAACGTGACCAGAAAATCAACGAATGCATTACGCTGGGATTTTCAGGCACAGAATTTTCTTTCGTATTTCAACACTCATTCGCTTTGGGCACTTTCTTCTCTCCTTTATGATTCTTTCATTTCCTGCATAACTGGGAATGTGAATGTTATTCTTGTTTGCAAGCAAATTCCCCACGGGAGACACCACCCAACCAAAAAGAGCCATAAAACGATGATTTTCCAAAAAGAAGATTCATGAGAGATTTCGCCTTTGGAGAGAGTCCAATTCCAAGCCGAACACATCCTGAACAAATACACAACTGCTGTCGTCGTCCATTTAGCGACCGAGATCCTTCCGAACAATAAATGAAATTATGAGTCTAAAAAAACAGAAAAAAAATAGGAAAACTCCTGCCTCCTCTACGATGCCATTACTAAGGACATTTAATGAGAAGCAGTGCAAATAGAAGCTGGAACGTGATATCGCGTAAAAATTCGGGCCTCGAATGAGAATGCCCCGCGAATTGGTTAATGGAAATGCCATGCAAAGATGACACTATCCAGCGGGTGGGCAATGATATGGACTTAGATTTGTCTATTTGGAAAATCTTCGCCTGGCTTAAGTGAAGAATAACACAGCCAATCCACTGTCCGCAATCAAGGGGATCCGCACTCGTATATTCCGCAGCAATTTCTTTTAAAACGACATTTAATACGCTCAGCCCCTTAATCGCCATCAATAAAAGCGTCCACAGACAAAGTATCTTCTTGGAGAAATTACCCGTTTCATGGGATACGGAGTGAGGAATTCTTATTGAATTTTATGAAGAAAATAATCCGGCGGTTGAATGAAAAGAAAATCCCGGCTAACGCCAGAAAGTGGATGGAGTAAAAAGTGAGCCAAGAAAAGCTTACAAAAAATGAGTGCGCCGCCCGTAGTTTGTGGGGATGAAGTGGTTGCTCGCTGGCAGCTACCCCCACTTGCATTCATTGTAAGAACTCTTAAGTAATAACACACTGTGGCATATTAAATTGTTTTGCGAAATTTATGTCACCATATTACGGGATGATGGTTTTGCGTCCTCTTTTTCGTTGCATCCTGCGGGTAGATAAGCCATGTACACTCTGTGCCGCAAAGTCGAAATTTAAATGAATCCTGCTAAAAGGATTTCGTTATTGGAGCAATTGATATTTGAAAAAGAAAAGAAAAAAGTTTCTTGTCTCTTGTTCTTGATATACTTTTTCTTAGAATGATTTATTATGATAATATTTATTGCTACAAGGTTAATCGCAGAACTATACGACACGATGTATCGACGGCGGTTGCTAATGGTGGGAAGTAACAACCTTATAGAGTTAAAGATCGAAGTTATTTAATCAATGAGAAGGCGCCTTTGGTCATAAGAGGCAAAAATTCCATGCCATTTGAATTTTCGAGTCATGTAACGAGTAAATGACTTTTTAACCCCCCAAATTCTCAGGGAATGCGAACAAATAAAAGTGGTTGAAAATTCACGGTGGAAAAATTTCACAGCAAAGAATTATTTTTACAACTTTGCTCAAGAGTTCCCATCATAGAACAAGGTCTTCGAATGATGCCAAAAAACACTGATTATGTAACTTGTTAATTACTTACTGTTCTTAAAATACTTGGTGCCTCAGTATGATTAATATATTGGGTTACAATTAGGGAAGTTATTGCGACACCATTGGTGGAAGGAGGCTGAAATAGTTCAGAATCGATCAATGCTTTAACCGTCGCAAATATGTTAACTTTTTTTGCGAATAATTGGCATTAGGAGAACTTTAATGGAGATACGACGTAATTAAGAGACCGTAGATCAAAGTTTCAAGAGTATAGACCACTGATGCACACACATTGGCTTCTTTTTGAGAGGTAAGACTCAAGCCACTTTAACATCATTGGAAACCAAATTCATCTAATATTTGAATATTTAATATTAATTTTGTCGAAGGCTAAACAAAAATCCGAATAAATTGTGTCAACTTGACATTCACATTGAATTTGAGAAAAATATCAAATGAGAAGCTGTTGATTTTCCATTAAAAAGAAGCTCTATGAATGAGGTGTAGTAAATTCTTGCACCAAGAAATAAAGTTAATTTTTGACTGATTCAAGAAGTTCAGGAATTGTAGGAAGCTTCGATAAAGCTCAGATTCGTTCCACCCATCTAAAAAATGTTCTTCTTTTAAACCAGGATGGCAGCTGGGTCCAATTCGAATTTAATCAGATATATTTTCATTTTTTACAAATTATTCGAACTGAAACTTCATGACTTCTTAAAGCAACACTTGTGCAGCACAACGGAAAAAATCCGAGTGGTTTCGTGCCAAGTCGATCAGTAACCGCCAAAAGAAAATTTGTTTCGGGATTTTCTGAACGAGCATGTTTTGTGTGAATTACAATTGTATAGAATTTAACTACTTTGTGTGAAATTATGACTGTCCGAGAATAAATTCCAACTGCTTATTATTTTTTGTAATAAGAAATAATTTTGGGCCTTATTTTTTTTTTTTGCCTGTAATAAAAATTAAATTTACATGAACTTTTCCTAGCTCATTAATATCTCGCTTAAGCAAAATAATTTTTTCTTTATTTAAATCAATTTGTCATACAACAGACAAAACCTGTATTCCTATAGAACTATTAAGGTGAAGCGGAATGTGTCACCGCGTGACCATCGTGGTTACCACCATGACCATCCTAGGGTTAAGGAAGTATTAAACAACAATAAAAGTGCTTCGTAAAGGAATTCCAAGTTGGGTTAGCCGCAATATTTCTGAGGGCAGATAAAATGTCATGTTCCGAGAATTGATAGAAGAACCATTATACTCACGTTTACACGTTGGAAGATAATAACCAGAATACGAATTGTAAACTCAAAGAGATTTTTGGTCCTTAAATTTCTCTATTTTTCTCTGACTATGAAGGTCTATTTATTAAGTCTATGCAAGTGGATACTTAGGTCCCCTGTTACCAATCCCGCCATTTAACGCAGATTCCTTTTGCTGGGGTTCAGAGCTCTTTTCGCTGCCTTGTTAGTCGGCATATCTATTATAGATTTTGCTGTTCTGCTCGTTATTAGGTTGACCCATTGATTTTTCAAATCCTCGGTTGCCCAATCGTATATAGGGCAATCTGTCAGCAGGACGCCCATTCCCCAAACAGGATTTGAGTCTCTATTTCCTTTTCTAGCCAATTCGTCAGGCTTTTCGTTAATCGTTACACCTTTGTGTCCCGGCAACTAAGTTAAACTGACGTCGTTTTGTGTTGCATTCTTATCGGTATCAATACCGATTAAGGGTTTGAAATATCTTTGATTTCTGCAGTACTGTCGAAGCAGATTCGGTTTTAATTCTACCGTATTTTGTGGTCAGTGTGCGTTTCTACTCCTTTTAATATTGTGAAAACTTCTGCTTGAAAGACCGTGACGAAAGGTTCAAGATGCCCTCAAATTCCAATCGATGGGTTTCGACAGTAGGAGTAGATCCCTGCTTCCGTCTCAGACGCTATTTGAACGCTGTGAGGAGGAATAGGAAGATGTGGAGCAATCCCTCTGCAACTGCCCAGTATCAGCGAGGCTGCGTCTCGGCTCAACACTTTTACCAGATCTGTCACACCTCAAAGGAATAGGGACCGGTGAGATCATGGATTTCGCAAAACGAACGAAAAGATTTCCCGACCCCACAAATCAAACCGCTCCATAAAAATCCGTTAACATCCCTCTCCTTTTTCACTACACCATCCAGTTAACCAAAATCTTTTGCATAGAAGAAATAGGGGAACACCCGGGCCCAATCAGAACCAACAAATCAACCTAGATGGGCCCAGAACAATTTACTACTGGATTTGATTTTATGCTGTGCACCAATAATATTACGAAAAAAATAATTTTTATCTTCTATTCGTGAGTCTTCGCTTTTGAAGTTTGTGTCAATGTAACATTTTTGTCAATGAAACAAATCGTTGGAGAGGACGTTAGAATGCCCACGACTGGAGTATCAGTTCTATTTGTTTCATCTACATAAAAGGCGCCTAGCGAGGCATATCCCTGCTTAACTTCTCTTATAAAATCCAATTCAGTGTATAATTTGATCCTCAGAAATACATAACTAAAGGACCATACATTGTTCTGAATTCAAAATGCTTTTATTGTAGTTGTAGAAGCAGGGAATTATAAAGTGCTCATTTTATCATAGAATCGCACCTGATATAAAGAGCTTATACAAGACTGTGAAGATAACTGACATAAGCGATTTCAAAAAGTTTTCCAGAGAGTTTGCTTGAAATGTAAATTGACCCCTTTTTAACACAATGAGCCATATAAATTTTCTGGATAAAGATTCATCGTAGGTAGTCGATGCTACTTTGGAGTGTCCACAGAACTAACTAAACACCTTACGGGTTGGAGAAAAATCATACTCTACAAAATACAAGATTCCAGGGACCTTCGAAATAAAAAATTTCCTTCGGATATACAATCATGTCTGTAAGACGGGCACAGATAAACGAAAAATAAGGAAGACAGAACCTCCAGTTCTAAGATCTCGAGCAATCCCTGACGGCAGAAATCGTGAAGGATGTAAAGCAGCTTTAACACAGCCTCCGATCGAGTGTCGATTGCGTGATCAGTAAATAACTTACTTCATTTTAACATTGATTTTTTAGTCTTTCTCCGAATCTGTAAGATGATCGTATCGGAAGGCATTTAAAGGATATTTTGATTGATTTTTTTTATTCCTTCGGAACAAACCACTCAGTGTCCACAAGTTTGCTTGGCAGACTGTATTTCCCCAGACTTTTTCCCTTTCTAAATTCTTCTATTATCGTCGTTGTCATTATTCTAGCTTGGACCAAGAACGAAACTGCCAAAAGAATGAAGGAGATAAAATTTGTCGCAATAATAATAATTGACGTCAACATCACCATCACCGGTGGCAGCGCAGGCTCTACAGGAACTTCAAGCACAAAATTAATATAACTAAGAAATTGCGAGAAAAAATAAGTCCCATAATGGATTGTCGGATTCAAAGGATATTTATACATATGAAAACAAATGTGTGTGATGATTTTCGAGGATTTCCCTTTTCAGCAAAATATATAACATCCCACAAATTACATAACATCCACAGACGATTCCAATTAAATTTAAATTTTCACTCAAAATTACGAAATCAGAACCACAGGTGTCCGCCCCTTGCGATGCTATAAATTAATTACGCCATCTGTTATCCTTCTTCTGTTGGCTAACACCAATATAATTTGGCAAACATTCCCTCCGAGCTGTTAAACGTTATCAATCATTAAAAAAGTATTTCCCTATAATCGTCCGGCGGGGAAAATCACAAAATTACGAAAAAAGAAAAACTCAATTTCAGTTCTTTTTCTCCTCGGAGTGTCGTTTATCAACTTTCTCATTCTCAATGGCTTTCCACAGCTAATTACTTAAAACAAGTGCTTTTTGGATATCAATTAAAAGCTTAACACGACGTAATTAAGGATAAGGATTTATGTATAATACGGGTGTGCCCTTTCCCCCGTAAAAGATATCAGCGAAAGGAAAAGCTTAAGTAGTTTAGATACTTTTTGTTCGCTTGATTTTTTTTTTCATTCACTTTCCTGCGGATCTTCTGGATTAGCAATGAATTTACACAAGGAGTTTAATGTGTATGTGTTTGTGGACGTTTGTGTGAATTGAGTGGAAGCAGAAGAGAAAAATTGAAGTGAGCGAGTTCTCTGACGGAAATGGATTTCGTGTTAATCGACTGGCACGTATTCAATTATAGTAATTAACTGTTAATTGGAATGGAATTGATTTCATATGAAGAGGATATTTTGCACGTTCAAGGATATGAACTCTTTCGGGAGGCGCAATGGATTTATGCGTTTATTTCTGGAAAATAATGGAAAGTGCTACAAAACGAAAAAAGAAATCTAAATGCAATAAGGACTCTTCCCGAACTACCCAAAAAAGTCTGCTTTTCTATATTTCCGAAAATAACAATGAATCCTGAGGATTAAAGAGTATTGGACCTTAGCCTAATACTTAATTTTTTTTTAAATTTTCTCTTTCTCAAGAGATAATTATTACTCCATGTCTGAAGTCCGAAATGAGGGAATTATCTTGTGTTTTTCTTATTTGCATTCATTCAATTCACTGTATTTTTTCGCTATTTGTTACTAGTGCATTTTCTGTTCTGATAGACACACAACTTCGGGATCACGAATTTGAAACTCCCTCATGACTCTGAAAGATCCTTGTGCTTTCCCTAACCGATATATGTACTCTCGAATGATAAATATGACTCGCAAAAATAAGCTAATGCCAGTAAATTCGTACTTTTACACGACTGGAGACCACCGCTGTTGTTGTTATTGCAAAGGTAGGATGAAAAAAATACGTACTACGTACGCGTAGTTTTCAGGTGTCAATGCAAGAAACGTCAGATACTATTAATGCTAACTATGGTCTTGATACTCCGCCATGCATAAATGCTTATTTAAAGCTAATCCTTTTCCGTGTGATAGCAGCTATTTAATCGAAACGCGAGATGGAACGTTGGAGCGGTTGGCAGTGTTGATTTCAGTGACAGAATGATGTTTTCTAGATTGCGATGCAAGTTGAGATGATACATGCCAATGAGTTGAGAGACAAGTATACACTCTAGCCAGAAGGAAAAAGACAAAGATTACTTTCATGGAGAATTATGACATAGCACAAAGAACACTGATGGCTCATCCTAATCAAGTTCTAGCTTTACGTCCTTATTGTGATAAATACTTTTACTATGTATATGTGACTGTCAAACAGTAATGGCGCAAATGATAAATGAATTGATTAACAATTGGAAAACAGATTTTTGAAACTCCGGTTTATTGACTGCAAAGCGATTTAGTGATCCTGACAGACATTTATAAGAAAATGGCACCAAATATAAGTAAGCAAAGGAAGGTGGCTGCGAAATTTGTATGAACTATAATTATTTTTATAATTATAAAAAACATTGAAAATTACCGTCAATAATGTTGCAGATGAGGATTGTAACGCACGGAATATGTGTTATTTCGTACTGAGGTGTTGTTTGACAGACCTTAGTCTTAAAGGAAAACACCAAATTGTCAATGATATATGGTCATGGGAAACTGAACCTAAAAGGTTTTAAAATGTATAACAAGGCATTCAGTGCTTGGTCAAAAAGCCCCTCTAATAATGGAGAAGAAAAAGCTCATCTTGAAGTGGAACACAGATGTTGCAAAGATCTTATGAAGGGATTGTTGAAAATTTATTTGAATAAAGATACAACTATCTTTGAAATAGCTGCTGAGAGAACGAGGAATAATCAGGTAATTTTTAAGCCCATGGAAAATAATACAGCTATCTGATTATCTTATATGGATGACGCTTAGAAAACGATGAATTTCACAATACTACGTACAGATGTTTAAGGACACATATATCGGGGCAACGAGAAGACGAAGATTCACTGTTGGAGTAAACGAAGTTACCAAAGAAAAGTGATGTGCGAAAAGTGAGTGTCTTGAGTCCTTTATTTATAAAATGATCTTAAAGACCAACAAACGCACGATGTAGGCATCATAAGCGAGGATCAGCACTTTCTGTGTGGGACATTAATTTGAATAGCCCTTCTGAGTATGAATAGTTTCAACATCTGTGATCCATCATAAGTTATGAAGCAACGTTTAACGACAGTTAGTGAAGACTACGCATAATTTTGAGAAAATTACCTACTTAGTCGGTACTATCATATTCAAGGATCCGCAAAGTTATGGAACAACACTGGCATTTGTCTGGGCGATGATGAAGCGGTCGCTAACATAAAGGCCTGTAGTAATTTCTTAAAGCCGATTATTGAACCCCCCAGTCGGACCAGTCAGAATTGGATGGTATATGTTCCCTCAAGTTTGGATCATAAACTTGCCTTAAAAGACGTAGAAAGGCGAAGAATTACACATTTGTGCAGTCAAAAGTCAATGTACATGAACCTTTGAGATATTAGTCCAAAAGATCGTTTTGTTTGGCTGATTTCTGGGCAGAGCTTCGATTATTTGATTCCAAATTGCAAATTAAGTTTTATCATGGCAGTTGTACTCTTCGAATGATGATGATAATGATAGGAAATTGGGTTGTAAACAAAAATACGGATATCTATTTCTTCACAGATTTAAACCGGAGCTTCACCCTTAGCAGTCTCACTCATCAAGCATGGTCATCACTTTTCGTTAATTTTTTAAAAAACTTAATTTTCCTGTCTTTATATTTTTTATTTCTGTAGCTCTTTGATCCTCGGAAAAAAGAAAAACCTGCAATTATTTTCAAACCGCTTAAGGCAACTCAAATGAAGTGAAATTAATTAAGATCTTCCTGTTTAAAGCTGCAACAGCACCAAGCTAACCGCTTTCATTATTTTAAATATACTCGTACACAAACGAAGAGAAGTAATTAATGCTTATAAAAATATACCACACAGAGAAGGATACAGGATCTCAACGTTTCCCTTTCGTTTCAAAAGTAGTTTAATGAATAGAGACTCAGGCTTTCCAAAACTGAAGTCCTTGAAAATATTATTCAAGTATTGCATGCAAACAGAAACCTCAATAAAGGCACTAAGCAGCAGTTTTTTTTTTAGTACCAAAGCCAACAACTCCAATTGCCTTGCCACCTCAACCAAGTTAAAAAATAAGAATAGGAACTGATGAGAAAAAGTCAAGCCCACAATATTTTATTCTACTTTTGTATTCATATGGCGTCGCACCATCCATCCCCCTTACTGTGTGCGCTCATCCTTCAACCCTTGTCCAGGAAATCTGTTGTTGGCTTTGATTTGTGTTTGTTTTATTTTTTTTCTATTTCTCCATTGATACCGTGTTCGTTGTTTGTCCTTTCAATGAAAACACTAAATGTCAGACATGTTGGCACATTCCAAAGGATAAACAAATGTTGACAAGAACTTGCACCTTTTATTTAACTGAAAAGGATTTCTTTCTTTCAAAAGCGGATGTAAAGCTATGTCCTTGAGGAAGAAGCTAATAATTTTCTGGATGTTTACTTGTGGTTTGGTTTTGTATTCGGAATTTAAACGAAAAAAAAATGTGTGGTAGAACGAAAGAGTTGTCGGGGAATGTTATGAGTGTAAATTGCTTTTCGTATCCTTGGAACGGGTCAGCTTTGTGGTATGGAGAGATGCACTTACCTGAGAAAAGGAGTTAAAAGAAAGTAAATGAAATGCTGAAGCTGAAAATTGGAGAGACTTAAAAATTCTTTTGGGTATTTCTTTTAAGCAGTTTTAGTCAAGCTTTACAAAACTTTAACAAAACTTCTTAGTCTTTTTCAGTTCTCCTTCTAATAAATTTGCTCGCTGTGTAAAAAATAAATTATAAGGGCAGTCCAAATCCCTTGAAAGCGAGAGCATTATAAAACATTCAGAAAACTTTCTCAAAAATATTTGAGATAGAAAGTTTCAAGTTTCTATTTTATATTTTCAAGCTTTTAGTTAAAGATAATATACCATCCTTTAGAAATTGGAGGATCAATTAAACAAAAACTCTTTCTTCATTCTACGTTATGAAATTTAATTTTTCTTTTTTCGAGTTTTTTTCGACCTCTGATCATGAAACCTTGGTATATAGGTCACCTGTTCAAAGACCACTAGTGACACCTTTATACCCAGGTCAATGATCCTTGGTTTTGATTATTTACTCGATCCCGCTATTAAATATGCATTTTTTAAGAGTTTTTATTTCCCCATTTTATGATAGTGTTTGTCAAATTTATTGTCAATGCCCCTTATAGGGACACACAAGCGGGAGTAGGAACAATATTGGATTTATTACGCTACCTCCCTTTAAGGAATATTATGAAAAGTAACTTTTATCAAGGAGAGAACGGGACAACTGTTATGACGTTGACATTTGGGCAGTTTAACTTTATCCAAGCTGGTGTTAACATACTATACATAAGTTGAAGAACTCAAAAAGTTATATTCGCCGTCTGCTTACAATCTGAAGGATTGAAATTTTAAATATATACCAATCATATTGAAATATGTTATCCCTTAGAAGGAATTTTGAGCTCGGCAACCTTTTTCAGGAAGTATTTTAATACCTATTAATGTTAAGGCAGCTTTCGAAGACTAGGAATTCTTTCGACCGTTTAAATTACAAAATCGCCTCAAAATGCACTGACATTTAGACGGGATGCGTCAAAAGGCTAGAGCAAGTAGATAAGGTCAAGATAAGAAAAAAAGCCATGCGTGAAATGGGGTCTATCTCCCCTTAATAAGGCGGCATGGCCAATTTTCTTACAAAAGCTGATTTGAAATGAAAAAAAAAATTAATCATCCACGAAATCACATATAATAATAAAGAACATTTGGATTTTGAAAAAATTAAGTCCAAAATGGATTTTAAGTTTGCGTCGGTAAGTTGGATACTGAATTCCAGGGAGTGCGACGAGAAGGTGTCAATGTTGAAGGCAAGGTCTATTTCAAATCTTTTTCAAGGATTCACTGACGTTATTGACGTCATCACTCGCATCATAAAAAAGTATAACTGTAATGAGATTAGTATCAGCTCCAAAGAAGTCACCTTAAAGAAAAACCGGCAAAGAGTCATTCAGAGCTATCAATGCCACTTTGCTTTGTCCAAGCAACTAAGATCAAAACTCATAACTTGAAGGACAACAATCATCCTCTTAAAAGCCATAATTTTTCTTAGTCCAAAATCTATTTCTAATTTAATTAAAAATTTTAAAAACTTCAATTAAAATTTCAATCAATTTTCAAACTCAAAATAAATTTGAATAAAATTTTAATTTTAAATTAAGTGCAATTTTTTTTTTCTATTTTCAATGCCTCCATTTATAAATAGACAAATCCAAAATATCAAGTGCTTATAAATGTCTTTTTTTAAGAAATTAAAATAAAAAAATAATAACTTTTTGGGGTCTTTCTACACTATGCAAAAAATTAGGGGAATGCCACTTTTTTAAATTGAATCTTTCCACCCCGAAGACGGGTTTGAAATCTTGGAAAAAGGTTAATGGTGGGCACATCATCGTTTGGGATACCTTTCAGCGTACAATGTATATGCCTCATGACTGGAACCATCTGCGAAACCAAAGCATTAGTGCACATCTGTCAGTTCTTCTTGAATGTAACTTAAGCTTGAACAAATGTTCCAATAACAAATTGGTAGAATTTAGTTTACCCCGTGTGTCGGCTGCTGAGTGTGAAATCTTGGGCTAAAATCCGAGTAGGAATATGTAGCATTTTTTCAAAGACCCACATTTCGCAATGAGTACAACTGTCAAGATAAGTCTTCTGTAGCCGTTCAAAATCGGCAATTAACTGTTGGTCTAAACCAAGATATTTGTGTCGCCATCGCTTACGCAATGTGGGCAAAACGCTTACAATATTTTTACTTTCTGTTTGTTGAACAAGTTGAAAAAGTGTGTCACTGAGTGGGATGCATTGAGAGCCAAAAAATTTGGACATTGAGATTGACAATAATGTTTTGTTTTTTATTTTGGTAAAATTGGTTTGAGTGACTTAAATTATGCGGCAAGGAGTTTTTGTATAAAGTAAGAAGTTAGCTAAAAAGTCATTTTAACTCGCTTGCTTTTACTGAAAAGTTTGCTTATTCATGAGTTTGGAGAAACTTTTAAGAAAACATTTAAAAAAGCTTAAGCATAGAAATACTATTCATACACTGGCACAGCGATTACTGGTTCAATGAATAATAAAACTGAGAAAAGATAACATCAGTCCGCAAAAGTCCTTCTGCCGCCTTTCTTAGAATCCATCGAAATGAAAAAGTTTTTCCTAATTCCAAGTGAAAATCGAATTTTCCCCATAATCTTCAGCCAAAGCCGATAAGGAAAAGAGAGAAGCACAAAGAAAAAAAAACATCCTTTTAATATGGACCTCTCTATATTGAGTGCTTACAACTAACTAACAGACTCCCATTGATTATTTAACGACTTCTTAAGTGGTTTTCTCTACCCGGTCCCTCAGCAAGGAAGAAACTCTTTCATCCTAGGCAAGTTGCCGCCCCGCACACACATACAGAAATCATATCGACCAGCTTAGCTGGGAATTATGTGTGTGCACACAACCAGCTAACAGGCTCTCTAACATATTGACCCAATGAATAACTTTCACGCATCAGAATGTGCTCACTTTATGAATTATATAATCCTGACTCTGTAGCCTCGGGAAAAAACAGGACTCCATACGATTGCCACATGACCTGCTGCCTCTACTCGTGCCCTGTGTGTGCAGATTTGAATAATCCTTTTTCGGAATTTTGATTGTGTGCCATAAATTCAAATAAATTGACAAACTGCATAGGGCTGAGTGCATTCCCGTTGTTGAATAATTGAAAAGTCATATGCTGAGCGCGTCGGGTGACAGGTATTGAATAAAAGCGGCAGCGCGGCAATATCAGGAGCAAAAACTTCTGCCAGGTGTGCAAAAATAAAAAAAATAAAAAATAAAAATTGAGTCCTTCCTCGTCCCCACTCGCCGGGTAGTCAGTCTAAGGAGGTGTAAGTCTGATTCGGAACGAGATGTAAGAGTTATGAATAATTCAAGTTCCACTTGCACTTGAACATTCAGCTGGAAATGCATGCGAATGGATGTGGGTATGGTAGCACCGGTCTGAGCTGAGTGTTGACAGTGAGGTGCTTTCGTTTGATGCGTGTGCCATGGAGGACTCGGAAGTACTACACTTTAGAATTCATATTCGAGTCGAATGAGGAATGTTGCATTTATGAACCGGTGAAGAGTGTGTTTTGATCCTGCCACCGAGAGTGCTGTTAATCAAATTTTGAGTGCATTAAGGGGTTTTTTTTTGGCCAGGGTTCGATTATCTGAAAGAAGTTTTTGATGGAGGATGGATGGCGTTGAAAAACAATCGGCATTATTCACCAATTGAATTTTATAGAGGGATGATTTGTCAAAAATATTTTCAACTTATATGGAAGAGTCCATCTTAAGAAAAACGAATTTTCGGCAGATTGTCTTAGACCTGGCGCGAAAGCTTTTCGAAACAGTGATGCAAACCTAGTCACAGAAGCGCATGAAATTTTAAGCAGCACTTTCAGCAGCTATTTTATGGACATAAAACATATAAAAAGATAAGGAAAAATAGGCCAAGTTCGAGTTGGATAAGCACACGAGGGGTGCCGTAACCTTATAAAATTCAAAACTACTATTCTTTTTCAAAAATATTTAATAAAAAACGTCACAAAAATAGCGTCACTTCATTTTTTACTTTATATTTTTTATTGTATTTAATGTTTTAGCGGCCATGTTGAAATTTACGATTCAAAAGATACAGCTTTCTGCCAGACGAAGGGCCGGAAAAACGGACAGTGGAGCCTTAGTAAAAGAGGTCTGTTGGCCCCCTTGGGGTTCGGAATACTTTAAAGAAAGCTCGCTTCCAATTAATGAAGAAGTCAATAAAGAAGTTGACGTGCGTACCAAAAAGTTGAAAATCAACAAAACTATCGCCGGGCTCTCATTTTTTTGTTTTTTTTTGTCAGGAATGGTAATATTGGTTCGGCAGAATGCATGTCGCTTCCGAACAATTTTGAACATGTACTAGGTTAAGATAATGAGGTGCTCATGCATATGGCTTCTTTAATCTCATGCTGGAACAAAGTCCTGTAATCTTAAAAACTACAGATGACATTGAAATTGGCCGTGAAGTAACTGACAATAAGGCCAAGTACGTCCTTTGAATAAACAAACCGCCAACGTCATGGATAACATCCAAATATGGGCTTGGAATTGGTTAAGGAAATTGATATTTACTTCCTCACGAATGTTACTAAAGTTCACCTATCTCAAAGCGCACATTTTATTTAGTACGCTGTTTTATTATTAAAGAAACTATACCATAAAAATGTATCTACCCATGTAGTTAAACTTTAATTAATTTTGAGAAATAAAAGCAAGTTAGCCTTAGTTCCCTTTTGCAAAGCGTAATAAGACCAACTTTATAATAGTAATTTACAACAATTCGGCATTACAAGCTCGAGAGATAATTCTAAAGTTCCAGAATTAAATCAGATTGATAAATTAAAGTGCAATGCAAAGCTGTGTAAATGATATTTTTGCTATGTAAAAGATTATACTGCAAATGCCGCGATCGAGGACGTGTTTTACATAACCACAGCACACAAGAAGATGTTCGGACTGAAATTAAGATACAATGCAACCGTAGTTCACAAAAAACGTGACGGTATGCGGGATATTTTTGACGAAGTTTCTGCAAAACATGATGAAAGTAAAGTTGGAAACGTTCGAAGGCAGCTCATAAAATAAAAAAGCTTGCTCATGGGCCGAATTACGGGAGATTTTATTATTGAGAGGCATGAATTTCATGTAATTTTTGAAGTGTCATAAAAAAAAACAGTATTTTTAGCATTCATTTTTACCTTTTTTTAGTTATTTATTAACATAACAAGAATACAGAAAAATATCAAAAAATAAAAAAGTTGAAAATATCAAAAATTAGCAGTTGGTCTTAAAAAATTTTCGCGTAACCTTGCCCACAATTTCAACCCTGCTAGCAATCTGAAACCAAAAAAAAAAACTTTTATAAATAGGAATGAAGCCTCAATAATACAAACAGCAATAAATGTCGCTATCTCAATCATCTTAGGTCCAGAATGAATAACTTTTGGATCGAAAGTCAAAATCAAAGAGTTTCTGAACCTCAACATCGAGTCAATAATTCCTCTGATGGTAAACTCTGGTAAATTGGCTTTATAATTTTCAAAACTTCATCATACAGAGAAGGACTTTCGTGGTCAAACTCCTGTAATGTACCCTCAAATGCAGCTAATATCTTTTGTTCGATTAGTTCCTGCCGAACCAGTTTGGATGCCGGGTCAGCAAACTACCGATATCTCCGAAAATAATTTGAATTTTGAAAAATCCTCTTGTAGATATATTCTTGAATAGTCAAACTTTGAAAATATAAAAAAAAATGTTTTTTTTTTAAATTTCTAGACTAGAATACCCCCTTAACATACCCATTTAATCAGAAATGAGCTTTGCCGCTGAGGACAATTTGTCTTATGGAAAAACGGGTCTTCCATTTCTTCACGTGGCTTGAATTCCAATAAATTTCAACTCGTGACTATTTTTTTAAGGAATAACTTTTCAGTTACACAAAGCCTATCTGAAGGATGAAGTCTGATGGAACAGTTCATGTAAGGGTCTTGAGGCTTTCCGGATAGATCTGGACTGAATCTTATCTGGTCTTCAAGACCAAATTACGTTAATAAGTAATATTTCTAACATGTCGCCAATTCCTAGCCAGTGATTGAAGGTAGATACCATAATGGCCAGCAACCATCATGCTTAAAAAGCCTCTTTACCGTTCCATGAATTCACCAACATTGTTCACTCAGACTCCCATCTGATCGATTCCTTTGCAATCGCCCAACAACAAATATTTGCTCTCATTAAAAAGATCGAAAAAGCAAGCGACACATTAAACATTTCTGCCCAATTAAATGCAAGGCAAATGCTCACCCTTATCTCATCTACCGGCTCGACCTCTTTATGAGTATGATTTTCAATTACACTATTGATTTAATCGATTTCAATTAATCCAAGCACATTGGTCAAAATATTGCACTAATGGAGTTGGTTGCAGCCCAATCAGCAGTCGTGGTGTATCCACTTTGATCGGCTTCATATTTCGCGACCCAACCCATTAGTAGTCGAATCTTTACGGACGGTGTATCTATAAACGACAGTCCACTGATACTCTGCTGTGTGAATTAAATGACCAGAAATAATATTATTTTGCAAAATTTGCATATCTCATACCCACGAGGATACCCACTTGTTGTTTACCTCAGACCCACCACACTGCCACCTCTGCTCGAATTCAAATCGAAGGTATGTAACGCATCCTGCAAAGCAACGTAAACGTGAATACGTACATTTGCTATACTATATATGTAAAACCAACTAGCAGCGTTGTAAATTTGTCATATTTAATCGCTTGGCAAATAGACCGACAGTAATTAGAATAAAGCTGGAGGTTATAAAAAGGATATCCCTTCGATTTGCATATGCTTTTATATTAAACACGAAAACAAAACGACAAACCAACATTTTGAATTGATACATTTGAAATATTTATTCAATCAATGGATTATGGATGACTGGATGTGTGAATCTAGCAAATGGTTTCTATACTATGTCGAAATGAGTTTTAGTTAGGCTGAGATTAGCTCGAGAATTTCAAATCACGACTAGGCACTTTTACTGATTTCATTGTTTTCTACTGTAATGTTGGCGCAGAGTGTATGCACTGACTGTGATTATACGTCTATTGGGCTAGGTTAAATCTTTTGACAAACCTAACAACTGCTCTGGGTTTTCAGTTGCATATTTGGTCCTCAGGTTTAAGTGATTCCGCACCCATAAAGATCGAGCACATCCTTACAAAAGCTGAGCATTCGCAGAGTAAATATTTGGTCGTTTCTGAGGATCTGTTGCTGAGTCGAAAGAAATCATTATCCGTTAGCCCCATTTATTTATATTGCATTAAGTCTTCCTTATAAAGAACGCCGCCAGCCCAAAATCCACTTTTTCGGGATGCATTCTACAATTTTGTTTGTTGACGTACCAGAGTGGGCCTCATGAATAAAGATGATCGATGAAAATTAGGGTCAGTTTCCAACTCCATAACCCATTCAGAGAGCTCATGTAATTGTCTGTGGTCGTTTACCTTCAGCTGTTTTATATTTTGAATTTTATACGGGTGCAAGTCCAAATCACGGCGCGAAATTCGAGAAGTTGTGGTCTGGCAAAGGTCGAGATCTTATGAGCGACGCCTTGGATTCTCCTGCGCACTCTCCCGCACAGCAGCTATGCTTTCGACAGATCTTGCGTTTCTTCGACCTACGTGTATTGGTTGACCATATACTGATCCAATGGATTCAAATTTATCCATCACACTGCGAATGGTCCTCTCGGAAGGACGATTATGGCGACCGTAAAATTGACGAAGCGCGCTAAACAGACTGAATAGATGACAGCCAATTTGACGGATGTAGCTTCAACAGTATGGCCGCTATCAACTGTCAAAGTTCAGAAGACCATTTTTGCAAGACCCTTTACTTCAGTTACATAATTGGTCACCACAAAAAGCCCTTTTATTTGCACTTATACAGGGTAATGTAAAGCCCATGTCCACTTTTAAAGTCCATTCTGAAATCGGATGAGTAGTCAAGACGACTACCTACTTTATACGAGCTTTATGTTTTTCTAAAATTGGTAAGGATTTATGGTTTTTCACGTAAGGCTTCCTCGAATCTTACCCGCTTAAGCCTTGTTTATCAACTTTTCATCGATTCCGCACATGCACGGATGCTGTCCATCCATCCCTCCGTCTGCCACAGGGCAGTAACTCTTCAACCATGACTGATGTGTACTACTCGTTGGCTGCTATAGCATCAAATAAAAAAAAAAGTTTAGAACAAACACGTTTCTTTTAATAACAACTCAACCTTAAGCCTAAAATCATTATCAGGTAACGATTCCGTTTCATTGACCAAATAAGTATTGGTAATGTTTTCATGCGAAACCTGGTAGTGTAATTTGAATAAAAGCTCAAATCCGTTTATATTCCAATTTTTGAAAATTTGATTATTTTAAATAAAGATATAAAGAACGATGGTACGGAACCCTTCGTGTGAGAGTCAAACTTGCACTTGGCCGCTTTTTCATAACAAGAGCAAACTTTGAACAGCGCTTTCTTTTCTTCAAGAACTATTTTGAGTTTATCTTCCCACTACAATATTGTTTGGACATTTTGGTGGGGGTCGTTGTGGCAGTCCTGTCTCTCGTTATATTCATCTTGAAACATTTAGGACTATCGCAACGTATTAACTATTCAGATACGATAAGATGAAAAAGAGAAGCTTATAAGCTGCACATACGGGACCGAATTTTATTACTTTTGAATAATTTCCTTTTTTCTTCAAAATTTGGAGAATATTGCGTGTGAAATTTTTTGGTCCAACAGAGAAAATGGTTGTCTTTCACTTAATTATTTTGATCGGAATTCCTGGCGATTCTGCGAGTACACTTTTTTTGACACGAAATCCGACATAGCAGAGAAAATTAAGTCATCGGGTGACTGAACGCGTGTGAATTCTCGATGAACGAATTTAGAATTTTTCAACTTTTCATTTCATTTAGCCAAACTACCCTAGCGATCTCCTGGGAACCATATAAAAGACACTTAATCGAAGTCAAAACAGAAACAACCCACAAAAATTTTAAATCAATCACTGGTTTAGCCAATGAACCGTAAAATGACACCCCAAATGGACGATCAATTGACACCTTTCGAACAATCAGACAATCCTCACAACCCTTCCGCTCCATTAGCAACATCAACATTGTTTAATTCGGCCCTAGACAAACATAACAAACGTAATTATTGTCATTCCAGGAACGATAACCCTTGACTGTCGAAAATCTGTTTTGGGTCCGTTGCTTTCGTATGCGGTGACAGGCGGGAGTTATGGCCACAATCACTCCATTAGGTGCGCGTTCCATAAATATTGATCATAAACCAATATTTGGTTAAAGTTCTGTCATTTCACATAAATATTTAGTTGCACGCTCAGAGGTGAGCTATTTTAGGGAACACCAACACATTGTGGTCAGACAGCCAATTGGCAATAAACGACTTTGACTTATAAAATGGTTCGGGTCCCTGAAGACACCTTTTTTAGGATAATTCAGTGGACGTGCCTAGTTCCGATATTGATTGTTGTCACAAGGAATCGAAAACAATAAACACGAAACCTAAATTATGGCATTGAATCATGGCATTAAGCTCGTTTATTGTGCCCAATTATCAAGGGTTTACTTTCATGTGACAACCGCACCCCAAGGAAGTTGTGTCGTCCTTCTGGGGTTTAAATTAAGTCATCGATGGTGGTAATTGCCTGCGGAGCGATTCTCTGTTTATCGCTGTTATGCGATAAGCTTTTGTGCTCGATAATTAAAAATAAATTAGGATAATTGATTTTGGAAAAGTATTTGTGTGGATATCAATGGAAGGAGCAATTGACTTCTTCTAGAATCAGATGGATGACGTGAGCGCTCGAATCATAAAAATTTAAAGGCATTCGGTAGAAATGTTTTATAGTAATTGCGAATATGTGATTGCTCTTTATTTCGACGTTTACTCTATTATTTTGCCAGAAAAGAAGGCCAACTAATTTGTTTCGGGTGATTCTGTTGGCGACAGCAAGAACCCATTTAATTAAGATTACTCGTAGGTTAGCGGAGTTCGATCGGCTTTATAAGTCAGATAAAACCAGGAGTAAGTCTTTTTATTTCAAACAAAAATAGAGAAATCCAGCAAGACAATGTTTGCTCTTATTTCATTACCTTCGACGTAAAGTTTGGGAGGCATTAACTTTACAATTCTTTACACCAGGATAGATGCTTCATCTCTTCAAAGTACAAGTGAGACGTGTTTAATTAGGAATAGCTTAGCCGTGATTAAATAGGGTGATTAAAAAGGGTGGGACCTGGCATGTAATAAAAAGACCAAAATTTACAGCTTGCATATTTTGAATCTAGATTTAGGCCAATTGAAACCGTAATACATGAAGTCAGGCTTCTTGAAATCTGCCTCCGAATAAGTTTTATCGGAAAGTTATCCTCCCAATAAGGTTGGCTTCGTTTAACAGAACCTCAATTGAATAGATTTTTTTGAAAGTCAAAACCTTAAACATTTTCCCTCGAAAACCTGAAATTTTTCATCAAATTCGCTGCTACGTTGAACCACAATAAAAAAATTAGGTAGATCGGATTTGCTCTGACATTGAGTTGGGTGTTTGTTAAAGTGATCGAATATGGTAAGACGTAAGATGTAATGATGGCGTTGAAGAGAGTCAATTTACTTCATGACATGGGGTATCAGATCAAATGGGGTAAAGTATTTCTTGACTCGCTTCAGGAAGCCTGGATTTTAAGCTGCATTTTTGGCAATATCGGTTATGTGATCTTTCCAACCATGATTGTTGTAAATACCCATTCCAAAAACGAAAGACTTTTAGCTCCAGCTATGCAAGTGCCATCCATGGATAATGGCCGAGGGTTTACATTCAACTTTAGTGACATAAAGCATCATTGAGTTCTGGAGGCATTAAATTCCACTCTGTTCAGTGAGCAATATGATAATATGCTATTAATATCGGAATTAAAGCGTTTTCATACGCTGCCGTTTCATATCCACGGCTGAAGATCAGTGACGGGAATTTGAGAACCAATATTAAAAACTGAAGGTACTGTCATCAGCGAATGAGTAAATTGGATAAGATATTGCAGATAGAAGATCTTTAATTATCATCAGAATTTAAATGGTGGATTGCGAATTTGGTGCCGTCTCACACTACTAGTATAAAACAGCCTGGAAGGTAGTTTCTAATCTATTCAAGAAGAAATTCGTCGATACCAAATACACACGATTTCGACAAAAGAGCCCGATGCTAAACTCTGTCAAATGCCTTAGAAATATCGAGATCAACAAACTTGGTTTCGCCAGAAAGATACAGAGAGTGGTTCCGGTGAGATATACCATCAGTTCACTTTATGCTACGAAAACAGTACAACCGGTCAATTAGAAGTTGTTCCGAGACAATTCATAAGCTGATGATTTATCAGCGTTTACATGACTTTGGAAAAGATGGACATTAGTACAACGGGTTGATAGTTGCAACTTTTATTAAACTCTATATAATATTTTTGCTGAAGTTCTAGACAAAATTGCTTAAAACTAGCCTAATGTATACAAATATTCTTACATAACTTACTGATCCGATGCGAACTCTCTAAGCTTAACCTATTACTTAATCTGGACTTTACTAGCGGTTGCTTTACTTTTAATCAAAGATAACTTAAAACTAAGAGAATTGAGCTTAACAATTTAAAAAACTTAGTTACAGAGACTTATAATAACTTATTATCTAACTTAAAGCAACTTAATTCTAACTTAAATAACTTATTTTTACCTTTATATTACGTCATATATACATGCAAAGCGGGTACAGGCACATGTGTCAACATATACCCACATTTGCGGATATGTGAACATTCCCTGTTTGCAGATGTATATTTTTACATAAAAGTTAACCTTATCGACCTTATCTACCGTAAGTCAGCCACCCGTGCGAAAAATGATCGCGTTGAAGTCGGCCAACTTTACCTCAAAGACTACGAGTCATAAGAAGGAATTGAGGATGGAGTTCCTGCCATTTAATTTTTAAGCCACCAAAAATGCCGGTGCTGGCTTCTTTTGTATCGTGGTCAGAAAACGCCCTACTAAACCTCAGACGCTCCGTGGAACTATTTGCAACGTCTCGCTCATAGTTAAGCCACTTATCCACAGCTCTTCGGGCCTACCTGAATGAGACCTACCGTATCTAGATAGAGAAAAACCTCTGGGGGGATGAAACCGTTAAGCCGCACTTGCTCGTAATACCTGTCATTGAAATAGTAGGCACCACGGAGTTTATTGCTCCTGCCACATGATTTCGTGTCAGCTTAATAAGAAAATTGTGTACTTTTATACACAATTTGGGATAGAATTTTTTGTATTCAGACTAGACCTAGGCAAGCCCTGAGACATCGCCTCTCAAACAACAGAATCTTTTCAACTAAGCTTGCTCCGCGTTGAACCGCACGGGGCTTCCATAGACGAGCATAGGCCGGATGAGGGCCATGTAGCAGATTACTTTTACCCTGGCATCGAGTTGCTGGCTATAAAACAGTCTCTTTGCTTGGGCAAAAGCACCTTGGCAGCGTCTACATTTTTGTTAAATTATAGAAACTGGTCAAGCCAAATACCGAGATATCGGACTACATTTCGACTCGCCAATGGCTGTCCGTGCGGTTCCACAATTGACAGCTTTCGCCAGTTCTTTTTAATATCTCTTGAGGCCCCAGATAACGGCGTCCTAAACAATATGCTTTCACATTTCCGGAAGTTGATCTTCAACTTCCATTGATCGCAATAACACTGAATCTCATCGAAATCACGCTGCAAGAGATTTCTTATGACTTATATTTTCGAACCTGATCGAAGATTCACCTTCTTTAGAGACGGGTTGGACAAATGCTGTTTTCCATTTATTCAGGAAGAGACTACGTTAGTAAGACAGATGGAAAAGTTTACGCAATTGTTTTGCCAACCTTGAAGAATACCTATTCAAAAGAATGAGGATTTATGGATGTCAAGATCTTTAATGCCCTTACAACTGTACGAGTATGAAGAAAGATAGGAGGAGGCAAACCAAGATCTGTAAATGTTGAGCTGGCGGCAAAATGGACCGGCTGGAATTTGATTGTAAACGAGAATTAAGACACAATTTTTTACTTTTTTCATGAACGACCAAAAGTACTTGCCTTGGACCCTTTGGACATTGTAGCAAATTTTTTCTCAGTTTTTGTTAAATTTTGCACAACGGATTTATCCTGTATCCTGGATCCTTTTTCGATTATATGTATGTGTGCGAAAACATTTTCTTCTGTGACTAAAAAATGTGAAAATAAAATTATTCACGTTTAGTCCATCTAATACTGTGTTTCTTTTAACCCTTGTTTAATATACAACATTACTGAGATCAAGGCCATCAAAGGTAATTAAGAAAAATCTCAGAAATTCCCTTAGCCTTTGAGTATTAACAACTACAGTTGTTTCTAAAGGATTTCACTAATAAGCAACTCCTAGTTTTACAAGTTTGCGGGTAATTCATCAAAGGAATTGTGAACTTGTTAAATTTGCATATATCATCCGGCCAGATCAGAAACCATTAAAGCAGACCTTTTCAACTTTTCAAAATAATTCATCGCCTTCCACCAGAAACACCACAACCCCGCTCACAACTGCTCATAAGCCCCGGTACGGCGGTCACACTTACTTATCATAAGTTATTTCCTATCAAGCGACAGAACTTTGCATAACAGCATGTAAACTTGTGAGAAGGTTTCTCATATTAAAATTCTTGGCAAGGCTTTGCAACATAAATTAAAAGTTTTCACTCTCAAGAGGCCGTCTCCTCAAGTAGCAACAAGGCCACCAACAACAACCGTTCACGTTCACCCCAACAGCACCGTCAGGAGTAGACCCTCTGCAGACTGTGTGCGTCTCGATGAATGAGTCGCTTAAGGACTCTGGAAAGTGTGCTTTCCACTTCATCTACCGCCGATAGTCGTGCCATACCCATTCGCGGGCTACAGTGAACGAACACGAAAAAGGATATTATGTGTCATTTGTTATTCCTTGTAAAACAAAGTTTTTCTCAAATTTTAAGGATTTATCCTTGCCTTCCAAGGGAATTCTATATGGGCGATCTACCGACTATAGGCAAAGGTGTATTCAAGCATGTGAAATTAAAAGGACACAGTGCACAAATTTAAACCCTTTCTTTGCCGCAAATGTGTACTTGAAAGATGTTACACAGACCCCAATGAACAAGGCCTTCAGCGCCTTGCCGAAAGAAAGACTTATCAATTCCTTTTGTTAGCACCACGCACCTGAATTATTGATGAGCCTTAAGCCCCCACCTACGCCCTGCAACCATGCAATGCAGATGCGACACAAATGTGTAGGGTTAAGGATTCGAAAAGGATTCCCATCAAATGGAGTCCAATGGAGAAAGTTTTTTAATTAATTTTCCCATTTGCTGTGACTTTGCCTGCCTGTACCAAGCTTTCTTTCATCGCTGGAAGATTTTTGGCAACCGATTCCATGCATCTTATCTGTTCATCGCTACTTAGCCTGATATGAACCGAATAGCAGTCAGGATATCAAAAATTAATTTTCTCCACTTACTTGACGGATTCTGTGAGCAGTGAAATAATTTATGTTCTCCACTCCACCCCAACTGAGGATAAAGAAATGAAACTTTTTCAATACTAAATAAATCAAACTGTCATGGAGTGTGTCGTGATATTCTGCCATTCTCCTGTCATATGCCCGCGGCAGATAAAAAAAAAACACTCGAGGCCAGCCGCACCCTCAAACAATCACTTGGGGGCAAATTGCGACAAATATCATTTTAATAGGATGGTTTCGGGATGAAAAGCAAAGGAGCAATCATATTAAGTTAGCCATGAAATCGTGAGTCGCATTGGATCCTGGAACATGTTGCGAAGCTCGCAACAAATTAGTATCCATGGACTGCGAAGATGGGAGTAATAAAGTTAGCGGTGGATTTTCTTAGATTATTCTACATTAAATGAGGGGTGCCTTCTGGAAAAAGATAAAAGTCCTTTTTAGATCCTTTACAATCGCATCATTTATTCAAACGTTTGTGGAGAAAATAAAGAGCAAATAAACGTGCATGAAGGAGGATCTGAATGGAAGCACTTAACCCATCCACAATATAAGGAAAAAAAAGTAAAGTTATACATTTTTTAAAACAGTTTTGACTTGATTTTGGTAAGTATACGACGTAACACGAGCAGCAGTTGCATTAACGGGACGTTTTTAAGGTTGCAAAAGCTTAAAAATTGTGTTTCTCCTTAATATATAGTATAAAAGATGTTTTTGATTGGCTGTAATTTATTTTTCGAAAACTTATGTTGTTATTAATTTTGGTTTCTAGAAAGATTATTTTGATAATCATAATTAGCATATTCTTAAAGACCAGGCACTGCTCAAATTATCACTAACTTACTTGTCCATCGATCCTTGGAGGTTCTGAGCCCGGCCTAAGGTGCTTTCCATTCTTTATGGATCCGGGCACGTCACCAAGTTCAGCAACATGATTTCTCGATTAATAAACCGGGGGCTCCTCTGATGTAGTTGACGGCTTTTATGTGTTTCGAGCTCGATCCATAGAGTTTTACAGCTCGCAGAGTTCGCGGTTTCGAAGGACCCCAAAAATCTGTTCTGCTTCAAATCAGTTCTTCAAGTTCTTTGGTTCTTTTTCTTGGTGGCGCAGTTGGTACAGCGCCTGCCTTTGATTAATTGGTCCTAGGTTCAACGCATAGTCCAGCCACCGTTGGCCATTGGGATAAAATTAATGACACTATCATTGGATAGGCCGAACAGTGATAGTGGTCTGAATGATGGGTGGCATTGTTATAGTGGTTGTTGTATCGGCTAGAGTTCTTTATTCCTGTTGTGGTTTGTGTGGATTTATTTGTAGATGGCACGGCTGTGAAGGCATAACACTGACTGTTGAGCTTAATCCTCCAAACTCGATATCAAATTATCCGTCCGATTTCGGACCCCACCCACGGTATTGAATTGAAACAAAATACATCTGAGTTCCTCAAACCTGTGGTACTCTGTGCTACTTGCATTATAAGAGTATTCATAACCTCTTGAGAGTGAGTAAAATATAAAAAAAAGTTAGGAGCCTCTAGTTATCTGGAAAGCTTAAGGTAGCATCTATTGTACCACGTTAGTGTCCAATTGGTTAGTTTTGAGCGATGATTTAAATACCGTCTGCGTATCGCAACAGCTGGAAAGACCTCAAAGAGAAATGCCTTTCATACACCCCTCCTTAAACATACACCCGTTCCTATTCAAGACATGCTAGTTCATCCCGCTGGCGGAATCAGGTCCTAGTCTGAAGAAAGGTGGATGGTTTTCGAGATTTCAAAATCTTTCTGTTCAGATCCTTGATACTCGATATATGACCAAATATCTTTGCTTCGACAACTCCTACATCAGCTGACTACCGTAGTTAGTTAAGCGTCAACCTTTGTGAGGAAACTTTGATCCAGTTTTTGCAATAAGTCCGATCACCATTTGCCATTGAGTTGAGTGATGTTAAGTGATGGACCAGCTGTAGTGTATAGTGGTGTACTTTATAGTCTTTTCATGCTGGAGCACAAAATTGTCTAAAAATTGTTTTAAAACGTTATGCAGTTTGCTATGATATAAAACTAGCAACAGAGTGATGATGCAATCTTCCAAAAAGAAGCACAAAAAGATTGCAGTTACCAGTATATCAACTAACAGCGTTTTTGTTGGACCTCCAAACCTTTTCGAAATTGAGCAGTCAAGACCATTAAACATCTCAGATTCAAAGCACTACACAATTTTTCAAATTTTCTCGTATTCCTCTTGCTCGAACTGTTCATGTGAGAGAGCTTACAAACTGTTTTTTAGCAATGCGCCACTTTCGATGAATCGAATGCTCGCGTATCAGTTTGTTGGAAACGTAGTTTTTGACTCTTCGTTGAATGATGGACTTAAGTTAAGATGGTTAAAAAAGTTCGCAAGATTAGTTTACGGATCGGCATGAGAATATAAGTCGTAAGCGTATACTTATGCCCGAGAACCTCAATGCGCCAACGATCTCAGCAACTTAAGATCAGTTATGGATCAATTATGGTCTAGGTTTATTCGCTGGCAGGCTTCAATCGATTCAGGGATTGATGCAAAATGACCACCCATTGGGAGCTTTAGAGAATTCTGAAATTAACGACAGTTTTTTTTTTAAATAATTGGGGCTCAGAAAATATACACGTGGTCATAGAGAAGCTAATGCATGTTGAATGTTTGACTGATTGGCGAGGTTTTTTGAGCGAAACAGGTTCCTAGGCACTCTAGCAATGGATTTCTTATGCAAAGAATTTATGGATTCGAACGAGATGTGGCTACTTGCCACAGAAGTCATTTGTTCCACGGAAGCAGAAAATCCTCTCAAGCATTATTTTGTTAAGTCGAAGTACAAATTCCAAGCAAGCTGCAGTTTAATCCAAAGTCGTTGCAAAATATTGAACAATGTTTTTATGCCTTCTATTCAAAGAATCAATGAGAAAGGTCGCACTCATCGAATCCTGAACCGCAGTATTTAAAAAAATTAAGTAAACTGGCAAATCCGGGTGTTTATGCAGATCATGTTGCATGCCCATGTTATATTTTTCCTTAAAGCGCCAAACTTTACTAACGTTCTTTAAAAAAGCGGGCTAGCAAAAGCTCAGAAGTTGTCTAAGAACGAACCAATAGCACATCCTACCACCAAGGCAATCGATGAGCGTTGACATCCGCTAAACGACAATGTTGCGTTAAGTTTCAACGATGAAATAAAGCTTTGGAAAGCTTCCCACAACCTACTTTGTATCCATCCCTTAAAAAAATCGACCAAACAACGATTCAATTGTTTAATTTTTTATTTGTAGAAAGCAAACTTCTCCCAAAAAATCATAAGAATTTCAAAATAAATTAGATTTTTTTTTAAATTCCTCAAAATGATGCGGCATAAGAAGTCTCAAAACATGTATTGGCGAAAAGTTATTGAAGAAATAGAAAGTACGGCGCGAAAAAGATTCAAAAGGGAGAGAATAAAAAAGTACGATTTTTATCCCACACTTCCGAAGAAGCTCGAGCAAAGGGTTGCAAAAATCATTACCCTAGACTACAGTGATGATCCGAACACGGAAGAACGAAATAATAAAGCTGAGTCTCTAGCTGGTAGTGAGGAAGAAGTGCAAGCCGAGGTGAGCCAAGGGATGTAGAAATGTTGTATCCTTTTAAATTGTTTTCTTTTCTTTTCGAAGGCTGCTGCATACAATGAAAGTACGTGTTCCATCATAGAGCGTAAGGAAAAGGAGTTCCCAGTGTTCGACTTGAATTTGGAGAAAACCGTTGAAAAAAAAGCGGCTATGAAGAGGCCTGAAAACTGGTTCACACCGTACATCTGTAAGGAACGGAAGGATAGAATTAAATGGAAATCAAAAATCTACCATTTAGAGAAGAACCTGTGGGAAAAGCCTCTCGACGAGCAGGCAGAGCAAATTATGGATGCTGTAAGTTGCGGACATGTAGCTTTAGAAAAGGCAGATGAGAGTACATGGTATGAATTTTATTAGTCCGCAGAGAGGTTTGTGGACTGGATTAACACTCTTGGAAGTAAAAGCGAAAAGGACATGACAAAGTGGCAGATTAAATCGCTCTTTTCCATCGAGGGAAACACAAAACTCTTAGCGTCTATTCAAACCGACCCAAAGGAAGTGAAAGCTATCGCAAAAACAGTAGCCGATAGATGGAACCTTCCGGACGTAGGTTTTCTCTTCACGGATATTTTCTGTCTTGGATACATATGATTTTGTTTTCTCTTCCAGATGGCTATGGAGTTGAAGTATGAAAAGTATCTAAATCAACATTTGAAGTCTGCCCCGCAGGAGGTTAATAAGGTGGCATTTGGGAAAACTATTCCCTATAAGGATCGCCCTTGGGTGCGTTCTAAAGAAGATGCAACAATTGAAACCATCTTCCCCGATGAATTACAAAGCGGCAAAAATCTCTTTAAGGGCATTGCTCATTTGCGATCCACTAAGGCCTTGATTGAGTATTGTAAAAAGAAGCCAAATGTTCCAAGACCGAGGTACTTAGTCGAAAATGGATGCTTTACGGCGACGTCGCTGAGGATATCCGAAACGGATGTACCACTCTACGAACTTTTGAAAATAAAATAAACCCAATTGTATTTTTAATATTTTTTTAGCCAATACTATGTTCAATAAATACATTTTTTTTGATTGGCAAAAAATTGTTTCTTGTCATTAAATATTATTCGCAATACTCCTGTTTTCAAGAAGTCTTTTCGACTGCTAACGGGGAGGATTGCAATAAGATGTTATGGAGAAAGCTATGAATTTAAAAATGAAATATGTATGTTTTTTTATCCTATTTTTTTTACAAACCAACAATTTAAAATTAAAATTATTCTAGCACTTCATTGAAGATATCACGATCCAAATATTTGATTAATTGAATTGAAGTTTCGGTTGGACCTTCTTACTATAAAAATTTGAAGTCATCATGGTCCAAATAATTTAATTTTATCGAAATGCGTTTGGAGTTTCTTTAAATAAGGAAACCTTTTCTAGAAATTCCATATGAGGACAAAATAAAGGAGAGCTTACCAACAATAATCTATTAAAGGGGTCAGCAACAAAGTAAATTGTGGCTTTCAAAGTAAAAACAAATTGAACATTTTCTGATCCCAGAAATTGTTTAAGGCAATAGAGGGAGATCTGAATATATTTACAGAGAAATATCATTCGTAATCAGCATTCCAAAACTATTCACATATATGCTTGCAGCGAAATCAACGAAATGGATAAATACGTGAGAACAACAAACTTCGGAAACGGCTCTTCATGGTTGACTGAATCTTAAAAAAAATCTGAAAACCTTAATACGGTCTAGCGGTGTCGATAAACGTTGTCATATCGGAAATTTTATATTGCTTAACTGATATATGACATTCAGTTAGAATTTTACAATGAATAAGCCATTAAACACAACGCCAACTTTGACAAAGAAACATTAAAATATTCCCAGTAGATTAATTATTGACTTCTCAAAAGGTGAATCGGTCAATTGTTCAAGAAAAAAAATTGGTAACTGAATCTAAACTAAACCAACGCACGAAATTTCATCAAAAACGGTGCAGTCTCTTACGAGCAATTCAGTCACAAAGACACGAAATCATATTATTTGTAAAGATAAATATTACGCCGATTTCCAAGCAGCAATTGTTAATATTCTAGATGCAAACGGACATAAATTTGGTTCAGCGATGAACTACCTGAACAGGTGCAAGTAGGCTTTGGAGTGAGGTATACTTAGAGCCTCTTGAGCCTTGTTTTCACTTCGAAAACTGAACTGGCTTGTAGTTAAAAAAATTATATTGGTCAGTTGGAGATGCACATTTGTGCTCATTTAATTTTGAATTTTGTATTTTGTGGCTCCAAATTGGTGATTTCTTCTTCAATATTGGTTTTTAAATACTTGCTAGGTTCGTTGTTTGCTGTGGTAATACGAGGAAAAGAAGAAAAGGGCCTTCAGATCTGGCCTTCAAGTTGAAATCATCAAAATAGGAGATCTAGAAGCCCAAAAAATTGTAATGCAATATCTACATCGAGCACGATTCGCTATTATGACAGACCGCAGAATAATCAAATAAGCACAAATAATAATGCAAAATAATTTTGCAAATTAATGCCACATTCAGATTATGACGTTTCATATGCCCAGCAATTGAAGGTATGAATATAACAATGCTTATATAATAACGTTTCTCTTTTGAAAAATTCACCAAGTAATTAAACATAGCGTACAGCAAATAAACTGCACATAATCAATAAAAATTTAAGAGAATCTTTTAACTCCCAGCCATGACACTTACATGCATTTATGCCTGTGTTTGCGTATTCCTTTGTATTTTTTAAGATTATAGGTAACTGGCATCACTTAAAGTCACCACTGTGTTCGTTTAATATTTTCAACGAAAAGCTTAATTTAAAAAAAAGTACGTCGTCGAGAGCTTGCTGAAAGTGGTTGTGAAACTGAATAGTTGACGGAACAGCTAAGAGTGTGGTTACGTGCCCACATTGTGTTTCATCCCTTAGTTCAGAATCTCACTTGAAGGTGGCGAAGGATTATAGCAGTCAAGAGAAAAAAATATCCCACTCAGGTCTGGATTCGGTTTTACTTCGGAAAAATTGAGATGTAATAAAATATGACATGCATAGAAGCGGACTTGTTGGATTGGTCAGAAAACTTAAACATAGATGTCGTTAGTTGGCAGCAAAAGAAAAATTGCATTTAGAAAAAAAATTTTGTTTCAGTGCATCCTTGAAGAGGCCATTTTTTTAACTAGTGAGCAAAGAATTGGCTCTCATCTGTATGTTTTATTCGGCTGCAACACAACTTACCTTCTTCTTTGTAGATGAAACAAGATTTAAAAGACATATGTAGTTTGTCCTATTGCGCAAGTGGGCCGATAATATTTACCGGAACAGTGACAAAGTTACGTGTATCTTTAGATAAATATGAATTTGGGTGGAACTATATATATATTCAGGACCTAATATTGAAGAATGTTTAGAAATGTTGTCATTTTTTTATTTCAAATTCAAATTCCGTGCTCCCTTGCGTTGAGCTTTATCATAAGCTACCTGATCGCTGGACTCATTATGATGCTGTTACTATCAATCGTAAGAGTTATCCTATCTAGATTTTTTCTGTTTAAAACAAGCACAGCTTCTGTTTCTTGTATTGCAAGTGTGATTTTTTCGACTTCAGACCAGGAATCAAAGATGCGGGCATTTTTTACCATTTTGGGGAATTTTTTACTTTATTGTGGAACTGGGTAAAAGTGCTATCTAACTAATTTATTAGCTTTTTTCAAAATAAAAAATCGAATAAAATAAATTATTAGGAAAAATTTCCTGCATTTAAGGGTTGGCTGATTGCGAATTCGTCGTCAGGTGCAGGGAAAGAAACACCTCAAAAATGTGAAAGCCTTTAAAGATAAGAAACAGCCTTAGATCTTTAATTTACTTAAATTAAATTACCAAAATGCAACGGGATGACTTTTTCTTTATCATTATTCACGAATCGTCTAGTATAGATTAAAAAAAGGTTTGGAAATTGTCGTTTGTTATTTTGACGATTTTTTGGACTATATATTTCCAAATTGGTAGAATTTTTTACAAAATCGATGTACTTTGATATGTTGACTGGCAAATGCAACTCTATTACCAAACGTTTAAAGAGTGAAGTACCAGATGTATGTATATACAATGAGATGTATTTGCCATTCAGCTCGAAATGTGTTGCAGTGAGATTTATTCCATTTTCAATTATATCGCTAAGAGTCAACACCAACAAAAGAATGCCAGGTATTTTATAATATAAAACAGAAAAACTATCTACACCCACCTCAAAACAGGTGGCTCTCTTTACTTTCTTGGAAGACAGTAGATGATGCGTTGCATAAAAATGTACCGGAACTTGAAAAAGCCATCAACACTCATAAAATTATATAATTTAAATTATTTTGATGTATATAATGTATGAAAAAACAGAACTTACATTAAGTGCTATATCCGAATGTTTTTTAAAAAAAAGTTTATATAGAAAATTGGTATTGTAAATATTTTATTAATTACATTTATTTAGATGATCCAAATAATAAACTCACCTTAGGGAACTAGATAAAGGATCTTCCCTTTCAGGCTTCTGAATAAAATCTTAATAGATTCAATTTTAATAAAAAAGGGGAGGTCTTTTAGCTCTTTACTTTTATTAATCCCATTGTTCTTATAAGTTTAGCAGAACGATCTTGTTTACGGCGAATTCAAAAGAGTGAGTGCAAATAACTTGGAAATGGAATAATTATAGGTAAACAAATTTATTTAATATAGACTTTGATAGTGTAAATATCGCGAGAGCGGGACTAAGAAAACTTTAAAAAATTTACTTATCCGGACCTGGAACACCATACCTGCATCCACATGGAAAAACAAAATTTTTGCTTCCGTGACCGCGAGTGAAGAAACCACATAAGAAAACAAAACATCATTGAAAAATTGTTAAGTTTTTAACTACAACAAATTTGACAGAGTTCGAAAAAAAGTTTGAACAACATTTTTCGAACGACACTGTATGTAGGAAGACCGACCTTTGTGGTCGAGCATGTTTCCATGCGACGGTGGCCCTCGCATAGAAACTATTCGCATGTATTTTTGCATGCGTCATGCGCACATGTTGCGTTAGTACACGACTTCTAAGGCGGTTCGCATGCGTAGCTTTTTAGGCACAAAAAAACAGTATAAACATTGGTTTCCTAGTGCATGACATGTATTCATATGGATATATTTTTTAGCTGTTATGAGTACACTTGAAGTGTGTTTCAGTTAGCTATTTGTAAAATTTTAAAATGTCAAAAAAAGCTGGAAAAGATTGCTATTTTGGCAACAAATCAAATTAATAATGCCAAAAAAGCTGAGTAAAGTGAGCATTATAAAGCCCAAACTTAAAAGAAGGTGTATTTGAGTGAAATGGCTGGGCGGACCAATTTGATTACTTGCAAGGTAATCCAAAAATCTGATGCCATTGTGCGAACGAGTAGATATTGTGCTTCTGAACGTCTTGTGCTGACAGAACGCACAAATATAAGGAGTATTCGTAAAAATCTTGATAACCTTCTCGTACATTTAGATTCGTTCAATAATAAGCCAAGTTTTATCTTCTTAACGGAAACATGGATTTATGACGAGGAAATATCCCTCTTTAATATTAATGGTTATGAGTTTTTTTCTTGTTGCAATAATGATTATGCCTCTGGAGGTGTTGCCGTTTTCATTAAAAATGAGATTAATGTGAATGTTGTTCCCTTAAATTTGAAGAGTTGTGATGTTATTAAAGTATGTATCCGTGATAAGAAACTAACTATCTTCTGTGTTTATAGATTTAATGAGTCTTCGTTTAAAATGTTTCTGGAGGAATTGGAAGATCTCTTAACATGTGCGTCATCACATGACGTTATCATATTAGGCGATATTAATATTGATATTCTGCAGGATTCTGTAGATGTGGACAGCTATTTATTTTTATTAGCATCCTTCGGTTTGGAATCATGTGTAAACAAACCTGCTCGTACTTATAACTCCTCAAGTACTTGTATAGACCATATTATGGTGCGATTTTCCAAGTCTGAAAATCTATTGCTTTATAGCTCTGTTCTCGATTTACAAATTTCTGATCACTGTATGACATGTTTGAGTATTAAATATAATTGTGATGCTAGTAAAAGTAAACTTCCTTCGTGTTCTTCTTATTCCATCACTGATTACAGTGCGTTAAATGAATTTCTTCGTTATGAAAGTTGGTTAAATGTTTATAATGAACATAATCCTTCAAAGGCTAGTAATTTTGTTGGGACTCTGTCTAATTACATTATGCTTAGTTCGAAGAAAATAAAAAAAAGTGTTAACATAACAAAAAGATTGAAACCCTGGATAACGACGGAATTGCTTAATAAGGTTAAACAAAAAAATAAATTGTACAAAAAGAAAACCAAATCTCATAACAACTCTAGTGTGCTTGATGCTTACAAATGTGCAAACATATTGCCAAGGATGTTAAAAGTTGTAAACATAACTACTACCTAAACAAGCTTCGAGAAGTCAAAGGTGATTCGAAAAAAGAATGGAGATTGATCAAAGAAATTCAAAATAAATCTACTCGCACCAGTTGCGTTGAAAATATTAGAGTTAATGACACTATTATCAGTGATCCTATGGAAGTCGCTGAAATATTCAACAGCTTTTTTGTTGATATTGGTAGTGAAATTGTTTCTGATAGTTGTACTAATGTTTCTAAATGCGACTGTTCATTTGATGATGTATCTTCTTGCGTCAGTTTTTATTTTGAACCCATAACATCGTTCGAGATATACAATATAATTTCTTCTCTTAATAAGTGATGCTCTAAGACTAATGACGGCTTTTCGGATAGCTTAGTTAAGAAAATAGCCTTCAATATTTGTGACATTCTATGTTATATCTACAACTTAAGCGTTTCCCTTGGTGCATTCCCAGATGAACTAAAACAGGCCGAAGTTATACCATTATTTAAAAAAGGTGATAAGACATCAGTTAATAGTTATAGACCTATTTCACTTCCTGTCTTTTCTAAGATTTTTGAGAAATCTGTTAAAAACAGACTGACAAAATTCTTAGAAAAAAACAATTTTTTTAGCAACGAAGTAAGGTTAATGTTTTTGCTGATGATATGGCATGTACTTTTCAAAGTAATTCAGCTCTAAATTTAACTGCCGATATAAATCATGACCTGGAAATTTTAAGCCACTGGTTTCAACAACATAAGTTGGTGATAAGGGATAAAACGAAAATCATGTTTTTCAATGTGTGCGGAAGAATGTTTGATTATGGATCCTATTGCTTTCATTGCGCAAATTGTAATAAATTCAAATACAGTGATCATATTTGTAAATCTAGTACGAGTTCGCAAACATTTTTTGCAACGGGGTGTTGTTCTGATAAATGTTTCGCCATAGAGAGAGTCGATTCGTTTAAGTAACTTGGTGGAATACTTGACTGGAGATTGAACTGGTCTGTTCATACTAGTGCACTTAAAAAGTACCTTATAGCTGCCACAAGGCAATTTTTCTTTTTAAAGCCATATTGCTCTCAAGATCTTCTTAAATGTATCTACTATGGATTAGTTCATTCGAGGCTTGAATACGGTCTAGTATCCTGGGGCGGTACTCACGACAATAAAATGAATCCACTTTTAATATCTCAGAAACATATTGTTCGTCTTATATGCAATAAAAATCGTCGTGTTAATAGTCTTCCACTTTTTAGATATCTGAAAATTCTCCCACTTAAACATTTATATTTTTATAAGGCATTAAAGATCCTTTTCAATAGGTCGGGATATGAATTAAATCGAGGCTCTTCAAACTATAACCTCAGAATCAACAATTCTAATTTTGCTTTAGTTCCACATCACAATCTACAAATATTTTTTAATTTCTATACGGCATTTGCTCCTAGGCTCTTCAATAGGTTACCGATCAGCATTTGAATCGTTAGATCTAAGTCTGCTTTTCTCAAGAAGGTTAAACAATGGCTTTTAGATAAAAGCTATGAAGATTTATCAAACCTTACCTCTGTTACCATCTGAATCTGAACTATTTTTTTATTATTGAATTTTGTTTTATTTTATTATTTCTATTTTTACTTATTTTCTTTTCTTTCTTGCAATAAATTGTTAATTAAATAATGTTAAAAAAAGTTAGCTTAATACACTGCGACCCCACCGCATTTGATTGTATTTAGTTTGTTAAATTTTACTTTGTTTATGCTATCGTCTCTAGTTGCTTTTCCTTTACTAATTAATATTTTTTGTATGACTTTATCTTGAATTATTGTTAATTTGCTATTGAATTAATAAAGAAAAAGAAAAACAAAAAAAAAAAAAAAACGCGATTGGGTGGGCTTTGTACGTTAGGATGGAGACACAATGGATTTATTTTTGCATCCTTTGTTTTGTAGATTTCTGCTGGTTAGTTTTTGAGGGCTTCAGTCAAAAAGAAATTTATTGTCAAGAAAGTTGTTTTAATCGTCGATAGCATGAGGGAAAAAATTAAATTTTCGTCATCCTGGTTTGTCAAACAATGTTTATTTTTTTTTCATTTGCCAAATTGCTTCCATTGCGGATGAGGTTCCATCGGACGATTTGAGTTTGGCTGAATCAGATTTCATATGTTTGTGAAATAAATGTTGTGTGGATCATGACCCAAAATTGTTTGTTGTTCTATGAAAAATTCACCTAGAAAACTTCGTGCTCGGAATAATTGATGGATTTTGCTACGGAAGCCTAGAAATCGTAAGTCTTAGAGCCCACGTGTAGAGCGAACAATAAACTCTAGAAAGTATTTCTGTCACATTTTTGAAAACCGTCAGATAAAGACTTTTACTGAAACCCGTTGGCAGTAGTACGGGGTCAATCGTGGAAATATGAATATAAAATTTTGCTCATCTAATATATCACTAAAAGCATCGTTCTTCGCATTAAATCTAAAAAAAAAAGTTTTAATTGTTTAAGCCTATTTTTTAACAAAATAAATCCATTGTGCCCACGTCCTTATGCTTGAAACACTCTACTCATGTGAAATACATGCGACGGGTACAAATTCGTGCACTCGCATGTGATGTTTCCATGGCATTGAGCGATGAAGTGTCGCATGTTGTCCCAAATCACATGCTGCTTGCTATTACACGGCATGCGAATAAGCCACACATTTGCAAGAACTTTATTGCAATGAAACCTCGCCAAACACCTCACTGAAACGTCCTCATGAAGCGGTTTTCGTTCCGTTGTGACTTATCGGATCACATCTCTCTGTCACATTTGCAATTTTCACAGAATGTGTACTAACTTGACCGCTATAAAAAATCTATATAAATTTAAAAAAAAAATTGATCTTGTTTGAAAATCCAAAGCGATTAAAATAAATCTAACAAGAAGACTCAGTTTTTATCGAAGAAGTAGACAATGCGGAATTTAAAATTTAAAAAAATATGCAGTGTTAAATTTTGGACAGTAGAACGGCACCCTTCGTGGGCTCGTTCGACTCGCACCTACCCGTTTTTATTTACAATTAATTAACCAGAATACTGGAATTCATATAAGAACTCAGTCCTCAATAAAGCCTCAGTATCAAACTAAAAGTCGGCAAAAGGCCCCGTATTTTCCGTTCATATCAAAACTCGTAAACGTTTTGGACTTGCACTTGCCAAGCTGCTAAGTAAGAAGGTTTCAGTACGTTAATAAACATTGCCAAAATATTGGAAAGATTATCTGACCAGGATATGCTGGCCTTCATATACCTTGGCCAATTTCAGTAAATTTCCTTGTTAAGACAAAAAGCTAAATGCACAGCAGTAAATGCCAAAGGATCAATTTTCTTCTCTGTCATGTCAAACACTCTGCTGCATCAAGTCATAAAAAGGTTTTCCAAATAAACCTTAAAGAACTCGCATACCATCGACATCCCCATCAGTGTTATTCGTGTTTGTTTCAGCCGCTCAAACGCCATGTCAGGAAGAGTGCCTGCTATGTTCCATGAGAAAATTGTCCTTTATTAATAGGATCGTCTTACAAAAAGCGCAAATGCATGCAAAGGAAATTCAATTTGGGCCTTGTACACCAACATAACATCCTTTTTGTTATCCTGTTTTCTTGTTTCCTTTTGTTTTACTTGTTTTCTTGTTTCGTGTCACATCGCTTCGCAATATCGCATCGCATCACTTGACTGCATCAATAGATTGTCCTTTGCATAGACAGCGAAAAAGGATCCATCTATAGTTTTGAGTTGCCATTTAATGCAACCACAAGGATGCCACGGTTTCCCCCTGGTATGCGGTTTTTATTTATGCTCATTTTTTTGTCCCCTTCCCCACTGCAAATAACTAAATTAGCCAAGAAAATCAGTTAGTGGTTTCAATTTAAGGATACTCAGGTTGGTAAATAACAGAACAGGCGCGCAAATAATCAATTTAAAAAGGAAGGAAAAAAAAATAAAACTACATGATGCTGTAGATTCGTTTATGTGTATATTTTTTTAGTACCTTTTTCTAGTGACTGCCAGGCTTACGTCAGTACTGGACTTAGATAGTCGACAGGTACTCTGGCACTTTGCGATATAAGCAGAAAATCCAGTTAACATACTCGTAGTTCCTGAGAGATGTTTAATTAAATTTCTGAAATTAAAATGTTTTGTTTACATAAATTGGATAATCTCATAAAATAATACCTTACACTGCTAGTTGTGTGCGCCCACGGATGGCACGGGAACAGGACAACACAAAAAAAAATATAAATAAATATATGGAGAATGAGTATAACCGATTAAGCTGAACAATCGTACATTAACACCGTGTGTGCAGGAGCTTGATGCCGGTATCTGGGTAAAATGGAATTTATTATTCATCAAGGATTGTTGTGGGGAATCCTGATTTTTTTTCTCTGCATTCAGTTGTTGTTGGATCATTGTTGTGTGCCAGTTGGAGCAATTCCCGATTAACCCTTCGACGAGGTGTCGCCGCCGCCCAATACAGTCACGTATTGTTATAATGACTGTGATCCTCGGAGGCCAGCGCACATATGGATGATGACCATTTGTCGGAGGAGACTCTACAATCATGAACAAGACTAGGAGGCATCGAGAGTCTGCATGGTAGGGAATTTTCGGGATTTTTCATTTCTGTGTGTACGAGTTCATTGGTGTCATACAGGGGCACGGTGAGCGAGGCTTTAATTTACATGGAAAAGGAGAGTTCAGGCGGCAGGTGGCAGGTCGGTTCGATGAATCATTCTGTTATTGGACGTCCAATTGTTAACGTTTTACTTACCGTCAATGAATTTGGACAATTGAACTTTTAATTGAGTTTTCACTGATACCTTCAGCTTTTGCCTAATGGGAATTCACGTTTTTCTATATTTTGGATTTAATTGAAAGCTGCAGCATACACGGATCAATCAGAATGAAGGTTTAATTGAATTTTTGTTCAGACAAAGATAAGGGGATTGGTTTCGTCATGTCGTCAGTGCTGTCTGTGTTAATCGCTTTGGAACACATTTGCGTTAGTGACACGATCGAAAGGATGTCATAACATCTCTAAGTGTTTCCTTAATTTTTATACGCGGTAATTGGCAAATGGATCAAATTGCATATGTCAAGGTCCGATTTCGAGTGGCTCAAAATCATGCACCCGATGATATTTTGATTTCTATTCGAACGATTTTTGACCTGAGTTTTTTTTCCAAAATTTTCACAACATGTTATTGGTCGCCGCCATTGCTAATGAGCCTTTCGACTTTTTTCTCAACATTTTCAATCGATTCGGCGAAAATTTCACGTTATTAATTCGTGCACTCTTGACGGAAACTCTCTTCGGCGGTTTGATGAGTTTCCTTTAATAGACCTGTGACTTCGAACGATCTTGGACGATTTTGCCTGCAAAAGCAAATTGCCGTTTTTCAAAGTGTCCATTTCAGCGTGATCTCTGTACGATTGCACTGCTCTTTTGGAAACACTACCCTCCAGTTGCAATAAAAACCTGGCTATCGGAGAAATCGTGTAAGCAACCACGTTCTCGAAAGTATGAGGGCCGAGGGCACATCTGGACTCTTGTTTTGAAAACAAGTTTCGATTTCTCTGGTCTCTTATGTTATGTTTTGAATGGCCCTTTCAACTGACCCCTGTTTTTTTAGTGCATTTGAGAGGATAAGGTCGTGTATGTTTCAACACTGACCTAAGACTACGCATAGGAACGGCTGCGTGAGGCAGTTGGTTCAGCGTCTGCCTTTCAATGGGATCAAATAAAAGGTCATAGGTCCAAGATTTAGTCTTGATTTTTAATTTTGTTTTCGATTCCATACAGTCACTAAGTGGAACTTTTACTAAAGTAATCAAGCAGCGAAATGTCTGATCACTTTCTTAGTCGTCATCTATTGGCTTGTCATTCTAAAGTTCCGGGTGACATTGGAAACTCGAAGTTACTAAGAGAAGCCAATTCAGCTCAGTGACCTCCCAAACAGTTTAACTAACAGTTTAAAGACAAAGCAGAACCCAAAATCTAAAATAAGATGTAAAAAGTGACGTTAAAAATGGAAAAGAAATACAAATCTATTGTGCATATTTTCCTTGATGCGACTCAAATAGAGACAGGAGGTTGGGTTTTTTGGACCGATTTAAGAAAAGTTTTTGCAATGAATAAAGATTTTTTGGTTGGAGGTGATCTTTATCTCAGATTTCGTGATTGGGGTTGGTTAAGAGCAAACTTTTGGTTTCGGTATTATTTCCTTCTACCCCGACATTTTACCCAACCAGTTCTCGTAATTGTGCTTTTGTTATTGATTTATTTATAACAAATTCACCTTGGCTAATATTATTTGAATGTTTTCCCAATCGCAAAAGGGATGCAGGCTGAAGAAATTTATTAACGGGTTAAAGCAAGCCGGTCGGGAGATGAATAACAAGTAGGATAAAACTCTAAAGGCTCTTGGATTCGTACGATGCACTTCTAATTTGTGTGTGTATACGAATAACGAAAATGGACATTAAAGTAATAACGCTGTATACATACATCGATGACCTTATCATTGCGTGATCTCTTAAGATATCTTTCTCATACAATAAATTATAAACTTTCATTTAGGAAAACTGGCAAAGCTCTTAAGGGGTCTGCAGGTGCTGATTGTGCCAATTGTATAAGCGATCCGGGTATGTTTTCCTACTTGTTTGTGCAGGTATATCGTGGGATTCTCGAAAGCAGGAACCAGTGGGCAATACAGAGGCCGAATACATGGCATTGGAAGCAGCTACAAGGGAGGCGGTTTATTTGAGACGTTTAACAGAAGAGATTGGTTTCAAGTGTGCACTAAGAGGCCTTAAAATATTAAGCGGCCAAGATATTTAAAAGAATTAAACTTTTTTCCAACACATGATATGACTGCCGATGTTTTTACAAACATTTTACATAAATCAAAACATGAACATTTTTCTATGAATCTTGGATCGTTAGAATGAAATTTATAAACTTCAATCAAAAATTTGTGGTCACTGAGAGGTGGCATTGGCAACACAGTCACTTTATAATGATAAACTAAATGTTATTTGAATTTTTCTTATATTCTCTAATAAAATAGTCAGTCTCTTCTTCGCTGATAAACTAAACAGATGTGTTCAGAGTTTTTCTGTTTTCCTGTGTTGTGCCGTCTTCTTTATCCTATATTAAAAAAAAATATTTTCTTGACTTCAAAATATAACATAACATTACTTATAATCAAGATGTTGATGATATTGTCAAATCTTTTTCTGAACACCTATTGAGTTCCATTGATGTAAACCTCGCAAAAGTTGAAAAAAAAATATTTTCTTGCTGATATTTCCACGCATATACTTGATTGTATGCGATTAAGAAATAAGCATCGGTGGAACTGGTAACGATTTCGCCAATCTGTTTCTCAAGCTAATGTTAAATTACTTTTTAAAAATTGTTTAAAAAAAATGCAGGATGTACGTAATCGGAAATGGAACAACATGCTTAAATCCCTCGATAATACCTCAAAACTTTTTCGAATACAGCTGATATATTTAAAAATAAAAATAAACAAATCCCGTGTCTTTACATTCCCGGCACTGACAAAGCCAATGTTCTTTGCCTACAGTTCTCGCAGAACCACTTAGTTTCACAACATTTAAGTGACATAATAACGAACATTTTCATTGATAACACTTTGCAGTTAGGGCTAAAACTCCGGAAAATACATTTATGTACGAATCAGAAGTTCTATTTTGCATCGACAATTCAAACATCAAAAAGGAATGGAAAGAATAAAAAAATTGTATCTGAAAAAACTACCCAAGAAAACGCTTGCCTAAAAATGCAATACTTTCCGAGGATAAAATCGTTCCTATTTTTAAAGCTGGTAAGCCATCTATAAGACCCTAGTCCTACAGACCAATAAGTTTGCTTAGTTGCTTAAGTTAATTGCCGGAGCGAATTTTTCTTATTTACCCCGTTTCTATGTAAAATCGTTCAAAGTTTCTTGTTCTAATCGTTGCTTCCCTTTTTTGCAATAAACTTTTATGACGGCTTGCCCCAAGATGAAGTTCTTTCTCCAGACCTTTATTATTTAATTACGTCGGATTTCCCAAAACTGCCAGGGTGTGCATCAGGTGTATTTTGATGATATAACGATATTGGCGTCATACGAAATCAATCCCAATATCGAGATAATAATCTTGAGTAGAAAAATATTACAAAAATCGAAAAATCAAAATAAGTGTGGAACTGAATCAATTTTTCATTATTAATCTAATGTGATTCCTTATTTACTTACCAAAATATTTATTCATGTGGATATTTAGGCATTTCGCTTATCTTTTTTTTATTATTATTATCTTATTTATTTATCTATTTTTTCATTTAACATTCTGTGTAGTTAAGTATTTTATTTTTCATTTATATATCTATTAATTAATTCTCTTATCCATTAAGTATTTTGAATTGACTTATTTTTTTTCTTATTTATTTATATAGTTTAAAATGTTCCTTTCTTTTTTATTATTCTTTCGCTAATTAGCAGTATGAACATTGTAAAATATATTTTTAAACTTATTCAGTTGAAAGGCAAATCAGGTTATCGTATCTCTGAACTGTTTATTGTGAGGTAGCAGGTCTACATAATTGTAATTTCTTGAGTACGAAATAAATATCTATATAATAAGATTTCGTGTTGTCAAGCGTGATGCGATCAACTCTTTTGTGAAGGCACAAAAAAGCAAAATGATGACACAAAACTATAAGCGAATGCAAGAAAGTCGGTATGAATTTATCCATCTCTAGTCGGACGCCAACCATCGAACAAAAGTAAATCAAATATTTTTGAGTTTTACACCACTTCATCATTTTCCAATCATTGATAATCCCACGCGTTCCGGGGATAATAGTCTCTTAATACCGACAAAATTAGAAGAAAATAATTTTAAAGATTTAAAATCTCGTTAAGCCTGCAAGTGTAAATCAAAAAACAAAAAAAGGTTCTTAAATGGAACACTTCTTTGTTCGCTTATTCATAAACTTCAATAAAAGATAAAATCTGTCCAGCTGCCTTTAACAATGATCTGCTTTTACCTGTAATTGAGTCTTTTCCTCTTCAAAGCGCAATAATGCTTTATGAATCCCCTGTAACAACAGGAGTCTTGTCCCAATATTTATCCTTTCCGGAAGATAAAGATTGAAACATACATCAAACAAGATGAGCACCATTTATCAGCGGAAGACTACCCTCATGAAGACTAATACCCACTGAAGCAGGCAAATCGATGTTCCAAAATTAGATTCCAATGCTCATCCTTAGTATCGGTTCGAATCCGTGTTAGTAAACGTTCTTTGACAAACGAAGCATAACCTTGGCTATTCACAGGATGCTTATTTCTGGTTTCTCCACCCACCACGAATCTGCCTACTTTGCGGTTTATTGAGTTCCAGCTTACCACTTCGGTTGACGCGCAAACGGCGAACCGTGCACATATTGCTCAAGTTGGCCAGTTCTGGAACCAGTCAAGTGACACCAGAGTGGATCATTGTCAAACGATAATAAAGAACAAAAAAAAAAAAACAGTTCAGCACACTTAACCCACACACATTGCCATGGACATGAAAGTGCTTAATTGAGGACAAAATCCGGTTTTATTATTTATTCACTCGAACTCCAACCCAATAAGCATATTGTTTACGGTCCTTAAAGGATAATGCTTGTGTGTGCGAAAATTTGATTGAGCCCGATGCGTTGGTGCTGGAAAGCGTTCACTAATTGCTACGTATGCCATCTAAATTTGAGTGTAATCTGTGTGAAAATGCTATTCAGAACGGGTTTCCGCACCCATAATTAAAGGAGAAGGATTATTTCATGTCCTGGAGGGTGAAGCCTTGCCAAACAAACGGACGGACGATATGACACAGTTGAGCGCTCGCATGATAACCAAATGAATTGATTGAATGATTTCTTTATTGTTGCCTTTATATGGGTTAGTTTTGGCTGTACACAGGATATAGGTGAGTTGGCATCTTTAGTAACCCTCCACGAGTGAACTCCATTCACTCGACTAACAGGACGCTATTGAAACATTCTTGCAACAGTAATAAACCACCTTCATCATCGATACTTCAGACGAGATGAGCCTTAATCACATTAGCAGGACGGTTGTGGTTTTGTAAGTAGGGCAGAGACCGCACCCCTTTCGATATAGCTACAAATGCAATCTTTGGCAGATTTGGCAGTTTGGCTACGATTACTGATGGAATTCCAAGTTTACAGTTGAAAAGACAAAATTATTCGATTGGGGTATGTCCGTTCTGTTCTGCTTAATTTAAATCAAAGAAATCTTTAGAATACGAATTTGTTAAAAAAAAAACTTGCTGAGGGCATAACATTTGGCAGACATTAAAAGTAAAGTGTACAAAACAATGAATTATTCTTTTAGCGCTATATACCACGGAAGCAGATTAGATTTGATAAAATTATCTGGCCTTTGTGACAGGCTGCAAACAGCACTCGGATTCAAACAGTCGATTGGAATGGGTAAAATATGTAGGCTGCTAGATATATTTCTGGCCGAATAATGAAAATGCGAATATTTATCATCAAAAGTGGTTTTAATGTTTTTCAAAGTATTCTCCAGCATGATTTATACACTTTTGCATGCGCTCAAATTAATTGTCGAAACACTTTTTCCACTCCGATTGAGACACCTCCAAAACATGGTTTTGAACGCTTCAACAGCATGTTCTGGCGACGAAAATCGTTGACCACGCATTTTTTTCTTGATGTGCGAGAATAAAAAGAAGCCATTGGGTGCCAAGTCAGGGCTGTATGGCGGATGACTCATCAATTCGACGTTTTGGCCGGTCAAAAAGGCGCTGGTTTAAGTCGATGTGTGAGAGCTCGCATTGTCATGGTGAACAATGATTCGTCTTCTCTTGTTCATTTTTCAAATTTCTCCGAAGACTTCAGGCAAACAAATTGTGGTGTACCACTCAGAATTGACCGTCCTACGTTGCTCAAGCGGAACAGTCGCCATATGACCAGTTTTGCCGAAGAAACAGGCGACCATTTGCTTCGAAGTGCTTCTTCCACGAATAACTTTTGTTGGATTTGGCTCGTCTTCGAAGACCCACACGGGCGATTGTTGTGTTGTTTCGAGCTCGTGCGCATAGATCCATAATTCGTCACCTGTGACAATCTTATAAACGTCTTTTGAAGCACCGCGATCGTATTTCTTTAACATTTCTTTGCACCAATCGACACGAGCCTTATTTTTAGCGATTGTCAATTTATGAGGGATCCAACGGAACAAATCTCTTTCACGGGAAGGTGTTCATGCAATATCGAATGTATGCTGGTGGAAGAAATGCCCAGGGATGCCTCTATCTCACGGTGTGTCACATGACGATCTTGCATTATCAGTTCACGCACGGCATCAATGTTCTCTGGCACAACGGCCGTTTTTGGACAACCTTCACGGAGTTCGTCTTTGAGCGAGCGTCGGCCATAACTGAATTCATTAAACCAGTTTTTAACATTGCTATAGGATGTTGCTTCATCGCCATACAAAGATTTAAGTTCATCAATTCACTCTTGTCGTAATAATCCACGTCGAAAGTTGTAAAAAATGATCAAACGAAAGTGTTCACGAGTTAATTCCGTGTTTTTGCCAAGATGAATTTTTCAAGTTTCTGTAAATAAAACAATTCACGATTAAATGATAACACACTCTGAGTTATGTTATGCTAAAAAATGTCAAACTTTCCAAAGGAAATGTCAGATTGCACCTGGCAACACTTAGTGTTACCTGGGCTAGAAATATATAAAGCAGCCTGTGTAGATGCCGCAAAATCTCTATGATCTGATTTCTATATATAAAGCTCCATATGTAGTATCCAATCGCTTGAAGGAGGGCAAAATATTCCGATGGAAATTGATCCGCCGTCGCAACGTTTCCTGCCAGTCCCTATTTTATCGATTTTTCTATAAATTGATATCTAAAAATATACATAGGCCAGCTGCATCCCAACTTCAATCATGCCCGAATCGCTAAGAGTACTCCTCTGTTAAACTCCAATTGGGACACACTCTTAAGTACAGGTATAATTTCTTACAAGGTGCAGCAATTCAAGAACAATGTGCATCATTACCTATTCTTTCTACCTTCCTAATCTCTTCCAGTCGCATTATTTTAGTGGAATAGTATTCCTTATGCCTCTAGCATGTGTGCATAGTGCAGTAAGTAAGCCACCCTTCGTTTTTTGGGGAAGCTAGAGAAGTAAAAAAAAGCCAAATGCGAGTCTGCCTCGCAGAAATAAGGTTCATTACAAATTTGTGGCCTTCTTCTTGACGATTTAAAAACAATTTTCCCTTTCCTTGTGTTACGAGACATTGCCTCTTGCCAAATTTCATGATTCTAGGTCAATGGGGAGCTACACCATAAGTTTTAATTCCCCTTGCGAGTATCAAAAGCAGCGGTATCTTTTGGCTGCGTGAAGTAAGATGCTCGATTTTTTTACAGCTGTTAGAGGCCGAAGTCGTCAGTATTCGACATTAACTTCAACTTTATAACTCCATGCGTTCCTGAGAAAAAAAATTCCAACTAATCGTATTCATAAAAGGAAATCGTAAAAATTTAGCCCAACAATTTTCCCCTTTGTCCTTTTAAGCCTCACTTAAATTTTAAAATCAAAACTAAACATACTCCTTTTGATAGACATGGATTCTTCAAATATCGCAATGGTCAATGTGCACGACTCGTGCAATGCAATGTGAGCACTCTTCAGTCAAAATCGGGTCACTTCACTACGCAACCAAAATATAAAGCACAGCGTACATCCACATTCAGGTATTCGTAGTCAGGCACGTCCGTAATTACCTTTTCAACCGATGCCAACGGCATTTAGCAGGCTCCCAGCAGACCAGCAGACAGCATCACCGTTACATTAGGCCACATTAAAACTACGAAGCCGTACTTGTTATCCGGATTGAATCCAATCCCCGATAGCGTCCATTCTCTTCCTATTTACACCGATACAGATGTCGTCTGGTAATTTTGTGCGTACAGCTACCATAGTGCGTAAGGACATGACGGGTCTCGCACCACTCCACCGAATACTGTAGCAACATGGCAAGCCTAATGACATTAATGACATTAAAGGATTGTTGTTATTGTTGCAGTATTGAAGTATCTACAGTGTCGGAGTGCATGCCACTAAAACCGACAGTAGCTATTATGCCAGCTAATTCTATTACGGATGTAATTAAAGGATAATAATTACGTCGATGATTTCCCTGCAACTCGGAAAGGTTCCAGAACATCAACATACTCGTATGTACAAATACAGAGTAAGTCCAAAAGGGTCAGGTCCAAGTTGTGTGGTGTATCCACAAACTTTGGTTATTTAAAAGTTTTTGGGGCTCTCATTTGCACGCCGACTGACGTGAGCGACATCGTCGGTCGGTCTTCTCCACGATCCGAGGCAAATTGGACATTTTATTGAATTTAAATTCGTGCGCACTATTAAATGGCGTCCATTGTATCAGGCGACTGTGCAAGCTCTATTTTGGGGAAAGGGGCCTTGGTGCAGTGGCATGCTGGGACATTTAGCCACCGAACGAGTTTTAATCTGATTACGATTTACTGTGATTCTGATCTGATTGACATATTAGTCGTTAATTAATTGATTTAAAGCCCACAGATGATAAAGCGATGAATTTTCATAGAAACAAAAAGCCACAGCAGTGTGACATTTCATTGACAGTGTATATAGAGGCATGGTTAGATATGGAGCAGGAGAAACTACCGGAGACAAATGTCCTGGGTGGTCATATACAATATAGATATGTACTCGTACATATATTTTTCTCTGTTGCTTTTGTTTAATTATGACAGAGATATGTAAATAAACGTGGATTAATTCCGAATCGAATGTGTTTTATGCTAATTTTATTAGCTAGGTAACTTTAACACTAATGGCCAGATTTAATTTTGCCAATCGTATGAATTTCAGGTGAAAAATTGGGATGGAAAAAGGAGGATTTTTCTTTAAAATTTTTAGCGAAGCAAAGATGAAAAAAACAGAAACAATTGTTCGATCGCGTTTGAACATTTAACCTATATTTGTAGTTTTTGAATCTTGTTCGGTCACCATTTGCCGTTGGAATCAAATTAATGGCGCTATCACTAGACTGGTTAACCAGCGATAGTATTCTGACCAAGTGGGGGGACTTGCTGTAGATGTTACTGCTGCTGAAAAGCATAACGCTAACAGTGGAAGATGAAGTAATCTTCCAAATCACAACTTTCCAGTTTATCAACTAATGTCGAATATAATCCTGCGAGTTAAGCGAACGCTGTGAGACGATATCAAACTTGTCGTCCCATTCCGGACTCCAACCATGGAACATTTGAAACAACCTACACCTGAGTTTCAAACCATTTTGCAAACTTTCTATTCTTCTTCTTCTGCTCGCTCTAGATAACAAGCATTATAAGACGGGCAAATCTATAGCAAAAAAGTAGTGAGAGTTGACTCTCACACGAAGGGTTCCTCACCCACTAAGAGTATGCAACACTTTGCTTACTTAATTGTTGACTCAAACCGAGTGAAAATTCGTTCGGAATTCGTTAATGAACGTCAAAATATTGTGGTGTTGTGTATTGTGTTAACTTGGGAGTAACCACGAAGAACTATGTCTCTAGGGAAACCACTTGCTGCTCCTGATGAAACTCAGAAACTCATAAGGTCCTTGAGTGGTACCTTTGCGAGTACTCCCAGTTCCATGTGCGTTCTGTTTCCCGTGAACTGAAGTCGTCTCGACTGTAGGTTGGGGCATTTGCGAAGGAGGTGCTTAATGATCGTCATTTCCTCTTCATCCTGACAGCTCCTACAACGCCCATTCTGACTGCAATTGGGCCCATTGCGCAATGGCCCGTCAGGGCTCCATTCAGGATGCGTGAATCTTGCTTGTTAAAGGCCTTAAGACCCTTGCTTTTCGTTGGGTTTAGTTCTGGCCTAAGATTACGAGATTTGAGATAATCGTCCGTAGAGTTTCAAACTCTATTTTTACGTTATCGAGTCACAATAGTGACTTTCCATGCAGCTGCCTACTGCATTGATTTAATGGTGTCCTTCTTTACTGCTTTTATTGCCGCTCCACAAATATGGTGACTCTTGTAGGAGCGAGGTAGAGTTGCTAGTCCGGATTCCAATTACCTACCCTAACACGTGAACATCCATGTTTTGCTTTTTTTTACATTCGATCCTCGACACGAACGGACGGTCGGACGGACAGCGGAAGTTCGTTTGGACCCTTTAGGAAAGGAACCAATTGCATTTTAACACAAATAAATTTTCTATCCTTACGTTCGCTAGAATCCGTTGTCCTGTTTTCTTTTGTTATCAAATGGGATGTATTCCACTTAAAAGAGTTTTTAACCAAAAGGACTTGGGTGTCTTCTTAGAGCCTAAATTAGAGTTCAAAATGCACTTGGACTATATCATATCAAAAGCTTATTCCCTGCTTGGTCCATATACGCTGAAATAACTTTTCATTGCTTTAGTGAGTCCTATTCTCGAATATTGTTCCGTAGTTAGGTCCTCTTTTCATAAAAAGAGTATGCAACGTATTGAGAAAGTTCAAAACAGACGCGCCGTGCTCTTAGAAGGCTACAATGGACTTTGCCCTTACCATCTTACTCAGCCCGGTGTGCTCTTATAGCTCTAAAGCCCCTAAAGACAATCGGCACGTTAACTAGATTAAACTATCACCAAAAACAAATATTGCATTACTCTTAACTTCACTTCCTCCGTGACACCGATCGGTGCGTACACTTGATGCAGTGCGTGTATCGCCTTTGAAATATTTCGCAACGTTTTTTAATCAAAAGTCGATCTACTTCGCAATGGAAATATATTAATTTTGGGTTCGCGTAAATTTTTTTGAGCGCATAAGAATTATCATTGCCAAAATATGGCTCAAAAAGAAACATATTGAAAGCACACGCTGTACTAGCTTTGAACTTGAACGGCAACTTTTCTATTCTAGAGACATTTGAGGTATCTGAAGAATTTTCAGCCTCCCACAACAAGGTGTCGTGCTTTCCTTGATAATGAAAAATGCAGGAGGTCATCGATGTAAGGAATCCTAGAATTGTAAGGGAAGGATTTCCATTCTGGATAATGCGAGAATCCATTTCACACTATCAGGAAAAGTTATTGAGAAATTATATCGCAAGTGGCATCCATGTGAATTCTGGCATGTAATATCAAAGCATCTTGAATAATGAATTGAATAAAATACATAAATATGTTAGGCTCATATATAAACAGTCTGTAAATTTCATGTTAGGGTTCAGTCTTATTGTTAGTTTAAGTTAGCTTTAGAAAGGTCAAGTTAGTGCATTAAGATAAATGTTAAAAACATAATATATTAATTTTGAATTTGTCAAATAACAATTAAGATACAATTTTATCAATGAAAATAAGAATTTAATTACACAGTATGTAATGGAAGCCGATTTGGACACTTACTTTGACAAAAATAAGTAAAGAAAAATATACTATTCTTCTGGTGGACAATTCAATGAAAAAACACAATAAATAAACCTTTTTTGTTATAGTGACATGTTCGCAACAACCTGCATCTGCATTCCGTTAATTCACAAAGTCCATTGAACTTTACTTGCTAAAGTTTTACAGACAGTTAACAAAGAAACGAGCAGTTTATTCACTCTTTACTCAAATTTCAAATACCAACAATTTCGAATCAAAGCAGATCCTTAATTGATTTCGAGGTGAGCATTTCACCTTTTTTAAGTACTGATCATGTTTTTCAACATCTTGCCATTTGCATGCGAATAAGAAAACTCATCTAAGCCTAGTCGCGGCTTGAATCAATAAAACCAGAAGGGTTACATAGCATCTAGAAAAGGGATAGGTTTAGCATTCGAATGAATCAGGTTAAGCAAACTAAAAAAAAAATATATAACACGCCCTCTGAATGAAGTCCTTCAAAGAAGCACAAAAAAAAACAATTTCTCAAAGTCTCAACTTTTGCCGCACCAAATCCTGAAAAAAAGAACAAAAATAAAAGAAAACTATTTTCTTCTCCATTCGAAACCCATAATAAGATGCTACACCCTCATCCTGATACATATACTATACGTACTCGTATGACTACATAACAGAATATCTTTAACACGCTATGTGTTGACACTGTAACTTCGGTGCGGACTAAAATTATTCATGAAGAATTTTATGCACTACTGTGCGGAACGAATACCCGACAGGATTCGAATGCATGTGATTCAGCAGAGTCCAACAGAAAGCCCTATGTCTGCCCCAACAGCAGCCCCCCTGTGCATCTTATGTATATTATCCATTTTAACTCGTCCATATAGAGCAATAGTTCAGATTGAAATGGAATGGATAATCGACTTTAAAGGAATACACACTCAGCCTCGGTGACACGGTCTTTAAGAAACTCACAAAAGTGGACACACATCCAAAGGACGACCCACCATTTCTCGAAAGATGAGTCGTGTCGGAGAAGAGTGAAATGCAAAAAAAAAAAAATGTAATCGCTACTCACATGCCTTGGAAAGTTGAAATCGGGTATGGTTAGGGAAGTGTCCTTTGCCCACATCCCTATATTGTATCCTTGTCGCTGTGCATTATGCACAAAACGAGGGAAGAAAGGATAAATGGATTTGTATTGATTCGGTTCAAATTTCCCTTTTTTCCCGGACGGACGCGTTTATATTTTCTTCCGGACACTTTGATTTGGGTTTCTGGCAAAAGAATGAACTGAATTGCTGGAGTTTTCTTGGCGAGCTTGGTAATAGGGACACGTACTGTTGCCAGGGTTATTGAAATCTTCAAGGAGCCGTTGGAGACACCTTTATTAGATTGTTGTTTTCGGTTATGATTTTATGATATTGAGTTGTCGTTGGTTATAGCATAGTTTGGGGAATATTCAAAAGGATTTTATGTTTTCTGGACAAAATGGACTCGGGGATATACGCACATATAAATGTAAAAGCTATTTGTGGTTTAGGTAGCAGTGGTCTAAGGGCCATTGTGAGAAAAAATTCCAAAATCCATTGTAACGTCTCTATTGTAATATTTAATATCAAAATTCAAAATGGATTACAAATTCTTAAAATAATTTTCATGAAGTAGGTTTCCCGTATGAAGATCAGCAACGTTTGCGATTTGCAAGGTACTACGAATGTCCTTATAATAAATTTGCTTGGAACCAGCAATAAGAGGATGGAAATATTTTGCAGTTGCTCAAAACTCAGGTGTCAGAATAGGCAGAAAGTATTTTCATCCAACTCGTTTGCATCTTTAAAAAATTCGCAGTGTTATGTTTGCCAATATTTTTTTTTAAGTTCTTGTTTCTTTCCACTTCATATATATAAATATTTTTATTTTGCATCTGTTAAAAATTCGCAGTGTTATGTTGGCCAATATATTTTTTTAAGTTCTTGTTTCTTTCCACTTTATATATATAAATATTTTTAGAACCGAGAAACAAGATAAGCGCTCACACACTATTTTTACAAGAGACCAGAAAAACAAAGAAAAACTAACCTAACTTAGTCTAAGTGTCAACTTCTGCCCAAATCTGTATTTTTCATGGCTTGATGTACGCAGTTTCTCCAACCAAAGACTGCAACTCCTGAGTGTGTAGCCAGATAGAGAATTCTATTTATTGTTGCCTTTGTAACAGCATCATAAAATAGAAAAGTTATAAGAGTCTGAAACTATATGTATCCAGATATAAAAATGTCTCAGGAGTATCCTTCCTTATTTGCCAATAGCGGACCCGACAGAGGTAGTCATTTCCAAATCGTAGCCTGCCTACCATTAACGGACTAAGCACACGTTTTTTCGACATTAAAATATTGTATTTGAAAAAATGAGAATGAGAGATTTTTCAAAACTACGACGTTGCCAGCTAACAAAAATAACTGTGTATGCAAGATATTATTGACTTCTTAGAAGTTTATAGGTCAATTATTCATGAAATAATGTTGGCGAGTGAATCCAAAACCATCCAGGAATCCGCTCGGATACTTATTGAAAATTGCATCTTAATCGGCCCAGCCGTTAAGCAGGAGGTCAGTAACATATGCACGTATAGAAGAATGATACAGATACAGTAGTATTGTAGCAAGTGTACACTTTAGAGTGTTGGAGCATTATTTTATATTATCATGGATTTTTGCCTTCCGAACTATATGCACATCCTTGCTGAGCTCGTAGAGTTCGCGGTTATGCCTTCTCTTTCATTCGCCCGCCTCGCAGAAAGATGTATCAAATATCTGAAGAATTATTTTGTTTTCGAAGGATGGTAAAATTTGTTAGAGGATGGAGTCCAGTTCGCTGATTTACTGGAGAACTGTTTATGAAAAAGACTATAAAACTGTGAGAGTGATGAAATGTCGGTTATGAAGCGAGTCGATTGAGCCCATGATGGTCTTTGGACCTGGAAAAAAAGACACTTAAAAAATGACAATCAGATCCGAAATGGTAAATTTTGTCTTTGAATACTTTATGGAATCTAGATATTTGACGGTGTTTTTGTCTGCAACTGAAGTTGTTACTGATGTAGGTACATTTCGTGATACAAGTTCTATTCGGGTTTCTATTAAGCTTTGCTCCAAAATAAACTGAAATCCACTTGGAACCCCACGAGGAATTATGTGTGTCCACAGAAATGCTCCAAAAGTATATAGCTTCAGACAGACAGGAGATATTCTGATAGTAAAGTAAGTCTGATGACCGCAATATCAGCGCTTCTCGTATGAACGTTCTGGCAAAAACCACATTGTCAGGACAAAAATCAATTCTTAAATCAAACCTTGGCATAGATTCAACGAATCGATAGATAGATATCCTAGATCCTGGGCAATCGCTTACTTTGATTTGTCTGAAACACCAACATTTCCAGCACGAAGACCCAAAATCTTGCACTGCAGAGCACTCGTCTTGCCCAAACTTTAAGCAGAGTGATGCAAGAAAAGCACGTGAGCAGAAGAGATTTAAGAAACTTCTCAAGAAAAATTCTTTGTCGGATATGTGGAGTAGCAGGGGAATGAAGGATAAAGAACAACCGCAAGTTCTACGAGCTGTACACTACAATGTCTCGGCCAAATTGAGCGAATGGACAACAATGCCATAGCTAAGAACGCAGATAAAAAAAACCCACAACTGAGCACCAACCAACACGATTATCTCAAAGGAAAATCCACAGGAACCGCACTACCCAAAGTAGTTTCAACAATTGAGAATGCCTTCGAACCCAAGGAATCAGTCATAGGAGTGTTTCTGGACATCGAAGGGGCGTTCAACATTAGCAGGATATGCTCAACACCATTACAACATGGGCAATTGAAAACGGACTAAATGTTAAACCTAGCAAACGGTATTGGTCCTTTTCACAGAAAAGACCAAAGTAAGTGGCTTCGACATCCCTGAGATTGGAGGTACTAATCTTGAAATCAAAGACAGGGTAAAGTACTTAGGATTGGCAATGGATTTGAAACTCAATTGGACGAAGAACCTGGAGAAACGTACTATTTATGCCAAGAAGACATAGTGGATATACTGGAGGGTCTCTGGGGTTCTCTTGGTGACTGCAACCAAAAAAAGTACACTGGATATACAACTGTGTTATGAAACCCACCCTTTTTTACGGCCTTATAGTATGGTGGAATACGATAGATAAAATGTATGTAGCTAACAGGCTCACTAAAGAGCAAAGTTTTGCATGCTTGGGTATAACTGGCCCACAGAACTCTACGCCCAGAACTCCATAAAACTAATTCAACTGGAAGTGAAATGACAAGTAGGACTCTCGGCCACAAGACTCAAGGCACTGGGTCACTTTGACGATAGAAAAAAAGGAATAGGAAAATTGTGAACGTTGTATGGGCGATGACACCATTACTGGAGCGCCAAAGCGTCTTAGATAAGAAAACTTTCACATTCAAAAACAACTTTAAGAAAACTTTAATTACAAACCCTCTATCAGTATCGACACTGGTAAGGAAGTGCAAATACGAACTAAAAAAACTAGCAACACTAAACGACGTCAGTTTAAGATGGGCACGGGGGCACGAAAGTGTAACGGGGAATGAAAAAGCTGACGAACTGGCTCAGAAAGAAGCAGGAAAAAGCCTCCAAAACCCTGTGAGTGTTATAGGCGTCCCGCTGACAACTATCACAAGAGCAGAACAGCAAAGTCTCTAATAGCTTTGGCTATTAGGTAGCGACCTTGTTATTCGGTTGTTCTATTAGAGACTTTGCTGTTCTGCTCTTGTGATAGTTGTCAAACGGGCTCCAAACTCCACCAAAAAGAATCCACATTACCCTATATATCCACCAGCATAGACTCGGACTACCAGAAACCTCAACATGCCAAAGCTGTGAGGAGGAAGAGGAAGATCTGGATAACTTTTTATGCCACTGCGCAGCAACAGCGAGACTGCGATACAAAATAATGGGATCAGCACTGATAATCTTGCGCACCTCAAGGCAAAAGGGATCGATGAGATTATGGGGTTCGCAAAACGAATAAAAAGATTTCCCTACCAATCCATATAAATCCCTCCTCCCTCCTCCCTCCTCTTTTTCACTACAAATCCTCTCTTTAACCACACAGAAAATAGGGGAAGAAGACAGCCCCATCCAGAGACTTTAGTGAAGAGCTTACAAGGCTCACCTTAACTAACCAACGAACTATACCCCAGCTAAAAGTGTCTTCGAATTCTAGCTCCAGAGGCTCATGAAAAAGGGTCCGTTCGAAACTCCACTTCAAGGAAGCTGGGTCTGGGAATAAAAGCAGCATGTTCATGAAGGATGCAAATTCATTGGCAAAATCCTGTTTCACATCTTTCATAATTCTATTCAAAATAAAAACCTGAAATTTAAATCATTACAACAATTACAATAATTACTTGCCACGAGGATGGACGGCACGCTTTCACATATCAGAAAAAGGTGCCCATCTTCAAAAGTTGACACTACCCTTAAACAAGTTTTTCATTCGAGTCATCAGTTTAAGCATAAGGAATCGTTTTTAACGTAATTTCCACATGAAAAGGCCCATATTCTGATCTGCACGCTTTCATCTGGCGCCACTGGTCCATTCCTTTCGAAAGTTGTCCCAATTAACTGGAAGCTGACTGCATCCCTCCGTGTTACATGCCGCAATCAAAAAAAAAAAAAAAAACTGGATTGGCAAGATACCGCCTTTGCTCGTAATGAGTGACCGCCCGCTGACTTCTGGGTGTCAAATTGGATGGAACACAAATCGGTGTGATGTCGTCGTCGCCTCAATTACATGGGACTTTCCTCATCTTTTGAAGGTAAAACGTCGTGTTTTTCTACGTTTATTCTTATGTAGCGCCACGGGGTGGCCATTTAGTAGCAACATGAAAATCGATTGCTCCTTGTTCCGATTCTTCCGGGGGTGAATTAAGATTGAAGGATTTTTTTTTGATTATGTTGAGGATTGTTCATTTCGTGCTTGCATCGAATGCTTAAAGTCTTACTCAATTGGAAAAAGAGGACTTATTAAATAGAATATAATTCAGAAGAACATCACTTGCCTGCAAACTCCATCATCAGCCAAAGCATGATTTTATGTAGCAAACTTGTTTCGAGACCTTCCCAATTGGATTTGCTGCAATCACTTGTAAGGATAATCGCTCTCGATTGTCTCCATCCATTTCACTGTACACTCCAACATTCATGACCATGATCCTTATGCTGCACATGACCATTTGTCCTGGTCGAATTGCTGGTGGGAACTTGAAGGCGTTCACCACCAAGACCATTCCAACGTCAAGTTCTAGCGGCCAACTAATCCAATATCAAAAGCCACTCCACATCCAGCTGAAGTGACCATTTGCTGGCATGTGTATACGTAAGGACATGGGCACACCGTGTGAACTCACAGGACCGGTCGCCGCGTGCTCTTATAGGAAACAAAAATGAATTTATAGCTTCATAAATCAAAAACAATATTGTCGCATCCAAGCTTCCTTCCTCGCCATTTTTAGATCGCATAGAAAAGGGCGAATCTATATAGCCTGAACTGGAGCTGGAGATGCATGGATACACTTTGGTGTCATCTCCTTGTGCTGCTTCCACATTAAAACTAACACACGCGCACACAAAAGCAAGAAGTGCAATTTATATCGAATGACTGCGATAAAAATCGATCGTTGTCGTAGAAAACAAAAACAAGATGACGACGACGACGGCGGCGGCGTCTCATCCTTGATAAAAGCACTCCCAATTGCCTCACACATGCCATGTGTCCTTTTCGCGTGCGAGAAAAAGGAATTCAATATTTGGGATGCAAGGGAAGGGCAGGAAATCACGATGATATGACGACAACTTCGATGAAAAACGATCAATAGAATGCGCGCTCCGTTCATTTTATGTTATAAACTGAGGACGAGATGGGAGCATCCCGCGTATCCTATGCATGCTACCAAGGTATCCTGTAGATAGTTCCATTCGAGAATGTCACATCCCATGAATGCTGATATGATGTATGCTGTATTCAATGCTGAAGGTCTGAACCCCTCCATATCTGGTTTTGCTGTCTACCAACACCGTTGACAATCCATCTCGCGCAGAGTTGACTCGGTTAAGGGATTCAATGGCTGCACAGTTTGCTTATCCTTGAATCGAATGTGTGAATTTTGAGCGAAGGTGTGTAATTATTTTAAACACGGGTATGATGCCGTCGTTAGTTTTGTTTTTTGTTTACTATATTTTTTTTTTTAGTTGCTTTAGTTTGCATTAAGGTTTTGAAATTCCAAGAGCTTGCTGGAAATGGAAGATGGAACGTCCTTTTGTTGCTGTCAACAATTTGATTTGCTCATTAGCTTTGTGTTTTTAAACGACAGTGACAACAGCGAATAAACGACCGATGGGTTTGAACAAAGATTTTTAAGATCTCCGCCACCTCTTCGATGAATAGGTGAATAGATTTAGGGAATTCTTTTTGGTCGTGGCTCAGTGCAAAGTACGTCGGTCAGTTAAGCGTGAGGTCTTGGTTAGAATTCGGGACGAATCAAATGGCGCTTACTTTTCCTCCATGTCGCTTCCTTTTGCGAGTAACTGGCAATCCTCGCAAGTGAACAACTGCCATGTTGAGGCTTCCGGAGCCTTTTTTCTGTGTTGAAATATTGAGGGCAACCTGCTGATGAGTTACTATACCTTCAAAGAGTTCAAACATGCCAAATTATAGTTTTCTTACAATCGAGTGGAAGCCGACCACGCTAAAAAAAAACAATTATTCATAGTTTTCTTGCCGCGTGTATAAATTTGGACTCCAAAGAAAGGGGACAACATGGTACGAAAAAGTTAAAAGAGACCCTCGCAATGACCTCCTTGATAAAGCTTGCACAATGTTCGACGCCAAAATAGACATGCGGCCATAAAAGCTAAAATCATTAAGGAAACAATAATAAGTAGTATGGTTCGAAGGTATAGCCTTCACAAATCGACTTCAGATAATAACTTCCCACTTACAGAATATGCAAGAGCTATTTACCCAGTAACCTGGTAGTCGGCCGCTTGGATATGAGAACACTCAGAGACTCTGATAAGGTATTTTGAAGAAACAGCTCGATGCCAAAAAGGTATTTCAGCATTGACGTGGTGCGGATCTTGTACAATCCTTTACTCGAAGATTGGTCCATCAGCTCTTTCTGTTCCATCTACAAAAAATGTGACCCTATACTAAGTAAAAATTATCTAAGCTGTAAATCGATAGTTGATCTTTCGATTCTATGCCGAATCCTATAAAAGACCAACGAATTTGAAGTCATTACTCACCACGTATCCGTCGGCTTTAATTACATCGTTCATCGCATGTAAAAAAAACAAGGCGATGGGATGGAAACGATGGAAGAACTTGAGATCCCGAGAAAAGTAATGCGGTTTTTAATATCCTGTGCGGTTTGATCCAATAACCTTTGACTAACCAACCAACTTCTGTCAAGTCTGTCCAGCTGTTGGGAAATACAGACGTAAAAAACAACATGCTGTCGACAAGAAATCGATTCGATGAATACCAGCTGCGATTAATTACAACAATCGACAGTTGTTACATTAGGGAATATCCGATGAAGACTGAACCTAGCCTACAATTTTCACTTCGAAATCTTAAGCCAACTTGTTTCAAAACCCTCAACTAAAAGTAAAAACAAAATGCTCTACAAAACACTTATCCAGCCAGTTCTTTTTTATGAAGCAGAATGGAAGCAGCTTGCCCGATACCGTGAGGCGTGGAAAGCAGCCACAGCTCAGGTTCAAATTCTCCAAGGAATTACTTTGGTTCAGCTAATGGCGAAAACGTTTTGTTAAGAGCAATGCATTTTTGTCAAACCACTTTTAGGTTGTGGTATGTTTGGCGTCCGTTTTTCCTCCCTGAAACAGATTCAAGGCTCATGTAAAACTGAATGGAGATAATGAGCACCCTTTTCAATCTTCTAAGAATCAATGCAATCCCTTTATGTCAATTTACAATTCAACGACACATTTCAATCGTCATCGAATGTCACATTCTTATGATTCTATTTTCGTGGCATTGTTCAAAATTGTTAGAAAGTTCTCATACGTCACTTCTTGTCCACCGGAAACTTCCATCAATATATCTTCACTCACATATCCGGTCCAGTAGGTCAGATTTTCGAAGTTACATTTATTCTCAAACTTCACGCAAGTGGCACACTAGCTAGGCACCATTCATGTCAGTTGTCATTACGTCACTTAAGAAAAGTTTCCATTCATGGCAAGACTTCAACCCTTTTCCGCAAATGTTCAGGCCCTGAAACCCCACCCTTTGCTCACAGCAAAGATGAACGACATAAGACATTTCTATCGCTATCCCATCAGGACACTTTATTTGCACCGTTGTTCCACATATCAGAAGTGTGGCATACGCTTCCGCGACCGCTGTCGGACTTCGTGTCGCGCCCCGCCCGCCGTCTATTAAGCAAGTACAAACCTTGACAAGGGCTGAGGGATCACACTAATCAATAAACAAACTAGGACAAACTTCAGAACTCACTGACAGCTAGGAAACGAAGAAACCATCTCATGCGCCAACAGCCGCGTCCGATCACTCAAAAAACCATATAATCAGGCACTCATCCCCCAACTTGCATCCGTCCCTTTAAGACACATAAAAAAGGATTTCTGAAGAAAAACTGAAAACGGGAAACCGCCAAAGGTCAAGCTTAAAAAAAACGGACATTTGTGCTTTCTTAAAATGATACACGATAAGACTCCACAAATGCAGTGACGTTCATTTTGTGACGAAGAAAGAAGAGTGAAAGGAAACCCAACACGAATGGAAAAAGAAGTGGGGAACCACCTTCAAACAGCGCACTTTGTAGAGTGTCAAAGTCAACAAGAAGAAAGACGAACAAGGATACGGATACTACCACCAAAAAAGGATCAACGAAAAATTAATTTCATCTCCTTACCACGCAGCCCTCTGTCTATGGTGTCGCATTCAACAAGCCAAGTTTGTGTAAGCAGTCCCGCGGGGCTACTCAACCTCAACTCATGCATCTCGAGAAGGAGTCGTGAGGAATCGCAACTAAATGAATTGGGCTCTGCAGGGTTGGTATAGGTGGCCTCAAATGACAACAGGTTGCAACACCCAAAAAGTAAAAAATAAAATAGGACTTACGGTGGAGAAATCGAGTACATTTCTCCTACTAAACTAATACAATTGCCACGGTACACTTACTATCGTAAAAGCACGGTTGTATGAGGGAGTTGCTTATGCTACTCTGGGATAGGTGACTGAGATTGGTTGAATGTGTGGAAAGAACAGTGGCGGCGGTTGCATTTTTTTAGGTAGGAAGCCGTCTAACTAGTTTCCGGAATATAGATGAGATTGGAACTAAGCTTTAAGAAATCGACTAAATTGAAATTGAAATAAAGTCCGAAGGATTTGAAATTTTTGGGAGATATTTTCAGGAGCTTTTCTAGCCTTCGAATTGATTTTTTTTAAGCGTACAGAATAATCCAGGATTCGATTTCACAAAAATGAAAAAAAAAAATTGCAAATCTGTGACGCGACAGCACATTTCCTAGCCATGGTAAGGCTCTTAGCGTATTGACGACTCGGCTCAGTCGTACTAACTTATGAGCTGAGGATACTCACGCTTTAAAATGATAGTAATTAATATTTATTAGCCAAGCCACTTGAAGATCTTGCGAATTGTAAATGTATCAGCGTCCAGTTCTATAAGACGTTTTTACCGGCAACCAGTTTGGCTTCCGCTATCAGAACAAAAGCATTCATCAATTGCTAAAACGTTTTGCAGACTTTCCTGAGATGACGGGATGCAAGGTCATTAAACAATCTGGTAATAATATTATTAATTAGGTTCCTCTCAATATTGAAACCCTTCTTAGGAATGCGATGCAGACACTCCAAACATCGTTGTAAAGATAAAAACAAACATTGTTAATTCTATTTTTGAGCAAAAATCATTAAAACAAAAATAATTATAAATAAAGCATTGATGAGTTTGGTTAACAATAGGAACCGTCCAAAACATACCTTGGCATGTATTTTGACAAGCGAATTATATTTAAGGAACAATTGACAGGAAACACTCAATAAGTCAAAAACAATCAAAATTTATTGCTCTTAAAGGAACATTTATGGTGCGGAAGGAATTGACTTTTTTTTATCGCGAACGAATTTTGAGCAGTTCAAGGAACATCAAACTCATTTCTGACATGTTGGCTGAACCTTTCTTTTAAACTTGTACTTTGTAAGATTTGCAATTTCAATGATATTGAAATCCTGCCATTGAGTTGATATTCCTCAACTTATGTCTCGAAGAATCTTATCACTTTTTGGCTTTGAAAAGATTACATTAATTTTACCACCGTTAAAACAAATACAATCATTCAAGAATTCTTGAGTCGTTTTTAATTTTTTTTTATTGAAATATAATCTTTGTATTCAATGCATTCTTTTGAATTCCTTACATTCTTTTGCAACTTTGCTTACATTTGCAGTTGCTCTAATTCGCGCACGGTCGGGGATTTTCGGATACCTCTTTAATGTAAACACAATGTGGTAAACCGGCCGATGCAGTATAAATCTATTTTTTCCCCTTTTTTTTGTCTCGTGGGTTATGCTTGAAAGTCTGAAAGCTTAAATAACTGATCATATAAACATAAAGCTGATTATATTCATCCGGTTAGGGTTAAACATTTCATGCCAAGGAGAATAGTATTTGTGATCATACCAGTGAGGGTAACGACTATTAAGGAAACCAAATGACCCATATTCCCCTAAAGAAATTTTCCAAGCCGTCCCAACCACCTATTCTGCTAAACTGATATGACACAATTATTTGACGAATCTAACAATTGATAATGCGTTATGTCCTTAGTTCAGGAGAGATAAAGGAACCAGAAAAATGTGCTTAAAGCAAGACATACATTTCTTCGGGTGTTGGCTGTCTAGAGTATTTTCATAGAAGTACTATGTATGTTTAATGAAATCGCCTGCTATACAAGAATTAAGGAAAACAATTTTTTAAGACAGAATCGAACAACGCATCAAACTTGTTGTATGTATTGATGATTGATTGGTTAAATCAGGCAAAAACGCGACGAAGAAACAAGAATGGGCTTTAACTTTATCCAAATCTGAAAATTAAAATCAAAAAGAAACTCCGGTCTTTATAGTTGTTAAAACGAATGCAAAGAATGCAAAGAATGCAAAGACTGCAAATGAATGCAATGAATGTTTTTGAGCGAATGACGGCATTAATATTTTTGAAGTAACAAATTTAGTTTGCATTTGATTCATATTTCATCGGCCGAGACCTACTTATTCTAAGAATTGAAATTTTTATATTCTCAAGCCGTTGATTCATTTCAACCTCGATTTCATATTTATACAGAAAATGTATGAAAATAATTCACTTCAATTCATATTATTTTTTTCACACTGTCGATATCGCAGAACCCTTTTCATTTGATTTTCTTTCCAACAATCCAATGCAAATCTATTGTCGAAATAACTCTACATCGATACATTCCTCTACAGCTCTATGCTGAACCTATAAGCGCATGACAACAAAGTTCCCCTACACAATTACTTTCGCGTAGGAGCCATATCTGTATGCTCTAACCGCCCCGTCTGTGTGACCTGTTGCTAAAGGGGATGCCAAAGGTTTGCATGTGTATGCCAATAGAAAATGCAACAGGGCCACACACCGAAAGGACACCCCAACATGGGATGCTCCCTAATTGCAAGAAACTGAACTGATTATGCATCGGTATGGGTGCGAATGCCGGCAATATCCAGAACCTATCGGGTTCCTCCCGCTTCCGGATAAAAGAAATCGAACTACAGGAGGCGCAACCATAGCCACCACCGATGAAAAAATATCGGATGAGGTGAATTGCTATGATATTGGAGCCTCAGTTGGATAGTTGACGCGTCCCGAAACGGTTTGGCGTTCGCTTCCTTTGGCTAACTCTGAGTCTTAGGATCCAACTATGTAACTTGTGCTAGTGCAATAGAAAAATCATATTCCAAAGAGAATACCTAATTTATTTTGCTTTTTTCGCAAGTGCTTAAAAAAACCAAAGGACTCAAAGTCCCTGAACAGATACATATGTGAAGAGTGAGTGAAAAACATCAAACAGCTGCGGAAGTGCCTCATTTCATCGACCATAAGGTAAGTTATCGAAGCAAAACAATTGTATAATCTCAAACCATTTGTCTCGAGCATCCGCTCAATTAGAAATTCAGAAACACATTTTCCCGCCCATTCGCCGAAAAAGGACCTTGGAGCAAAATATCCGTCGTCGTCATCGTCGTAATCGTCTTCATGCAATCTGCTGAAATCACGTTTGGTCAATTTCGTATGCAGGACACGTTGTGATTAATTGCTCAATAAGAGGTACAGGGGTGGGGCCGTTCGCAGACGTTTGTTCGGTTTCGCACATGAGTCCTTCGCCCACTCGACAGAGAATGACGTGAAAAAAGAAAAACAACACACAGCGAGAAAAAAAAGAGCACAACAACAAAATAAAACAAATTGATTCAATGTCTTTGGGAAACATCTTGGCGAGTTTGTTTCCTCTTCTTTTCTCCTTTCTAACTTCTATCCCTGATATAGTAGACAAGTTGGCAGGAGTAAGAAATGGATAAAATAAAAAAATATCAGAAGGGAAGTGCAGAAAAAAAAACAACAACCCCCTCGTAATCATGATTAATTGTAGGATAAATGAGTGCAGTTTTCTACCCGCGCTTCCAAAGAAAATATCGTCCTTAAAAATTCACTTGCAAGCAAGTGGGTGGAGTAGGTCGGATGTTGGTTGGACTCCTTCTCATGGACTTTGTCTTACTTTGCTTGCTTGCATTACCAGATTGACTTTAAGGCGGATTGCTATGGCGGTTGGTCCTTGGTGGCAGATGACTGCCGGCGTATGGAGTTATTCACTTGCACTCTGTACTACTGCTGGGGCAGCAGAGTCTCCCTTTGACGACGAAATAAGTTTCACTTCAAATCGTCTGTTTCTTTCTGGTCCTTACACTTTTATTTCTCTTCTTCCCTTTTTTATTCGCTTCTGGCGAAAAATGAATCCTCTTGAGTAAGGGAATTTTTTGAAAAAGTTTTCTTCGCACTTCATAAAGTCTGGATGCTGTTGCCTTCGTCGCGTCCGTCGTCCTTTTTTTTATTTTGTTTTTTCCTGACCAAAGTGCGCGCTTTAATCAGCTGATTGTGAATCGTGCGTTTGGCATTGTTGTTATCTTGTCGGGACTTTTATTTTAGGTTTTACCATTTAACATCCTTATGACAGACTTACTTAAGCATCCCTCCGGCTTGTGTCTGTCTTCTCTCCTTTGGACAGTTTTGGCGGGGTTGGACTTCAACGGAAAGAAGATTAAATAAGAAAAATATGAAAATTGTTTTTGATTCATTACCCGAAGAATTTTTCATGAAATCCTTGGATAATTTGCTATATGACCAAGTTTTGAGTCTAGAAGTGAGGAGCTTGGAGTGTAACTGTCAGTTGGCGGTTGTGACGAGGTCTTGTAGAGTGTAGACGCTGCAAAAAATCTCTCTTAATTTAGTCCTTTTGAGAGGTAGGTTTCCACATTTTTTTCACTTGTTTGCGATGGAAAATAAAACTTTCCTGACCTAGCATTGCCTCGAGGGGGAAACTAAAAAAGGATTGCTGAAGCAATGTCCTGATTAGTAACTAACACACAGATGAAAAGTAAAATTCTGCTTTAATTTCTTAATCACATAGTCTGAAAGGCTGTGGCTGTTTCAGGTAAAAGGTTAAACTTTCACCAATGCCCTTTTATTTTGAATCTGAGTTTTTCTGATGATTTTTCTACTTTAGTTTCTCGATGATATAACCATTGAGAGTGAAACTTTGTCTTCGTTGATTTGAACACCAACGAGTGTCCCTCTTCTTTGAATGGTCGTGAAGCCCTTTCAATTGCAGGTCTCAAAACGCGTCGGGTCGGCGCTTCCTAGTAGCCTCATCGGCTATAAAAAGATAGTGAGACTCGACTTAGAATACGTTTGCCCTCAGAAGGATAGGGATAAAGATAAGGATAAAAATTTGGTCCAGTGCCGACCTGAATTTTTTAGAAACTAACATACATCGAAGCATATGCCAATAGGCTTGGTGTACAGAGCTGATAGTCCCGTTTTCGGTCGTTGTCTCCACACGATTTATTACGTGCTCCTTACCGAAATTTCATCCTATAGTTCAAAAGTTCCAATACTGGCGGCTGTGTTGTTGTTTTTATTTTTTATAGCTGTGCTAACTTCATCAAAACTTTGGTGAATGGGAACGACCTCTTGATTGAATTTTCTTCTCAACCCAATCCATAACTAGCTGCTAGTACTACAATACTGCGTCGCTGGAACGGACAGTTCAGTTGTCCAGACACCGCGTTTTTCGAACACTGTAAAAATCGTGATCGGCTGTGCTTTAAATTCATAATTTAAAAAATAACCTTTTATTAACAAACTTAGTAACAATTTAAGTTCTCAAAGGACGTCTTAAGCGAACCCAATTTCGAGGTTTTATTCACAGATAAATAACAATTTCTTTTTAGTTTTTACTTTTTAACATCATATACATACTTGATTTTAAATTTGTAAAATGCCCTCAACAACTTGTAGTAATAAACAAAAAGATTTAAAAATTACAACAACAACAGTTATATGCATTACAAAAAAACAATATTTGCTTCTCTCTAAGATTCTAGAGAACTTTCTTACTGAAAGTTTTTCCACTTTTAAATATTTATAATGGTTAATTCAAAGTAAAGAAAACGCGTAACTTTTGACAGTCTTACTTGTGGTCGGAACCAAAATAATGAATCTCAAATGGATATCCTTCTTCAAACAAAGTAGCGCAAAAAAGCTTAAATAAGTATTTAGATAAAACGTTCCAACAAAAAATAAACATATGCTTCCCTGCTCTTTAAATGTTTTTGAAATGCGTGGGGGCCTTTCAAAGTTTTCGGAAAACCGAATAATATTATTTTTTTTCTATAGTATGGATATTTCGGTATTCCGGACACAGCCGAAAGTTAGCATGGCTGGACCAGAAAGGCTGTATTGTACTTCTGAAAAATGCTTTTGGGTCGACAGTCGTCTCAAGCTATAGGTATACCAGTTCTATCAGCTGCATTATGGTTGATAGGCTATAGTTTCGACAGCTGTTTCTGCTATCATGGTAGCACTGGATCAAATAATAACAGGAACAGATTTCAAAACAAGATTAAATTTGAAACTTCCACATCCTTTCAAAAAATGAATCCAATAATCGACTTGGAAGACAGGAACTTACCCAACTAGAAAGAAGCTTGCCACCAATTCAAGTTTGAAAAGAATTTAACACGATTAAAAATATATGAAATTGTCCTGCTTTTATTTTTATAACCTCGAAGCTCGAACCTGTGATGTCTGACCGATTGCAGGTGATTCTTGATTTTGCTCAGGAAGGGTTGTGGGTCAAGTTTTTTCTGGAACTGAATTCCAGATAGAACGTGGCTTTATAAAATATACTCAAAGTTTTTAGACTCCAAAATTTTTAATTTTTCGGATCATTGTGTTGAGTTATTCTGAACGGCTACCGTTCAAGCGAATATGCCAAACAGTGAACCAAAGCATCAACTTATTTCGCACAAATGTATTCTTTTATTTATTTTTGGACTACTTTTTGCGGGGATGGGAATGCTGATAAACTAGCTACTGTCTTCATAAGACGCAGTAGTGATGGACATCTCCACAAGTTTTTAAATATTTTAATGCTAGAAGATTGAACTTCAGGGGAGTACAAATAATTAATTGAAGAATAAAAAAATTGTGCATGAAAATACGTACGAAATTTTTTTGTATGGACTATTTTGCATCTTTCAAAATTCACAGAAATTTATTAACCATTGACAGATGCATTTTGTATTTTCGAAGATCGGTCATTACTCTGATGTCAGAGATCGACAATGTTTGAGATGCGATCATGGAATTCCAGCATGAGTCCGACTTCTCATATTGTTCAAGCAAAATTCGATGACCAAATGTTTATTTTTGACTTACAAAGACAACAGATCAGTCTCTCCAATTTCATTAAAACCACTCTCGGGGCACACCTTCAACTGAAAACGATAAGAGTAGTTTTATTTATTAGTGTTGTCAAAAAAATATACTTACGTTTGCATATGTCCTTTTCATCCTTAACATGAATTTATTTCCAACAAAACATAACCTTGCCTACAATTCGCCATTCATTATGATTCACTACGACAATTTATTCGAAACTCCTTTTTTCACATCTCGTAAGGATAATTTCAATTCACGCAATCAAATAAAAAATATATATTTACATATGTACGAGTATATAACAATCTGGGACCGCAACAGTACGGATATGGTAATCAACAAACATGACAGTTCCGCCTGAATTTGAGTGGCATTCCAATGCAAACGTCCATGAACCAGGAACGTTTGTAAATAACATTTCCGGTGATTTCATTAGTGCCATTGCACAGATTCTGTTCGCTTTGAGCTTTTGACAGGACATGAAGTCTTTTTTGGTGGTTTGTCGTTGAAAACAACCAACTTTTTTGGGGGACAATTCGATTAGGCTCTGACCACACATGCACATCTCATAATCATCTCTACCATCCATTTCTCTTTAATCAGATTTTTCGTTTGCTTTCGCAAAAAAAAGGACCAACAAAACAGAAGGAGATGATTTTATTTATGTATGTGTTGAGGTTTTAACACAACAAAAAGTGAAAAACAATTGGATTGCCTGCAATTATTTAAATTGCATGGACAGGAAAAAGGAAGGATATAAATTTGTGGAGAAAATTACGCCTTGTTGTTGTATACGAATGCGAGTAGATGCTTCCGAAGGAGTATCAAAAAACTAGTCACAGGACAACAAAGAGGTATACAAAAAGCTGATTAACATGAAAAAAAATCCTGAAAATCGTCTACATTTATATCGAAAAAGATACTTTCTCCCCGCCCTTTTCATCCCGGTGACATCTTGCTTTATCAAAGCGCAGACATTGCTGCTGCAAGGATGCCCACCCAACAGGTAAAAAGGCTGCAGACAGGCAACTAAAAAAAAGTGAAATACAAAAATTCGTATCACTGAAAATAAAATCCAGGACACGAAAAATTATTATAACAGTAATGAAATAAACCCAAGGGATGGCAGAGCGTCTATTGAATGATGATCGTTGGCGTTCCATACCAGCAGCCAAAGGAAAGTCAATTCTACCCTCTGTCGCCTAACCAAACAAAAAAAAAAACAGAAAAGAAGAAAATCCTGCCGCCAGGGTTTATTTTTTTGGTAAAGTAAATTGTTGTAACTTAATTTAAGTGGTGAAAGGTCCCGAGTGCTGTAACTCATACACTGACACGGTAAGAACACAATCCCTTGGGCATTTCTTACTCTTGTGATGGGTTAGTTGGTCAAAAACTTTTTGAGAGATAAAATTCGGTAAAACTTGGGCTTAAAAATTAAAGATTCGTGTCACGAGTGTTTTGAGAGCTTAATTTAACCTTTTTTGCATAAAATTTCGTAGGCAAAAAGGCAAAGCAATAATTTAACAAACAATTTACTTGCTAATTAGAGTCCTTGTCAAATGGGTTTGAGAAATTTGTTTTTTAAAGAAGTGTCAAAAATATTCCCAAAAATACAATAGTAGACATAATTGTGATAAAAAATAAATAAATAAAATGGTGCGGCCACCATTGGCTTTTTAGAAATTACTGTTATTATTTGGTTAAACGCCTGTCTTTCAACTGAATCAATTGATACGTCCCATGTTCGAATGCAAGATTAACTCTTGAACTGCTATCTAGGTTTCGGGTCTGGTGCAGTAATCATTTGCGGTTGGAATCAAATTGACCAGTGAGTGGCCATTCTGTAGTGGTTATTGTATCGGCTGCTGGAATTGGAATTCCTACTGTCAAAAATAGTTGTTTATGTAGATAATCCGACATTGGCTCTGCTGGAAGAAGGGGGATGAATCAATGTTCCAAAAAAAAAGCTTTCTTGTACATATATCAACCAACGTCGAATAAAATCCTGAAAGCCAATAAAGTCGATATACAATTTACCGTCCCAAGTCAAAATTCATCTGAGTTTTTAACAATTACACAATCCTTCCATTTTTCTCCCAACCTCTTTGCTCGCTCTGTGCAACATGGTCATTAAAAGAGAAGTAATAATCCCTCAAGAGTAAGCAAATTTTTAAAAAAAAATATATTCCAGATGTTATTGGATTAGGCGCTCACCATTTAATGAAAACATTGGAGACACATTGCGGTGGGGGTTGGAATTTTTTTTAATTTCGAAAGTTCGATCTTTATTATGATATATCGTTTGTGGGAAACCATACATGGATTTCAGCTATCTCAGTGATTTGGTGCTTCAGTCTTATACAAAAATAGACTCAATTCTTGCACCAGAGATATAAGAACTGAATCAACTGAAAATGAACGAAGTTCCAAAACCACTTTCGCGATGTTGTTTTTCTACATGCTTAAATTAAAATGACATCTACTCTATTATTTTAAAGAGGTAATGTTTGTCAGTTTGTATGTATGAGGTTATCTTCGGAACTACTCATCTGATTTAAAAAAAATGGCCCTTCAGCTATACATGATCGCGTTTAACTAAAAGGTCCTTTTTTGGCAACTAATTATGTTACTAAAGAACGATCGTGCGGATGCGTTTTTCGTGAACGCTGTTATAATATTAAATTATTTAAAAAGTATAGATATTTTATTGATTTCTATTGAAAAAAAAGTTCTAAATGAAATGAACAATGAAATATATCTTTATGTGAAGGTTATTATAAACATTGTTTAAATATAAGAAAAAAATATATTTTAAAATAATTAAAGTAGGTAATGTTAAAGTTTTATCAATATAGTTTTGCTGATCATCTGGAAGTTCTTGTTTTCTTTAATGTTTATTTCTACCTTTGATATTTTTTTCATTACTTTTTGAAGATTAGGTCGGTCAAGTGACCCCACCATCGTTTAATACCATTTGGGCTCATGTTAATATCGCTTTGGTTAAAAATTTGGTTGATTAGCTTGTGTACTTTTCTAGAATTGTCCCCCGAAAGTCTGTAGTTGTGCTTAAGACCTCTGAAATTAAAAACTCACAACAGAACGACGTATGAAATTTTAGCAGCCTTTCCAAATCGCCAAAGATGCCAGTCCCAATTAATTGGTTGCTATAAAAAAATTATTTGTCGGCTTTTGTTTCATACAAATTTAGAGAAAGTTTAGAGTGATTTTCTATCTACGAGTACGTCCGTAGGTTACTCACTGATTTATTTCTACAGAACCGTAACACTTTTGCTACCGATTCTGCCCTGCGGATTCCAAAATAAACGAAAGGTAAAATTAACTCTGCGATGAGCCGCTTATAAAGTACAATAGTTTGCATAAAACATTTTTTGAAAAAAGTAATTAACCAAATTTACGTTCTCGACCCGTATCTTCAGATCCAAAGTCAACAGCTCCAATATCAGCTCAGTAAAGTTGCCTCAATCAGCAAGGTCTTAATATTTAATTTAAACAAGCCCAGCTCAATATCAAGCGCAATTTTTTATTTATGTTGTTCGTAACTCAATCGAACTTTCAGCCTTAGTAAAATAAGCTTATATGAGCTTATCAGGCTTCTGGAATGAGCTTTTACATGTGTTGTTGCAGCCACCAAATTTGTATGTCAGTCGCCTATTAACACTGAAAGGGATAACGTGGAAGACATACGGCAAAGAGGTAAAGGAACGTCGCCGCAAGAATAAAGCCCTTAAAGCGCACATACTCGGGATTTATGTCATAAGGCTAATAAACCACAAATATCAGGTTGAAGTTAGAAATTATTGCCCTTGCAATATTAGAATTTTTTGCTCACTTTATCTCTCGAAGACTCTATTTTTCGAAAATTCAATTTTTCAAAAACTCTATTTTTCGAGAGCGCCACCATTTCGACATCGGACACAATCGTTGACGAAACGTTTAAGAAAACGGCAAGCACAAAATATACCCTAACGCGGATGCCAAAATGAATAGAAAGCAGCTTAGCCCACACTCAGATACTTTAAGGATCGAATATGATAAATCTTTTACAATTTAGGACCAAAAAATTCAATTCATAAATTCAGTTGTGTAAGATGGATATCTGCACATAATAATAGATCCAAAAATTGTAATTTCTTAACTTTTAAATTTTACTTAAAGAAAATCTTCTAATGGAATGTGTATTTCAACTAACTTCGCTCGAGGACTCGCAGCATACGCAGCATGAAGAACGGTATACAATTGAAGAATAACAATCGAAACCCATGAGCATTCGCGGTTTAATAGCTCTGCACATTCATTTGCATTTGAAACCGCCCTTCGTAAAGAAAACTACACAATTCCAGCAACTAGAAAAGAACAATCTGTTCACAACGAAGATGCAAAAAAAGAACATCACGAATACCAGCAAGGAATAGTAAATCATGGTCTAACCAAGGACTCCGCTGGATATAATTGTTGTGCTCGCACTATGAACCAGAAAAAATCCTGTCCTCAGCTTTGCTTTTTTTTTCCCCCCTTTTTATTCACTTAAAAGCCCTTTTGAATTGGCTGTTGGATTCCAACCCTTCAGCCGATCGCCCAACTCGTAAAAATTCGCAAAGGATAATGGTTAGGTAACATACCACACAGACTCAGTGTATGCGACCTACCTTTAGCTCCCACCGAAAATTGCCACTGTTAAGGGCCATGAACCTGTGGACAGAAAAAAAAATTATATAAAATAATAAAAGAAGCAATAATAACGGACAAAGAGACAGAGAGCAGGACGTCGTCGTTGAAAACGATAGAGTCACGTGTTGCCATTTAAGTGCGGACGTGCAAAATGAGCCATTTACACTCGAATATCCCCGGTGTACGCCGCCCACCACCGCCGCCAACCACCCGCAGAAAACAACACAAAGGGTTGAAGGACGGATGGTAGTAGACTGGACTGGTAACTGCTTGGCAACAAAATTACCAAAGCGGTATTCTACCACGAAATATGCTCCGACCAGCCAGCGATTGTATCCCATTTCGAATGTCACTCGGCACAGTACAAAGAAGGACCAGAGAAAATTGTCCCCCCATAATGGTCAGGAGATTTCCAACTAAGGAGGTGCCAAAGGATATTTTAACGAACGACAGAGGAGAGCAAAAAATATTATGCCATACAATTTTTACGAATTTCAATTTCGTCCCGCTTAATTGCACCCAAGACCGCAATCTTTTCAACTTTTAGCACTCCATTTAGTGAGACTATGGCGAGGACTAGATAGAAGGGAATAAAGTGGTTGGAAAACTGGTAGTGGTGCGGTATGGCTCGCGGAAATGAAGACTACAGAAACAGAATAGAAATTGAAACTGGCAATGGTGTGACAAGTGTTCGTTTATGAGAATGCGGTTCGGTAAAGCGATTTAAGACTGGCTTCATGTGGAAAAGAGGCTATTAAATTTGGAAGCTGTTGTGGATGTGAAATCAATTTGTCTTTATGCTGAAATTACTGGCAATAAGTTTTAGTGATTTTTATCAGTTTGAAAATGCCGCATATAACCGCATTCATCGCACTGAACTATAGAAAGCGAAGACCAAATTCGTGATCGCGGGAAAACTGATCCTGAACTGATTTACTGTGCAGCTTTAATGAAGAATCGCCGAATCAATATAAACCAGCACCGGATTCCAAGTTTGCCCATCTTTCGAGACGAGTTGGACCTCAAATTTATGAGGATATTAAAAGGTCATGAATGAATATTATAGCTGGGTGGCGAATTTGGAAGAGCGCCTGCCTTTCAATTGACTCAATTGATAGGTCTCAGGTTCGATTCCTAGAGTGGTCTAGTTTTTCGAATTTGGTCCAGTCACCATTTGCCATTGGGATCAAGGTAATGGCACTATCACTGGATTGGTCGACCAGCGATAGTAGTCTGATTAATGGGTGGCGTTGTTGTAGGGGTTTTTGTATCGGCTTAATACCTTATTCGTGTTTTCAAAATAGTGGTTTGTGTAGATTTTGTGTAAATGGCTCTACTGTGAAGGCATAACACTGGCAGCGGGGTGTTTAGCTTAATCTTCCAAACGTTCAAAGTCAACTAATGTCGAATAAAATCCTGCGAATTAGGTGGAAGCTAATAGGTCGATATCAGCACCTGAGTTTCTCAACCACTGCAAAATCTTTCATCCTCCTCCTAATTCTTCCGCTCGCTCTGTGCTACACGCTTTATAAGAGTGTAAATATCCTCTTGAAGAGCGAGCAAATAGCTAAAAAAACAAAAAACGAAACAAGTAGGATCATAATTCCTTACTCTAGGGAAAATCATATTGAAGAACCATCGATATGGAGTCATATTGACGACAAGCAAGATAGAAGAGCAAATTTTATGGACCTTATGGGTGCTTCATGATGATGCTTGCGAGCTATTCAATGGTTTCGATCTATTCGGTTGGCAAAAATTTCAGTTTTTATGTATGAAATGATACGCTTTTTCGTATACCAGCAATGATCTTTAAACAATTATATAATTTCCATTTTGTTCCATGACTTTCTTCCATCGTTCTTGCGTGCTCATAGGTCTTCTGGGCCTTCTGAGCAAATGCGATTGCAGGATGGTAAAAGTTTTACCTTTCAAAGATTTCTGCAGATTTCGAACTGAATGAATTTCTAATGGTGCAAGGTGGATGTGACATCATTTCCCGACCTAGGTTCAGTAACTTTTCACGAACTACCAATGATGTGTGTGGTATAGCGTTGTCATGGTGGAACACGATGAAATTACAATTTGCCCATTCTGGGTATCTTTCTTTGATTGCTTCATCCGGTTTAATTTTTTGTTGACAGTTAACACCTGAATTGGTCGTTTTGTTCCTTGGAAGCGGCTCGAAATACAAAACACCAAGTTGACAACATATGCTTCTTTTGATGCAGATCAGCTTCCAAAGTGGCCTGTGACTTGTGCTGGTTCATCACATTTAGACCATGATCTCTTTCGATTGATGTTGCTGTTAACTGTCCATTTTTATTACCAGTAATTATTCCTCTCAAAAATTCATCCATTTCATTAAGCTTGAGATGCATATTGCAACAATTGATTCCTTGTGTAAAGAGAATCTCTTTCAATTCATATGTGTTGCATTTAACCTATCTGCAATCATTCACACAGTCATATGACGATCTGATTTAATTATGACTCTAATTTGGTCATCACAAACTTCATTTGGTTAACAAGAATTGGGGCCACCTTCCAGCGAAATATTTCAAGAACTGAATTTCTTTAACCAACTCTTTCAAGTGTTTTTGTAAAGCAGTCAACGCCGTCAACTTCACATAACTCTTCTGATAAAAGTGTGTTCGAATCCAGCGACCAAGTTCATGGGAAAATCAGCGTTCCGTGTAGATCTAAAAGCAACTTAAGCTCAGACTCAGGGCTCAGTAAGCAAGCGTTTGGCGATGGGCTGACCAGTACACTGCAGCTCTCTTTAGTTTTTTCTCCTTTAAGTTCCCTTATTTTCGAGGTCAGTAAGTCAACATTGTGGTCATTTTTTGGTACTTGACTCCTTTCGGGGCTTATTGAGAAACAATTGCAAACCAGCTGTAGACAAACTTAGTTTACATATACCACAAATATCCAATCTAATTTATAAGGGACATGGAATCTTTTGAGGAAGTCTGTAAGTTGTGCTAGCGCTAGAAAACAAGCCTCCCTGCAGTCCTAATAGCTTGATTCAAAACCAGAGGCTGGGTTTTCCCTGTATTCGTTATAAACCTGAGCCATGTCTAGATGCTATTTGAATTTAAATTAATTCAAATGTATAAATACTTTTTTTGGAAATCCTAAAGTCGTCAAATACAAAACCAAAATTCTTAAAATTATTCCCCACCCTTGCTTATTTAATTCTCTTCCATTAAAAAGGACACAAAAAAAAAACAATATAAGCCAATCGAAAAGTGTAAGCCAACCCTGAAAAGGGTGGAATTTTAATTTCTGACAAACAAGTGCTGCAAACAACGCCAGCGGTAGCAGTTGTCAACCCTCTAATTTTGAATTTTCATACAATCATTTCCTGTCATAACACAGAGGCCTCTACTGCTGACAAAAGAACAAAAAAAAACAGAAGAAGGTCCAAGCAAGATATTTTCCTTTGAAAACTCAAATTGCAAAAAACACAAAAAAAAACCAAAAAGAAAACTGTTTACCGCCCAAAATTACATCACTTGCACCACTGAGCTATGAAAGTCACCCCTGAAAACTCAAAGAAAAGGGACGACAAAAAATTAAAATAAATATAAATCGATCCGCGATGATGTATGCGAGGTGCTTCAAGTGTCAGCAGAATGATCCATTGGAATTCCACCTCTGTCAACCATACCATCGCCTTTCGAGAACACTAAAGAACTTCAATTCGTACCCGAACTGGAAATATGCATGAATACGTATACAGATGCGTCCTCGTTTATCATTCATTTGGCAAATGAAGTCATCGCAGCAGCTCCTTTCGTGGGGTAAAAGTTTAACTTATCCAAGGATACTCGCCTCCACTCCACCCACTCGTTTGGGAGGAGAAAAGTAAAAAGGTTCGAGTTGGAAATGAACTCTTTGCCCATCCGTGGCACTTGGTCTCCGGCTTCTTGGGCCTTTGGCGAAGGAGGTGAAGTAAGCAAAGTGGGCTAGCGATGGCTAATTTAAATTCCGCTTGGGATACCAGAGGGATATTAATTACAAAAGCCATTCATTAATTTTAATTGCATTACATTGGGTCAAGTACCCACTGCCACTAACACCGTTGGCCATAAATATTGGTGGGACACTGCCACTGGGAGGCAAACAACCAAACAAAGAAATAAGTGAGGGAACGCTGCGCCGCCGGCCGCCCGCTTTGCTGTGCTTGAGACATCTACAAAATAAGGACCTGCGTTTCGTTTGATTCCGAATTGTGGTGCTGTTCTAACGGCGAGACGGAGTGAAGCTGTAGCGGATGACACTGAAAAGTACAAGTAGTAGCTACTTTATTTAACAACGATTTCATTGACTGGAGAAATCAGTAATGAGGAGGGATATGAGACTGCTTTTGTTTCTTACATCTCACACAGTGGGGTCAAAAGAGTAAAAGAAGGATACTTTGAAACTGAAGTAAGTTAAAGAAAACTTATTATTAAAACGACTTAAATTTGAACACTGAAACATAGTTATGAACTTCCCATCTGGAAGTAACAGGTCGTTTCTCCACGTTTCGAGGTTTCACGATTCGAATTCCAGTGTTTTTAAAAGGATGTATGGTGTGTGCATATTATGTTCATATGAACGCAGGTTCGTTTGGCAGATGTTTTCGTCTAGCATATCTTGAAAACGAATCAACTACCGGATCCAAATTAGTGTCATTCAAAGCGTGCGACAACTTCTATGGGTTTTGGTTAATTCGGTGGTAAAAAGTAACAGTTTCACTTATTTTATTAAAATCAATCACTCAATTTAACTTACAGTTTCCAAGTGTCTTACAAGCAAAAAATATTTGTGTAAATATATACACTGCCAGTCATGAGTTTTCGGACAACACTTTCTGTTAGAGAACTTCGTATTAAATTGTTTGACTTTTTTGATTTTATTTGCAACAATTTTTACAAATAGATTTATCAACACTTCGGCATTAAGCCAAATGACAAAATCAAGTGAGCCTTGTACACAAAAAGATTTGTTTATTAAACGTAAATTCAGACGTCGTCCTCAAAAAATTCGCCTAACTTGTCCGTCAATCGGACATTAAATCGATCAACTTCTTGATGTTTTCTGTTTTTCTCTGGACTACCAGAAGTATCTTTCAGAGTTGTCTTTCGATCCTGGGCACTATTTTCGGAATCTCCCTCAAGTTCGGTGATATGGCTCGTCCGCAACACTGACGCACCAGATAAATCCTTAGACACTTACAGAGTCATAACCTTGCTTGTCGTCTTTGCTGAAGCAAGACTTCGAGTTTCAACTCATCTGTGTTTATGACCTTAAAGAAGTATGTTCATATCCGCTGGATTCGTTTTGAAAATGTTACATCTCCACAAAATAAAAGAAAAGAAACTGAGAAAGAAAAATATTACATTTTGAACCCTTCCTTTTTTCAAAAGAATGACTTTCCAACTTTCTTGATCTTGACTCAAAACTTTCATGGCAATTTACATTTTATGGGAAGGTCTGAGTTGATCGGATTACTGGACACATGCGGTGTTTTTCAGACAAAAATCTATTCAATCTAAACTACCTTGGTGATGACTTTTCTGGCAGGCAATCACGTCAAATCACATATAAATTATATGACGTATGAATATCAAAGCGAAAGAAACAAATGATAGAGCAGACAACCCTCTTTAACCTAACATTTAAAATTTTGTTTAAAATAAACAAAGGCTGTACTAATATTTACTATATTCCACTAGCAAATCAAAACTTATGCGTATGCCAAATTAAATCTATGAAAGCTGGCCAAGGATTTTCTTAGAAGAAAAGAGGAATACATTGCCCCGAGCGGTGCAATGACGAAATCGCCTCCAAATTATTTGCCAGCCGCCAAAGTTGCTCGTGCTTCTCTCGTCGTATGCTACGTCGTGGACCAATACCGCCCTACCATCAAGTCGTTGAGGCGAACAGTCTCGTGGTACTAATCATTCCGGTAAAAAGCCACGAAAATCATGTTGTTGCATAACTTATTCGGTAAGAATTAATTATTAGCTTACCAGAGGACTTTGCGACATCTAAAAAAAGTCCTTTGAAAATGCCATCTGCTTTGACTTAACAGTATGATGGTCTAGGACAGAAAAAAATACTCGTATGTAGTCCTATTTATAAAAGTGCAACTAGTTTTGATGGCTGAAGAATGATGAAGGATGACTGCCCTTGACAAAGCTCCATTGGCAACACTTTGCAAGGCAGAGGACATGCAAACTTATCGGCACGGATACACAATAATCTATCTTCATAAAATATTCATATTTTTTTGTATACTTCAGTAATTTTTAATGCCCTTATAATGGACTTTTCAGGGAGCAAACAGAAGGATTAGGAAAAGAATTGGAAGTTGTGTAGTGGTTGGAAACTCAGATATACTATAATTGGATTTCAATTACCTCACGGGTGGAGTCCGAATCGGGACTGAGAAATTGACTTCGACACATTTTTATTCGCTTAATTCGCAGTATTTTTACCAAAAATGGTTGATTTACTAAAAAGTTATATTTTGGAAGATTGGCTCGTCATCCTGCTGTCAGTGTTATGTACAGCAGAGCCATGGCCAGATCATATACACAAACCGTAATTTTTAACAACACGAACGAAGAACTCCAGCAGCCGAAACAGTAACCACTGCAGCAAGGCCACCCAGTAGGTCAGTGAATTATCGCTGGTTGACCTCGTTGGCGACAGCTCGAAAACTACTCACAACTTGAAGTGTTATTCTAGCGTTCACAGCTTGGACCTATCAATTGATCCACTACTTTTATTTATGCAAGGTTTGTCATTTATGTATATAATTATAAAAAAAATAAAAACAATTTTGCTCAAAAATCTTTAAAAAAATATTGAAAAAATATCTCCAAACTCTAACTCGGACTCATCGATATCTTTCTCTTTGGTTTAACGCTACCCCTACTTGACTCCACTGAGCAGCACTTTTTGATATTATCAGTCTAACATCCGTTTTTGTTTCTGCCTCGACTGCTCCTTCTCGCACTCATCACCTTTTCCCTTCTGAATGTCCTTTCTTTAACATTTCAGAAGGTTTCACTCCGGGTTGAAGTGACGACCGAAAAAAATTAAATAAACAACAAACAAAAACAAACCTTCCATTCTTAGCTCAGTCCTTTTATGCTTACCTGAAATTCTTAAGGTACCCAAGATCCTTTTAAAATTTACTAACGCCTAAGAAAAAGTGAATGCTTTATTTTTTCAACGCAAGCGGAAGAGCCCAGCATCGGCGGGCGGAAGTGCCGAAAACGGGTGTGCCACTGTATTGGATTCTATGTGCCGAGGCTGATGCCAAAATAAGTCTCGTTAATATAACACTCGCTGTCAGATGCGCGAATGGTGGGAGAGTGAATTAATGAAAAATTTATTACAATCGAAGACGAAGGGCTTCATTCGATGGCATAATTCCCAATAAAGGATTCACCTTTAACACGATTTCCACTCCTTGCCTCGCTTCCCCGTGTGCTTACACTTCGAATCAGCCTTTAAGCCCATAAAAGTCCCTTAAAACCATTTCCGACTAATATCGATAAGCCCCCCAATAAATGTAATAATAATTTCATCACGCGGAGTAGAGCATCAGCACCCCTAGGCCTCGAGCTTCAGGACTCTGACTGGGTGGATTTTTCGATAACACATACCTGTCGGATGCCACTTGTACTCGAATGCTTCCTACGTTTATGTGTGGCATCATTCTCTCAATTCTCAGGGGCGGACCACTGGGAATTCTGTGTTTCTTTTGTGCATAGAAAGGGAATAGGTGGAAATAAATCTGGGGGGAAAAAATATTGTACCGTTGAAACCACTTTTGCGTGATTGGGCTTTTGGGGGCGCGCCACTGTCGTGTGGTGATTCAGATTGTGAGAAGGATGGTGTCGATGACAAATCTCTGATCGGAGATGTCACTTGGAAGTGATACGAATATTGGGTAATTCGATTCAGTCAAATGGTATCACATCAGACGGATGTACATGTACATATACGGATACACGTGTTTGGGAGTAATATTTGTTTGCCTCCTCTGGTTGTCTGGCCTGAGAAACGAGTACTCTGGGACAGGTTATTGTCGATTTTCCTAGGAAGAAGGCCACTGTATCAGATTAATGGTAGATTAGGCGCAATAATTCCCAGAAAATAAATCCTTCCTTTGTTTTTTCTTCGAGTCCTATTTTGTGAGTACCCACAATACGAAAAGCTTTAATGAAAATTAAGTTCCAGAAAATGTTACCAACAGACTGTCGACGTTATGTCATCGATTTGTCAGAAATTTGTCATTGAAAAATTAACGACCACGCAATGAGAGACCGTTAAATGGGTAATTTCCTTGAAGCGGAAAGCTTTTTTTTTCAAATTGCTTTCTGTATTTTTCTATATTTTTAAATCTCTCGTAAATAATGGGCCTTAAAGATCTGTCAAAAAGCATTGATATTTTCACTACCCGGTTTCGACCGGACGGCAAAAAACTGAACGGCGAAATTTTATTATGGTGGTTAGAAGCAAAACATTGCCCCTTTCACGTTAACGGTGTCATCGTTTTGTTTGCTGTTTAACCAAAACAATCATTTTGGAAAAATGGTTTCATAATCCCGGTGCACAAAAAGGGCTTCCGGATAATTTAATTTAGGCTACTAATTACAGACCTAAGCAATTTTGCTTTCCGAAACGTTTTGAGACTAACATTTTCGACAGCGTTTTTTCCGTTGGAAACCTTTCCTCACTGATAAAGAGCATGGCTTTGTTTAAAACAAATCCACGGTAACAAATATGTTGGAGTTTACATCATTCACCAATAAAACCAAAGAAGTAGGAAATCAAGTCGACTGCGTGTATACTGATTTCAGTAAGGCCTTTGATAAGCTTTCAAATTAGCTTATTGCTCTTAAAATGAAATCCCTTGGTTTCCCTGTATATGCTCATATCTCGACGGGAGAACGTAATACAATAACGCTACCTCAGGTGTGCCTCAAGGTAGCCACCTTGGTGCTCTTTTATTCTTTCTAGTCATTAATGATGTTGTAAGTGTGCTCAAGAGTTCAAACGTTCTGATTTATGCCGACTATATAAAAATATTAAAGTGTATACACAATCTATCGGACTTTTGCAAAATGGTGCTTCAATAAATGTTTATCATTGAACATATCTAAATGTTTCAACATGTCCTTTTCGAGAAGCGTTAATCCTCTCTCCTCTGTGTACACCATTAATAGTTCTGACCTGGCCAAAGTATGATAAAACTGACAAAGGACTAAGGTGTACAATTCGGTTAAAATATTGACTTCTCAATTCAATTCAATTGGATCGTTTCACATTTCAACATTTACCATGGACTGATCCTCTTCGTCTTCCACCTTATAAGGACCGCCTTCTACTTATCAGCCTTGATTCTTTGCAAAAACGTCGGGATGTCTGTGATGGAGTTTTTTACAACAGCTTATTCCTGGTAATATTGACACACCACCATCCATTTCTTGACTAAGTAAATTTAAGTGTTAAGTCTTTCAATTTTAGAAACTCAAAATTTTTTTATATACTATATAATATTACCGTACGAATTGATGTCAATGGATTGCAAACTGTCATATGTTCGATTTAGTTTCTAGTAAACTGGCACTCAAACAAAAACTTTTTGGACGTGTCCGTTCTTAATGTGCATGCTACGTCTTTTATTCAATATTCTTGTCTTTATTTGTACTTATTTTATAATATAATATTTGTTAATAATTTTTTTAAACATTTGTTAAACAGTGTATTTGTGTATGATGTTAGGCTTTATTTGTTTATTTTTACTAACAACAGTGATTTTTAAATACCCCTATAATGGATTTTTCAAGGAGCAAACGGAAGGATTAGGAAAAGAAATACTCAACTCAGATGTAGTTTGATTTCAATTATCTCACGGGTGGAGTCCGAATCGGCACTGAGAATTTGACTTTGACATGTTTTTATTCACTTAGTTCGCAGTTTTTTCCAGACCACGTGGATATACTAGAAAGTTATGTTTTGGAAGATTGGTTCGTCATCCTGCTGTCAGTTTTATGAAGTATGAAATGATGGGAATTACTCTATGAGTAACAAAGTCACTTACAATGCTTGTTTTATAAGCAGTATTGATAGCTTTTAAAAACCGCTTTCAACTGCCATTAAAATGGCGCCGATAAGCTAGAAGTGTATGTAGTAAAAAGTTCGCTTTCATGTTATTAGCAAATCGCACTTCACTCAACCATAACTTGTGACTGAAAAGAGTCGTGTATTAAAAACCGTAAAGTATGAACAGATTGCCAAATCCTTATTAATTTGACGAGAAATTCTTTTGGCATCTTCTTTAATCACGGTTAAATTTCAATGATGGCACATAAGGCGCTTCCGGTCAATATCGTATACATATCACTGAGCTGCACCGACTTGAAGATGATAGTGCATATTGTCCATATCATTGACTGTTCAAGAAATATGTTAGAGAACTAACATGACAGTGCAACTTCTTGGTGGAATCTATTATGTGAATTATGTGCCTCATTTCCAAAAGACATTCCTAGAGAACGAAGCCTTATTACACCATGAGTTGAAGGCTAAGGGGTCATCAAAAGAAAGAGAATTGCTATGGTGGTGATGATTGCTTAGTTTAGATGTCCTACGACTCACAAAATTTGAATCTCTTGAGGATATATTAAAATTGGTTGTGGAAGACATTTGTAAATAAATTTGGTTCAATTCTTATCGTAGCATTATTCAAATATAATTGAGAGTTTCCGAAGTTACGAAGGCTTAGCATTTTTGAGGTCCTCTTGGTCGTGGAAAATTGTCTTGTGTGATTTTTCTTAGTCTAGGATATTCGCAGATGTCGGGCGAACTCTATTTTCTCTTATTCCTTAAAGCTTCTGTAAAAGTCATTGTAAACGCCGGAAAGATGAAGAGTGACTGGTAATTGTGCTTTACCTGAAATATGGCCTGGCCGACTACTCGACTCCATTATGTATTAGCTCTACCTTCTGATTCCAAGTCAATTTTTTATTCAGTTATAACTTATTGGTACTACTCCGCTTCCTGCATGATCATTTGAAAAACCAATTGAAAAACGGTGCAGCTGTCTCCGATAAAAACACATTTCCACCGGTTCTACTTTCTTTGATCAAAAAATTTCTGTCAGAGACCAAATTGGGTGGAGTAAGTCTGATTTCATCATTTCATTTTTTGCACTTATATATAGTACATGCCCTATGGGGCCTGCTTCATAATCAGCAGCTTATTTTCTGTGCCCCTTTTTTACCATAAGATTAGGATTTGCTATTTTTCAATAAAAAAAAAGTTCGCACCACTGTAGTATTTAAAAGGACATATTTATCCTTTAGTAAGCCAAGTATCAATTTTTGGAACTTTATTCTTGAAGCTATTCATTTAAAAATGCAGAACTACTCAGTTACAATGCCTAATTATACCATCAACATAGTTGAAAAATAATTTGAAGACTTCAAGCTTCAACCGACAAAATGATAAAGCAGCTAAGTCGATTCCATTTGTTCAGTTTATACAAGATGGTATCTCGTCGCCGATTTCAAAACCTTTTATAACAACAACGCGAACTTCCATCTTAATCTCTCGCTTAACAACAGTCAACAATCAAAGTCCGATTCAACAGATGCTTTACTGCCGGGTAAATCCCGAAAGTTCCGAATTTTTTTATTGAATTTTCATCCTTGGCACCCTCTCTCATTCCTAACTTCTCCATTTCACGTTCATTGCCTTTCGTTTTGTCAACTTTTATTTGATGTGGTGACAGATGATTTTTGTAATATCACCCTCACCCGCCATTCCATTACCAAACAATTCAACAAAAAGATAGAATCTTCGCCTTCAATGCTGCTGCGGCCCAAGTCGCAGTTCACGGCCCACCTTCCATTCAAACGAAAGAACGCCTCCGGTCGGTGTTATGAAACGACACGGGGATGGTAGATAATTTTAAAAATTTTATGAGACATCTTTCTTGGATGTAAGATATTTAATTTTATTTTGTACTTCTTGCGAGCCGTCACACCCCCGCCCACACCATCCCGGCTTACACGTATTGACTTCCATTCAGGGCTCTGAAGCTTTTCTCCACGGTTAGAGTCATCATCCGAGTGTTTATTTATGATTAATCGATTTTACGATTCCGTCTCTTGGCTTATTTCATTCAAGACACGAGCGCTGCTGGAAAAGATGCTTGCTGCGTTCCTTTTTAAGACGCAGGCGGAGGCGGTAACGCTTTCATATACATAAGCAATGTGCGATATGATTGAGAGATTATTCACTATGGGCTCATTGAGGAGTAAATTTAAGGCCCTTTTACACTGCATTTAATTTAATGAGTTCTTTTGGTTTTATTACCCTCACTGTAACCACCACCGGTTTCGACGAAGCTGCTTCTCAGATTTTATAGACATCGTCGGTGACGCCTGCCGATGTTGACGGATTGCGGTTGGAACTAGAACTGTTCTCACGTCTGGCGGAACTTTTTTAGTTCATTCGAGAATGGCGGCGCTTCAGATTAGAAAATGGACACGGTGGGTATGGTTCTGTGCATTCAGTTAGGTTTGATCCTTTCGGTGGTAGTACTTATTATTTTTATTATTGGCTTGTCGTTAAAAATACTCACAGAATGCGAGAGCTGGCTGGTGTTTGTGCGACTTTGATAGGGTTTTAAATTTTTGATACATCACAGATCATGATGGGATCATAAACATTATTGAAGGATTCCGAAGAAGAGCTTATATCGTACGGGTAATCGAAATGGTGAAAATGGGCAACAAAAAAGTTGTAAGAGGTTAGGTTGATGGCGTTGATGGTCCATTTAGAATATCACTCAACAAAGATAACTCCCATTGTATCAAAGGATAGATTCGCATTATAAAGTGAAGAGCATTGAGTTGATATTTATGAACTCCTCACCTTTAAGAACGGTGAACTGCTTCCAGTTTTTCCAGATTCAGACTACTAAGAAGAGGTTTTCTGATTCCAAATTCATAGCTCTATCCTTGGATTCCTGGATTGCATTTCTCTCATGTTTAAAGGCTCCGGTGGTAGACCTTCATACCTCACAGCCTCAAGATTTTCATAGCTGAGTAAAAATCTTCATAGGTTAGAAGAAGGATAACTTCCTTGTTGCTGGAAATAGAGCTCAAACACATCTTAATTGCCCTTTGATTCGGTGACGGTGGTAACTTCATTTTTTCGAAGTGCCTGCGTTGCGGAGTTGAAGCCAGCATCCAATTACTTAGCTTAGGAAGAAGATTGCGTAGGGCTTTTTGTCCCATTTTGTCTCTTCCATGTCGTGATACTGATTTCACAAACTGTTTTCGATTGCGGAGAGTTTCTCGCTATGTTGGCTACTGAAGTCGGATTAATGTTTTTCCAGCGTTTCGTTGGGCGGCCCGCAACTTCTTCAATTTGAACAATCGAGATTTTAACTTCAGAGGAATAATAAAAAGGTGAGAGTTGACGTCTTTCATCTGATATTCCCTACTGAAACCGCTATCGATGTTTCTAGATGGACGATAAAGGTTGACGAAAAATGGCGATCTTTAAGACCTTGCAACTGCTAGCGAGGAGTAACCCTGCTTAACGTCACTTAAAAGGTCTTACTCAGTGTATTATGTGAACGTCTGAAACAGTGATTGCAACACATAAATCGGCCAATGCCACACTTCCCGCAATACTGGGGAAAGACAAAATAAAATTTATCGACTGCAAAGTTTCCAAAGGCAGCATTTCTTGACCACATCCAATGATGGCTGAATTCGTTATCCTGAAAAACGGATCCGGTTTAGTTGCACGACGGTCAAAACTTGCGACTTTCTGTGCAGTTTTGACAGATTAAAGGGACGTTCAAATCATAAATTCACCGCAACCGCAAACTTTACGAGCTCGACTTCAATGGCTCGGCTTCATCGAGAGAATGGACAAGAGGTCAAAATAACCTCTATAGTCCAAACAAACTTGTGGAACCAGCTCGGTTCCTAGATAGCTGTCTCCAGTTTTGCACTCCAAGTTGGTTGACGTCCCCTTCCGCCTGTGTGCGCCTCCTGAGTCCCTCGGGGGTTAATTGACATTTTTCCGGGCTGGAACATTGATGTCCATTCGTTCTACATGACCAAGCCATCTCAGTCGTTGGATTTGGTTGAATTGTATCCTCCACTCACTGCAAATGGAACTATTGAGCAAACGTAGAATTTTTCGTAGAATTTCGAAACACCCAAAGACGCTCCCATACGCTTTTGAAAGTGTCCATGCTTCTCCGCCTATGTGCAGGACCAGAAAGATGAAGATCATATAGAGCGATACTTTAGTTCTTCGAGAGAGGGCTTCACTACTCAGTTGTTTTCTTTGCCGAAAGAAATAGCGATTAAAAAGAGTAATTCATCGATCTCAGCGCTGGTGTTGTTCTCCATATTTGTAGCGGATGTAGACCAAGACGTCGATGTTTGGTGTCCTTTCTTGTCTGCTTCTACGGCCAAATCCATCAATGCCCATTCTGCCTCCATACTCACATAGGCACTGTTGACATCACGTTGCGTTCTTTCAACTTATGTCAAAATGTCTTAATTTGCGTATATGAGAAGCTGAACAGAAGAAAGTGCCTCTTATTTTGATGCGGGAGTTTTGCACTATTCTGTCAAGTTGAAAAAATCGCTAGTCTAAAGCCTTTTTTGACGTCATAGGTGTCGGTGAGGTCTTTACCAATTTTAATGGAGTAGCGTGATTTCTCCATTCTGCACAAACGGACACTGCTATGGACCTATCAGTTTTTTGACGAACAGCTTCAGACGTTCACATTTTACCATATGGCAGATTTTTTATGCAATGGTATTGAGGTTCAATTCATCGGGCATGCATATTTCGACCATATGTTGCAGATAAGTCCAAAGATCGATTGCCTGTATTGACCCTCTTTAAAACAGCAGTATTGAGCCTCTTTAAAAAAAAATTATGCACGTTTGCTGCTTATCATCTAAATGAACATCGAAACAGAGAAGCGTCCATTGAAAAAGAAAAATGGTTTCAAAACGTTTAAACAATGCGGAAAAATCAGGCTTATTCTCGAGCTACTTACTGAATTATTCGCAAAGAGCTTTAAATCTTAAATAGCCACCGAACTCTAAGCAATGTCTTTGATGCTCGCAATAAGTTTCGAAATACAAAAGCGTTTTGAGCAAAAGTATTTGTCTCATTTCATTTCAAAAAGCCCTACTTAAATCGGTTCGCCAACAAAAATACGCACTCCAATGCCCCCCGACACTCAATAACTCCTTTCGATAACCTCGAATTTTAAGTGACACAATTCCCGTTTTTTCGACAAAGGAGCAAGTTTTTCGCTTTTTAGCCACACTTTAAGGATTCTTCTTGTTGTTTGTTTTATCAGTGACACTCGAACTCGTTACTGGCTTCTGAGGGAACACCAAAACCAAAACAAGGGGAAAAAAATTCCCAAAAAAGAAAAACTTTATTGGATCTCTTAGAGAAAAGTCAAATAAGCTGCATGTAACCTTTTGCCCTTAAGGAAAGTTTAAGTGCAAGTGGAACGGAGGGGGCAGAAAATAGCGGAAAAGCGGATTTTCTCATGTTTACATGATTTCTCAACATGGCTCCAAATTACGTACACGTTAGGCGGTACTTGTTGCACCACCCTCACAGCACGACGGACGAGGGTGTATCTGTCAAAGGTGGAAGCAGAGCAAAGTGCTTCCATGTCTATAGCTTCCTCTCAAGAAGACAGCACACAGAGGTTGTGTGTGTTTTCTTTTTATATTTAGAAAAAAATATATATATTTTTTTTTTGCTTTAAAGAGAAGATCCCTGGAGGGGGTTCCTTTTACTTATTTCGTGGGTGCCCTCTCTGAAAATAAAGATAATGACATTGATGGTGGTGTAAAGGTATTTTTTTTTCTGTTGTTACTCTAGATTTCTTCTTTGCGTGTTATCCGCCCCCAGGTGGGCCATTGCGAGCGAGCGTTGGAGCAAGAGGAGTGCTATCCTTAAAGGTAATTGATGGTAAAAGCTGACGTTGAGGCGCGACGTCTTTGGTACGAAGCACGAAGAGCTGCGGCTGAATTGTTTTGTGTACTCTACACGGATGTCGATTAAATTGTTTCTCCTACACGAGAGGACGATGACAGTGAGCGTTCCTGTTATTGATTTATGCAGATAAGCACCTGGATTATGAGTAGAGAGACAAAGTCAAGTGACAGCGGTACACAGAGCAGGGTGGGTAGGTAGGTAGAGTGCAGACTCCTTGGGAGGATGTCTATCTGAAATTTGGTTAAATTTATTGGTGGCGCATACATTTAGCCCGCAAAACATTTTCGGAGGTTGAGATTACCCCCATAGACGGAAAAATTGGATTCGTGAGTGCTTAACTTTTGCACGAGGATTTTATGGAAAAGTCAAAGGACTTTCCATTTACTTGAAGTATTTTTTTTTTCTGGATTACGCATAATGCAGTCTTATTGGCAATTGAATGGGGAAATTATCGATCCGGGATATCAATCAAAATGATGCCTTATTACTGTTGATTGATAAATTGATTTTGGTAAATTTAGGCTTCAATTTCAATAAATGATAAGTCATGAGATACTAAAGAAGACAATGGACGATGGGGTCAAGCTAAATGAGTGGAATTGAGCTCAATATTGAAATTAGATTGTTATTATTCCGCATTTTTAAGACAGAGATTGTGGATATTTTTAAGAAGATTACGCATCACTAAATAGTGAAAAAGATCAGGTGAAGCACTTGTGAGTTGTGACACCATTTTAGAAAATCACCGCTTAATGGCATTATTTGAAATGATGCTAAGAATAGGTTCCAAAAACTACCCCCACAACTATTTTTGAAAATTAAAAATTGTGGTGTTCAGGATGGCCCAAAAACACTCATCCGATGTTGTTTTCGAATTTCGAATTTTATCGTTTTTTTCAGTTTTTTGCATTTATATTTGATATATTACGATTGTTGATGAGTATGTGTGCACTACTAACGACATTCTCATTCATTTGGTAAAGAATCTTGAGCAACGAGAACTCGCACTCTTGACGGATATTCTCTTTGTGACATCTTAGAACCTGTCGCTAGTGCTCAAAAACCTGTGAATTAAAAAAAAAAAACAAAAAAAAGTCTCAAGCCTGTGCAAATCGCCCCGAAGAGAGGCCCTATCATTCAAGATGTGTGCGTGAGGCCACAGTAACCGTGTTAACCTCTGCGTCCACGGAAAAATGAGGCCCGAAGACGTCTATTGCGTAAATGTCGTACCATGAATTGACTTTGAGTCGATTTAATGGCCTTAGATGGATAAAGGCCTAGCCACTGAAGATTTATTTCAACTGAAAAATGCCCATTGCCTCGTTGTTCCAGAGAACGTCAGCAAAGCTTTTACGCTTATGACGACTTCTAGGCAATAGGAGGTCATGGAAGATCCTATACTCCCTCAATTAAATATATTGCGAAGCCTAACATGCAATGGCCAATTGCGCGGCACGTCTTCTGGTCCACGTTGAGGTAAATCTGGAACATTTTCAGTCACAGCAGCTAAGTTCTCGTTAGAACAATCACGACGAGGCATACCTTTTCTGTCACACGCTATTCCATTCTCTTCGCGACGTGTGACGAGGCATACCTTTTCTGTCACACGCTATTCCATTCTCTTCGCGACAAAGCGGATAATAGCCTTGGTGATTCATCACTACGTGTATCAAGGTCGAGGAATCTGGCTTATCGCCTGCTTGCTCTACAAATATCGAAACATTAGATCATCTTGCGGAAGAATGATACATTTTGGGTCACCTTGTGAGCTCCGAATCATAAGGACATTTTTTTAAACCAATTTTCGTGAAGTAAACCTACTGGAATCGCTTTGCAGTATATCTTTTTTTTATTCTTATCTTCTTTTTATTTCTTATCAGCCCCAAGGAAAAACAGGTAAACATCACTTTATTCTTATCTTCTTTTTATTTCTTATCAGCCCCAAGGAAAAACAGGTAAACATCACTTAAATATAGTAAGTCGCAAAAAATAAGACCTCAACCCATTTATTTGCAACTTAAAACGACTTGTCTTTCCATTCGTCATTCTTCAATATTCAATCTTCAATTCCTTCGTTTCTCAAGTTTTCTTAGCATTTACGACCCTCCTTATCTATCCCGAACAATAATAAGCAGATTATAATCTGTGTTTAAAATAAAGTTAAACTTAATTTCAACACGCTCAACGTCTTCATTTGGAAACGAGTTAACGAAGACGGCGCGACGGTGGCGACGATTGAAATGTAAACTTGGCGTTTAAGGATATTTAACTAGAAGCAGGGGAATGGTAAATATTATTATTATTATTATCATGACTACTTCTACTATTATTATTTAATAATAATTCATTTGCTTATCGTCGTCGCCTTCGAGGGCTGTCAGCTAAAGTGTCAAGTGGAAAATAAGCACTCTTGGCAGCAGGCTCGGAGGATGGCGAAGTTAATTAGCATTTGTAATTGTGGAATTTGCATGAGTTTGTGGTGTGAATTCCGGGAAGATGATTTATTTGCGCGCAAAAGGGTTGAAAGACATATAGCTGACAGGGGGTTGCTATTTATGATATGGACAGTGGGAGAAATGTTTATCACAGTTCTGATGACTGCAAATATTATTTGCTGAAAAATTTATGATTAATACATTCCAATAAAATTTGTTTAACAAATAACAAGATTCATAAAATTGCTAATTGTGCGGTGCCTACCAAGCTGCATGGTCAAATAAATTCGGCTAAAATTGAGGCATATAGAGCTGATTGACATTGACTCTTACACCTTCATTTTCTTAAAAGGATACAAATAGACCAAATTGCACACAATGTAGGCCCGTTTTGTTCATGCAATGGTCTTTACATTGGTCGATTTTCACTTTCTTGTCTGCGACAATTGTGTCGTGTGTTGAATAAAAAATTCACTTCGGCGCAGAAGAAAATGTTGTGTGAAAACTGGTGATGCAAACGTTGAGGTTCAACCACACTTTCGTCATATTTTCCATGTATTATGTGGCCTAATGTAAATTTAAACGCAAAATACGAAAAGGTAAATGGATGCATATCAATGAAGTTGAGCTGTGAAAAATATCTGATGTTAGTTGTCAAAATTGGGACCTTCGACCTAAGCCGCGGACGCCATTATGTCCATGGTTTTATTTCCAAGAGCAGTACACGCAGGTTGAGTCGACCAAAACTGAGCTTAACTAAAGCGAGGAAGAAGTGACATTTTTTCTACACTGTAGTCATTTGAAAAGTTAAGAGCGGATTCTTAAACTGTGGAAGAGATGCAAATTTGCGGGCAAGCAAAATTTCTAGGCCCAATTTACATTTTCGATTAAGTTTAGAAATAAATTGAACGTGACCGTGCCTCTGTGGGAGGTATGACGACTTCTTCGGAACTTAATGTCTTACACCCGCCATTTTTACCTCTCATGTTTATTCGGCTTCTTTCGACAGGAGATTTCTAAGACCCTGAGCTGTTTAAGTGGTTGATTTCGATACAAATTGCAATGCTGTCCACCAGTTAAAATCGAGAAAAGCTACTTAGCCAGTCGTCTCGTCTCTATCTTTGAATGGACAGAGATAATTCTTTGTAGAATCCCCAATGATCGCCACACCCGTGGAAGTATAAATGTCACGCGTATTAAAACGCCACCAGTACAACGTACCACTTCGCCTTAAAGATAATAAATCCGTCGCAGAAATGCAAATAGTAATTTTCCAGTCAGTCGTCTCCTGGGGTTTTTGCACACCGTTTCAACCAGAAATCCTTAAATCAACTTACCCCACCCGAAAGACACCGCCTAAGCCCTTGCAAACCCAAACAACTACCCATGCCCACATCACTGCAGGCAACGATCAAAAGAGTCCAAAAGAAAAATAGGATACATACCTCAAGAGTCTGCATACAGCCAGGACGAACAACAAAAAACATTAAACTGAAATTTAAATCGTCTCCAACCGAGTCGTCGTCGCCGGATTCATATGGATATTCCTAGTTGCAGACGTCGCAGTAGTCCGTTGTCGAAACATCGGGATTCCCAGTGATTATGAATTAAGACACATCCAGTTGTAGTAGTGTGGAATCCTGTTGCACAAATTCCACCTGAGCAAGAGGAGATTCGTAATTCACCGGGTAAGAACTGACGTTATCAGTTGCTGAACATTTCCAACTTGATTTCCTATTTTTCTTCTGCGCCTGGCTCAGTGTACTGTTTTTCACCTGTCACTATGGAAGCCGGATACCCAACTGCCACCCACTCGTTCCTTTCTTTTTTTTTAATACGCTTTGTATATTCCCGGATGCATCCTTTAGTGTGCATACTTTTTGTTGCGTATAGCTCCTTTTTGATTTAACACAATTTTGGATAGAAAAGGATTTCAGTTCACAGCAGAGGATGAGTTCTGCAACAAAAAGGAAGGATTTGTCGTGTGGCAAAAAGCACACACCTCTACAATGGCACTGGGTGCTGGGGCAAAATGAAGAAAATGATAAAATGGGAAAATTTTTGTCCTAGAACTTTTAATTAGTTTTTGTGAGCCTGGCGCGTTGCTTAGATTTTTCCTGCCATAATTTTTTTTTTCTCTACTGACACCTTGTTCGAGTCCCGCTGGTAAATCGGGTGTTTTCTTTGGCCTTATCACGGCTTTGGATACACTTTAGATGCATTTCTTTACTCGCTCTTAAAGGAAAGCCTGCGACAAGGATCAACTAATCAACTAACTTCACTGAACTATTGCAATCGTTTTTCCTAATCAGATCGTACTGAAATATAGTATATGGACAAAATGTTTTGTTTTACGCTAGAGCCTTGCAGGATTTCTTGGAAGATGTTATCAAAGCGACCACTTCGAGGTTTGCATAGAATGAGGGTTGGAGTTGGGGTTGCAAACAAATTACAGAAATTGAAGGGGTTTGAGGTATGTCCTGCAAGTGTCAGTTGTAATGAGATGGCGTGCGGCTAAGGGTGTTTTAATTGACTTTTAATAAGACTCATCTCATCAGGCGTCAGGCAGTCGAAGAAACTTGTTTTGTCACCATGGTGACTCGAGGAGTGCTTACCTTTTTTTATGTGCTTTACCTTCACTTTTCTATTTATGGTTAAGAAACTGTAATTAGGATTTGGTATGAGCGCGAAGGGTTCCATTCCAATTTAATTTCATTAAAAGTTAATTATTTAGTTGGGAAACTGTTGCTTGATCTTTTATTGACTTGAATTTATTTTTCTTTTATTTAAAGGTTATCCCGTGCAGAAACAATGGAAAGAGGAAAGAACAGGTCAGTTAACTTGTTAATCTAATATTCTACTGTGTCCAAAAAATAAGGTGACATATGAATTTAAACTGCGCGCGTCGAAGGATTTGGAAATTTTTCTTTCTTTTTAGGTTGGTAGTACTGTCAGGGACATCTATGTGAAACTTCATGTCAAAATATATTCATAGTGTTTGAGATACGCGTCGTTTTGTGAGCTGCTAAAAGTGAGTTTTTCGTTTTTTGCGATGTCGAAATTTAATGAGCAAAGAATTTGCAATAAATTTTGTTTGCGGAATCAATTTTCTGCTGCGGATACGTTGAGGATGGTGCAGAAAGCCTTTGATGATGAGGCTATGTCTAAAAAAAATGTTTGCAAGTGGTATAGTGATTTCCAAGCCGGCCGTGAACGTGTCGAAGACGAAGAGCGTTCTGGGCGACCATCAACCTCAACCGATGAAGCTCACGTCCAACAAATCAAAGATTTGGCGTTGAAAAACCATCGATTAACGATTAGAGACCTTGCTGATGAAGTTGGCTTATCGAAAGGCTCAGTCAATACAATTTTGAAGGATGCTTTGGGCCTAAAGCGCGTCAAATCTCGACTGGTACCGAAATCATTGAATTTTTTTGGAAAAAAGGCGTCGCGTTGAAGTGTGTGAAACAATGCTTTCCGACTACCAGGATGTCATGAAACGCATTATAACTGGCGATGAGACTTGGATCTATGCTTACGACCCCGAAACAACCGATCAATCGAGCGAATATCGTGCCAAAGGAGAGCCGAGACCAAAAAAACCGCGCCAAAGTCGCTCAAAAATCAAGGTCATGTTGACTGTTTTCTTCGATTATCGTGGTGTTGTGCTTTATGAATTCCTTCAACCCGCCAAACAGTCAACAAGGAATATTATTTGAACGTTATGCGTCGTTTGCGTAACGCTATCCGCCTAAAAAGGCCGGAATTGTGGAAAGACAATTCTTGGTTTTTACACCACGATAATGCACCATCCCATACCGCACTCATAATTCGTGATCATTTCGCCAAAAACTCAACCCATATCGTTCCGCAACCACCGTATTCACCTAATCTGGCGCCGTGCGACTTCTGGCTGTTCAACAAGCTCAAAAGACCGCTCCTGAGACACCGTTTTGATACGATAGAGGAGATTCAAGCCGCAGCGAAGACGGAACTGAAGGCCATCCCGGAAAGTGACTACAACCAGTGTTTCAAAGATTGGAAAATCCGTTGGCATAAGTGCATTGCATCGGGAGGGGATTAATTTGAAGGGGATGAAATTGATTTGGAAGAATAAATAAAGAATTTTCAAAATAAATACAATGTCACCTTATTTTTTGGACACAGTAGTATAATATTTTTTTGCTTTTGAATTCGATGGGACACAATTTAAGCAACAATTTTGTCTTTAAAAACACTCCCTGAAACATTTTAAAAATAATCATTGGATTATGACTTGAGATATCTCAAATCTATACTCTTTTTAGAAACGATCCTATCAATATACGTGGAAACATCAGATGGAATAACAAACTTCAAGCCGAGTTTGACACGCACACGAAGGGTTCCGCAACTCCGTTCAACATACAACATTACATATTTTGTAATTTAAAATTTCTCATGGCTTACTTCTTGGCAAGCAGAATCTTCTCATTGCCTACTTCTTTGCGTTGTTTCTTTTCTGTGAAAATTTCAACTGTCTACCTTTTACATTTTAGTGATAAAGAACGGAGAGCGGAGGCTAAATGATAGAGTCCCGTTGGCACCATTTTTGTACGGAACCCGTTAAAAAGCCATTAATACGAGTGTTCTTGCATTAAAATAGGTGCTTCTGTGATATTATCGAACCATAGTGAAGCATCTGAAGTAAATAAGAGTTAAAATTTTAAAGTTCCTTATATATGAAAGCAGAGACGTAGCTAGGTTGAGCGACTCTCAGGACAGATACCGAAAATGTCACCTACACGGTGTCAAGTACTACTGAAATTACTTCCACAGCAAGCGAATGGTTGAAGACTTGGCTGGTTCTTCGCTCAAATCAATAGGTTGGCTCAAAAACACTCAACCGATGTTGTTGAACTATATCCTTTAAATAGAGTCACATTAGACGTTGTACTTTTTTATTCATAACTTTATGAACTTTTATATTCTCTTTGAGAACTTTCTGAATCTTAGGATTGTTCCCCAAAGTCCCAAAGAATGAAATATGGAGCGATTAATTTGGAGATCTTGCCGGTTTAATCGAGCCATTAGTCGATACTCAGTGCCTCAGAAGCACTGCTTATTTATCTTTCTTTAATGAGCAGTTCCGAATTCGGACACTAGAAGGCTAAAGGACTTGCAACGACAAATATTGTGAAATGAACCAATGATTCTTTGCCAACAATATGTCGGTTGTTGGTCAACTCGAAAAAAATTATTTTTGCCAGCACGCAATTTGAGACGAGTTTCATTGTGACTTCCAATTAAAGAAAGTCAGTGTGAACTATAAAGTGAAATGTCAAATTGGTTGTCTTCAAAATAAAGTGTGTTTATTAAAGTTGCGTTAAAACTGATATTTTTAACTTCCCATCAGGAAGTTCTTGTAATCGGTCCGATTTTCGAAATTCAAAATTTTTACATTTCTCCACGTTTGGCGGTCCCAGTAGTCGGATTCCATGATTTTTAGAAAGATGTCTGTGTGTGTGCGTGTACGTACGTACGTTTGTGCGGATTCTTTCGTACAGCCTAACTCGAGAACAAATCAAGCTATCGAAGCCAAATTGGTTTCGTTCGAAGCGTGTGTGCATAAAGATCACCTGAAAAGCTTTTGGTTAAATTTCACAGGGTGGTTTGAATTTTATGACGAAAAAACTGTCTAAAAAAGGGACAATTCGACTTCTTCAAGTAAAATCAATTTAGTTTTCCAATAAAAAAAGTTCAAAATCAATTAAATTTATAGTTTATAGCTACCTTATCAGATAAAAAATATGCATAAATATATACACTGCCGTTCATAAGTTTCCGGACAAATTCATATAAATTTTTTTTTGTTCAATTTTAATGCCCAAAGTTTCATCAATATTATGTTTATTTAGCCAATTGACTAAACTTAGTAAGTTACTAATTATAGAGACTACCAAAAAGACTAAAACAGTTTTTAATTGAGGCCATTTCATACATTGATATGCCCCTTTCTCTATTTCCTGATCCAAATTTCCCCGGAAGTTCTTTGAAAATTGTTCCAGAAATGTGAATCCTGTAAGTCTTTCCCATTTTTTAAGACTCAGAGTGACGTCTGCAACACTGACACACACAACATCCTTAGAAAATTATGGAGCCAGCAGTTATTTTGTGCAAAGCCTGCTCGGCTGAAGCTTGACGCTTTTTTATAGTTATAATATATTAGCAAAAAGACCATAACATCCGATTTAGTTTGTTTTCCATTGTTGTGGTTTCTTATCTTGAACCAAAGTCTAGAGGTCTTTCCAGTAAATGACACATGGAAAAAAATCTCTCGAAATCCGCCTGGGAACAGCTGTCGAAATCTCCAAAGAAAACTGGACTATATGTGCTACTCTATTTACCGGAAAGAATAAGATCCTATGCTGAACATTTCCTTAGCTCGGATGGAAGAGATGGTGGACTCTCGTCTGAAAGTATGTACTTTTGAACTTAATCGACATAAAGGTAATCACGATTTAATATTCCGAGCACAACAAGTGCATCGTCGTTGGTAGTAGAAATATTTTCTAAAATACATTGAACCAGTAGTTGACATAAGCGGTCTTTCACAATGATAATTTGTAAGCGACGCTTCAGTGATAGCTCAGCTCAAGTTTTACTTGTCCACATATTATTTCTTAATTCTGGCTGTCTAACCGGTTAATGTTGGTGAACTTGAAAAACAAATTCAACTTCCAATGTAAAAGTTGTCGTAATATAACTCCAAATTATGTTCTATGCGCGTGATCGAAAATGTTGAGAGATTAAGAAAAAGGAAAGGGGTTCGAAAATTCTACCAACAGATAAAACAATTATCTCATGGTTACAGATCCCAAACTAAAGCCTGCAAAATTCAAAATGGAAAAATCGTAGTAGAATTGCAACCCATGCTCAGAACACGGAAGAATCAATTGTGCAGACTGTATTACGGCAACGAAGAATTTCTGT